>OY754337.1:101394869-103794869 GCA_963573305.1 Pyrrhosoma nymphula | reverse complement strand
ACACTTTGACCTCGCTTGTTCTTCATAGTCCTTTCCATAAATTGACTAATTATACTTTCTTTCAACTCGAAATCTCTTTCCCTCTATTTCCAATTCTATTAATCTATTAAACTCATCTTAGCATAAGTCCAATACAATTTGCTTTCCATTTTCCTAACTGTTATAAATGTTCTTCTTCCATTTATTCTCTCTGGTACCGCTTCATTCCTCACTTTCACAGCAGCATCTTTCTATCTTTCGCCCTTGCCGCATCTCTAGTCCCTCAAAAAATATCTCTTCCTTCTTTTGAAAATATTTGGTTAACATCTTCGAAATGCAAACAATATGGGTCACTGGGATGGGATCTAGTAGAACATCAAAGGTTACAACGAAACTCCTAAAGATACTAGAAAAAGTTATATTCTTGGATCACCAGACTGATACGAATGGGATTGTCATATATCCACATAACATCTGAAGGGCAGACGAAAGTGACTAAATAAGAAAGATAAACTGATTTATGAAAAGTGATGACCGAGAACTATTTTTCCAAGCACACCATTTACGACCAATACCCTAACAGAAGAAAGCATCAACATCTTTGATCACACTGCCTTCTGATCTCTTTTTCTACCAGATTTTTGTTTTTAATATTTCCCATATGTCATGAGTCCCACACATCCTGGCATCCTTGACATTACAGATCACGTAAAATATGTATTATGCCTTTTATGGTAGATTTTTATGGGATATTTTTGTGGCACCCATTTATTTTAAACAATTCTCCCCATCCAACTCCAGGACATTTTTTCCGCACCTTATCTGTTTAAAAATGCCTGAAAGTGAATTTTCTGATCCACAAATAAGGATTATTTATTTTACCTTTAACTTGAATCCAGGTTAAGAAAACTCAAATCGCAAACTTGACCTTTGAAGTACATTTCAAAGGTTCAACAACACCTCAAAGGTCCAACAACAAAGGTTAATTCTAAGAATTCCTAAGGGTCATTTTGCGATTATTGGGAAACCCAATACACTGTGTTTTTAGCTTTTGATATTGCTAAGGCTATGATGGTCCATTTATACTATAATTTTGCCATCAGGCACGTCTTTTCTTACATTACCTTCCGCTTTTGTCGGTAAAGAATATTTCTTATCTATTTTCATCACATCTATCCTTCTCAATCATTACCAATTAGGTAACTTCTTCAAATTCTTTTATATCTTAAATAAAACCCATTAGATTTCTTATGTCGTTCGGATATGAGCATTTTTTGCATCTTCTTTTCCTCTCCTGTCCTTCCCTTAATTCTAATTAATTTCTATTTCATTTCTATGTATTTTTTATTTGACATACTTCTGAAAATTCACTCAATCACCGCCTCCAATCAATTTCCATATTGGCTTCACATGGGCGGAGTTATGGAATCATTCAAAACTCATCCCCCTATTAAGCACAACAGAATTCCTCATAAGCCAATAGATAGCATCTTTGTTCACCTTGACATTAGTTTTTTATCTGTATCGAGCATAAATTGAGGCCTCATTCTTTAACTAAATGATACTTGAGAGCCATTGTGATAACCAAACTTTGAAAATGTCTTCACTTTATTAGTATCTGCGACCTATTTCTCTTTGATAACGCATCTCCAGTCAGATTATGAATTATTAAAGTCTTTTGAGACAGACAGACATTTTTTTCAAAAGTAGAGGTGGTTTGAGGTGAAAGGGAGGGTCAAGGGGGTAGCTAATAATGGGGCGAGTTTTGGTTACATTCCCTTTGAATTTGCTCCTCCCTTTGCTTCCTCTCCCCTACCTCAAATCACCCCAATTCTTGATCAAATATCTTCTTGTAAATATACGCTATTTTTTAGCTCCCCGACGATTCTGGTGGTCCCTATGCCCCTGAAATCACGATATGCCATTGGATTGCCTTCAGTTTTTTCAGGAGCCGAACCACCAGAACTTGACAAACACCCATGCTCTAGGAAAGTGAAAAACCGACCCAGGCGGGATTCGAACCCCTGACCCTTGGATTAGCTGGTTTTTACTGGAGGATTTTACCCTGCCGCCACCGATTCAGAATAAATACGCTTTTAAGCTTCAGAATCAACTAAGTGTGGAAAAGTAAAAAGTTCTGCTATTTAAATATACATCAGTCACATCCATGAAGTCACTCCTGAAATCGTCAAATTTATGTCAAATGAGAGGGGTCGATTTGATAGTTGATGGTGAAGGTCACCATCTGCTATGCCGATATGCCGTGTGAAGGTCATTATAGCTAGTGAGGAACTCCTTTCCCTGGGCTACCTGTGGTTTCCTGCGAGGTTCAGGTATATCAGGTATCTTACAGCCGTTGGCGGGTCCATATGAGCCTTCATCCAGCCCTGGGGGGCTATTCTATATGTTCTCGGGATTTCCGAGCCTCGGAAGTGACGAAATTTTGACGTCACAGCCACTAAAATTTCAAATAGTTGAGATTTGTTGGGGGCTGTGACGTCAAATCCACGGATTTTCCGAGGATTGTCCGTGTCGAGTCCTTACTGAATAAGGCCCCTGGACTCTTCGGTCCTTTGCCGAGCGATCAGCCTTCTTGAGTTCCAAGCCAACATAAATGGCGGAATTTTCTATAAAAATCAGTCCATGGGTTTCTACAGTAGTGGTAAACTCTAACGGCATTGGCACATAGGCAAAACGACCTTGGAAAAAGGCGACTTTGAATTATAGCTCTTGATTTTATAATATCATATCTATTGCTTATGAGTTGAAATTTACGACGGTTAGTTTTGTGGAATAAAACTTTAATGGTGGTTAGCATTCGCTGGCGATATTTCGTAATGATTTCCGACTCTTAAAATATAAAAAAAAATAGATAATAAAATAATACAAGTAATTCCAAGAGTAGGTTAGCCAATAATTAAATAAAACTGCAGTAGTTGTACTGTCCACTTATAGGTAATGTAAAATATTAAATTACGCGTGTTCTGACGCTTAGGTCGTCAACATCAGGTATACAATTTATATACAGGGTGTATACCTGATGATGACGCCCAAAGCGTCGAAACACGTGTAGTGTAATATTAGACAGTAAATATAACTGGAAAATACAACTACTGCAGTTTTATTTAATTACTGAAATGCTGTTCCACCACGTAACGCCGAACACAGTCGAATTTATTTGGTTAGACAACTTGGAAAAAAAGGAGAATTATAAAAACTGGAAAAATGTCTATATCTACTAAGTACCGAAGCACCTCCAGGGTTTGTGGCACGTGGTGGATTCACACCAGGCATAAAAAACTTGTCCCCGTTCAAGGTTCCCTTGTCCGCGAGCCAAGCACTCTCCTGCCCACTAAGCGCAGATCAAGAAGCAGTCATGAGAAAAATACTTTGCTAAACCAGAAACTAAGAGAATCTTATGTTGGTGAACATACTAACATGTAGTGTACGGGTTAACATACCACTACGGATTAATATTATTATTACTATTATTTCTTGGAGACCACAAGATATTAATTCATGAAGATAACAAAATCATTGGGGACATTTCAAGCAGGATGAGGTTTTGGTATTAACATGGTATGAAACTCAAGCTCAAAGTCTATCCTACCTAGCGAGGGTGAGAATTTCATGGAATTGAGCTAACTAAACTTTTATGGTCTCCTATTTTCCACCTAAAAATGACATTTCAATGTTCATATTATTTTGAAATAAAAAAACTATAAGAAATAGTCAAACGGATCGTTTATTAGCTCCTAATCAAGGAGAAAATTCACAGCACTCTTTTGAGGAGTATACTTGGGAATTCAAAGCAGTTGAACACTATCGGACGTCACCCGCTGGGTCACTAAACCTGAAAGGGAGAAATTAACGATAAGGAAATCATTTGCCTTGACACGCGAGTAATTCGTGGCATTAGATTCTCGCTACCTCGTTAGAACACCTCGTTTCATTAAAGCCTCCGTGGAATTCACAGTGGAAAGGATGTCTTAGCAGTGTAATTGGAAAAAGCACTCGGCGTGGTGGATTCGGAGGATCTGTTTTCTATTCCATGCTAGTGATTTCTTACTTAAAATTTCGCACATTCGTGTGGAGCCTTTGTTTTCTGGAAAGCGTTTTGTCGCTGCCGCTGTTATTCTCCTCCATTGGCACAAGACTGTATATATATCCAATCGAGAAAGCCCTGTCATCACAGCGCACAACTGATGTTTGCGAGGAGGTTCTTTCTGGTGGTCATCTGAACGTGCTATATAGCGAATTAGTCAGGTAGGGAGTAGCGTTGGAATGAGAACCAAGCGAAGAAAAATGAAGCAGACTTCATTATGCTCAGAAACAGATTCATTGGTGGGCGTGGTTTGTCGATCGTTTCCTTTTGGGTACTCATCGCGTCAAGCGAAATGTCCCGATAAGTAACGCAACAAACTGCTGACCTGAGGGTTATCATGCAATAACGAACAATTTAATGATTGTCTATCAGAATAAAGGAACGTATTTATTCTGTATTGAAATTGAGTTAATTATTAAGGTTTTATCTGCCGGCCTAAGGAATGTCTTTTATTTATGTTCTCATCACAAAATTTACACGTGTACATGTGCCAACTCTTTAAGGAAATTTTAAGGTCTCGTAAATCGCTCTGTAAATGCTAAGTAGAATGTGCATATTTTGATGATGTATTAATGTTATTTATTTGAAGAGTTAAAAGCAGTGATTTATGTGCATTCTCATAAATTACCCTGCCGTAATAAACTACGTTAAATAGGGTTTTAATTAAATTTCAGGAGAAATAAAAATTAAATATAGCTAAATTTTAATTACTATTTTGCGTTTTAGGGATTAAGCGTAAACAATTTTAATACTGCTGTAACTCTGATGGAAATTAGTAAACTGGAAGGTCTCCAACATTAATAGCAAAACTTTTCAAAACATATAATTGTAATATTTTAATACTTGCCGGAGTAGTTCCATTTGGCACTCGCTTTGTCATTTTGTGTTCTAAACAATGTAGCTAATTATGGCCTAGCAATCATTTCAACTCCAGTTTGAGCTCTTTCTAGGAAAATATTATTATTAACCGCTAGTGAAATATATTAGACCCGTTGACTTCCACACAAAAATATAAATCCACAGAATTATAATCTACTTCACATGCAAGAGTCAATAGCTAGAGGCTTGGTCGGATAATTAATATCAAGACCTGCTTTCGACAAAAAATGAACATCATAACAAATTAGCGTCGCTATTTTTTAGCATGCCCCAAGTCCCTTTTCAGAATGACTTTTACGAACAGTTAATGAAGACCGCATTAATTAACTGGCATAAATGTCAAACACGAAGTTTTCTCCCAGCTATCTTTCCGACGAGGGCGTTCTGTCATGGCCTTGCCCGCAAGGCAAAAAGACCCTCGACGCATACATGCTACCCCTCCCGTGCAACTCATAACATGACTCTTGAATAATGTCTGTTGCTATCAATTTATCCTTTTTTCCCATATTTCGCTAGCGAGTGAGGGCCATTGTGGTCGACTTCCATGTTCGCCGATCGTAGTTTGACTACCACTTTTATTTGCGTTAGTTAACCGTACATACAACGGGCCCATTAAATTTTAGGTTAAAATTCTCAAAGGTTCGCAGTGAAACGAGGTTAGTGTAGATTCTTCTGATTCTCGATTTGCGTTTTGAAATATACATAAATTTTTATTTTTAACAATGTTTAAAAATATTGACAGTCAAATGATTTCATTTTATTCTCGGTGTGATTCCTATGCTAAATAACATGTGATTTTGTTTCATTTCTATTGATGAATGGCAGGGTTCAATTTTTTAAATGAATAATGGTTCATTCCAGCCTATATTCCGTGCAACTCAAGTATATATTGCTGAATCATATCTTTTGAAGGCGTAAATTAGATAAATAGCCATCCTTTCAATGACGCTACATTAAATACAACTGTTTCAGGCTGGATATCGTGGAAGTTCTCGATATTCATTATGACGCTACATTGTTACATTGCCTTCTATCATGTTTCTTCTATCTTATCAAACTCCGTTTTTAGCCATCACAAAATACTTCCCTTTCCCACTATCCTAATGATAACTATATTCACACGCATTAGTATTACTGCCCCCTAAGGGCCCCCTGTCCGAAAGGGCTACAGCTTGTTTGGCAGACTTGATAGAGACTCACCTCATAGAGCTACTTCGTTGAGCCATGGATGAAAGAGTTGACTTTTCCTGGTTAAACCTTAAACGCAGCCAACGTTCCGTCCGTATTAGGCACCCTCGATATCTCTACTCCCGGAACTTTTAGGGGTAGATGACACCCCGTTTCAAGTTACCCGTCCATACTGACTCAACGTACGGGCGTTTGATAGAATAGCGGTGGAAGTGTGCATCCGTACGCGCATTACTCGTAGTTACTAAGGTTGCCTACTTACGCTGGTAAAAAACGTTGGCGTCGCAAGGGAGAATGGAGAGATGAAGTCCAATAAACAAATGAGGCAAACAAATTGGTTGAAGAGGACAACTTTTATTCTGTTAATAAACAGAGAGGACGTTTTCTGTTGTAACCTTCCTGATTTTTACTAACGGTCTCATGAATGTTCTAATTTTGTATGAAAATAATGGATTGATTTTCACTTGCCCGTTGTTATTCCTGCAGTCGGCCGTGGAGAGAACTCTGTATCCAAATTAAAGGAATGCATGTAGGTTAATTACGCTGGTGTAATCGATGGTAGTGGAAACGGGGCATGAGATCGTAGCTTATAGGTCAGGGCGCGCATCCGAGTCAGAGCATAGATTCGAGTCCCTGCTGAGACACGCATCAGACAAGGTCGCATTTGTTTACGGACGAAGGCCGTTTAAATTTGATGCCCTCAGCATCCAGTAACAGCGAAATAATAACAATAATAATAATATTTATTCCACTTGTGAAGTAAACAAAGTATATATATATATATATATATATATATATATATATATATATATACAATATTTGAAAAAACAATAAGGTGGAATTTAGGTACCTCATAGGTAAACCTGTTTTGGGGTTACCATCATTAATTAACATGAAGCGGCTGGTGCATATGTATAATCATTTTTTTTTAACCTGATAACAGAAAAACAATTAGAGATAATTAGAGAAAACAAGTGTGCGGAATTATAGCAGAGTAAAATAATTTATAAGAATTTTCACTTACAACAATAAAAATAAAAGATACAAATACGAGGAGATATTAGAGAAGGAAGCCTTTGGAGATATTACTATCTCGAGTCTAAGAGTCTAGGCCGGTGCTGAGACTACGATGCTGGACTTGTGTCGACATTGACGTCAACAAGATGGCTGAAAATGAAATAAAAGTTTTAATCAGTTGTTGTCAATGATGAGTGTCAAATCCTAGCGTCAATGTACTCGAGTCACGTAAATGAGTCCAACAGATGCCCACTCAGTGAATATAAGTTTTAAAAAATATTAGTGTATTATTAATTGGCGTTAACCTGCGTAGAGTGTGACGCCAAATGAAGAAAAAAGTAAACAAACTAAACATGGGGTCGGTTAAAGTGACGGCGAGTCCACACAGAATTCCCTGTGGGAGCCTTTTGTTTCCCCTGCATGCCTATCCAGCCTTGCTTAACCTTCCCTGAACTCAAGATCTCCGTTATTGAGTGTCATCAAGTTATGCGCTGCTTAGCAGAGGAAGCTAAAGCTGGTGGCACAGGCGCAGGAGACCACTTTTGTAGTGAAGACCCCAAGTCTCTAGCAATGGGTGGAAGGTTTTTTTTAGTAACCACTCTTAGTATCCGACACACAGTAACAACTTTTTACTTAGTGTGACATCCGTTCCTAATTAAGAGTCCCTATGTAGCCAACTTCATCATGCATAATTGTCAGATTCATGATTTTGATTTTGCTCACAGAACGGTAACATATCATGATTGTTAAATTTTAGTTTGTTGCTTTGGCATATCTGACTGTTGCTTTCTCTTCCCTCCCCTATTCCCCTTTTTGCTGCTCATTCTTTTCCCAACTATTCCTACTGTCCCCCTCCCTCGCCCGCGTAAGTGCCGCGAACTTAGGTTTTCTATGTGAATAGATTCACCCCAATTATACCAGGAAAGTCTCGACTGAGTCTACCGGGTATCTCGCTGGTCTCTTACCACCATTTCCTAATTTTCTCATCACAATTTCTTCGTAATATAAGTTCCTGTAGCAATTATGTTACCATGATATGCATGTGAGATGTCACATTTAATTTTATTATATCAGCAGTGTCGATCAATTTAATCATCTGATAATGTATAGCTTATACCGGCTATAGTGAGGCACAAATCGAAATATGAACTGAACATAAATTGTTTTTATATGATGTTGATTTCTTAAAAGAGCAAGATATATTACATTATGGCAAGATATATTGTATAGAGCGTGATATATAAAAGTGATATGGATAAAAAAGGTATATTAGCGAGAACGTCCACAGAGTGAAACAGAATTTCACAATCTTTGGATGACAGGAAACTTAAAATAGCTTTTTAAATAAAATTATTTTTCCGCCAATTTAATGAGACGAACCTATTGACTAAATTGAAAGCCCGTATGAGGTAGTCATGAATACGTCAGCGCAATCTAAAACAGATAAATGGTGTTCAAATACATCATACAATACAATCAGTAGGTCTCACTAAATGATTTTGTGGATAACAAGCGATGATTTTTGTTTCGTAAACTTGGTTTCTTGACTGCAATGCAGTCAGCACAGCAGCACATGGACGGTGTGGTGCCTTCTTTTTGTTTATTAAGGCAAGACATATTTACGGTCGATGAACAGATGGCCAACCGTCATGAAAATATCATGCGGCCTTTAACAACTTTACTTTAGTCATATTCGAATGGTACTTATATTGGAAGTAGGTACTGTCTTATATCATCGGGATAATTTTCTTTACTGATGTTATTTCGACGTCAATGTGTAAAGTAGCGTCAGGTCCTGTTGGTAATCACATTTGCACTACCATAAATGGACACTCGTGGGCACGGCCTCGTGGAAGATTATATAAGGAATTCGCACGGCGTCCGACCCGAGGGAATAAACCTTTGCGTGTGCCACTTAATCGTGCAAGTCAAAACGCCCTTATTTTAAAAGCGACCAGTCCACCAGATCTGGTAGTGCATCTTAGTGTGAGCAACCCGACCGAGCAGTTTCCTTGACGACTTCGCGCCTTTTTCTTCTTCCTCGGTGTGTATTCCCATCGCTACTTATCCGATGAACCTGCTTGCCCTCAAGCACATACCCCGCTGAAATCTTCCCCCTCCCGCCGCCCTAAACCTAGCTCCCATTTGTTTCGCAACGTCCGAAGCCGGCCCATTACAACAACACCGCAATCCTCGCTCACTCCCCGCCGATACAAATCCCCATCCTCCCCTCAATCCCTCGCCAACACCTCCTGTAACCACCCGCGGGAGGAGCTGAACCAAAGAGGATAACAAAAAATCACCTTTTCTCCCCCCTACAACAGCCATTAATGGCCCAACCTTCTTCAACATCTTCCACCTTTCCTTCGTAGCCCACCTCCTCTTGGAAGCCCTCACAGGACCCAGCTCAAATACCACACTGCCTTAAGGTGAGTCCGGGGGAGTGGGTATGAGGTGCTCTCTTCGCCACAGAATCTCGGCAGGTCGGCAGCCTCACCGCCTCTCCCTCCCCCCTCTGGCTTCCTCTCTACCCCCTTCCTCCCCCCCAGCACTCCAGCCTCCCTCCCCACTCCAGAACAGTCCGGCTACCCACTCCAAAGCACACTCCAGGACAACGCGCCTTCAACTTGCACACGCCTTCGACACACGGGTCTCGGGGAGAGAGATCCACTTCTGAACCTCCTCCGACCTCCCCCTCTCCTCCCACTAACTCACCCTTCTTGCTACTCTCTGGCAGCAAGTCCTCTCGCTCTATCTCTCGTCGACCCCTCCCTTGCTCCCCACCCCCGTGCCGCCCCCACCCCATTGCAACCCCCTCCGCCTCCCCTCCCACAGAAACATCCACCTTCCCCTCCTCCGGCTCAGGAACATCCACTTCCCCTCAACCTCGGCCGCTCTACACCCAGCCGTCTGTCGGCAGTCTCCCTTCTTTCAACCTGGAGAGCGCACGCCGAATCTCGGCTCGGCGGAACCGTGAAGCGGAAGGGTTTGTGGGGGTTCATTGGTGTTTTTGGGTCGTGCATCACATCCCTTTCGTCCTCGACCCTTGGATGTGTCGAGCTCCGGAACTTCGGACCAGGGAATATTTTCTCCGGTGGTGTACCGGAGGAGTGTCACCCTCGTGTTCCCGGTATCGTGAACCCCTCCTGCCCCGCTAGTCCCCGCCTCAGTTCCCGCAGTAGTGAGACCGCTCTTCCCCCACCGACTTGTTTTTCCCGAGAGTGTAGCGAAGGGGGAACCGAGCGCATGCCTGGCGCATTGGCGGCTATCGTGCGGGCGACCGCCCGCTGGAAATTTTGAGTCAGCCGCCGCCCCGTTTGACTTGTTGGCGGACCGTTGTTTCTTCTTTCGCACCGGAGAATTTGTGTGGATTTTTTACTTTTCCTGGCCCGGCCCCCCGTTGTTGTTTTGTTCCCGTGTGTGTGGATGTGACGTATATCGTAAAACCTTTGCCAAGTCGACGCCGATGAAGAGCGCATGATGGATCGTTGAAAAAATTAATAAGTCAATGTAATAAAAAGAAGGGACTGTGAGTTTTTTTATCGGGTTCCCTGACGATTCGTCGGAAGTCTGACCGTCGGGAGGGGAGAGTGTGCAGTTAGTTTAGCTCGACGGGAAAGTGTGTGGTGCTGTCCATTTGGATTATGGCTGACATCTCGATGTGTGTGATGATTTAGCATTGAAATAAAAAAAATGTGCAAACAGAAGGAAGTGATCGTGGATTTCACTGGTGGGGGTGGTGGATGTTGTGAAGTGAAGCGGTGTGGAGACGAGTGTACTGTGACAAGGTCGGATACCATCGTTGAAAAGGTAATGTTTATGGACGTGAATGTTACCTTTCGATGTTTTTTGTTGTGTGTGTAGAATTTCCGATCTGTTTTGTGTTTCCCGGCGCCGCGTTCTGAAATTCCCCACCCTTAATATATTTTTGGTGAACGAAGCAAGCTTTGAAGTTGTATTTTTCAAGTGAAAAAGTGCCCGAAAGAGGATTTTGGTTATTTTCTTTCTAAGAGCTCCCGGTCTCGTTCTTAGCGAGTGACCTCAAGTGAGGATTGAAAGTGATATGAAAGAAGCATGTAAGCTATTCAATCTGATAGGATGAGTCGTTATCGAGATAGTATGCAAATGTTGTACCCAGAGTGCGTAGTCGCTTGTTTCTTATAGTGAAGTCTTGGGGAGTTGTGTTTTGTTTTCCCTGTGTGTGCTTATTGCCTGCTGCCGTAGCAATTTAGTCCGGCTCTCACCCTTTCCCTTCTCCGGCGGAAGGCCGTGGAATTCCCGGCCAGATTTTCTCGTGTGTGTCCCTCCCCCTCCAACGATCCCCTAAATACAGTCAAAAGTATCTTTCCGCGGAATGTGACCTAACGTTCCCCTCTCGTCTTCAAGATGTAAAAATACATAACGGATGTCTCGTCGCTGCTCTTATTCACTCCCTTTGTGAAAGGAATGCGTCCAAAAATGCCGTTATTGTCGAGGAATTCGCGCCGCGTCTTGATTTTTTTCTTGTCTCGGAAGGAAATAAAACGGAAAAGATTGTCTTCAAACTAGCCCAGTGATTTCTCAGGAGAGATATTCCGAAATATTTTGGTTGCGTGGTTGCAACCGTGAGAATTCTAACGGCTTGAAGGCTCTTCCCGTCTAGTTCATCAATTATGAAAATATGTGGCCACGCCAAGGGACAACGGTGTTTTTCCTTGCTATTGGATTAATATTTATGTGGCAAAATTTCTGAGAACTGGACATACGGTATATACGCGTTGTCATTTTCATAATTTGATGTGAAGTTAATTTTGAAATGACACGGAGAAAATATTACACTTGTGATCACTCGTGTTTTTGAAAAATGCAAATACTATGAAAATGCTACAAGCATAGAAATCGATTATGGCTACGTGTTAGATGACCCTGAAATTCGGGAGTGAATTTTGTTGGAATGAGCTACGGTGGAGTGATTATTTCGTTAATACTGGGATTGGGGAATAGATCAATGATCGACTCAGGCGCGTGTTTTGTCAGATTTTAATTTAGAACAGTCTCATCCATAAGCATAACCTGTCAATGTTTTTAACGAAGATTATAACAACCACTTCAGTCTCAGGGCAGTTCGTCTTACGCTGCTATCGGAAGTGCGTAGTGTTTAATTTATTTATATTAGGAGTAGGTATTCAGTTCGAATGCAGAGATACGACTGCAAGCGATACGTATATTTTGACTACAATCAATTTTTCAATTCCTCATTTTATTATCCCCCCTTTTTTATTGTATATGATGCTTGAAAATGTTTCTCAATCTACGTGGCTTCTAATTACAGATTTTATGCTTCATGAAACATGTTCACTTGTATGTCCCATTCAATTTCTTCTTCTCAGTCATTTTCTGTATAAATCGACTAATGAGTCGATTTGACCTTATCTACTGATCTGTTCGCTTACAGCCAAGCAACATGAGTGACAAGCCTCTCAAAACTAAATGATCGTATTAATCTCTCACTAAACATTTAAGTGGCTGAATAATGATGTTTGCCCCCTACTTTTTCCTGATCATTCGTGAAAATTCATCGCTACATTATCTGGCCAATTTCAACCAACTTGCTAACTATCTGAGATGCAAAAACGTTTCACCTCCGTTGCAACAAGTTGGGTGGACGGGCGGGGCTATTTTGTCGGCGAGGGTGGGAAGGGAGGGATTAGAGTAAACTGAGAACCGCGGTGAAGATTATCTTCGTTTTATTTCCTTTCCATTCGTCTTCGAACTTCGGATCTGTGAATATTTTATCGCAATCGTTATATATCCCCGAAGCCCAAGTTGGGAAGACACTGCTTGGGCTGTGGGAGAAAGCATGTGATATCCCCTCAATTTTTCCGTTCTAGAAGGATGTGTAAGGAGGTAGGAGGAAGAGGGTTAGGGGGGTGGATGTGATTAGCATGTGCATCTCCAAAGTACCCTGTAGGCTGCCTCAAAGGTGTTTGGCAGGTGGTTAGTTTCTACCAAAATATGCACTGCAATGTGTGCTACAAAAGTAAATTAACTACGAGTGTTTATGTATTACGCTAATTTATACATTCGTTGAGATATAAGAATTTCGAATGTATGTCAATTGTGCTAGACTTAACTTACTGTGAGAGCTGGGTCGCTTATTGATGAAAAATTCTTATGGAGTGTATTAACTAGCTCTGCTACTTATGGAATAGTAACAGCTTATACGATCTCTAATCATTCACGGAAAAATTAAATTATAACTCCGTTTTGTCAGCATAATTTCCTAATTTTGTGTTCGTTATCAAATTGGCTTGCAGGTAGGTAACACGTCGTAACATGGTAGTAGATGGCAGGTAGTCACGACCTGTTTGTTTGCAGAGTCAGAAGAAGGTATCATCGCAAACCAGTATCATCATGTGCCGCATTGCTGTAAATTCAAATGACATTCCTTTAATGAAGGATTTCCATACCTTTAAGGCCGAGAATGCAAACTTCCTTGAATTGGTCAAACATTTTACCGGAGTTGATAGCTCTCATCATAGTAGTTGTTGACTTAACAGAATTATCTCCACGAACTTCTTGATATCTTGTCGATCTTTGCTCTCATCGTTCTAATTTATTTTGAATGGGGACAAGGGATTGGAGTTTGGTGTCGTAGGTAGGAGGAGGTTAGGACAAAAGGGCAGAGAATAGCGTGGTTTGGTGTGGGTAGGTGTAGTGGTAAAGAAATGGCAATCACAGTCTTGAATCAAATAATCTTACGGAGCCGGGATCCGAAAAATGTTTTATTTCCTCCGCCTTTTTAAACCCGAGGGCGCGAGCAAGCTGAGCTTTCTCCCTTGCAGGAGACCCTCTCTCCCCACTAAATTCCATCCTAAATTCACGGCGTCACCTTGGGAATAAACCCTTTTCTCATCCATCCACAAAGTCCCTTCGTCTCCTCAGTCATGCTCCGGGCCTTCCTGACCCCTTCAAACACACACGAGAACCATTCCTCTACTCTCACCCCCTACCCCTCCCCGAAAACCCTTAAACCCATTCGTATAAAGGGGTCCGCTGACCCCTGCTTGCTTTCCCCACACCACCGGAACCCAATCCCTAAAGCGTCTCCCGATTGTCAGTCAGGTGCCCGCCAACGCAGTTGCACGAACACATGAAGAGGAGAGAAGCGAAAAGGCTTCTTTTCTTCTTCGCCTTTCCATCTTTCGGTCGTCGGGAAGTGGAGGCTGAAATTACGTCGAGAGATAAGGAAAGAGAGACGAAAGTCGGCGAGCGAGGTAGAGGGAGTAGCGGGAAGAACGACGAGAAATAGACGATGGTGACCTCTGTTGGAGTGAAATGGAACTACCACCCATTGGTCGCATGGCGCAAGCGGTGAGCTGTGAGCGCGCTAGAGGCATGGAAGCAGTGCGGACGCGAAAAAACTGAATGTAAAACATATTGAATTCATCAAACATCAAGAATGTCACATTCGACTGCAGCAAAGCAGATCATGAGTTTACAATCCACGATTACATTACGGATGCCGAAATGAAAGTCAACGAAGAGGGATAAAGTCACCTTTGGTCGAGTTACTCTGTTCTCTTCTCGCTACTCATTGCTTCCTTGGGTGTTTGAGGAGGCGACCGTAAGCTGAGAAAGGTTAATAGGCTGGTGAGGGTAGCATTGTTTGGTGGTTGAAGGAAGGGTTGACAGAAGGCGTCGGTATTATTATGCTCTTAACGAAGGTGACCACAGTTTGATGTCCCATTCGGCGGAGTACATAATACACTTAAGTCATGATTTATGTCTGGTTAACGTTTACCGCTAGATGAGGTTGCGTTTTGTGAAATTAATGTGAACCGTTCATTAGTATTTTTGTTAACTTGATGATCTGGGTTATTGTATTACATCAGACTGTCGGCTAATCGACTTGAACAATAGGAGAACGTGATAACTTCGGTTTTCAGGACGATAAAATATTTGAATAGAGACTATGAAACCGGACCTTATTGTGCCCTCTACAAGACAATTATCTAAGGATGAGAATTCTATGTTAAAGTCTCAGCCATTTCCTGAATTCAATCCTGGGACCTCGGGTTGGGAAAATCATTATCCAAGTCAATACAGAAACCCGATTCCCCTTGATCAATGTGGTCTTCAACTTGTTAAGGTATGTCATTATTTTGAGAATATGTCTTACATTATTCTCAGAATAGTGATGAAATTGTGGGATCGAGCTGCATGTTGGTTTGAGAACAGACTCCTCATTCCAAGTGCCCGGGTTCAAATTTCTGCAGTAGTGGAGATTTTTAGTGAACTCTCAATTCCTTCGTAGGTTTTATGTGGACAGCTTAATCTAGTGCATTACGTCGTTCATCGGATTGGGCGTAAAACGTTTGACCAATAGGTGGAATATTTTACTAAATGTTTTATGTTGAAGTGTAATCCGAAGTCCAATGAAGAGTTCAGTGATGAATAACTTAAGAGCTTCGTTTTCTCAACCCTTTCTGTACCCTTACTATAATCAATCACTTACCACCATATCCATTCTTGAAGGCGGAAATGAATGTAAATTTTGATCGATTCTCTCGAAAACAACTTCGAAAAGGATTGTAATGACCAACATGAATTAGTGGCGCTATTCGTTTTTGTGAAAAACAGAAATTTAGTGAACATGGTTCCAAGATTTAGTGGTTGGCGGGCTTTTGAAATAAAATGCCGCCCGCGATTTTTTTGTTGCTTAGATGAAATTAGGTGTTCTAGGGATTCAAGGTGCTCTAGGGTTTAAAACTGTAATACATGTTGCAAACCACGCTTAAACCTATCCCAAATACCCAATGAGGAAACGATAGAAATTTATTTATTTCTTTGATTTACTGTGTGACAGAAGCGACTGAAATACGATGTTTGTCCCGGGCGGCTTTCCGTCGGTCCAAAGAGACGAAAAGGGAGCAAATTTCGCGAAGGAAGCTTAGAAGGGACGGAAAGGACTGAAGGACGGAAGGGGTTTTTAGGGCCGTTAAGGTGTTAGGGGAGAAGGAGGAGGGTTTGTGTGGAAGGAGTGATGAGAAAAGGCAGGGGGAGAGTAGGGAAAGGGGGACAGGGTGGGAGGGTTAGAAAATGGAAAGGTCTTCTCCAACCCCTTCACTCCCCCCCCCCCGTGGAACGCGTGGGAAGAAAATGGAATGAGTGTGTCACACAATCCATACAAATGATATGAAGGAGTAGCCGTTGGACTGGGCTGGGTGGGATGGGAGGGGTTTTTAGGGGAGTGGGAAAAAGGGACAGAAGTAGGGTTGTGGAACTGGTGTGGGAGGGAGAGGACCGTCGAAGGTCGTAGGGTCTGCCAAAGCGTGCGTGGGTGGTGGTGGTGGCGGCAGGGAGGGTTTTTGGCGGTTTAGTGTCCTCGGAGGCTGTTGAAGGGCCCGGCGCCTAAGGTTTGACATCAAACGGGACCTATCTCTTCCCTCTCTCTCACTCCCTCCCTGTCCCTTTTCGTCCTTTTCCCTTCTCTCTCTTGTATTCCGTGCCGGGAAGTCCTATTGGATGAGGTTCTGGTCGGGGGATAGGGAGGGGGGGGGTCTTGAAGGTGTGTTGGATGTGAAGGGGTGGGTTGGAAGTGATTTTCTGCCTCCTATTTGGGGTCTCCCCGTTCACCCTGCTTTCTCTCTCTATCTCTCCTACCTCCCACCCCCGGGAGATTGTAGTGGTGTGGAACAGTGGGGAGGGATGAGAGAAGAGTCGGGCAAGTTTTTAGGTTGTGCGCAAGGGGGAGGAAGGAGTGTGGGAGAGTCCCCCTTTTTCCTCAGCTATCCCCTTCCCGAGAGCCCCTCCTCTCCTCCCACTACCTTTCTGGAAGTGTTGAGGCAGTAAAAGAGTACGGATTTCGTAAAAGTGCGAATACTCCCTTGAGAGAGACAAGGGTGGGAGGGAAGGGGAATTGCTCCGTCTGTTATTTTTTTTTCTTTCGGGTGAAGACGTGGAAGGGGTTGGAGACGTGACAAAGATTTCGGATTACAATGTGTTTTGTCTCCCTTTTTTTCCCCAACCCCCTTCGATCGTTTCGTTGCGGGGTTTAATTTATTTTTGTTGTCCCCCTCCATCGGATCATTTTTATGTCCGGCTCTTGTATTGGGTGGGTCCCTCCCCCCGCTGGGAATCTCTCCGGTGATGTTTTTAATCCCGATCTCACACTCCTGGGTCCCACTCAGCGCGATTAGCTAGAATGCCAAAAGCAAAAGCGCCGATAACGACCGCTCCGATATGAAATCTTGATCCTTGGGGGTGATGAGCGCTTTCGTGTTACAGAATTTTTTTACTCCCTCCAAATTCCATTTCGTATTTTCGTGCTAATCCTCGGCTACCTTTTTTTTAGCAACTGATGCCTATATAGGTTTATTTCGTGGCAAAAAATATCCCTAACCATCTTCTCCGTGTAGTATTGGATTGTTTTGTTATATAATTTGGTGCGAAAGAAGCCTGCCTTTATCGTATGAATATTATGAAAGATAATTTCTGTAGTTGAAGTATGTGTTCGCGTGAAAATTCATTTCACCTTGCTACTTGTGTTTACACGGAATTAGCTTGAGATAAACCTCCAAGAGGAACTTTGGAATAAGAAATGAGCTGCCTTTACTGGTATGCAAAAGAGGGGCGTAAAATGTGAATTGGTGATGCAAATCAATAGGCTTTGTGTTTTTGTTCCTTTTATCATCTTACTGACTTCCAGTTTGCGATACTCTATTATATAGCTATTGTAGATTGGAGTCTCAATAGATGTTAATGTGCACTGCAAATTAGAGTTCGGTATGATAATTTCAACCGCCTCTTTGGTTTTTCCTATTCATTTTAATGTATGTAAATGTGTATTTGTTTTACTTCATTGTTAATGTCTCACCATATAAGATTATCCGTTTGCCTCTGTTCATCCAATTGTCTCTTGCTCGACTGCCACGGTAAAAAAAAACGGTCGGAGATATTTTGATGAGAGATAAAATACTAATAATAATTGAGCTGACCGGCGGATTCTTTTAGTTTATTTTCTTTCATTGGAGACCATCGGTTTCTTGGATGCTCGGTGTTCTTTTATTGGACAAACGTAATGGTTTGAGGTTTTTTTTAGCTAGATGTGATCTGCGATAACAGGCTTTGTTATGTGCACAAAAACAATTTATTTCGCTGAAATGTGTTAAATTAGCTACATCCACCAATTTTTTTATCATTCTCTTTGAAATGTTAACTCGTAAGAGAAATATAGCAACGTTTTGATAAAAGCAGCGTGATACTGAACGTCATTCTTAGAGCTGTCATCGCTTTTACGCACTTATTAAGCTTCTTTGTGCTCGATCAAGTAAATCTTGCTTGATCCAATAAATACACTGCTTGAACAACCAGGGTACTTAAAAAGTTCTTGTGGTATTTGTGGAAGATACTTAGAATGGCATGGCCAATGGCAGGGCCTGGTAGTGTCAGAAGTTTCCTTAAGGTGAATTAGTGCTAAGCATTTTCTTCAATTGTACTTTCACCTAAAATTTAACCTTTTTTAAGTTAAAATCTAAGTAAGTCTTAATAGTCATTTTACATAGAAATGTACACATTAAAAACAATTTAATGTCTATATGAGGAATATCCCTTTGGAGACAAAATTTCCGGTTGCCGACACTTTAATCGTAAAAAAAGGTATTTTAGCAAACTAGAAAAAAGCATAAACGCATACGTTTTAAGTCCACTTTGGTTGTATTCTCGCTCATTAGTTCCCAAGGCATTAAACTCTCCTCACAGGTGCCTTATTGTTAGTGTTGCGTAGCCAAATTTGAGATTGTAATGCAAATTCTCATATTTTATTCGGCGCGCGGGCCGCAATCATGTGTGAGGGTTCGCGGGAGATAAACAAGGTGAATAACCCCCATTAGAAAATGTTCCTATGCATCCGCGGGCGTGAGTCATTATTGTTGGTGAATGCCTCATTAAACTCCTCCCACTAAACTTGAAGGCTGCATCCGTTATTGACCACAAGGGCATAAATTCCGTTTGGTGATTTCAGGAGGCACTTCCAGCGCTATATCGTCGCAGAATTTTCGTTCTGAAATCATTACAACAGTGTTTTGCTCGTGAGTAGCCACGATGGTCAAATTTAGAACTACCGTCATGTTAGCATTTTCGCCACGCTTCCCGAAAGTCTATGCATGCTCTGCTTAAACGATGGAATGTCACCGCTCTCTCTTTTGTATTTATTCTTCTAGGAACGCCATTTAATCCATTATTTTCGCAATGTTTTCCTCTGCTAAGTATTCAAGAATTGAGTTATGCAATTCACTCATTGGGGTATGAATCATTGGGATTTGTAAAATTAGGTTCCTATGTGCTCTGATTAGTTTGTTTGAAGTGCATATTTATTACTATTCTGTTTAAACTTTAATCATATGTATAATAGATTCCTGATAGAAGAAATTCATATTCATACCGTCATTTGAGTGTACTTTGCTCTTCATTGAGTTTAGAAGAAAAAAAATCACATATAAAGAGCTCAGTTTGTGTAAGAATGCATTTTTTTGTGACATTGATTGTTAATATCAATAGGGAGGTAGTTATGATGGATTCATCGTTTACCGGACATTGGCTTGGTATGGCGTCTTTAAATTGATTAAAAAGTCCTAAATAAATTTCACTGTGCTCCTAAAGAATCGCGTGTGAAGAATATGGATTGGTAAATGTTGAACTATTTCATAATGCAGATCTTCAGAGCTAAGCTTTTTTTACTGTTGTATTCGACTATCAAAAACTGTAATTTTTCTCTGTGCAACAATCTTATTATCATTGAATTACGTGCAGCGGACTACTTAACGCTTTCCCCGGCATTATTTCCTTAACGCTAATGCTAGCCGAGAAAATTGAAGCGGAAAATTCGTAGAAAATTCGAAAAATAATCACGTACGATCTTCTTACAATTAGGGGTAGAATTTATCTTGCAATTCAAATCTGTCCCGCCCAAGTTGGTATGTAAATCCGACCGGAGATAAGGGATAGGATGGAAGTGAAAAATAGTGTTGAAAATAAGACGAGATCGTCGTTAGCGATTGACGAAAGACGGTAAAAGGACAATGGTCAAACGATTACTCAGTAGAACTATCCTTATACTTATTGGTCTCTTGGTAAAACAACCGTAGGAATCATTTAACCTATGTAAAACTTCCACTGTAGTTCGAACATTAGGGTAGCAAGTCGGTATGGTGGCAATAATATCTGGCTACCTATCCCGAGGGCCTATCAAATGCCGTGTGGAGAAGAGTTTTTAGTGGAATCCCGATCCCAGCTTGCATACGTTGTAGAAAGCACCTTAGGTAGAGTACTCCTCCCAGTCGGATGAGGTGTTAAACATTGGTCCCATTGGCGCATTACGTTAATAGTCTATGTTGACGCCGGGTTTCTCTCCACTCTTCCTCCATTCCCCAATGATCCTTCCCTTATTTACCTACCCACCAGCCTTCATGATGAACACAGTTGTCGGCTGCCTCCCTCAAATAACCAAGTAACATTCAGGGCATGTATCCAAGTCTTTCGCGTGGGCAGTCAGTACCTATTCAAACCGCTCTAGTTAATGTTTACGACAATCTAATGGTGTTTACTTTTTTATTTATCTTTTCCACAAGTCTGGTTTCCGCAGTCCACAAAAACTTCGTTGCCCACCATTTCGGCACGCCTTCACCCGCCCACCTCTTGCATCGAGACGGTTCTGAACGATTCAAGCCAGGTGGGGGGGGAGGCAGCACCGTCCACACCGTCCCTCCGGCCGATTTACGTTCACGTGTCAAGTGCATATATCAACGCCTTGATGTCTTCTCTATTGGGGTCCGCTCCGCCCCCGCGTTGTCCCAACCACTTCGCCTCCAGCCCACCCCTTACTCCGAGGCCTCCAAGTCCCGCCTACTCCTCCATGACCCCCCCTTCGAATATCCCCCCCCCCCCCGAATTCCCCCAACACTTATCGCTTCTAGCAATGATTGCGTAGCGGGATGCATTGAATTCTACATAACTGTGGCTCGTTAGATATGGATTATACTCCTCCAACTTGTTCAAATGAAAATTTTAATTCGCCAACTCTACAAAATACGAAGTTATCCACGCGTTTTGTTGAAAACTCCAAAGATTGACTAGAATGTGAGTCACTGATATCGGAAGGAGACTTGGCTGGGAGCCGTTAGAGACTTAGTGGTTACGTGAAGGAATGAAGTTACGGAAAAATTGAAATAATATAATTTTCTGGGTGGTACAACTGATTGCTCCATAGTCCTGCAGGACACCTATGGAATGTATAGTTTATTTTTTGAGTTTCCCCGTGCCTGGATTTCAAAGCACCAGTTTCTTCTCCTATGCCATAGATCTCTTCAGGATATTTTTAAAATTTAAATGCTGAGGAGGTCTCCGGCAAATGAGAAGAAACGTCGGTGTTTAAGAATCCATGGAGAATCCCAAAAGAGAAAACTATAATTCAGGAATATGGAATTGCAACAGTTTGAATAGTTTGAATACCTACTCAATGAACTAAAGCGATAAAATAAGGGACCTAGTCTATTGAACAGGTTTATGAATTTCTGCTTTGCAGTAATCATCCGTGACAGCTACAAAAGTAGCGAGGCATAAGTCCATGATTCGATTTTCGTTCCTTCCATCTTCCAATTACATTTCCTTCATCTGTAATCAATACGAAGATTGCTTCTAGCCAGCCGTCTTACCTCTTCCTCTCCAATGCTATCTTAGACATAGAGTTTCTTTCTCACATACCTCTGGATTATTACTTTTGTATTTTCTCCGTAGTTTTCCTCACTGAGTATTCCCAACTATTGCCCATTTTTGTACTTAGCTCGAATTTATTGTATTTTGAACGCCCTCTTCATCTCGTTATTATTTTCCGTTTGATGTTCCATCTAGACTTATCCTGTTCTGCTCTTTATGTTTTCTTTGTCATTTTCTCTCCGTCCACTTTGTCGTAAGCAGCCCATTGCAGCACCAATTTTCAAAAGCTTGTGTTCTTATAAAGATAAATTCTTCTCGGTTTTCACACTGGGTCAGGTCCTTCATGCACGGTGACGTTTCAATGCTCGACTCATCGTCTTCATCAGGAGCCCAGAAAATGATGAGTGAGTCGCGCATCGAAACGTAACCGTAGATGAAGGACCTCTCCTGCTGTACAGCCCGAAAAGAATTAATTTTCAACAATCGCCGGGAAAAGTTCGTGTGCATACATTGCGTTCTTTTTTCGGTCTCTTTTTTTAATGGTCTACGTCTCAGATACGTGTGAAAGATACTTTAACGTGTCCACTCGAATGCTTGCCTTGGCTTGCTTGGTTGCCTCTTTGATTCCCTCCCTTTTCATGGCAGTGCTCTACCCCCTGCTACACGTTCCTGCGGCGGTTCTAAAGGTAAATATCAAGTGTATTGAACCATTTCTTCCTGATATGATACATCATTTTGTAAATTACTCAATTTTATATTTTTCCCGATCATGGTTTTGAAACGAAATGTCACTATACCAAACTATGGTCGGCGAAAATAAAAAAAAATGTGGAATTTTTCAAAGTGATAAATCATTGATGGAGATTCAGTTCCACTGAGTGAATCAGGAAATGTTAGCTTTTCTACCCCTCCCCTTATCCTAGCATTTTCATCCCTACCGGATCTGCTTACCCCAAACCCTCATCAGTGCCTGAACTGTAGGTACTCTCCCCCGTAGAGTAACCCTTGTTCCGCACCCTTGGCCATCCACACTCCGTCTCCCCGCACGCCAAAACCCATTTCCATGCGCACATGGAGGCCTTTTTGCGAGCGGTCCAGTGGCCAACCTCGTGTGTGATCAGATTTTCGCATCTCTACATTTTTTTAACGCTTCCGTCCGTTTTATTTTATAATTTTTTGTTGTCCTGGGCCTACTTTACGCCTTTTTTTCTCTCTCTCTCAGCAAGAGCGTCGTTTCGGTGGCGTTGAATATTTTTATTCCTTTCATTCGCTTGGCGTATGGCAGGGGGATGAGGGGGTGGTTTCACGAGTGATAATGAACGGGTGGGAGGGGAAGAGGAGGGGTTAGCTGTCTCCCACCGCACCAAGCTTTCTCGGCCCCGCCCCCTTCCCCCCCCGCCACCCCTCACCACTACCTACCGTCTTCCCTACTTTATTAATCCCTTTGACTCTCCCCCTATCGGATTTTTCTTTCAGCTCTACGCGTGTACCTGATTGGATTTTTTTCTGAACGTTGAGTGCGTGTGTAGGACGGGCACTGGTTCGGATATTGGATGGATGCTTTTGACTCGGCGCTAAAATTAGGGGTGATCTTAAAAGGCTTTCCACCGTCATGGGACTAATAAATTACGACGAAAAAATAGTAAAATGTATGTACGTATACTAGACGTTTCTCAGAAGCAATGTTATTGCAGTTTCAGAAAGCTTAGGGCACGTAATTTATTCTTATTGCTTAGTACCCTTTATTTTTGCCTCAAATCTTTGATTGGCGATTTTTGTTTTAATTTCTCTTGCATAATGCGTGTACCATGTATGCCACTGTTACTGAAAAATAGTGGATTTTATGAGAGGTGGTAGTAGGTTGAGAAGGGTGATAGAGCGGAGAATGTTTGGTATGCAAGGAAGAGGGATAAGAAGATAGAAAATATAGAGAAAAATAATATTTACGGATTTCGAACCAGATTAGATTACAAGTATATGTACAAAATTTATTCGGAATGAATTGAGGAAAAGGATACGAATGGTTTAAGGTATATTCAGTTTGATATATATTTCTGAAGAAAAAGTAAGGGAACACCCCCCCCCCCCCACTCTTGGAAATTATAATCAGGACAGCCAAATGGATTTCCATTCAATTGGTAGTATGGCCAAGATGATGAACAGTTTTTAGTGGATGCCCAGGTTACCGTAACGTTGTTTCGGGTAAAATCAACTTTGATGATGATAAGGCTATCATGGAGGTTTTCCGAGGTCATTTTGGAGGTCTTCCGAGCCTAATAGGTATATACCGTTCTACATCATCTATTTTATTCTCTATTCTAGCCCCACGCTATTGTTTCATAAAATGGCGTGCAAGTACTTGCATTTTATGGGCGCATATCGTGCATTTGTTCGCGTATTAGAGGCAAAAGCTATTTTTTTTACCAAGACTGTGTACTTATATTTTATTCACTCTCACGGGTGATTGCTAGGTTTTACGCGAGAGGCATGACATTTGCCTGTTGTCGTAATGCGTTTTTTCATGCAATTCCCAAAGTTCACGTTGTACCAATTGTGACTGAGTTGAGCATGATAAGTTTGCTCCATCACGATGGTCCGTACTAGCTACGGCCTTTCACGAGAAACCATTACGCCTTTGTCTTGATTCTCTGGACAGTTCCTGTTCCTGATTTATTCTCTCGCGAATAAAATACAAAAATAAAAATACTTCCTGGACTCTGCTTGAATTTACCATGCTATGTTAAATTTTCTGATCCAGCGTGACCAGTCAAAACCCTCATATAATATTGGTATGCACGGATTTATATCATCTTTTACATCGAATACCTTCGACGTAGCATTCCGGCCAGCTTCCTTTACTCGCTTCGATGGCGAAAATTTTTCGCATTTCAAGGGCTTTCCTCCATACACTCGAACACCATTCTCATCTTTCATCCTCCCTACTCGCTACATTTCGAAAAGAGAGTATCGGACAGTCGAACCGAGAAAAATCAACACTGCTGATGGAAGAATTAGTTTGGGAGCCGCTATAGACTAGCTAGACTGATAAACTTGAAAAATTCTCATCACTTGTCTTTCAGAATGACAGGGAGGATATTATTTGTAATCACAGATTACATATTGCGGAATCGGCAAAAGCGAAAAATTGAGATCGATGAATTCTAATCCCAGATGTTTTAAAATGTAGAGACGCTCCATAATAAAAGAATAGCTGGGTACTTACTTCCCACAGTGATTAATTATAATGGTGGGTTTAATGTGGCAAGTTTCTTCTGCAAAAGCTTGCGGGGGATTTCAATCTGGCGAACAGTTTTTCAAAAGTTTGTGCAGAGACAGATTTATTTCTGTTTATATTGGCAACAGTACGCTTCTGCAAGCGAAGTTACTTACAGCCAGCGACTTGCCAAAAATGCTAAAAGTTCTGCAAGCGGACTTGCAGAGCCTTTTACAACTTCAATTTAAGTCGAAAGTAGCTTTCTGCAAGTAACTTGCGCTATAAACTTGCCAGTGTAAACTCACATTTAGAAGTATACGATCCATCTTTTTACAGATAACTATCCTTGAAGACCTCGACAATAGAGTCCAAATCTGGTCCATGTTACAATAAGTCAATGTGGATATGACTAAGTTATTCCTGCTTTTAGAAAAATGTGGATAATCTTAGAAAAGTTGATAGCGTATTTCTAAGATAGAGGTGCAAAGCCTGCTCCTTCCCTCCCACCATTAATGACTACGATTATAGTAGAGTGAAACTTACAGGTCTGGTTATAAGGTCCCTAGTTGAATATTTTTTCGTTATGAAAATAGAGTATATTCGTCATTCCATCAAACGCTCTCGTCAACTAACCCTCAGTCTGATGAGGAGACTCGGCAACTAACCCTCAGTAAGACACCTAATCCCAAGAGTTGATACCAAGTTAGCAATTTGGCTACGTTAGTTGCGGTTAAAGTTAACCAGAAATTACAAAAACCGGGCCTAAGTCTTCAAAATTCATCTCATTTTTCGTCTCTTTCATTTCCTTTTCCCATTAGCTCAATCCTCCATACCTCTTGTCACGCTCCCTTGCGGCTCTGAGGGTAGAACCGTAGACGCAGATGAAAACGGTTTGGCGAAATCTCGACGGGCACGCGTGCCCGCTGTCCTCTTCATACTGACGAACTCGTGCATGACGCGTGTGCCATAGCCATACGATCCCAACATGGCACGCGTCCCTTTAATTTCTTCGTTTCAACGTTTTACGTTTTTTTTTTGTTCGAATTAATTTCCTCTCTCCTCTTCTCACATCCCTACCCAATGTTTGTTTTCTTTTTTTCATACCTCTGTCCATTCCCTGCTTTTCAAACCATCACTCCGATGATTCCCACGGCTCGTTCTAATTTCATGTCCTGTTTGCCTCGCGCCATCATCCCCCGCCGCGGTCTCTCGCCGATGCCGGGAGCTCGTCGAGTCGCTTCGGTTATGTCATCTGACCATCTCGCGTGTTTCCCCCCGGTATCTCTACCACTCATCTTCCTCTCCCTCTTTCCGTATTTTTATCTCCATCTCCCTCATTGTCTCTTTCGGTCATTTTTCGTTCCCCTTTTATGTTCAGGAATATCCCGTTATTGTGTGCTACACAAGAGGCCGAAATTTT
The DNA here is from genome assembly GCA_963573305.1 of Pyrrhosoma nymphula. Classification (NCBI taxonomy): domain Eukaryota; kingdom Metazoa; phylum Arthropoda; class Insecta; order Odonata; family Coenagrionidae; genus Pyrrhosoma; species Pyrrhosoma nymphula. The sequence continues at coordinate 103,768,373 of OY754337.1, read as the reverse complement.
AATGCGCGGTGCCAGAGAGAATATTTTTGTGACCATCATATCTAAAATTAAGCTTTTGAAGTGTATGGAATATAAATTTATCCAAAACTTGGTACCCTGAGCACATACATAATGTTGATGTTAGTTACGCCTCCACGGCCTAATTTCTGCCCAAGTGTTCCTGCTGGTCTCTCGCTAAAATTTTATAGTTTTCTCTCTTGTAAAAAACTATCATCGTATTCTTTCTTGCTTTTTCTTGCTTTTTTCCCTGCGTATAATTTATAGAATTATTACTTTTTACTAGCTTTCCGTGCATGCTACATTTGATTTTGTACAATGATCCTGGAAACATTTCCATGTACATATTAAAATGAATGTATTCATTCAATCTTTTGCTTCATTGTCATTTCAATTGCACTGTCTCTCTCTTTTAAGCATTATATTTTTCACTCCTCAGCCACTCTCCCCCTCTCCAATGGCATAGATTCCTTGATTCAGGTGCCATATTTCCACAGTCTGTGAGAAAGTCCTGCCTGTACCTCACATCGTATTATTTCATGAATTGACCGTTGCGATCAATACTCATAGCTTTAACCATTACTATGACCTATTGGGAATAATTCTTACTTCAGATCCTTCATAATTGTTGATTCTAGCGTGTTGAATACGAAACTTTTGATAATAGTCAAGCCGCCTCCTTTGCCTTTTTTCAAGTACTTATTATTTGCTCTACCACGAATTTAATTAAGCTTGGAATCAGTAGCTTAGGTTATCATCATTATTTCACAGCATTATTTTGATTGCTCACTAAGTCTTGCGAAGTTCACTTAAGGAAAGTAAAAATTAATTTTAATTGTCCATGGCAACATTTTCAACGAATTTATCGATATTTTCAGCTACGACATCACTCGGAATGTACGTTATAAGTCCTATTTTTGGAAAGCATGTTCTCCACAACGTCAGTATTGATTATCTTAAAATACATTAATTCCTGGAACAGAAGCTTAGACCTTAGTTTTGAAATGCTTTGACCTTTTATTTCCTCTCTCTTGTGAGTATCTGAAAAGGAATTACGATGCTTCTCCATGCGAACTGAAGATTTCCGCTCTAACAGGGGAGTCCAAGAGCTAAATAAACAATTGTATTTATTTCCACTTCAGTTTCCCCTATCCATGTTTTTCTCTCGTTTCTTCTCTGCCTTTCTCTTTCCCCTCCTCATTTCCCCCCTTCTCTCAAACCCCCTCTTTCCTCATTGCCCTACACTCCGTCCCAAGCTTTCATTTTTACCCTCCTTCCCCCGCGGTCAAATCTATCACTTGGTTTTCAGTCGCGCTGGCCCCTCGTGCGTTTTCCCATTGGGCTAAATGCCTATTACAGCCGTCCAACACACTCCATTCAACTCATCCACGCGCACCCTTTAGCTCCCCGAGGCCTTTTCTCCCGTTAGGTACCTTCTACGCGCTCAATGAATCCCCCCCCCACACGTCCTCGCCCTCTCAAAACCCAAATGCCATTTGCGTCCACATATCCTGGCCTCCCAACGCGCGACCTCGATAATAATAAGGTCCATATACGCGTCCAGAGTCCTGAAAGGTATTTTCTTTAGCGGAAGCATTTGTCGTTCCAAGACATTGCATTTTCACGATGGAGGCATTTAGCGCTTGAATGATCGGGGATTGATCGAAAGGATTTTGTTCCTCGAAAAGGAGTTTTATTTTGATTCATGTCAGTTTCAGGTGGATTTTGAGGTAAAAGGGACCCAAAGGAATTAATCCAGATACGGATAATAGCTACACAAATTAATCATCCAATAATTCAAAGGGAATCAACCGCGACCTCATATGTTTTATCCTAATGTTTCCCGGTGATGTCCACTAATTTTACAATTTCACTCATAGAATTAATAAAAATTTATTTCATTCAGGTTAAATGTCATTTCATTAGATGCACACGGTGTATAATTAACTAATTATAGTTGAACAAATTATCTTTAATTTTGATGAGTCCATAACAGTTTGAAGGTGAATCGTTATTCAAGTAGATACCATTCATCACTCCTTATTACAGATGAATGCTTGGTTATATCTTGTATGTATGCTTTTTATGCGAAATTTCCTCTTTGTGGAGCTGATAACTAATTTTCAAACTTGAAACAAAATGTCAATGCCTTTAAACCTGTCAAAGATATTAAAAGAGTAATTTATTTGTATTGAATATGAGGAACGCACGTAATTTTACTCCCTTTATATTAGCTCACACTGTCTGTCTGCTTGTCTGTGTACGTTACAAACTCTTTTCCCCTCATCTAATTGATCTGAAATATGGCCCCTAGACTCCTTGTGGCCAACGATTAATTTTAACAAACTCACGCACACACACACACACACATAAATACACACTTATATTAAAATTTATTTGTATGAAAATGAGAGAGCATTTAAGGCCCGTTATCTGCCTATTCTTGCAAGCAATCGGTAGCCCAGGAGTAAGGTAGTGTACTGTGGAGCGAAAGGTGTGGTGTTTGATTCCCTGCTGGGGGAATTAATTTTCTTTCTCGTTTTCTCATAGCGTTTTCACTTACACCTTAAGAAATTTTGTTTTCATCATCGCATTACACTCTAATCCTTTTTTGCAACATTTTACTTGCTAATTATTCATTAATGACGGCGATCAAAGCTAGCACATAGCCCTTGGGCGTTGTGGGAGATGGACCGTGGTGAGCCAACAACTATGATTATCGCTATTGAGTGTTCAACAATGAATATAAATGTCATATAGAATTACTAATGTTCCTAAAGGTTGTCGAATGTGTGAATAATTTGACATATCAGTGAAGATAGAATGGTTTACTTTCACAAATTTAATTTATTAGCAATGCGATAGCACAATATTTAATGGCAAAGATACCATAAAATAATGAAAAAATATGATAAAATACACTGAGAATATGAGACATTAAAACGTGACGTAATGCATATGGAAATAAAGGGGGCATTTTAAAAACTTTGTTTTTATGAGGTTATTTTTGATTATATACAATAGACTATAATAAATCTGATGGAAGAGAAAAAAGACTTCTTTTTGCGATTAGTATATCGTATAGACTCCGTAGGATGTTTATCTAGATAAAAAAAAATAACTGACGTTGGCAAGTTTCATCCGGGGCCTAATTTAACCCTTAAGTAGGCACGAAGGGGTATGTAAGACCCCCACGCATTTATCATTGCTTTTAATTATTTAAATTTACGATAAAAAGTTTTGGTATCTTCAGTAACTTCATGAAACAAAGTATTCACCCATAACAAATACAAATATTTTTAAAACACTTAATTATTTCAATTTTACTTACAATGTTTATGTCATGGGGCTCACAGTGACCCTGCGTGCCTAGTTACGTAGCACTTTATGTCCATGTGCTATAAATTATAATTCACTCTAATTCAACTGAATTCGAAAAGTTTTATCATTTATTTTATCGAGAAGGCTTGTTTTGCGAGAAAAGAAAAAATATGTTTTCAAATGTTACTGTAGGCAAGTTATTAAAATGATGGATTTAATGCTTTTTTCATCATTCATCAGCCCTGAAGACGATGGGAAAGTCTCCCATCTGAAGGTCGTTCCCCATGAAAGAGCGGTACCGGTATGAAGCCTGAGAGCAATTTACGTAGGTTACTAGAACTCCACAAAATTATACGCTAAAAAGCAGACAATTAAGAAAATGATGTCTTTGAAGGGAAAGTTAATGATATTATTGTATGGACGATACTTATGCTATAAAATGTTATGTAACTAGAATAGTGTGGTGAAATAGGTTCAGAAAATATATCGGAACTCATAAAAAATTTATTTGACATTTAGGGGTTCCACCAGACCTCCGCGTGCCTGCTTGCCTGACAAAAACTGAGCTCGTCTACTTATGTAATTGTAATTTTCCATCGATGGTCTCGGAAAATTGCCATCTTGAATATTGGTTAGATAATGAATAGAAACTTCTCTCAAAATTCACCGTAATTATAGTTGATCTGCCAATTATAGTAGAGGTGAATTTTTGGTCGCTTTTGTGTAAGTAAGAGTGTAGTTACAGAACGGTTTCATGGGCTGAAATTGGAAGGTAGAAGTGCTCCATGAAAACCCGTCTATAACTTACGTATTAATTTAATGTTGGAAGCATTGCAGTGCAGTGATTTGGACCGAATTTATCGGTTAATAGGACTGAAAAAAGTAAACGTAATGTGTCTTACTATTTGGTGTAGCAATCGGATGTACCTAACTATTTAAACGGGCAAACCTGTCACAATCTATGAAACCTATACTTTATGAACTTGAAGTACTTCTAGTCGTGACGTGATAGAGCTTCCTACATTTACGTACGCTATTGACTGTTCAACCTCATCCAATGTTGTATATTCAATGGTTTACCTTTCCCTGTCGTTTTCACTTCCCCATTTCCATCACCCCGCCTATCTCACATGTATTTGTTGCGCTTCAGTGCCCACCACTTCAGATCTGATGCATGATTTCTAAGCTCTCACCGCCAGCATGATGTGTTGTTACATCCGCTTATTTCACGTGATCTTCTACCATAGAAAGGCCAAATGGATTGAAAAATACGACACTTGGTGAAGGGTTGCCGGGTGTTTCTCAACTCTTTGCGGTTGATAAGTCTTGTGCAGCCGCGTCGAGCGAAATCGGGGTTACCCATGCAATGCCTGTGGATCCGATCATCCGTTAAGTGTATTTTTCTAGTTAGCTGCCTACCTACACTTTGAGATCTGTCGGTCCATTTCATGCAGTATGAACATGACCTGCTCTCATTGTTTTCGTTTAAATGTAAAAGAAATAATTCTATCAGGGGGTCATAATTCAAAACTCGTGATGAAAAAATTGTTCTGAGAATATAATTTTATGAATATCACCACTTTCCTCTCGTGGGCCGGCCCCCACATCAACTCTCTTTGCCGCTTACGGTGTGTTTTTATCTCATTGCTATGCAAACGAATGGCAATGCTTTCATGTGACATTTAATGCTGACCGCGAAATTTAATCTTTTACCTAACAACAGCATCAAAACTTATTCTTATCGGCAGAACGCAAAAAATAACGATATATACTTACATTTCTGAGCATCATTTGTGGTCCAATCATGATCATGATCCAATGTGGAGAATTGGAAGGAAAAATTATCTTAAGCTTTCCCGGCGAAAAACTACTATTTTTATAAGTTCTTATCGGGCTTCCAACCGGATTAGATTTAAAAGGCGTGAAGGAAAGACTACTCTAAGGGTTTGTCCAGGAGGTCATTTTTGATAAAACTTAAACGTGGTTCGACAGTTAACATTCATTTGCGCTAGATTTCTGACGCTTGCAGACCGTAGCAACATTGCTCAGAAAGAGTTAGACGATCACCCATACAGATCTGAGCCATGATCAATGATTCATTACTTCGGCATTGTTGTAGGAACCGGTATTTCCATTATGGTCGGCCGTTACCCGAGAACCGTCTCAGATTCCCTGGTTACATTAGGAAGCCTCGTGCAAGGGTCGTTATGCAATCTCACATCTCGTAGTATTGACTTCAACCAGCACAGTGACCAACAACTGTTTCTCTTTCAGGAAATCTCACCGTGAAAAAATCTACCCTGAGATTTACTTATGCCTAAATTTTAGCATTCAGCCGATATGCGTCTGAGGTCTACCCGATCTCACAAAGATGCGAAGATTCAACCTCTCGGAAGTATCTTTCTTGTATTAAGGCGGCCACTTCTTTACAGGTCTCTTTCTTGTTCTTCCCTTGCATTCTTCCTCTTCGTTCGTGCGCACCAACTCACGGCAACATCGGGCCTCGTTCCTTGACGTGATTTTCGTCCTTTTTTATCCAACGCAGCCGAGAGTAATTTTTTCTCCGTTGGAAGATATAACGAAAAACGAACCATGAAACTCAAAACTCCTATTCCACTTTCTCTCTCTGCTCATTCCGCTGTGCATTCATTCTTGCAATTTTTTCATTCATCATCACAGAGCACTGTAGATGGGATTCTGCGTCTTGAGTAGGGAAGAAAGAAAAGAACGTTTTTACTCGATTTAAAAAAATTAAATTAAAAAATACATTAATATATGTATACGCCGGGGGTTACAATGCAGTGGGAGGAGGGGGGAGTTGGGCCGTGGGGTGGTTTTGAGGGTGGTTTAAAGGGGGTGAGAATGACGGGGTAGGAGGATTTTAACGGCATAAAAGGGGGTGTAGAATATTTTTTTACATGTGGGGGACAGCCTGAGCGATTCGTTGGACGTCTACTCCGAAAGAATATGACTGCAAATCCGCAATTCGACGACGCAGAAGACTGAACGCTCAGGGAAAAAGGAAAATGAAAAAAGTTGAATGACGATCTCTGCCGAAATACAGGGAAAATAAGTTTAAAAATAAAGTAATGAGAAAACGAGAGAAGGGCGTCACAGAAAATAATAAATGCCGTTCGTCTTGGTTGAGTGATCCTTTAAGGAAGCGCCAAAATATTCACAGATACCCATGTTCTCTATTGTTTTCAGCTGTTCTCTTCCTTTCTCTCTCTGGTCGACTAATCCTTGAAATGATGCGCGAAGCAGCAAATATGTGCGCTCTAACTTTTATCATCTTGAAATGAATTAACGCTTGCTTAAAGCGTCATGTAGTTTATGCTCTTTCAAAACTCATTCGTGGATTGCTATAGGTAGAGTGGTTGAATTTGGCGATTCTAAACACTTGTAAAAGTGATATTTTGAAAAACTATTAATTATTAACTATTTCCCATTTTCCTGAAAACAGCGTCACGGGCCTTTTACGTTACCTAAAAGGTAATAACCAACGAAAATACACAACCATGCCCCGGGAGGTGAAAATCCTATCCAGGCGGGATTCGGACCCGAAACCCTTGTATGGGAAGGCGAGGATTTTACCCTGCTGTCACCAGGACCAGCAAAATAGTTTCGTAGCGGAAATATGCTATTGGTTTTAAAGATTTTTTGCTATTCTTAGCTGATGCTGAAAATATATTTTAAAAGCAAGATAGTTCACTGCTAGGTCAATGCAAGATTTAGTGTCGTATGCCCTCTCTTGGTAAGACAAATGGTTGTAAAACTTACTAAATTAGGAAAGAAGGTGAGTCCGTACAGGCCTTAGAGATACAGGTTTATAGAAGGGTGGAAATTAATGGTTGGGTGGAGAAAAGCCAATCCACGAGGTGCTATGTTGGTGGAGGAAATTCGAAAGGGGCAGAAGAAATGTGAGGTTGTAATAAGGGGTAACGGGGAATGATATGGGGTAATATAAGGGGCAATGTTGGGCTAGAGTGAAAAGGGCAGGAGGAGAGTTGGCATTTTTGGACGGCGTGAGATATATCCTAAATGAAAATTTTAATATCGGAATTATACTCGGCGTATACAGCAATTTGCGATAAAAGAGGATTAGAATGGACCAATACAATACGATAGAGAGTTAGACTAAAACGCCCCTAGGATCTACCAATATTGGTGGATCGCCAATATTGGCGGATGATGATGATGAAGTAAGAACAGATTTTGAGAGATTTCTTAGGTGAAAATACACATTCTGGCCGTATCAGTATTCCCAAGCCACATTTTCTGTTATATCCCAGAACTATCTCTGTTTTTTCCCGCTACTATTTCATGTGCGACACTAGAACTTAAGCATCAGCTATTATTCTGTATGAGTTGAGTTGCGTTTTTTGTTAAGCTGTTTATGAAACACCTCAAAAAATATTTGTAAAGTAATACTGTCACGGAGGGGGTAAAAGCTGTGTCGAGCACTTTTACTTAAATTAGTTCTGTGAATTAGGTGACTCTCCGTACTTATTTCTATGGCTGTTTCCCCGGTCCTCCCAAATAGCCACCGCTATATCTTCTAATCTTGTCTCTCTGAAAGATTAATGATTTCACTTTCTCTCCATTACCGTGCTCAGCCATTTAAAATTCCATATTTTATCCTGCGATAAATTTAGATCACCTCCAAGCATTTCCTTCCTGACTGACCGCCGTGCCTTCTCTAAAACCAAGTTTTTAAAGAAAATAGTCATTATAAACTATAGGTCATCTGAGCTTCTTTCAGTTTGCAGGTTTTCTCTCAAACGACGCAACTAACTGAATTGTATATAGAATACCACACGTCTCGCTGTCTCCAAACGAGAAAACGTCTTTTATCCCTCACGCTCTCGTCGACATGTTATGCTACGCTGAGTGGTATTCCAGAACTATATCAGTTACATTCATACCGTATCTGTCACTCTCGTGGTCCTGCTCTTGTATATCGCTCTCCGTTTGTTTCGATCTCTGTTCATTGTTATGTAATTTATTTGTTTACTTGAGTTATTTGTAGTATAGGTCATTTTTCATATTTTAGTACCTACTGTTGTTGTTTGTCCTACGTATTGGACCTATAGTTTTTTTGTACATGAATAATATATATAAACAATTCTAGAATTAAGTGTTTCAGGATTGACATTTAAAGGGAAAGAGCTTCATTTGACATGACAACTTAACTTATACGTATTGGACATGCGACCACTCAGGTTAAAGGGACCTCGTCCAGCAAGCTTGATTGTTTCATAAATTTGCGGAGCATGCGTCGATCTCTCCTGGCTCCATAATTGGTACGTAGCACCTTTGGGTACTGTAAACAGCCAACCACTCGCCCATTTCGTTCAATTACGCCACGGTGTAGCGTTTGCCAGAGTCGCATGGTGCTTGAATTAACGTGAACTTACAAGCAGTTTGTTATTTTTTCAAACGTCCAGCTCGGTGCTCAGCGGCGGATGTGTTGAATTACCTGATGGCGATAACGTTGTGTCATGAGTTTGCGGACGAAGTCACGAAATCTGGTCCGTTTTGCAATAGGAGGGAGAGATGAGTTGAGTTAGGGGAATGTGTGGGGGGGGGGGGGGGTAGGAGGTAAGGTGATTTCTGGAAATTGTGTGTGTTGGGGGACTGAGAATTAGTAGGGAGGGGGCAACAAGTTGTGACAACCGCAAATGGTAACGAAGCAATTCGAGTCATGTTTGGTCATAATTGCTTTGGAACTTTCATCTCCTTTCATTCGTGTACTTTTGAGTGCTTAACTTTCATCGCTTCTTCCCTGAACTGTTCCGCAAAATGGAAATTTAAGCGGAGCCATTGTTTTAAACTTTCATACAGAATAAAATCATATTTAATATGGAAAACGTTTTTATTTTTTTGCTGGCCATTTACACCGAACATTTTCCACCAATGATGCAAGGGATAGCGAGAAAAGTATCAAATATTTTAGTTTTAATTGAGATATAAACTCATTAATGCAGCACGTAATCGTGATGGCACTATTTCCCTGTGATAAAATCATGGTTAATTGTCTCTTATTTCGTGCCTTTGAATTCAAGGAGACTTTTTTTGTTCAATGAGTAATATATCGACTCTGAATGTAAATATATATTATATCACTACTTTTGTTTTCATGTGAATTATCGTATTAAAAAAAGATGAAATTGACGTATTCAGTTTTTTAGTTGAGTATTTATGGCAAACAAAAATATTCCGATTGTGTAACCATTTCCAGAAAATAATTCGGTACCACCGGCTTATAAATGATAAGGGGTCATTGTCCGGCTCAGTAGCGCCTCGACGTATGAGCGTTTAAACCAGTGGTTAAAATTTACTGTTCAAATGAATATTGTATGTCTTGTTGTTGGTTGTGTATTTTCATTGAGACATTCATTAGCTTTGCATAATTGTGCACTTTCGAAAGAGGTAATCATTATAAGCCAATCACATCGATGATTATCCTCCTCTCTCCTTTCATGTGTATGCCTCAGTTTGTGGCACTTTCACCACCAGGGCTACTGGAGATTCGGTAAGCAAACTGCCCTGTTGAAAGTACTCCGTTGTTGTCAGTCGCATATCGGTGTAGCCCTCCCCCCTCCCACCCACTTAGGGGGTTGGAAATGAACTACGATTGTTGATTTGACTAAAACTATCGTTCACTTCGACCTCGTTGGCGCTTTTGATCACTTAATCGTAGGAAAGGAAGGGATAGTAGGACTAGGGCTAGGGGGAAAAGGGACGAGCAAGGCAGTCAGCAGCTGGGCATAGGAGGTGGGGAAGTAGTGGGTCCTTTCTCTCCAAAAGGGCTTCGAATCTAGTGTATGCCCTTTTGACGCGGCCCTTAGTCACTTAGCCGACAAACAGCGCGCCCTTATCAAAGGGGATTTTCACTGATTAATGTACGCAGTTGTCGACTCGACACATCTTAACGCGACACCATTTTATACGGGTCGATAAGGGTGCGATAGCGTTAGGAGGGGGTGAGATGGGACGGTAGCAAGGGAGGTTCTAGTGGCGGGAGATGGGGGAGCCGGTTCCGCGTTCGTCGCTTCACTATAGACCACCTCCCTCCCTCTCCATCGACGTTTTGTGCTGAATGGCCAGCCAGATTGGTGCACCAACAGGCACGTCAGTGGAGATAATGTTTTGATGTATCGACGTTTATTTTTTTACCTCGGTGTGGTGAGATCACTTTTTTATATTTTTTATTTATTCCATCATCGACCCGTAAGGTTTAGCGTCGGGCGCATGTGAGGGGATTCACGCTGTGGAGCAAGGCCATCTGATATTGCTTTCCTGAGGACCCCGGAACATTTTTTTAAAGCGAATCCATTTGTCGGCATCCGTGCTTTCATTTATGATTTTTAATTATGGAGACACCAGTGAGATCGAAGAGGAGGTAGAAAAATGATTTAATGTACCTGTGACAGGCTAATTAATTTTTGGTATAGAGGCCGATGATGGCTCTGTAAGTGTAATTTAATTAGTACGTAAGGTATTGTCACTTATGAGGATGCGTGAATTTGTTAATTTTATGGATCGATTCGAGGATGGCTCAGCCGTCTTCGTTTCACCCCCAAGTATAATGTGAAGGGCCTACAATTAGGTGAATTTTTTCTGGCCCTTATTCTTAGAAGTCACAGTTTGGTGACCTCGTTGCTACTCTTTATTGTGCACGCAAAGTTTCAGGAAGGTGCATGCGTCAAGAGGAGACAGAAGTACGAGTGTTGGCTTAGAAGAGACAAAGTTGAGTAATATTAGCATTCCCTATCCCTTTGTAGTCACGAATGTTATGAATAACAATGGTTCTTCGGTAAACCAGAAAATTTTATCTTCAGTTTTAGGTGTAAAAGGTTCCCTGTGTCTTTGAGAAGACACGTCATGTAGCATGCAGACATCTGATGGAGACGTCAAAGTATTTTTAATCAATAAATACTTTAGTTTATTATTTAAACAAAAAACAATTATTTGTTTACTTTTCTTTGACGTGATTTAGTAACTACGAATTTATTCCCATTTGAACATGTTATGAGTGTAAGAAAGGACCTTAAGAAGGGCTACGTAAGGTTTTCTTAAGTACACGCGCGTGTTTAAGGATGTACACCGTTTTTGGGATGTAAATAGGTAGACCACTACGTTACTCTTTCATCGAGTTCAGCCCAAAAACGTTCAAACAGTTTGAGTACCTCAACTTTTCATCTTCGTTCTCCTGTTCCTATGTTCCGTCGTTTACAATTTCTAGTGGTTTTCTCTCTTTCTCATTTTTTTCTAAACCTTTGCTGGTCTAGCCATAGGCTGAAGGTACTTTTAGTTCTTGTTCCCCCTCCCAAGTGCCTACTCTGATACAAGCGATTGAAAAACATTTTTGACCTTTTGATTAGCGCAAAAAAACCTCTTCGATTTTTCTTTACTCAGTTTGTGGCTAAGTCCGGGCAGGAGAGTTGCCGTTGCATTCTGAGAGTCCTCTTTTGTGTCAGTACGTACAGCAAACTCTCCGTCTGTGCCATTCGGAACTTGTTACTTTGTAAAATAACCCTTGTGCTCTTTCGTCCATTTCTCTCTTGTTTTTTATTAGTTTTTTTAACGTTTCATTCGCGCTACGTCGGATAATTCGATCCAGTGTAATATATGGATTTATAAGTTGGTTATTTCAGCGGCTTCGGTACAATTTATTCTTTTGTGTCTCGATGCACTTGTCAAATGGTAAAAAATTGGTCTCATCTCTTTGTAAAATAATGTGAGCTGACTTGTCATCCGAATTAGTTTGGGAGAAAGTTCTTCCTCTCTTGGTATTTGAAACAATGGAGCTAAGTAGCCGTTGAATGCAAAAAAACAGTAAATAGGGTGCTTTTCCCCCATTTTTCTCATTTTAATGATACTGTCTCCTTATTTCCGTTGCTTTTAATTTCCATATACAGCTCTAAAACATGGTCCTGATCCCTTTTTTTTGCCGTTTGTGGTGATTTCTCTCTAATTTTTTTCTGGTATGTAAAACATCTTGTGGTAGTCCCTTACCTTCTTCTGTCTTCATACCCTTGTTTTATATGAGAATGCAGGAGTGTTTTATTCTAGTCCTCTGGTGTCCTCTATCCCATATTTTAAAATATTTGGATCAGGAACGGTTTGGCAGATGAACGGCAGTTAAGCGTTTATTTTTGTTTTGTAAATATTTCTTTTGATTTGCCTCGTCTTGTTTTTTATTTTGTCGAAACTCATAGTAATTTTTTTACAAAGAAACTCATAGTATCTTTATTTTCATAGAAACAAATTTTAGCGTGTCCTGCCTTTAGTTCCAAGTATTTGGCTGTGGTGCAATGGGCTCTACGCTTCCATGTTCTAAACTTCATTCACATAGATCTGCCAGTACTACAGATTTGTTTTAGAAATACTGTCCTTATAATCCTCCAGTGCATGTCGAGCACGTAAGTTTTCATGTTTACTTTGTTTTATTTTAAATATATACACACAATACACAATTAACTTTAAAGTTGATATGTAACGGAATAGGTCAGTTATTTAATTGGCAACTTGAACATATAAATTTTTCATGCCTAATTCATAGCCGATAAATGGAAGATTTAATTTTTATCATCTCTCGATGCTATTTATTTTCAAGGAAGATTCGGATACATTAAGTGTTCTCCTAGCTGGATGAAAATTGGAGCACATTTACAAGTTTCTCCTGCTTTTCTATAAGCATCTAGGGCTGCGCAATACGCTGGAACATTTAGGTTTTTGAATCTCTATTTTCTCTATAATTTTCTAGCACCTACGTTCACAGCAGCGAAAGGGCTAAGCTTTGCAGAATTCATGCCATGCCGGAGTTCTCCATTGAAGTCCATTATTAGTCCTTGTGCACGAAGCAAATGTTGCCATGCATGTGAGATAAATGAAAGCGTAGACCTTAGATATCTGGTTCTCGTGGAGCGCCTGGACATTTTGCGAATGGCTGGTGCTCTTCCTTCAATGCGCGTGGGTACTGCGTGAAGTATAAACTAGCGGGAGCATTGACATTTTAACCAGCTGTTTCCTTTGAAGGAGGTTCGTTGGTTTCGCTCAACTTACGAGAATTCGATAAAACTTGTTGGAAACATTACAAATGTTGTTTTAAGGCATTCTGAATTTTTTCAGAATAATTTGCAGTAGATGTATTAATATATCTGGTCGAGAAAAGGGCGTTAAATTACACCGGTTCTTAGCAGAACGCAAGGTACGACTAACTTTATTCCTTTTAGGAAAAACCTTTTCGAACCTAAAAGAACCTTTTCTGGTTACGGAAAACAATAATAATTTATATCATCAATATAAATTAATGTAAATTAAATGAATTACAATGCATTTTTCTGACAGTTATGATATTTCTTTGTTTTGTTAGCTAAAAATGGTTCTTTTCGATGAATAAAGCTAGTCGTAGGTACAGGTAGGTACAGGTACCTTGCGTTCCCATGAGAACCCTTGTAAGTTCATGCCCACTTATCGGTCATAAATATAAAGAAATCTGCGTTAAATAATCATAAATATTTTCAGATTGCTTAAGAGAAACATAAGTAATGCTTTCATCATGTTTCATCGAAATCTCATGAGTTGAGCTAAACCACCTACAAATGGAAGCAATTTCATTCCTTTTTATTGTGTTAAAAGTGTAATTTAAAACGTTGATAGCGTTATGCAGTCCTTATATATGCTACAATGGTCCGTTGATCGTTTTAAGAAAGTGATGTAACATTATATCTTTATTTTATGCGTGCAATACGTTATCGTAACTTAACATGTTAAAAATATTGCTCTTTCTGTCATTAGAAATTTAAGACATTCCCATTTAAAGAAAACTTTCGTGTAATTCGTGCAGTAAGAAAACAACCTACCAAAAGATTTAGTGGGATTGTGAAGTAGCCTCAATGATAAATTGATAAATACACTCCTTCACCTTATTCGCAAAGGCCCTTTATCATTTTGAATCAAAATGCTAGTTTGTATCTGAATGAAAATATTAGCATGTGTCGTAAACATACACTCTGTTTTCAGAAGATGAATGAAACATTAAAGAGATGAAATCGAATCGAGGTACTGTATGCCATTCATGGAGTGAATATATTCCGATGATTGAACCGTCTTTAAGGCTTTCAAGTTTTAGACGGAAGTCTTGATCTCGAAATCAAATTCCAGTTCCAGAATTCACTTGTCAGTTCGATTTTGGTTCCGTATACCCAATTCGGATCCTATTTATTTTGACACCGACATGGCGTAGTTTGGAAAATTTCTCCCGAAATATCATGGTTTCTTTTTCTTGTATCTAATCTGTGGGAAAAAATATCCTTTGCGGAAGAGGTCTTGAGTTTTTAAATCTCTTAGCTGCTGAAACGTTGAGGTTCCCGTCTTTTATTTCCTTTTTTAAATTTATTGGCAAGTGTGTCACTATTTTAAGGCAACGCATGAGTGATTATGAAGTCCTTAAGTTGCATTTTCTGTGAAACGTTATAAGAACTAAAATATCGCCAGCATCCTTCTACCTCCACCACAAATTATTGCCAGCATGTAAGTACTGGAGGTCGAGAGGGGGAACTCTTAATTTTTGCTTCTCGGATTGAGGTGCACTCGTCGGAAGGGCCGCGAGAAATACGGCTCACCCGCAACCATGCACTTACTCACAAGGCTCTGCATTAAGACGTCCGTGTTCATTGCAAGTTCCTTTCAATAGATTGCAGTAACATTTGTGGCACACTTGCTAAGTAGAGCAATGCCGTACCGCTCTCGTGATTAAGAGGCGAGGAAATAGAGACTTTACTAGGACCTATTGAAAGGGCATCATAGACATATAGATAGTCTCATGTTGCTAACTATCAGGTGAATAAAATGCATTCCCAACTAGTTATGAATCTTCTGTAAGTGTCCGTAAAAGTAAAATGGTATCAAATGCTTACATAGATCATCGCAATTATTGAAATTTGTATCAATAATCTAATAATGAATCTCCATCGAGATTCGAATTCTTGAGTGTCTTCTTCGATCGCTGCTTCACATTATACTGTTGCAAAATAAAATCCGTAATATGTATGAGGAAAATGAGTGCTAGGTGCTATGAATGGTACACTATTGAATATTCATACACTGTTGACTAAAAATTCTTTGAGAATAAATTAGTTTTAGATTTGTTGGACGATCGCTTTTTTTCAACATATTATTGTTCTCTTATCAATAGGTTTTACTTCCAATGTGAATTTCAAATTATTAGATGAAATTCTATTTTTTGTATTTTGGGCGAAAAGTTAATTTTAAATATTTTGCCCTACAAAGTATTATAACTGAAGTCACTGCCATAAAAAGTTGGCTGTATTAGTTCAGTAAGTGGATAAAATTGACATTGTTCTTGAAAGGGGTAAAAGAGCTTAGAGGTTGCGCTACAAAATATATTTATATCATATTTGCCTATGTCAGCAATGACCTTTGTTGGATTACATATTATGTTGGTTTAATATACTAACTTTGGCTTTTCAGTAGAATCTGATAGAATAACTGCAGTGATATCTCAGGGGGTTCTTCGCCATGGGTATGGGAAATTTGGGGTGATTAGCCGCTGACTGCTTGTGAGCTGTAGACCACGTGACCCAGACAAGTGGCCTACAGCTTGTAGCTGAAATAAACCCATGAGGTATCTCTCATGCCAGAATCCACAATTTCGAGAGTGATATTAAATTTAGGCGTAAGTGGACTTCTCCTGTGTGGCGAAGCAGAATCTCTAAGGTGCCAATTTTTGAGCGATATGTATCCTGAATCTCATCCCATGCAATGTTGAAAGTTATAATCACTGTAAAGAAGTGAATCCTCTTCATAATTTGAGCTGAAGTCTTAACATGTACGAAGATGAAGCTTGGGTAGAAATATTAGCAAATGACAGGTTATTAAGTATATAAAGCATTCCTAATTTGATAAGAAGACGGTTTTGGATGGTGCCTTGGGATGTAAATTTTTGCATATCGTTTTCAATTTCTCGGGAACTACGATTCTCTGGAAAACATTCAATTTTTCCTTTGCTATTTCTAACCTCCTATTGCTTTTTTCACTTCCACTCCTGATATACCTATCATATTTATCCATTACTATACCTTTATCTTTCCTTTTCCTTCATATATTTAATTTCTTCCACCAAGTATAGTTCTTATTATCCCATGGTTATATGTTCCCATACATCTACATAGAACATCTATTTACCTGTTCTGCTTTCTTCTTCTACTCCTTGAGCCGTCACCCCTTTGTTCCCCTACATATGGAACCCTCGTCATCCTATCGCATCAGTTTAACTTCCTTATCCTTAACGCTCTAATGAATTTCAATACTGTTGATTTCAATGATTGGGTGTTATCGATCCATTCTACCTACATAAACACTTGTAAATGAAATAAACACATAAGCCATTTCTTCGTCAATTAACTCTTCCAGAATATATATTTTTATCTGTATTATTTTTGGGTAGTTACATTTTATTAAATTCGTGGATTGATAGATTTTTTTGCAGTTTCAGGGTAAAACAAGCCGTTATAAAACACTCATTCCAGATCAAAATATTTCTCACTTTCAAATTAAGACTGATTCATCGTTTATTCTCTTCGGTTATTTAGGCCACGGTTATAAAATATTCTACATGCTTTTACACTTCGTAATGAGAATTGTAGAAGTGTTCTCTAAAGCAATCGTGTTTTACGAGCTAATACTGCTTGTATGCTTTTGGAGGGAGCTGATGACGAGGACCTTATTAAGAATGTAAAGAAAAGTTGGAAAAAGAGTTTGATATGGTCTATTTGGTCCGGCCTTAACCGGTAAATTACACTGATAATAACTGCTGGTTTTTCATGTACGTGGAAGTAATTGCCACAAAACATCTCCGAACGGTCGTGGCTCTAGGGAAAATAAAAGAAAACGGTCTAAGTGCAACGGAGTTAGGAAGGAGGTATGATCGAAGGCGCTTCCTTACCGCAGTTGAATATGGCGAGGCTAAATATAGGCAGAGGGGTGTGCATGAGAGGCAATGAGGAAGGAGAATGAAGGTAATTGTAGCTTGGTTCGTCGGGGCATATAAAGGGAGGGGAGGGCGCTAGCGGAGAAGAGCTAGCTGCTGGCGTTAGCGGAGAGTGGGTTGTGGGCGGGGAAGGGAGAGAGAGAGGGTGTGGGTTAGATGCTTTGCTGAAAGCCGGGGGAGAAGAGGGGAATTAAATGGCATTACGAAAGGGTGGCGTGGGGTGAAGGCAGTGTGGGATTAAGAGGACGAGCGAAATTGAATGGAAGGGAATTCTTGGAGAGTTGAGTAGGAGGTGGTGAAGAAAATGGAAGTAGTTGGGGAGTAGAAAAAAAGGCTTAAAAATGTATACCTATCCTAGGCGCGAACGAAACGCTTTAAAACACAACTGCTCAACTGGCTCCGTACCGTAGATCCTCATGATTGTGTCGTGAACCATCTCTACATATTAAATATATGTTTATTTTAAGGCATCTCAAAGCTACTCACGAGGAAACTTACAACGACTTCAGGGAATCCATCACTAAAGTCAAGAATTATATTTAGCATGATTTATTGTAGGAGGTGAAAATGAAATGGAGAAAGCATGACTGTAAACGGTCATGGGCGAAGGTGAAGCAAGAACATGAGTGTACGGGGAGAGTTTTGTGTCGAGTAGGCGTGGCCCACCAGTCCACATAACCTCTCATTGCCTGCGGATTTTAACTTTGATTGGACGAAAACCAAACGTGACCTCCATAAACGTAAGCCAGAATAATACCGTTTTCCGACCGTAATGACGGAATTGGCATCAAGAATGAAACTGAACGTTTTCTCCAGTTTTCAAACCTCCTTGGGTTGAGTAGATTAAATATTTGCCACTGGTTCCAACATGCGTTGCGTCTGGACAGTAATATATTCCTTCAAACTAGAAAAATTACGATATTTTTCGGCTAGAAATTATCGGGAATTTCGATATGGAGGTAATCCTCATGAACTTTTATGTCGGACTCATGTCTCTCATTCTGGATAAAATTCCTCGCTTGCCTAGACACTCAGAAAACATGTGGAAGAAGTGTCTTGAAGCTGCGACGACCAACTCTGCCTCTCAAAGAGTTAATGATACCTGAGAATAAAAAACTTCGTCGTTCACATAACTCCTCTGTGTCTTCCGTCATATTCACGAGCAAGAGTATTACGATTATACTTTCTTGCAGGGTCCTACAGCAATTTACTATGGCCTCTCTTTCACTGAAGAAGCAACTTATAAACTAATACTGTAAAATATAGGCCGTACTTGGATATAAAATTGTCTATTGTATGTAGGCGAGATAATACTGGGAGGGCTGCCTGGCGGGCCGTTTGGAGGGTAGAGTAAGTTTAGAATCCTCGCTTTTGAGAAACACCCAGTTTCTGAGTTTAGATTGTTTGACCAACAATTCCCCGCAGCTTGCATTTCAGTCGAACAACGAGGAATGAGCATGTTGGTCGGAATATTACCATATCTCATTGCGCTGGAGGTAGTTATATGCAACTCACCGCTTCGAAGGACTCGTGTAGATCTCAACTTCTCCCTTACCTCGCCTCACCCTATGCCTCAGCTGTTAGATCTTGTTGAAGTGATATCGGCGTGGTGAGACTCCATATCCGACCGCCGTTTGTGCAGTTTTGGTGTAAACTCTGAATATACTTATGAGAATAACGTATCCCAGTCTGCACCTGAACACTTCTAAAATCTCTCAATCCAGGAAGATGAAAATATTTAAACAGTCTATTCTAGGACAAATTAAGTTGTTGATATGAAAGTAAGTTGTATCTGTCTCTTTGTTTAGAGTATTGTAATGCAGTTTTAATCTTTAAATAATTGACATTGATTGTTTGAGATTCATTTGACGCCAAAACTTCAATAAGTTCACGATTAAAAATAACAATAGTATCGGCAGTAACAGGTGGAATTCCTTCATAATAAAATGATGAATTACTTAGTTTTCCACATATATTTTATTTACTTAACGACTCGGCTTTCGTCGCTTCGCTATGTGGAGAACTAGGTAATTCATCATTTCTTCAAAATTTACATGTTTTTGCGTGATTTAGGCCATGTGCATTTGTGTTTGCAGCATTGATGGAAATTGAATTATAATTTAACGAGAAAAACATCAGACCATACATCGGTGTTTGCAATCTGTATGTGAGCATCTAAAGTTACCTAATATTTCTTTTGGATGACTGCGGAACTGGACAATTTTATTTTCTCCTCATGCGGAAATTAAACAATTAACGGCTTACAATGGTTATCTATTAAATTCGATATGAAATAATGTTTGTCGAATTATCATCCTTGTATATCAATTAATCTCTGATAGCAATCTTCGAGTATTCTTCTTTTTTCCTCCTGAAAAGTTAGCCTTTTCATGTGATCAGTAGGGATTCAACAGAATAAAAATTCAACGAACCATCTGGGGGCAAAAATAGAAATTCAAAGAAAATAAGCGTTCAGAGAAATAGGGTATGAAGATGTTTGCAAAATAAAATATTTCCATTTAATAGTTGTGAAAACAACAAAGTATTCCTCTGCTGGAACTTTGAAGTGTTGGCTGGATAACCACATTCAATGAAGAGATAGAATCCTTGTGAAAATTTTAATTTATCACAGGATGCAAATCCATGATTTTTAATTTTGGGAATCTGTTCAGCCTTTATGTATTCTATCTATTGCGATACATACTAATCTGTTGTTTGTCATTCTGATAACATGCTTGTTCCACTACCGTTTAAATACCCAGTCGTTTTCTGTTTTGCATTATTTTCTTACTTTCACACTTCATTTTATGCCTAATAGTTTTGCGTGCAGTTATTTGAAGCATTTTCATCTCTGTAGTCTCTAAAAGTCCTCTAGTTTCGGATGCATCTGGTTCGTCTCTGATGCATGTGTCATAATTGGTGTGATACCTGTTCTATACATTCACGATTTTATTCAATGTTTTTTTCTGAAATAGGTTTCAAGATTATAAATAACAAATATTTATTTAATGGAAGGGGTGTAATCTTTAGAAACCGGCGATCGAACGATTCGTAAATCAAGAGTTTGGGAAACGATCTTCCCATAGATTTTGGGAGTAAAGGAGATGTGAGGAGAGAATATGTTTAATAGGAAGAGATATGAAATGAAAGAAAGACTGGGAAGATGTAAGGGGAAGAAAGGAGTTAAGAGGGGAGATGAGGAAGGGCCAGAAGGAAATAAAAGAAGAATTGGGAAAATGGATGCGATGGGATGAAGTTTGGGTTTTGGTATAAAGGAAAGGGGGGGAGGGTTGTGTGTGGGGGATTGCGGGAGGGGGGGGGTAAGGAAAGGGAAACGGTAAGGCGAGAGAAAAGCGACCCATTTCCTTATTGGACAACCCAACACTCTCTACAAATCAATTCTTTCGGTCGATAGGTTGGTTGGAATGGGGGAAGCGGCAGGAGGGTTTTTGCGGCTGCCTGTAGCAAGTGTGTGGTGGTTTTGAAGCAGGAGGGAGGATAGGCCAGGGGGTTTGGCCGGGGGACGATGGGTGTATGGAGGAGGGGAGTGGTGAAGCTTTTCTAGGTTTGGGCGCTTGGGGTGGCGGGAAGTGAAAGAGTTTGAGGAGGCGATCGCAGAGGAGTCGTGAGGAGGTATGAGCAGGAAACAGAGACGAAACGAGGAAGGAGGATCGGAAGGGAAGGAGGATATAAGGTTTGCGGGAGGAGGGATAAAGCTCTGTTGGGATAGGGGATTGCTTCAATTCCAAGGATATACTCACCAGCGATTGCCGCCAGTGGTCGGGATCGGAAAAAGGGATTGGATTTTTTTTTCTTCCCTCCTCTCCTTCTTTCACTCCGATCTCCTGCAACCTCCTCCTTTAATTTGGGGCATATTTCGATCTATTTCTTGCTCCTCGGTTCCTTGTAAGTGACTGGAACGCTGTGGAAATCGCATCAGTGGGAAAGCTCTGTAAGTGAAATCTTAATGCGGCAATCCGCGGGGAAATATGGAGGGACCTGTGGGGGTTGAATCGACATCACCGGTGAAAGGCGATAAATATTTTATTCCATCGCCCCAATACCTAAGCTAGAATTTAAAGTGAGGCGTATATTTTTTTACTTTACATTGTTACAGTGGAAAATGTTCGCCGATGAAACGGTACCATTGAGGCTGATTTTTCCTTCCTGATACACTTTTCATTCCCAACTGCTTTAGGGATCTCACAATCAGAGTGATTGGATTTTTGATGCCATCCTGGATAATAGATAAAGGAATTTCAGGAGTGGCTGCAATCGTCTTCCTGGTAACACCTTCTTAAAGTAGCAATGGTGGGAATTTGGCTGTACTAACGGCCGGGGTAATATATAATAAATAACGCTTACTACGAACAGAGTGGATCAGGTTTGCGCCAATTAAAGAAGCGAGATTAAATTAAGTAACCTCACCATCATTGGACCTACGGCATTAAAATGTTTATTTTTAACAATTTGAGTGAAATTCTGCATTTTTAAACTGTGCCAATTGAGTATTTAATTAGCGATTGGGTGATACTAGCCATTCACCACGGTAAATTTCTAAGGCTAATTTTAAGTTTTGATACAATAAGATGGTTGTAGAGTTTCACTAAATTTAAAAATGTTTTTGTGCGTTTTTATTTATATTTCATGTGATAGAACTATTTTACATAAATCACAGTGATTGCTGTAGAGAGGTATTCTAATTCGCTTAGTGTTTCTCATAGGAGCCTGAATGTCATTACGTTGATACAGGTTGTCATTTTTTTTCATCTTGTTATGTTCTCAAAATTGCGAAGATAAGTGGATTACTAAATTCCTTACGCATTACTCCGAATTGAAGTATGTACATACTTTTGCACTCTTTTTCGTTGTATTGTTGGCTTTCTTGCTGAAAATGAGCAATCAGCGCCTAACTTTATACCCTTTAAACATGGTGGGGAACACAAGAAACGGAAAGGAGAAAACATCAATGAGGCGAATAAGCGGACCAAGGCGACGGAATAATGGATCTGAGGCGTCATGTTTAAGCCAATGTATGACTGAGATGACGAAAAACGGCAAAAAATGGACACTGCCTGTAATTGCATTATGATTGGCTCCTATGAAATACGTGAAAGGGGAATGATTGCTGGTCGCAAGGTTGTCGTTTTATTTGCATGCTTTTAAAACTTTTGAATAGAATAGTATGCTACGAAAAATAATTAATTCATCGCGGGGAATTTCATTGTCAGTAGAGAATTCCATTCATTTTCGTTTTGTTGATTGAAGTATTGAACTGCGCATCAAAATGATATAGCTTCAGGCTTCCATCTAAGTTTCTCCATCTCAATAGGAAAAATCAGAGCAATCACAGTTATGTTTTTATTGTGAAATGCCAATTTACAGCCCGAACTTCAGGTGCAGGTATTTTTACGTCAATAAAAACCTCCAGTTTAGAGTTACGGCGTTAGATTTATAGCGAGCATGGCGATGGAGCCATAACATTCCTCTTCGGTGGCCCATGCGAGTCCGAAAATCTATTTCCGGAAAATTTACGGACGCGCTCTTGTGCAAACATTTCATAGGGTATTAAGCGTCATCCTTTGTATAAAACCAGGTAATAAGAATGGGGTTTACTCACTTGCATGGTGGTATTCAAGTCACAGTGCCTCAGTAGTAATATGGATATTGTTAAGGTATAATATCTCGTAGCCGTAAATTTAGGTGATAGATAAATCGTTCCGCGGGAATCTCTCTGTGCCGTTGAGTTTTAAAAGCCCTACAGGTCCAGGAAATGCTAACTACATTTGTTAGAATTTATGGAAGACTTATATTGTGTTGAGTGGAAATCTGTTTCCAAAAATTAATTTATGCGATTCGGTTTGCACTTAAAATTCAATTTGGCGTCGCATGAGCACTTATTTAAAGCTAGGCCAAAAACGATTTTGTAATCACGTGTAATTAATACTTTAATTACTTATTTCATATAATGTTAGTTTAACTTTTTTAACTGCTGGAGCTACAAATTTTGGAATATAGTGAACGGCCTTAAAATAATTTAACTTGTATGCATAGTGTTTTGGATGCATTTCTTCTGAGCATATGATAATCAGGATAAGGGTTTTGCTAATAGTAGTTATACTTATTTCATACCTAGCACTTACTTAAATGGCTCAGCATCTGAATATTGAGTTACAACTTGGTTATTCCGTCTCATCTGCAAACAAAACAATCTTACTGCAGAAGATGTATTACGTATCTATACTTATAGGTGGTTTTATACTATAGAATTGGTTAACCTTTCCCTGTTATTGTACGCATGAGTTAATTTAACCCGATAGCTTCTGGTCTTACGCGTGAGCAGTGAGAGGCTTATTTTAAAAGTCGATTACCGTAAAAAATTAGGTTTGTATTGTTTTAGCGATATGCCTTCCTATTGCCCTGGAATAGAATTTCAGATACAGATGCCCATTTAACAAAATTCCTCCAAAAGACTATTCCACTGGAAGAAACTTTAACCTCCGATGAATTTCAAGGATATATCAATTTGTAAACCCAAAAGAATTTTTTTTATATCGCTGATTGGAATGTAGCATGTCCATAGCATAGAAAATATCTCGAATTCAAAAATTATCCACCTCTAGCCCGTGAAATGAGGGAAATGGGCAGCGTAATTTTCATGAAAATAATATTCTTTATTACGTGTTAATGTGGTGGCTGGTAAATTACTCCGATAAAAAATCTGGGGCTACGATGAGAATGCGTGTTGCGTGATTTTTTCAGAAAAAACCCTCACACGATATCTTCGCGTGACTGAATTGTGCGTTTCTCTCTGCCTGGGTTCGTCTTGAGTTCTCTCAAATAGCGAGGTATAAAATGTTCTTGCGGCTTAATTGGAGATGCACAAATTAGACCCGCTATTATTTCTGTCGTGATTGGTGTCATTAAGCAATGCGTTCTTTGAAAAGAGATTCGTAACTTCAAAAATTATCATTTTCGTCTCTAATGCATAATATTTTTTGCGCCTCTCGGAAAATGATGTACTGCAAAATGATGGGGTTATTTTAGTTGGGAATAATAACATTATTGTGCATTTACTGTTTTTTAAATCCTAATAAGCTTATAGTTTGGGTATATTTATACATTAATTTTAAAAAAATGCTAGTGTATCCGGCCACTTTCATCTATGAGCTAATCATAGATGTTTTCCAAGTTTCTTATTAGTTATTCAACAGTGGTAAGCCATGCGATAAGGTGAAGATGTTCATGACTGCCACAAATACGGCGATGAAATACATAAAAATTACAATAGGAAAAAACTGGCCTGGACCGATATTGAACCACGGAACCACCAACAAGTGCAATTGCCTGGATAGCGTAAGTGGTCTACGCATTGAGTCGGCAAGCCAAAGGTCTGTGGTTAGCTTTCCGGCGAAGGCCGATTTTTTCCTATGGCAATTTATATGCATGCCATAAGCTGTTTACTCATTATTTTGTGTAGTGTATTTAAATATCTAGCTCGTGATGTTGTCGTGATTTACTTTCTTTAGTATTATTAGTAAAATTTACACGTATAGTTAACGTTATCAAGTTATAAATATATAATTTTGCAGAACATACTTGGAAAGAGTAATTATTATATGAGCTACCTTGAATATGTATCACTTGGGTGTTTGCTGAGTATTAAGTTAGCGGTTAATTTTTAATGCGATGTCCATAGATGTATAGATCATCCTTTGGAAACTCATCTTGTGTTAGCTCTGCATCTCCACTAATTCGAACACGCGGGCCCAGAATTGTCGGCTCAGCGAAATGCATGCTCGGACATAGCTGTCGTGTGGTGATAAAGAACTTCATTGTGGTCGGAAACGATCGCATATGGAGAAACGTTTCAGCTGCGGATGTGACTCTATCAACTCATGGAAGTCATCATCACAAGAAACCTCCTTTGTCCACCTTCCAGACAAATATTTTTACTTGGTTAAATTATAAGTTGTCGTAAAATACTTTGATTATTGAGTGGACTCACATGAATGTCTTAATTCATTGCAAAATGTCTTGCATTTCTTTTAAACGGGACGCAGAATCCGTGAGTTTTGAGCTTTGGACATGGAATCAAGCTTGTCATATGTAGGCCATTTGTATTAAGAGGGGGAACCTGATACTTTTGGACTACACTTCATTCAAATAGGGGTCAAACACTGGGAAAAATGCATAAAAATAAAAAATTAATAATACATGCTTTATTATAACTTTGCATTTTGTGAGCAAGTGGTGTTGTTTCGACGATACATAAGGTACTTGGCTTGCATATGTTTCACCTTGGGGCAAAAACAACTACGCGCTTGCTTGCTCGCTGGAGTAGAAAAGGGTACTTTTGCTGAGCATTTTTGTAGGAATATATCCTTCTGCCCTCTCCCTTAGAAAATCCGCTGTCCTTCTTTTGAATAAGGTATCCGAATCCTTACCCTCCAATCGTACGTATATATTCACCCACCATCTTGTTCATGGTTTCCGAGGTGGGTTTCGTAATATTATTTTTTCCCCTAGACACAGGAAAAAGAAGAAAAGCAAGAGTTATAAAGGAAAATGCCCCAGTTCCGAGAACCTTAGGGAAAATACAAATCTCCAACTTATATGTCTTCGGAGACCGGGGGAACTTAGGGACGCAAAGGAGCACGTAAAAGCAAGAACAAAAAGGTTTCGTACGAGTGTAAGATAAGGAGCGGGAATAGGGTATTGTCCAAAGATATAAAGTAACCCAGGGAGATTTAAATTTAGGAGGAAATTATTCTTCAGGAGAGGGCGCTGTGAAGCTACTGAATAACACCGTGAGCGCCTTAGGTGGGGTGCATAATAGGTATGTGTTTAGGACGAAAGGGTAAATTTTAAGGTGAACTCCTTTAATAAATATGCAGAGCCCGTGATCAGACTAGATAGGTCATAAGGTGTGTACATACCTATTTTCCTATTATTCGTGATAATAGCATTTGCTAGTTGATTTTGTAGTGTTCAGTTTAATGTGTTGAGTTAGGTTTGTTACTTGAATTACGCAATCTCACGATTACATTCTTTGATGTAAAAGATTAAGTGTTTACTGAACTAATTACTACTTATATGATAGTTTTTACGGAAATGAAACCGTTATTATAATTCATGAGGTGTCCGGTATTTGTTAGGAAATTTTCAAGCAATGTTTGGTCTATTTCTTGAATTAAATTATTTGTCAATTTCACTATCTAAAATTTGAGTGACTCAGCGTTGCTTCACCACTATGAGATGACAATGTTATGATTTGTTTGTTGAATTTATGTATTTCAGAACTTTATTCTTCAACGTAAGAGTGCCAGCGTTACATCACCACTGCATGATTCTTCTTTTTTTGATTTAATAATTGCGTGGGTAGGAATCATGAACAATCAATTTTTACAAGAAAATTTTCCATTTTTGCTTGACGAAGTTGGCTTTGGAAAAATTTTTGTAGCTTTGTGCGAAGTGTATAGTAATTGTGAACATTTCTTTAAAAAAATCTGTTTGCCAAGACGCCGCACCATTCGCATGAATTCATACCTGGGGCTTCATGCAGGTCAGTTGTAGGTGGTCTCCTTTTTCAGGGAAGATGGTCAATTCCTCGAAAATGATGCGGAAGGTATTTAGGTCGAGTAATGCGACGGAAGCGACCTTCAGTTCTAGGTTAGGAACAGAAGTTTCTCATGAGAAAACAACATCTTCGTCCATTCCAGGCGAGTATTCAAATACCAAGTGTTCCAAGAGGGCGGAATTCAAGATATTTATGGCAGCAAGAAAGACTGTTTGCAAAAATCCGCTGGGTACGCACTGGTTACACCTGCTCTCTGGCCCGTCTGTGTATATTTTTTCCCCTCCCTTGGCAAATGGGTCTCAAATGCGTCGTATTTCTCAAACTTTACCCTTTTATGTCCTTGCCGTATCACGCATTTCGCTCCCGATGCTCGGCATACTCAGCATTCCTAGATACAGAAAGAGGAGGCGAACAAGCCGCCCGTATAAGTGTGTATTTGGCATCGCATCATGGTCACCGGCAAGGACAGTCAGCATCAAGGTTTTGCCTAGAGATTTCTCGGAATGTACAAGGTCGGGAGCCTCCAAGCGCTAGAAGACACAGAAAAGGTTTTCAAGTGCTAGACTAGGGACATGGAATTTAAGGGTATTGCTAAGGATTTACTCCGCATGAAAGCAGTAATGGCATTTGCAATGAACGGGAGGAGGGATGCTGGAGTACTTGCAGGAAACTAAAAATAAGGACGAAGTAAAACAGTGATAGCAGAAGAAATAAAAAATCGATAATTTCGTCGCAATGTTGATTACTATCAGATCTTATTTCGTGTGAGTGGAAATTAATAGTATGATACTTCGATATGCGTACATTCTTAGACATGTTCTTTATTATAAGTTTACTGGATGGTTTTTAGGGTATGTTTAAGTTATTCATATGAAATAAGGTCAACGAAGCAGATTTATGATAGAGAAGTAAACGGTGTGAGAGGAAGAGGTAGACCGAGAACGTCTTAGGTGATTTTGGTAAAGTTAATGTATAAGGAAGGAATATTAGGACTCTAAAGAACAGGAAGGTGTGCGTGAAGCAAAATAGGAATGCATAGATAAAACAGTATGGAGGTAATTACTAAAGCACAGTGAGATTTATCGGCCTATCACCGAGAATTAAACTTTTTTGAATATGCCTACCCCGAAAGAGAACGGAATGCTGGATATGCATGTGAATATGATACTTATATGTATAATAGAATCATTCCCCCTACGTGATAAATTACGCATTTTACCAATTACTACCATCGACCTATATAGTTTTTGCGCTGGCATCAAGTCACACTTTCATTCCACTGAAGTAAATCCACTCAGCAGGCATATACTGAGTGGAAATCGCCTGAAGGAGACTCAGCCTTGTGTATCCCATTACTTAACGCGAATCCTATTTCTCCACTGAATGGAATTGGAAGTGCTCGAATTTCCTTGCGAAAAGAACAACGCTCGATGCATTCGAATCGAAGGCACCAGCTAAAAGATGGACTCAACTGGTTACTGAGTGAGGGAGGAGTTAAAGAAAATCGGAAAGGAAAGATTTACGAAGATGTGAGATTAAAAATAATAATCTCTTCTTAAAGATAATATATTTCCTTTTCCACCACTCTTCGGGGAGCAATATTGGTAATCGAGATACTCAGAGAAACAATTTTGTTTGTTCTCAAGAGATTGAAGACAGGAGATTTGTGAATGAAATCCTGTGCTTGCGGATTGTCTTTTCTTTCAAACCACTCAGTATGCAACTATACAACGGCATTAGTAATGGAAATACACTACCAATTGTTTTAAAATACCTATGCATATAAGTACAGAAACAGGAATTTTAAGAATCGGTAGCCTTATTACGTTGCAATTGAAATGAAAGCCCGAATATTCTCTCAGAATGGAGATCGGAAAATAACTTTCGCGCAATAGATAATTTCATAGGAAGAAGTTGGTATGCAACAGATTCTGAGCAGCGTTTGGACATTTCGAAAAAAATGTCTGTTTTACTCCATGAGGCTAAAACAGCAAAAAGTCAAAAATTAAAAACACTAATTCCAAGTTTCCTGCAATGATTGAGTATTTATAAGAAACCACTTGCTTTAATCAGGGTTACAAATGTCGATGGCTTAATTTTGATAAAGCTAGGTAGTTCAATATAAAGTAAAATACTTTGTACTTTTCTACAATATTTTTATTTGTACATACCTACGCACGACGTGTTTCAACAAATCACGGCATTGTCAGGACCAAAAGTTCGTTATTCGTTGATTGTTGCAGTTACGGCGGGCTAGGAGAGCAATATTCGGGCAGGGTACCTGACGATTTCGTAAGTTGGTGAAACGTACAAATAACAATATTGTGGAAAAGTATTAAGTATTTTACTTTATCATGAATAAAAACATAAAAATCTTCTATGAAGTAAAGTCTACCACTGTCAAGTGTTCGGTGGGTCAAGTTTGGGTAATATCAGTAACGTAAAAGGATGCAATTATAATCAAAACTTTGGTAAACAGCATGCCTGAATAACTACGAATATTGAAGTATCTAATTATTTAGATAATTTTCCACTTCAAGGGACCCAAATGAGATCCGAGTGTTATCACGATTGATTGCAAAAGGAAACGTATACACAGTATGCCCTGTATGCTCTCAAATGCAGATGTGTCGGAGGGCAACAATAGGATGATTTCAGAATCTGAGTTTGGATAAAAACCCGGCGCGGCGCCGCAATTAACCTACTCTGATCAAAAGGTGTTAAAGAGTCGTTCCACCCGGCGACGGACGGAATACCGAACATGAAATACTCTCTACTTACCGTTAGTACTCAAGTTGAAATCGGGCTTTCCATAGAAAAATCTCCGCGGCTGTGTGGATTCGAACCCGTGTCCTCATGTTAGGGTGGCAGACCTCTTACCTTCACAGTAACCGAATTTTTATTCAATCTCCATTCCAATTTCTCCATTGCATCCAATCCATTCCCCATGGATTTAGTTTTATTCCTTCTACTGCTGCTGAGGAAGGCAAACGAGGAAGTGCTTTGTATGGTGGGTGAGGAAAAAAACGTCTGGAAGAGATTGGGAGGAGGCAGAGTAGGTGGTTGGAAGAGATAATAACGGGCGAACTGTTGCTCAAATCCGAGATATTTAAAATTTCTTTATTTTAACTGGAAGGAATGAGATATTAATACCACCACCTCTTCCTCCTCTCAGTGGACGAAAAGTGGATTGAAATATGTGAGGATTATGGGCAAGTTGGGAAGGAGGAGGTTGGTTGGGTTGAGAAGGGACATTCGGTTTTATGGACGGGATGACGAGAGGTAGGATGTATGCTGAGGTGAGAAAGAAATTGTGTAGTTAGACTTAGGTCTGCGTCTGGTAAAATCGAGTGGATATTTCCTCCTTTCCATTTAACCCTTAAATAGGCGCATGTCTTTTGGTGACATATTTGGGCATGAATCCATAAATATCCCCAGGCGAATTGTTTATATATTTACCAACATTTTTGTCCCAATTTGTCTCTTTCGATTAAGTATCATCAAACAGTGTGAAATAATAGCTTTATATACTCTTTCCTTTACCGATAATACTACTAAATGTTTCACTAAATCTTCAAAGCCTTAATTTAACTGTTGTGGATGCACAATTTCGTGTACTTAACTAGTTGGAAATGCTAAAATATTATGTCATGTACTTCTGGAAGCCTTATTTTTGGGCAATTTATTATTGAAAATAATTTATTCCTTAATTCAAGGCATGTTTTTTTGTTTCAAATTACACCAATTTAACTCTGGTTTTCTGGGTATCTAGTTAAAGGAAGAGTCCTTCACCAATTAAAAAATAGATTAAAAAATGTTAGCAATTCATCTAATGTGTATTGCTACAATTATTTTTATGAGGAATGTCGTTCTACCACGCAAGTATAACACCTCCTTTAAAATAAATTTGACCGTCCAAAATGTAGTATGAGATAAAATATAGCGTTTAAATAATTGGGGTCTTAAAAGAAACCCACGCGACTACCTAGGTGTTAATTCTATCTTAGCCGGTAGTTCACCCGAATTAATTACAGCTGCTGATTTTCTTTTGCCAGTTTTTCGTTCTGTCCTTCAGCCACCCTCCTACCACCCATTGTAAATTACTATCTTGCTTGGAGTTTTGCACTTGTGCGCTCGTGTTTGTTCCGAGGGGACTCTGCATTCCTGTCCCCGGGCCGCCGCGCCGTCCCTCTTGCATTGACGCTCGACGCCTCGATGTCTGGACGAGCCATCGATTCGACGAAGTTCCGTGGCCGTCATTGTGTGCCACCAACGCCATCTCACGTCGGGGCGGCGAAGGTAAAATGGCACTCTCCTGTTGGGATTAAAAATGACGAGGTGGGGGGGGAGGGGAAAAAGTGGTGGAACAAAGATTGACGTCGCTTTCGATTCGCTGCCCCCTGGCGACTAATTAATGCGCTGCTTCGCAGGGACGGCGCTCGGGACAAGACCGTTACCTGGGGAATGCATCGCCGCTCCGTGTTGAACCTCGAGCAATCGAGCCAGCCAATTGATGGGAAGTAATTGTGTAAAGGAAAATGTTCATGAAATTTAACGCCATTACCGACAGTAGTAGGAGAGTCAATCTATCCATCACCATTTTCGTGAATTTTATTTTTAATCAATTACAGATATAATTAAAAAAATATACTCATTTTATGCTTGCGTAAATGAAGCAGAATACATAACAAAATCATAATATATAATTATAATAAAGTTAATATATTACCTATAGCAAAATATAATAAATTCACAAATACAAGCAAAGGGTGATTCTAGTGCTAAATGTACAGTTATGTTTAAAAAAATCGTGCCACTTCATTTGTACGTTAGAAAAGCATGCAATTTATTTAATTTCACACAAACATTCACAATACCTATAAAATTGACTCTCGTATTTCCTCAATACTAAACCAAAGAAATATAGTGCTACATGTGACTAAAACAAGCATATAATAATTTTTAAATGTGCATTTGTAATAAATTTTAAATTGGCTCTCGTATTTTCTGTCCATCAAATAATTTTCATTGCATCTTTAATTGCTGTCAAATAAAGCCCTGTCAAATTTTGTCATTTGGCGAAGAATTTAGTGATGCTAGATTTTCGAGTTTCAAAGGTTCTGTGGATAATTCAAAGAGCCTAAAATTTCAAATCCGCTGTAAAATTATGACGTTTACGTTATGTTACAGCTATGAACTGAAATCCGCTGTTATGAGAGGCTAAATACGTCCATTCTTTCTCTTTTTGAATGAGTTTATCATTACTTATTCTCACAGACCCAAGTTGCCTGCGCCTTGTAGGTGTGAGGCTAGATTACTAGTCCCAACGAACATGAAACGGTGTATTTATTCCAAAGACATAAATCACGCATATGTGAGAAAAGGAATTGGACGTAATCTAAAGAAATAATTATAGAAAACAGTTTTCAATGGGACAACAGTCGACAACTTGCGACTAAATTGAAGAAAGTAAACTTGAAAACCCTCTAAATGATAGCTTATCGTTCGTCAATGAGCAGTATTATATGGAAAACGTTTGCATGGGCTATCCTGATGGGGAAGTGGCAATCGTATCTTGCAAACCAATCAAATAATCTTGACGCCGAAAAACTGGAGAGAATGATTTTTTAATTCCATTTCAAAATCGAATAAGTCATTTGAGAAAAAAATATTTCCGTCGCCATCCAGTTTCACGCTTTTCATCCTTATAATAAATATTTTTTAGTTTTAATCAACCTACAAATAAAAATGCAAATGATTTTTCCCTAATTCATTTCATTTTTGAAAGGGTTTATGTAGAATAAAGGAAAATTCATGCTGACTTTTCGAAAATATTATCAAACAGCAGTTTTTGCCAATGGTGAAACTAGAATTGACGAAATGGAGTTTGGTGAGAGTTGTAAAAAGTTTGCAAATGCGAGTATAAATAGGCGAAAAACCTTTAAATTCATTTCGTAGAATTTATTTCTATTTTAAGGAAATTTCACAGAATACTCTCATCACTCCAAGTTATTAAGCATAATTGGATTATTGTCCTTCTCCTTGTATTCATATTTTCCCCTTTTTACTGTACATTTGCTGTTTCATGTAAAATGGATATGGAGGTAAAACAAGAAAATGTTTTCTGGATTCCAGGCGTCTTGAATAAATATAAGTAGTTTCCACTTGTGGCTTGCATATTTTATCAGTAGGTACGCATTAATATCTTTTCCTAATCATCTAAATATCTTCTAAACATGTATATACTTATTTATCTAAAACTAAACAAGTGAATATGGTAGAGTTTTGGAATTTCCTGTCATTAAATTTCTGAGAAATATGATTTTTTGGAGATATTTTTTTAAATTTAACACGTACTATCGGTTACCATCGGGAATAATCCATCACTAATTTTCAGGGACAATGATTTTTCCCTGATTTTTGATAAATCTTATTCTCGTTTAATGCTTAAATTATTAGTGTATAATTATTTATGAGGTAGAATAAGGATCTATAAATACCTTAATTTTGAGTGAGCTGCAATTATGCATTCAACCATCGTTTGGGATCACGTAAATTATTTCAGAGCATCTATGCGACGAAAAGAAAAACACTGTCGTGACTTACATGAGCTGAACATCGCGACTTATGGAAATAATTCCTTCTTAAAAATGTGGAATAATATTGAATTTCATTTTCTTTCGTGTACTCGTGGAAAGAGAGAATTCAACCTTTAAAAACCGCAAGAGCTTCTATTTATATAAATCTGCGTATTTTCCGTCGATGTAATTTTGGAGTGTCTTCCGTGTGGTAAGTTGTTTCCATTGGTCTTTTAGTAGGCGGACTGGATTCTAAACTAAAAACGAGCCATTTTCTCTATGTTACATATTTAGACTAAATTTGCTTGCGACAGAATTCAACGACTAAAGCAAAGATGGAGGAATATGTTAGAGTTAGGAAAAATAGTATTATTTTTTCAGTATTACCTCAGAAAACCTTGCTTTTTAGAATTCCGATGCTGAAAGGGAATACTAAGAAGGTTATGAAAGAATTGAACGGGTCTAAAATTGGAAATCGGAAGAGTGGACAAAGAATTATAATAAGCGCTGGGTTTACTGAAGGCCGGTCCTTAAGGAAAAGTGCTGAGCAAGAGAGAATAAGGGAAAAGAATTCAAAGCATCTTGGATAGCATAAAGAGACTTAGGAAGTGTGATGAACTGAAGGGAGAAATCAGTTTTGGAAGTTGTGCCACCCTAGCGGCATGCGGCGCGGTCAGCCAGAGCTAAATCTATCCTTTAGATTACTCTATATATAGAGCCAGATTGATTACCATATGCATATAGCCGATGCTCCATTCCTTCTCATATTCATTTTTGCCAAATGATTGCCTTTAGGCCCACCAACATACACCACTACTGAGACCGGAATATTTTGCGGTACCATATTCCAGAGGGCGAGAAAAAACCCTCGGGAAGTCGAGGGAAAGCCTCGCGACACTGCCCAGGACTTGCCGATCTTTTCCACCGATTCAGTGCCCTCTCCCACTCGCCCTCAATCCTCATCCAATGTCATCCACGGCCCTTTTACCCACGGAAGCGGTCATCTTCCCCTTCACATTTCCTCTGGGTTCGTCCGCTTGCATATTTTTCTCTCGGACGGGCACGATGCAACCATGGATACGCAATCCGAAAGTCTGTCCCCGCGCCATTCAGAGCTGTCCACGCGCGCGGGAGGGTTTTGTGGGGAAGAGGGGAGGGAATTGCTGGGAGGGAGGAGAGGTGGTTGTAGTTCTGCGTATGCGACTTGTCTAGCTAGTGCTGGTGCGGATGGTTCCGGGAGGATCCTGCCCCTATCCTCGGGGGAGGCGGGGGTGGGCAGTAATAGGGATACAGGAGGGGGTGGTGGGTGAGAATCGGGTGCTGCTGGGTGAGTGGGTGGAGCTGTGCTTTGCTGTGCATTGAGAGAGGTTGGCGCTCACAGAATTTCTGGAATCTCGCCTTTCTTTCCTCCAAGGGCCCCGGAGAATTTTTCCATTTCGGAATACTTCCGGGGTTATTATTGGCCGTATTAAACGTTCCTTTTTTCCAGAGGCATGCCGCTGTGATATGCGCAAACTTGCACGTGGATTATATCGAAGTCGCGAAGAGAAAATGGGCCCTGTGAGGCATTTTCCCCGCCGTCGGCCAGGTAGTCTTCTTTACGTGTGGGTGAGGGCATTAATATAACAGGCGTGCAGCAAACCCTCGTTAGGAAGAATTCGGTAACGGAAAAAATGTTACCTCACAATACCTCATCTTTAAATAATACTCCATCGGCGTTTTCTATTTGTAGACTCATCCTTTCGCAAGGATGAATACCGAACAGTGACTTTACATGCTAAAAGTTACTTTACGACAAGAAATATTGCTTTCCTTTCTGTGGTATCTAACGGAAGAAACGTTGCAACTAAAAAAATGATGCTTTTTAATACTTAATTTGTGAGTAGAATATATGCATGATTTTTTTTCTTTTTTGGAGACTTCGGTCACCCACTTTGACACATACTTTTAGTATGCTAATGTCACTGACTTAATACGTTCATATATGGTTTCTTTTTACCCTTGATAAAGTATAAATATACTACCATGTATGTGCATGTGTCAGAGGGAATTAGGTGACTGCTTTCACTTCTGACTGGTATTTGCACTATTAAGTCATCATTAAACGTTTAAGCCTTATGCTTGCGGAATTTATTTTCCATTATAAGCATTCTTTTATAATGGGCGATTTCAAAAAGAACCTTGAGTGAATCGCACGCAAATCTGGTGGCTGTAGGATAGGTCTAATCCGCTTAGCGCGTTGCTGTAAGCGTTCCGCGTCCCTCCATTCAAAGTTGCTCTTGCTGCTGCAGAACAATCCGAAACCATTTACTGTTGTATGTAATCCATTGCTCGCCACTGTTTTCTCCGACTCAACTTTTAGTTCTTCCGGACGACACAAGAGTTTTCTTTTCCATTTATGTTCGGCATTTACGCCGGTAGATTTCCCTACAAAGAATTCTGCGTCTCTTTATACTCACAATTTGGACTGGAGCAAAGACTAAACGGGCTAGTTACTGCTCAAAATTTAATATGGACCCAAATGTTTCCTATGTTAAGTAAAACGAATAGAGAATAAGTATAAACATCTGCAAATATATGAATCTGATTAAGTTGGTTTTAAAATAATGAATCACGAACAATTGCATGTTACCATTTAAGTAGACTGTTTTTTTATTTATATTTTGCTGTGACCTTCATATTTATATGTGGTGTCTTACAATAACTGTTAAATTCGTATGGTAGTGAACCTGTTTCACTCCAAATAAAGTTTATTTATATATTTATTTGTAAATTCAGTCATGGTTTTCAAAATATTCAATTGGCATGTAACTGATTGAATATCGTTTAATTTGGGAAGGAATAATGAAAAAGTATCACAATTTAAAAATATTAAGTACCTATCCCTATCATAAAGCAATCATACACAGGATTGCTTTATGATAGGACTAGGATCATAAAATTATGTATGATGTTACGTTATGCGTATGGACATTGCGTTATGCGCATTACGTATGACATTACGTAATGCGTCACCATCGCCATATTCCCTTAGATATTTGGTCCTCTTATTAACACCACAGCTGAAGGAGAAAGTGTATTTGGTAACAACAAGCCTACGTGGATAATTTAATTGCAGAGGGCAACGATTAACTGCAGGAAGCTTGATCGTCGAAACTATATTGAATTAATACAGCATGTTATAATATGTCCTACTTAACGTTGCAGTTCTCCACACGAAGTAAATGCGTTTCTCCAAACGTGGAAATATTATATTAAAGACGGCCTTAGTTTCATTTCGCATTAGTCGATATCGATGTGATGAGAGAAGGCTGGAATTGCTCTCCAAAACTCTTTCCATTATCGCTCAATTCTCCGCGGCAACTTCCTGGAAAGGGGAGACAAGCCGCCATCTAGGGAAAATGACTCAACCATAACAGATATATGTATACGTGTGTGTATATATTTTCTATATATATATATACACAAATACACAAAATATATGTAATATTTCCTATACGTCATGGTCAAACTTTGCCCTGAAATGGGCGTTCTCAAACTCATCCTTATTGTAAGCGATTGGCATTTCTGACGTGTTCCCCGATAGCAATCTCAAGTTATGAGTGAGGGAGGGGATCGGTAGAGGATGTCCAATTGGATTGTATGGCACGGCCGCTTTAGGCTTTGCTACACCAGTTGCGATGGAAACGTAGTAGGAAGGGCATACTGACCGCAATTGGAGAACATTGCGTTTTTGGTACATACCTATAGTATGTATATGCGAGCGATTGTTGTGTTTGCGTGTACTATGTGCTGCACACTGGTGACGGGAAAAGGGAATATCCTATAGGAGTCCCTCTCCTTGACCAGAGTCCAAAGATTGCTACTTTCCGAAGAAAATATTTTTTTTTTTACTTTTCCTTGTTTCCCTTGCTCTGAAGCGTATTTTTCGATGGCTTCTTTTTTTCTTCTCGGAAGAGAATTCTGCTCATATTGCTCTGACCTACTGAATCCGTCGGGAGTAGGTGGGATAAAAAAGGAGTGAGTTCTTGCAGCACGACAAGATTGAAATTTTTACGTGCCTCCTATCTCATCGGCTTCGTCCTGCTTGCAATGCATGATTCTGGTTGCCGCTTTCATTTTTTTTTCTCTCTCTCAGTTTCAAAGCCGATTATCACGCAAATCCGCGGCGAGTGCGGGCAGGAGAAAAATATTGGCCTTGTTGAAATTCATGTAAGTTTTCATTCATGCATTTAATGGTCCTAATCTACATTTTTAGGGGCGCACTTATGTTTTTTTAATCAATTCCCGCCTTCTTTTTTGGGTGTGACCCTGAGCCAAATCCTTTGATTTGGTTCAGGGTCGCAGGCGTGAGTCACAAAAATTGATGAAATTGCGTTTTCTTTATTCCGAGTCAATTTAGCAAACGTGTCGGCATCAGTATCTTGGATTCAGTTCAGCCCTGAACGGATATATTCTACTAAAGATACACGATAAAGACGTTCATGTGCCTTTGTCTGTTAAGAGGTAACCAAAACGGATAGAATTTTTTTCTAGCCGTAGGATTCTCAATTATCTTCTCTTCAGGGAAAAAAGCTTTGTTTTACAAATAATTGTCGCCTTTTAAAACTCCGAGCTAAGCCTAAAAATTATTTTAAAACAATCTTTAACATTTATTTTAAAATGATTTCCTTGAGAGTCACTTTAAGTGGAGAAACTTTTACTGAAGTTAAGCTTTCGATCTTATGGGATGCTATTTCGGTTGTGTAATTAACTTTTTATTAGACTTAGGAACCGTTCCATTAATTATTTTTATAGAAACGGCTTATTCTTCCCTAACCTATCTAACCTCAACTAGTTTTAGAAAGGAGTGTCAAAGTATCATTTTTTCCTTCATTAATTCCATATCAGAGCATTGTAAGCTGTTGTATTACGTTCATTATGCTCGGTGTCCACGTCTCATAAGAAACCAGGTTTGATTTATGGACCGATTTCCAAGGATACGGTTGTAAGGGGATATC
Source organism: Pyrrhosoma nymphula (assembly GCA_963573305.1). NCBI lineage: Eukaryota > Metazoa > Arthropoda > Insecta > Odonata > Coenagrionidae > Pyrrhosoma > Pyrrhosoma nymphula. The sequence continues at coordinate 103,729,877 of OY754337.1, read as the reverse complement.
TTACGAGGAAAAACCTCACAGATTCTCAGATGCTTCTTTCCATCAGCGCCCTTGATGTTGAGAGTGGCAACTTAGTCCTCCTATCCCATTCTAGCCAACCCAGTGAGTTTGCTTCAGATTTGTTATAGCTGAGAAGTAAGGTTAGGCTCTGATAACGTCTTTCGGGAATCCTACGAATAGGCTACGTTTGGAAATGGAGCAGTTAAAATGGGTGCACACCGGATTGGAGATCGAAAACAATGTAAAATAGTTTCCATAAATTACAGTTTCAAGACTACGTGGAAGACTCATTTAACAGGGCATTGTTACCTTATTTATTTCACGTGTTGCCATGCGTAATTATTGATATGTAAAAGAATAATTCAATCTTAAAATGAAGTTTACTGTGGATAATCCTTGAGTCAATTGAAAGGTGAGCACTGAGTTCAGTGTAGCAGATATCACGGTAATGATCGTTTGTTTTAGTGTAATCCGGAGTGGACTCTCTTCTCAGCTAATCGCTTCACTCCTCCATATTACTTCATTTTAACGTCCCTCATTTTTACCTCCTGTAGTCCACCCTTGGTCTTCCTCGGGGCGTAAATATTTTTCCCAACAAACACCGATTTTGAGCGTTTGGGATATGCTGGTAAATATGTACTTTGAGAGAGTAACTTGAGGAGTAGGATTATTATCTTATTATTTGCGGTTGGTATGATGCAGTGGAAATGTGGAAAAATCAATAAATATGATCGCGTCACGTGCTTGTCATCCGTGAACCACGAGTATGAAACTTTGGATCGGCTGAGCTTTGAGTTCGGCGGCTAGCGTCCAGGGTTGAAGAATTCAAGTGATTTCAACTCCTCCGTAAACCCCGATGCAGGTACTGAACTCGTAGTTGAAGTTTAAGTTCACATTGACACCAGTCGAAAGCCAGCTCAAAGGCTTGGACCAAGAAGCGAATTGGATTGACGACGCCAATGACTTCGAGGGCGTTACGCATTGGAAAGAGGACGTGGGGTGGTGAAGGTTGAGGATTCGGGGATGTTCCAAATGAGAGAATGGGAAGGTGGCAGTGCGAGGAGGCTTTCGGGGGGACGGGGATCCATTTTTAGTATTCGGGAGGTGCGGATGGGAAAGCTGCGGGAGGGAAGAGGGAGGTGCAGGGGGAAGGGGGCGGCGGGTGGAACGTAACGGGAATCAGTGCACGTACTCGGGAATGAATTGGAGACACGGAGACGATGGACAATGGGCGTGAAAATACTCTGGATGTCACAAAATAGGAAGAGATGGATGCGCCACCAGCTCTACATCTAGATGGCGTCCTTTTATATCTCCTTCTTTACTGCTAGAGGCATGAAAAGTTGCCGAGATGCATGCCTGCTGTCCGCGTATTTGGCAATAAGCTCGGCCGGTGTTTTGGGGATGATATCGGGTGGCCAAGTCAGTGACCATGGAATAGCAAGAGAGAAAAGTTTTGTTTTGCGCAATGCCTGTACGTAGGTGCTCAGCTCTCGTTAGCGGATAATATTTTCTAGGAAGTATCAAGTTATTGATGTAATTAACTAGAGAGGTTTATTTGTAGTTGCAATCATTCGTATTTGCATTTAAATTGAGGAAATAATGAGGCGATATGAAATTCCACATAGTAGAACACTCCACAGTAAATATTTTCAGAACAATTCCAAGTAGCTCTATGTTGTGAAATTAATGTTGCCAATTTAAGTAATTTGCTTTTTTCGTTATGATTCCAGGATAATCTGAATCAAATTAGCCATAACATTTTTACCTTGGAGTCTCAGGATTAGTTTGGATAAAAGTTCATGACACGTTTTCAAAGTTTAGATGAGCGGCTTTCTGGAATAAGTGCCGATTTTCCTTGACCGAAATGTGTAGGAAATGAGTAACATTGCGTCCACGTAAATAGCTCACCCCAGCCAAACGTCGTCATTGTGATTAAAAAAGAATTCAAGTCATTGTGAGAAAGTCAACGATTTATTTGTTACTCAGAATGGAACCATTTTCTCAAAATTGGAGATTAGCTGTGTTGGATAACAAGGGCTACAAGAGTGAGAGACGGAGGAAGTGGAATGCTAAGGGCAGAAGAGTGAGTGGATAAAGAGGGTATTGTGATGGAAATCAAACGATTGTGGTGAGTCTTTGGAATTCATTGGAGGAGCAATCGGAAGTAGTTCCTCTCGATTGGACAGCTAGGCGTCTCTGGATTCCCCGAACGAGGGAGGAAAATGTATTTTGGGGTGCCTTTTGTGAAAATAAGCGTTGGATCAAAATTTCAAACCCTGCCTTGGGAGTGGTAATCTTTGACATCATTATTAAATTTCTCACGACCATTTTTTACATACCTGATTTTTAAAGCAAATAAAATATACTTTTTCTTATAAAATATGTACTTTCAGTTTCTCTCCTTCAGGAAAAATGTGTTATTATCACTTATTTGCATCAAAACTTTTTTTATATCTACTCATGACCCTGCTTACTGCTTATCAAAATTATCTTTAGTAACGGCTATTTCTTGTGTATTTTTTAAATTTAAACAATTTTAAATTTGTCAAATAAATAATAATTAAAGGACATAGTTATTACTGTAAGTAGTCGCTATAGTAAAGCTAATAACTAGGGGCAAATGATTTTCGTTTAGTGAATTCCGCTTAGTGCTTTTCTATGCAGTAGCTGGAATAGTTACTGGGTGACTGAATTCATTCATTATTAATTAACATTAATAATTGATATTCATTCATATTTCGTCCTTCATTTTTCCCTGCGATTTATACGGAAACGAACGACTAAATCTTATTCACGAGCTGTAGCATAAGGAATTGTATGTATATGTCTGCGAACCCTTAGTTTGCATTACACTAATTTAACTCTGCGGAATTATTTCTTTTTTCCTCAATATGACGTATGTAGTTTCATTCGTAACTGTTTTTCTTTGCCTTTGCTGTTCCTAGGATGTATAAGCTTTGCAACATACTGGACCTGCCTGGTATTGTTCGGCTCTCCGCATCCATCGAGAATTGTTATGAGAGGCAAATTTTTGGTACCCCCTCGCCGTCTCCCTGCTACACGTGCCGATGAGATCAGAGCAATCATAAAAAAAAGAATAAGGAACAGATGGCGCGGTTGAAGGAAATGACTTTTTAAATTCGGACAGTGGGAGAGATGGGAGGATGGAGCAGAGGACGGAGCTACGGAATTAGAAATGGAGGAGAGAGAAAAAAAGAAATAATCGAACAGATGCTTTCGATGGTGCGGAGGCTGCGCCAAGCGAGCGGAGTGGTCCCTCAGGGGGTGCCGAGTGGAATTGTGGGAAGGGTGTGGATGAGTATAGGATGAGGAATGGGGGCGTTAACAGGTAGCAACTGAAAAGTGCCGAGCGGCTTGGTGGGGGGTCTTGGGGGTCTGACCCGAAGAGTGACGAATCAGTCGGCCCTTCCTTTTGGATTTGATTATCTTCCACCTCGGTCATGAAAAGCGTCCCATGATTCTTTTAAAATTCGATTTTCCATTTTTTTTCTCCTCGAAACAGAATGACTAGGGAGCTATATCGACGCTACGAGAACTCGAATGTGCAGTGGACTATCGAATATGCTGTTAAACCATTACACCCTTTGCATAGAGCTGCTCTGTATATTTTTTCGAAGGATTGGTGCCACGTATTAGCAAAAGGAATACGGGGAAGGCAAAAAAGAATGAAATTTACTTGAGAGGATAGTGTGAACGTCCGATAACGACATAGTAAATGCGTTATCTCGGTTTGTTTTATCATATTCAGCAGCATTTATATTAATGATTTGTGTTTTCGATCGTGCTGTAATTATTCTTAACCCGGCGTTGGTCACGCTATGGTCTTTTCCCCGTACTTTATGTAAGAATGTGATCCATTCTACGAGGAATTCGCGGATCCAGTTACTATTCCACGTATTCCTTGCACATACTTTTTACTTTGTATCACAACATCCACGTTCCATTCGGTCCTTGGATGTGGCGAGTAAAGCGCTCATACATTTAGTTCGGTATTTTAGACCATAGCGCGAGCACTGACGATATTCCAGCGGACATTTTAACCATGGCGCGAGCAACGGCGTTGGCGGAAATACCTCAAGGAATATATTTAAAAAACAAGAGTGACATAGTTGGATCCGGGAATTTCCTGGTCTTAGACCTGCACTGAGGTTCCTAATACATCGCAATCTCTCTTAAGTCAATTTATTTTTCAGTTTTAGCATTTATCTTCCAGTGACATTGTTGATTATATCACAAATGAGGTTTGTTTATTCTTGTGGAGAATTGTGGAAGATTAAATTGGCTGCTAAATCATCCAACTATTTCACTCGAAGTTGGGGATGTAAGATTTAGAGATCACCTCCAGACGTGTATAATTCGGGTCAAAATTGATCTCTAAGAAAAACTGAAACAATAGTTTCATCACTATTGCCCGTTTCTTATTTGTTGCTAGACTCAAATGAGCTGATTTCACTCACTGTGTAGATACGAGTGCTAAACGCAGTAGAATATCGAGTCTTAAAAATTGACAGTTGACTAAACAGTCTTACAACGTAGTGCCACTAGAATAGATGACGTCCCGTGAAAAATGCAAATTTTCTTTGCTCGGCCAATCGGAATTTGAACGTTTGTTTTCGTTTTTTAAGTTCATACGCGAGAAAACACATTAAAAATTTCCTCCCGTCTGCCTGCTTTAAGTAGTCCTCATGTTATACACGCATACGAGATACGCGCCCCGGTGGAAAAGAATTTCGATTTTTTTTAAGATGCTCCATCGTTAAACAGGAAAATGGAGAGCCCTGGAGAGCATCGGGGAGATTGCTGAATAAAAATCCGCTGTTGACGGGGAGCAATAAAGCAGTTGGGGTCGTCTCCTGGGATGTCCGGGCCTATTCCTCTTAACCGTCCGCGAGAAAGAAGGGATGGTTCACTGCACTGAATAGAAGGTGTAGAGGAACGAAAGGGTTGCAGGGAAAGTTTCGCATCTCTAAAGTGCAGTGGATAAGTGAATGATCGTTGGCTGTATAAAACCTCTGCTATCCGTTGGGTGCTATTTATTTGTGTCGCAAATTTCTCATAGTTATGCATATTAAAATGCGTATTTTAGATTAAATGAAAACGTGAGACGGATATCATGTTCTATGAGAAAGAGAAGTATGTGGTTAAGGTGAATAATATACGGAAGTGTGCTATTTTAGAGGAAACTCAGTAGACAAAAGGTAATCTTTGTGTCTAATTTTCTTAAGAACCTAATAAATCCAACTATGAACTGTTTCATTAGGTATTTATAAAAATCAAATCTGTATAGGGTCGCAGGAAAAAAAATCGTTTTGTTACAGAATTTCTGCATCTTTTTTCCAATAAAATATGACATTAGCCTAGCAGAAATAGTGACTGACTGGCGACAGCAGTAGCCTCCTTGAATGGCAGCTGTCTGGACGAAAAAGGTACTTTTGAGATAATCGAACAATTTCTAAATAGCTGACATAGATACGAGTGAGATCACACAATTAAGGTGTTTATGATGATCTGTGTGGGAGCTATTACGTATGTAACCTCCTACCACGGTGAACGATGAAGGTAACAATGTAATATAAATTACGCGTACATTCCCATCATGCCATTCTCTTTCACAGCCAAAAATTTAAATCCCGGCCCTGTAAAGCTGACTCTGCTATAATATTTTCCTCCGTGCTTCTCTATCCTTGCGATAGAGAAGCACGGACCTCTTTTGTTTCAGCTACACTCATATATGCTTCATGCACGCTTCCCTGTTCTTAAGACTTTCTTGTTTGATTGATTCTTTAGGGGATGATGTAACGAAATTCAACCAGAAAAATTCGAAAAAATTGGTATTCCATCAGTCGCTATGAGTGCATGTCTTAACGACTAGTCACTACTCTCCGTTGCCGTGAACATTTTAGGTACCCGCGGATCCATTGTCGCAGAGGTCACCCGATTCGGTCCCTCGGGTACCACCGTGGACCGAACGAGGGCACCGCCGGGTACACAAAATTGCTGGACGCACCCGGTGCGGGCAGCTGGCGATAGGGCGTGGGGGAGGCCCTTAGGGGTAGGGTTAAGAGGAATCTCCGGGCGTGAGGGTTAGCGGCAGGGGGTGTGTGAGACGACAGAGGAAATGTCCCTGCGGGAGATGGATAGGGTGAGGAACCCTTGGGGAGGGAAAGAGAGGACTCCCGGCAAAGGGCTGTGTAGTAGATGCCTCCCCCTTAGGGCCCCGGGACAAATGATAAATAGGTGATGGGGAGACTCGAAGGAAGAGGTGGCCGATGAAAGTGAAAGGTTAGGTATATGGTTAAGGATAGGGTAGCAGCACTACGAGGACTTGTGTGTAACTCCTTTCCCTCAAACGTCCTAACTCTCTTTTCTCCCTACAGAATCCCTCTCATCCTATCTCATTTCCTCTGTCCTTTTCAGCTGGGGTGGCAAGAGTGTGGGAGAGGGGGTGGGATCCCTTTGTGTTTGTGAGCTAAACCTGACAAATGGTGTTCACGTGAACGGGGTCATGAATGAAGGGTCGAATCGGAAGGAAGGGAACGCGTGTATATATGTATTTGAAGGAGAATGAAGAACTACATTCTCCTCCCTTATTTTTTTCTCTTTCTCTCTCTCTCGTCTGGAAGATTGTTCTCGCTTCATGTTGAGAGAGCGTCGCTGTCGAGCGCACGCGATATAAACGTTAGGGAACTTCTTTTCCTTCCGCGGAAAGTTAGGATTACCTACTATTTCTGCTGAGACGAGGGAATCGGGAGAAAAGTTGTCTTAATGCCCGCCTCGTCGTAATGATTGGAATTCACATCGTCGCTTTTGAGCAGAATGTATTCGGGCTGCAAAAAATCGAGACCTTTCTATTGAAGTGACAGTTTTTACATCATTGTAGAATATATCAATAGTTTTCTCTATGAGTAGTACAATTGATTTTTTTACCCTGATGCATTTTGCATTTCTTCTAATGCATTCCATTTTTTGTTAGCACTTGCTATTTCACGATTCGTTGTTTTCCTCTCTCTTAAATATTTTTGAAATGCAAATTAAATTTCGTGTTCGTTAATTTACTCAAGTTATTTGTTCTCCACGTGAGGCTCACTTTTAGTCCTTGATTTAAGATGACGCTTTGGCAACTGCGGACTTTGACATTTGATATTATTAGTTTGGTATTCCTCCTGTGAATTATTTTGAAGCATATTAACTGGAGGATATGTTTTCCTACTGGCACAACTGTTAAATATCTATCGATATCTTTTTTATTCTCATTGTCAGAAACAAAGTGCTTTTTTCAGATAATCAAGAAAATAAACAAATTTCCCTTTTCAAAAAAAACGAAGTCTTCGTCGTGGGTGGCTTCGAAGAGGGTGGCGATCGTCAGGGAAAACCTGGAAATGTCAGGGAATTTTCAATTTCTGGAAAAATCAGGGAAATGTCAGGGAATTTCCGTAACTGTCAGGGAGAAACTGGGATAGGAAATTCTCGTTATTTTTCACCCTTACGTTTTTCGACAATTCTTTCTCGCCCTCCATTTTACCAACTAACAATAAGACTAATGTCCGTCGCTGACGTGCATGGAATAAGCCCCATCAATTAGTGGAATATATAGTTATGAATATCATTAGTTGTGAATCTTAGTTATTTAGTTGTGAATCAGACGTACAATGTATCCCTTTTGCATATCCTTATTGTGATATTTAACTAGTAGGTTTAAATTCATGGTCAAATTGTATTTCGCTCGTCACAAGTAATCCGAGGCTATGCTGTTCGGAAAATTTATCTCTCTTTTTTTTTAACTTCCGAAACTCAGGTCGAGAGATAGCTAGAGCACACTAGTTTGTAGTAAATACATGCTTGCAGTTCTAAAAATATGAGACGATGGTTATTAAAATAGTAATACAAGTGCGATCTCACGTGTAAACAAAATCTTACGCAAAATCATCTTCGATTCCCATTCGTGAGACAGTAAGAAGAGCCCTCCCCACCTTTCACGCTTGACGTAATTATTGAATGGCCCCCTTAGCTCCCTCTCGAAGCAATTTAGTCAGGTCACAAACCACCTCAAATATGATATTCCTGAGTATGATGCTGCCGTTGTTAATTGCCTCCTGTCTTCGCTCGCAGTGGCGCGCTTACGTTTTGTTTGTTTATCCAAATATTTTTACATTTTTTGGTTCCCTCTTGCAGTCAAGGGGTAATAACTACGTTTATATAATTGCTATTCGCTTCTGAAGGTCACTCGCGCCATCCAATTTTGATCCAGTCCAACAACTTGGCTTTGATTTGTAATTTTTGGAGTCCGCCAGTAAATTGGCCGTTAACTTTCCCTTCGATTCCTTTTCAGTAATCCTCAACTTCCCAGAACTACCACGACGCGACAATAATTTGGATGAGAGTTTAACTTATGAAGGTTTAATATATTTTTTCATTAGAATGTAAAAAGCAGTACTTGTTGCTTTTGATGTATGGATTTCAGCTTTTAACATTTTCTGAGTTTTGACGAAAATTTAATTCGGCAGAAATAAAATATTCCAATAATAGGTGACCTTTTGGTAATCGTTCAGGGAAATTGGTAAATCCGCCGGGGAAAGGTCAGGGAAAAGTCAGGAAATTTAAGAATTGGATACCAGTAGCCACCCTGGAAGAGCCACACTACTTTCGTTATATTTTAGCGTTTGTAAATATTTGTATTTTGACTAGATTTAGTACCCACAATTGCGCTTGGTTCTTCAATTAATTTTAATCTCTCAGGAATAGGTAAGAAAATTTCGTCAGGCACACAATCCTTTTGTTTTTCATCGCTTTACATGCGTGGAAAGACTGTCTTCAACATTCAGATCACGCCCGATGAGAACGAGGAAGTGTCGCAACGTTTAGTTACTCCCCCAGCCCCCCCCCCTCCCCCCCGAGCTCCGCACTCATGTTTGCGCACCGGAGACCGAATCGAAGCTTTTGCGAAATGGAATTCACCTTCTATCCTGCGTAAATTATTCGACGTGTTTCTTTTATCTTCGATGATGAAATGAATGAGGGAAGGCCACCCACCTCGTTTACCTCCGCTCCTGGCGAAAAAACTGATCGCGGAAAAGCACGGTCGGCGGATATTTTAGCCGCTAGATTTTAAATTTTGGTTTGGCGTGGAGAGGAAAGGAATCGGCAAAAGGAGAGAAAAGGCAGTGGGAAGAGAGATACGTGGAGGAGGAAATGGGGAATGGGAGCAGAAGTGGAAGAATGCGGAGTGAGGGGAGGTTTGGGGGGGGGCGGACGCAGCGATGGTAGTGGGAGAGAGACATTGGGCGGAAATTGGCGCTCCTGATTGGTAAATGACGTGAAGGAAACGGCGGAGACGTTTCTTCGTTCAGTTTGACTTTTGGGGTAAGAAAACGATAAGGAATGGAGGCGGGATTGTAAGGAGGGGGAGGAAGGTTAAGGGGATGGGGAATGCGGAAAGAAGGCCCGACGAATATTCAAGCGGCACCCTCTACATTTTCATTTTTCATCCCTCTACGCCTACATTAATGGGGTACCTTACAAGCCACTTCAGTACTGCGCGGCAGAGGATTAATCATCACCAAACTCCATCGACATTGCATGCTACAAAACTAGACTAGTATCTATATGGTAATGAAGATGCACAAATGGTGAAAGAAGCACTTTTTCAAATTTTCCACAGATATATGTGTAATGGAACCGATTTTGATGTTTTTTATCATCGTCAAGCTCTGTTGAATGATGAAATGACATTTGCATTAAAAAAGAAGTAAAACACCAAAACTGGTCACATTAAATAATTTTTTTTGGAAAATTTTAAACATTTCTTCCTTCGTTAAGTAATAGTTCCGCCACATCTGGCCTGATTTTAATGCACCAATGGGTTAGCATAGCATATATGATTGGGCTTCCATGTTTGAATTGTGACTTGTGAACCATAAAAACGAGAAATGCTTTCAATAGTATAAAAATCTACGTGTAGTGATGCCGTTACCCAAGTTCCCCGTCAAACAACGTATGAATTTAGGCTTAAACGACAGTCATTCTGATTACTTCTTTTACATAAAATGAGAATTTTTCTAGCCTTTTCGTTTGGCAGTCCAGTTTACCTATCTCGTGCCTCATTTATCGTAATGAACTTCACAGTAATAGTTCTAGGATCGTAAATTGTTTTTGAATGTCAAAAATGAGCTTGTCTTAAATTTTGTTCATATGTTTTATTACTGATTTTAATCCATGGTCTATTAGTGATCGCTAAAAATGTGCCAGCCAGTAAATTTAATCCAGCAAAAATAAAATAAAACTCCATTTTGTTTTACCTAAATTATATCAATTAGAAATCGATCGCGTAGCCAACATTGAGTTGATTGGGTGGAAATGTTTTTCTGTATTTTCATCGCACGCGTAAATGTTGTTACTGCTTCCCGTGTCAGTCTGGATAAGACCTGTGTACGGTGATCACCATTTCGATATTAATTGCTGTGTATTTTGCCATTATGTCCTTAAATGCCCATTTTTGAAGCTAACCTAATGGGACAAACTTAGGCAATATAGTTACTGAAATTTTATTCAATGGTTCTTCAGGCAAAAGTCGCTCGACTGGCACTTAGTATCCTCACGGTTCATTTTAGCATTATTTCAGGATACCTAATCTTTTTATCTGAAAGTATGTAAATAATACATGCATGAGATGTATACTCATGTAGGTAAATACATACATGAAGCCCAAGGCTATTGGTTACGGCGTAACCAGGTATTCCAGAGCAAATTTATAGATTTCGTGGAAACCTGGAGAAAAGTGACAAATTAGTTATGTTCTGACAAGATCCAGGTAGAGACGCTATAACAATCGGTGAAGATCCCCTTTCTAAATGGACTGGATGGGGACAAAGACGTCAGAGAGTGGTGGGTGGATGCGTGGGAGGAGAAATGGGGACGAGTCCCAGTGCGTTTGTGTGCGTGGAGTATGGAGAGGGAATCGAGGGAAATGGGGCGGAGGAGAAGGAGAGAGGCGAGGTGGGTCTGAGGATTATTCGGTTGGAGGGCCGAATTGCGAGCGGGCTGGGTGGGCGGAGGGGGGGCTGGTTTTGAGGGATGGCTGTGGATATTTTCCGCGAGATTTTTCGTGGAAAGGCGCGGGAAATGGGGTGGAAGTGGCGGACGTGGGAGGGTTTTTCCTCGAGCACGCATTAACGAATATTGGGAATGGCTCCCGTGAGGAGGGGAGGGGTAGGCGGGGGGAATGCTCATGCCTTCAGAAAATCGCTTCCGTTGAGGAGGAACGGATGCACGTTTTGCGTATACTTACGTGCCGATTTATCTCTTCCTCAATGAGGTGACTGTTGGGATAGGAATGGCTTACGCACAAACTCGGTGATTTTCGACGTCCTTTGGATGAGAATTCACGAAAGGTGGCTCTACTGTCATTTCAGGTAGTTTGAGCGAGTTCGCCGCGCATAAAATTCAATGAACTTGGCCTCACAGATATAACTTGAAGAATAAGACATTTTTCTTAGCTGCTATGCGTTTGTCACACAATTTACTCAATTTAGATAATTCCGAATTGGTCTTCATTATCGTCGACCTCATATCTTCCTTTAGTATTAAGGCGACACTTAGACACTTGTGTGTTTGTATCGAGAGATAGCTCATCCTTAAATATGCAAGAAGGGGGAATTAGCGGGAAGTAAATGAGTGATATACGAACATAACCATATGAGACTGCACTACACTTCGAGATATTTTCTGAATGGTAATAGCTATCTTCCGTGTGTTTTGGTACGTCTGGGCGCAAGAGAAAGACATTGTTTTTACAAAAGAAGCAATATCTGACGCACGCCAAAACAGTAACTGTATGTAATTCTTACTTTTTAAATTATTTAAAAAAATGTAATAATTGTGTAAATACTTTGTCACGAAATCGCAAGAAACCCATCTGCTGCAAAAGCGTTTTCAGCGTACGGCCCGAAAAAAATAAGTCAAGCTAAAAATTCTGCGTAATTTATACTTCACGCTTCTTACAATTACTAATTAAATAAAGTAAAGTTCGCATATTTTCTCTCTTATGACTCGGAGAATAATCTCGCTCGGCTGACCTTTTTGCGAGATTTTTCTCTCGAATGGTTACAGACCACATTTATTTCACAATTGATGCAATTTTAAGATAAATGAATCAGATGAAGTAAGATTAATGTCGCAAAGGAGTGTTTTTCAATATCTCTAAATGGAGTGCTTATGGTGGTGTATATTTAAGGATCATTAGGATGGTGAGATTTTTTCTCGTTATAATGAAGCCAAGTTCATCGATTAGTGGTGGTTTCTTGCTGAAACTATCTTAATTTCTCATGGTTATTTGTATTTGTATGGTTATGTATTGGTTATGGCAAATAGGCGTATTTCTCCTATATACCTCGGAACAAATGTCGTTAATCCACAGGTTTTGCAACCTAATAGCCTCCATGCCACTTCAGACATGGATCTGGATTAAGGTTTTAAATTAAATATATCAAAATTGTCTTTGCCAAACAATACATAAAACGTAAGTCTACTTAATGTTGTTTTTATGTTGTATCTTTGTAATTGAATTTGAGAATATGTGAATGCTGTGCTGAGGTTCCTGTAATTCCACTCAAATAGCTGGCATTGTTACGTTGCATACGTAAAATAAAAATAAACCTTGAGTCACTCTATCGATAATTCTGAAAGGAGACAATATGATTTAAACAAGCATAAGTAGGTGTAGTTATTTCTGAGTACTTCGAGAATAGCTCCATTAGGAATTGGCAGAACTTCTGGCGGCATTTGTCAATTTTTTCGTACTTGTATTTCCTTCCCTATGCTCCTGATTTATTTTGCATTTTTCTGTTTCAATGGCTTTAATGTTATGCGTAGGTGTACTTTCGCTTCAGTGATCAGGATTATAATTGAAGCGTTTTCACGTTCCATACATAGGTTTTAATCCAACTCCCTTCTCTTGATATATATGGTATATTAGTCAACACAAAAATTCTATATTCAAACCTTTTGCTTTAAGTTTATCGTCCAGAATATTTCCTAGAAGCGCAAACCGTGATCTCATTTGCACTTTCTCTCGTAGATGTTCGGTTTAAAAGAAAAGAATTTTCAGTCTTATGTGGAAAAAATGAAATGAGTGGGTGTGCTTTTCGTGGTGCCTGACGATTAATATTCTTTTCTCGGAAGAAATCCAGTGAAGAACTTCCTCATGGACCACTCATTCCTACGTGCTAGAGAGCACAAGAGAATTGAGTGGTTTAAATCTATATTTTTATCTTTCTTGGAAACGGAGTGCTGTGCATTATGTTATCAGTATTTTTGGATTGGCTCGTGAAGCCTTTAAAAGAAAAAAAACGGCAATCTCGGTGCGGCCTGCTGTACAGTGATTTCTGCAGAACAAATGCGACCAAAAAATCTAAGCATGGGCCCGGATTTTTTTCCCGGCAAACGGTATCCATCGAACCGTTTGCCGGCGGGTCTGCAGGCCGTTATCGGGAAAATCGCTCCCAGCCGTCGAAAGTGGTGAGGGCCTGGTCTGGCGTTTGTTTCCGAGGGAGATGGGGAGGAGGAGAAATGGTGAGGGGATAGGGGATTCAGGGTTTAGGCGTCGCCGGAGAAAGGCGAGAGTGGAAACGGGAGGGAACAATTGAAGCACCGGCGAAGGGTTTTTCGCGGAAAGCACAATCCGGCCCCGCGGCGGAAGTTGGAAGTTGTGACGGCATCTATTCTCGTAAATCTCATGTTGCTAGATACAAATTTATAGAATAGTAAAATTTGAGTGAGATATGCTATGCGTAAAATTTGATGAATTTTTCTTTGTTGCGTAATAAGAAAAATATTCTCAATTCTCGAATGATACAAAAATATCAGCCACTTATTGTACAACTTTTCTATACATTTGCTAAAAATCTATTTGCTTCATTTGCGACTCAACTGTCTATTGAATACAATGTTGGAAGTAGGTATTAATGGGAGGAATGACCACGAATGGAATATAATACATCAGAAAAATACGAAGACATCAATGTGAAGATTTATATAGGAATGAAGCGGTTGGTGGAGTGGAGAGTAAAGTCATGGGCTGCTGCAAACCAATATTTGGATTCATTATTAACGATGGTGATGCTTCTTAGTACTGCTTGCAAACACTATGAATGTTTACATCTAAAATGAGAGCTTAACTCATCATACAGTGTGATACAAATATTAAGACTTAAAATGGTGATCCTGTCTAATCTGTATGGTTTTTATTTTCAATTATCGAAGTTTTTCCCGCGAGAAGTGTGGTGGGATAAATATAGATTTTTGCACATGCCAATTTGCATCTAATAAAACTGTTTTGGGCCTTTTCTTAAGGGTTTGGGCCGAATAACATCCGCGAAGCATCCCACGGTCGGGTGAAGACCGAGTTGGACAGAATTTGCGTGGGAAATTGGAGTGTAGGCGAATGAATTTTGCATTTTGGTCCGGAGGAATTAGATTTTTTTATTCCGATAAAGCGAGTTCGCGGAACCGAAGCACGCAGATGCGTGGGTGAAGTAGGTGTATTCCCAAAGACGCTAGGAAAATCCCACGGATTACTGAAAAAATCGATAAAAATATGTATGTTGTATCTATATGTGCTTTACACCCGGAAAACGATAGCTAGATCGTGGGACGGGTTGCACATATTTAGACAATCTCGATGTAATGTGCAACTAATAGAATAGCAATAAATTTCAACCAAACTAAACCTACCTCTGCGTAATCTAAGTCAAATTTCAACATTTAACGAGTGAGTCTATAATTAAAACATTGATTAAATAATCGGTTATTACTGATGGCAATAAATCCCGTCATTTGTAGTAGGAGGAAAGAAATATTATCCTTGTATGTCTGAAGTTTTTGCCACTAATCTACATTTTTCGTATTGCCTATCAAATCCACATCTTTAAAGGTAATTTGAAAGTATGTAGTAAAAAGAGGAAATATGCTGGCTTCGGATTTACCGAAGAGTTTACTGACTATATTTTGTGTGTACATATTTGGGAAACTAAAATTTCTCAGAGAGCGCATTCGACATCACTTTGCATCAGAATTCTTTCATGTAGATGTCCATGCTGGAAATGGAATAGGTTTCGCGGGGGCTCGTATATCTATATCTGTTGAGCAATCATTGTCCATCGAACGTCGCGGTGCTCTTTCGCACGTAAATGGTACATCGCAGTCGATGCGTCGACAAATCCCGTCTGATTGCCTGGCTGAACATGTGTTGAAGTGGGGATGGAGGAGGTGTATGAGTGTGTGGGTCGGAATCTCTCTCCCTAGCTCGCCATTCCACGGGGATGGGATTTTGGGGTTTTGGCGATTTTCACCAAAGGGCGAGACAATAAGGGAAATGGAGTGAAGGGCGCCTTTCGGGGGTAAGCCGTGCCGAACCCGGGCTGGGGAATTACTCGGAGAAATCTTCGCGGGGCCCGGAGAATTTAGCATGGGATCCCCATTCCATCCTGGACGTGTTCCTCCTCCCGAAGAGAACAAAAGTCCCGTCGAAAATTAGGGCGTGGGATTGCTTCTGGAAAGTTGGGCGGGAACCGAGCAAATGACGGCTTTGCATTACTTTTCTGCGTGCTTCGATCGTCCTTCCACGTCAGTGTTTATCAAGAAGTTATGGCTTGCCCCAATGATTATATTTTGGTGACGATTTCTGTGGAATCGCTGGAAGCGTTAGTATTATAAAATGGATAATAATATGGTGTTTGGTGGGTAGAGAAGAAAATTATGCTACGAACCGTCATGATATGAAAAATCAGAGAAAATCTAAGCACATAGTTATCTATCTTAATACCAAGGTTAGGTAAATAGTTAAGGTCTGTGATCATCCTTCAATCAAATTCCCCATAATTCCAATAGATTCATGTTAAATGTAATTTATCTATTACCATTTGGCTTAATATGCGCGGTAATCGTATCATATTTTGTGTTACAATTCATTTATGTATGTACTTCGGCATTTTTATTATATGTTTTGTATGATATATGTATTACGACTTATAATACAATTACTATCATAAATTTGCTAAATAATTATGTTATTTAATGGTAATATTTTTATATATGTTTTCTCTTTTCAGGTAAGCGATCAATCACGGTTGGGAGGTGAAATAAATCTTTAAAACGTGAGTTTTTAATTCTGCAGTCTCAATCAAAGTGTATGCTTCATGCTTAGCTTTGCAATATAATTGTTTTTATAATATAATTTTCAAGAGTTTTTCCGATGTCAAAGCATGAATTATAGAAGTGCCACCATGACCGTGGCTTCAAATGTTAGCCTTCCCATTTAATGGTTAAAATATAGGTACTCGGCTATGAATTTAAGGAATGTGATAAGTTTTCTGGAACGGTAAGCAATTTAGTAAAAGGGTCAGCAAGTTATCAATTTCCATTTTGATGGTGATAATGATAATTGTATACTATCACAATATGTATTAGTTTACGGGTTAGGTTGAACCATTTTCAATTCTTTAATTTTAGTATAAATTAATAAAGCTTGACCGCGTTTTGGTTGCATTCCATTTTATCACCGAAAGTCGATTTGTTTGGATTGGTAATTGGTATTAATATAATAGGATAGATCAAATAACCTTCTTGACGATAGTATAGCGTTATCGGGAGATCAGATGCTCGATTAGCGATTTACAATATTTCGCTGAGCACAAAGTCGTGAATTTTTAACAGATAATTATCTGAAGTCCTCACAATCTTTAATTATAATACCTTTTGTTTGTGGATCTGGGAGATTAAATTTCTCTGGATGGAAAAAATGGGCAAAAACCTTTTCGAAGTTCCCTAATCAATAGATGAGTCAAACTTTCCCCATCGTATTTCGCTTGATGTACATCTCAAATACACACAGGGATAAAATAGTGATTGAAAGTCAAAATATTTTAGTGCGTCACCTAAGATTATTACACTAGAGAGAAATAATTACTATCTGCTAAAAATGGAACATGTATTAATCAGTTATATTACTACATGAATAGACGGTGAGGTTCAAATAATTTAAATACCGTATTATTGAAAATCACAGTCTAGGTGGCTGCGGAAATTTATCTGTGGTGATCCGATTCCGACGGGCCTGCTAGTTTCTTTTATTTGGTAAATGCACAGGTTTGAACGTAATTCTGACCTTACTTCTTGCCTATTTTTTACTCCTATTTTAATACTATCACGGTCAGAACTTCCGGTTTGCATGCAAGAGACTACCAGTGCAATTTAATGAATGAATATCACGAGGAAAAAAATCGTGATGAATTTTCTTTTACGTTTTGGTTATTTAATATAACCAATCACAATGTTGTTGTCCACTCTTAATCTAAGAATATGAGGTTTCACACAATGTTAAGGCTACTGCAAATATTCAGATTGATTAAGTTTAAAGTTGACAAGAATGATATTTCTACCAATCCTCTTTCCTATAATATCCATTTTACATGACTGGTGATAGGCTGATGCTAGTTTAGCACCGTTTTTTTATGCAAACCTTGTAGTCGAAGTGATACCAATGTCCTTTGCTAGATTCCAACTTTTAAACATCATTATAACCGCATAACAAATGATTAGTAGCCTATCGGCTAAAGTAAACCAGGCATTATATAACCTCCGAAGTCTACATTATGGATATTAATTGGTGATATGTCGTTATTTAAATCTTACATCCCGTCAAGTAGATGCCAGGCTAATGTCCATTCAAAAGACCTTGCGTCAAGATAGCATCTCGTTTATACAAATCATAGTAATCTAGAGGCTGAATTTAACTATATATGATTCCAACCGTGATATTATCAACCGTGCCTAAGTCTACGTTATTAAATCGTATAAGCGTTATTTCTTTCCTTAAGCTTGCCTTCTCGCCAACTATAGTATACATCAGACTGATGACCATTGCAATGCCCCAATGCCTAGATAACACCTCGTAAACTCCCCCCCCCCCCTTGTTAGAAGAAATCAGCATTAAAACATGTATATATAAATCAATAAGACATTATACACTACCCTTCACAATAATACATACATTTATTTGGGCATATTATTTGAAACTTCAGCACAAATAATCCAACGTTGTCTCAAATAACGATATTGGGCCCAATTTACAAATATAATTATATCTGTTTTCAAATTTCAATAGTCAAATTTTATAATACAGTTCATTTATGTTATGTTTTCAGTCTTTTTTGGTTCCCTTCGATTTTTATTAATAATTCATTCACTTATCGGGATCGAGGAGGTGTCCATAGGTGTGAGCTATCCTATTCCAGGTTATCCTTCTGCCGGAGCCGGGCTTCGTGCGCGCGATCGGATCCCGTCGATTATTATTTCCGCTCCTTCCGTGATCCCCTCAAACTGCTCCTATGATGCGTTGTCAGCCTCTCTCCTTCGCAATTCACTCCTGTATGTCCTCCTTGCGTGTGACTATCACTTTCTCCCTTTTTCGTCTTACTTTTCCCGTATCTCTTCCTTACGTGTCCCACACTTCCTCCTCCTTTTTCTACAATAATCCTCCTTGTTTTTTTATCCCGTTCCTTAGTTCCAGTTTTCATTGTTTACTGTAAATTTCTATATTAATTCATCATTTTAATAAGTAATAAACTATTTCTGGGCCTCGGGATAGGTGCTTTGTTACAACCTCACTAACACCAAGGTTAAATAATCCATCGACTAAGGTTAAGTCAACAATGATAATGAAACCGAGACAATATGAAACCGAGTCTAAGTGTGCGGCAGCTCGACGTTAATTTTTCCTGTAATCCGGCCCTAAATCCAACCGATTTTCCCAATCGGAGGGAGATTATTTCCCGTAAAAAACGCTGCGGGAAGATGGGGTAGGATATGAGATGGGGGAGAGGGCGGCGGTGTGGGCACGAGACAAAGGACAAGATGAAAAGCGAGGGAGGGTGGAGTTAGGGAGGCACTCAGGGGGATGGAGGGAGGATGTCCTCGGCTTTAGGGTAAGGAGCCCCGCCTGATTGATTGAATGAAATGTTTATTGGGCGAATCGGAGATAAGGGGTAAGAGGAGACGCTCCAAGCTGCGTCTATAGCGGCGGTGAAGCCGTGGTTTGGGTGATTCGGTTTCGGGTCATGCCCTGGGTACGATGGAGGAGAGGGATCGCGGAATTCTGGGTAAAGGGACATTTCGAGGGTAAAGGGAATCCGTGGTCGGAAAGGGTTGCCTAGGATACGTCTCTCGTTTCCTCTGTTGTGTGTCTGGTGGTAGGCAGGCGGTGGGAGGGGTTATATCGGAAGGTTGGGGGCGGGCGCGGGGGGAGAGGATGAAGGATTTCGGGGATCGGTGGTGGCTGCTGACTGATGTCGAGGAGGGAAATGAGGATGGTGTGGTCGGGAACGCTGCTGGGTGGTTTTGGGGATGACTGCAGAGCAAAAACGGGGAAAGTCTTTTCGAGGAACAGCCGCGGTTTAGGCCAGCTGTTTTGGGCGTGCCAAAAAGGTGTCCACATTCCTACCTCTCTCCTCTTTTATGTCCCAAACCCAGTGTCTTTCAACACTCTCCTAAAAATTTCTGCTTCAAAACTTTCTTGTTTTATTTTTCATCTCCTCATCGATTCTCTCCGTCTGTCTGCAAATACTCTACCACTGTCCTTTAGGACCCAGGATTATTGCATGGTTTGGGGTGATTAGGAATATTCTGATTGCTGTTATATGGAAAATTATTCATGGGTAAACAGTTCGTCTGATGACGCAATGTACAGGGGTACGTTTTGTGATTTATTTGCAGAAATATCCAAACATTCTTAGTGTTTCAATTTATCCAAGATATTAGTCTATGCCGAATTGTGGCATGCTACGCAGTTACAGCTATTTCAATGAAGTAATTTCTCTATCATTGTTCACATAAATAGTTGTTTTTTATTTGCTTCGCTTTAGAATTAATAGTTTCCTTAATGCGCATAAGTTATATCTGTAGTGTCTACCATAACTGGCGGAAAATGTTGAAAGTATTTAGCTGGGTACAATTTTACATGGCACTTTTTTCTAATTACTACAATCCAATTACAAACTACCTACTACTGTTACTAAAAATTCATGGGCGAAATAACTGAAGGGAAGAATCTATTTAAAGAAATATGTTTTATGTTCTACCATCAAGAGTTAAGGAAGGAAACTGTGGAATTGATTTCCTTAGTTTTACAAGATTCATTAATTCATTCATTATATTAATCTACCGGTAAGAGGTAGGTTAAGTTGAAAGTCGGAGAATATCCAATAGACTCTTATACGTGCCGTGCCCTATCTACCTCTACTATTTCTTTCTTTATCCCAGCATAAGTCCTACCTTTCTTCATCCCGTCCATAAAACCTATTCTCAGCAAACCATCGCCCCTCATTATCGCTTCCAGCCATCTACACCGCCTCCTCCAAATCCCCTGCCTTGCCCTAATCTCATCCACAAGTTTCCTCTACTCGCCCACCATGTCAAGCCCCTTCCTCATTTGTCTTCCTTTCCGTCAAACGCACCTTCTCCATCCTCCTCCTCACCCACATCTTGAAAGCCTTCAGTCTATTTTCGTCTTCCTTTCTCAAGGTCCACGTTTCTGCCCCATACAACGCCACACTCCAGATTCAAAAATGTATTGACATATAAATGCTCAACAGTGCATTATGAACGGATATGCGTACGACTTTCACCTAAATTTATATAATCTTTTTTTCAGATAGTTTAAGTTTATACTACTTTATATTACTATTCCTTCAATGAAATGCGTACTATTTTTTATCCGTGATTACTTTGATTATGATTTTCTCCATTTTGAGCTAAGAATAGAAAGGTTTATGAGCGAGTGCATTGTGGTAAATTTATATGAATAGGTATACATCTTGATTTATTTGGTGGGTCACTTTTTTCTGCACAATGACTGACTTTCCACTTTCGGAACCTGAGTGTCAGATTTATCTTGTCGGGGGAAGATTTAGGGTTAGCAAGAAAATACGAAATTTTCAGAACCATTCTGCATGGTTCCGCTAGATAATAGCGTTCGTCTTTTTTCCATGAAAATGATGTTGCTTTATGGTCTTTAGAATCTTATCGCATCCATCATTTTTTTAGTTCCACTTCCTGCCCCCAGTTAGATTGTTAGGGCTTAAATCATTCAACCACTTCATTTCTCCTTTACGCGGTTTGATTGCTCTCCTTAAGGACGATGGGCGATGTTGATCACTTCATATCGGTTTTTTGACGTCTTTTTCCGGGTAACGGTTGTTAACATGTCTCAGTAATGCTCGAGCTGTCAAATCATATAGGTAGCGAGTGACGTAAAGAATTGTCGTCATTTTTTTAAAAGGTTGGGGAAACAATTTGAGGACTTTCTGGTGCGTTAAAGAATGTTTCGAGTGATTTCCTTGTCCGGGACACTTGTTACCAATCTAAGCAAGCCTTGACCTTCCCTGTTGTTCCCTGTGGGAACAAACTTTCCACTATCTCCGAGGGATTTATCACGAGATCAATAAATCCAGAAATGTAATGCAATAGCGGTTCCCCTCGTTCTATTTCTGCTGCTCCCTCATCCTTTTTATCCCCTCCTCTTATCTCTTATTCCCTTTCGCTCTGTCTCTTCCGCTGTCAAAACTTTTCCCCAACCGCAAAATAACTTGATATATTTCTCAGTGTCTTCTCTTTATCACCCCTCCGCGGAAAAAAATTCCTTTTTATTTTCAATTTCAGATTTTGGCTTCCCTTCTTTCTCTTCCTCGTCATTACTCCTTTTCCTCTCCCTCATTCTACCACCCTCCACCTCACACTTTCCTCTCTCTCTCCCCCTATCCTCACTCCTCTCACGGGTACAGTTCAAAGCTTTTAGGTCCAGAGCTGTTATTCTCCTTCTGAGTGCCTCTTTGTGTTTCCAGGACCCTTTGGATTTTTTTCCAAATCGCTTCTAAATGCCGAGTCTGGGGTGTGCAGCACTTTTTGAACACCATTCAGGGTGATTCTTTATTCTCTTCTCTCTCCCCCTCCTTTTCCCACCCCCCACACACCCTCCTTCCATCTCCACAAAGCCACCCGCAGCGAATTATTATACAAATGGAATGAAATCGGGGAAAAATTTGCGAGTCTGAATCGCAAATTTTTCCCATTGTGCGGGCAAATAAAAGAAAGGTCAAGTTAGTGCTCCTGCTAAAGCTGCCTGCCTACCTTCCTCGTGATCGAAAAAATATAGATATATTTATATATATAATCCTGGAGACTCTTTTAATGGTAAGGCGCGGATGGATCTGGGGATATTGTTAGGGGCTAGATTAGCTCAAAGGATGGTTTAGAGCATCGGGGGAGATTCAGTTTGTTCATTGAGTGCGTGTGCAGTTTAACCTGTGTGCGATACTATTCCTTGATTAAAGGCGTTTGCTATTGGAAGGACTGTATACCATTAATGAAATTGGCGGGATGAAGTTGCAAGGCTAAGAGTTGGTCATACGGCCTTAACTCATTTTCATCTTTTCTCTTTTGAGAGGGAATCACAATTCTGCCTAGTTTGAGACTCAGGTATAAATATTGGACATCTTTTGAGAGAATACATAAAATATTTCGCACTACGTAACCGATTTTAAATCACATGTAGGAACAACATATTGGGTAATGACTCATACGGCTATGATTGGCTTATGTTTCTCCACGTAGTCAAACTTTTATCGAAAGTATGACTTAATGTTTTACCTAATTATCAAAAAAGTGTGCGGCACAACTTAGAAATCCCGTGATAAATAATTACTAGTTTCGGATATATTTCCTCAATAAAGGTACTGCATTGACCTTAGCTAACGGTGGACCATGAACCAATTCTACTACTATAGTAGATAGCATTAACGGGATTGTATCACGTACCTATCTCGACACAGGTTCCTCTCAAATTATGAACTACCTCCGCATTTCATTTTTTTATTTTCTCTATTAATGTATTCGTTGCCAGTAAACGGACGCCATTGGACGTTTTAAACAGAAAGGAAATCCCGACAAGGAATCGATCGAATTCGGTTAAAACGGTTCAAGTCCTCGCCTGCCAATCCAGAGGTTATGTGCTAGAGTCCCGCAGGGCAGTTTTTTTGCCTATTAGGGCATGGTTTTATTCGGTTGCGTATTGTTGATTGTTACATGCCTCCGGTGTAAAGAAGTTGAAACATAGATTTTTTCGGTGTTAATATGAGTGTTAAATGCGAGCCATCGAATCGGGGTGCAGAGGTTTGATATGCGATCAATCCTAAGTGATACATAAGACACCAATAACTCGACATAAAAAGTGTAACTTGAGTGTTAAAAACTTTCCAGTATTTTCGTAAAATTTCCGTATTTTACTTAATAGTTGCCTCGAGTTATTTTGCGATGTATACCTATTATTATAAGATTAATTTTAAATACGAGCTATCGAATCGGGATGCAGAGGTTTGATATGCGATCAATCCTAAGTGCTGCATAAGACACCAATAACTCGACATAAAAAGTGTAACATGAGTTTTTAAAACTTTCTAGTATTTTCGTAAAATTTCCGTAGTTTACTTAATAGTTGCCTCGAGTTTGTTTTCGATGCATACCTATTATTATAAGATTAATTTTCCTAAGTTTATCAAATTTTTTAAGTTTATCTCTTTATCTATCTTATGCCGGACAATATAATTTCTGAGAGAGGGGTGAGACTTTTTATGGCACTTTTCTTTCAGTTAAATGATTTTTATCTGTTTTGAAGGTAAGTGGATTGGAGTATTTAAGAAGAAACGAGTTGTCAGTGGCAGCGGTGCCATATCTGTCCCTTCTTGAATGACAACTTTCATCTTTGCTATAAGTTAGCGTACTTTCCACGTGCTGGAAAATTTGTTGGCGGCATTTCTAAATGTAGCGGTAAACTAGAAAAGAACGTGGCACCCTTCTGGTGGGGATCTTTCCTTACTTTCACGCTGCAAGGTCATGAAAGAAAGCCTAGAGCAATTTATGCTTTGGTTTACGGCCTCAATATTGGTCAGTCTGGGCCGAGAGCCAAGGTCTCAAGAGTTGAGGAATAACTGGTGACTTGGTGTGGAAAACTCATTGTGTCATTCACCGACCAAATTCTGCTCTAAATTTATGACTCTTTCGAATTTAAATTGTTGGACAAGGAGTATAGCAGTAAAATAATTCAATTCGGAAGGGATGAAGGGCGTTGGGGTTAATTGGGGGTGGTTTGCATTCAGAAAGTGGAAAAAGCATGTTCTTAAGCGACATATAGTCACTTGGGAGTATGACACTTGGGAAAATATGGGAAACCATCTGGAATATATTTTAGCCTTGGGTTGTGAAAGACTTAAAAGCTTTGACTCAACATTTAGAATGGACAAATACAATGTTTTCACTACGCTCCACATGTTTCTGCTGCTTTCTCCATGTTTAAAAGTGTAACATCGTTTATATTTTAATCTGATTCTGTTTTTTTTATCTTATCTAAATTAGCGCTAATATTATGCCTCCGTATCCCTATCCAGAATTACACAAAAGATTTGGATCACAATGCAATTATCTAACTCTCAAAGAAAATATGTTTTTCTTCGTCCTTAACTGCCCAGGAAATATGCTTGATGTGTACAATTTCTACTGCACTCAGCCTAAATTGTTTTATTCTCTCGGGAATTTCCCAT
Organism: Pyrrhosoma nymphula; assembly: GCA_963573305.1. NCBI lineage: Eukaryota > Metazoa > Arthropoda > Insecta > Odonata > Coenagrionidae > Pyrrhosoma > Pyrrhosoma nymphula. The sequence continues at coordinate 103,705,212 of OY754337.1, read as the reverse complement.
CGATTTCCCATAACTTAGCATTCTTCTTCTCATTTTGTTTTGCATAGCAGGTGCTTACGCTCACATTGCCCCAGTTAAGTATCTGAAACTCGAAGTGAACCAATTTTTTTGAAATCAGCGCTCTTTTCTCTGCAAACTAATTAATTCTGGTGATCCTGAAACAGCAACGAATCGAGTTTTCCTTCCCTTATTGCAGACTCTTGTCAGACTTGTATGATAAATGTATTTTTTCAATTGTGACGGAGCTTACAATTAAAAGATTGAATAATTTCTTCTACCGTGGGCGCTGTTTATACTGCGTACCCGATAGGGTTTCAAACGCGAATGAAGTCCATGCTGAAGAACAAAAAGTTTTGTTTCCAAAATAATAACTAATCCACTGGCACACTGCGCTTTTCCCAGGTTTGCAAGAGTATGGCAAGACACACACCATGACGCAGAAATACAGTGGAAAATTTAATATTATTAATTTCTGTATTATTATAGGTACATCTTTGGGCCTGATATGCCTTTGATGTATGTACCGTCTTTCGATCGGTTATGTGCGTACGAAAGTTAACATGTGACGAATTGAAGTGACAGGTACTGCGTATTCTCATACGCATGTATCCATACCTAGGGTTATCAGTTTATAAGAGAGTATTACGGTGATTTAGTTAAGTGAAAGTGAATGGCAACTTTGAGTTAACATACCTATGTACCTAAAAGAATAATCACGTATCACTCTGGCGTTAGTTAACTTATGGCTGCGTCGTCGAAAATTGGAACGAAAAACTGAATCAGAAAAAGACACCCTTGTTTGAGGCCCGTGTTGTGCTAATCGATGTCACAGAGGAACTGGCAATACAAACACGGTTGGAATTTTCTAAAACTGTCATTCTGGTGTCGTATTCCAGAGACTCGTACGAAGTAAAAACCGCACCCGAGAAAAAAATACTTTTTCTGGATGGAGGACGTGAAACCGTGTAGTGAGCCCGCACCTACTAGGTAGGAACGTTGGGGGAAAGGGAAAGTGCATTCTATAGACGGCATTAATAGATCTCATTCCACCGAAGGTAAAACCACGTACCGATGCGCCAAGCCAGAGAGAGGAGAATCATAAAAAGGCACGGGATACGAATAAAAATGTTATGCTTGGCCGAGTAGGTGGAACATATTCGGGATAGGGAAGTAGGTGGGCGCGTACGGGCTCTGTACGCTCCCTGGTGCTGCGTATTTTATGGTCTTCAGCAAGGGAGGGTACGTAGCGGTTTTGAGGTTGGCGGGATGGAAGGTACAGGGAATCTTATTTTTATGATTTTTACTACCTCCTTCCCTTATCTACCAGGCCCCCCTTTACACCCCCTACTTTCCCTTCTTTCCCCCAATTTCCCTTCCCCCCTACTGCACCGAGAAATGATCCTCCGGAGAAATTTCCCCTTTTATTTTTTTTTACCCTCTCCACGAGAGAAAAATGCCCAAGCGTTGTGTAAAGGTTCCCCATACTCACCCTCAACCGTCCCTACTCTCCCCGCCCTTTAGGAATCTAAACTTTTTTAGGACGAGGCGAGATGGAAAGATATTAATAAGGAAGTAGTGAGCGATGCGGGAAGATAATTGTAGTAGAACACCCATGCACACATACCGCATAGCTCTAAGTATGATAAGATCTGGTCATTCATAGTGGATTTTGGTTGATAAAATGTTATTTGTAAGTAATTTATTTAGGGAGAATATGTTCTAGATTAAGGAATAATAGATTATTTATCCTTATTGCTTTCCGCAAATTTACTTTTGGTTCATCAGGGCCGTTCACAGCATTTACGAAGAGTTTCTGAGAAACAACATAAATCCATGCAAAATATAAGAGGAAGTCACAATAAACGAGCACACTCAATTTCAAAAATATACGAGGGAAAATAATTTCAGCAAGAAATTTGGGTCAAATTTTGAACGATGTGTGAATAACGAACTCTTAGAAATACCACAAATTCGATATACCCCTGATAAAGCAAGAAATTACTGTCGAAACGTTGGTAATAATGTGATAACATCCATTATTTCTTTGCCAGTACCAATATTCTCCCGAAAAAAGGAAAATAATTTGCGAATAACAAAGGTCAATACAGTGTAACCTCTGGGTATTCATAGGTAATACACATTAAACATTTCAATTGGCATTTCGTGGATTTAAGAAACCACAGGTAAACAATTTTAATCGGCGGGTTTGAGGTTAATTTTAAGTAGCTGCTTAAGGTTTACCAAGGCAACAACCGATGAAGTAAAGTCGTTTGCTCAAGCAACAAGGTGACGTCGCACTGTTAATTACAAATTGTTGAGAATTTTGTTAGCGCACAATTCTACTCTCTCACTCATGTCATAAATGCCATCACCGATTTTCTGGATTAATACTATCTATTGGTGTGCAATAACAATATCAATTATTTATATATCTTTATTTTCATTTTCCCTTTTATATGTAATATGGATAAATGGCGCGAGGCTTGTTCAGTCATCATTGGTTGAGCCATTCTTTCCGTCTATTTATTCTAGCAGGGTTTTATCTATCTTCTCTTTACCCTTTGGAGTCTTTTTTAAGGTTTTTTTCAAGTTCCCCCTTCTCTCTTCTCTACCCGAAGATTTTTCGCTTGGCTGCCATAACGTGGCCCGTTTTCCCCTCCCATTTTCCTTTTCAGCTAACTTCTACGCTATACCCTCTCCGCCCTTTCCTATCCTTATGCAGTTACCTGAAAGAGTTGACCTTTGGTCAACATATCCCGTGGGGTAAGGCGTGAATTGGAGGGGAGAAAATATAAATCCCTGAGTGGATAGTAGGCCTGTCGACCGCTCTCCGTTCTTTTGGTTTCTTCGAACCTTTCATGCATTGTCTATTATTTTTTCCTTTCTCGATGCGGAATAGCTAAAGGGGAAGACAGCAAAGGAAAGGTTGCTAGAACACTTTCCTTCATTGTATTCTTATTTTTTGGTAGATCCAGATTTTTTTGTGCAACTCCATTCTTTCACTGTTGTTGTTTCACCCGTTTTTCTGCGGTCTTTTGAATAATTAGGAAGGTATCCATTCGCTTGTTTTTTGGGTCCGCTAACGTTCCACGTTTCCCTTTCGTCATGTTTTTTTGTGGACTATGTTCTTTTTCCCCTTGCATGTCAAATGAAAATGTCTGACATTTCTCGATATTAAATGGAATTCTTTGCTTCTGTGCATTTTCACTATGTTGGTTTTCTTATGGTTTCAGCGCGCATATAATTTCTTCTTACCCATGTTGTTTTTTAACTAAACACCTTACCATATCGTTCACAGGCTCTGTATTCGTTACGACCATGAGGGTTTCTTCGCTGTCTTTCTTATTCATAACGATTGTGTGTCTATATTTGGGTCATTGGTTTCAGATTTAGAAAAACATAATGCTATTTTATTAAAATCTATCAATTCAATTTTGGTATTCCTTGGGCTTTATAATGTGAGACACAACAGAATTTAGTGTAGTAGGTACTCTATTTTCTAATTGCATCGATGTAGCAGAGGTTCAATTTCACTTTCACATTCGTTCGCGAAGTACACTTTCACTATGATATTGCACCGTTTTTAGCAGTGTCCTAGTGCATAACAAGGTTTTTTCGGCAGTTTTTTCCAAGTTCTTCACCGGGTAAATTTAAACCAGTTTTTTCTCTGAATATGATGTAGCCTTTATTTATGTGATTACCAGAATGGCCTTCTAGACATAAAGTCACTCGATAGGAGCGGCGGATCATACTTCTTAGGAAAGAGAGTAGCTGTCTTGTATTCTTATTGCTTTCCTTCTTAAATATAATTGTGGTTTACTTTAGTATTCTTTACGATCCTAGTCTTTCTTTCGTTAGAAGAAGGATTTAAGTTAGAGAGGTAATGGCTCCTCCGTAAAATGTTGGGCGCTATACATACACATTTTTATGTGACCAATCCCTGTATTCAACTGACTGTTTTCACAAAATTTCTAACGCTGCTTGCTTGGTGCTTTCTGTATAAAGAGGGTTTTCCTGGACTTAAACACTGGTTATAGACTCATATTTGTATTTTGCACACACTCAGAATCAATATTTTAGGAATTCTAGACCTCAGTAGGTAGCAGTAAGTCACTTTCTCGAATACATGACAGCCATATTGTCGCATTCTTGCTTGCTGGAGAAGAAATGCTAAAGAAACACGGACCGTGAATAATGAGCGCTGGATACTGGCGTGACTTGACCTCTTCACACGGAAATGTCGCGGATTCAAATCGAAAGAAAGCCTGAGAGGTTTTATTTTTTTACGAGCAATAAATTACTTTGGAAAAGCTCGTATCATCAAGGGACATCGTCACAATTAAAAATATTCCGACGGCATTGCCAGAACGATGTTGAAAGGGTTGTGATTTCGAATGTAATAAGAAGATCTGCAATTAAAAGCGGCGTTGGATTTTTTTCGGCGTTAATGTGTCCTACGTTATGCATCGCGTAATGCATAAACTATCCAATTTCACTAATTGAAAATGCTTGAAGAACGAGAGAGAGTCGGGAATAAGGTTTTGTGAATGTGCCGTGTGTCTTTTTCGGCCGTTTTCAGAGCGGGTAATAACTGTTCCGCGTTTTGTTTAACTTTCCATAAATCGATGGCCGTATCATTAGCTTCCATCTCACGCTCGGGAACTAATTTAAGGGGCAGGGTCAAGTTGTATTTTTCGACTTCGAAGTTGCGCAGCCCAAAAAAAGAATCAACGGCTCAAATTGAAAGTGAATACACAAAGATACCTTTGGCCATGCCATATTTAATAAACTCTCCATAGTTTTCGGCATTAACCCCGAATAAACAAATAGCTGATATTTTGTCCACTCGTGCTTAATGGAAATACCATGAGGGGATGAAACTCTTGAAATGTAGCCCATGGTAAATGTGAATTTCCTAATGTCAAGTTAAATTAATGATTGAAAACTCCCACGAGTACTTCAATTTCATCAATTTTTTTTTGGTAGACTGAAAAACAGGTTAATATGAATTAAAAATGGTCACATGTAGATTCCAGCGGGGATCAAGCGTGAAGGTCAATTTCATATCTCATGTTACTTCTTTTTTTTCAAAAATCATATTCCTGCGGTGCATGTTGAAATATTTAGACCCGCAAGTCGTAAATCTTTCATGGAGAACCCGCGAATTCTCGAGGGTGCATGCGCATACCGGATGTACTCCAATGAGAGATTTTTTTCTGTCCTCAACATTAATTAACTTTGAAAAATCCTTGTAAAATTTCATCAAAGATGCGGATACTGAAAGAATCATTTCAACAGCTGGTTACTGACCGCGAGGCATTCATTTTATTGGGTTAATTGATTTGCTAGACAACTCACAGTTTGTGTGAACAAAGAGTGCGGTTACTTAATTTGATGCTTCAGAAACCGTAACATTATTTTTGTGGAATATTTCACATTGCGGTACCTTCAACGCCATAGAGTGGTAAGTACTAAAATCCCACGTTATTACTGAACGGATAAAACGTCAGCCTAGCATACTCTTTCAAAAACCCTACAACTATGAGATGTATTAGCAGAGATCATTTTAGTTTAGTATGGGTATTATTTACGTGATCTAAGTTGTTAAGTATGAAAATCCCACACGGGTTCAAATATTGTATAACATTAGTTGGAAAATACATTTTTTGTGATAACACTGTCTAACACAATGTCTCCTTTAGTATATATGTTTAAGGAGAGCTTTATCATGATTAAATCAAATCAGAGTTAATCGTTGAATCTCTTTTAAATTTTGGTTTCCGATTAAATTTCCGAAATATTCATTAGCTTCTGGATGCATAGCTTGACCCGAAGCTTGATTTCATTTTTTTTTAATGTTTCACTCTGTTTAATTGGTTACTGGAAATAAGCAGGTAGTCGCCAACTCTTAGTATAAACGCATTGCTTCACTGTTTCCATCTTATCCTGACCCGGTGGCAAATCCATGCGATTAAACAGATGTTCCTGTGGGGCTGCTGGGGTGACACACAACTGGCTAGGTTTAGCTGTAAGGGGTGATTTACACGGAGGCAAAAGGGGTAGGTGTAGGATTTGGGTGGAATAGATAGGTTGCGAGGAATATCTGCATGCAGCTCACTACGCATTAGCACGTAGCGTATGCCGTTTCTCCTCCGATAATGAACCTCCTGGAGTGTACTGGTATGAGTTGCTTTAGAGTTCAGCACACCGCCATGTGGTGCAGTTCTATCTTCAAACAGGTATCTCCCATTGCGTTTGAAACTTAATATCGTGGTATTGTCGTTATATACCCAGACTGAGCGACATAAATTACCACATCACACTATATTCGGCATCTCTAGTTAAATTTATGTCCCACTAATGAAGTTAAATCCTTAATATATTTCATATCAGTTCCTTTCAGGCGCGGTTTGTGGGGTAGGGTAGCAGGGATGGCAGCCGTGGTTTATAGAAAAAAATTAGAATCGTAAACGATCACAGATCCTCGAAAAGTTGCCAACCCTCCCCAAAACTACGACCTTGATTCTCCCTGGCTCATTTGAGTGTAAAGTGAATATTGCTAGCGATGCAACGAAATGCCAAGCTATCGGAGGCTTGGAGCCAGGGGTGGCATTTTTAATGCGAAGACTATGCTCATTGGGACATTGCGGGCACCCCTTTGTTGCATATTCTTAGAAGTTGGGTTAAGCTGGTATCTTACTAAACATACGTCTCTCTTTATGTTTCTGTCCCTTTAAAGACTGTGATTTTAGATATTCATTGATTAATTTTATTAGAATATTTTATGAAAATGATTGCTGAGTCCACATATATATGACACGTGCTAACCTATCGCTTGCATTAAATGTAATTGGTTCCAAAAAGTTAAGCCTGAATCAGGGTCTTACTAAAGCTTGTTTGGCGGCAGAATAATGATCTTGTATATTTCCTGTTATCGCCCGTTGTCTTTCGTAACTATAGCATTTATATATTTCAAAACCTTGTGTATTCAACTGTCATTTTAGAATTTATATCTTATTTAGTGGATCCATGGAAAATCTCAATTAACCCAAGAGTTCAATTGAGTGCTTTGGCTGGCGAATTCATTCAAGTAGCGGATAGGTAAAACAGATATACTCTTCTCCTGGTAAAATTATCCAAGACGATGAAGTAATGAATCACTTGAGTATTTCCTTCGAATGAAGTTGAATCGTTATAAGTCGAGTCGACTTTGCCGACGACCTGCAATTACCTCTACTGCAGTCACCGTAAGGTGTGAACGCGGCGATCTAAGCGTGTGCTTTGAGATTAATGGTGTTTGCTTAAGGCGCGGCGTGGAGCGTGATGAAGAGGCAAGCACGTGCACCAAGTCTTAGCTCGCGTGCCTTTGTAGACGCGACGCCTGCATCCGAGGTGGTGCATCGTCTCAACGCAGGTGGGGCGTGCGTCGGGAAAGTTGCAAATCCCACGAAGCGACATACGGTCGCCAAAACTTAATGGATTGTACCTTTCCACAACGTCACGTACGAAAGGGTTCTTGACTTATTCGCGGGCGATATTCCGATAGACACGCTTGGGTCGTTAGCGCGTGCAAAAGGGCCTCTCCCGGGCTCCAAAATATTCGGGGGGTTTGTTATATTGCCGTTAATCTCTCCGCATGAGGGAGGGCTTCATAAGTAATGTTGATTGCTGTTTAGCTAATGTAAATTGTGGAGCGGGCGATACAAGCTCTCGTAAAATACAGCTGGGAGCGGATCACGTTCTGGAGAGCAGCAATACTCGATTTCCAGCGTGAAATATGAGGTTTTTGGAGAGAATACCAATTTTTAAAATCATTTTAGCAGAGGTGATATAGAGCCGTCAAGTAATAAAGTTGGGAGCTCATTAAAAAATATTTTTTTTAAATTAGTGCATAAGTTTTTCACATAGCAATTTGTACTTATTTAGAGTTTTTTTGGGTTGTGAAAATTAGTTTTTTCTTCGTGAAAACCAGTTGAGTAGTAGCTCATGATACAGTAAAATGTCCCCCTCCCAAGTATTTGCGATGAAATTATCGAACGTTGTCGCCTAATTTAGGATTTACGAAGAAAATCTCCAATTTTTCTTTTTTCTTCTTAGCCTAAAAACTACGAAATTCCTCCTCCATATGTTCTCTACAGAATCATGAGAAAGGCAAACGATTGCATTTGGTTGGAAGAAAGACATCCTCGTGATGTGGTTGGAGAGTAAAATATGCTCAATTCTTTGTCTTCATGGTTCTCTGTGATTAGGTGAACAATTCAATAGGCTTTCCTGCATTGAATTTAAAAATTGATTTCAACCAAATAAAAAAAGTCTGAAGTGGCAAACAGTTCCCATTCCACGTCATTTTACATGTTCAACACGAAAGCCATCACTATGCAAGCACGGGTATAATTACGGCCTTCAAAACTTGCAGAGTCAAATTTAACCATTTTGGTGAATTACAAAGTCGGAGACAATTTTCGTATCCAGGGAGAGAAAAAGGTAAACATCCTTGTGTACATGTCTACAGTCTTTTGTCTTGGAGTTACGCTAGTGATCATCGTTGAAGACACTTTGTTCAGGCGCTAATTAGTAGTATGAGCACAAGCTTCCTAAGTTCCTTCAAACTCCCAGCTCCCCACGTTAATAAGATCCTTGAGTAGACACTTTGGGCGCTCTCGGCTCGCGAGGCAACCCGAGGTGGAGATCACAAGTAGATCCAAAATATGACGCCCGTGGAAACGTTGCAGGGCAGTGTTTAGGCGGTTAATAGTTTGCGCGGCTGAATGAAGCGGAGACTTGGTATGCATGCAACGCTTACTCATGTAACACCTCTTCCCCTACTCTCAAGGTGGCTGACGCGGTAATTGTGTGTCATTGAGTGAACATTTTAATAGGTTTTCCAAGTTAGTCGAAAAAATAATGCAAGGACCACATTTTATTTAACCCTATCAGACCCCCACGAATTATAATTGCTTTTTAATTTTTTAACCGTGCGATAAACATTCTAGTTATCGTAGTACCTTAAAAAAAACTTGGTATTCTCCCATTACAAATGAAAATATTTTAACTCTAAATAATTTCAGTTTAAATTACAATTTTTAAGTCATGGGGGTCACAGTTACCCCGCGCGCCTAATGACTTTGCACATTCTATCCATATGGTGTCCCTATGCTATGATTCCCTAATTTTTGCTAACGTGAACAAAATTTTAAAAAAATCTTCTGAATCAATATATCTATATATCTCGCATATTTAAATATATATGCGAGAAAATAAAAAAAATTGTTATAGTATGTTATTGCTGGCAAGTTATTATAACTCCACGAAATTATACACAAAAATGCGGACAAAATAATGAAGAATTTTAAAATGAAATCAATGGGTAATGTTGCATGAATGATACTTAAGTTTAAAAATGGTATGCATGCTGAATATTGGGGTAAAATAAATTTTAAAATATAATAATTCATCAGTTATATATTACCTATATATTTTTCCAGACACTTACCCTCCTACTTGCGTGACAAAAACTGAGTGTGCCTACTTAATGGTTAGTAAATACTTCAGTTTATGTGGTGGGACTTACCATACATGCAGTTACCGAAATGATACAAGAATTATATTTAAAAAGGTTTTACCTCATGAAGGCTTAAACCTGATTTATCGACGTGGTATTCGAAATTTAGGCGCAAATTACATTCAAATATATATTTTTAGAGTCTTTGACTAAGCGCGATGTCTTGATATTGTTAAGCAACCATTATAATATAATATTTCCAGTATAATATGGAATGAATTATTTAGAAGAAAATATATGCATCTTTAATCGAGCTTTTACGAAATATATCTCAATATCCATTAGGCTGCGCGTTAAAATGTTGCCAGAAAACCGAATCGTTAAAATGCAATATTTTCACTTGTATGCATAAATATCACTACACGTATGTTTTGTTTCACGCTGATCAGTGCATAGAAATACTCGCTGCAAAACCCTTAGATCCCGGAGAGTTCGGTCTCGGCTAACGCGCTAAACCGAAACTTTGTCATTTCGTTCAAATCATCGATTCCTCCCCGCGGCAAACATTTTCGTTCACCCGGGGTGCTCTTTATGAAGGGGTGAGTCGCCGCGCCGGTTCCAAAATTTTCGTCGCGTGATGGTTTTGTGAGGCACGAAAGGACTCTTAGGCTGTACGTCGCAGGGCGCATTTTCGTGACTGGGACAAGTTTTGCGTCGGCCAAAAGGGGAAATTGGGGGTAATTGCCTTGACCGATCCTTCGCTGATTAACCAATTTTCACCTATCTTTACATGGGTGCGTACCGTCGTATTTATGCTCACGATTTCTCGAAATGCTTGAGAGAGGGCGACGGCCCAGACTCCGATGGTTTTTCTGACCTTGAGGAATTTAAAAAAAATATTGATTGGTGTTGCAAGGCAGTTTAAAATAAAAATGAATCCACTTACATTTTTTGGATCTGAGGGGAAATAACTCAGCCGTTAATTGATTAAGTATCTACTTGTTCCGTTTAAGAAATTTGCTGTGCATTTTGAAACCTTGTTTACTTGGTTTTGCTGTGTTAGGATCATACATTTTCCGAAGAGATGGGGTAAAATAGCATAGCATTATTTTTATGTTGCACATTAAGCCGTTAAGCCCCTGGATTCTCTTTGTGTGGGTATGTCACTTTGAAAGACGTCTGTAAAATACCATTAAATATATAATAGCTTTATTTAGCGTAAATTTAGCCACCATATTAAGAAAATTATTGCAATACTCATTCCTTTTTTACGCACAACTCAACTCAGCATTTTGTTGCCTACTAGCAGAACTCAGCATTTTGATTGCCGGGGTAAACTGCGGTGTTAATGAAACACTTAGTAACTGAATACCAAACTAAATGGACTACCCAAAGGGAGAACTCAATAATTGTAATACCATGGCCCTTTCTCTGAGCAAACTGGTGCTCAAATTTTACTAACTATTTTTTTCCATGAGTGACATACTGCCATTAGATGTAATAAGTACCTATATACCTATAATGGCGCTGTATCATATATGAGCGTTACGCAATATAAGTATTTGTAAAAGGAACATTATAAGGAGATCTACATGTAAGAGATCGACCCCGTGGGCCTATTTATGGTAAGTTTACTCAGAATGTTTTTAAATTTAATATTTTATAAAACTATGACGATATTTTGCTAAAAATCTTGAGTTAAAATTAGGTACCGGAGATAGTCGTGATGATGGTCATATAAGAAATTACTTTAATGTTGGTAGATGTCGCCTCTTGATATTTAGTTCCTTGTGGATCGTTTAAATATGCTTGTTTTGAGTAGTTTTTTCCCAAGTAAATGTTAATTTCCTCGAAGGATATTAAGTATCCCACTAATTTTCATTATTTTCTACTGCGAAGTGAACACCTTAGTTTCTGATAGAAAAATTGTTTGCATGATGAATGAAGTTGAGAAAGCATAATTATTATCACGGTAGGAATGAGGAGAAAATTGGAGTCGTGTATGGACTAAATCCCTTTCTATTGCATTAATTGATGTAGACACTATTTCGTGATCAATGACGAATGATTGCCTTTCCCTTCTGGACGCCTTCTCAGTCAGTATTCGAGCTAGGAAAGAGTTGAAATTCACGGCTCCATGTTGATTTCAGCGTTTGCACGCTCCCAGCGGAGCAAGTTGTTTCCCCACATTCGAGTTTTTCGCTGAATGAGCAGGAAATAAAATTATATTTTACCCCAAACAGTGCGTCCACGTGAGCTTCCAGGATAGCATCACGTCTCCGGGAACAATACTTGGCCATTGAATCGAATGCCGAAGTGAAAGTATCTTCCCTCTCCAATCAACCAGGGAATAGCCGGGGGGGTTTGGGGCGGCTTTTCTCTCCTTTCTCCAAACCCCCCTCCCTCCACCTCTCACTCCCCGAAGAAATACAGCGATTCCCCTCGCGGTTAAGTAAAACGCCGGGAATCAAAGTGATATTGGACGTCGGGCTGGGACCGTATCCTTGCTTCGTGTGCGTGGCCCTGGCTCTTGCTTCCTTGGCCTGGCTTGCACAAAAACCCATTTCTGCCGCTGTCCCAACGGTCCAGACTTATCAACCATAACACATGATCTCCCTGTGGGAGCAAGTCTCCCGGAGACTTTTTCCGGGCGTTCTAAAAGGCCCTCCCCCTTGTCGCTCCGGCAGTACCGGGCGGCGTGTAAGATGTTTTCCGGTTGTCGTTTCCTCTCTACATTGCTTCCCTGGTTCAGTGCGTTCACCCAGGCCAAAAATCGTTCTGGTTGCATCCATTGTGTGGTGAATACGATTTCTGGCGATGCAGTTGCGGGCGAGCGCATTTACTGTTGCTTGGTTCACCAAAAAAACCTTTTCCTTTTTCCACGTCCTCCGCGCCACTGCGGGACGATTTCTCTCTCTCTCTCTCTCTCTCTCTCGCGCAAGGCACTATGGGAATGGTCCGTCTTTTTATTCGTTCACTGGATGTTGAGTCGACGGGGACTTGTCGTTAATTGTTCGCTTCCGTCCCAACCGCTATCGTTTTCGTGTCTGAAAACGGTGGATTTTTAATCTTGTGGACGTTTCGAAAAATGTTCTCGCCGAAAATAAAAATTAATTCAGCTGTGCTACCCGGGAATACACTGTTAGAAAGCAGAATTGGGGTGGAAGAGAAATGTTTTCCGTTTGCTTTCGTCGAAGGGCTCTGTGCGTATCTTCATGGCAAAAAAATGTAATCATGTTTTTATTAGTAACGGAAACTCTATTCACTTTTCGACATCGCTCATATCCTCGTATTCACTGAGTAACATGCATTTGAACACGCGCTGAAACCAAATCACGAGTTTCTTGTAGTTATACAAATAGCACTGCTTGTTACGGAATTAAATGTATTGTCATCGTTATTTTCTTGGTCACAAGATTTTAGTTCTGTATTTTATTAAAATATTCTGGTTATAACGTAATAAAGACACGTGTCTGTCTAAAACATTCCCGTTCCTCAGTATCGAGGTAATCCACGGAGTGGGACAGTAAATTTCGTTTTTCCTATCGCAATATTTTTGGCCATTTTATTTTTTTTATGAATTCTTTTGAGATCAGCTCTATTTCTTTACGGAAAATTAAACTGCGCTTAACATCAACTACAATCATAATTAACAGGGATATATATATTAGAGTTAGCTCTTCCTATCTCCTTTTTCTAGCACTCATAAGCTATGTCATGAAAATTTCATATAGACCGAAGCACATTCTCACGCGCTGAGCATGAAGCGAATTTCATGTTTTCTGCAATCCTGTTAACGAGATCCTTCCCAACCATTTTATCGCCCTTTTCCTGGTTACGTGGTGCTCAGATGCCCTTGGAGTACTCCCTAATTCAGGAGGCAGGGAAATACTGCTGGATTAAAAAAAAGAACTTTTCTTTATTTAAGTTCCCACCGGATCTCATTCCATGATCTGCCCTAGTCTCAAGGGAAATGTGGAGTACTTCCTTCGCACGTGGAAGCAGAATGGAGGCCGTGTCTAGGATAGTTTAGTCGTCCCAGTGGATATGGAATTTTCACGAGGCTTCCAATTGACTGCCATCCGATGGGAATGGTGGAGGTAAACTCATATTAAACTTTAAAAATTTATAGGAAGTAAATTTAACGCGGAGTAAAAAAAGAGGAAACCTATTGGCCATGATTATCTCAAGGCTACAGAACAGTATTTTTGCAAGCCGTGCTATTCTCATTTTGGCAAAAATAACGAAACACATCCTTTATATCTCTAGCAAACTTTAGTAGTAAATTTTGAACTATTTTCCATTAAAGGTGGATCTACGAACGGAGATATAATGTATGGTTAATCTTTATATAGGTTAATCTTTAGCGCACCAATTTTTTCGTTTAAGGACTTTCATTCATTGACCTGAAGATTTAAGATGCTGCCACATCCTTGTCAGAATTTATTGTTCTCCTGGGTGATATGTAAAAGAAATTGTTTTTTAATAGCTCGTTGAATGTATCCATTTCTTCGCTTCCTAGATGCCATTGTTAAATTTTTAATTAAAGAACCTTTTGGCTTCTTCCAGAGATGTTTTATTGAATGTTGAGTTGGTGACTGAGAAATCCAACTCAATAAAAAATTGTAAATGTTTATTTGTTCAACTAACTAGAATATTGGTTGAATGAAATTTATACCCTTTCCTACTTTTCTCTTTATAACTCAGGACGCTCAGGACACACGGTGAACTATGTACAACCCAGTTTACAGTTCTAGACTATGACGAGGGATAAGAGGAAAAAGGAGAAGAGCAGGTGCTTTCCAAAATGATACGTCAAAAAACATTGCGTGCGCTACAAATACCTTTAATTTGAATCCAAAGTGAAGAAGTTTTTTAGTAATTTCCGCTGCAAGGAGCTGTTCTTTGTGTGGCCAACGGGTTAATTCCATGTTGCTGTAATGTCACTCATAACTGCTCTGCGCATATTACAAGCAAACACACACTTTTGTTTGAAGATGGCCTAATGAACATTCATAGTTGTGATTGTCTTGCGAAAAGGGAAGAGATGTAGTGTGTATTCTTAACGATGGAACAAAACGTTATTAAAATACGTCACGCAAGAAAATTAGTTAATATGAATAATTCTTTCGACATACGAGGTCGATTTCTGTTGTTATCATTGATTTTTGCTGGCTTTCATTAGGCTCATGGTCAGAAATCTCATACCTACTATTACAAACAGGTAACAAGAACAGTCAAAGTTTGACCGATGTCAACTAGATGACTATCGGTAAAACAATAATTTTATTTTTATTTATTTTTTAATTTTATGATAAAGAAAGATAACCACATACAGCAGGGTGCCATTTTATAGTGGCCAGGTGACACTTCATACTACGTGATGTAGGAACTACAATGCAGTAAAAAACAATTTTTGCAGAGCACATTTTGTGTAAGTTTGTTCCTCTTTTTGAATACAAATAAATGTTGATAAAAGAAAAAATTTGTAGGCCAACCACCTTCAAAACTGAATCCGGGAAAAAAATAAATTGAGCGAATGCACGAGCACATTTTTGTAAACTATTCCTTACACTAAACATTATCGAGCGATCTTACGAATGTGTAAATGCATAAAACTTTTTATCCTATCAATAAATGTCCTCAAAGGGAATGTGATATAATCTAAGTTTTTCTTCAAATTCGTACAAAAAATTATTCCGCATTTTTTTCCAAATGGTACTGGCGAATATTGAACATAGCAAAGGGATCTTGTCAACGATTTTTTAGCTATCTGGCTTGGACAAAAAGCATCTTAAATTTCTACCCACCATTACGTTTTGTATATTTGGTCTGTTTAAAATATGAATTTAACCTCGCCTAGAAAGGAATGTTTCAGTGGCGGTAGAGGGAGTTGTACCCCAAGACGCTCGATGCTGCAGTTTTGCGAGAATACCGTGTGCCTTCCGTCTTTGCATTCATGCCACCCCTGCAAATGCATGCGTCCTCTTGTCGTTTGATCCCACTTTGTGTCGTCTCCCTTGCAAGGGCATTCCACGACTCCCGGCATCGCACAGCCTCGCGAGAAGAAAGAAGATTCCCGCACTGAGTCACGTGTGACTGCGATCGACGAAATAAGATGGATCCCGGAGACCCCGCGAAATCGAATGGTGGCGACGGGGGACTCATCTCCCGCCAAGATCCGGCGAAATGAACGGCCGGGTCGCCGCGGGAAAGATGAAACAATTTCGTTGACGTACGCCCCCTTTACGGAAAGCGGAACGTCACCCCCGAGTTCGTCGTTTCCTTCTCCGGCCAACCCAGCTGGCGTACTGCACCGCCGCATCAGCATTCGCGGTGCTCGGGTGCGATCTGTGTGTGGCTTTGAAGGGTCGGCGTGGAGCCGCTCCGGAAGTAAAAATGTAGGACATGGTCGGTGCACCCGGATGTGTCGGTGAATCCCATCACACTTTGACGACTTGAATGGGGAAACATAAGGCGGCTCAAGGTTTTTAGATCCGTCCTTTTGAGACTTGCTCGGGTGGGAAATGCTTGTAGTACCTTCTGTATTTGAAGGACTCACACCAACCTCTCGACTCGAAGCATGCCTGATGTTAGTAAAAACAACGGTGGAAATCTTCAAAACGAGGTCTGCTAAAAACTCGAGTTCAAAATATTTCATGCGTCTGCATCCGCGTTGAAAATTTAAGCAGAAAAGAAACCCATTCTTTTGCAAACCCATCCAACTATGCTTCACATGCTTACTTACTATTGTGAATCTGACAGCGCAGAGTAGAAGGATGCTTATAATAAATGAAGTAGTGTGTATTTTCAAGATAAGTTCTGAATAATAGATGGATGTTATGGCTTCTTACATCCTTTAAATCCCGTGTTGTAAAAGTTGATTAGCCTGGAGGCATAAATGGAGATTCTTGAAGACCAGGTGTGGTAAAAAATGTGTTGAGTGTTTGAAGTGAGTGAACCTCTGCCTTCCGTATGCTCGTGAAAAATTTTAGGATTCGAGAATAAATCTCCCTTTACTTACGCTTTAAAATATTCTTACTAGCCCATTTAATTTGAATGGTCATTCACTCGCCTGCACGAATTGTTAAAGGTGTTTACCACCTCTATGTTTCCATGATTTGCAATTTCGTGTCATGTTTTTTATCCCCGATAGTAATGGTGCAATACGACTCCTATTAATTTATGCCTTTCTCTTACAAAATGCCTCAAGCGTTTCTCATTTTGACTGCTGGTGACTATCTCATTCATCCTAAAGATCGTAAATGGGATAAAATTTAGACCATGCACGTTAGTACGTCTCTAACTTCCTATTTCACGTTTTCGAAAATGCATTCCAGATTTGTATTCTATAATTTCTCCCTTTGTGGCAGGTAATTATTGAGAAAAGGTAATAGCTGAATTCAGGTTGGTGCCAATCATCTTGCGCTGTAGGGTTTTAAATATATATAAAAATATGTGATGTATTAAAACTTCAGCCCTTGGTATTCAAAGTAAACCTTTAAAATCATAATTTCAAAGGACGGGTTGTCTTCAAGTACCGTTGCGTCGTCTAGGTAACAAAATCCACGCGCCTACCTCCCAAAATGCGTCGGCGACATGTTAATTGAGACGACTAGCACGAGGCTTGTAAGCTGCCATCTCCGCAGGAAACCGAGCTTTATCGGTTTTATAGGCGCCTCAATCTTTCTTCGGTGACTTCAGGTGACGTCTCAATACGATACCTTTCTGTTTGCTAGGGCGCGATACACTTTGATGGATGTTCCTTTCGTCTGACGTCGATGGGCGGGGCCATGTTTACGGTCACCGTCACAAGAGTGCCACGCGAAGGGAGGACTGGATTTCGGGAGTCAGTTGACTGAAGGTCACCAATTGAGGTCTGAGCAGCCATTTCCCGTTATTGGGGATAATATTTGTTTTGTAAGCCCGTGACATGCACAGACCTTGGTTTTCTTAGCATTGTTCTATGAATCTACATAATCATAAAAGTTTAAACGCCTTGTACAAGGTTTTTATTCATTGCGCCTACTAAACCATGATTGCAAATAGAGTTTTTAATCTGAGATTAAAATTCAAAGAACTGCGGAACTGGCAGCGCAGTAAGTTTTTCTCATGACCTGGCGTAAAAACTATGGTCTACCCTGAAATTACATCGTAATGACTATGTGAGTTGTTTTTACTCTCGTCCTAGTTTCTCGTCAGGAATCAGTCTGTAATGAATGCCACTTAATGCATATGATTGACTATCATTATTGCCTTGATAATGTACATATCTGACCAGGGAACATCTCAGATGAAATTCTATTGATAAACCAGTGAAGAAAGTTATTCAACCAAAGTATATATGTATACATTCTTCATAGAATATTACACGGAAGTGAGCGTCTTTCAAATTCGTACTCATGAAACTATTTTATAATTTTTCTCCTGGCGTACTGTTCAATTGACTACAAAACCATGCGACCTATTTTTTTTGCATTCCCGCAACAATGAACTTTCCGTCCTTGTGCTGGGTAATACCTAGCGGAATTTTCCAGGATACGCAGCCTTTTTACATGAGCTTTTAAATTTTTAAGCCAAGAATAGTCAGAGATCTTGAAATATGCGTCAGACAACCTTGAAATATCAATTTTATTTCACAGTTTTTCAGATGTTTTCTCCAAAAAAATGTTAGTGGTCTTATGGATGTATATCTGCTCTTATATATTTTGGTGGGGAAATAATTTCCTGGGGGAAAATGGATGCGCCTCGTGCAAGGAGCGGTAGAGATAATGGCAATGCATCGCTTCAATAATTCAAATGGGAAAAGAGAGCAAGCCAAGATTCGTCGTTTAGATAAATTACTTCCGCGGAGAAAAAAATGGAATATCGCAATTCGCTTCCCTCCCTCCTTGACACATCTTCGACGCAGTGGCTGAAGGGAAGGAGCTTTTGTAATCTACTGAGGCATAAATAACAATTCAATCGCAAGGGGAGAAAGGAGATAAGGATTTCTCATGAGAGGGCGGCAGGGGCGGAGATTCACAGCAAAAATTTAAATCGCTTTTCCTTCCAGCGGGAAGACAGTGAATGTTTTTTCTTCGGTGATAAGGAGGTTTGATAGGAGAGTATGAATGAAGTAAGATGGGACCCCAAGTCAGGATGGGAGAAAATGCTTCTAGAAATTTCAGCATGGTAGGGCTTTGGTAGGAAAATATCGGTGGTGGAAATGTCTGCCTGAGTGTGCATAAATTTGGTAAAAAAATAATTTAAAAAATTAAAATAAAAGTCCATTCAGAAAGAGTTATTGTGTCTCATTAAAAATTGTCACTTTTCAATTGTCATCTGTGAGTGGGGCAGTCTACGTACTACAAATTCAACATGATTAATTGCTTTTTTTCTTAAGGTTTCCGTGCTAGAATGGATCGTTGAGCATAAGGGTTTTCATGTTTGATGACTGATTGTTAAATATACGTGTGCAGAATGACCTCTGAATAACGCCACCCTTATTCAAAGCTCGCATTGAGCATTCAAAGCACGTAATTTTGAATTTCCCTCCGAAATACTCCACCCCAGCTAGACAGGTTACTAACGGTGACTCTAATGTAACCTTCAGTTCATTATATTTTGAGGGGTGCGAATTATGATTCAGATACTGGAGAGTTAATTATTTATCATGACTAATTGCCAGGACATGTTTTGACAGGAATCATTTCAGGAATTCACCCTACATTAAAACGAATAGTTTTGCCGTCTTACGTCTCATAGCGTTACGAATTCCTTCGTCGAAGCTTTCACATCTTCGGTCAGTATTTGTCGTTTATATACACTAAAAATCCTGAGACCGAATAACTCGTCATAAATTATCAATTTTGATTATCGAGAATTATGTATTTTTTTATTATTGATGAAGCAACATTTTTGGACCAATAATAATTCCTAAAGGAGATTTTTTGTGGAATATACTGTTTATTTATTTATTTATTATTCACGTCCAAAAACAGCTCAAGGCCAATTACAATGGACAAATAACAAAATGTGAATGGTAATATAGACTGAAGTCAGCTCTAAATAGGCCAGCTTAACTACTACTATATGAGTTCTTGCACTGTTGCTGAGAAATAAGTAGACGTATTGGAATGAAAAGCGTGGGACTAATTTTGGCCGGATAGCGACGGATTCTCAGGAATTTCCTTCGCTCCTTTCGTCACCCTAGCAAGTTACGGGGAATGCTGATGTCGCCGTTCATGCGATTGTTGAGCAGTTTACTCACCACGGAGCGATATTGTCCGCATCGATGGTGCTTGCTATCGGACACACTTGGCTCGTGTTCCCTTTTCCACTAGCCGAAACATCAATACGTTTGCACAGCCGACATTCCCGACCCGGCCGTCGAATA
Source organism: Pyrrhosoma nymphula (assembly GCA_963573305.1). Classification (NCBI taxonomy): domain Eukaryota; kingdom Metazoa; phylum Arthropoda; class Insecta; order Odonata; family Coenagrionidae; genus Pyrrhosoma; species Pyrrhosoma nymphula. Next base: position 103,685,332 of record OY754337.1, on the reverse strand, counting down.
AAGCACTTCCGCTCAGCTAACCCCTCGGAAGTAGCGGACGGCCGTGGTGAAGGAGACTTTCCTGGACATCTACGGCCCTCGGACGAAAATCGTATTGATGTCCGGCAATTTTTGGCCACACTACGCGGGTACATGCTGCACCAGTCAAAGAAGAATTTTTCTTGAAGTGGGGATGGTCGTTGGTGGACATTTATGTGCATGCCCGCACGAATGAAGTATGGGAATTGAGCCGAAGTTTCGGCTACGTTAACGTGGAAGTGGGAATCATCATAGTTGAGGGGAAGGCAAAAAGATGTGTACCTACATCCAGGATGTTTTGAGGAGGGTAGTGAAATTTCTAGGGTGTGCTGTGAGGTCGAAGGAAAAGGGGCTAGGGATTTGTGAGAAATCGAATTGGTGAGAAAGATATCCCAGAGGTGAAGGTTTGAACTTGATTGGCCGGAGGACGCTGATTTGGTTCCAATTTCAGTTTCAGAAGCAGGTTCCCCCTGATTGTTGAAAGTATCGCTTTTAAAATTGAAAAAATAGAGTTTTCTTTGAAATTTTCCTCTTACGATTTACAAACATTATGTAAATTTGAAGGTTAAAGGTCAAGTTGTTCAAAAATCTATTCTGTTATTGACGAATGAATATCAAGGAGCTGAGAAAATTTCTGCCTCATATTTAGGTCCGTAGATTTTGCTAGCCGTGTTTATCACTTATCACATTTAAGTTTTTCTTTCCTAAATCAATAAGCATGATGTCAATGTCGAACCGTTATTAGTTCATACATGTGGTTTTCTCCGAACTCGATAGAGTTGAAAACAAAAGTCTTCACCACCCGTTGGCATCTCAAATACGAAAATAAATATACGGAAAATAGATAAGCAATGTTTTCCGTATATTATTAGCTTGAGTTACATACATCTACATGGTTTACGGGCCATTATCCTTTGTTATAGTTAATTGGAGAACTAGTGCTCAATCGCAATTTGGTTTCTCTGCTACAAAACTATCTCTGATACAATGCTTTAGTCGTAAAGAATAGAAGTATCTTCTTCGTCGTCTTAGCTTGCGTGATATACATATTATCAGTTTTATGTCAAGTAAATTTTTATTGAGACGTGCACATTAATAACGCTTTTGCATACGATATGAGCAAGCCAATGTGGTTCAACTACGAAAAAAAGTAGAAGGAGATTAGAAAAATAAATGTTTTCCTGCCTTTCATTCAATGCATTTTCTCGGCGAAATGTTGTAATTTTCACTCACAGAAAATACAGTCGAATTCAATTGGAATCGGTCTAATGGGCGGGCTATTTTCCTCTCTTCCCGACCTTCTCATCATGGGTTCAAGTTCCACTTGGATTGGACATATCTGGGCATCGGCGATTTTTTTCGTCCGTTCATTATTTACAATAACCCGATAATATGAATTAGTATCAACTGACACTGACTTTGTGGAAACGCTATATCCCTCTTGAAGATAGAGGTACACTGGTAATAATTTCCATCGTCGACCAAGGTTTCGGCACGTTGTGCCGTAATCGTGGATGTTCATTCGTCAGGGTGCATATGCAGTCATCAGGGTGATGATGGGGTAACGAGCCAAATCCTTGGTCAGTGGTTAATAAATGTGTAGAAATTTTACCAGTGTATCTCTGTCTTAAAAATAGGAACCTGATAGGTTGTATTTGAATTTACGGAGCATAAACTAGTAAAAAAACATCCGAATAAATGGAAGAAGAATGAATAAGCAGTTCTTTCTCCTTGGCTCCCTACGTGCGTTTCATACATTTGGGCAGTTTTTTTACCGAGTTAATTTTTTTTAAGTCGCGCTCATACGTTACGCAGACGAAGGCAACGTGAGCCGGCCTCAAGGGTTCCCGAGGGGGGAAAGGAAATTGATTTTGGGAATCCTGGCTCAGGGACGAGCCTGAAGTTAGGAGAGAGGAGGAGAGAAAGAGAATGGGAATCCCCCTTCCCGTGATATAGGAATATAGGAATTACCGAAAGGACCAGAATGGACGACCATGCGATTCCTCGAGTTCGGTCGCGTAGGAAGACGTGGGGGTGGTGGAGGAGGAGGTGAGAGGTTGAGAGAGGTCGTCCGGTTGTGTATGTGCTGGCGGAACTTCAAGGTTCCGAGTTTGAATGACCCAGGACTGTAAAAGAGGGGTAGGGCGTGAAGGACGTGGTGAGGGATAGGGCAGTGTCTCTCTGGTAGAAGGACAAAGGGCGTAGAGAGGGTAGAATGCTTCGAGAGGTGGCCTGGAGGGGGGGGGGGGGTTCGTAAGAGCGAGCGGGATGTGAGGAAAAAAAGAGGGACTAGAAAGGAACCTCAGGCTCTGAGGCAGCAACGTGAGGGCAGACAAGACGTGACCAGAACGAGAAGAGGACTATCGAAATCCCGGGAGAGACACTCATGGCTTAAGACGAAGAGCAAAAAAAAATAATAATAATAAACATTTGCGAGTGCGGAAGCGAGGTCCGTGTTGGAGGGTAGGGAGTGGGGCAGATGAAGAAAAGGTTTGGGAGTGGTAGTGAGCACAAGACGTTGGGAGACGAGGTAGTGGGATGATTCGGGAAGGTTTCGGGAGGCCAAAAGGGTTAGGAAGATTGTGGGAAGCTTAGTAAGGTTTGTACGTAATGGAAGCAGAAAATGGAAGAGGAGATGGATGATTGGTAAACGGGAAGCGAAAGGAACGGGGTGGGGGATAGTCCGCTGGGAAGAACAGCGGAAGGGGGGAAGTCCGATGAGAAGAACAGCGAAGTGAACGTGTTACGCTAAGGGGGTGTGTTTGTGAGTTTGGCTGTTTGTGAATGCACGTGTGTGTGCTTTTTTTTAAGGGGATAGGGAAAAACTCCCCTAACAATCGACTGTTCTTTTTTGTTTTTTTTTGTATTATTTTATTTTCACTCCCCTCCCACCACTCCCCTCATCCAATGTTGTTTGCCTTTTTTCGCGTTCTCGTGATGGGAACCGATTATTTCGCCTGCTCACTGCGATGGAAGAATTAAACTACCTTATAGGAACGACCGTGTATTTCAGAGGAGGCCGTTTCGAGCGATAAAAGTCCCCCTCCCCCCCCCACGCTGCAGCGCGAATAAGGGAAAGAATTTGGGTGGGGTATGGAGTATCTTTTTTATTTTATATCAGGGTTTTTTCTCCACGATGGAGAAAACTTACTTAAAAAGTGGAGATTTACCAATAAGGTAATTTTTCTGTTTCCGTACATATTATTTTAGATTATAAATAGGTGTTAATGTCATGCAGTTTGCTGGGGCTGATTAAATATTTTTTTCTTTGACACACTTCGTAGTATTCATTCTTGCTATTATATTATTGATATTTTTAATTTAAAAAACAATGAGACTCAACGGATCGAAATTTTGATACCTGACATTTGAGGAAAATGATGAAACTACCTAAGAGTATGAACTCATGAATGTATTTCTGTGTCATTATTGTGTTTATTCAACGTTGAATATTTATTCCTAAAAACAATATATTACAAATATCTTTGATTACTGTTATCGTTTATAGCACGTTATGTAGATAAACATTTGTTTATCAATCGTAAAATTAAGCCCGCATTTCATCCTCAAGCATTTTTGATATATAATAGATGTTCTGATGCGTCTGAAATGAATACAGTGAAGGCTGACTCATTCATGCAGTTTAGTTTGGGCATCCTACCGTACCTCTCTACTTTTTACATAAGAAGAATATACTCCTGGGTATTAGGTAATTTTGAAATGCTTCGAATACAGTGGGACAATGTATCACGCTGGACTGATATATTTTCTCATTCAACAAAAAATACTATGCTACCATGAAATAAGTTAAATATCTTGCAGATGATTTATTCAAGGATTCTTCAATTCGAGGAATTATGATTTATTTATGGGCGTCTTTGGGAAACCTTTTATTAGACCAGCCCTCCAAAAGGAAGCGGTTCACCCGGTAACGACAAGGAGTATTAGTTTTTGGATGCTCTCATTGGTAGATGATTTCAGGGTCATGATTTTACGGAAGGAATTTGCTATCGCCTCATGATCTTGGTCGTATTATTGGGATGATGACACCGATTTCATTTTAATTTCATAATTTTCCAAAAGGAGATTTTTTTGTGGGCCACGGGTGGTGTTGGAGACAGTTGATGGTATTGGTTCGAGGAGAGCATTTAAGAGGATTACTCAGAGATGTGGAGAGCCTTCCAGCATTCCGTTGCAGCATACAAAACTCTATCGTCGGCAGCCAGTCTTATCTGGCCAACCAACTCTTTTCTGCTTCAGTAGCCGAAGTTCTTCGCTCTACTCCCTCATATCAAGGGCTCTCATTCCCAGGATTCCTCCATTTTCCCCTTCTTCCTTACCAAATTTTAATTACAAAATCTGTTCAGTAATCCCTATTCCTCCTTTTTCTATCTCCCAAATACCCAAGAGATGTACGTAAGAGGTACGATAACAGAAAATTTGTGAGTTAAATTCTGACGGCGAGGTGCCTATGTTCTTAGTGCTCATATACAGTTGGTATGGTCGAACTACAATATGCAAGTGGGCAAAATAGAGAGCTTAAGAAGCGTGAACCCAACAAAGAGCAAATAAATTGTTTGTCGTGAAAGTATGTACATACTTGGTATTAATGCAAGATATCATATCCATCGTGAAAGGATAAGAAATTTTAAAAAGTTAAAATAAAATAATTAATAATTAATGCAAATATTGAGACCAATTGAAAACAAACCTAATTGCATTTTTGAAAAATATACTTTAATACTCACCAATACCAAACAACAATGTTCTTCGCTTGTAATTCTTTAATACATTGCTATTGTTTTAATATGATCTATAGAGCATCTACAACCAATTAACCAGTTTAGGAAATTCATGATGTTCATTTTTATGATGATCATAATTGCCTTGCGTTTTGCCTTGTAAGGAAGAAGAACCGAAACTTCGGGACGATATCAACATTCAAAAATGATGAGTGGCTCTAATATTTGTGAATAGAGTGCTACTTTAATACTCCTAAATATTTTATAAATTCTCATATAAAGTAACTTTTTCCCATATACGGAAAAGCTGACGTCCTGGCATTTTACAAACCCGGTCTGTGCTTTGTGGCTTGAGAAAATGAAGAAAGAAATCAGCCTCGGAAATGCTGTCCTCAGTGACAGTCAAGTTGGACCAAGTTGTTTCTCAGTTCAAAATCAATTCCGAAGGAAAATCATTCGATAGGCAGGCATTCCATTATTTTCGCGTGGGGAATTTTTTTCCCCGACTTTTTAGCGACTAGATGATTGGAAACACAATCGAATAGCCTGCGTTTTGTTACCTCCGCGGAAAACTCCATTGTTTTCATGAACTTCGAAAGTCAGCTGCACTGTTTTCACCGATGTATGTGCTCGGCGCAGCACAAAAGAAGATTTTGGACGCGTTTGAAAAGTTCACAGAAATTCTTAACGAGTTTCCGAATTTCTTCGGTAGAAGCTCCATACTTTGTCTCTTCCGAATGTAGGGTTCCACAGCTGAGTATGCGTGAATCCCTCTATATTTCCATGCTCCTGCCTCCTTGGAAATCCTTTGTAGCTCGCACCTAGAATTGTGGAGTGGGGTAGCGTTTGCGCGTTCATTAGAACCTTAAGAATTATGTAGCGAAGAAAAGACCAGTCGGCTGTAGCGACATACGAATTTGAATTCGTGTCACTGAATTGAACTGGTAAGATTGAGGTGAGACAGGGTCAACAGTAATCACACACATAGCCTTTGTTCTGGAGTGACTTATCCCACAAATATATATTTATTGCATTAAAGCAACAGGGCAACATGCCCTACCGTGATACAATTGACCTGCGTTTACCAATGCGTCAGACCTAAATTGATACTGAAAAAGCAGTGGCATTTTCGTTGTGCTGGAGGGATAGTTATTTTATGTTTAGCCTGCTGATAAATACTTTTTTCGGCAGTGAATATGTGTTACCAACATATATTCATGAAAGTGATGCTAAGCAATAACCTGATAGGAAGCGCGTGGAGAACTCACCAGAATAATACGCTAAGAAAGCCTCATATCCTTCACATAAACCTCCACAACATAGTTTTTCGCTCGTAATAATCTCGATATTTAAAAAGCATGTCAGATTTTCACACAATATCACAGAAATATTTGCATCCTTGAAATGTTTTGCCTCCTTCCGTCTTTTTCTTGACGAATTCGTTTCTTCCGTAGCTGCGTTTGTCATATGTTTGTTTGTAAATCCATCTCCACGTTTTCTTGCATTAGCACCTAATAAAAAAATCAGTTCTTCTCTCCTTCCATCGATGTCCGTATGCTATGTCATAAGAATGCCCCACTGAATGGAATATTCCACGTTCAATTGTGCTGACAATATCGCGTTGTTTGCACAAATTATTCTTATGACTCTCGGAAAGGAGTTTGTATGTCTCGATTATAAAGAGTTTCAGCGATAGTGATAGGCATTCATTTCAAAAGAGTGGATGGATTATTATTATTCGTACAGAGTTTCCATGTTATTATCTCTCTGCTTCACGTCTAGTTTTATGCAACCCTTATTTCTCTCCAATTACCTAATTTTGGCTTAAGTACATGGTAATTTGTTTTGTGTCTTCCACTCTTAGCGTTTTGCCAAAAAGGGTTACCGATAGTAAAGTCATCGTCAGTCAATACCAAGATTGGTTTGCAGTAGGTAATTCTCAACTCCATTTATTTTTATTAAGTTTTTATTGTAACATTCCTCATAATTTGCCTGATGTTATCCATCTTCCTGGTCTTCCTCGATAGTTCTTCCATTTCATTTCACCTTCCGAATGGCTTCGTAATTGGTGTAAAAGTGGATTTATAAGTTTGTACTTACGCACGTGGTACTGAGGAACGTAGCATACTTTCCCTTTTATATGGCGTTCTTATTTTCATTTCGTGCCAGGAAACAATTCGTTCTGGAGCGCGAAATTGAAAGCGCACCTTTCGCGGCAATGATATCCAAGCGTTGGTGAAAATATAATATCGATGGCATTAGCTGTATATTTAGGAATTTCCTTTTACGTCCATTGGTACGTCAGAGAGCATCCGCCTTACGGTGCGTGAAGCTGAGAAGTAAGTGGTGAATTGGTCGTTGGGCGTCATCGAGGAAGCTCAGTGGGTCGGGTGGCCATTTGGTTCTTCTGAGGGCTGTAAAAAAACGGGATTTTCAATGGGTACATGTGCAGCCAACTGTTTGCCTTCGCTTCCCCCCAAGGTTGTGGGGGATGGGAGTTGAACGTAATCTGGTTCTAACTTCTTCACGCAACAACAGCCGGGAAGCGAAAAAAGTTTATTTTTTTACGCAGTCCCGCCGCGTCAGCCCCATTCATTGTCAGTGTTGGCCACCTGTTTCAAAATTTGTGGTAGATTTTTATTTAAGGGGCCCTGTTTCTATCTTTGAATGTTTTTTAATGGTCTGTTTACCTCTCAGGTTTTTTTTACGAGTCTCGATTTGGATATTTTAGTGTTCTATTTATGCCGCAAAAGGGCGATGAATTGTGTGATCTGCACGAGTTCGTATAATGGCCCATGTTCTATATACATACTGAGTACAGTCATGGTACTAAAATGTTCTTTTAGGTATCGTCCTTCTATATATCGTATTTAAATTCTTCGCTTATTTAAGTTCATTTTAGATTTCCGTTTGTTCGTGTATCGTGCATCTTTTCGTTGTTGACACATTCAAATTTCGCGTCTCTCAGGAGAAATGTACCTAATTTTAGAAGAGTAGCAGTAGAAGATGAACAGGAGAGTAACTAATTTTGTCCGCCCTAACTTTTGTATTCATTCGAATTATGATGGCCTTCTTGTTCTAATGGCTGCAATGCTGCAGTGAATTGTCAGGTTCCTCCAAGATTTTTATGTTTCTGTTAAATTTTAGAATTAGTCATTGTAGTGTAAGACATTGTTGCTGGGCAAACATTGTGGAACCAAATCATGATTAATACAAACGATATCTTACTGTTATCCACACTAAAATTTAATACAGACCGGTTTCAGCAATTCATCACCATTATCAAGGTAGGTTGGCCATGGAAATGGCAATGAATTGTCGAAACCATAGTCAAGAGAGCTACTCCAGATATGCCGTTATACCTTAAGTGACTGCACGTATTCATATGATACCTGCATCTTACTCAATGATGGGCTCAAACTGTAGCTGTAACATTTTGTGGAAGTACTCTTCCAGAAGTTATTAAATTATCTTGACTGCAATACATGTTTCTTAAACCCAGTCTCACTGCTTTATGGATCGTATAACCCAAAAATGAAAGGTAGGTATGCGTTTTTATTAGAGCATTCATCTCTTTTCCCCCCATATACTTATTCTGCGAAAAAACTGGCTACGGTGAGATAACTTTCCCGGCTTATATTTTCCTTGGCTGGCCGGAGAACATATCAAAGATTTCTTTATTTAGTATCAAGCAAACGAATTCCTGCGACATGCCTTCGACCAAAAATATATCAAAGACTTATATGCGGCAGTGAGTATGCAAGAAGAGTCAACTGATATCCCTCCTGGTCCCAATAAAATAATATTTACTCACCATTACCCATTTTAAAAGATCATTACCCAAATGCTCAGCTTACATATTGTTTTCACAGGATATTCTCAGAAATCGTCCTTCTACACCCAGCTTCGTTGTTTGGGAATATTACCGACGTGCCTACTATAAACCCAAATGCGTTCCAAATTCAATGGAATATTTCGCAAAAAGTCAAGGTTTATACCTGAAATCCGCGAGTGTGTGCTTCAAACCTATGTATATGTTCTGAAGAAGAAGAAGACGACGCTGTGTGTAATAACCCACTAAAATTCTTTCCTCGGTGGGACATAAAACAAGATTAGGAGGGTTTTCCCGGTAGTCGTCTCCTGTGAAATTTCTTCTTTAATGCTATAAAATGTTTTCCAAAAGATGACTTCCTACGTTTGAGGCCGCTTTATGGAATAAAAGCGAAATGAGATGGTTTTTTCCTTCCTTAGAGAGTGTACGCTGAGGCATAATATATGACTAATATGTACGATTGTATAAACAATTTTATTTTCTCTTTTAAGAAAAAGTCTGTTTCTTGCGCGACATTTTAATATTTATTTTTAAGTTACTCCATTAGTTATTTATGCTGTGGAAATCTCTTCTTATAAAGTTTTTGAGATGAAAACAATGCATTCTATATTTTGAACTACTATTTAACCAAATAATTAGTTAAATCAACCGCATTAATTAGTTAAAGCTCTACTCCTTAAGGGAATAAAGACTATTAATCCCTAGACCCGACATGGATCCACCTCTTTTCCTGCGTACATACATACGTCGGTTATTTAAAGGCTCATTTCATATTGTCGACGTGTTGGTCATCTTAGAGTAAGAAAAATAAACCCTTTAAATAGCAATAAAAGTTGTGACGAAAATAATTTGAATATTCTCTCACAATTTTTTATTTGAAACAGTCACATGTATGTTTTCTTCAGTAAATCACTGAGATCTACATTTTATTTACTTTTAAATTGCCAATGAAAATGTGACAAAGGGATTCACAACAAGCGTGAAGAACTCTCGGGAAATTTTGTGAATTAATATGATAGCCTATTACAATATAGCTTTCATCATCGTCGCAGCCAGATACTTCACAAGGACTGATTGAAGTCAGAGCAATCTGTCCATCCCTCGTTTTCCTGCGTTTCTCGAATATACCCGTCCCGCTTTAACGAGTTTTTCCAATCGCAATACGTTTGATGATGGAATGTAAAATCGTCCACATATGAATATATCGTTCACTTGTCCATCAGGTACCTACGCCAATGAAGTTTATGAGTTCATTTCCATACTCACATTGGTTATTTCTTTTGGGGAAATACGACGTGAGTAGTGGAAATGATGGGCGTGCCCTAAAACGAAATCGTGAATTATTATTCCGTGGAAATGTAGTACACTTGTGTGTACTTGAAAACATCTTCATCCGGCTCGTTGCCATCTGGGATTAATTTCATGATGATCTATATGCGTGTGGGTGCTAGGTTCATCAATTTCATGAGCTGTTGGAAGAATGGGTTTGTGTACAAACTAGATTTTTGCCGAAATTAACTTTTCTCGGATAAGTTAGGTCCATGTGTCCCATTTCCCAATACATTCTCCCAAAATAAAACAAAACTTTAATACTAAAATTTATTTAAGTTGATAATTAATAACTCCTTTTCCATCTCTTGGTTATCATCCCCAGTGAGACTGGAACAAGTAGTTTTAGTTTGTTTACTGGACTCAGTAACGTTGAACAATTTTTAACGAGAGGGAAAAGAAAATTTAATGCATAATAAACGGGGAAAAGGATTAGTTAGTTTTCGCAAAAATGAATTTTAGGCTCACGAGTTTATTTCGTTCTTGTGAATCTGGGAATTTGGAATAAGATTAAAACTATAGTAGCATTGATGCTGGATTTATAAAAATCATTTCTCTGTGTTTGTAACACCGAAGTGAGGAAATCCGCATGAAATAATCATTAGATATGGCAGGAATTATAGCTTGGATCTCCCGTTTGCCGGTCGTTTAGCCTCTTTCACCTTTAAGCCTAATCGCATGACATATTAATTCATATTTTCGACTGTTTTGGGGAGATCCAGGGGTTCCATATCAAGTCAAAGTATTTTTTTTTCATTTCAAACGTCTTCAGTCTCACTTGGGATTTTCATTTGTGCACCCTTGTGCATGACTAAGTACATTGTGTGTACGTAGTAACGTCATATACACGTGTATCTCATTTTTCGTGCATTCTTCGCAGTAAATATTATTATTCTTGGCAGGAAATCCATTGGGAAGTTTTCCGCGGGAATGTCTTTTTCAACTGTAGGAACTAAAATCTTCTGCCGTTATATTATGCTTTGAATAAGTTTTGCTTCATTCCAGGATACAGCGATTTGACCAGCTACGTTGCTTATCATTTCTCAGCCACGACATTATCCTTTTTCACTTTAGGGAGAATTTTTGAAAACTCGCTCTTTTTTCATATTTTTTATTTCACCTTTTTTTTACAAAGAATGACGAATTTTTCTTTAGATATTGTGTATAATTCAATTCAAGTCAAAAGATTTACATTAGGAGTAGATAATTAAATAAACCATTATTTAATACCATGTATCGGTAACTACCGTAGTTGCCATAAGACGACCTGAGAGAACAAATAAATCGTTACTTTGTGAATCTAAGACAGGAGGGTCCAAGATTTTCTGAGTCATATTAGCTTGAGAATAATTGTTCTAAGGCTGCACTTACAATATTAACACTAACGATAGATGGTGAGTTAAGCACGCCTTTCTCATAATTGACAGCGTAAATCAACAAATCATGGAGTCTACTTGAATCCTTCACACATCGATGGATAAATAATTTGTAAAAACTTAGTAAAATATTAAAACAGCCAGTAAACCAATACTAATATAACCAGTAAAATAATGTAATATTTATTTAGAAAAATACTATATTATGGAAGTAAATTATTTCGCTATGCTATTTTAACGCCAACCGCATTAATGATCGCCCTGGCTCGGTCATACGCGTTGTCCACGGATTGGACTCACATGGTGATAGGGATAATTCGGATTTCTTGTTGACGTACGTACCATGCGTTCCTTCTACGTCTTTTACTGATTTTACTTTCGCGCCACGTTAATACATTTCAAAGCCTCGCCGCATATCTCGTACTGACTTATTGCCGGCCACCGAACACTTTCCGCATGCCGTCTTTGTCCTCCACGCCTTCAAAGCCAGCGAAGGAGCACGACCCAGTTTTTATAACCTTTCCGTCATTTGGTCCTTTCTCGCCCCACCCTTAAGAGTGACACCCTTCTCAAGCCACTCCCACTCCTGCTCCGTCAACGAGTGGGTCCAAACCACCCCTCCTCTCTCCCCCACCGTTGAAGAAAAGTCTTCCCAACTAAACTCCACACACAAGGGCCCATAACTCCCAATGGCTGTCATGCCTTTGGTCGGATGTCACTGTCTCACTGGCGAACTTTGGAGAAATTGCTCAAAGCTTCGGGGTAGAGAAGAGGACGTCCTGCAGCACTGCCATATTTCGTCTGGCACTCCCAATTCCGGGACGTTTTCAAGGTAGTTTGAGGCATCAGAGACATCACGACGCATAAAATTAAGTAAATTTGGCCACTGAACATAGAAAAAGATCCCACATTTATAAATATTACAAAATATTAGGCTTTTATTGCACTAAGTCTTTGATACATTTGTCCAAAAGAAAGAAGACATTTTCCAGGTACAGCTGTTCGATTTTCTGGCAAAGCACAGATTTAGATTATTGCAAAAATGAGAAATGTTTTATGTAGAGATTATGTCTGAAAGGAAACGGTGCGTAGTTCATATGCTTTCCCAAATATTTAAAAAAATAAATGTATTATGTACCGTAATACTTATTAAAATATTGCAGAAAAATAACTTTCGGTGGTGAAGGCACTTTCAGCGTAAGGTATCAAACAAATAGGTCAAGTTTAAGCCTTTAAAATTGGTTACTGAGAAGAGGAGGCCTAAAAACTTATGTTATTGCGTAATAAATTTTACTATTGTTACTTCTTATAACTGCTCACGTTTTGAAATATGTAATATGGTCTCTGTTATGATTTAAATAAAATCTCTCACACTGCCTTCTTATTTTCTGCCAGTTTCCCTACCTTGAAATTCCTTCCTAAACTATAGTTTACTTTCCTTTCTCCCCTTTTCTGTACAGCCAGTCTTTTCTGCACTGCATATTTTATTTTTTCCCTTTTTCGTCGAATAAGAATAGAATAGGGTCTACTATCATATACAAAGAATACTATCATAGCTATTCTTTGGGAACCATTCTCTCTAGGCTGTGTGGCTATATTAACCGCCATTTTTAACATATAAGCTATCCTTTCATCTTTTTTCCATAGTTTATTTTACTTATATGTTACAGGATATCAAAGCCGACTTTTTCCAATCTCGATTTATAATGGAATTGGACAAAATCATGACACGCTTGCTAAGCATTTCAATGAGTACATTATTGAGTGGCAAACCATGAAGAAATGATCATTCCCCTTGCAGTGGCTAGTGTAAACATGTTAATTTTTTAGTCACAGAGTGTGTAAATACTTATATTTGTAATTAAATCAGCGATGAACACCCTTGACTTGACTATCACGACAAGCTTTCTGGAGCTGTGAAGGCAATGAGCAAGTTGCAGAGATCAAGTATCTGACACGGTGCATAATCGGGGAAGATTTTTCTCTCAACATTCACCGGGAAAGCATTAGTTATTGAATGTGGTATCGTACAGTCCTGCATAAGATTTTTCACTTCCTTCACCGCCCATTTGACTCGAACCTACTATTCTCTCTCCACCACGGTCTCTTCTCATCGCTTCTCGCTCCGTATGCGGGGCGAGATCAGTCCCTTCAGCCGTACCCACCCACAGGGGTGGAACTGCGCTCCGCCACCTCTGACAAGAGAATATTTGCCCCGCTCGTCGGGTTTGAAGCAAACCCCTCCCCGTCGCAAGGGTGACGAGGAGAATGAAAAAAAGTATACGTCTTAGTCAGCGAAAATCGTCCTTATGTTTCTTCGCCCCTGCTTCTCTCCAGTGGTCTGGCCCACCCCCCGCCCACCTTCCAGCCCTTTGGCTTGGTCAAACTCGTCTCTCACCGTCTCTGCTCTTCCCTCTACCGACTTCCAACCCCTAGGTTGCTTGACTCTGCGATGCTATCATCCTCGACACCTCACTTCTTACCCCTCAAGTGAAGAAAAGACTCCCTCCAAATTTGTAGCCCCCCCCCCCGTGTCCCGTTCTTATTTTATCCGTCTAGCCGAGTAAGGGCTGGACGATATTCATCTACAACTATACGGTACCCAGCGAGCCACTTCAAGATTGTTGGGCAGGGGTTTCAACCTCTTCGAGTGACGATAATTCGCGATAATTACCTTTCCACTATATAAATCAGTGGAAGACGCATATCACTTCCAGCGGAGATGTTTCCCGTGCTGTGATGGAGACTTGAAATGGATACTTAGCCCATACAAAGCAAACGGAAGCTCGGACCCTACCTCTCCCCTCAGAAATAATTCTTTCGCAGGTCAAAACCGTCCTTCAGTGCCTCTCCCCCTCGCCAGCTGTCGCGTTGTCAGATCGGCGTCGAGTCGGGACTTTGAAATTTTTCGGCTCCGAGGTGGTAAGTTTTTAATGAACAGGGTTGTACATGGAAGAAGTCTTCACATACAATAGAGCTCTTAACTATTATGTTACGCATGTGATAATACCAGGCTCAGATTCCGCATCAATAGATTTTGTATGCATCGTACCTTTTCAATTTGGTAACTGAGGTAGCAGTTGGGTCGAGATCCTGCCCCGAATGTCATAATGACTATATTAGATACGGGGTATGTGACATTACTTTACTTTTCTCAGGGCACAATTTGCTACACGTGCGATGATTCTGCCTTTGTTTGTTTTTATCGTTAATAATACGTGAAACAAAATACATCTGCAGAAGAATTTTAATTTTGTTTTAATTTTCATGAATATGGACCACTTTCAACATGTTCACCCTCACTCGGTAATGGGTATTCATGAAGGATTTGGCCTAGTAAACTCTTGTTTAACTAATTAATAAAATAATCTTGAAATTTCCAGCAATATTGTTGAAGTATGTGACAAATAGAGTAATTAAAACAGGCGCAATACATGAGATGTGTCCCAAACATAAAAAGAAATAATGCGTGTTTGATAAAAAAAACCGACCGATATGTCACCTGTAGGTGAATTCCAATTATGTCAAATGAATATTCTTTAGTTATATGATAAATAGAGGTCGTTCATATATATTCGGACTACATTGAAATGGGGCCAGATGCCTGTCTCGACTTGGACCACCAATGTGAACAGAATGCGATATCTTCATTAAAATGGATCATAACCGCTTCGATATTACCATTTATGTCCCAGATATACACACATACTTTTTTAACTGATCGATTTATGTTGAATTGTCTACGATTCACGTCTTAACTAGGAAGATCTTGAAATAGCATCGCCTCTGGATGGTAAAACTTCCATATATTCTCATCATAGGGATTTCAACTTATAAAACATTCAACTCATGAAGGGACACATTTATTTTCACCTCAATGTAAGGTAACTTAACTTACACTGAAATTCACCTGTGAATGACAATTTTCATAAACACGTCAATTTAAAATGAATATCAAGCAATAAAAACAGATTGAGGAGGAAATGATTTCATATATATCTCAATGCAAGGTTCTTAACTTACACGAATATCAATTTGAGAAAATAAAGGTTTAATATACGTTTATCTCAACATAGGGTTTTTAACTTTGCAATCTTGAACTTATGTAAGCAAAACTTTTACATATCCGTCGCATTTGAGGTGGTTTCTATTTCAAACGTGCAACTTCTACTCGTCCAACTGAAAACATTGTCGATATCACTTCCCCAAATGTGAAGGGGGCTACTCCATCCAAGTGTCGAAGTTTGACACGATCTCTAGTGAACTCGTGCAGGATTAGGTATGCACGATACACGTCAACGTAGACCTTCCTGGTGGAATCATACAAGAGTTCACTCCTGTGTGTAATCGCCGCTTTACATACAAGGAACGGTATTGGACATTGAATATCGCTAGATGGAGGCGAAAGGCTGGACTTTCGCTCACATCGATTCCCGGATTCCGCCGCGCGACGGGAAGGAGGAAGGTGAAGCACTCCGGACGCCGTCGCCCACTTCATCCATAAATAGAAAGTCATTCATGCGGGCGCAACTCATTCCATTTCCTTCTTTCGCTCTCTGGAACGCTGCATTCTCGGAAGGTGTGATATTTCTTCCTCCGATTTCTTTGGGCGCGAGCGGAGTTCATTTCTTCGGCCGAAGACAAGTTGGACATGCATCGCGTGGTTATCGGAGAACTGGGTTGGATATGAAATGCATTGTCTTAAAGTGATTGTACCCGTGTATTTTAAAAAAACTGCTTTTATGGTGATATTTTTTCCATAGGCGATGCATATTTGTTTAATGTTCCTCAGCATCATGATAGTGTCTATTATTGGGGTAAATAATATCATCACTCTAAATATAGCTCTTTAAGGCTGGACCTGGTGGTAGTTGTCCATATTCATAATAAATAAACAATTATTAATATTCTACAGATTTACATCTGTGGAAGATTACTAAGTGTTTTTTGTTCATTATCATCACTCTAGGTATTCCCGCAAATTAAAACACACATGCCCCAAAATGAAGTTCCCTAAGAATATTTTCCAAGTAAACAATGCAGCTATTTTTCATATAGAATTAAAAAAACATAAAATAATACTATCAGGTTGTCAAGGGTGAGATTGGTGTAAGAGACTGAAGGAAAATTAGGAAACTTAAGAATTGGAGAGCAAAAAGTGAAGTGAAGAAGCATTTGCAAGTGTAAAAGAAACGAAAGAGGTATGAAAGGATAGATAATTATGAAAATAAGTCAAATAATTATTATAAGAGAGCCAATTTAAAGGCCTAACAGCAATAACGAAGTTTTCTCAACGTTTCCTACTCCGAAAGGTAATCATATGATTAGTATGTAGGTAACAGCATACAATAATAGGAATAGCTTTGAATGTTGATAGCAAATAAGATTAGTATCCAAATCGTATCTTGTGTTTCCTCGATGTCTTCAATGGCAGGAAAAGGTTTATTAATAGAATATGAGTGAAGATCAGGAATACGTCCTTCTAATTAAATATAACGTTTCGGATCTTGCTTGGAGGTCGTGTAATTTATTTGGATTCTCCGTAACAACAAACTTCTCCGTTCAAAAATTCGTGAGAAACCTGTTCCGGGATACATAAACCAAAATGGAAGGAAAAATGTAAAACATGGTTAGTTTCATTTGCATAAATGTCTCACCGAGAACACTTACGGGATTACTGCTTGCCTTGCTAATGTGGTGTCGTATCGAAAAAAATAAATAAAAATAAATCTTTTTCCACCGGCTTAAAAATGTGAAAAGGGGTGCCTCCGTCACGACAAGATCATCTTAATGCGCTTTCGAAAATACTTCGGAAAGCATGAGAGCGCCGAGTTTAAGATTCGCTTGCCGAGTGCGTTCGCGGAGAATAGCGGAAGGAGAATTCACTCGTCCATCCCGCGATTAAAAAACCCATCTCGCTGATGAGGAAGCGAAGGAGGATAAGTTGATTTCATCCGAGCTCTTTCCACCAGACCACCGGCCAACTCTTGTCCCTGATGTGGTGTTCCTCCCCACCACCCTGCAATCGGATGAAAACTTTTGCCCGGAAAAAATCATACTATGCTCACTACGTCCTCTCGTGTGGAGACTTCCCCTTAAGATTTATATTACTCTCATAATTTTTTGCCTAGCACACTACTACGTGCACATCGTATGTGTAGTGGGGGATCGTTTTGAGCGGTCCTTGAAATTTGCGGCAAGTCCTAGTGCTTCGAGGATCGTTCCCCCGCTCATCGTGAGCACCTTTTGTGACTCCTTTCTTGATTTCCTTCCTCGGCTCCTCTCAAAGTTTTTCCATCCTCTCAAGTCGTGCAGTTCGAAACTCCTCGATTTCCCTCTCCTTTCCCTTCGCCTTCGCCGCTCACCTGAAATCTTCTCATCGATCGAAGTATTGAACTGCCACTCAAATTTTCCACCGTCTCATCGGATATCCCCGTTCATTTTTCTTCATCGCTCTGCAGTATAGTAGGTACGTAATCCGCGTTTAGGGCATTCACTATGGGTCCGCTTCAGTCAGTGACCGTGCAATTCAAGTGATACAAGAGCAAACAAAACAAATAGCCGATTCCTTGTAAATTTATTTTTTCAAATCATTGGCAATACTTTCATTCAAGTATTCTACCAGCTGATTGGTAGATTCTTGGACAGTCCCAATTTTGCATCCCAATTTCAAAGGTATCGTATCGCTTTCCCTCCTGAGGATGTCTCGCCATTAAATCCCTATTAAATTCTTCATATCTTCTACCTCCTCTTATTTCGTCCAGAATTCCTATCCACTTCCTTTCTCTTTCATGCGTCCCCAGTGTTCTTCCCTCTATCACTCTCTTCAACATGCCCTCTCCTCTCAAAATGTCACCAATCCATCTTCTCTCCCTCTCCGCACTTCTGCCAAAAGCTTCCTCTCCTCTCCAACTATATCCAATACCTCCTCGTTCGTCTATCTCGCCACCCAGCTCACCCTCTCCATCCTTCTCCAAACCCACATCTCAAGTCTATGTACATCCTCCCTTCGCAATGACCAAGTTTCCTACCCATACAGCACCACGCTCCATATTAAAGCTTTCACCAGCATTTACTTTACGTCTCTTGTCAGACCCCCCCTCATCTATTCCCTTCTCTTCGAAAATGCTTCTCTAGCCACGGCCAATCTGCATCTGATGTCCTTACAACTAAACCCATTCTCCTCCAAAATACTACCCAGATACGTAAACTGTTCGACCTGCTCTATTCAGCCCCGTCTTCCTACTTCTAGAAAATTCATCACTTCCATTTTCTTATGGTTTATCTTCATCCCATACCTAGTTAAGAAATATGCGCATGAGACAAATTGGTTTTCTTCAAAATTTGCACATATTAAGTTGGTTCTTGTCTCATTAGACTCCATTAATTTGTCTCTGGCTCTTTTAAATTCGCAAGTGGAAAGAAAGAAGTTTTATTTCGTTAATTTTTTTAAATACAACCAGTAGAAAGCCACGATAAATGCTCTTACCATGTGTTCAAATGAATGCCTTACCATAGATTCTGTGAGACAAGAAATGGAAAACTAGGTATTATTTTGTCTATACAATTCAATTTAGCTTCTTAGAATTAGTTATGGAATTAATTGATATTAACAATCATTTGATGTTATCATTTGATGTTTGACTTCAGTCCATGTGTTCCAATCTATTCCAGTTCTATACTAGTTTCTGAATCGTAAATAGCTAGCTAGCCTTTAATCACAATTCTCTCGAGAGTTTGACTTGAAGCTTTACGTTGTCTGGTTTCTATGCCTGGGCTATTTATCTACCTTGTCTGCGAAAGTTTTCCATCTATGCCGCTGGCCAGCAGCCTCCTCATCCTCGTCACCATACACGTGCCTTGAAACCCTCTACGGCTCTCTCTCTCCTCTGCCCTCCACTAAAAACCGCGTGGTCGTATAATTCCACACGACTCTCATAACCGTAAGAACAGAGAGAAGGGGTGAGGGAAGTTCGTCGGACTCAACCAGGTGTGTGTTTTTCGGCGTGGTTGCGGTTCCTGGGCGCATTCCATTCGCCCCTCGGAATAAGATTTTTTTGCCGAAGGGCGCGTGTGGAGGATTGGGTTAAATCTCGTCTCAAGCCACCAGTCAACCACTCTCATCATCATCTTCCAACCACACCCAGTTCTTCCTCCCACGTCCGCCCCCTCGCGAGCCAATGGGCACTCCCCTGACTGTGCTCCACGTCCAAATCTCTTCGGGCTTTACGACTCTGCGCGACCTAACACTTTAGCGGCGCAGCCATGGAATGAGTAGAAGCCCATTCCAGTAAGTTAGCGATTACTAGTGATGAGCAAATCGACAACAACTGAGTTTATAGATTTTGTCTATAATGAATGCACGTGAAATCTTTTTTTCTTGGTAAAAAGACATTTTAATCTCATGAATTACAAAAACATTTGCAATAGCCATTGTTGCCTTATTGTCATAGTTGTAAAAAAAGTAAAGTGTAAGTGTAAGTTGTAGCTTAAAGTCCTAATAGTTGTGCATAGCATGTTGCATATTGTTGCCTTCAGACGTAGACTTGGACGAGAAGAGTATCGGGCATTATACTAAAAGTGTTGAACTACAGTCCATAAATAAATAATAATAAATCATCAAAATATTTAAATCACATTTTAAATAAGTAACGCAAGGTCTTTCGTTCATATCTCTTCTTGCCTACAAAATCTTACTCCTAGCTTTAAATAAATAGTCTTTTAGGCTTTCCCTACAACTATCTGGGTCTTTGCCCTCGGAATATTCGCCACCTCGACCGCCTCCCTTCCCCCACACTCACATCTCCCTTCCCCCACCTGCTCCGAGAAACCTCGAAACCGTGTGGTGAATTCAACTCTGACCTAACGAGGTCATCCCCCGACCATCAACTGCCCATTTGCCCCACCTCGTCTCTCAAAACTGTTCGTCCTCGGCCCTCTTGAAGTGCCCTTCAAACGATTTGCCTAAATTCTGCTCCTCTTCTCTCGAATACGCAAAAGTCGGCTGCGCACTCAGGTACGATCCGGCCGGGAATTGCCTCCTGCTCTCTCTAGGAGTGCACCGTTGATGGTCCCACTATGACCACCAAGGTGAGTGAGGTGAAGTACATTTGGTGGAGCATAAAAAACAGCTTTTATGCTTCACCATAAGTGGCAGCATAAGGTCTCCACTAAGTTTTCACCCACAAACTCTCAGGAGGCTAATGGTAGATAACCTTATATTTTGGAATTCAAATGCGGTAAGGCGTGAGCGAATGCTGTAACACTTTTTAAGTTTGATCAAGATCTCTAATAGTGAAGTTTAAATTACCACGTGAATTGGCAAAAAATCTTTTTACCTACTCGGTGAAACCTGGTACTGAGTGAAGTTTAATTCTTTTTATATTCATTTACCCTTCAAAATACTCCTAGGCCAACGTAGGCTACCAAATGACAAAGTCATCTTCTTCAAGGAAACTTCTGTCCCTAAAGTTTGTTTTTAATCTCTGATAAGTTTTCATTAAGTATTCTGCGTAAACCTAAACGGTTATTGTTGGATGGCTCCTGAGGGTCGGATTAATTTCAAGTGCTTGTATGTATTGACCAAAATACATGCATGAAAAACTGTTGGTGGATAGACGTAGAAGCATCTGACGAACCTTGTTTATTAACTTGCTTTACATTTTGCATTTCTAGTAAAGTATCTACGCCAAACCATAATCTGATCAGCTCACTAAGTAGAGCAAGTACTTCACATTGATACCCTTAGAAGAAATATGATTTATGCGAAAGGACTATTTGGAATGAGCTCATCGCTACAAACACAGGCAATAACAAACGTACAGTTGAGTCGCATACAGTTTTGAAGCAGGTTTAATAAATTGTGGTATATGACTGGGAAAACTGAGAATCCATCTCACTACATCATATTTTATTCTTGATTTGCGTCTGGATTACAGTTAACGATAATGTAAATGCCAAAGCTTCAGTCGTCAGTGCAGACCACTATCTTGTAATCCGTTCCTTCAAACACCCTAAGCCAAATGTTTTGAGTAAACGTGGATGAGCTTGTCTAATTCCTATGTAAAAGTGTCAACATAATTTTAGTCCTCATTCTTTGGGGGCTAGTCGTTAATCAGTGTGACCTTACGTGTCACCACCTTTATAAAATATTTAGCCCAAAGAAAAGCGTTTCACCCAAAGAAAAGCGTTTCACCCAAAGAAAAATGAGCTTGGGGCAATAAAAGTGCCAAGTTCAAGGTCCTAGGGGAACGTTTAAGGACAGCCTTCTATTTGGAACTACGCCGTTTCATGGAAACTGGGGGTCTTCCTCGAAAGAAAGAAAGAGGTCTTCCTCCTACACGCATTCGGACCTTCAAAGCGACAGTGAGAACGCGCCAAGTGGGCAGTGCACACATTTCCACTCGTTGAAACCTCTCCCACGCACCCACGCCTTTTCAGTATTTTTTATTCCGCTATAGTCATTCAGGATGAGCTGAAATTTCTCTCTCCGCTCTTTGCGAAACAATTTATACTTTTCTTCCAAAGAAGAAGCGAGCTCTCGTGATATAGTGCTCTCCTCACCCTATGGAGGATTAAGTGTTCCGAGAAGTACTGCAACTCTTGTATTAGTATCTACTCTGCCGCCGTGCAGTCTCCCTTATCCCAGGTTCCTTTAAATATTTTTTAAATGCGGATTCCGGTAGACTTACAAGTCGAGTTTCTAATCTGGGCGTCAAATTTAACGATACTTTTTGGGAATAAACAAATCATGATATAGCCTTATAATATAGAGACTTCATGATAGGTACATGGATGAGGTATATATAGATGACTCTCCGATGCATTAGAGAATAATCATTTGGATGGAAATTATACGTGATAAAACGTACACTTACGTTATTCCTCTGAAATTAGGTCCTCCTGACGATTGTGGAAGCTTCTCATAATGTATAGTTCATTTCGAAGTGGTATTTTGTAGAGGGATTATAGTTGTCCCCAAGCTGTGCCACTGTCACATTAAATATTTCCAGGTAAAACATTGCATTCATGCAAGGCAAATGTCTCCCATGCGAATTATGGGCTGCGGTACGCAACCAAGGGCTTATTATGAAAGATTTTATGCTTTACGGATAATAACACTGGTGGACATTTCGGCCGAAGTTTCTAAAGGAGACCATCCTCTCTTCATCAGGTCCATAAAATCATCACCCACATCCCTTACAACAAGAAAAAAGTCTACTTTCAAAATGACGACCCAAATGAAGAGCCTCACCAAGAGTGGGAAGGGTTTATTACCATCCGGCGATCCTATTTTCACCGTACTTATGAGCGAAAGTTTAAAGAAATTTCATTGACTCTTCAGTTTGAAAATAACGGGTCTAAAATTAGATCATGACTTTGCATACTGGTCACTGAAGTATTCCGACATGTAAATGTTTGCTAGCCTTGATGCTAGTGTCGGCCAAAGGCGTGGGCAACGTGGGCCAAAGTCGCAGGTATCAAATTAATGCGCACTTTAAGAAATCACAATCGTTGAACAAGTAAATTGTTATGGCCCGCCAAATAAACTTTTTCCCACATTTGTAAAATAGCTTGGGCTGGCTCTGCTCGCATCATTGTTTTTGGGTGATGATACATATATGTTTAGATGGCGAGGGTAGGTATATATTTACTTGATGGATTGGAATGGCTACGTCGATGAGGGAGCTTATTTGGTCCGCACACTGTTAGCATCGGAATAAGTTACCTAAAACGGAGCAACGCAAGGCGTCTATCCCTTTGGCTCCCAATCCATTTCTCTTCCCGGTCGCTCGCTCACTGGAACCCTTCCCTACCATCGTCTTCCGCTGCCTCACCCTCCACCCACACCCTCCCTTTCTCATTCTTGCGTATCCTCAGCCAACCAAAATTTCCTCCTCTCTAGCGTCGACGTAATATTGTGCGGTTGACTGCACCAGGCATTACTCCCGCGAGCGTACATATATATATGTATGGGGGCCACATATATAAGCAGCCCGCCACAGTAGTCGCTTCTTCTCTTCCGAGCCCCATCCCACTCAAAAGGAACCCTTCTTTCTCTTCGCAACCGTCGTCGTCTTGGGCCACGATTTGTCTCCTTCACCGAATCTCCACCCTTGCTCCCCCCCGCCCTCCATTCCCAACTTAACCAACCCCTTCCTCCACACTCCACCTCCCGCGTTCCTAGCCATCCTCCCCCATCGTTCGTCTTCGCCCCACACTGTCTTTTGTTCCAAGCCTTCCGTCTTTCCCTAACAACCCTCTCTCCCCTATTTCTCTTTCTCCCTTTCTCTTCCTTGTCACCCTCCACCCCACTCCTACCCGTGAGGTATCCCTTCCATGCTTCTCTCCCTCCCACTTTCCTGTAAATCTCGCTATTTTAACTAATTTCTCGGCTGTTTCGTTTCGCCTCCTCCCTCCACCAAGCAGTTATGTTTCATTCTGTTCTCCCATCTCTGCACCAACTCCCTCTCCAACCCCCACCCAGCGTCCCCATTAAAGCGTTACGTTTTCACTTCACGTCTCTCTGCGTGGTTTCTCCCGCCTTCTTGCGTTTTCCCGCCCAGATCGCGTCGTAGGCGGTGGCGCGGAGAACCTTTCGCGACATTTCGTGCGGGAACGTGGGACTCAAGGGATTCGATTCCGTTAACATTTCGATATCGAGCGAAACAGGGAGTTTAATTGCGCAATTCTTCACTCAAGTTAGGGAGGCAATGAGACCTTATCTCCAAATCGCGTCATCATTATCAGGAGTCATTAATTCAAAGATCGGTTAGCTGCAGCTCTGCACTCTTAGGGCATTGATAGAGGGGGCATATTTGGTATTAGCCCTTTCACTGTGTTAAATGATTACGATTTCACTCATTATATATACAAATATCCAAGAAAAAGACGTTCGCAACTTTTTGTGTAAAATGATAACATTTTGGCATTCCTTTACATAGAAATTATAGAATTACTGCCAAACCGCTGTTGCGTGGTACTAAATTTACAACTAAAGATGCAATACCTCCGGGGATAAACCCGATCTCCGCAGTGCATGGAACATATTATTTTCGCTTTTCGGGTAAAGTCGAACATTGGACTTTGATCCATCTTCAGATTTTGCCATAAAAAGCAAGATAATAACATAATTAATTTTATATTTTAATATGCAAACAAAAACATAGAAATGTTTCATCTTATTTCAATTTCCAAATTGTGTCTAGATAGCTTTGATGTGTAACGTGAAATTTTCTGAAGGAAGGACAGACAGCCCCGGGTAGCTTTAGCCGCGCCACTGCTCCTCTCCATTCTATTTTCATTAAACTGCGTTGTTCTTTCAAATATATTCTCATTTTGACATCCATCATAATTTGCTTCATGCATTTCACCCTTGGCTTTCGTCTTTTATTCTTCCCACACGTAGTTCTCATCACTACAGTTTTCCGGAGGTTTATATGCCAATGTGTGTGTGCCAATATGTGTGCCCAATACATTTTTTCTTCTACTTCACTGAGTTTTCATCAATTATCTTTTCTTCCCTCTTCCACGGTGAACGTCTTAATTGGTGATTCTGTCCGTTTATTTGATCTATGTAATATCTCTATATAAATACTAAGCACACCGTAAATATTTATTGAATTTCACCTGATAACTTTCGACATTTTTGCAGTCGACCATCTTGTGGTGTTATTTGGCGATCCAGTGATTTTATGATTTTGACTCTTTCTGTGAGATATCCGTTTTGTAAAGGGTTGGCAGCTTTCAACCTTTGATTTGGTATGAAATGGTCTACTGGGTTTGCTCTTTAGTAAAATGCCTAATAAAAGAATTATTATATCGGCTGTATTCATTTTGATCATAGGCTGTATCACCAGCAATCCTTGTCAGGAATTGTTAGTCTGTAACATTCTTCCTGAAGCTCCAAATTATTTATAAAAAATCTACTCTCCTCTATTCGTGGAGTAATAACTATGTTACTATTATTGCGTATAGTTACATTATACATATTTATGCAATCAGTTTTCGAACTGCATAGAATCCAAAAGTTTATCTATCTTTAGTATATTATAATTAATTGAAGTGGTTTTATGCATAGGCTTATAGCCAAGAACCTCTCATTAATTTTTTGTCCAAGGCATATAGCCTCTTAGTGGTCTGTAAAATTAAAAATATAAAGTTTCATTCAGTTATTTTAGTCCCGCTACTTATTGAATCTTAGATATATTTTTAGTATGAAACAATAATTTCTGTTACCTACGTAGAAAGATGCATATTTAATGATGATTAGTAATTGTAGTGGTATGCGCTACACAAACAATCCAAAAAAATCACTAGTGGACTACTTGAATGATCACATGCCTACTCCAGATGATGTGATAGAAATCTTCTCTTCTCATGAGCGAAATGGACGCCTAAGTTTTGCGAGATAGTAGTTATAAGCCATTCCTGCCGCAGAAGATGCCTCACGTATTTAGCGGGGCCCACCTTCTTTTGCCTTTTTTTCGGGTCGGAGTGGTAAGGAGGTGAGGATAGGTGGTATTGAATCTCGAATCAACCCCCTCCTCACGGACTATTGTGGAACTTTCTCACGCACACCCACACCTCCCAAAGCTCTTCTCGCCCTCCGCCACGCAGGGAGATACCAACTTGTCTCCCTCGCCCGCGCAGTTATTGCCCTGCTTCTTCGAAATTCATCTTCGGCTTTGTCATCACTTCCCTGGCAACCATTTTCCTTTGATGCACACTTAGCACACTCCGCTCATCCATCCCGTTGGCCCCCCTTCTCCCCCCCTCCCATATTATCACATCGCTCTTTGCTCCCCCCCCCCCCTACAAGCGCTCCTGTCGACAGCTTGCGTTTTGAAAAGACACCCCCTTTTTCCCAACCTCCCCTCCCTCAACCTCGACGACATCTTTTGAAGTTAAGGGGGTTGGGTGGGGTTGAAATGGAAGCGTGGGATGGTGGTAGGGGGAGGGGGTTCATACCTCGACGTCACTCACGTTAACTCCGCTGTCTTGCACCTTTCATTCGTCTTCCTTCATCTAACTGGTTGGACCCCAACCCTCTACCCCACCTAATTATGTCCTCAAACCATTCCTGCCTTTCACCACTCTCCTCCTGTCGGGTCCTTTTTTCCTCGCAGAGTTTTCTTCCTCGGAGAGAGACTGTTTCACACTTCTCAGAGTGACACCTTCCTTCTTCTTGCCTCTCTTACCCTTCCAATTGCTCCTCGCTGACTGGTCACTCAAATCGACAGCAACGATTGAAGCTTGGATTGAAGGGACGGACTGCCACAGTTCATCCAAGTTCCTCGTTTCTTCCTAATCCTCATTCTATAAAGTGAAATTCGGACTCGAGGACCTTTGGCTGAAGATGACGAGTTATTCATCGCCCCTTTCTGTCGTCTGGTTGTCCGCTGAACCGAGTGTGGATTAAAAGTAGACGCACTATGTTATGGAAGTAACTACTTCAGCGTCTTCCAAGTGGTCATCGCTGGACCTATTCGTGTATGTGGTATTACGTTTTTTCTTACCTTTTCATGTAGATCAAATCGTAAGGGAGATGGATTTTAACATCAGGATTGTTGTGGTGGTTTAAAAGTTGTTATATTCATTTCCTGTTAGCTTATACTTTAACTCTAGAAAAATTAATGTTCATGTTAACAAATAAATGCTTTGGAAGGTTAACACAAGCTGTCAGAAATATTGTGGTGGAATAGCAAGTTTGCAAAATATCGAAGGAAGCAAAATCGTTTGTTGTAGTGTTTCCAAAACCTCAATTTCTCCTCATGATTTTATTTTAATTTTTTGAGCTCACATAAACATGGATTTCAGGGAGGGTTCCAAAATGACTATCCTGCTCCTCACAGAATATTGCACGTCGAATAATTTGTGCCTTCACCGTTAAGCTTATATGCATGATTTGGATTAGCTGCATTTCTTATGCCTGTTGCTCACGGTAAAATTTTCGGTAAAACGTTTTATAAAACCGACTAATTTTATAAAAATGAGCTTGCTAACGATAAAACCGTTTTATAAAACCGAGTTTTATAAGACGTTTTACGGAATAGGACAGGTTCTATTTCCATAAAATCGTTTTATGCAACAACCAATGAGATGTTTCGCTCATCGCGTTGATAATAATCTCGTAACCATGGGACGCCAAACAAGGAAAACGTAAACAAACATGGCTAGAAGTTCATGGAACGTTTAGGCAGTATCCTTCTTGTTAGAAGAATGAGTTAGAGCCGTAGCACCGTTGAATGTGATCAGAAAGTAAGTAAATAAACAATACATATAGTTTTTAACCTAACAGTCATTCAAAAGAGAGTGCATTTATCACTTCAAGTGTTTGCAAAGCGTCTCATAGATGGCAGGACATCGTGGTTTTATGAACAGTTTTACCGTGAGCAAGCAAGTACGTTTTACGTACGATTCATATAACTTTCGATAAAAATTTTTGAAAAACTTTTTTATGGAAAATTTTACCGTGAGCAATAGGCATTACATCCAAATGTTCTCTGAGCAAGAATATTTTCTTTTTTTTTGTCTTGGATCCTTTAAATTTTGCGCTGCTGATTACAGCAACAACTAACTTGTAATTAAATTATTATTTATCTTTATTTTAGTTTCAGTTCATAGGGGCCGGTCTAGGTGTGTGCATTTCATGTAGCTCACTCGAGGTTAAAATCCTATCAAACGGGGATAAAAGTATAACTGGTGTGAGAAAATAAGCATGGGAAGGAGTTTTCTTCCCATGAGATGCTCAACTCTCTTCCCGCGCAAAAAAAGCTTAAGGGCGGACACCAAAGCTGCTCATCCTTCGCCTTAAAAAGCCTTCTTCCGCGAATTTCATCTTTCTCCACATCTCCAAGCCGCCCGAAATCCGAAATCTCATCCACCAGAGACCCTCTTTCATAGGAGAACTCAAAGCAAATTTCAATCTTCTTATACACAGCCCCACACCCTCTTAACCCGCCCTATTCACGGCTCCACTTGGAGGGAATGTGAATTACTGCTATCATTATATTTATATCGGGTCTAAAAATATTGGAAGTCTTTCGTTCCCTTAGGGAAACTATTTCCTCTCGTCTTAAATCTCCTCACAGCAATCTCGTCTCTCATTGTCCTCTCGAAAGTTTTCGTTGGGGTACGGGAGTATTTCCTCAGTTGATTCCGTTCCCTACGCTTCCACGTCTGGGAGCCAGAACCGCCAAAAACCTTGGGTGACGAAGCGAATGAGCTCTGTGGAGTGTGAAAGGTGCCATTTTGGTTCATTCGCTCATGGAGTCCTTTTACTGCCGAGTTCCCGTGTTACTTTGTGGATAGATCTCCGAAAAGTTGAACCGGAAATTGTGAGAACCCTGGGGTTTCATTGTGAGCATGCAGCTTCTAGTATGAGGCTCCATTTTCAAGAAATCTGTTAAAAATGTGTGTTCTATCTCGTGGTGTCCTTCATAAGCATTTAAGAATGTGAAATCCGATCCCTTTCTCCAGCTCCGAGTTAGTTACCGAGCTCATGAAAATTTCTCGTTCTGGTGAAAGAGGGGGGTTTCCGGGCGATGTTATTTGATTGGCCGGTTCATAAAATACCGGCACGACATTGCTTCAGCCGGAATTTTCAGTCGCAGCGAGTGTCATCGTCGGTTTAAAGGACTTCCGAGCTGTGCAATGCGGTCGATAAATTTCACGCTCTTGGCTAAGCCTCGGAAATTTCGTCTCCGGAAAACGCCCAAATCTTCTTGGAATTATTTTAATGAATATGAGAACCAAAACATACCTAAGTAGGAATGTGTGTTTTGGTTACATTAAAGAAAAAAAATTGCTTAGAGCGTAGATACGATGTATAATTCAAATTCTCTCTAGCAGAATTGTGGTTAACTGGGTCTTGGGGATATTGGAGCTTATCACCAACAAATATGTTTCCTGTTAAAAGTCACTTCAAAAATAGTATATTTCTTATAGAGTAAGATAATGCTTTTTACCCATCCAAGGCTTGCGATACTACTGGGAATACAACACACATTTCTGCAAAATTAAATTTAATGGGTACAAAGACTTGTTATTACTGTCTAAGGGGATGGTAAAGAGTTTCGGATCATATATTTCATTTTCAATGCTTTGGGAATAATTATATTTGGAAGTTGCCATTTCTGAGTATAATATGTTCTGTAACAAAGAAAATTCAAAACATTTATGATGTGTAATTAGATAAGTAGGTTATCTTTATAAAATCAGCCACTAGAGAAAATATTAAGGGAAAATTTGCCCTATAGAAAACCAAGTTCACTCTGTTAAACACAAGTAAGGTGAATAAAAAAGTAACATCTGTTGAAACTGATGTTGCAGTATGGTTTATTGCTTAAAATTTACAGCTTTTACCTTCGTATTCCTACTTAAAGTCGTGCCTGGTCCCCCTGTAAAACACGTGAGTAAAGTGATAATTCTTCCCAAGAACTACATCCTCGAGTCATGAGAATTGCCGTGCCCGGTCAAGAAAATCCATTAATATTATTTTTTCCCCATTTCTCGTTCGCGGAAGAGGAAATTTGTTTGCTTTGACCGGACTTGTATCAAGACGTGGATGTTCCCACGTTTGCGCGATCGAAGTCTCATCATGTCTTCCGAATGAAGCCTGCTTTCCGTGTCTCGGTCACGATAAGCAGTACATCATGTTAAAAGATCGATCTTTGACCTGCTTGGTCTCTCTCTTTCTATCTCCTCTCCCTATTGAGCTATAAACTATCTCTTTGGTCAAATATATCATGCCCTTCTGGTATACATATATATATATATATATATATAAATAATGTGTTTTCTCTACGCATCTTCCGTGAGGGGTAATGGATTTTGTTCTACTAATTCGTTGCTTAGATCTTAGTGAAGACATGACTGTCATTACTAAGTTTTAATAACTACTAAAAATAAGTAAAAATAATAGTTAGTTATTTGAAATGATATTATATTCAACATTTTAATATTTATTCAACATATTTAAATACATACTCTTTCAATTTCAGGTTAGTATGCTGTTCTCTGTGGAGATGTTCTTAATTCGTGCTGACAACGGCGATAGTGAGTTAAAATTTATCCATTATAAATTACCTTAGTTAGCTGTATCGATCCTTCATTATCAGGCTCAAATCAGAATCCGCTGCCATGAATATTCACGTTTTCTTTATTCTTTTTTCTCCTAGTATTGCATTTATGACTTGTTTTTTTTCTTACTCATATTTATTGACTGAATTCGGCCCCACTTACGAACATGGATCTTGTCTCTTAAAAATTGATTTTAACTCTGCCACAGTCATGCATTTACCGTCAATATTTTTAGATTGTCATCGTAGTGGAAGATTCTAAGTTGTAATGGATAAGTACTACAAAATACATTAAGTTATTTTTGGCTGGATTTTATTTAAGGCGATGGGATTTTTTTTAATTGAACTCTGCCACTGAGAATCGGCGGGTAGGTTTATAATGGAACCTGCCTGTTCATAGGGAAATGTGGTAAAGAGTCCACAGGTTAAAGTATAATTCGACGGGTCAAGCATTGCACGTGTGTGTCTTCCACATAGAAACAAATCAGGGAAAGGTAAGTAATCTTAATAGCACAATATCCCCCACTATCGGTATTCGAACCAGGATGCCATCACAAACAATTTTTTTCAAATAGTTAGGGGCAGGTAGTTAATCCATCTCATCAAATCTTAGCATTCACGTTTTATGTTTGCATTTCAATCATCGTTAACTTTGAGCAAGATTTTATTTTTTCGGATTTTCTATTGCAACATGGGCATTAGTAAGAAGGTAATTAATATATTTTTTTCCATATTGAAATGATTCCCTCTGACAACTACTGACTTGGAAACACGAGCCACCTGGCTCTGCGTGACACGATCTGGAGATAGCGCCTGCTCAAGATGCGTGCCTCTTGACAACCTGTCACGAGGGTAGCCCCGCTCCCGACTAAGTTTTCAACCGCGTTACGTAAAGGTATCGTTTGCCCTGGACACGCGTGCCTCCTCAGACCTTAATTCCGTTCCCGCTTTGCTTCCTCCCTGGCGTCTGCTTTATTTTTTTTTTCCAAAACACACATTCTCGTTATCCCCCCCCCCCCTTCGGTCGGTCGACGTCTTTTCGTAAGAGGAGAGCTCGGTTAGTTAACAGAAAAGAAAAATTAGGAAGAAATATTTATTTTTTTCCATTTGGATAGGTCGGTCGTGTTCGGCTCGCTGTAATGGAGAAGCGATGAAACTGTCGGAATGGCTGGGCCGGGGGGGGATTTGCCCTCGGGAGAAAATGAGTGGATATACCTCGTATTGAATATTCTGGATACCACAGGACGAGTGATGTGAACTCACGGGCCGGGCTGCGTGAGTAAAGGGCTCCAAGTGGAAGGGAGGTGGAAGGGTCTTAGGTAACCTTCCAAGGCGCTGCGGTTTTCGTGGAATCCGGTACTGGATGGGGGGGTTAGAGGAAGAAGTATTAGGGATGGTGGGAGAGGGGGAAGGTCGACCCCCGGGTTGAGGAGTGATGGAAAGACGGCTCGTGGCTTAGACCCCGTTCCATCGGAGGTATCGGAGGAATTCATAACCGGAGCTTCTGCGATAGAATGAGATTGTTAGCTTGCGTAATGATACCTAGCTCGTAGACGAAGTAGGATTACTTCGATTAAATCAAGAGTGTATGTGGCGTTGGCAGCCTAAAATGAGTTAACTTATTTCACTATATTCTCTGTGGATAAGGCAAAGCATACCAGTAGGTACCAGTACAAATATGTTGGTATTTCAGGTGATCTATTTATCATTTGACATAAAAGAAATTTGTAAATAAACGCTCAGGAGTTTTATGTAAGTTCCTCACACGCGTCCATAAATCGCTTCGTTAATATGTGCATTACAACAATTCGGATAGTACTTTGTGATGGAATTTGATTGTGAAATTTGGCACAGCAAACTGGAAGTATCCAATCAGAAGACTGGGTGTTATTGCCAAATCAGATTTCAACATCTGCAACGGACTACCAATTGACTATAGGAAACTAATTATTATTTATCAGATTGGTGAGAGGTAATGACAATTTCTGGTGGATAGGATGATATTGTTGACAAGGTTATCGGAAGAAAGGAATGAATAGAATTTGTGATGCCGTTCTGGAAGTAGAAAATACAAAGAGCTAAAGATAAACTTAATGAAGGAAGAACAAAGGTTAGTGTTAGTGATAGGTCAAAACTGTCCCCAAGAATGAGATACATTCACGGTCTATATAAACATATAAACACACCCAATATTGCTGGAACACCACTGATTGTTGCACTATGCAAGCCAATAGAGGTAAAATATCTGTTTACAATAAAAGTATATTGGCTGGCATATCGATTCTTTCTTACTGGAAATTTATTTTCCAAATAACTAGCCTTGACTCTTTGTCGTCTGTAAGTAAGCAAAATAGTCACTCATATTATTATGTTACAACGGATCATACATTTACGGGTAGTGACGAATTTAAAGAAATTAGTTATTTCTCAAACTCTTCACATGCATCCGATATAAAAGCGTGTAAATACATGAAATTTCTTATACTAATTGTTTCGCGTTAGTAGCGTAATTTCAGTAGCTATATCCTCAACTATGGAGTATTTAGGGAAAAGATCAAAGCTACTGATCCTTTAGTTAAACTGCTGATGGCTGTGCACTTACTGACTTCTCCTTGAAGCAATGTCAGAAAAGAAAGATATTTTACGTGGTGAACCTGACTTAGAGAGTCCACCATAAAATGATGCCTTCCTACATTTATTTCCTCAGCAGAATCAAAGTGAACGAATTCTCACGTACAAGAATGAAATCAGTCGAGTTTGGTAAAAATGTTAATCTGAATGCCGCGCGAAATTTCTGCTGGCGCGCACTGTTCGGCGTTTGAACGCCCGAGTGGCGACGGGATGTGGAAGTGGGGGAGTAAAGGCGGTGGCGGAGGAAATAAGGCGACAACTGGCGGGAGATGGAGCGGAATAATACGGGCGCGGGGGAATTTAAACAATGAAGGCGAGGCTTTTCGCCCTGGCGAAATTGAGACCATCGAGAAGGCGTTGTCGTCGTCCTTCGACTCAATCCCGGGAGATTGGAGGAAGGAGGGTTGGTTGGCTGCGTTTGGTTGGAGGTGGGGGGGGGGGGAATAAAATGAGTGGGAGGGCCTCAAGAGTGGGTGGGGGGTTTGTCTTGGAGGGTAAAGGGGGTGTTCCATGAGGTTGGTATTTTTTCCCTGCCTTTCTGCGGTTAGTATCTTGGTAGGGTTCACCCCATGGAATAAAGGGGGTGGATTTCATTGGGAAAATGGAAGGGGAGCGGGGGGGCAGGGGTGGTACGCCGAGGGAATTGGGAATGTAAGGGGGAAGGGCCGACGAAAGGAGGAGAGGAGGAAGGCGGAAAAGGAACACCAAATCGACCCCTGGAGGGCGGAAGAATGCGTGGGTGGTTGGACGGGCACAAACTCACTGCTGGATATGCTCACGGTGAGATAAGGGCTGGGGGAGATAAGGAAGAAATGGCTCATGATTAGATTGAAAAATTTGTCTGCCATTTCTCGGTGTTGGGGTGTCCGTCTGACTATCCGTTTTTTTCCTGGGTCTTAAGCTGTTTTTCTCTGAAATCCCCAATTTTTTATTTCATTACACGTTGCTAACCTTTCATTATTAAGGGATTCAACAGCTAGAGCTTGCAAATTAGTTTTTCTCAAGGGTAGTAACCTTTTTGTCTACAGCTTGTGGTAATGTATTTAAGGCTCCCATAAAGTGGACAATTTGTAGATATCTCTTATCTATGCTATTCCCGTAAAGGACTCATCCGTGGGAAAACGTTTTTACTTAATGAATACTTCAGGAATTGTAATTTTCTACCATTTTCGTCAAGAATAGCCAACCAGTTTCTCGTGTTTACAGTAGGTATGTACTTGAACCAACTTTGCGATGCTCGCATTTAAGGTATTTTGAAGATTTTAATGAACAATTTCATCTTCGCTATGAGATAATTATGTGGAAAATTTTGAAACTGTGAAAACATTTTTTCCGAAAAATCTTTTGGTGTAGTCAAAATGAAAATCTTTGAAATGTTGGTGTTGCTGTCCTTAATATGATAATAGGGTAAATAAAAACTTTGACATTCATCATCTCCACATTTTTCGGCTGTTATATATAAATGTACTTATCCAAGAACTTATCAATTTAGCCAAAATTTGAGCTAACCTTTGGTGCGTCAAAATTTGATTTATATAACCGACTGCGTTTGCCAGGTTGATTACGCGTCGGCCTGGCTATGCGAAGGGCACGTCTCTTATTATTTCTGGTTGTTCTATTTGTCTTATATTAGCATTGCGGTTTTACATTAGGCTATGAGATATAACCTCAGATTTTAGTTATCCCAAAATTCATGTATTTATGCTAATACATTTATTATAATTTGAATCTTATTGGGTGTTACTTGTCATATCACCCGATAAAATCTTTACTTTAAATTACATAGCATTCAATTTTCCCCACTTTCTATATAATTTATCTTCCACGAAGTTTCCTCTATCAAGTTTTCTTCCTCCTATCGGTTTCTTTTCTAAATGAATTATTTAATTATTCCCATTCATTGAGATAAGACGGAGAACACTTTCCTGTACTACGATTTTTGCTTCCTTTGACAATTTTTCATTCATTTCGTCGGCAGTTTCTTTTTCCTCGATCGGCGGTAGTGGAAGGGATCGAGGAGTCAAGCTAGTGTTCGCGGGCAAGGTAGCGTCTCACGGAATGAGGGGGAGAGTGGGTAGATGGGAGTTTTGAGTCGGGTGGCAGGGAACACGGGCTTGGAACGTGCTCTCCCCGAAGATTCCTCGTTAACCTCTCCACTTAACTCCCGATTCTCACTCGGCGGAGGAGTCCCCATCCACCTCGGAGCAATTCCCCACTCTGCTATCGCGCGTCCTTCCGACCTCTTGCCTCAAACCCCTTCCCCTCACCAATATCCTGGACAGGCTTCCCATATGCATTCACCTCACACTCCCATCTCTTCTCCCCTCCCGTCTTTTATCCTCCGATGCTGTCTCCGCTACCAACCTCCCACCAAGCATCGTCAACTCATGTCTTCCGCAAGCGTAGTAGCCTTGAACGTACACTACTGCAGTACACTGCGATGTAATCAAGTCTATATAACTTCGTTACGATGTTCCGTATGAAATATCTCTTGTGGTGTGTACACACCTTGCAGTGTTAGTTACTTAGAAAAGTTACGATGTTACCCAATGTCCCTTCGCTCCTTTTTCAAACAAACTATCTCTCTATCATTCCTTAACTTTTAACCTTTTTCAATAAAAACTCGGTATTTCTGAACGACACACGATTAAGCTCTTCATTGGATTTCTCTTTCACCCAGAGAGGCAGATATTTTTGTTCTCCAGTCGTTAAAGTTTTTCTTCCTCCTCATATTCGTCAACTTATCGAAATGAAAGACAACTGAAATATGAAAAACCGGATTTTCCCTCCATAGCTCTAGTAAAATTAAGGTAGCATCTCAAATAGTGCTATATCATTATGTATTGTGCGCGTAAATATGATGCTTTTAATCGCCAATCAGTATTAGGCTTTACATAGATGACATTTCAACCATTTTTACTACAGTCACACACGTTGATATCCTGTTTCATAAAAAAACCCAGGCATTTTAAGCTAGAACTTGAAACGATGCCATTAACAGGCAAAGAATCCATGGGAAAGTCCTTTCTTCCTAAAATTATGGTGGGATGAAGTTTATGTAAGAGTAAACCGTATAGGGCATTACATTTTCATACTACAAAAATAGGCTTCGTATTGTCCACTTCATTTAATGACAACACAGTTTTCAAAGCCTAAGCTCCGTCTTCAGGCACACCGTACATTGCTACACTGTGCGTTGAAACACGTGTCAAAATTAATTAGTCAAGGAGGCCAGGGCAGTCGTTTCGTTAGTTGTAGCTGAATAAAGTACGACGCATCTGTAAAATAACTTGTACGCCACATCCAAGGTGTGTGGCTTGGGGTGACTCACTTCAGGCATGCAACACTCGTCCCAGTTCAAGGTCGAAAATCCCCCGACCGTAAGGCGAGGATCAAAAGCAGCCAGAAACAAAATGCAGGGCAAAACCGAAATTTTGATAAAATTCATGCAGGAAAAAAAAATGTAAAATATCTTTTGCGGGGCGTTTCAGGCGGGGTGAGGTGCTGGTAGTAATGATTTGTCTTTAAACTCAAGTAAGAAGTCCACTATACCTAGCGTTATTCAGCTTCATCTTCTTACCTTAACATGCATGTAAATATTATATCAAAATTACAGGCATATCAGACAAAATTAACTATCATCCCATGCAGACATTGAAAACTGTTAATAAAATAAAATAAAGGAGCTAAAGTAGCGTAGCTATCTATAGTTATCACAAGCAATACAATACATTTTTGGCGGCATTAAAGATGTGGAAATACTGTGAAGTGCTCTCCGCCACCTTACAGGACCTCTTCCGTAACCCCGCTTCTTATTTCCGGCGCTTCTGTACCAGCCTGGAGGCTTCCGCCTTCCATCTCCTCCCTATTTCGTTCTTATCCCAGCCGCCCCTGCTATACTTCGATCGCGTATCCCCGTCCTCTCCCCTGGCATCCATACCCCAATGCTGACGCCTCAAACCTCTTCCCTCCTCCTCATCCCCTCCATCTCCTTTAGACCATCTCAAGAATTACGTTCTCTTAATTCCATGGTCTCAATTAACCCTTAATTTCTTCCTCAAGGACCCGCCGGGTACATTTTTTTTCGCCTTGCCTGGCAGTGTATATTTTTTTTCTTTCCGTTCCCTTCCAATTCCGTCCTTTTCTTTTCCGAGCAAAGTATGGGTACCCTTTTTAGTTAAATTTTTTTGGCCATTTTCTTATTAATTTTCTCGGATAAAACTCGGTAATAATTCTTTCTGTTTCATTTTGTATCTGGTGATGGGAGCTTTAAAGAGAGAGAAAGGAAAGGTTTTATTTTTTTTTCATGTGGAAAACCGGATGGGTGTAGATGGTAGGGTTTTTTTGGATGTGCGGATAATATTCCTCAGAGATCTCAAGGGAAGTTTTTTAATTATTTCGGTGATGTACGCGATTTTATTTTTTTTAGAATGTTTCAGACAAGCGAGATTCCTTTGTTGGGAGGCATGCTGGCGTTAAATTCCTTTTTTCCCCTCAAGAGAGAGATAGAGAGAGCCTCGAAGATATTTCCTCCCCATCCTTTAGGGTTATTACATTTTTCATTATTTTTTTGGCGATTCCCTCGGCGAGGATGTTTTCAATCACTCATTATTACATATTCACTAATTTTCTCTCACATTTTTGCGTGTTGGTAAATATTTTTTCCAGGAATCTCATTCCTCGATGGATTCGGCCTCGTCTCGAGGTAACGATAAGTTAAAAAATATCGTTTCTTTTGTCATTTCAATCAGTATTTTTTTATTAGTTTTTGTCACATCAGCCAGTGGTACGTACTCTGTGAGAAAAGATCCATCGTACAATCACGTTATGAAACACTCCGGTGCAATGTCTGTTTGACCTGGATTCTCGTCGTCAGTGACTTATTGATTCGTGGAAGTGCAGTAAAACGTTGGTTTGAAATTATTTTAGAGATACAGTGTTATAAGAGGGATAGTATTCGGTTGCACGAGAAGATAAACTGCAATTATTTGGCCTAATGTATGGCTAAAACTACTTATGCAAGATGTCGATGGACTGATATCGAAAACAACTGTGCCGAGTTGGTTATCATAATCATTTTTTCTCCCCGTTTGATGAGTTCATTAAACCATCATCCATCCTTAATTTGCCAATTTGGTTTGAACATAGTTGGTCTCACATTTTTAGTTCATGGAGTCTTTGCGAATGTTAAATATTTTATAAAACCCTTCCTACTAAAAACATAAATAAAAAGCTCTTGAGTTTATATGAAAAAAATGCTTATTTTAATATTATTTTATTTATCCGGTTCAAATGTTCAAACCAATTATGAATCTGTAAATGATGATTAATGCAAAGTAATATAAGCAACATTTTGTGGAATCCTTTGGTGGGACTCCAGATTTCCTTGGAAAACAGTTTGAGTAACGCTGGGTTAGAATTTTAGTAACCAGCCAGAGTACCCGTTGAAATTTAATGAGAAATATAACTCCAAGAAACATTGCCCGTAATCCCGTTTGCGCGAACAAATTTGTCTCTGTAAAACCTACAACAGTCTCGGCGCCACACTGGAAAGACTCCCAACATCTTCCTTATTTCTTTCATCATTATTATCTTTTTTACTTTTATTTCAGCGTCTGCAGAGTTTTCATTGTCGTGCAGCTGCACCCCCCGTGTTTATCCTCTCAAGTTTCATCAAAATCTCATAAGGTTCAACATTTTCTTTGAAGCAACCTCGCGGAGGAAAAACTCCTACTCCTATGCTGCTTACGAAATATTTTATCAGCCAATTTTTTGCTCACAAGAAAAACTCACGGCGAAAACATTCTGCCGAGGTCACAGCCCTTCCGTGTGTTCAGCCATGCAAATATGTCAAAGAAAATCCTATGCGAAAAAATATTTTAGACGTAGCGTCCAAATAGTATTTCTACAAACTACGCTTATATCACTGCAGTCAGGCAAGTTCTTACTGATGACTGATAAATATCCAGGGTTATGGAGAGGGACAAGGAGTTTCCAGAAAGAACTGTGGTGGTTATAATAATTCTAGTAGTGGTTATGGACTTCACGTTTATTTGTTTGATTGCTGATTACATCCATGTTACTCTTAATTCCTTAGTTACTTTAGATAAATTACCCGTTCGCAAATATTTTCCGGACCGATTCAAAGTTCATACTTTCCGATTTATCCCCGGTGAAGCGACCTTCCCAATAACAATGTAACATTCTGAAACTTATCCGATTGGCTGCGATTTCTTTCGGGAACAAAAAAATGGGAACGAAGAAGCATAACGCATGTCAATGGGACTTTGTGCATCGTGCATTATATTTCAAGGCATTTTTTGTGGGTTGATGCAACCATTACCCGTTTATGCCTCAATCCGAAAACTTTTATGAGTCCCCGGGCCATAAATATGTGCACTAATATTTCAAGCGTTATCCCTACCCGATCCCCATAACCCGTACGATGACTGTAAAACGGTTAAGGGTCGGACGACCACCCCACCTCCCCACCCTACAGCTCCTCCAGTGCCGGATAATAAGATATATACACCCACCGATGCATAATAAAAACATATAAGCGAAAAATAATGACGGAAAACATTCCAGGAATCGACTTACTCCACTTCCTATTCTCCAAGGGGTCCCGAGGGATAGGAGCTGAGATAAGTTGAGGTTGGTGGTAAGAAAGTCTGTCGAAGTCTTTTTCCCGTTGTGGGACTGCGCGGAATGGGAAGGAGAAGGAGCCGGTCAGGGAGAGGATAGCCTTAACCTGATATCAGTGGTCATAACCCTTGCCCAGAGGGTCCCTATATCTTTCTATGCGTACTTCCTACTCCACGTCCTTCCTCTTGTGCGCCAGTCCCTGACCAACTTGCTTCAACTTTTCCCTCTCTCTCTCGTGCTTCTTCTCTGATGTTTCCTCTCCCTCTAGAGTCTTACTCTCCCCACCAGGACTTCCTTCCCTCACCATTCCTTCATCCCGAACCCGGCGCAAAGCTCCCCCCCTTTCCCCAAAATCTCTCAACACTCTTGCCTACTCTCCGTGCAACCTCCTCCCTCCTCGCCTCCTCCTCTACTCCATGCCCACACTTTTCTCATGGGCTCCAGGACTACTAAAACTCTCCATCCTCACTCAAAAACCACACGCTTCGTCCCAAGTTTAGGGGAAGAGGCAGAAGTAGATGGTTTTCCATCTAAAAGGACGGTGTGGAGAGAGAGGGTTCGGCAGAGCTACGCTGGATGCTGCTTTTTCCTCTCCCGCACTCCCCTCCCTCGGCGTGCGTAGGGATGGAGCAAGTTTTTGGGAAGGAGTGTAGACGACATCGGGGGAAGGTCGCTTGTACTGCTTCAACTGCTTGTTGTATTTGACTGAGCTTGTGTGTGTGCCGTGGTTTGGTTGACGGAACGTGGGCTTGGGCGTTGATGAAGGAGAAGTGGCGGGGGCGAGACGGAGGGGGTCCCCAGGAGTCGAAATATTTGCGGCGCTTGATTTGATAGGACTTTTGGTTTAAGGGTTAGGATTTGGCTTACATACCGAGAAATTATATAATCGGATATTATAAAACCTAGTTATACTATACTAAATTTATATATTTTTTAAATCACACCTCAGAGCTAGTAAAAACACGTGAAAAAATATTTTTTAAAAACGTAGAGAGAGATCTGTAGCATCAAATATTACTCTAGCCAACTATGAGGAGAATGCGAATATTCTCGACTGTAAGGATTGACCATCGCCTTCACTTCATATCTAGGGTGAGGAAAACACATACGAAACATTTGTGCCCTGAAATTGACTAAACTACATGTTTAATTACAAAAAAATAATATAAAAAGTACAATCATTCGAAAATATAGAAAATTAGACACGTAGGTTTTTAACTGACTGCAAAATAATTAATTATTAATGGTGTTAGTTCTAACATGATTAGAGTGACATCTGACGTCCCTCAAGGAAGTGTGATCGAACTCCTCTTATTCCTTATTTATATTAACGACATTAACTCTAGAGTAAGAATAAAAATTAGATTATTTGCAAGACGATGCTGTTATCTACCGATAAATTGTCAAAATGCTGATATAGAAGTTCTCTCAGCGGACCTCGACTGCGATAACTCGTGGTGTCTTGAGTGGGGACTTGAATGTAACCTTCATATATGCTCTGTTTCTTACGAAAAAAACGCAACAATGCTACATTTATAAAGTGCGAGGAGTTACTATAACGGAATCAGGTGAAGTCAAATGCCTGGGAATTACCTTGGCTTCAGACCTAGCGTTGCGGAAACACATACGAAACATTTTCGGCACTGCGTTAAAGAAATAAGGATTTATCAAGCGAATAGATAGAAGATCCTCCAGTGAAAAAGTTGTAAGAGAGATGCTATATTTCTCTGGTTAGGCCACATCTATAATACGCCGCGAGCATATTTTAATATTTAATTCGCAAAGTACATAAAATACGATGAAAAGCTGCAAGATTCGTCACAGAACTGTTACTAGCGAACAGAGAATGTCGTATAGTTGATGGAAGGACTACGTTTGGGGTTCGGGTTAGACTTAGAGGCTGCACGCTAAGCTTTGATTACTTGAAATATTCAGCTACGACACGGATGATCCTTCTTTCCACCCACCACTTGTGATTTCAACATAAACAGGGTGACAGTAACATAAGACTATTCACGTCTGTCCTCTTCCCCCTCCTTTTCCCAATTCCTTCCCCTTCCATGACTTGTGTCTCTAGACCCCCTGCCACTCGCCTCTTTGGCCGGCGACTCGCAGTGTAGTATGCAGATGTAAATTCGGAATTGTACGACGAGAGATGCATGGGGTATCTTCGAAAGTTGGCAGGGTGATGGTGGTGGTTTCGTTTGAGGGTCTTCAGGGGTCAAACGTGGTAGATGCGAGTTTGGGGGACGGAGAGTTGAACTCAAAGGGGTGGTTGGGTTAAGGGGCTTTTTTTAAGGTCATTCGGAACGAGGGTTGGTTTAGCTTATAAAGGGAGGAGACGATTTGGATGATTAGTCGCAATGTGACGCTGGATTACGGGTGGGGAGAAGTTTTGAGATGTGACGGCTTCGGAGATATATAATACATTCAGCACTTCGTTTTTTCAGTGTAACGAATTAAATAGCCTTGTTAGTAAGTTGCTAGCTCGACTTGGGCGTATCAATTTTGCTATGGCATTCCAAAAATACCTCAAATTGCTAAAAGTGGAACTGAAAGTAGCCGGCTTCTAGTGTAAAACGGAGTTTTCTTCGGTTATGATCTTCAATATCAACTTAAATGAGCCACTGAAGATTAGAAAATAGAATACACGGGCTAAGAACTCGAGATTAGTACGTAGTCCATAAAAAGCTCTGCAGATGGCAATGGAACTAAAGGTAGCCAGGGTATTCTCTACCAAATTCTACTGCACCCACATAACTGAGATGTTTGTAAAAATTGGCAATTATGCTTGAATATCGAATGAGGACGAAAAAAATATTTTGTGTTACTAAAATTTCATTTAATATTTGATGTACCGTCTTCAGGTGCAGCCTCGTTTTTAGCCGTTCAACACGGGAAGGTTGAAGCGTGATATTTTATGCTGCATTGAAATGAAATTGTCATTTTAATCACATCAATATTTGCGTTATATTTTAGTTATTAATTTTAAACCCACAAGTTATAGAAAAAATTTGAACTCAGAAAGTCAAGGTTGCTGTCTCATAATAATTGATTTTTTTCCTCGTTGACTGCGTTTATCAGAGAATAAAGTAGGAATACATGATCAAATACAGATTGAATTGGTTATAAGTTTTGTTGGGGTTGTTTTTTCAATACTTTCAGTATTGACAGTCCCCCTCTTGTGTTTTTCTGCAAAAAATTGTTTTTAATTATTTATAAAAATAAAAATCATTGACCATTCGTTATACAACGTATCGTTCGTGTACCATACAATGTGAGCTAACGTCTTACTGGTCGAATAATCCTGTTATATTTTCACGGAATGATAAACTGCATCCTAAAAGCTACGGCATAAGAATCAAAGCTGAGGGTTTAATATTTTTTACTTCCCAAAGGATTACAAGTTTTTCTTGTGTAGGACTCTGGGAATTTTGAATGAAGTGGCATGGTTTCATTTATTAAAACACGAAAGAATGGATTGCGATTCCATGGACTGGTTTACATTTAATAATCGATTGACTTCGGACGAAGTCGACGTGAATATTGACCTGTATCACGCTCCAGAATACTCGAGGAAAGGTTTTAATTCGGGTCCCCGAGTTATAGGGTTCAATAACGAAATAAAAATTAAAAATGAAATTTCGGACTACCTGGATACGAGATTAACAATTTTTCAACTTTTATTGTATTGTTTCGAGAGTGAAATAGCGGAGTTATGTGCCTAGTATTTTTCAGGTCACCTCTGATTACGCTTGAATTTGAGTTTGCGTGAGTGATGGAGTACATGGAACAGATTCAGTACATCCCGTCACCTAATTCAGCATTGACTCTCCAATCTCCCGACTACGGGGTCGGGTAGCGTTTCAAAATTCATTTTGCCCTAATCCGGGTGAAAATGAACGGCGTTACGTCATTTGAGATTACCGATGCCGTCCCTCAATCTGAGTGATTTTGTCCGAGTCGCAGCGAGGCGAAGAAAAAAAGAAGAAACGTTGGAATGGGTAAAAAATAAATAATCCGGCATTGAAGCGAATGACATTGGCAGTGGCCATTTTTTCTCATTGGTGTGTTTAGCGAGTGCTTTCAATTTCGCGAGAATCATGTTTGCTTTCATGGAACGTCGATGACACATTGGAGAGAATGTTAATATTCGAATCCTTTTCCCACATTTTGTAAGCCTTTAGAGATAAAACTAACCCACATAAATCATATTTGAAGTGATTCTACGAAAATGACAAACGTGCCTAGCTAGCTTTTGTGAAATTGCTTCGCTCTTGAGAACGACGAACGTCTTTGTTACATTTTTTGTTAAACCGGTCATGTTATTTGTAATAGACTGCTAACTTACTCAGCATGAAGCATGTTACATGCCTCCAACTTTCATACCTATTTATAGTATTTAGAATTTTTAATTATATGAGTAAAGAATTACTTAGATTCTATTTCCTTATTTCTGGTTTAATACTTGTCTATTGAGCTGTTCGTGAAAGAGTTTTATTTTTCACGACTTAATATTGTACGCTTAACGTCTGTTTCTTTGCGAAAGTTGGTGATTTTATTCGTGATTCGTATTTGAAACTTTTAATTATGTAAGTTGATCGAGTAGGGAATGCTTATTTTGCTGGTTCCAACTATCCTATTTCTAGTTTAATTATAACAAGTTCTAATATGTCCTAAGAGAGCTTTTCAATAGACCAAATTTAGACTATGAACGACTTTTATTGCTTATGAAAAATGATTGTTTAATTTTGGGCAGTGCGCTTACATTAATGATCTTACGATTATAAATCATATTGCAATACTTCTGAAAATGAGGAATGCCA
The DNA here is from genome assembly GCA_963573305.1 of Pyrrhosoma nymphula. Lineage (NCBI taxonomy): Eukaryota > Metazoa > Arthropoda > Insecta > Odonata > Coenagrionidae > Pyrrhosoma > Pyrrhosoma nymphula. The sequence goes on along the minus strand of OY754337.1, from coordinate 103,640,851 downwards.
CTTGCATGCGTTTTCAGTGCATAATCTTCGCGGTGTAAACGGGGGTGCATCACCTTACTTGTGAAAGTAGCCGTAGTGCTTGAAGACAAATGCATGGGTGAACAGCAATACGCGGAATCATGTACAGGTTGCGACGCACTGAATTTTATCCGCGAAATTAATCGAGAGAGGGAGCTGCAAGCTTGTAATGAACGAGTCTGCCACGAGTTGGGCGGGAATTAGTGCAGCGTGAATGTAAAGGCCTGTGGCCTTAATTTCGTGGACTCGTCTCAAAGGACTTTTGATCGATTGACGAACCTTGCGATTTTCTCTCCAGATAATCTCTAAGGGATCCCTAATCTTGTCTAATATATTCTTCGGTGGCTGAGCACGGCTCCCGCCGGTGAATTTGCCAAATGCGACGCCTCAATCCATTGCGAGCCATGTGGCTGTGTATCTCATGTGCTGTCGATTTGAAATTACTAGAGATTGGAATAATATCTGCCTCTATCCTCCTGGCATTGATCCCTCGGGATTATTTTTTCCTGCCCTGCCCTTATATATGTTACTGCACGGAATTCCGTCTTTAATATAAATTCTCTTTAAAAATATATCGACGGACGATTCGACGTGGCGATAGGTAGCGTGAACATTAAGTTGTATTGGTCATATGAGGCATCCTGAGCGTATTTTAATTTCTTTTATGACCTTGGTTGGAAGCTTTGAATATTTGCAATTCACATGAGTCGACCATATCATGGTAGATACGATGTCTTATAACAAATATCACGGATATCGATTTGAGTTAGTTCGCCATTTTGGGAACTTACACTAGTGGTTTTTGCTAGTTACGTATATATTCACTGGGTAGGTGTATCGCATATAACAATAATATAACTATAAATACTACGCTAAAATTAACAAGTATCTTAGAATTAGCCAGATGAGAAAATAAATAAGATTGAAGATTGGAGTAGGATCTGTCAGCAGAAATCCCGAAATCAACAGTTTTTGTTACACTAATAATTAAATATACGTATATTTAATTTTATTACCTAATATATTTGATTTTATAACGATGTAAGAAATGGCATCATTTTGACATTTATTTTCTGTACTTTCCATACCGTTTGAAGAACCAGAACGATTGTGGTCATTTACATTCCATGCATGTATCGGTTTCAATTGTTTGCATCCTCCGGGTCGATGCGAATAAATATCGATTTGGTGTTTACATATCGTAATATCGCACACATATACCAACCAAACCCCGCTTAAAACCCCCTCCTGCCCGGTAAGTGTTGAATGGCGTTGAATCCCCCTGATAAATTAAGGCCAATGCAATGTTTTCCTCCGGGAGTTGAGTGCTGGTGTGAGGTTGGCCGCCTGGGACCATCCCTCGGAAATTGTTACTATGACAAACTCTGTATCATCACCGGTCTGCTCCCAGCATCCACCCCACTCCTCTCCCACCGCTGCTTCCCTCTCCCCTCCCTCACCTTTCCCCCCGTCCCCTACTGCTGCACCCAAACCTTCCCGTAGTATCCCAACCCATACACCCGCTGCCGTTTCTCCCGGCTCGAAACAACACCCCCATCGTACAACTTCACCCAAACCCTTACGCGCCCGTTTCAACACCACCTCCGTCCCCTTAACTACTGTCCCAAATTAAGCGCCGCAATCCAAACTATCTTCACACCCATTTGAGCACCAAAATCCCCGCAAACCCTTATCTTGAGGCACCTTCTCCTGGTGAGACCAAGAGAAGGGAGAGGGTTCCCGAGCCACCAACACCTTCTTCACTTCCCCAGGACTCGTCCTGTTCCCCCTCACCTACGTCTCCAAACCCCCACCCAACTGTCTTATCTTCACATCCGACCCGACAAGGCTCTTTTCTTATCTCGTTCCAGCTCCCGTTCCCCCATTCCAAACCCGGCCCTCTGCTCTAAGGCGCTGGCGCCTCTGTCCTCATCCCTTCCTCCGTCCATTTCAACGTGTCGCGTCCAGTTGGATGTCATTTTCGAGCGTTTTGCAAGCCTCGTACCCTTTACAGCCACCCCTTTTCTGCTCCGTCGGTTCACCAAGTGGACGGTTGGGATCACCCGGGGCAGGGGGAGGGACGTTCCCGTCTGCCGCTTCATTCTGAATCCATCCCCCCTTGATCTTGTCCCATCGTGTGGTTATGATGACCGCTCAACCTTTTCCCCGCTCTAGCGTCTCTCGGGTATTGTCCTCAGCAGTTCCAAGATTGTGCTTTCCTTGATGTTTGTCTGTGCGGTGATTGTGAACTTCGATTCATACAAGTACGCCTCTCTAGGATTTGTCAGCACTGTCCGTCCCCATCTTGTTTATTACTGTCTAATTAAGTTAGGTGACCAGTTTGCCTATCAGCGTCTTCTCTCGGCTGTGCGCGAGTATGGGGGTAGTTATAGTTACTAAGGGTGGCGATGACCACTGAGTTAATTTGCTTCATCGAGAATATTTGGGTAGGTTTACTTAAAAGGAAAAGGAATGATGGAATGGAACTCAACCTTGGTCTTGGACTTCTTTTTATTTACGGCAATTCCTTAAGATGTTTGGGACCAGTTTCCTCTTGTAAGTTTCGAAGAACTTTGATTAACACTCTTTTAAAAGGATTTCAGGCTTTCCCGGCGAAGATTTATGTCAGCGATCTTTCGGGGTTTACACCGGGTAGTTAGGTCTATGGCGGCCAACGTTTCGATGCTCGACTCGAGCATCGTCCTCAGGGTAGAGGTGAGTGGGAGTGAGTGAGAGGTGAGTGGCCACTCACCTCTGCCCTGAGGACGATGCTCGACTCTAGCACCGAAACGTTGGCCGCCATGGACCTAACTACCTGGCGTAAACCCCGGAAGATCGCTGACACACTCTTTTACAAGTAACTCCTGAGCATTCATTGTTTTTTTTCGAATTTCATTTATCTTCAGAAACTAAAAGTTGAAAAGCAGCCTTGTTGGTGAAAACGTTTTGTGGCAGAATTCTTACTATTCAGATAGAAGATGAGTGCTTTATACCTTTTTTTATGGCCAATGTCGAAGATGATAATCGAATACTGTATTTTTAATGAATTAACCAGATATTTTGTATACTCCCGGTTTTTAATTCTTAATGTGTTCTATTAAAAAACAACCGGCTTAGAAGATGTGGATGTAAATGTTCATGAGGCTAATGCATTGCTTGTAAGATAACATACTTTACGTTGTCCATGATGAGAAAACCACCTTTGTTATTTCCACAAACTTTCTTACGCTGGCACGACGCGGGTATCACCACACTATGGCATACTCATGTGCACACATGAGTATGCCACAGTGTGGTGAAACGCGCGTCGTGCCAGCGTAAGAAAGTTTGTGGAAATAACAAAGGCGGTTTCCTCATCATGGATATCCATAATTTCCACGAGGTCAGGCCTGAGATCATAAGTTTTACTTTACGTTGAATTGATATTCAAGAATTGAAAAAAAAATTTGACAGGATTTCGCTGGTGTTATTTGTGTTTTTCCTTTTCTTTGTTTGATATTAATTTTTAGAGCCTAAGTTTTTAAATGAGCACGTGTGCGAATTTAACGACAGGTTCATGGATAGTCGTCGATAGGATTGCTTTTGCATGGTAATGATAGAAGTGTGTACTGGAATCTCCCATCATCGGTGTAGATGTTGAACAGAGTTATTGAATTTGATTGATCAATGTTATATTAACCAACTTCACGCTCTATTTTGCGGGAAATAGCCGGTAATAAACTCTGTAGTTGAAGCACTCTGCATCGCTTCAAGTTAGCGGCTTTGAATGACGCATTAGATTCGCTAGATCCTCCTTAGCATCGTGGCACGATTACCACTCATGTCGGCATTCACACGTGCGTCGTAGACACGAGATGGGCGTAACGTTATGTATGTAATACAAAGGCGTGCACAAGGCTGGAAGTGCCTTCTAAGGACAGTGGTGAAAGACCGTTGTCCCGTTCTCTATGTCTTCTCTCTCTCTCCGTCTGTGTCTCCTCTTCGTTAGTTCCCACCAATGACTTCCCCGTCGGCTCTCCGGGCAGAGAACACCAAAACACCTCCTCCCCTCCTACAAGCACCAATCTCACTTCACAACCTCCCCATTCATTGCGTTCATATAGCACCACTCGTGATGGGGACTGAAAGCGGACACGGTATGCCTTACGATACCCTTGGGGGCGCTTGTGAAATTGCTCCGTTCCCACCCCTGCTTCCCTTTCCCTCTTCGGGCCGGCCCTGCCAACGCGAGAACCCTTTGCGTTAACGAGTTCGAAGGTTTTCTGACAAACAGCCGTTGGTCTCACCCCCACCCCTTCCCTCACCTCAATTCTCCCCCTATGGCGTTAATTCATGCCCAACCACCCCTCACCAGTACACCGCTGTGCATAAAACCAAATCCCCAGGCCGATTTTTATTCAAAACTTTGTCATCCCCCGGACTTCACCCCTCCTCATCCTACTACTCCATTTCCCTTCCCCCAATCTAAAAGTCAGTAGAGGGGGTGTTTTATTTTCCCTCTCTGCCCCTGCATCTTTTTTACGTATATACAACCCCTCTCTCGTGTCTCTACGTCGCACACTTGATTTTGTGTGTGGTGCCACTAGGGGGGGGGGGGGGGGGGTGATACTAGTAGGGAGTGGGTTTTGGGGGTGATACTCGGTCAGTCACTCTCACAACCACCCCTCTTGTATGAAATGATTTATTTTTTTGGTTTATTTAACCCTCAACGTTCCCCCCTCAGTTCCTCGGCGCTGGGGTGGAAAAAAATGATCATTCTTCTCTCCCATAGGGAAGCTTATCTGCTTTTCTAATTTCGTGAAATTTGCTTCGGTCCATCGCCGTGTTTGGCACTGTCTGCGCCCAGCTGTACACAGCTTCCCTCGGGATGTGCCCTAATAATATTTGCGCAAATAAATTTAGGAGGGAGAGAAAAAAATAATGGAACCTCGGAGAGTAAGCTTCGGTTGCTCAGACCCCAGGCGGGCCGCGTGCTACATGTTCCCATTTTTGAGAACGCTCCCGACTGATAGTGTGGAGCGAAAGCGTTCGAAGCCGGTGTGTTTGGTTTCAATACCATTTCACCAGTTCTCCTTGCCATTTGACCTTTATAAAGTATGCACGTTCCTCGTCGCTGGTGGCATGCAGGTTGGGAAGCTCAGTGTTCGTCATCAGGAGGAAAGCCCTTAAAAAAGTCTCTCCTGCAGCTTATCAATGTCATTAAAAAATATCCCTCCGATATAAATATAAAATAAGATTTTATACCAGGATTATAGAATGATTCGCATTTTTATCCGTCGGCATATTCTTCTTTCATATGGTAATCATACGCTGATTTAAATAACGTGTGGAATGAAATTTTCAGGCATGTATTAGTAATTTATTTACCTTGGTAAGATTTTCAAGATCCTCTATTTCATTTTTTATGTATTAGGGCCTTCTAATATGAGTAATCTTTCAGCGCTGAGGAGATAAAAGTCTTGATGATTAATGATACATTATGAATTATTACAGCTAAATAAACCGCATCATATTTATACTGCTTTTACCACATGTTTTTATCCTTGATTAAAATTCCGTGGATTTACATGTATTAATTCATTTGAATTTATTCTTATATTGTATCAATTTATTTTTCCACTCTGTAATTTAATCACTTGATACCATATGATATTTCCGCTTTATATCAGCAGGTTCAGAAAAAAAATCATAGATAACGAACTCATTTATGTTAGAGAAATTTCTGATAATTCATCCTATGTTATAGAATTCGTTAGTACGTTTTCAGTAGTGTAAACTAGTGGTATCATATATGAAAACAATGATTAATGCGCTATGCATCACTACATTCTTTCAATATACAGTATAAGGCTTAAAGAACGTTTAGATTTTTCATAAAATGAAGACACCTAAACATCATATATTTACCTACGCTTATGAACGTGTAGTATGACCATTTAAAAAAATGGATTTATTTAAATAATATTTTAATGTAAAACCTATGGAACTATACTTGTCTGTATATGGGCGAAATGCATTAACGGCATCATTTAGTCCTTTGCTTTTTACGCAATATAATTATATTACTAATTTTTTTAAATGTCAATAAAGTATGATAATTTCTTATTTGCAAGAATGATTAATTCAAAATAAGGGTAGAAGAGTGAGATATATGCTCATTGCCAATACACAAACTGGCTAAGCAACCTACCTACCATCGATAAGTCGGTAAGTATGAACTCGTAGACATTGTAACCCCACGTACGCTTACTACAGAATAAGTTGGCGTACAATCTTCATGTGGTTGATTCTTGTGTGTAGGGTTGTGAATTGGAATGTTCCAAAGGCGGCGAGGAAGGGAAATATATTTTTGAAAAATACGTTCTCCGCAAGGAAAGTCCTTCTTTTCCTCCGTCTCACTCCCTTTCTCCACCCCCCTCCACTTTTCGTCTCTTGTCAGGGACATGAGTAATGCCTGGCTTTGGGAATCGTCCAATATAATAGCTATGCAGATTGGAGTATCAATAATGATATTCATCTCACTCGAAAATTGACGTGAGAAGTGTGTTGGGAGGGGAAGGCGGGAATGTAAAAATAATGAATTCCATCAGCGCATCGGCGCTGATTGAGATTGAAAAATAATTGGAACGGCCGTTTGTCTTTTGTTTGCCGCTCCTCCGCGCTAAGACCGACGGCTTAGTGATTTCTGGGCCGAGGGAACTGGCGCGGTGGCTGCTGGGAAATATATGGAATAGAGACTGGGTGGGGGAATGGAGGTTTGTGTGACGTGTTATTAATGGAGGCTCTCCCTGGCAATACAAGTGATGTAGCTGCAAGCAAAGGACAATTAATGGCGTAGGCAAATTATTAGCTATTAAATGGCCCTCCTACACTTTCGATTCTATAAATCCCATTCTCAAAATTACTGTAGCCAATAACATGAGGCGCGGTGTCCGCTTTTCGACATAGTAATTAGGCAAATGAGCGCTGATGGCCTAGCTGTCGTGACTCTAATACCATGATCGTAAATATTATGTAAATACACTTCCATTTTTTCATGAAAACATTTTCACCAATGAGAAATACCCCTTCTGCCTCGTTTTCCCCTTAGTCGTTGAAAAATGAGAGTGCTGGGTTTGATACTAAGTGAATTTAGATCGTAACTCTTTGCTGTGTACAACGCCTGGCATGTATAACGAATCAAACATCAGAGCATATGAATCTCAAATGAAATTATTGGCCAATGCAAGTAATTGATATTACTGTTTATTTACTCTTTTCATCGAAATTTCATTTTTTGCTGTACATGTTGTAGGCCTTCTCAGTTTAAATTATTTAGGTCGAGCATTATGTCCTTATCTTATTTCTCACCTGTCCTTTGTCTTTTCTCACTCTCCATCATCAATATCGCTTTCCTCGGTGGTGGTAGGGTAATCACCTGCTATCTGGTGGTCACGAGTTCAAATCTCTGCCAGATGGGGTTTTCACCTTCTAGGCCATGGTTTTTGTACTCACTAAAATGGAAACTGTAGTAAATACGAAAGTAATTATGGTATTATTAATTAGTTTTTGGAATTATGTGCAGCACGTTACGTATGAAGCTCTTCACTAGTATTTACCCAGAAACTTATTACGAGAATGGGTTACTAAAGCTGTTTTTTTCATTTTACTTAACTTTTTACATTTGCTTAATAATTCTTTCTATCATTTCATTATCATATGACAAAGAGTTGCTGGAAGGGTAGTGAGGTAACAATTAAGGACATATATATGTCATATTATAATTCCATAATAATGTCATGTGACAATGTTTTTTAGGCAATAATGATTCTATATTTTCAATTACAAAGTAAAATGGACGTACCAAATCTGTTATTTTTAATGATAAAATATTAATGTGAAAATATGTACAGAAAATTATGCATAAGTTAGTTATGCACGCTTTTTTATGAGCTAATATTATGTAAAAAACACCTTTCAAGACTCACGGCAACCTTAGCCGTAATCCTAGAACAAAATCATATCGTATTCGTGTCGTGACAGAAGTTATGGACGGGAAAATTTAACAGTGTGGATACACTTTGTGATTATGGCTGCACTGCGGATAAGGTAGGGGCGGTAATATTGAATTTCTCCCAAGATGCGGGGAGGCAAAGGAGCAAATGAGGTAAGTGTGGAGAGGGGGTGGGAGCTGGGAGGAGGGAGTGGGGAGGAGGAAGACGTAAAGGAGTTCGGGAAGCATAGCCGAAAACTGCCGCTCTCCCCCTTCTAATTACACCGCCATACATTCATCCTCTTTTCTCTCTCACCCGCTTCCCCGCGAAGAAGCCTTGTCCTCCAGTGCCGGCGAGTCACTCCCTCTGCCTCCTTCACGCGCACAGTCCCCTAATCCTTCTACCACCCCATTCTATACCCTCTCTGGGGTCAGGTCTCTTGTCTTAACCCTTCACCACCACCCTCCCTCTCCTCCCCGCCCCTCCCCCCCTCTGCAGGCAATTCCGCAAACACACTCCCTTAAACCCGTCACCCTGGGTCGGTTGGTGCCTCCCTCGTGGATCACCCACACAAGTCTACCCTACCCCTCATCGTACTCCACTCCCTTACTTGAGTATTCCTTGCAGCGTACAATTCGAGATCTCCTTCTAGAAGATCTAAACGTCCTCCTTCTCTTAGCGCCCGTAGGGCCCTAATCCCAAATCCCAAAGCCTGAAAAACTCGCGTGTGGCGGCGTCCCCTGGGAGTTCTTAGCCACGCCGGCGTGGTGTGGAAGTTAAGGACTAATGCGTCAAAAGTGCGACTTGTATAAAACTTGCTGAACTATGGCAATGGAAAGAAAATCAGTGTTTTTATACTGAAATGAAACATCATGTTCATGAAACTTAAATACAAATCACTCTGACGGCGGGATTGTGACAATTGACAATTGATAATGTTGTAATTGTTTAAATATTCTCCAGGTCATTTACTGCCGTAGTCGCTAAAAGAATTGGTATGGGATGTTTTACCATGAGCAAATAATTGGTAAACTACTTGGAAAGAAATAAAAATAACGTTAAACTAGTGTAATAGGGAGAGTTTTTTTGTAACTTCCAAAAACTACTAATGATAATATGTTCTCATTTCCAATTCTTATTTTTAACGGTTTCATTAGAAATGCAAATGATTTTTTGCAGAATAGTTTCAGACAACTATGCTTTTTGGATTCCAATGAGGTTCATTATCGTGTAAACTAATATGGGTGTTGTTTTAAAAATATATCACTTGACCTGTGAAAATAAGCTTATAAAGGAAAATTGTTTTTGTAATGCTTATGGCTAAAAGGATAAACAATGCCTAGAATGATGACTTGAGACTGTATTCATAGCCCTTAATTGCTCTGGTAATACGGACCAATTTTATATGCGAGTTTTTTTTATATTAATTACTTCGGATGAAATGTTTTCTTCATTTGAGTACAGCTGGTTGAATTATCATTTCTTATTACACAGCTTTCTCTTCTTTTGGACGGGTACGTATGTTTCACACACAAATATTCTGCATCTACCAGTAGCTTAGCTTAATAATATGTACTTGATTGTTTTTATACTGCATAAATTAATTCCGTAAATACTATGAATTTCTACTTATTTTCAAAACAGTGTTGATGGCAAAGTTTTCAACTCGCGGCTGGCAAGTATCTCGCCTCAAATTTCATCATTGTTGTACTGCCTTATTATTCCTGAGACTATAAACATGTATTCGTTGAGGACGTGGAACGATATGAGAACTTCATGTGATCTCTTGGAACTTTAGGTGCTGTATTCTGCCGTAAGTGACACACTCGGGGAACAGAATGTCCAGAGAAGAGAACTTTTTCGTTTGTATGGGCTTCTGGTTGAGAGAGTTATAGCCAAACTATTCTAATCCACAAATATCCAGCAATGGGGCTCAAGATGCACTGTAGTTACACTGTTAATGTCAGCATGAAAAATAAAAACATGTTTGGGTTTTGAATAAGTTAAATGTAAATTGTTGATAGTTTCTTATCCATCCTGCTCTCTGTCCGTTCAATTTGCGATTGCTTTCCCACGAGTAAAGTTTTGCAGTTTGCTTTCTTCCCTGTCCAAGAGCAGTTCTTGCGTACCTTTTTCTGAATTTTCAGTGTAACCCGAAGACTCTCAAATAAAAATTTACATTTTTCTTTTGCTGAAAGTATATCGTTATTAGTGTCAATTTTGCTTTTCACCCCATTTCCCCCCCTTGCCTCACACCCCTAAGGTGGCTTGCAGGACATTACTATTTTGTAGATAAGCTTTCATCAGTTTAATGCACTCAAGGTAGTCATAAATAGATGGATTTTTTAAAATGTTAAATATGTCTTGTATTGGAAGAAATGGAAGAGGATATTTACGTTAGTAATGGTTTGTTTGTAGAGCTTTGATGAAATTTGACGGCGTAGACTTGTGTCTGCGAGTAGTCGCTTAGGTAAATTCAAGCGAAGAAATCAATATGATGTTAAGTAAATGAAGACGATGCTTGTGGCAGTTATAATTTTTAATAGCTGCCATCCATTACCTGGGTCTTAATTGATTCAAACCATTCATCTCCAGCAGAGTAACGTAGCCCACAGTCAGAAATTTAAGACGCTGCCTCTGAAGTTCTGTTTGTGCACGATTGTGTTTTGGATACTAAATGGTAAGGCAAAGTTATTCTTTAATAAGGATCATCATTATCTAGGATGACAGATACACCCTTACATTGACGTGGAGGAGAGTTATTACACAAATTATGCAAATTATGAGAAGCCTCGGGGAAGAATTAAAACGACGACAGCCAATAAAAATACTCCTTAGCAACCAGCTACCCTATGTATAGCGGTTGAATGTCTATATTTAGCGGCTGAATAGTAACAAAAATACTTCTACCGGAAGAGTATTCGTAGGAGAGAGGTGAAGTGTTGTCAACGAGAAACAAAAACCCATGAAGTCACCGAAAATAGAATGAAGCTTGTAAATAGTTTGTTATTTTCTCATTAAATTTAAATTGTTAATGCTTCTGATCTTTCCTTACAGATATAGTAATGCAAGCAGATTATATAACAAATAAGAACTTTAAATACACCTACCAGTCTGAAAAATGATGTCAATGGAGGCAGGCGATACTTTGTGGAATTTAGTTGCACTGAACATGTTAAATGAAAGACTTTGTACTATTCCACAATATATTGTGGAATAGTACAAAGTCTTTCATTTAACATGTTCACTGAAAAATGATGATTCATTTTTTGAAGATGATAAAAAAAGAATCATTTCCTTCCACCAAAATTGAAATCATTCCACACACGTCGTTGGAGAAAGACTGTGGACCTTAATTTTGACGATATGAGGAGATAGGCATGTCTCTCACAAGAGCTCCCCAAACTACTGCAAATTTCGGGAGTGACTACTTCACCCCGGATTCTCCAGCTCACGCTCCCTTCTATAGTTTTTATTTTTTTTTTTTCGTTTTTTCCTCGTAGCGTTTCCTTTCCACTTATTCCTCTCAATACTCTCACATTTCTCTCTCCTCCAATTCTCGCCTTTCCCCTTCCATACCGTGTCACATGGTCGTGCCCACTCAGTCAATGCTTTTGTCCTTCCCTAATAATTATCCACTACTTGCATACGTGCTGAACCCAGCCTGCTCTTTCTCCTGCTCCGTGCCCTTCAGCTTACCTCGTTCCACCACCACCCTCTTCGCAATCTTAAGTACCCACGCCAGACAAACGCTTTAATCAATGCCTCGTCGTGTATTTTTTCGTTTACCCCTCTAACCTCCCGAAAACTGGTATGTACAGTCAAAAAAATCCTACCACCTCGGGCCCGAAAAGTTTACATACAAAAATTTACAAAATGTACATTCATACCTTTCCCGTTCCTGCGACCATTGAAGAGAAATTTACCCCTTATTTCTAACTTTTGTGTATTATATTCAATATTTAGATGAATAAGTTCACGTAAGAATCACAGATCGCGTTAAAATGTGTATGAAAGCATTAAGTTTGGCGCGGTGGAATGTAACAAAAAAATAGGACTCTCACACGTATGAAATTTACAAATTTTCGTTTTCTATAAACCTTCGTCAAGGAATCAACTTCCACGCATTTTATTTTGAAAAAGAATGGATTTTTAGGAAGAAGGATAGGACGTATGCTGAGATTAAGAAAGCAATATTATTCTTTGACAGGGCTCTGCATATTTAAATATCTAGAGGATTTCCACTCATTTTGGTTTAAATCTGTCTTATCTGGTTTATCACCGAATAAATTTCACGGAAGAATCACAAAAAGTGATAAATAAATAAAGCCACTTGTTATGAAGCGGTGAAATCTAACACAAAAATGCGCCACTCACACGCATATAATTTCCAAACTTCTACCAATGAAAACATGGTCTTCGTTAAGGAAGCAACAGTTCAGAAGTGTCCTTCCTGGGACGTACGCTGAGATGAAATAAGAAATTGTGTTCGGGAATAGAGGTTCGGCCTATAAAAATGTTGAGGGTTTTCACTCTCTTCCATTTATTCCTACCTTCATTGTTAAATTACCCTAAAAATATAAAGGATGCGTTTCTACAACGCGAATTTTTACTCTTCGAGAATAGTTGACTGTGGCGAGTGTCCTGAAAAACTTGGTGAAATCCACTGGGATGCCTCAAGGAGGCCTTCAATTATAATCATCTCCTCTTCTTCCGACACCCACACTTAAAATCCGGTTGATGGGTGATGTTGAGGTGCTTACGAAAGGGATTTAGTGACAGGTGTTACAATTTTTGACCCACTTTCGTCCGTGATCGATTTTTGAAAAAATCTCTACACCCGTCACCACCTTCGTTGCCTCCGGCATAGGCTTGCATCGGGGACGTCCTCTCTGTAAATTCAGTGGTTCCGCGATAAAAAATAAGGATTCCCATCCTTTTTTCCTTCCCTACCAAGTGTTTAAATTGTCTCCCTGGTATGAGCTGCGCAATTCAAAATATCGATTTCACTCCCGCAACTCTTCGGGTCCTCGCTTGGTATCCGCTTGTAACCCCCCCCCCCCCCCCCAGTGATAAGAGCAGCCTACAGAATGTGCATTCGTTAAATTGTTCCAGCTGCTTAATATATAGTATCAAATGACAGCTCATTAAGGGCGTCCTTCTGGGTACTGGTGGTGACATAACCCAGGGATCCAAGAGGGCCAAATGGCGGAGTTTCGTTACGCAATATGTTTTTTATCTCGTTTCTCTCGTCTCCTAATCCATTCATTCTCTTAGAGAATGCCCAGGCATGTACTTCTGCTGATACGTGCTTGTTGAAATCACTGGCATACGGTATAACAAGCTGCATGCTTCTGAATGCACAGGATGAGACTTAAATTCCGCTAACGAGAGGTTAGTCAGCACACGTATGTTCCTTTTGACTAGCGGCATCTGGCTTTGGAATGCCACGTAATGAACTTGTGAGCTAGAAATTGTGTAGGCTACTCTTTAATGAACCATAATTGCATTTAATCTCAATGAGAAAGGGGTATGCATTAAAAGTATGTGCATATTGTATGTACCTGAACATGAGAGCAGAATGAACGAGAAAGAGTCAAGGTCATTTATTATTTGTTGCCTTGTGTCATTTTAGAACTAATCTTTGGTAAGCGTCTTCCAATATTAGCTCCTAAGTACCTAATAATGGAAATTGTCGATTTTTCGATCGATTCTTTCATTACTGTCCTGGGTACTTTTCTCCTTCAGAAGGCCTCTAACGGGAGGCAAAATACATTGTAAATGAGAAAAATGAGGGAGATGAAGGTATTCAATTGAATTTGAAAAGAATTAAGAAGCTTAAGTGAGAAGTTATGCCATTAAAGTGATGATATTGTTTAAAATTGGCCTTAGAAATTTCCTTCTAGAATAGTATCCACGTTTCTAAGGTACCAGTGAAGTTACCCGTTGAATACCAACGGGAAGAATGTCATAATTTACATTGTAATTGTAATAAATCAGTCATATCTTATTTAGTACAAAGAATCAATGATTTAATGAATATGCACGGAATCTCGACTTCAACAATAAGAATGGTCGTTATTAGTACGATGACTCAAAACGCTAAAATATATTGGAAAATCGTAACGTTTTAGAAAATATTTCGGAATTCCGACCGGAATACAAAATTCCATTGAAGGAATAAGAATTTTTATTTTATTTTCTTTTTATTGGTACCTTTTTTAATAACAGAGAACCACTATTTCTAGTTTAATTTTACAAATAAAAAAATGTCTGCAGCCAAATGAAAATTCAGCTTCACGTGTATTTCGTTTGCGAAAGTTACTGACACACACATACACATCGGTGATAGTTATAGTTGATGATGATTACACAAAATATTTTAAGCTGTTAGTTTATTTGTTTCCTTTCATTTGCTTATGTTTACCAAATTTTCCACCCAAAACATTTTTTGCTTCTTCGTAGATAGTCTAAAATATAGTACCTACCCATAACCTAATGAATAGACATGTATGTTTAATATTATATCGAAAATAACTGTTTTAAATAAACTGTTGTAGGGCATCTTCTCCGTTTAACGTGTCAGCTGTGGCCTCATTTATTCACTGCATCTTGAGCCTCTTGTCAATTTAGACTCGGACACTTCCCATCTCCCTCACATTCTCAGCGTGCCCACTGAATTATTTTCTACCCTCCGTCGTCGAAAAGCTGTCCTTGGGCCATCCTCTTAACCTCCAAACCTACTCCATTCATTTTTTCCCCTCCTCTCCAGTTAAAATCTTTTTTCATAATCCTTACAGTCCCAACTTCTTACGAGGGTGGAAGGGAAGGGGGCTTTTATAAGTCAGCCACCCCCTCCCGCCTTTCCGCCACACATCTTTACCCCTTTCCCATTCCATCCCCCAACTTTCCACCCCGCGCTCCGCCTTCTCGACCTCATTTGTCATCGGAGCTTCCCATTCCGCCCGCATCCCCCATGCAGAGTGGCGCTGCCGTCCGTCCCGCCTCTCTCCCGCGAGTGCGCTGCCACCTTCCGGAGTAATTTTCGAGAGGATCGAGCTCTCTCTCTCTCTCTCTGCCCCTCTGACTCCGACGACACTACCTTTAATGTCCCTGCTGGGTACGCTTCATTACACCTCCCGAAGTCCTGCTGCGCTTACCCAATCCACAAGCCGTTTCCCCTTCAGGCGGTCCTCCACCTCCTCGCCGCCCCACCCTGCTCGTCCTGACATTTCCTCTTTCATTTCCCCTCCCCTTGCCATCCATTACGTCACATCACAACCCCTTTACCTCACCTTTCCCCGCCCCCCCTTTGGCAACCTTCGCTCCCGCGAATTTCAATCGTTTCCCAAAACCCCGCGGAGGGAGAATATGTTTTATAAGGTGCCCGGGAATACGGCGGGGCCATTCGTCGACCTTGCCTGATCCTACCAATTCTCCGTGGCCCTCAACCAATCTCCTCCTCCTCTCTCCAGCGGCCCCAGAACGGCCTCAAAAGCGCCCCCCGTCCCTCTCCCCTCTCCCCCAAACCACCTCCTTGTCTACATTGGAAGCATTTGTCACTGTTGATCATGGCGCTTTGGGCTTTAATGGGCCGATTCCAGCGGGGGTGAAAGGTGAAATTGAGGGTGTTTTGGGTGGGGCTGACTTGGAAGGGTGGCGGGTTTTAGTAGGACGAAGCTAGGTGGTGCGGTTTTTGATGGGGAAAACTGGGTGTGGGGGTGGGTGGGTTCTGACTCGACATCCAAGCCCCAGTTGAAGGGTCTACAGTTCTCATATATGTATCGATATGGTCCCCTTCCAAGCCCTCACAGAGCTGCGACGTGACATGGTCCCTGCCCGGAGATGGAACGAGCCCGGGGTGAGGCGATAAAAGCTCGTCAAATGCCGAATTACGTAGCAGGGTTTTCGGAGAAGGGGTAGTTGTGAGGAGGGGAATGACTCCTTTATATCTTATTAACCCCTAGACGGGGAAGCGGAGTCGGTCGTTTTCGGATTCCGGATTCTGGTTGATTAAAAGTGATTTAAGGTGGGTGTGAGGCCACCATGCCCTCTACCTATCCTCTCCTTCACACTCCCTTTCCGAAATATGTGAGCTGTGAATATGTTCGATGTCTCGACAAGGGAGTCACGTAACTCTTCATGGGTGTAATTGAGTGATGCAGTCTCGCCAGCTCATTCTGTACCACAAACCGATTTCGCTCGGGCTCGTAACTAGAATTTACGTGAGCCGAGAGGCTGCCTTAATTACGTACGTTCGAAGGTATCATAATGAACCTTGATGGGGAACCTGGGAGTGATGAAACCTGTTTTGCTACCTCTTCTATTGCGGGGGTTTCATGAACACTTCGTCTTGTAGATTTGAATCTTATTTTCAATGGTGTAACTCGAAAATGTGTTTGCAGTGCAGCTTTCGAACGGTTCTAGTAACATATCCAAGCGTTTAAATGGATTCAGCCGTCGAAGGGGAATGCGCTGTGTATACATTAACAGTTAATGTGTTCCTAAAAATCGGAAATTATTGGAGATTTGGAGGCTTTGTTGGCCTATATATATCCATGGTAGCTAAACTTTTTTCGCATATAACTTAATATAGTTCTTAAGTATGAGCATTGAAATAAGATAACACCAAATAAACGGTGCAGCCACATAATACTAAACATTCAAATGCTCTAACCACTACCGAATTTTACTTCCATGATTTTTGTACTAATTTTTCTCAAGTAGGGGGTGATCCATTTATCTTCGGCCCTCTTTTGGAGACAATAATAAACGAAACTTATTCATTCATAATTCAGATTTAAGTAAAGAGCAGGTTGATCTACAATCACTGTGTAACTTTGAATTGACGCATTTAATATAAAATGTGGGAAATCTTTTGTTCACTATTCCAATAATTCTGAAAAAATGGGCACATTTTCATGCCGTGTGATAAAATTGTGCAGCATAAGTAATCATAGCGTGCTTTAATAAGCATCTGTTTTAATGCTCATTCTAGATAACGTTTTCCTATGAAACAGTCAGGGTATCCAAAAACTGTTATCTGTTATCGGCAAAAGTAATCTGGTTTATTAGCCCCTAGGTTTAAGGTTTCAAAGACCATATGGTCTCGGCCATGCTATTTCAACATATGCATATAGGATGGGCGGTTTTGGAGATTATCGCTTCAGAGGCTTTGGACCCGAGATGACCTCCAAATCTACGAATAACGCCCACATCCGCTATCTCAATTGCCCACGATAATATAAATATCATAAATAAGATTCGAGTGACATAAGTTATTGCCTACAGAGGTTAAAATGGCCAGCCAAAGGAGCATTTATTTGGGAATATATTCTTGGCCGGGTCGAGACCATCCCTTTAGCTAGGTGTATGCATGCGCAGTTTTGTGGGATAAAATTCATTCATTTTACTCCGGTGACTCTCTAGGGACTTTTAATCGATGCTAAGAATATAGCATTTTAGTAGATCAGCATTTTAACAGCTGTACTAGGCTAAAGAATTATTTTACGTTTCCAAAAATCTTAGCCAGTCTTGGAACGCTGTTTTTTTTAATCATTCTAATGTTTAATTGACGATTGTATGAGAATTTTTGACGACTCGGTGTGAAAAAAGTTAATTGATGATCACTTTTAAAATCGTTAAATATGAAAATGTTTTAAGTTTCTATCTAACCGGTAGTGTAGCCAACTGAACTTTCAACTTATAATTTGCCCATTCTTTCAGATCCTGAGGCAATCTGTGAAATTGGTCATTTAAAACCACGTTATCCATTATGAATCTCGGTTACATGTTACGGAATTCTCTGAAAATGAAGCTTTAATAAGAGGGCAGAGCTCCTGCAGGCTCGCGGTCCGTCCTTGGCATCCGAAACTGAATTAAGTCCACTTTATTACAGCTCCACATCCGCTACTTGCAGTTAGAATGTTTTGTTTTTTCAGATAAGCCCCCTTGAATACCAACGTCAGGCACTCGAAAATTACGCTTATGAATAAGAGGAAAATGAGGATGAATCGTTGTTAATTCATCTCTTTCTACTTAAGAAGTCAATTTTAACTGGTTCAGTTTCCAGCTGTACTATTATTTATAGATGGAAAGTTGATACATACAAACACCCTTTTGATCCAGTTGAATGATTTTCTCTGAGTCCGCACATACAAGGCTTAGGACTATTATACCGGATGCCAGAGGTGTATGAATAAACCTTATCTCCGATTCCGAAGCTGTTGACGAGTAACTCAATCTCTAGTCCTATTATTCTCTCTTTATGGATAATTTTTTAAATAGGACAAATACACCATCCAAACGTTTATAAAAATTACCCCAAGGTCCTTCGTTCAAAGTACTTCTAAGAATTAAAACACTTTGCCATTTCGTATTCAATTTATTCTTGAAAGGGCCTGAACCTAGATCTGACTATTAAGTGTAGGCCTTCATCGAAACGACACGGTATTATAATTGAAACCTTTTGAAAATTATTGATCCAAGTCTTTTTATCTATATTATATTATAACAATTAATTAAATACGTGCATGAAAGAAATTCAGGTTAAAGTAGAACACGTGTTTCCAATCATTGCGGTTGACAAATGATGTGGTATGCAGAAACCCGCACGGGCGCGAAGTTATGCAGCAAGACGGTGACACCAGACCGGCAATTGGGAGAACCGGGTTCGAATCCCGGTCAAGTCAAATGCTTTTTTTCATGGTGAATTTCAACGTCTTGGTGTAGAACATATAAATATTTTACACAATATAAGTATCTCGTAGATCGTCAACATCTATATGCTGAACAATGTTAATAATAAAAGCGTATTAGATGCAAGTAGAACTGTTCTGTGCTTCTATTCAGATCTTCTACCTCCATCTGCTTGTATGCGCCGGTCGAATTTTTATTACTTTAATGTTGCTGAAGGTGATGAGAACGTTTACTTGACACTTTAAATCCAAATTTGCTTTCCAGAAAGTGATAGGATTGCATATTCAATACATTCTTAATTTTCTGCGATTATTTGACCGCTACAGAGGATGTAAGGAGGGATTTTTACATTTAGGTTTACAGGTTTTAGTATTCAAAATCATATCAAGCTGATGGGCAGAATAAAGTTTGTCGGCCGTCACCATTACTATTACAAAATGGTGGCTTTGCAGCTTACCCCGAATAGGCTTTTTGAGCGCTTGCACTAAAGGTTACAGCTCGGAGAGAGAGAAAAACGTCACCTAAAACTCACATTCAATCTGCGTAAAATCTAAATTCTAATCCCATATACTGCACGGGATTTTTTGGTGCGCCGCTTTTTGCGTTGGCTGATTTCGTAGTTTTGACACGCAAAATATCGACTTTGGGAGACTTCAACTCCGTTGCCCTCCAACGTGTCTCGGCATGTGACGTGCACCGACGCGAGTTTGAGGTGAGGGGGTAGGGAAACTCGTAAAAAATTAGATTTACGTCCTCGTCATTCCTCTGTTCGGTGCAATTTGCGCCTTCGGCAAGGAAGCCGGGAGGCGGCGGGTGTCTCAACACCCCCCGCCCCGGGAGGTAAACGCCACTGAGTCTTTTCCGACGGCATTCCGAATCACGTTCTCCCGTGATGCTGGGACGTGCTCCGGCCTCCCTCCATCAAACGTCTCTTCCCCCACCACACTGCCAAGAAAGCATATCCCTCCTCTCTCCGCACGGCATACCTCCTTTTCATTCTACTGTTTCTTGTCGCGATCGCTGCCGCGGTTACCGCTTTGCGAGGAGCAGAGAATTGAGTGACACAGTAGGACGTGCGTGGGGCATAACAGCGCCTTGCACGTGTACGCAATGGGTCGGAACATTGGATCGGTTAGTATGTGGAGGAACGATGCTTCATATTGTAGAACGCGTTAGGACTTGGTAGAATGTGACTCGTGTGTCCGTACACAGGAACACGTATGTGTACCTATACATATTTGCGTGTGATGGAAAGATACTGCGGCACGCAGGAAAACCTCGGGGATAGCATCCGTGAGGAAGGGTGGCTTTAGGACGAGGCTGCGCGGATACCATTTACACAATTTACAACAAGATCCCAATAGAAACTCGCTCCATTTCCTCAACATCATGCTTCAAGTCCAAATTAAAACATTTGTTTATTCATTTAAGTTATTATAGCATGAGTGAGATATATATCTGGTATCTCTATCTGATCTATCTGATAATTTTCATAAATTTGAAGTATATTTGTTCTCACTTTTCCTTAATTTAAAGTACATTTGGTTTCATTTATTTAGTTACTGGCAACCTCAGTATTGTACCTGCCAAACTTCTTGTGAATACTGTGCTTTAAAATTTTGACAAAACTCATGGGTGTTAATATCTCAATGATGTTAATAAATTAATATTATTTCTACACGAGGGGCAGCTATTCAAGAGAGGCGGGGTCTTTGGAGTATCTTGTGCGAATTAACCTCCTCAAAACTCGGGTTGATTGAATTTTGCATGTCGGGAGGAGGAGATCTTTACTATAGAATTTAGCGGGTAATGCTTCATGGCACTCTTTAAATTGTCTGCGTTATGTGTTAAATTGTTAAAAATTTTCAAAGTTACAGAAATTCTAGTGATTAAAAATCAACCTTGCTTTTTTTATTCGCATGTTCGTATGGAACTTTTAAAATTCTTCCCATCTATATTGTACATGTACTGAATAATGTTTGCTGTCATAATATCCACTTTATTTTATTTTATTTTAAAGCAAATGGTACACATACTGCAATGATGCCAATTTAATGTGCACTTATAAAAACCACAAAGAGACACGCGTTAATTTGGAATTATACTGGAAAATACAAGGATTATTGTAATAAATTTACCCCAGGGGGCTCATTAAAACGATTTTTTTAAATTTTGACAATAAGTCTGCAATTTTCTACATCATGGTAATCGTAACTATATACATATTCCATGTGCATACGCAGCAGGGTGATCTAAAATAATTTCTTTGTTTACAAAATATATGAATTACGTTGTATGCATGATCCTCGGAATCGGCCTTACTGTACATGCTAAGAAGCTTATACTCTATTCTTCTCCACGACGCTGTTGCTTGCATCTCGAAACCCTCGTTTGCAACCATTTTCACGGGAATTCTAGCAGAAAGAGAGGAGTTTTGTTCCTCTGTGAGCATAGATCTAGGCCGGAAAATGGCTGCTTGGGTAGTGTGCAAGGTAAGCGTATCCTTTGGTAACGGATAGGAAGGTTGAAAACCGGAGTGAGAAATCTTCGAACCAACTTGCCATTCTCCCTTTGTCTCTACTTACTCTGAGGAAGGTGGCACGGCCATCGAAATATTAGAATTTTTCTCTCAGCCGCTCTTGTCGGGCATGGGGTGTTTTATAAAACCCCTTCGAATTAAGCTGTTCTCTGAGTAACCTGGCTGGTGTAAATAGTAGCATACTTGGCCGTAAATCTAGAGATCCGGGTTCGAATCCCGGGTTGGATGGTTTTTTTTGTTTGAATCATCATTTTCTGATTTTCATCTTCCCCACCAAAACGTGTATTCGTCCTTTTAAATGTAGCTATCCATTTTCAATTACTGTGTGAATATATATATATATATATATGTACATATATATAAAAAAACAAGTTTGTGGAAAAATCACACACGTAATGATTTAGATACACTTTGCCACAAGTGGGGCCGAATTAAATATAGACAAAAAAAAGAACACTCACAAAATAAGTTCTGATATTTCGATTGCCTAGCAACCTTTCTCACATAGGGAAGGTGGCAAAGTGTATCTATATATATGCGTGATAGATGGCGGGTTTCCGGGCGAAATTCGGAACCTTGTGTGGAGAGGAGAGGAAGAGAGGAGGCTTGTGCGTGCCTGTTTTCGCCAGTCAGTGGGTGCGTGCGCGGAAGTTTATTTGAGGTTAAGAGAGGGAGGTGGGTTGGGACGGGGCAATATGGTGTGATAAAGGTTCACGGGTGGAAATGGGGATATGATGAAGAGGTGCAGGGGCCGACGCAACGGATGGGGATATAACTCGGTTTGCGCCGCGGGAACGGTATGTGTGTGGGGGGGGGGGAAAGAAAGTGTGGTGAGAGAGGATATTCAGAGGGAGGGAGTTGGAAAAAAGGATAATTGGAGGAAAAGAGATGCAGGTACTGGTTGTGTGAAGGGAAGGTAGGGTAGTGGGAAAGATGTTATTATCATGCGCAGTCTAGTCTACAGATTGGAGGCAAGGTTTTTGGACGGGTTCCCGAAAATTATTGCGTGTTGTCGCGCGTCGCCCCTAAATCATCCCCGCGCTGCCTGAAACACCTCTTGTCATAAACTGCTACCTTCCTTATCTCCGCTCCGTCTCCACCACCTTTGTTCCTTGCTCTCTATTCTTCCATATCTATTAGACGTGGGCACTGGGTGAACTCCTTGTCATGGTGGTCAGTGATCTCAGATTACGTGAGAGTTGAGAAATTAGAAATGTATCAATGAATGTGATTGCAATAAAAATGTTAAATTAAACATAAAAAGACTCGTGTTCTGGAGATTAAATTCTTCCGATATCATATGAAAAGGGATGCCAAAACTGAAGCACCAACGAGTTTCGTTTTATTGCATGCATACCTATCCTATGCCCTTCCCTTTCGGGGTAGATATGGTCAAACGGTTTTAACTGTTGTTTGTAGTTCCGTAAAGCTAACTCTGCTTTATTGATTTACCGCCTCTGCATACCTACTCTTAATCAGTAATTCTCATACATTGTTTATACACGCCCTCCTGTTCTTTAGATTCCTTATATTCCTTCTCTTGGTATTATACTCTTGCTCGTTTCGAAAATGTAATTATTCTAGTAATTCCCTTAAGATATATTCTAGAGTTTTATTTATGGCAATATATTTCTATTTTGGTTCAACTAGTATTATATTCACACTTTAAATTTTAAAATTTAATTTTAAAATGAATTGGAGACATTTACGTTGATCTGTTTAAACGGCAGCAAAAACATCTTTGGTTGGAACGTAACGCATTTTCGTCACGAAATTTTCTACTCGGAGCAAGAAAGATGATTAACTTGTTAATGATGAAATTGTTTATTCTATTTTTGAATTCCATAAATATTCTGCAAAATTAAAAATACCACAAATAGTCTCTATGTCGTCAGCGTGTATGTTAATAGAAAAAGGATATTGACCGAAATGTTACCATCCACTTAATCCGTCATCAAACGATAAAACATTTTCTGAGTGTGTTTATCGCTCAGGGGTTCGCAGTCTTTTTACATAGCATTGAAGCAAAAATGCAATAGCTATTCAGAAAGGGAAAATATTTTTAAGGGAAAGTGAAATGTAAAGGAAGATACATGTGAAATATTGATGCATAAACTTCCGCCAACTTGAAAATCAATGGATAAATCTTCAAGATAATAGCAATTGGCTCTCGTATAACCTGTATATAAAAAATAATGTTTGTTTGTTTGTCTGTTCGTGTTCTATGCGCTCCAATACCATTCATCCGATTACGATGAAACTTTGGTGAGTTGTACGCGTGCCCACGAAGGTTTCTGAGGGATAAAAATGGAATATTTTGGGTTTTTTTACCCCAAAATTGTTCACATTTACTTCCATAAGAAAATCATGAAATTCGGTGCAGATGTTTCTTTATTTTCTTTTTTCAATTACTTTCACTCAAGAAATTGGATAAATTTTTAATCTAGAACGCATAAAAGAATGCAGTATTTAATTCTTTCATTCAATTTTCTTGTACGGTTCGTTTTTGTCCAATTGTTGCGTTTTTATAACGAAACTCATTATTTTTTCTTACTTTTCAACATTAGAAATTTCCTTGGCAACCAGGCGTGAATATCCATTAAATAGCGAATTCATGAATGGCTTATTTACTTCTGCAGCATTATTTGTGACTAGTTTCATATAGTCAAACGACTACAGTTCGCCTTGGCTTCTCAATGACCATCAACAAGGCAAAAGGTCAATCGCTTCAAGTGTGGGGATTAAATCTGGAAAGTCCAAGCTTTTCACATGCTCACGAGTGGGACTGCCGAAAAGTTTATTTGTTTTTGCAGAGGGCAGAGGGCATTATTTTTGGGAAGACCAAAAATAATTAAAATCGAAAAACACTTGAATTACTTTTTTAAACTATATCCACAACAAATCATTGGCTTTCACTTATATTTTATATGTTATTGTGTCTGTTTTGTATATGTGTGCCTACTTAGAAAGAAAAAGAGGCATTGCAACGCATGTCGAAAACAGCTAATGTGTAGTAAAGTACAAAATATGAACTTTGGTATCGATTTATAAATGTTTATTAAGAATTGAGAGTGAATTCGTTAAATAGTCGAAAGCAGCTAGACTTAAGCTCGGAATGGTCAAGATCTCTCTGAAATAGTCGTTGTTACCTTACGAGGAGCCGGAGAGCAAGAAATATAAAGGATCTGATTATTAAAGTATTGTAATAACCTTTGGATATTTGTGATAAAATATATTCATCTCATTTGATAGATTCTGGGTCCAGCATCTGCAGCAGCTTGACATGAGTTGGGAATGGTGAAGATGAAAAAGGATGTAATAGAGCATTCATGCAATTGCACACAATTAATTTTAATGCATGTTGTTCTCTCAGATATTACCAAGTCCTTAATTAGCATGCCATTCCTAATGTTTTGTTTCTATTCAGAGTCTGTTTGTACTTCTGCTTTGGGTGACGACCATCCAATTGTTTACCGAACCTAAATCAAATAGCCAATTGATTGATAGCGTCGGGAATCTGAAGCCACTAACGCAAGGCAGAAATGAACGCTCCTATTCGCAGTACTGGATGATAAATTCTTCAAATATACCTCTCCGATAATCAAGATACAATGTTATCCCTCTTTTTATCATTTAATACGCAATGAATTAGGGCAGTTATGCTCAAATGGAACTTTCTGCACATATGTATTGATTGTTGATTACGTAAACCTGTCCTGATTGACCTGAGACCACAGTTGATAAATGGACCATAGAATTTCGCAAATAGCTTTAATGCAGAGTAAATTAGACTAGCCTTTATAATTCATGCGTGAAATAAACTCCTTTGATAAAGCTTGGCGCTACGGTTTAATCCAGCAATCAGGGCCACTGCTTGGGTAAACATGTCACTATTTGCTCAGCTATGTTCGAGTGGTAAGCAGAACTCCTAGATTTGGGCTGCATTCAATCACTTTTCAACTCTTGCTAAGGTATTTCAGTCAGTGCAGTTACTGTTAAAATGAATCGACTGCAATCAGCATTTCTGACCATCCACTTAACCAACTAGATTAGCTTATATCTCCCATAGTTCTTTGTTTTTCTAATTGGGGACAAGATTGGTTCAACTGTTTACTAAATAGCTAACAAGGGAGGTGACACGAGAATTAAATTCGTTGACGATTTTCCACCACAATTTCTCTCATTTCTTCGAATAAACAGAATCCAATGTTCAATAATGCCATCAGATCTATTGAACATGACACGGAACTATACGTCTCCTGGTGGCTTGGCGCAAATTGTTAGCTAAAACGGTAAAAAGGATAAAGCTCGTGCTTTATATTATTAAGAGGATATTGCCTATTGATATCTTTCATCATTTCTCATAAAGTTACCTTTAATAATACCTCTCGATCTATTGTTTTTAACCTTGAACTTTGTATTCATTGGTGACTATAATTATCGCAGTTTTGGAAGAAGCAGTTCTAGTAACGCTTCCGGCCCAGTTACAGGAAGCTTGGCGCTGTTCAGATGAAGCCGTATTCATTTTCACGCTCAGATAGAATTTGACGACCACCATATCCAGATCGGTTGCGGACGTTCTGGCATGCCATGGGCGCGGTTTTGAATCCGGATTAGTGCATGCATGTTGCCTCATGTAGGTCTTATAATAATATTACTCGATTATATTTAAGATATAGAATAACAATTTTGTTGAATTCATTCAGGATATGAAATTACGAATTTGATGGATATTATGCTGGAAATTAAATGAACATTCACGTGGATCTCCTGCAGGAATTCTATTCCCGTGGCTTTCTTCAGGATTTCATCTGAACGATGTTAATCTTCAAGAATAACCACAGTTGAATTCCATGGAGTTCGGCAAGCATCTTCGTCTCGCAGTCCATTATTAAGGACATGTTGTTGCCGATATTATTCAGGCAATGGGATAAATATTAACGTCGATCTTCTCCAGGAAATAGAATTCTCTTCCCTGGCATTCTTCAGGCTACCATCCGAGCGATGGTAATCTGTATTGCCTCGGCTCTATTCCATGGTGAGCATTTTTGACTCGTAAACATTTCGTCTCAGCTTCCTGCGGAGAAGTTTGAGAGAAGTCTCTTGATTCACTCTCTTGCGAACACTCACCTAAGGATTTGGAAAAGCGGGAAGTTTATCGGCATTAATGGAGGAGAGGAGAGAGGATGGGGAAGAGCTGGAAAGGAGGAGAGAGCGGCAGAAATTGAGTCGGAAAAATGCTCGACGATTAGCGAAATGAGGGCGAAATGAAGCAAGAGGAGAGAGATGGAGAGAAAGAGAGAGAGCATTAGCCGAAGGATGCGTGGAAGACTAAAGGAAAGGCGACGCTGTGAGGGGGGGTAGAGCTGGGGGGGGGGAGAAAAAAGTGTTACGACGGGATTAAGAGGAGCTTGGGCGGGAACAGGGATGGAAATGAAGGCGAATGGGTGACGCGGGGAAGGGAAACGACCTTCGCGGGAGTGGGGGGCAGTGGGGGGGTTAAATGGGTGAAGGCTTGTGGAGGGAGTAGCGCGGAAGCGCGGTGGCGCTGGTTGAGATAGCCCAGTCGGAGCGTCATGAAAATTTCAGTCAACCCCTTTCACGCGCTCCACCTTCTTCTTCCGCACCACCCGCCTCTGGTTTGATTCCCCCCCCCTTCCTTCCCCCCCCCTCATACAACCCACCTCCTACCCCCTCAAAGAATCTTCATCCCTTCCCAGAACCACCCCCACAAAATCCCCTCCCGATTGCCGGCTTTTGAGTTTGCACTCAAGGGGTAACAAACGCATGTGGGGGAAAGTGGCAAGAGGACCAGGGAAGATTCAAGATGGGGGTAGGAAGGAGATTGCACGGTAGAAGGCCGGGGTGGTTGTAAAGCATGAGAGAGGGGTGCGTTGAGGCAAGAGTCTGGTGCGAAACCAGGGGTGGCGGACGTTTTAAACCGTAGAGAGAGAGTGGGGACCTGAGAAGTAGCAGAGGATGGGAATCTTGCGATGTAATGAGGTGATTATGTCAGGGTGAAGTGCGTAGCAGGAGTTTAATGGCGATGGAAGTTTTCGCTTGAAATTATGAGTGAGGGATGGGGAAATTTTTGCTAGAAAATATTTCCTCGAATTATGACGGTTCCCCTTCCACCTCTTCGTAAAAGGACAATTAAACGCCCTATGAGAGGGTCTAGGCTTTTACAATTAGGCAGATGACTCCCAACTTCTTGGGAATGTTGTGCCTGCCTCCCTAAATAGCAGGACTGCGACGAATTTATTCCCAAAGGCAATTACACTTGATGAGGGATTGTAGGGATATTTCGATGCGATTCGCGTAACCCATCATTGGTTAATGCGTCCTTGGAATTAACGATGCGTGTATTATTATGAAACAAAATAGTACGCTAATGGGATTCTCCTGCATGAAATATCTGCGATAGGTTTTTCAATTTTGTGATATCAGTGCAAATCGGGTCCCAATAAAAAAATAATGTCGTCCTATGGAATAGTATTTCTATTAATGGGTAAGTGCTCCCTGCTGGTAAGTCAATGAAACTCCTAGATTAGCTATTTTTATAGTGTCTATAACGCACTTAAAAAAATATATATGTTAAATAATTATGCAATCTGCTCTCATGTACAGCTAACCAATATAGGAGGGTGAGTGTCACAAGTTAAATCACCTGGATTCAATATTTTACTCTCCTTTGTAATTAAACTAATTTGAAAATTCTATCTCGTTTTTGTTCATGCTTTTGAAAGTTACAAAGTTTTTGGGTTAATTTGCCTATTTTTGTACAAAAAGAGCTCTTTGGCCAATGAAACACTTCATTCTGTTGTCGAGTATAGAAGCTTTAATAACAGCACAAAATGAATTTACAGCGATAGGTGAATCTTCCAGGGTTTTTTTTTATTCTGGGACGCGTATAAAACAAACCGCCGAATGGCAATTTATTGCACGCAGTTGAGCCGTGAATTTAAATTGAGTTTAAATTGATTCGAAAATGCAATCACCATCGCTTTGTGTGCATATGGAAAATATTGTCCACACTTTTCGTACGCCTTGTGGGGATGGGGGGGGGGGGTTATATTTTCGTTGCATGCATAAACCCAGAATCGAATCCCAAATATACCGTCGGACAGAGAGAAATTATCCTCTAGTTTCATGATTACCTCATTTGCCGAATTGTTCCGCTCAATATAAGGGAGGAGCGACGCTAGCGTCATCTTTTTTATCCTCCTTTTTAGTCCTCCTCCCCCGCGCAAGAGTTTATCGGAATTTCCTCCTCCCTTCAACACAATTATTACCCCAGAGCTATTAAAACAGAGTGGCAATCGCCTTATGCGTTTTTACGACGCTAATTTCCCTGAGAAAAAATAATAAGACTGAAGAAAAGACAAAAATTTTCGAGGCCGTTTTTAAGGCCTTACCCCCTAAACTCACCCCTTAAAAAAAAACTAACTCTCTCCTACCTCCCACACCGACCTCGCGATCTTCTGTGTGGAAGATGAGAAGAGTGCAGAGAAAAAACAAGCGATATTCCCTATCTCATTCTCCGTTTTCCGCCCTTGCCGACTCTCCCCACTGTGTGGGGGTGTACTGTAGTGTGGGAACGTGGGGGAGATGGGAGAAGGAGGAATTTTCTGTTATACAGATAAAGTCGGGCTATTTTCAGAGCACCGCTCCCGACGAGGGAGGTGGATGGAGTAGGGCTGTATGGGCCTGGGGTGAAGGGAAAAGGGTTAGGGAAGGGAGCTATAAAGTCGCACATGATGTGAAATAAGGAAAGGGAGAGAAAGGGGATGGTGGGAGATTTTGCGGAGGGGGCAGAGGTCGTAGCGAGCGAAGGGGAGGGGTTTTTAGGGCTAAGGAACTGAGATGAAGGTGGAGAGAAAGTGGAGAGAAGTATAGGGGAAACAAAATGGAAAGGAAGGAGGACGCACAAGCAGTAGAGGAACAAAAGAGGAAAAGCTTAAGAGGCCTTACACAGAGGGGGTAATGGCGTTGTTTCCCCCACCTCCTCTCCTTCTGCATTATTATCATCGTGCGTATGTTTCAGATGAGCCCAACCTTCTAACAGATTCCTTTCCCTTGTTTCTGGTCTAGATTTTCATCAAACTAACTTCTTTTGGGAATTATAACAATGAAGAGGGGCCGGAAGATGAAAACAAGGTAAAAGGCGGACGAGGCTCTTTCTTAGGAAGCTCGCGCTTACGCAATTATCTTTTCAGCCAAGCAACTTTATCGCAAGCTTCAGAAGCAACCGCTTTTGCCATTGTTTGAGTAAAATGATCGTGAAATTTAATTGTTTTACATGCAAGGATACCTGTGCGTTGGAAAGGCAACTTAGTTTCTACTAGCTCCGTTAACGCTGACTCTATGAATAATTGTGCCAAGAACTGGCGACAAATACCTATTCCTGGGGTTCTTGGTCTGGAGTGTGTAGCATTTTTCAGTTTAATTCACCAGAAAATGTTATTGTTAAGCACCTCCCATAGGAATACTCATGGAGGGATGTGGAGAAGCAAGTGTAAATCATATAACGTATAAAATTCTTTTTGAACAAATGGAAATCATTGGAAACAATCGTCATTTGAGAAATATCAAGAGAAGAAATGTCAATCTTCAAGGAAAGTTATAGTCAAAAGCCGACTCGATCGTGAAAATTTGTTGCCTTCTTATGCCGGAAGGTCATTGTTCACATGGAAAGTGATAAATACCGAGATAGGAGGAAAGCGTCCGAATGATACAAATTGAAAAGGACAATTAAGCTAGTAACAATTTTGGATTATGACTTAGGTTTTTGCGGTGTTCAGGTTTGCAGTTAGGCAGGTTTTCGGGTTTCCTCCGCGTTGGCATCATTCTTGATGGCGATGTTTCACCTACAGTGCCGTAGGCATCCTCAGGCTAGGCGGAAGTGGAGAATGCATCGAAATGAAGAAGGTGAAACGTCGCCAACAAGAATGATGCCAACGCGGATGAAACCCAAAAACCTGCCTAACAACAATTTTGAACTCTAAAATTTAGATGATACCACTTATTTGGAAAATAAGGTAAATTTTAACTGACTTTTCGGTTTTGGTGCCACCACGTCGAGGAAATGATAAGAAAGTCATAATCCTCACAAGAATCGTTTCATGTACACTGAAAGGTTCTTCAGCAGAGTTGCCTATTATTTCTCCAACTTCAGGTAGTTTTTTTCAAATGAGCTCGACGTTATACCTCCATCCATTTTATCTGGATTTTATTCATTGAATAAGTAAGTAAAAGAGATATTCAGAATTGATGACAGAGACCAGGGGTAAGGATATAAAAGGAGGCTGGTGAAACGTTTTATACGTAGTGTAGCATTGTATGGGGAAAAATTGTGGACTCTGAGATAGGAAGGCAAGAATAGGTTGCTAGCGTTCGGGATGTGGGTCTGGAGGGAAATGGAGAAAGTGTGGGGGAATTAAAGGAAGACAAACGAGGAAGTGTTTGGTATGGCTGGTGAGGAAAAGGAAATCGTTTTGAGGAGATTAGAAGGAGGCAGAGTAGGAGGTTAGCAGAGGTGTTGAGGGACGACGGGATGCTTAAGGCCATGATAGAAGGGAGGATGTTGCTAAGCGGGGAAAAGGGAGAGAGGAAATAGGTTTTATGGACGGGATAAAAATGGTTTGGACGTATGCTGGGATGAAGAAATACACTGTGGAGGTAGATAGAGCGGCTCTGAAATAACCTTGACTTTTGCTAACTTCCATTAAAACCTACCGTAACCGGCATATTTGCTTAAAATTTAAAAAAATCATGCGAAAAAACGCGTCAATGACCCTGGTAGCTGCCTAATACATCAGCCACCACCAAAGGAATTCTAATATATGCGTGATAATGTTTCCAATAATTCTATTTTCCAATCCAAGTCCCTTGTGCTACAATGTAGACTGAGGTCAAGAACAACGTGTTCGTATGTACATACAAACCCCCGCTGAAATGCGCCTTGAATTGAGATGTTTATGTAACTGGCTAACACTCCGGACCGGTATTTCGGAGATTCGGATTTTAATGCTGATCAAGTCAAATGATTTTTTCATTGATAATTTCACCCTATTTATGTATGTATATATGCGCACCCTGTGTTTATATGCGTGAAAGGTTATTGACGAGTGTTGCTTATTTATTATCCGAACTCGAGTAGTATTTCAAAACTAGGCCTACGTAATTTAACCATCCATTTCCCAATATCAAACCTCTTTTCAACTGGATTATTTTCCATGAATTAGTAATATAGAAGAAATATTCAGGCTATGCGAAATAGCCTTCTCAGATATTCGTACAGTAAATAAGGAAATGAGATGGACTTGGTTAATACACAGATGTGGAACTGGTCAAAAGTTATAAGAGTGGGTGTGGAGAGTGACGGACGGACCCGGACGGGTCCTCGGGGCGAGGAAGCGACGCATGCCGGGAACGGTCAGATTTTCCGGAAGAAGGAGAGGAAGGAACGAGGAAAGAGTATGGCGGGATGGGAGGGAGAGATATTCTGAGAGTTTTTGAGGGCGGGGGAGGGAGGGGGGTAGGCAAAAAAGAGTCTTACCGGGTGGGAGGGTAATAATAGGTCCAGGGGAGTGTGTTAGCCTTCTGACGTCCCCGGGAAAGTGACACTGGGGTAGCAGTGGACGGGTGAGCTCTGCGGAAGATAAAATAAGGGCGAAAGGTTTGAGGCACTGCAGGCTCGTAGGTGTGGGTGGGGGAGTTGGGTCAGTGGAAAGGAGGAGGACAGGGAAGCCCTTTTCCGAAGGGAGAATGGGATCCAAGAGAGGAGAGAGGTGCCGAAATGAGCCAGGTTGGCATTTTTCGTCGTCCACCCTCACTAACCCTCTCTCTCCCCCTCATGAGAGACACCCTTTTGTTTTATTTTTTCCTCCCTCCCCAACCCCTGTCCTTTCGTCCCCTTCTCTTTCTCTTTTTCCTTCTGCACAATTTTCACCCTCTCTCCCCCTCCCTCCGCTCCCTCTATCTCACCCTCTTGTATCCAACCCACGGTCTTACCCCCTCTTTTAAAGCATGCCGGTCCACCTCCTCACATATGTCGCTTGCTGTAATGAAAGCGGGGGTCGCTGTTAGATTGTGTGCCGGAGATGGGCTTGTATGTGTGTGTGTGGGAGATCTGGAGAGAAGACGGTGGACAGTATTGCTCCCTCGCTAAGGGATGGAGGAGGGTGGCGGTGGGGTTGAGGGTCAGAGGAATTTTTTTTTTGCGTTTCCTGGGGGAAGGTTTGAGGGTGACGTGCAGGGACGGGGAATATGGCAGAGTAAAGGGTGACCGCAAAGAATTCGGTATAAGGGGGGAGGCGATGTCGCGAGAGGATGGTACCTCGACCCCCCCCCCCTCCCCCTGTATGGACGGAAGTGGGTGTGGAAGGAAGTTACGGGTGTCAGGCTAGGCCCATGCGAGGGAGGAGGAGGACATTTGGGAGGAATATCCCGGTGGCCTTAGGAGGAGGGTATGAGGAAGAGGAGACCCCTGTGGTGGCCGGACATTAAAGGCGGAATAGCCCCGAGACATGGGCTAAGAGGGAGAAGGGGACATTTAAAGCAAGAAATGAGGAGTGCGAAGAACGTGTGGGGAAATTCTAGTTCGCTTGCCTCTTTTTTTTCCCTCGTCCCTGCTTTTTCGCCTTCCGGCTTCCTCTCCGCCTGCCTCTTCCCCGTCGTTCTCCGACCGTATAATACTACTGTTGCCCTCCATCCCCCTCGGGGTGAATTACACTGCATGATGCGCTCGCCTGGTGCTCTAAGTGACTTAAAATGTCTGCGGAATCATTTTCAGGCGGTAGATTTAGCGGCGGTGGCGGTGCGTGGTTGTCGGTCCTTCCCCCGAAGCGTCCAATGGCTCCGCATTCGAGTTTTTATTGCTGGTCATAATTTTAATACATTTTTCACTTTAGCTTTTTGTCATGTGAAGAGAGGCATGGACTCAATGTGGTCGGAAATAGTAATCTTTGTAAATCATTAGAGGGAATGATTCAAGATTAGGATATTTATATAAAACCACGCAGATGGTGTTGCGGGAATTATGAGGAACACTGCCACTACAGTTCTTCATCAGGTCACTGTTTCATATGGGTTTGAGAAGAGGTTTATAGTCAGTTAGTGTAGTCGCAGTTGTTTTTCGGTAAATTCATGGCCACTTGATGATTGTGATCAGTTTACAAAAGAAAATACTGACCCACCGACCGGAAAAAAAATTCCTTTATGCTTTCCATTTATTGTATCCAAAATCAGTATTAACCCGTTTTATCTTCATTTGCTCTCTTTTCATCTAATTTTTATTTGTATGTTCTTTCTTCACTTGATCACTGACTCGCAATAATGTTGTTATTGATGACGATTAAAAATGCGGGTAAAACACTCCAAACAACCTATTTTTTTCTCTAAATATTCCTTAGGTTTTTGTCTTTATCCATGTCTTGATAATGGATGGGTATTAAGAGCCATATTTGGCAGCTATATGTATTTCAAATATAAAGTTTATATTGTGAATCAAAATATTTATTTTAAACCCTTAATTAATACTTATATGGCATAGGAAGGATGAAGATTAATTAAAAGTTATTGTTGCATACATATTCACCTCGGACCTATTTTTTCCAGTTAAAGTTTCCTCACGTAACTTCAATGAACTTTCTGGTCTTTTCCATTGCCTTCTCTGGCATACTAATAGAAAAATTAATGGTATCATCATTTTGTGTTGTGGTATATAATTCAGAAATATTTTATCCATATTAATTATTTTTTAGCCATCGATTTTTCCTTCAACTTTATCAAGAGCGGGGATGTAGAGATTATATCCGAAACCAGGTTTTTAAACCAATTAACATTCACCCAGATGTACCCCTGCATAAAAGGCGAGGGATAATCCTCTATGCTTGCAAAATAAAAGTAGAAAACGCTTTCGGTTTTTTCGTATTTACGGTTTTAATGGATTGGTGCATGCTGAAGCTAAAATACAAATGCTAAGATGATTTTAAATATTCCGCGATTGGGTATAACGTTCTGAATGCGATTTCAGACTTTGAAAGCAGAAAAGGGTAACGATCTTTTTATATTTTTTTGTGAATTCATTAGTCTATACAGTTAATATGATCAGAATTTAACATCTTTTGGCCAAATATTTTCGTTTTCCCATTAATCTCTTTGAAACGTATCAGCTTGGAAAATCAATTTCTAGATATTTCCACAATCTGTAGGTTACTTCAAAGTCATAGTTTTATTCAAATTTAAATGTTATAGCAAGGCGAAGGCGAATGAATTAATAGCAAGAATTAATAGCATTAATTAAATATAGCAAGGCGAAGGCGAATAATGAAGGCGATATTTTTAAAACTGTTTCTCTGGCTCTTCAAAGAAAATACTCTAGGAGCGAATATGTTCACTTTAAATAATAGCTAACAAATGTGAGAACGATGTAAATGATAGTAATATATCTTTATTACTCTCAAAGGCAAAAAAAGCCCGCAACTATTTACGATCCATTTAGCAATAGTAAAAAATTAATTTTTAATACCTCATTTAAATAGAAAGTTTACCTGCTTTGCCTGCTGCTGGTAGTTTAATACGGAACGTACCCGTGGAATTCATTTCCTATGATGTATCAAGGAAGTTAATCATTTTATTCGCTTAAACAGCTTTCCCTACAGGGATAATTTTATTCGGTGGAGAAATATATTTACAACCGTGCACATTTGTCCGTTTGAAATATGAGCGTTTATTTCAGGTTTTCTGTATTGAGTTTTCCCTTTTGAGGAGTTGTCAGACTCTAATAATGTTTTCCAGCTTGTGGAAGAGAAAAATAATAACATTTTTAATCACATGGAATTGAAGACATTTTTTTGGGGATTGACCATTATTTAAAAAAAAATTGAGTTTTAGTGTCAATTTTTACTTTGAGAAATAGCACCCATTCCATGGTTTGAAGGGCAACCATTTTATCGGTCTCAGGCTGCTATAGAGAAATTGCGGAGCTGAAACTTTTCTCATTGAAATAAACTGCATTCGGAACCCAATGAGCCTACAGTGTAGTTCATTTCTACGAATCTTGTGGGTAACGCGTTAGTTCATGATCAATGTTGCTGCAAGCGATTGTTCACATTTACTGCATGATAAAGTGATTAAGCGCCATAATTACTCAAAAACTATCACCTAAAGTCACACCTAAAACACCCGAAATTTTGTGCAACCAAAGCTGAAAGGAAGCTCTTCTTACTTTTGGCCATTTTTTTGTTTCGAATGGCTCCAGATTCTAAACTCACGTCGAGAAAACATTAATGCTGTGAATGGAAATGGTAGTGTGCGATAATGAAAGCATCTGCCCGCTTTACCACGAAGCTGATGGCACTAAGTATTAGCCAAAGTTCTGAGGAGTACTTTGGGTAATTTATTTAAATTATGGTAATATATTTGGCCTACCTTGTGCCTGTTATTGAAACACGTAATTCGTATCAAGGTTAACAAAATGCGCTATCGAGAGTGTCATATATATGAGTACCTAATGCAAAAATTCTCTATAGCCAGATTCTGTTTCAAAGACTTCAATCCTTGTATTCAATACCTTTGTAGTCGTTTTGCTGTAATGTGGTCTTCATATTGCTGTTCAATTGAAAACTTACTTATAAAATGTTACCTATCTGACGATCTTTCGTTTTTTTTATTTCAAAAATCGAATCTTATGCTACGGTATACATGAGCGTAATTAATGGACTCTTATCACCCGTCATATAAGCCTAGCTTAAATTTAGCGGAAACATAGATTTTAGAGGTTTTGTAATGTATCGGTATTTGTAAATAATGATAATATAATTTCTTATTTGTATTTTCCTTATTTGTTTACCGTGCAGTAACTCTTGTAGTAAATTCCTGAAAGTGAATTTAGATGTCATGCTTACCTTGTAAAAAAGCATTTAATTGTTCTCCCTGGAGAAATTTCCCCCTCGGCGATGAGTTAATTCCCTCTCTGATAATTTCTTATTTTTATGGAGAGGCATCCCTTGGTGAGTTCACGCTGATGAGTATTTAGTGCATGAATTTCCATTCCTTTGTTCATTCAAGTCTTGTGCCTTTGATTGCCAGCGGGTGGTTGAAATGAATTAGTAAAGCAAGTTATGAGATCAAGGTTATCACACTGGATGTCCCGGCATTACCGCACAATGCACATCAGCAAACGCAGCGGACGTCTCAGGCAGACGGCGGCGGGTCATTTCACCTCAAAAGCGGGACTTCGTCTCCAAGCACACGCGCATAAGGACAGGTTGGTGGCACCCTCAAGAAAGGGATGCATGTAAGGAAGAGACGGTTGTAGGTAGGATGGAAGTAAATAAGGGAGGGCGGGGGTTTTCTGCCTTCATCCCGGTTTGCCCCCGAGGCGCGAAAGCGGTCAAGCGATGGACGGTCGCTCTTGCTTGAAACGTCTCCACGGTCTCTCGGTGGTGTTCCGTGCCGTAAGAAGGAAGTTTCACTTGTCCCCTAGGGTCGGACAAGATAGACAGGGACTTGACCAAGTCATTAGAGACGGTTCCCGCTTACTCTCCTTGCCAGCAAGCTTCACAGGCGCTCCTGTCTCACTCTGCTTGCAAAGTTCTCAAAATTCTTCCCTGCGGCGTGATGCCCACGGAGAGTTATGGCCGCGTTTTTCTGCGTTATTGAAATTTCGAAGGTAGAAAAACACATCTATGATGTAAAATTTTGTCATCGGTCCATTCGTTCATTTTTCTTGTAAGTTTATCGAAAGTTTGGGATTTGAAAATGGAATTTGACTGGCAATGTATTCTTAGATTGCTTCGGGAAGCGATAGAAATGACGCGTTTCTGATTTGTTACTTTTTGTAACGTAAATGTCATCGTGGATGGTTAGGAAGGGGATACGAAAAAGAACCACTGTTCATTATAAATCTTTGCCCCAACTAAGGGGCTTCAATTATTTTGTGCCCCACATATTAAGATTAGCGCATTCTCAATATTTTACTGCTTTTACTGCCAAGAATCGGGGTTATATGGTGAATATTGAGTCTCATCACCTCAATAAAACCAATACGACATATCTTTCGACTGAAATCAATTAAGAAAGGAAAAGAATGATTACTTTAACATTGCAACTTTAATTTAAAATCATCGATTAATGTAAAATCATGGTGTGTGGTCATTATTTAAAATCAATGGACTTCAAAGTTGGCCATACAAAACCTCCAAGTTTTCCGTACTCGAGCAAAAGAAAGCAGCGTAAGGTATAAGGTATGCACTTCTTGTAAGGTGCTCCTAAGGTATTAGGTACTCCTTGACCTGGATGTCACCCCCATGCTCCTTAATTGTCATGTTATTTTGGAACCTACGGAAAATAGTGGTCCACATATTTATTTCAACGCAATAAACATGGCGTATGGGTTTTGCCCTTTAACTTATATTTAAATGTTTTGACCTAAGTTTTGAAGCCAACTTCTCAAAATATTAGCATATTTCAGCGCCACTCGTTTGGGCATAAAATTGTATTTCAATAATTCTGCTGCCTAATTTCGCCGTCAAAGATGGAAACTCTGACTTTCGTCTTGACCACATGTTTATGGATGTCATGGTAGTTTATTTACCAGACTTTGTGCTTAAGTGTCTAATGCTCCCACAGGAGGAGTCGTTTAGAGAATTAAGGTTGTACGATTGCCTGCATTCCACAGAGGTTAGCACTACGATATGATTCATAAGTTATTTTGACAGCGAAAAAATAAATCTGTCTTTCTACCCTGATTATGACAGGACGTAGGGATTGTCTACCGCTAGGAGAATTCTGCCATATCCAATCGAACCGGGTATCAGGTTATGGCTTGTTTTTTTGGGTTGATTTATTAAGGGTTGATGGGATGATGCTATGAGGTAGACGAACCTTAGCCTCGTAATATATCTGGTTGGATTTAAATCCTTTTAAACTCGCCTCTCTGAGCATTGTCACTTGTACACGTGCTACACCTAGTCCCCCTTATCAAAGAAAGCAACAAACACTTTGCATTTGTCTCCCTCACTCACACTATCGCGGCCCCATGGAAATTTTCCTCGTTCCCTTTCTGTTGGCATAAATGTGCATGCCCCGGAATACATTATAAGGTGCACGTGCGTGGCCGGGGAGATTTTAACGCGGGCTTTATGCGGCTTTTAGCGCCCTCGTAAAGTCGTTGCAGGACCCGTATTAAGTTCATGAAAAGCCGGAGAGTTTGAAAAGAAATGTGTCGCAGACTAGTCGCCGAGTTAAGAATGTAATTATTGCGCTTACGCCGTCGCTTTGTTAACATCTTCAAGTTTTGAACTATTCTAAGGGCATGCCAATCAATCAAGTTTACGTCATGAGAATTAATGTTGTGATATTCAGTTATTGATTGAGCTTAAAGAACCTTTCATTTCATAGGTAATATTTCATTTGTTTTTATGATTGCGAGTTAATACACTTTAAGAGTATTTTACGTTTTATTGCGATAAAAACCGAGGGTATTAAGTTTCCTCAGTACATTTCCTGGCCATTGATATACGCAGTGGTCATACATCACTAGTAATAATACGGTTTGGATTATACTGAAGCTTTCTGACTCAAAATTGAACGTATAATGCATGTTTCCATTAAACATTTCCTTCCATTTGTGTTGTTACACTGTCATTCCGGAAATTATATTTCCGCCGGAACGAATGTATTACTTGTCAAAGATACATGAAACGGAATGCAAATTTGGACGCGTATAATAGTAAAAATATTCAATTTGACTGGCTATTTACAATCAAAGGATTAAACTGAAAGAAGTCTACCCACAATTGTAATTTTACTTAAATTTTAGTCATACATTAAAATTACTGAATATGTACGTAGGTATCTAAATCCCTGTGTTTCCGCAGATTAATTACTGCTGAAACTATGAAGTGCTATGTTAATAAATAATAAGGTATTCTAAAGCAAAGCGACGAATAAACGATTTGATTTTCAAATTAACCCAGATAAGCCAGTTTTAGTGGAGTTTGATTTACTATGCCAAGCAAATCGATCATTGCACTATGTAAATTAGGTCGTAACTCCATGGTTTACGAATTATGAAAACACACTGATGTTAACACTGAGACCTCGCTCATGATATTAATCACCAAGCATTACGTCCTGTTTCGATATTATTGAACGAAGTTTCATTTCCTGATAACATATCATTTGAGGCAGATTTTTCACGAGTGACAATGCATTTGCTTATGAACTCATTTGGGTTAAATGAGTGAAGCTTTTGCAGCCAAAGTCAATTGTGTTGGAATTTCTCGTGTGCTTTAAACAACAATGAACTATTAGCTATCGACCGGATTCATAAGTCTATTACTATACGATTTTGTTAACGGGGAAATTGATTTTTGTTGATATATTTTTTTAATACCAACTAAAAATGTCCCATTGGTGGGACAGTTACATTCCGTACCCCCGAGGTTTTACATATTTATTGGTTTTCCCATTACATCATGCAAACAAATCAAATGCAAATAACACAAATAGTGCTTCTTCAACTCCAATGTCCGTTGCAGAATGGTTTGGTGTGGTTGCAAGGGTACTGGTCTGCCATCCCAAGGACTTTGGCTCAAATCTCATAAATTGCTAGACATATATTTTTATTTTGAATCCCGATCTCCGCTGGATACTATTTGGAAATCACTTCACGTGTACTACATTGTAAATGTCATAATAGAACGTTGAACTTTAAATCACTTGGCGGCTTTCGTTAAGAGAAGGCGAATGCCGATGCCACTTTTAGCTATTGAATCCATTTCTTTCCGTCATAAGCACCGAAATAGCGCAAATTACCTCAGTTGTCATTCGTCTTCCCAAATAACCAGACATATAATTCAAAACAGATAATCTGTCATGTGAAATCACCTTCATCTGAGATTCCTTTTTGGCTTGCATGATAATTCCATCACACAATTCCTTTTTGGCTTGCATGATAATTGCAATGATAATTGCATGATAATTGCATGATAAAATGTATCAGCTTCATAATTCCCTTTTTAATATCATCGCAAACACCATTTTTTATGAAAACATCATCGATAATGAATAAAAAATTTCCGGCCCCTGTCGTTAAAGCCAATCGTACTGGATGCAGAACCGTGTGGTTGGATATGCCAGAAAAGAAAGGAGCCCCATCTAATAGGGGAAAACATGTTTTTACGAACAAAACCTTGTAGTTTATTGCTGGCATAATTAAAACCCCCTTAGTTGCATTGGAGTAGTTATTATTTTAAGTATGCGGTAAAACAAGCGCAAATATTAAAATATAATTAATTGATTAATGGTGTAATAATATGAAGACACGAAAATTATTTTATTTAAATAATTCAATTAAAAGTATTAAATGACTGGTAATAATAAAATAGAAGGCTAAACTCTATTTTAAATAAGAGCCTATCAGTTACCATTAAAACTGTTTATTTTTAGTAGCTTGGAAATGTGCATTAAACGTAATTATTTGAACAACTTAATTAAAGTTTTCTGCTTAATTGAAGTTTTCGGTCTGAAGTTAAAGGTTTCGGGGTGTGGGATAAGAGAGAATATCGTGAAATGTTTTTTGCACTCCAAGCAGCATAATGACTAAAATCCATTTTTAAAACCAGTTGGTTGGTTTTGAAGCATTGTTCAACGAATAATGTTTAAATTCGAAATCAGCCAGTGTGAGCTAGGTGATGTGGGGACTGGGTGTGAGTGGCAGGTAGTGTCGAAGGGACGAGGAAATATGTCAGTTCTGGGCAAGGTCCACGAAATGAAAGGGGAGGCTGACATTTGCCTATGCCGCGGGTTTTAGTCCCAATGCTGATTTGGTTGCAAGAGAACTAGCGAAAGAGACTGTTACGCGAGAATCAGAGAATTTTTATCGGTGAAAATCAAGGGTACGTACTATGGTAGGGAAATAGTTCCCCAACAAACGGAGCGCCGCCACTATTGTGCTAAGGGAAAATCTGCTTCCTTTCTGACGGTACATTATTCTTGGGTCTCGGCCACGACGAGGAAATTCAAACACGGTGAGGTGATGGACTCATCGTCCAAGTTTGTGAC
The DNA here is from genome assembly GCA_963573305.1 of Pyrrhosoma nymphula. Taxonomy (NCBI): domain Eukaryota; kingdom Metazoa; phylum Arthropoda; class Insecta; order Odonata; family Coenagrionidae; genus Pyrrhosoma; species Pyrrhosoma nymphula. Next base: position 103,599,550 of record OY754337.1, on the reverse strand, counting down.
GTATAACCGTCGGCTTGCCTATCCCAGGCGTTATTCGAATTGGCGACCATAACAGAGTCGTACCTTGCGTACTGGAGGATAACCTTGTATGCATTTTAATTGTGTATTTAACACTCTCGTTCTCGCCGTGCTTCCCTCCGCATTCTTACTCTTTCCTCCCTTTTCCACATAGGCTTCGCTTCTTCTATCGCCCTCACGTTACGTATATCTCAGAGAAATTAAGATATATTTTCGAGTTATCTTATGGTAAAATGTTTAGTAATTGAGTAATAAATACTCCCAATCGCATTTTTGAAATGTTTTTTAAATGTGTGAATTGCTAATTCAATCTAACATTTATTTACGTTATTTTTCTCTTTTCCAGGATCGCCAATCCATCAAACAAAGTTTTAAATCAAGCCCGGAAATGACGCTGGTATGTATTCTTCAATGTATTTCACTTAGATAACCAACTTTTTCTGCAATAGTCTTCTTTTTATTTGTTTTTAATATTCGTATGAAGGGAAATTACAGAACGATCATGCATGATCTAATGAGACGAATTGATTTTAAAATCTAAGAATGTATTCGAAGTAACTGTACTATTTCAAAGTAGACTCAAGCAATAATTTGTTTTTCATTAATCCTACGTATATTACTTTTCATGAAATTTATGTACATACCTATCCTTGAGAAATCTACCAATTCTACAGTACCTTTTTTATTTCCAACAATTATATATTCGTTCGACAGTAAATTAGGTACGCGATGACCATCAGTGATATAATTAGATTAATCAACTAACATATCGAAGTAAGTATTCGAAATAGTTGCACTATGTTAAAGTTTTTTCACGCAAAAATATAATAATTTGATCTTACGTAGATTAATTTGTTTCGGAAGAGCGTACGTAAAATATGGCAATTGTATCACTGGGTAGCTGAGGATCAAAATAAAGTTTCGTCTTTTAGTTGAAATATTCCCATCATTTCACTCGGGGCAAACCATTACATTGGTTGTCATCAGCCGGTTTTTTTCCTCGGCGAGGGCTGAGAAATGTCGGGACAGGCCCTGGAAGCATTATCCCATTTATAACCTTCTTCCCCCACGCTCAATGCAGCGCCAACCTAGTGGGTCGTCCGCGGAGGCGCCTCCTCATTATGAAAATAAGCGGCGATGTATAAAACAGTAAGCTGCGGATAAAGGGGTCGCATAAGCGGCAGTCCATCACTTACTTTACCCCTCCTACCCCCTATTACCCCACCCCAACAGGCATTCTTGCCCACCCCATCTTGTGAGTCGTCGTCTAGCCCAGTTCTGCTTTGATCACTCGCTATTGAGACGTACTAGCGACTTGTCTTTTCACGGTCTCCCAAGAACCCAGCCTCGTTCATCATCCCGGTTCGTTTTCCTCCCTGCCCCGCCATTCTCATTCCTTAGCACAGTTCCCGGCCCTTTAGGCTTTTGCCCATTAACAACCCTTCCGGGGCAATCATTTCACGGAGTCCCCCTCCCTCTATTCCAACCCACCATCCACCCTTCACAACATCTTCTAGCACCGAGTCGGGAGGGATAACTTCCTGCTCACACCACACTTTTTCTCAACCAGGGGACTCATTTCTCCTTCTCCCGCCAGTCCAACGCCCACATTACGTTTTTTTTATCAACTCCTGTCGCTCCCTGCTCCGGGGAACCGATTGCATTTCGGGCCCACTTAATTTTTTTCCGTTAGTCGCTTTCCTGCGCACTCTTTCCTCTTCGAAAAACTTGGAGTGGATTTCCGCGTAAGGTGAAGGAGTCGTCGTAATTGACTTCTTGTGGAAAGAATTAAAAAAAAAACTTAGTTATCGTAATAGTGTGAGATATTTATTTCTACTGCCAGAAATACTGGAAGTTGAATGTGTGGGGATTGGATTAGTGTGGTGGCTTCATTGCTGACTTCCCATTATAAGACTATATCGATTCCCAGTAGAAGAGATTTTTCAGGGGAATTCCGATCTCGACTTAGGTGCTATGAGGAGAGCACTTCAACAGCAGTAGGTGCTCATTCCGTCGGAGTAGACAAACTGTGGACCTCTTGGTGACGTTCGTTTAGAGTAGGCTGATGGCCAATGTCAGGGTTCTCTCAACACTTCCTTGATTACCTGAACAATCTTCTGCAACTATAAGCCCTTTTAACTTTCGTTAGTAACACAAATACCGATCTCCTTCTATCCTTCATATCCAATTAAATGATTTACAACACAACCAAAGGAAAAACAGTACAAAGAAAAGTGTGCCTTGTATGTATCCTTCCCAGAGTACCAAATCTTGATCTTAAGTCAGATGATCTTGATCTTGATTGTACCAAATCTTGATCTTGATTGATGTCAGATAAGCTTGATCCATACACGGTCAGTTATGGATTGATGCCGGGCGTGTCAACCCGGGCGCGTCATTCCTGGCGTGCAGGGAATTCGCTCCTCACGTGCCACGCCGAAACCTTCAGTCCTGGGCTGCGAACCGCTGGACGCCTCTGTCTCCGGCATGAGTTCCTTCTGATAGATCTTGATGTCAAAGAAAAAGGCAGCAGCGGCTATTGAGACGTTATTAGCAGATGAAGAAGATAGACCAAAACGGACTTTCTAGTGCAAACGTTGTTCCGAGCAATGAGAAAAATATTTCAATCTTTCTCTGTTGCGTTAACTTGAAGTGAACTCAAAAGGGGATTATAACATTTTTTTACGTATGAACTCCGAGTCTTTTCAAAGGCTTCTAGCGTTAGTTGGTCTTTTAATTTTCAAAAAGGACACTATGATGAGAGACGCTATCCCAGCAGAGGAAATGCTAATAGCAATGTTTAGGTTCCTCGAAACCGGGAGATCCTTGGAATACCTCAAGTTTTCAACGGTAATATCTCCACAAGGCCTCGGAAAGCAAGAACAGGAGAAGTATTTATTGCAGTCAAAGATGATTTCGTCAGCAGAGCTGAAATATTTCCAGATAATGCCTTAGAAAGTGTGTGGTGTTCCATTAAATGCTCAACAAAAAGAATTTTCATTTGCTCATATTATAGACCACCCGATTCAGGCAAATTCAGTTTTAGAGTTGGGAAGACAGGTGAAACGTTTCATGCGACAGGTTAACGATAATAATGTAATTATCGGTGGTGATTTCAGCGTTATCTCGATTGACTGAAATTACATATAGCTTCAAAAATGGCGGCAGAGATACGGAACTGTGTGACACTGTACTCTACACATTCACATCTAATTCCTTACATAAATTGGTCTCAACACTGGCCAGAGGAAGAAACGTTTTCGATATTTTGGCCACTAAAGTACCTGAAAGCGTCCTAAGCGTAGTAATAGTGAACGGAATTAGTGATCACAGAGCAGTAAACGCTTAATTCCAGATTAGTTCTGACAAATTGTCACCCATAAAGAGGAGGGTATACTTATTTCACTAGGTGGATTTCGAAGGATTAAAACGGGAAATATTGACCTCATACAAATATTTAGTGACATAAGTCAAAACCGTTGTACTGACTGTACATTGAAAACTTTTCATGGCATCACATGACCAGCCATAAATAGCGCAATAGTAGTGGTGGTTTTCACGGTACTTCGTGGAATGTAGATGTAGAAAGATCATCCACTAGACATGCGACACGATATTTGAGGTGTTAAAAGAGGAATATAATACGAATGCAGAAAATTAAGTAGGTAAATTCCATGAAAGAAAGTGTTGATGTGGGAATATTTGATCAGCCTATTGAGAGCTCCGAAGAAAACAGCCTCATTAATGGCGTTTTTAACAAAGAGGCGCTGACCATCGCTCATTCTTGTTGAAGACATTGTCGAACGTGGGTTAAAAATTCTGAACGCTTCAAGAGAGCTAGGCGTCTAGACCGTCAGAACAACTACAGCAAAAATTAGTTCTTGACGGAATTAGCTCTGATGTAGTTAAAGTGACATCAGGTGTCCCACAAGGAAGCGTAATCGGCCCCCTTTTGTTCATTATATACATAAATGATCTATGCTCTCGAATTAGTAGTAAAATACGTTCATTTGCCGACGACGCTGTCATCTATCGCGAAATTAGTGATCACTCTGACTTTGAAATTCTATCATCGGATTTAAACAATGTTCATGTGTGGAGCCAAGAGTGGGGACTCGAACTTAATATGAGCAAATGCACGGCGGTACGTTTATTGCGGAGGTCGTCCAACTATTCCCATGTATATGCTGAGGATGGTGTTAACTTAAAGGCGACAGATGAAGTGAAGTATCTGGGAGTTACGATAACCTCGAACCTATCGTGGGGAACACATATAAGAAATATTTGTCGCAGAGCTCTGAAGAAGCTAGGATTCGTCAAGCGTACTGTGGGAAGATTTTCGGATGAAAAAGTAAAAGAGAGGTGCTATTTCGCACTCGTCCGGCCACACCTTGAATATGCAGCGAGCATATGGGATCCGGTGCAGAAAGACTTGATCCGGAAACTTAATAAAATACAAAGGAAAGCTTCGCGATTCGTCAAAAACTGCTACGGACGTACAGACAGCGTTACCAGATATTAAACGAATTAGGCTGGGAGCCGCTAGAGACTCGGAGGCTGCGCGCTAGGCTTAGATTGCTTGAACAATTGAGAATAGATATCTTTCAGAGCGACATGGAGAACATCATATTAGAACCCCACTATATTTCCAGGTCCGACAGAAACGATAAATTAAGAGAGATATTTTCCCGAACGGATAGGTATGGGAATTCGTTTTTCCCCCGAACAATAAGGGACTTCAATAAATGCTAGGCGTAATTTCATTAGAGTGTTTCCTTTTTATATGTAAACGGCTGGTGTCCTTTCACCCCCCGCCACACGCCTATTGAGGCGGCTTGCGGGGTAGTATGTAGATGTAGATGAAGATGAAAATGTCACATAAGCGGGCTAAAAGTTATATAATGCGCAGGCACCAGTCCTTTTAGGAATGCACGGTCACTTTTAGCGTGTCCTCACTCCGGGAATTCCAACAGGTTGGATTCATCACTCCTGGCATGAAGCGGCGTGATTGAGCCATCATGCTAGGAGTGAATGGCCTCACACACGGTCGGTTTTGGCAAGAACAGAACAGACTGACACTCCCGGCTCCAATCCGTAACTGAGCGTGTATAGGCACCTTTATGTATCAGTGGCGGTGAAGTGTGTTGTCCTGGATAGCCAGAAGTTCGTGGTTCGATTTTAGATTTAGAATACTATCATTTGGCTGTTTTTTTTTACATTTACCTATTGCTATATTTTCCGTTACCCGTGAATTATAATTTTGGACCGAAATACGAATGTATTTCCTAGTAAAGAGTATGTTTTTGGTCGGACATTTCATTCTGTTTTTTTGTCAGTTCGTACTAACTACGCCGTACATCATTTGCTCATCACCTCACCCAATGTCCAAAATATCACAATTAATTAGATAAATTAGGTATCTTATACGCCATTTATAAGGGCAACTTTTGTTTTAGATCCACAGTAACTAATAAACTTGGCACTTTTCCACATAAATTTAAAAACGGTAGGTACTATGCGTTTCGCCGATCTACGGCATCATCAGTTAGAAATTCATGGTAGGTTTTGTGTACTATTGACCGTTGTTTGTTGCCGTAGTTACGGGGTTGGTTTGGGTAAGGGAGGAGGCGGTTATACTGTGGTTTGGAAGTGTGGGCGCGGACAGGTGGCTTGAATGGTTGGTTTTCCTTAAGATTAGTTTCTCGGAAAGGAGTGGGGAGGGCTGCAGGAACAATTTCTCATTACATAGGGTCGTGCTAGGGTTTGCTCTCCTAAATCGATTTGCTCGACGGCGTCCATTTTTCTTTCCCTTGGAGAGGATGTGTAACATTTTCGGAACGAAATTGCGTTGTACCATTATTAAATTCTGTAGAAAAGTACAACGGTTATTATTTTCCATGGATACTACATACTTCCACGAAGTGAAGCCTGAAACTTAAGAAAGTATTATTTTCGACTTTACCATGGAATGGTAACTAGGTTTCACGTTCATAATGTTGTGGTTACTCTGAAGATGATATAAAATTATAAGGCTCTATATTTACTTCACTTAAATGAATTGTTACAACTTGAAAGAATCGATTGTAAAAGCGTCGAACTTGTACTCTGGAGGTCCTTTTTATTTCCGTAGTTATATGAGAACCAGTTTTTCATTAATCTCCCTGCATTTAATTATTTCTCTTAGATTTCTCGAATGACGGAACCATCGTATTACTCTCCCAGCACTGCCACATTTACATGATCCCGCTCCGACCGCATAAGCACTCTCCACAGCACCATCGCGCGAGCATTCCTAGTTGGCTTTGGCTTCCCTCACTCCCAGTTTGCCATTTCTCACGGCGGAGACCGGCTATCCAGCGTGGCTTTCTTGCTCGGTTACGCTCGAAAGGGCTTTTTGTCGGCCAAGGATCAAGGATTGGATCTTCTCGGTGGACCCAGCGCTCTTTCCTCTTCCGCTGTTTCCGACCGAAATGAGAATGCAGTGGCCACCCGCGCGCCTTAGTGCCTTAATCCCATGGCGAAGGCCTCAACCGTTTTAATCCACGGGGCAATATAAATACTTTGGGAACTTAACATCCTTGTCTTTTTGCTCTCCCGCTTTTGTCTTCTGGGTTACTTTCCCTGTCTTTCTCTGTGGTCAAGAGAAAAAAAATGCCTTTCTCCTTATTTGGTTGCCCTCCATCCGCAATTTTATAGTGTTTTGAGAAATGCACTTCTGCAGCTCAATTTGCTCGTCAGTATCATCGCTTAAATGTTTTTATCATGAACGATCATTCTGATAGTGTTCAAGGTTTTCGAAACCTTGGTCATTGCGATAAATATTAACAAATATTCCTCTGTAAAAGTAAGTTAAGCACAAATGCTATTAGTGAATTAATAATAAAATGTTTTGATACAATAATTAAATACCATAAAAGTCCAAAGTTAGCTTTTTTAATTATAGAGGGATTAAAAATTCCACCAATTTACATGTCTTTTTGTTAGTGGCTTTCTTTACATGATACTTTTATTACGAAATGTAAAGCATACTTATATCGTGCTTTTTTCTTATTATTTACGGTGCTAAGTCTCCGATATCAGTGGGAAATAATCAAACTCAGTGGTACTTGTGGATTTTGTGCAATTAATTAAGTTTTACATTTGTAAAAAAAACTTAACGGTGAGATACTCCCTTCAATAATTCCTTGGAAAGTTGAGGCTAGCACCAGTGCAGGGATCAAAATACCCCCGCAAATAGTATTTTTCTGGATGTCATAAGATTAAGGCAACCTCATGACACTTATATGGAAACGTTTTCTATTTATCTTTACTAATGATGATGCGCGATGGATAGTAGTGCTTAAAAGTGATAACTTCATCTTATTTTTATCCTTCCTTTTATCAAGCAAAGGAAAAGAAACTCAAGTTTGCAAATGCCTTCTGGTTATTAGCTCTTTTATTGAGGAGCCCCAAGGAATATTCTTTGCTTACATTGAATTAATTTAAATGTACCCTTTTTCTCTTTGAAGTTCCTCCGCCCTAAATTAAGAAATAATTTTCTCATCACGAAGACATTTGTGAAAGCTCTTTCGATTAAATTTCTTTTATTTATCTCCATGGCTCAAGGACATAAGCTTTATGAATGTAGGGATGATAACCTACATATATGTTGTTGTATGTACTACCCTTACGCCACGGTATTGAAGGCTAAACTCCACATGATACCCCTGGAATAGTTGTCCAAATGGTTTAAATAACTGAGAAAATAAAAATAATTTACTGAGAAGCGTTCAAAAGATTCAGGCTTTACATAGTAGATGGCATCAATATTAAAGCCAACAGAATTTTTAATTGTCATCAGTTTTTTTCATTTTACAGCACATTTAAACTTACAGAATCATCTTCAGGTACAAGACTGACTTACCTAATAAACGCTAAATGTGTAACTTTTCTATGGACGATATTATTGGACTCACTGACATTAAAACTAAGGCGACAATATCATAAAATTTTTACAACATGTGCTAGTTACAAAAGTCACGGTCCGTTCTTCCTCAGGTACAAGACTGGCTCACCTAAGAAATGCTAAATGTGTAACTTTTCTATGGACGATATTATTGGACTCACTGATGTTAAAACTAAGGCGAAAATATCATAAACGTTTCACAACATGTGCTAGTTACAAAAGTCACGGTCCGTTATAGTGCTTGTTGTCGACTCGAGTTAATATTTCTAATATCCTAATCACTTTTCGTAATTATATGTATAATTATTTCCACTCCCTCCTTCATGGGACAACCAGATCATTGCTGTCAACGATGATCAACATTCCTTGAAGATTGCTGTTTATCATTTACGCTCTGAGCCACATAACCATTACCTCTTCCTACTCAATTGATTTTTCCAATTGCTCCTCTCCTTCGCCTGCAGAGCGCGTCCAACCTTTTCCTTATCTTCTTTTCTTACTTAGTTCCGATAAAAATGATCGGTGTCCCTATGTGCTCTCTTCAGCTTCCCCCTCCCGTTCGCTTCCCGGGGTCTCCTACAGAATAGCTGGGGATAGTCGTTACCTTCACGAGCGTCATATAGTGGGCTCCCTTTAAATAAAAGAGATAAAGTTACTCACGGGGCAGCTCGTAAAGTGGACCTCTTTTCATTTAAGTGGGATCGGGGATGCGCCATCATATGGGATTTCCTCATACGTGAACAGGGGATCCGATGCATTTAATAGCTGTCCTACAACGATAAGTTCTTGGTTTAATGGTAAAGCATGAAGTGGCATCACGTGGAACATGGCATTACCTAGGTATTTCTCCGGGTTCCATTTCCAGTAGCTGGTAACCCTCAGCGTAAATTGCATATTTCTCTCGATTTGCATTGATAAGCGTCTCTGAGATCTAGAGGTTACCTAATTTTGTGATATTAATTCGGTGAATCGGGCTTCATATCATATTTTAGATTGAAAAAGTTTCGCAAATGCAAGTAATATCTTACCCATGTTTTTAGAGTAATTCATAGAATGGTTACCGTTTCCTGGAATGGCTAAGCGAACAATCCTTCTGCAGTATAAAGTGTGCAAAATAGCGTCATATTTTTTCCGTCACTCGTATGTGAATAATTAAACTATTTTTTTAAATTTTAGATAGTATATTAATAATACCATGTTAAGTTACAACAAAATATCAGCCGGTATATTTTGAACTATTTAATTCCAAATTCCTATTGTTACCGAATTTATGGGATTTTAAATCTGCCATTTTTTAGGTATTTAGCTATTATTGAGAATGTATTGGGATGCCTTTCTTTTCAAGTATTATTCTCAGAATATTTTTGGAGTGCAGTGTTTGTGCCATTTTAGGGTTTGAAACCATTTCAATTTACTAAATACTGGGAATTGGATATGACGAATCATGTCAAGGATATATTTTTTAGCATTGAGTAGGTCGACGACAATGATTTCAACCAGTTTTTTAGATTACTTCGAAGCAAATCTTTATGCCAGGTTTTTTTTTAAGTTATTCCCTCTTTCAGGAATCGTAATTCTTTAAATTTATTCATTGAGTTGGAATCATACAAGTAGCCATCAATCTAAGCATCCCGCTGCTGCCACCTTGATAGAGATCAACTTTACTTACTTCCCGCTCGGCTGCATTTTTAGAGATTGAGTAATCGAGCAATTTTTCATTTATCGCGTAATGGCAGAATATATTTTTCGCGTCGTCTAAGCATGAAGTTTACAAATGAGTACGTTTTTTACGGAATGGCTCAATTTATGCAGGCTTTTTTATGTCGTGTCGTTCCCTCTCTATGCCTAGAGTGCATTGAACTGAGCTGGCCTGCAAAAATAATATATCTGCCCTCATACCCGTGATTTGATTAGTGTAACCGTCGCAATTATGTTGAAGTAAATTCTTCTCTGTGCACTTTATTGTTTCTTGGATCTAGATTATTTTTTCTTCTTGCATGCGTTTTATATTTAAAGTTCTTCTCCTACCCATAGGTTGGATCGCTGTCACATCTGTATTCTAATTTTTTCGACAAAGTCTTCCTGAGTACATCGACGGTTCTCTTTCCTCTTGGCTCATTCTCTATTATAAGTTTAGGAATCTATTAGTGAGTCATTCATTAATTGCACATTTCACTAATTCTCTATATTCATAATTATAACTTGAGCAATGACTATTTAGAGATATTATTCTTCTCTAACATTATCTCCCCAAAGTCTCAAGATTCGATGGTCACTTTAACTGTTCCAAAAATATAAATTCTAATGCCTGTATCCTTCATTCATCTCCTTCGTCGTTATCCATATTTATCAACCTTAGATCAGGACTGAGTGAGTCATAGCTTGATGTCATTTTCTTCCCTGTTATTTCCTTCCACTTTGCTATTTCTCACTCTTATCATATTATATTTATGTGGTGAAGACTTGTATGCTAATAATAATTAAATTATCTCGTTTAAGAGCTAATATTCTACACGCTAACAAAATGGAGCTTATCCCATTTTTTCTCGTTAGTGATAATTTTTGCACACATCGTTTTTTCGATTATGTGCCTAGTAAGCAGTACGTGGCAAAGGGAAAATATAACTTTTATTTTATGATTCTTTAAAGTAAATAAAAGGAATCGCAGTGTTCTAAATTTGCATTCATAGTCAAGGTGTTTCCTTGAAAAATGATTTTTTTCAAGTATTTGTGAATAAGAGAAAATCGATATTGAGCATCCTGAAGTGTATTGTGATCAGATGATAGTGAAGATAATTCCTATTACTCATGGTTTTACCTTGTTAATACCTGCCGTTGCCTATTGGTGGTGAAAAAAGCGTGTTTATAGAACCTAGTTAGCATTCAAGGTGTAAAAATGACTAGCACTGTATGGCATGCTTCCTCCGCGGGGTAAATATTTGATGTAGTTGTGTGCAAAGTTTCTAGTTAAGGGTGATGAAATTTGTACCTTACGAGCTTTTTTGTAGGCTGCATCGTTTGTGAAGTGTTGTTAACTCCTCGAGACCAAATCCAATCTTAGTCCTTCTAGCACATCATTTCCTTGTTAATCGCTTCCCGAGGCCTTAAACGTTCGGCTCTAAAGGCAAGCGCTTATGGCGTGAAGTTCAAGTGCTGGTCGAAGCCAGTAGGAAATGACCCGTTTACCTCCTCAGATGGTGTCGAACCGAGCGTTTTAAAAACTTACCTCGTTTCCAGCCCTTCCCCCCGTAAAAATTGGAACTAATAATAGCTCCGAAGTTCGAGTCAATAAAAACAATTTTTTATATTCCCCTCCGCTTATACCCCATGCTGCACGAAAAGTGCCCAGTTTTTAAGAAAGGGTAAAAAATAGTAAAAAAAATTCTTGCATAAAATTTTGGCAAGTCTTGAATGCCCGTTTCAGAAACGGCTCCTTCCGCCGTGAAGGATATATATCGCCAGTCAAGTGGCGCTCACGTCGGTAACTTGACACGCCATTCTACGAGAGGGTTTTTAAGCTCCCAGAGGGGATTGGAATGGGCCTGGTAGAGCAGAAGGATTGCTGCTTTATGCTCAGATTTCTCCAAATCTTTCTTCTCATTGCCATCTCATTCGGCGAGTCCTCATACGTATAGCTGTGCCTTTCACTCTGCTCCTTCACTTCGTTCCATATCCATGCCTCATTTTTCCAGGATCGCTGTCATCGTCATCTCCTTTCCCGACCTAAAAGCATCCATGCATCAGGCCTGGTGCAAATTGTGCTACGGAATTGAGGCCTGAAGCTATGGCGTTTCAACAGCTATTACAACGTCACATTCGGCATATGTGTGTCATGAGGAACGCTATCATTGTTCATGAGTGCCCGTTAAGATTGTGGCTATTTTTATAACTGGTAATCCTTCAACTGTGAAAGGGATACGAAGTAAGGATGTAATGCATAGAGTTGCATTGGCCGAGGAGGTGAGAATCGATGAGGGGAGTCTAGACTGATACCTCACGGTAAGATTATTTTAAATCGTTAATAAGGAGCGTTGTGTTTTGTGAATTTAAGCCGTAGTCACCGTGGATGTGCGTTGGCTGTAGGCCTTGCGCGAGATATGGCTTTGTAGTAGTTTAGAGATGGTATGGTGGGAATATAGGAAGAATTCGAGTGAGTAGATCTCTGTCAGAATACTTTTCCTTAAATGTATTAACATATTGTTTCGTACCAACTCATAAGTAAGTATTTTTCCTATTCTTATTCACATTCATTAAAATATACTGTCTGTGTTCAAGGTATACTTCACGAACCCATTGGTGTTGATTCCAAAATTACGGATATCAAGTTGCATCTTCTCATTAATCATATATTGCGCTTCATTTCTAAGTCCTCTTTTAAGTTACAATTCAGTTTTATTGGACTCATAAAGAAATTGTGTACTTAAAAATAATTATTTTAACATACCATGTTTTTATCCGTGATAGTAGTCTATAAACCACGTTTTAAAAGAGTGCTTCCACATTATGGTTATGTATACATGCTAGATATCCCGGTGTTATAAACCACATTCCGAGCGTGTTGACACACATACAAGAAATAAGGTAGGCAGTAGTAACTATTTGCTCTGGTTTCTTTACATTCAATTTTGTCAATGCACTCTTGCATTGTAGGCTGTAAAAAAAGAAACTTCCGCTTCAACCAGTTGGTGCTCATCAAGCAGTTCCTAGTAATCAATCCTTGTCTGGCTGAGTAATGCTCTCTAATATGCAGGAAATGTCGGTCATTACGATTGACAGCCATGCTGGATTTTTTTCCTCTAAATCTTTGTGAAGTATAAGAAGAATTCAGTATAAATAAATGCTTAATTATGCTACGGTACAATAAGCATAATCCTTGCTTGTCTTTCCGAGGATATCCCAAGTGGAAAGGTGACTACGTCGAGACGTCTTTAAGACGCCAGAATGGTCTTAATTTGGTCGAAGGCGCAATTTGGTCATGGAAGACCAAAAAAAGACCACCGCAACTTATGTCCAGAAATCTTAGTGACAAGTATTTTTGCGTTCCAGTATGTGTTCTTTGATACATGAATGCTTTTTTGCTATTAATTTTAAACTTAGTAAGATTCACAGCTATATTTACGGGTGGTATTAAACTTCATGTTTAGAGGTCTTGAAGACGTCCTCGTATACGTCTTCAAGACCTCCCCAAGCAGCATTGAACGTATTACCGTGGTTCAACCAATATTGGCCGTCGCCGATCGCAATCGCAATGACAGCCGATGTCGATACATCTCCGAAAATGACTCTAAAAATGCGTTTTATGAACTTGGTAGTCGATTTAACTCATAGTTGGGGTAGAAATTTTGTCGCTCTTTGTAGACTTTTTTTGGACCTAAAAATATTCGCTCTGATCCACATCAATTTTTAAGAGGCTTTGAGTGCCAAATGTCGACACATCTCCGAAAATATCGTTTAAAATGCGATTCATGAGCTTTGGAAGCGATTGCACTTTTATCTGAAGAACATTTTTCTATTTTATTTATTTATACTATTTTGACGTGGAAATTTTCGCTCCTATCAAATAATATTTTCGCCTTTACGCCTTCAAATGTTCTTAAAAACGTCTTAAAATATTTACACTCTGCCAAACATGTTTTCTATGTGAGTTAACATCATGTTTCAATTTTATGTGCCTGTGCAGGCTGTTGGTCTGCAAAGTGCGCCCCCTGAGGGTTGCGCCCCTGGCAGCCACCCGCCTGACCAGCCCGTAGCTACGACGATGAGGTTAACGTGCGGGAATTGGAAAAATCTTGTTTATTCACTGTAATATAGCATTTGTATTCAAACTATGTTGCAATATAGGTTAACAGTTATTTGAAATTTATTAATGTTATCGATATGTTGTTATTTCCTCAAACTATCATGGAATTATCATTTAATAATTATAGTTCTCAAAGTCACATTTATCCACGGAAGTGACTACATATATACGACTTTCTCAACGCTGATACTTCAAAAATGAGTGCGAGAATATGTGCGTAGAGTCGTAGGGTTGCTGATAATGCAATGTAGTTACTAAAACGTTAGGTAGATACGAGGTAGTATAATATAACGTACTAGCATGCCATCGCGCAATAGCACATTCAAAGTGATTAATTGCTCTTAAAATATTTTAATAATCTTCAAGACGTCATTTAGATATCTTCTAGACCAATTAAATGATGTCTTCTAGACTAATGAAATTACGTCTTGGATTGGTCATGGCCAAGTACATATTATCGGTTTTTTCGACCATGGTCTTGAGACCGTTTCTTGACCATCTTCGAGACGTAATTTAGACGTCTCTGGCACGTATGAGTTCTGCCTGGGATGTTTGGCTTTCGATTTCTTTGGAATGGGGTAAGTTACTGCGTGCTAAGCATTTCCTCACTCACGTGACCGCCTCATCTTCCTGGCAGTATCGTCGACTATTACACTTTCTCATATAATACGTTTGGGCTTATTTCGTATTCAACTCGGCCAGACGCTTTGCATTTTTTCGGTTCTTATCGTCGTAATGTGTGTCATTGTCCTCCATTTTCCCCATTCTTTTCTTTTTCTCCCTCATTCTCCACCGTCTTTATTTTATTCCTCAAATGCCGTTACACTCCATTACCGTCAAATGCGGCCTTTCCAGTCGTGGCTAATAGCCCCTAGCTATGCGCAAAAAGTGACTTATTTTTTTCTAAATGCCCATTACCTTGTTTTGAGGTGAATTTCCTACGACGATGTGGAAAAAAGCACAACCTCGACTGAAGAATCTCAACGCGTGACTAGATTGAAGATTCTTATTTCAGCCCTGTGTTCGTCGGAGTCAACTTTATTGATTGGAATTTCACAGTTTAGCCTCACATTGTATCCCGTTATTCATTTTGGAATATAAAGGACTCATATACTAACCAACCCTTAACTTAAACTTAAAATCAATCTTTATTGAAGCCTGGCTTGCGTAAATAATAAATAGTTTAAGAATTACCAAGCCAGTGAGGTTTCATCGCTGACGGATAGTTGTTTGTTCCTAACGTATGGATAAATTGTTTGAGAAATAGTACTGCGAAAATAGGTGATTTATGTAACCTGCCTAAATTTTGGGATTGTTTTTTCTGAAATAGTTCTAGTTTGTGCAAACCTTTGTTATTGCAAGCTAGGTTGTTACTATATACTACCTACTCGCTGTTCTATATAATTCGGAAATATGATGTGCGTACGTTATGCGCGTCAGTAATATGAGGTTGACTATATTCTCGTTTTTCTTTATATTATAAACAAAAAAATATTATTTATTTACAGTGATTTTATTATTACTAAATGGTTTAGCCGATATATTGGCCCGTGGCACATATCTCCTGAGAAGCTAAAACTGACATTGGGCTCATGAAATTAAGGAAGTCTAGTATTCTCATTTTTTCTTTTGCTTGTCGCTAGATGACCAACTCATGTAAGTAACTAGCTCTAAAGGCCTCATTGTTATGTACATACTTACACATTTTCCATTGCTTACCCATTCGATAATTCAACTCATTGGTCAAGATACCGACTGCTCTCGCAATTATGGCTCTTATGCCATCGTGGGTGAAAGGATTTAATTGTCCGTGACCTCATTATTTCGTGCTTTTGAGCCGATGGCATTCTGAGTGTTCTCGAGTGCCTCACACCCCTAAACCATTGGAGGAGGAACCGCGACTGCTGCGTCGCTCCATTCTTTCCGTCCGACCCTTTCCTTCGACTTTAAAAACCCCTTTCTTCCTCCAAAACCCCCATCTGTCCTCCCTCCCTTAATCATAGACCCGGGCGGCATTTGTCCTGTCAAGTGTCGAGTTGGATAACGTGCTACCTCCCCCTCTCGGGGAAATGCCTTGCCACCCGGTCGCCTCCGTGAGACAGGGACCCTTAAAGGGATGGGAGGGGCGTAGGGAATCGGGCGCGAACGAGGGGTTGTAGGAAGGGATGCCAGGGTGTAGGGGAATGCGTGGGTGAGTTAGGATTTTCTGTTTTTTTCCCCATCCCTTTTTTTCTGTTCCGGAAGACAGATACCCTACCATCCAGAAGGACGTTTTTGAATCGGTTCGGGGGCGGCTGGGGAAGGATATGGGGAATCTGGAGGATATCGGATTCAAAATGGAATGGATACAAGGATTATATTAAGAGGGGGGAGGATTATGGATATTCGAAGAGCGCAAGAGACTTATAGGAACCGATAAAGGGAATGAAATGTGGGCGATAACTTTTGCCACATAATCCGGCTGTTTTCCAGCGCAGATTTTTTTTGTCGTGCGCGCTAAACGTTCTCATGTTGATTATGCTGCCGAGCTTCAACCCTCACATGCCTTTGCATGAGCGTCTTGCGAAACCAAATATCTATTTCACTTCCCGCCTACCACATTATTTTTTATCATAGTAGTAAAAAGTAACGTTTTATTGAGTTCATTTTGGTAATAGTAGAACAAATCTGATTTTTTTCATCTAAATATATTCATGTTCATCAGTATTGACGTGTGATAAACCTTCTGTTGCTGTGATTTCGGTAACGTAGGTAATGAAAGTGGCTGGAAGGATAACATAATATTCTTGCGCAAATGTAATGCAAGGTGCTTTTTCAGAAACGAAGGCGATTGATGTGTGATTAGGTGATAAGGTAATTGAGGAGTGACAAAAAGGGTGGTGGTTGAGTACATCGTTTGGCTTGCACGGCTCTCCAGTATATGAGAATATTTCCAAGTTATTTTAAAAAAATCTGTAATGCACTCCAGGAATGGAATACTTGAACTTTCATATTTTTTCTACAAGACCCATTAGCCTCTTATGGCTAGATATTTGAGTGGAATTGAAGTATTGCTATTGTGAATCAATGTTAAAATTTAGTATTTAAGCAATGCCCATTTGAAGTTTCAAGTATAGATAAAAATAAACAAATTGGTGCCGCAGTGTAACATTCGTTACGCCGCTGTCATGGTGAGGACGTTGATCGCACGTTTTCTATTGAAGAACTCCAGAATTCTCTTCAAAACCAAAATGGGAATAGCTGTCGATGGCAATTACATTGCAGAGTCGCAGAACGATTGAGATAGTGGCTTGTTCGGTGAACTTTGGGCCGGAAGAAGTTAATTGCCTGCTATTAGGAGACAGTTGGATTGTATCAGTCCCAGGGCTGCTGGTGGTGGCTGATGGAGACATGCGGGTCCAATAGGCAGCTCTCCGACTAATGACGGACTAATAGCATTATAATGGAGTCGACGAGAGAAGAGGGAAAGTGGATATGGAACAGATTTTGAGTGAATGTCACGGATTTGGCGTTGATAGATTAGCCGATCAGGGAACCATTTCCCGGGAACGGGAGACTTTTTTGGGAAAAATGATGCAGTATTGATGGAGAGATGAGTAATGGTGTGAAAATTGGCCTGGCTTAGTAAAGCAAATGATGCGTCGAATGCTTTCGGAGGCATTATAGAGAAACAATATCATATTTGTAACAAAGAATATGGGGGATTTGCCATGGTCAAGAAAAATAGTTCTCTCATTAGTTTCACAAATATGGTGGCATAATATATTTTTTCTATCACGAATATCAGTAATCGATCACGTTTTGATTTGAAAATTGCCATTATATTTTAATTTCTAGTGATTCAATCAATAAAAGATTGAATTAAATTATTAAGCTATTGAAATATATCAATTTTTACTCCGACAGAATCAATGGTGGACATGAGACTATTATTTTTCTTGCACGTAAAACTTGGTGTATTTACCCTGTCTAAAACAATATTCAAAACACATCTTATAGACACCATATGGTCATTTAATGTAATTTTGTGTTTCAAATATCAATGTTAGATCACGTCTTCATTTGAAAAATGTCATCATATTATGAGTTCCAGTGATTCATTTTATAAAGGTGAAAATTCAAATATGACACTATTGAAAAAAATCAATATTTGCTCCAAGATCATCGACGGCTGACATTTGTGAGTAAATAAATGATGTTGCATAAATGATGTCTTGCATACATACCATCCTTGCTTCTTTTTCCATCGCTGTTATATTTGCTGCAAGCCAGAGAGAAAATATATCCGCTTCCCCGTGGTGTTACCCACTAACCTTGAGTGAAACTACCCGGGGAGATTCATCAGCGAAGTAAAAAGGAAAATTATCGTTTTATACCACGTCGCTTCGAAATTGATAAATTTCGCGATACATTTGCTAAATATAGCAGTAAAGTGTATTTTTTCATGCCGATGTATTGAAAGGAGGAGGCTATATAACACATGCCAACGCCAGGGCGAAGTCGATATCTCGTTTCATAGTTATGCGTTTAGTTTTTCATTCGCCGTTTCGGAATCCGATATGTCTGCATCGTCATGAATAGCCTACCTCCGACCGCACCGACTCTCAGGTCGAGGAAAAAATGATGAAAAAGTACTGCGCTGGGGAAACAAACTCGGGGAGTTGTGGATGGGGAGAGAAACGAGGAGGGTATAGGGGATGGGGGAAATCAAGCACCTCCCGTGTAGATTTTTAACTCGTCTCTTTTCACAATCACACCCCCTTTCAAACCCATCCGAAGGAAACCTCAACGTTTCACTTCTGATGCAGGAGAGTGAAGAGAGAAAAAGTGGAGAATCATTCTTTTTTTCATATCTCATTCTCCTCTGCTCCTAGCAGTTGTGTAGAGAGGGATTTTACGCCCGTTGTATATACATTGCTAGCCACAGAAATCTTTCCCGTCCTCTCGACATTCAGTTGATAACTAAGAGTAAGAGACTGTAAAAACAGAACCTAAGGCTAAAGAATGTTCCCTAGGATGTGAGGTATATATCTACTAATGATATACAGGATTACGGATAATGTATAGAGATAAAATTGGCGTGATAATAAGGATGAATAAAATGTATAGTCATGACATTAGGAAACCCAAACGGTATATGAATACCATTTAAGAATTCCATATAAATTTGGCAAAGTGCATGTCTAGCTTTACTTACCATAAGTATGCTCATTTTAATATTGAGAATTGGTTCGTCATTTTGATCTAACATACAAAATATCCTGGCACATTTCATTTCTTCTAATACACTTTAATGAATGCTGGTCGACAAAATTACGATAAATGTAGGTGTTGGAATGACGAGTGATTTCAGTGGTTGTACTCACTCGTATTCTGCGTGTTTTTCATGTTTCTTGCTCGCATGAATTGTCCAATTTAGGCGCATCTTCTTTCTCTCAGAAATCCAAATTTAGTGATTGAAACCTTGCATATTGCTCCTCCCACTATGGAGGGGGAGGACTATTTTCAGAAAAACAAAAAAACCACAGTAAACTCATAATATATTGCACACTAATACACTATAAAAGAAACTACTACCCACTAACTAAATTTATCTGTAAGAAAGAGGCTGAAAAATTAGTTTGCCGTATTGAGATACGTAGGAATATTTAATAGGTGACCTCAGCGGTAAGTTTTTGTTGTTATTGTCACTAACATGTCGAGTAATTATTATCTCGAGAACATTCTCTTTGGGCCCATCAAAATCAATATGCATTTTGCGAATGCTGTTTACAGCCGCTGGAGGGGTTAGTTTTGTGAGCGGTGGTGTGGAAAGAGCTCTGGAATGCTCTAGTGATGGATGAATTTTCTCTTTTCCCCTCCTCCTCATCTCCGTGGTCATTATTTCCGTTTTTTTATCCTGCGGTCCACCTCGTCGTTCGTCCTTCGGATGTCACATGGACACGCAAGGGTTGCGGGGCAGCGACTAAGAATGCGCGGCTGCGGCCAGGGAGGCGATCTTCTGCGGTTTCGTGAGATCGGCGTGACGCCTCTTCCCGTTGCCGTGGACAGCCGCCGACTGCAAGTGGGCGAAGGAGGGTAGCGTGGCCTCTCCAGTGGCCGCAGCCGAGCGACATGTACGCTGAGATATTCGTGTTACGTTAAGGGAATGCGAGGGAGGGGTTTGAATTGATCATCTACTGCCAACGGTTATTCCACCCGGGAAAATGTTCTAGTTTGCTGTTCAATAGCAACCGAGTAAATATAGAATAAGATTAAGTCCGACAAAAAATTATTACGAAGAATTATTATTATATATTGATATTATACTAACTGATCTTCGTTTGCCAACGATCATTCCATCTTGGGTAATATTCTAATCATCTGTACGTTTACAAACACCGAGTTAAGAAAGAGCTAGTTAAAATTTGAAATAGATGCGATAAATTTCCTTGGAGTATCGCGATTGGTTGATCTTAAAACTGATTTTCGTTTGACAACGGTCATTCCACTCGGGTTAATGTTCTACATCGCTGTTTGTTTACCTTTTCCCGAGTAAACAGATGTTTATATGAATTGCGATTGCGAGATCCAATAAATTTGCAAAACGTGTGTGTTATGATTTTTTACTATAAATTGTTTGCAAGATATTGAAAAAAGTAGCATAGGAGTGCCTCCAAATTCGAAGAGTTCAGGTGAAGTTGAACCTACTAAATTGGTACATATAAAGACTCTAAATTTATTTCTGACACACGTAAGAGTAGCTAAGATCACTCAATTAAGCGGCAGATTTCACCACCCAGTTAAAAAAAAAGGGAGGGATACTTGGGCGGATTTTTTTGCTCACAAATAATGAGGTGATTTCCAGTCTCATTAATTGGATTTTAATCATGAAGTCTGATCTAAGAAGAACAAAACCTTTTGACTCTAAATAAATCACGGAATTCATAAATTTGAAGGAATTCAGAAAAGAGTATTTAATACTTTTTATCTGGTGCAATAATCTCGTTTGTAGCTCGTTTATCGTGCTCTATTCCAATATACCTACTTCTATACTTATTAACCTGGTACCATTTACGAAATATCTGTTTAAAGCAAACGTTTATGTTGTTTGTCTTATGTTCTCTGTGTTAATTATTATTGGTATATTATACATTATAATATTTTATTATTATTAGTTTTACGAAATGTTGGTAGTTTTTGAAAACAAATTAGGTATATCATATTAATGAAACTGTACACTAACACACGTTATAACGGTGGCCCATGCTTAGGTTTCCTCAGCAGCTAACATCTTCAGTTCTTTGAAGTCTCCCTCGACCATTGATTAACCATCATTATTGATTTTGCTCGACATCGTCTTGCCGGCGGAAACCCCTTTAAGAAAGCGTTTCAGTGATGAGGAAAGCACTCAATAAAACCGATTGTGAGTTCCAAAGCTGTATTGATAAATTAAAAGCCATCGCGGAGGACGCGATTCATGGATATATTCTGTGCCCTCCGTACACGTGTAACCCCGTCACCGTGGGCGCTGAACCGGGAAAAATGAGCCTTTTGATGTTAACCGGCTCTCTGGGGGACAAGTGTGCCTCCTGAACATCCTGTCTAGTTCTCTGGAATGGTGCCCCGCCGCCTTTGCCTCCAAGAGATGCAGGAGAGGGGGTTCCTCTCAGTGTTCGTTGCCCTCCACATCAAGTCATTCCTCTTTTTTTCTCTTCCCCGGGTGTTCAAGTCGAATGAGGGTACTTGTCTTATCCTCCGCGAGCGGTATGTGTGGCTGTGTGTGTATGTATTTTGTGCGCGGAAGAAAGGTAACCGCGGGAGATGACGGAACTCTTGCCACAAAAGATGCGTTGAATTCTTACTCCCCCTTGTCAAGACTGGTACCGGCTCCCGAGAATGCATATCCACACCCGCTCTCCGCTCCTATGTCTGGGTTTGTTTTCGTTCTTCTGAGACCATTCACGGAGGGTTGCGATAACAAAGGGAATTCGTCCAGATCCAAGTCTGTCCCTCATTCCCCCCTCCCCAACCAAACCCCGTCCCCTCATCTCCTCACAACTCACGCACAAAACCGTTCTAATCCGGAGTGATTTGATGTTCTTTGTGTGCGGCTGTGTTCACTTGTGAGGGGCGTGGGTTGAGAGCGGTTTGGGGGCAGGCTCTTCTTAAAGGATCTCCCATCCGTCCTCCTCCACCCATTTTTCCATACCATTTGTGACCTTCGTTCTTTCAACTCTGAAACCCTCCTTCTCTCACGGAGCGTCTCCTGTACCCCCGCACACCACACGAATCCTCCCTCCTCGCAAGCCAGCGTGAGCCAACCCTCGACTCCCGTTCCCATCTCCTCGCAACCCCTTCCTCCTCGTCGCTTTAATATCCCTTTCCTGCCCCGCCCACCACGTTCGCAGCAGCCAAGCTTCTTCACTCCACACCATCTCTCCCCAACAGTCATTCTCCTTTTTATAAACGCCCATGCTCTCCGCCCTTCCCCTCCCCGCACACAGATCTGGTCTCCCGTCCGCGCAAGTCTCCACACCCCCGTTTTCGCCTCCTCACACGTATATATACACACAAGCGGAGCAGGCAGCAGTGTCTCTCTTCCAACTACCCCCCCCCCCCTCCCGCATGCTTTTCCATTTGTACATTTGTTCTCGACGGTTTCCCAACCTTCTTCCTACATCCCGGTACCTTCTCCTCCCCCTCCCAATCCAATCCCACCCCCGCGCTATTCAGCCAACGCCGCTTGGCTCACCCCGAGGCGACCGTGTTATT
Source organism: Pyrrhosoma nymphula (assembly GCA_963573305.1). NCBI lineage: Eukaryota > Metazoa > Arthropoda > Insecta > Odonata > Coenagrionidae > Pyrrhosoma > Pyrrhosoma nymphula. Next base: position 103,577,033 of record OY754337.1, on the reverse strand, counting down.
TTTTGGTTCATGCTCGTTTCTGGCTGCCGCCTTCCGTTCCCCCCTCTCTCCTCTCTATCCCCCCCTGTGTTCTGGCTTCGTCCTCCATCCTCCCCCTCCCACCCCCTCGTTTACTCCCACGCTTCCATCTCATACCCCTTTCCCTCCTGTCTTGTCTCCCCTGCCTCCTTACTCTCCCCAGATTATTTCGTTCCCGGATATTCTCTTCTCTTTCCCATCCTCTCAGGCGTTTCTCCCTCACTCCCCTGTGCCTGCTCGTCCCGTCTATACACTCACCGCCGCGCCCTAAAAACGGGAGCTTCGCTAAGCCAGCAGCCGTTTTAGCCCTTTTCACCCTTTGGTTCCGTCCTTCGCCTCTTTCGCTACGACCGACTTCATCTTCTTCCCCCATATTCCTTCCTAATTTGTCCTCTCTTTTATGTATCTCATCCTCTTGTCTTCTCTTTCTCATCCCTTACGCCCTAATTCCTCTGTCGTCCTAATTCGTTTCATACAGTTCATCCTCACCTGCTCTTTAATACCAGTTCTCCTTGAGCACAAGAACATAACTTTAGGACGTGACTCAGTACAGTTGAACTTGAGTTTGTGAATCAGATAGCGCTCACACCACGCCGTGAGAATTTTACTGTGGAGGTGACTGTCGCACATTATAGAAGTGAGTCTTTAAGCTGGCCGATCAAAAAGAAAAGAGCTAGTCATTAAGTTTGGTAATCACAAGGTATTTTGGCGATGAAGCATGTACCACGAGTGACACGAAAGCATATTGCGGAATCATTCGCGGGTTATTTCAGATCGAGTTTATTCCCTTTGAAGTGGCTCCTGAACGATCACCCCATTTTTAGTTTCAAAATACATACCACGATTTTGAAATTCTCACCGAAAAAAGGTTTACAGATTGAAATTGGAAACCTTTGTAATTGGACAACGCAAAAGAAGAAATTTCTTTGTTCAACTACAGAAAGTGAGTAGTAATATTGTTGACTTGTTGTAGACGCGGGTACCTGCAGCCTAACCTAGTTTACGTTGTTAAGCTATGTTCCTGTGTTTCAGTGTAAGGCATCAGTCTGGCTCTTACTTAAATAATCAAATTTAATATTCATTCATTCATTCATTAGAGTAATCTACCGGCTTGAAGTAGTTTATAATGAAAGTCAGAGAATATCCGACGGACTCTTACACGTGCCGTTCCCTATCTACCTCTAATATTTCTTTCTTCATCTAAGCGTAAGTCCTACGTTTCTTTATCCCATCCATAAAACCTAATCTCTGTCTTCCCCTTCCCCGCTTACCCAACATCCTACCCTCTATCACGGCCCTCAGCAAACCATCGCCCCTCATTACCGCTTCCAGCCACCTACCCTGCCTTCCCCTGATCTCATCTATAAGTTTCCTCTCCTCGCCCACCATGTCAAGCACTTCCTCATTTGTCTTCCTTTCCGTCCAACGCACCTTCTCCATCTTCCTCCACACCCACATCTCGAAAGCCTTCAGCCTATTTTCGTCTTCCTTTCTCAAGGTCCACGTTTCTGCCCCATACAACGCCACACTCCATATCAAGCTCTTCACCAGCCTTTTTTTTACATCCTTACTTAAGGTCCCCGTCATCAGTTCCCTTCTATTATTGAACGCTTCCTTCGCTAGCGCTATTTTCCTCCTAATGTCTTTGCTACTATGTCCTGTTTCTTCTAGCGTACTACACTAATAATTTAATTGTTCTACTTGCTCCAGTTTGTGATTTCCTACTCGTTATCACCAGCGTCGCTTTCATTGTACTAGAGAATCTCATTAGTTTTGTTTTCTTATTATTAATCTTCATCCAGTATTTCTCGCACTGATTTTCCAGTGCATCTACTAAAGTTTGCAATCCTTTCGATGACAGACTGACCAACGCCTGGTCGTCCGCGAATCTTACCGACTTTATCCGCTGGCCTCCTACTTTCATTCCCACATCTAGCTCCTCCCATGCCACTCTTACCATTTCCTCAGCATAGATTTTAAAAAGCAAAGGTGACAACGGGCACCCTTGCCGCACCCCACGACCTATAACTGCCCACCCTGATTCACCGTCAGCTACCCTCACCGGAGACCTCTGCCCCATATATAAGTTTCGGATGAGTCTTCTATCACGCCAATCTATTCCTATTTTCCCCAGTATCTGCATTAGTTTCTTCCAGTTTACTCTGTCAAACGCCTTTTCGAAATCCACAAAGCAAGCGAAAACATCCTGATTATACTCTATTTTTCTTTCTATAAGTGTCCTCATTGCCACAGTCGCGTCAATCAATGGCCCTCCCCTTCTTGAACCCAAATTGGTCATCGCCTAAATTGTAGTTTGCTCTGCTCTCCAACCTTCTATTTATTATTCTAAGTAAAACTTTTGCCGCGTGCGAAATTAAACTGATTGTTCTATACTCCTCGCATTCTGACGCTTTCTTCTTCTTCGGGATAGGTATTAATACTGTTTTCACGAAATCTTCTGGCCATACTCCTTCCTCGTAGATCCTGCGAATAAGTTCGAAAACTGATTCTCTCCCCTTACTAGCTAGATTCTTCAGTAGCTCCGCTGGTAGATTATCGGTTCCCACGGCTTTTGTACCCTTCATCTCTCTTAATGCCCTCTCTATTTCGCTGTCAAGTAACTCTGGTCCTAGGTTATCCTTATCTATAGTTCTTTCATCCTTTAGATAATGTATAAAACTATATTTTAGTATTTTCCACACTATTATTCATTTCTGACAATGGTTAAAACTGTTTATTGCTACGATAATTATAGTGAATTGATGAAATCATGGTTGTAATATAATGAGTAGTGGAAAGTAGAAGTAGTGGAAAATTCTAAGCTATCATTTATTATTAAAAACGCCCTGGTTCCACTAACAAGTAAGTAGGGCGAAAATCAGTCGGTATTATGCTCAAATCAATGGTTATAAGATACATTATTAAGTTAATATTTATGTTTTATGATCAGTTACGTCGTTAAGTCATTTTATGCTCAAGTTAAAGTTACGATATTATTTTCCAATGGTCTTTGTGAACCGGCCTTCGTCTTTTACTTCGTGGTCCTCTTCATATTTTCCTCGTCTTTTCATTCGTCTCTTCTTCCGTCTTCTTTGCCTCATCCCCTTTGTGCTAATTCCTCCCGCGTCTTTATTCCTTCGTATGTACAAGCTTCCCATTACGGGAGCATTTTCATCCGCGGGATCTTCTTATGTTTCCACGCTCAAACGAACTCCACTCCGAGGGCGCTACCCATCCTCAGGCTACTCGCAAAGGAGCTGAGAGGAGGATGGTTAGCTATAGTTTCGCGAAGTGAGGGCTGTTTATTTTTTTATTTTCCGCTTTCTTTATTCTCCTTATTCTTTTTTTTTGTTATTTTTTGGATTTTAACCACCCGCCACCCTGCCGTGCAGACCAGCTAGGGGAAGGATATATGAAGTCCTAAATTAACGCCGGGACCCTAACGCCCTCCCTTAAATCATTAATAATTGCACAATTACATTTACTGCTCCAAGTTAACCAATTTTGCATTGGAATAAGAGTGGGGTTTGGAGGAGGGGCTTAATTGTTTTTAGTCTGCCTGGCGTGTTAATAAATGTGCCGTTGCCTTTGTGCGATGTCGTACATATCTTAGTGGATTATTAAAAACTGCTTGATTCTTTCAGAGGAAAGACTTTTTTAATGCGTTTATTAAAATTCAAAACTGCTGCTCGTAGTGCGTGGCATCTGCTGGGTGTTTCCTCAAAGGAATATATCAAATAGTAGCGTATGGTTATTTTGGAACGTTTTCCACGCTTTATTATCGTCGATTGAGTGTTTTTACCTATCCTGAGATTATACATGGCCTGCTCTTAAATGGCATGATGCAAAATATCTTTAAAAAGTATAAACTGAGTTAAATTGGCATTCAGAGGAGGAATCAAGAAAATTTGACGTTGAATTCTAGATCTACTGTAAATGCTTATGATTTGTGCCATTTTTTGTTCATAGTTTCGTTTGTGTACAGAAAACTCGGGTATTTTCATTTCTGCCAAGGTTTATTCTCTGACCCTTTCGCTTGTATCGAGTTGTCCGTGTGCCCCGCGAAACTAAACTTTTCTAGAACGCGGACGGGAATTCTGTGCATTCACGTCACGCAAGAAACAGAAATGCCACGAAGTACTCCTCATACCTACATTTGGGCGATCCTCTCTTCACAGCCATGTGTAGATACATACCATGCCTAGTCGGTTGCAGAGCACGGCGAGGTGACGTGACTTCATCATTTGAAGTCGAGACAAAGTTATACCCTCATTCTTTTATTTGGAGCGTAACCTTAGATCGCAAACTCAGGAAGGTGAGGGAGGAAATCGCTTTTCCTGTGTAGAAGAATGCTGGAGTGGCGAACGTATACATTGCGGCACTCAAAACAGGAAGGATGTGCTTTGTTTTTTCCTCGCAGAGGATATGCTGGTAGTGAGCCTCTTCATCGAATAGCATCCACTGTGATGTGGAGCGATATCCGTGGAGGAATGTCCTTCAGAATGAGGCTATGGTTTTTCCATTGAATTGATAAGGAAGACCCTCTTTTATAATTGTAATGTACCAGCCGAATCCTACGGGATATCCTGGAAAGAGGAAGCCCATGTAATTGTTTAATAGCTTTTCTCCAAAACCATTGACCTCGGGCATTGTGACAAGGAGCATGTATACTTAGAATTTTCGTCCCATATGAAGACGTATTTTTTCAAAATAGTGATAATAATATTATTATAAAGAATAGCCAATGTTGTGCTCTACAAAAACCTTGTAGATAATAATTTTTAATGAGAAATATCAGTGAGTGACTTCGATATTCAAGTTCATTGGTGGACATTTTTTAAATTATTTTCCTCGCTTTATAACTTTTATGGTAGCATTAGTCGGTCTTCATATTATAGCGATAATCGTAATTTTCCTACTTCTCACCAGATATGTATTTTTCCTCCATTTCAATCTATTTAAATATTACATAAAAAGCTCCCGAATCATTTTCGCCAGTATTCCATCCATTTACTTCCTCGTAGCATAAGCTCGTAAGTTCACGTGTGCATATTGTAGCCGTTTCATATGGGGACGGCTCTCTCAATTGACAGTAGCCGTTGGGAGGCTGCATCCTTGAGCGATGCAAAATTTTTACGATGCAGCCAACTGAACAAACGGCCGAGAATAAACAGGGCGCGAGAAAGGGAGCGATGCTCCTTTGGGAACCGGATGGACGTCGCGTAAGCGAAACAGTCACATCTTGACTCTCATTCCCTCTTCCCTTCCCACTGCGTGTCGGGGTCGGTGCGGAGGATAACAAAAACGCATCGGCCTTTTTCCATTTACGTCATCACCCGTTTCCGGTACCAAAGAGTTTGTGTCAGCAACAGGCTACGAGGGAGATGAGCGCTATTGAAGCTAAAGCCGAGGAGGAAGCCGGAATATTTCTCTCTGAGGGGGCTTGGTGGGGGGACTTTGAAATGTCCTTCGTTTTTGAAGGAGACGAATAGTAAAATACTCTAGACAAGAGGAATATTCGCTGTTTATGAACGGTTGGGGAAGATGTTCCAGGATTTAAAGCCCTGTTTTGATTGCCGCCAACGTCAGTTTTATATCCTCTTACATCTTATGAGTATATGAATAGTGTTATCCCAAACTGCTAGAGGAGATCAGGACTCAAATCATCAAACCTCCTTCACGAGTGATCGTTTCGTTAGCTTGTTGGCCGTGGGCCCGAAATTTTACTTTGAAAATTGTTCTAGCCGATAAATTTACGGTCGATAAAAAAGTTTATCAGGACAGTATCACGAACGTAATTTTACTCAACCGTAAGTTTCTAGAGCGTATAGCGCTTCAAACCTGAAATTGACCAAATTCTCTATGTGCTTCATTGTGCTGCATAATTTACAAGGAAATTCAAGGCGATTTGCTCTCATTGGCAGAAAAGTTTTACTGCGGAGTTATACCGTGCGAAAGACATCTGCAGTAATTAAAAATTCTCTTTGAATTATGAGTACTATGCATTTTGAAGTGCTTTCATGCGGTTCCATCTTAATCAAATGGCGGAAATTGGGGTCTCCTATCGTCCTAGACAAGTGAATTATGCCTTACATTTCTACGTTACCTTTGGCGAAAAATACATTTTGATCGATCTTTTCCGATTTAAACCTCGTCTTTGATTTTGCCCCGCGTTGTGATAGAAGTAGGTAGCATGTTGACTGTTTCCTTTTTTTTAGAGAACATTTTTCCCTTTTACGCAGACATTTCGCGAACCGAGATGCATTTTGCATCCAACACCTTGGGAAGGATATTGGGAGAACTCGGGCAAACAACGTCTGAGGCGCCTTGTGCCTTGGAACCCTTCGGGACTCTGGACAAAGTATCGCTCGAGGGACTCTTGTGCTAGCGGAAAGGGTGTGAGTTAGGGGAGTTGTAAATGGGAGCTTTGTGCAGGCCGGGAGGTCCAGACGGGCGACTGAGTTCGCAGGGGCGGGCGATAGGAATGGTTTTCCGTATATAAGGGCGAGGAAATGGAAGAGCGTGCGCTACGGGGAGAAGATGGATTTCCCGTACGTAAAGGGAGGGGAAAAATGAGCAGACAAGGTAGAAAGGGAATTCCAGGGAGATATACGATCGGAAAGATAAAAATGATATGGTACAGGGTGTACCGGACGTTTTTAAAAAAGTGAGGAATGTCTTGAAAATTGATGGAGGTGTGAGAAATCGGGGTCAGAATTGCAGCCGACGTGTGAAAGAAAGGAGGGTGGAAATAGGCTCGGAATATAGTGACTCCGTGGAGTAATAAGGGAAGGGGAAACATTATCGCGTGATTATGTGCAGGGTTATTGGTGAACGTATTATTTTTATTGACCTTTTGAGAGAAGGATGAGGTTTGTGGTCCGAGGCAAATGGATCCGAAGACGATAAGTTGCGTGTCAATACTCTGACTCCCAAGTGTACACGCCTCATTGGGCACTTGCGAGTGCCGTAGGGAGATGCACGCAATGATTATGGATCGCATTACCTGCTCTATCTCCATGAATATTTGTTAGTGTATTTTGTCTTGAATTGATCGGATAATTATTCTGTTTTTTTTGAAGGGTCATGATTTGAATTAATTGTAGAGTTTACCTCTGTTGTAGTGTTAGTCGAACCTTAAGCAAACCATTTTTTCTAAGAACATCAGTAAACTATACTTGGCATCTATTCAAGTCAATATTCACATTCAAAGTCAAACATACCTGGTTCAATGAGACGTTTTGATTATTCAAGTTCAAGTTTATACATATATATACAACAACTTGATGCAGATTTTATTCATGCCCAGTTATATAGTGTCTGCTTAATGTTAACCGCAAGATGGAGAACTATTTTTTGTTAACATGATGCTGAGAGTTATGGTTTTGTGTTCCACATCAAACTGTCGATTTTTTTGTACCAGAGTTATCGATGGGAATAGGTAACAACTTTGCTGTGTTAAATCGAGTGATAATCAGAGCTTCTATTGCTACTCCAAAGTTAATTATGGAAGCTTTCATAATCTGTGCCAATGATAATTAGTTTTTTATCATTCAATAGGATTATTCAAACGACTCATAAAAGTTACTAAAAATTCACAATTTTGCTACTTTCAACTAACAAATCATTTGAAAAGCCAAAATTTGCATAGAAGTTCGATTCAATCTTGGGAATTAATGACCAATTTATATTGATCTGCATTTTTTAAACTTGAGCGTAAATTTAACTGTCGTTATGACAAAATAGTTGCGCAAAATTAGAAACAAAATATTTTAAACAAACGGTTGCAATACCCAGACGCGACCGCTTTTAGAAATCAAGTTCGAGAAGGATTTGCGATACGCCTTAGAAATCAATGAGTGGCGCTGATTTCCAAGTGCTCACTCCTTTCCTCCTAGTAGCACACATTCGGAGAAAGGAATTTCCGTTTTGTGCAATCACTATTCTTTGAAGCATGAGAAACCAATGAATTTCCTTTCTTTCCCTTTAACTTCCTGGTATCTCATTCGCCACATTATTACGACCGAATCAATTACGAGAATCGATTGTCCTAAGTGTACGCGGAAAAACTAGCATGTTTTTAATTTCTCTCCCGGAAATTTTCCTTAATCCAAATCGACTCATTTATAACCGAATTGTCCTTTTCTGTAACTAATCATGTACTTACTATGTATTCAAGGAAATTAAGTTTGGTTATTTCACCATGAATTTAACGATCACACATTTTAAAGGATTTTAAGTAAAATACTTACATCAATTATGATAGCTCCTGATTTTATTGAAGGATTAAAATACAATATGTTCTCCTATTCATAATTAGTTTTACTGATATTTTTGGAGGGAACGTTTTTCAGTGCAATGGAATTCGTTACAGAATGAAGACATTTGGTGACATAATTCTCCATACGTAAATTTAGCACTCCATGACGTACATTACATCCACCACACTTCCATGAAAGGTTTATTAGTACTTAAGCATGCGCAGGACGGTCTAATTAATTCTTTTACTCCCTGGCGTAATCGTTCGATTTCGTCATAATCTCGTTTCAGTTTCTGATTTTTGTGAGGAGAAAAAGGTGCACTTAGTATTCAAAATGTTGTAACTATAAAATTTATTTATGGCTTTAGCCCGAGCATGGTGCATTCTGTGGCGCTGTGAACTTTCTTCCACTCAAACGCTGAAAAAGGAAGCGTAGTTCCACCGTCAAATCGTGAGCCCCATCTTCTAAGTTAACAGATTATTGTGGTTTAAACCTAATCGAAGTGTATCCATTAGAATATTCATTTAAGTCACCCTAAATTGTTTTTTAATTATAGCTTATGCACATGCACGCCAATGAACGGGAAAATAATGCATCAGTGCCGATTCATTTACGATAGTGACGATACAGATAGACTCTTGCACTTCAGCTTCTTTGTGGAAACATTTCTGGGATTATATTATAGAAGAGAACAGAATAGAATAATGTTTTTATTCGAACCTAGTCCAAAGGACTCCAGGTTCAACAAAAAGATACAATGAATGGTACACTCTCCCATAATACAGATCAGGTCTGGTATACCCTTGGGTGGATAGCCCGGGGCAACATAAACCTACACCCTTCTTCACCTGCCACCATCATACCCACCACCACCAACCCGGGCATTTCCTTAACATCAACCTGGTTCACATTATCAGCTCATTCTGAAAATATTATTTCAACTTGTATTACTACATTTTTGTAGTTCATGAGAGATAGAAGATATGTATAATAAAAAATTGCTCCAACTAGTAGAGAATCATCGGCGTGGATTGAGGCTTTCATGGGGTGGGTGAAATTGAATTTATCAGTGAAAGTAAACTCATAAAAATAAAATGGCAAAAAAGTTACATATTGACGCATTAAGCCTTTGAAGTTGAATGATTATTCTGTAATCAATGGCATTTCTAAGTAGTTCATATTTTTTAAATAGAAAGTGAGGGTTTGATATATCATGATTAAGACACTGTAGATGTCGAAACCGTGGTCGACGAAAAGTGTGGAGTTTACAAACTATGAAATCATTAAATTCGATTCAGCTCCACAAATACCTGAAAATGTTACTTGTAAGTGGGTTTGTTAATCCCTTCATTTTCAGCAGATCTGAGAGAACAGTCGTTGTATATGGGTGTGAAAGTGTCTTGTGATTCACTTCCTGGCGTTTTTTTCGCCCGAACATAGAGGAAAATATGCATGGGGGGGGGGACGATGCGAAGCTCTTAAGTAAAGGGAGGCAAACAGAACGGCGGGGATTGGCCTTGATGAGAGCGCGTCCACGCATCCGGGGGTCTGGAGCATTCCCGGAGGAGAGAGACGGCGGTGGTGATGGAATGGGTTCGGGATACTGGCGGAGGGTGCGCGCTTGTTGTGAGTGAGACAGAAAAGGGTATCTGGGGAGTGAGCGAGGGCGGACGAGAGAGAATTGGGGGTGTCGGTGAGTTTGGTGCGATCGATGTATTGAGGGGAGGAGAACTTTGGGAGGGAAGGGGAGGTTCCGCGGGTGCACAGGGGCCAGAATCGTTCTGCCACTCTCTTCATCCAAAGGTTGGGGGTGGGGATTTATTTATTTTTCCTCGGGAGTTAGCAGGGAGGAAGTGTAGGAGGGTGGTGTTGTCAGTGTGGGAGGGTAGGGGGGGGGGTTGAATGCAAGACGGAGGGTTAGAGGGAAAATGGGGGTGAGATGAAAAATATAAAATAAATGGCTCAGGGGGAGGGGGGTGTGGGGCACATGGTGTAAATTGATCGATTGAACCCGTGTTGGGCGCGCACTGATGGGAGTTCGGGAGTGTGGTGGGTTGAGCAAGTCTGTCAGAAGCCTGAGAAGGGGAAGTATTAAGGATATTCGATAGGTATCGAAGGCTTTACGATTTTTAATTTCGACCATACGATTATCAGCAAATCGGCGGTTTTTACGTTGAAGTCAATTCTATCCTTCTTTACTGAAGAATGCGAGAGAGGATGACCAATATAAAAAACAAATTTTCCGGAGGAATACTTATTGTTAGAAATATAATCAATATGATATAGGATAGAATAGTGACATAATGCTTAAGTTCAATACGAAAACTTGAAGTATTTTTGTATTTTATTTTAACTAAACAAGTTTATTAAGTACTATTATTATGCTCCCCTACGGCTGAAACTAATACTTTCAATAAATGTTGACGTTATACACAATGTTAATCGATATCCATTGGTGCTGCCATGTTACATATATATTAATATAGATTAATAATATAGTTTTATGTTCGTATTTTCCTTAATTATTACCATTGAGGAGACGAGTAAACGATTCCAATTTTTTCGTGATGGAAGGATTTAAACAATACTATCGAATGTAAGTTCAATCTGTAAGTTTATGTTAACTGTGCCATTCGTTGAACTCCTCAATGTAGTACTAACGGAAATTATGACCCTGAACCCGATAATTAATGCGACACCTGCATATCTATTGTTTTTTTAATTGAGCATTTTGTTTCGATGGTCGATACTTTCAATTTAGTATCGCTCTGCCGCAAGAAGGGGAGATGTGAATTGGGAAAGAAAAAAGGCGAAGTTTGGAGTTGGCCGGGGTAAGGGAGAAATAGGAAGGTGGTGGGAGGGTGGAAAAAATGAGAAGGCGATATTGGAAAATCTTATACGAATCAGTCGGGTTCCTTCGCTTTCCCCTTACACACCCCGAGTCCAGGAGGGTGTGGTGTATCGGGAAGGGGAGAAGGGGCGGAGGAGGGGGGGGTTGGGAGTACGAAAAGGTGTTGGGGATGTTTTTAAGGGAACGCGGGAATAAGGGTTTGAGGGGGAGGTTGGGGTCGCTTGAGAAGGGTGTGGGAGGTAAGAAAGAAGTCCCTTTTGGGATGGGGGACAACAAATCAAAAAGTACTCAACTTATCCAAGTTTTCTTTTTTTACTCTCCCGCACATTTTTCTCTCTCTTTATACGTGCGTTGTGGCTTACGGGTAGAATTGGGGAGAAGAAATTGTTCGATGAGTGTAGCTTTGAAGTTTTGGATTATCCTGTCGGCTATGTTTTTTTTCCATCCTTGATGCTGATTTATCGCACGCTTTACCTCAGGGCGAGGTAGGGGTATCAAGAATCTTCCTTGGGTTTTTCCGTCGCGTCTCTCACGTGATGAAATGGTGGATATGAGGATGGGTGCTCATTTTCTTAGATTTTCAAATGCACGTGCAGTTTTCTCATGACGTGCAGACTTATAAATGGGATCTTTTGTTTGTGCGTTACGTACATCAATGATAAATCAAACCTATTTACGATTGGACTTCATTAGGTTAAAGTAAGTTAATGGCTTAGGTAAATATTTGGTTCTCTTTTAAAAGTTCACTGCTCATGCGATCAATGTTATGATCGTTAACTGCAGTCCAATGTATAACAACTGGGCACGCCCGAGCTGGTTAGATAGATGGATTAATATATGACTTTATTACATTGGGCGAGATCGGGGTCTAGTCTAATCCCCTCTTCCAACTAACCCCTTGTCACATGGTTAATCAAGTTATAAACAATTGATTATACCGTGAAGTGTAGACAAAATGTTGATGCAAAATAAAAAGAAGTTTCGCTGCTTAAATTTTACCAGGAGAAATATTTACAATTAGGAAAGGCATATACTAGAATTCCTACAAAGTCATAAGTTTATACACTATAAATTAGGTCGGGTAGTAAAATTAGGTTTGTTTGGATTTGTTTGACAACCCTAGTTGGGTTAAACCTTACAAAATGGACTCTTAACTTTCATCTGAATGATTTTATTACGCTTTATCATCCAGTGAGAAGGGGTTCATAACGCAAACTCATCTTTTCATTTGATCAATAAAATAGTTTTATATCTTTTCATTGAACCTTTCTTCCCAATGCGGCGTTAATCTGTCAGCGAAATGTATCTGCTGTATTGTATGGGTATATTTGTAGACTCTTGGGTTTTCCGTTTTGATGAAGTTCCATTTGTAGGAGTGGTTTCGAGACTTGTATCGCGCCGTCGCATTTGTGGTGCATTTGCACTCACCCCTCACACTTCTATATTAAGTTGTCTGCCTCCATGGCCGTTGTCGTCGCCCTAAGTGTGACGGAATTTTAACGTAATTAAGACAATAGTTTTTCTCTAGTCCCAACGCCTCCAAGCCGACCATAAATAGCCCATACGGACATGGTACACAAACATTTTCTCAAGATGAGAATAAATTATAACGTGCGACCCGGAGACAAAAAAGAGTGAGCTAGTCTTTTGGAGTGTCTCCTGGAGAGAATTTTTAATGCAGTTGAAAAAAATAATGTACACATTTTCTGAGGGCTAGGATTCTTTGCCCGGAAAGTTTTTGTGTGAGTGCCTTGGGGTTTTGTGAAGAGAGGGAAGGTTGTGCCCCGCAAATGATGTGGCGGAAATCCATCTCGTCGCGGGCGTAAAGATAGCTCCCGGAGTAAAATATATCGCCAAAGAGTCAAAGTGGCCTTTTCTAAAATGGAGCGTATCTTGGTCGCGGGGAAGAAGGAGGAGACATTAGGGTAGGAAGGAGATGTGGGTTGCTGGAGGAAGCGCGGGTCAAATGCATGTGTTGGGGGAGGTTTTTTTTCCTCCCTCCATCCCGTGCACCGCTACCTCCTCATGTCTCCTACTGCTACTCGTGCAGGGCTGGCGCAAGTTAGACGGGTTGACGGTCGAATGGGGCTGGAAAGAGGGTGGCTTTCTCGTTCCTACGAGAGCGGCAGCTAAAGGAGTTGTTCCACTCCTTTGGCGAAGGCGATAAGAAATATGTGGCTTCCCGGGGAAACTGCTTTGCCGTTAGTTCTTTACGGGGGGAAGGGGGAGGGGGGTGGCGGAAGGTGGAAATGGAATCGAGTTTCTCTGTGGCAAAAGACTTCGGTGAGGAGGCGGGGAGTCCACCTGGCAGTTGAGGTGGTGTAGTATCTGAATTTAAATATCGCATTACTCGTATTTTATTAATATATTGCATCCGCCAGCGTGATTTAAACGGACCGCATTACACTTACTTACATCCTCTGAAGTTTTGTAGTCATTATCCCCGCCTGTTATGTGGGAGATCTGGGTTCCATTCCCCGCCGGAGAGAATTTTTCTCGGTCCTCGTCTGCCAACCCTGGGATTGCGGGTTCGAGTCCCACCAACACCATGCCCAGGCCCTTGAGTCTATTTTCGGGTTGTGGTTAGATAAATAAATAAATCGCACGGCGTCATCATGGAATCAAATTTGGCTTCATCATATCATGCGATACATCAATATCCCTTGATATAAACATTGATTACCTGATTTCAACACCGTGATACACGTGAACGGCATTATATTTAGTGTTTTCATATCACAGACTTAATCAAACATTGCGTAATCTCGAATATCGTATTCGTCTTCCATATCTCGTGTAGTCACATACACTGAGCTTAATATCAAACTCATGTCGCATGTGACATTTTTGCAGGAAATCAAATACGTAGAGACATTCATCTCTTCCTAGCCCTTACTTGGTATTGCATATGGCATGATTTCGAAAAGTTTTTCGATACCTTAAGCCTGGTTGGTCGTGTCTTTTTTGCAAGAAAGTTTGCGTGTTCAAATCCTGCTACTGTAATGGCTGCAGCTCCATCTGAAAATTAATGATATAGATTAGGCGATGTGATGAATCGTTTAGCTTTGTTGCCTTAACCTAAGTTTACTACTATCACTCAAAAACTTATTGTTTAACATCGCTTTACATACGCATTGTATATCGTAACACACAGAAAATGTAAACTAATGCATCCAAGTACTGGTGGCAGGAAGGGGAAAAAGATGTCAGTGTTGAGATGCCGTTCGGTCTTGCGTGAAGGGGAAGGGGTCTGTTAGATTTTTATTTAAGTATTTGGTGAAAGGAAGTTCGGTTGGGGTCGTAACATCAGAAGATGAAGAATCAATGGCAACTGCGGAGGTCAGTAACCTAAGATAAACATTCCTTAGGATGTGTTATTCTTGTCTTGGTGATCGCACGTTTCACAGGAGCCGACAAACGGGCTTTAAGGCTAAGTTACTCTCTTTTTAACTCTAACCTCTGCTCCCGGTGCCTAGGTTAGGGGACATAAGCCGTGCGTGGGTGCCACGGTCGTGTCTGGGGGGAGGAAGGGTAAAAATAATAGGACCAGACGTCCCAGAATATCTAACTCAGCGCGATTCTCGTTAAGCTGCTGATATCTCTTCCGGGAATAAAGGAGAAGGAATTCGGTGAGAGAGGAAACATAAATTTGAAATAAAGATTTTCATTTTTCTCTTGTCTCTTGTCCGCACCACATCCAAGTTTTGGCTGGAATTATATTTGGAATAATTGGATTTTGGAGTGCTCGATGTTATATAATAATTATTGTAAGTTCCTTGGTCCATTATTTTACTATTGTACCCGTGAAGTACTCGCAATGAGTATCAATGATACCGAAACTTTCATATAGAAGACACTACTGCACAGAACTCCCAAGTAAGTGAAATTCTACGAACGATAACGATTTTGCATCGCCTATTTGGGAGCAAAATTAGATTATGTTCCGCGTAGTCGTGCCCAATGATTCATTATTTCTGTAATAAAAAACCTATTAGTGTGAGTTCTATACCATTGCAGTCATTTGCTTTAATACTTTTCTTCCCTATTGCTTCATCGCTGTAGCCAACCATACAGTTACAATTGAATTATTTCTTCACTTGGCATACTCTCCTTTTAATACAATAAAAACTGAACTCTCAATTTATTTCGTTCAATTGTTTCACATACTTTTATCCAAAGCTTACGTATGCGATAAAGTTTAAAAAAATAACATATTCATATTCTTTGGTTTACTCTACGTATATGATTTTTAGGTCATTTCACGTAGGTATATTTGATGGCCGTCTATAGCTATGGAATTAAAAGAAATGATGTTTTTCTCATTTCTCGAAGAGGTTGGGGTGTATCCCGAAGCCTTGAGAATTGGCCGCAGACGTTAGGGTGAGGATCTCAAAGATGACCTTAAAAAGATTTGGAGGCCTCCTTCTTAAAGCCATCTCAGCACTTTGCCATTTTAGGCCTTCTTTAATGTCACCATTATGATTTTTTTATCTGCATTAATTATGCCTGTAAATCCTTTCAATTAAAAATTGTTCTTAATCAATTACTGTTATCTTGTCTAAATTTATCAAAATTCTCGGAAGGGCTTTTAAAATCAACGCAAATATTCAATAAATGATCCAGAGAATAGTTATATGACGGAATGTTCAAACGGAAAGCTTTCATTTTTTTCATTACTCGAGAGGCGTAAAATGTCAAACGTTGCATTACGTATCCGTTGATCGAGCAATCAGAAATTGTTAGGCAATTAATATTTTATCTTGATTTTTTTACAGCGTGCATAAATGGGGGTTAAATTATTCCGAGCAACAAAACGTCCAAAACGCTTGATAATTCATTCCACGAACACGAAATTCTATATCACGTGACGCGGCGATCCAAAAGCCCTCGGTGGCCAGGCCACAAACGTTGACGGTCAAAAAAATAGGGTAATAAAAAAGGCTTCAAAGGAATCGTTCGTTTAAACCGGACTCAATTTGGTGGCTGGCGTCACTCCCGACGCCATGGGCTACATTTTTGATGACCGCGGCTGTGCGAATCGTACCGCACGCTACACACAGCATCTCCTTCAAAACGGTACATGGGGAAGGGTAGGACAGTGGAAGCGGAGACCGCGTGTATATGCTGTGGATAGGAGGGGAGGGATAGGTGGGTTATGGGTCAAAATTGAGGAAGGGGCAGGGAGATAAATTGGCCAATTTCACCACATTTTTCCCCCCTTGCTCCCTGTCCCGCACATACCCCATCGCCAACTCTGGTACCGTTTCCATCCTCGATAGGGCACAAGGTACACATTGAATCGGAACATCAATGTTAACATGAGCACGTTATGCATGCAAATATAAGCCCCAAAAGGGAGGTTTGGGTGAAGGGGGTTGGGGAGGAACTCCTCTCAAACCATCCCTTTCTCCGCACCATACCTCCAGCAACCTCCCATATCCCCCTCCCTGTCCATCACCCCCCTGATAGCTACCTGCCTCTCTTCCCATCAGCCCCTCCTTCTCTCCCCCCTCCCAAAACGCAGAACTCCTCCTTTCTCGTCGACGTAGCCCCAGCGCCCTCAACAGTTTGCTCACAGGAAACTACCTCCAATTAATTTAGATACGATAAACTAATGACGCTGCCTCCTCCTACGCAAGCCCGTTGACTGTTTGCTCCATTTATCCCACATCCAACCTCATCCCGCACCCAACAACCGGCCCACACAACATCCCACATTCTCACCACATCCCACGTCTTTGGTGCATGACAATGCATCGAAGCAGTATGATTACTTCTTCATGTTGACCTGGTAGGTTGCCCGATGGATCCATTGTATCGAATGTCAGTTTTTCTGATAGATACAACTATACTGTGATGAAATCTGTCGATATGTTAAACTTCTTGACAAATCTCCATTGAAAACTAGTCATTTATTTTTGCCAATATTTATTTATATATTAATCTAGTCACATTACATTGGGCATTACGCTTAGTGGAAATGGTCAATATTTTACTACATGTAAAGCGTGAAAACTCTTTCAAAACTTATTGACTCACAATGTTGAAACTACATCTTACCGTTAGCGAGACCAAGTCTCTACTTTAATTCCTTACACCATTTTGGGAAAGTGCATGACGGCATTCGTCATTTTTTAGAGCAGAGAAATATTTGATGTCTCCGTTCCCGAAAATATCTTCATTAAGACAATGTATACGATACACTCACTGTCTAGTTTAGATTATGCAATGTAGAAGATAAGAACTCTGTAAACAGTACCATAATTTTCGATTAGACGATCGGTTTTATCCTACTTTGGATATCATCAGGCAATGATGATGGCCGCTGTTGAATTTTGGATGGAACCAGTCGTCTTATGGTGAAGCCCGTGAACTTTTACCACATTTTTATCTTCCATAACGATGATATTTCGCAAATTTGAAGCTGGCCTTATCGAATTTAGACGACGTTGAAGACCCTTATCAGTAAATATGTGGTTTTCTGTGTGGCTTATCGCGGCATGCACCCACTTTTTATCACCCATGCAATGTTTTTCCCTCTATGATGCTTATTTTACCAAAAAAAGATAATTTTACACAGAATACGGCCCTGCCGCACCCCTTCCGGACATGAACCCCGCATCGAGGCCACACTCCTGCCCATCTTCCCGCACCCTATTACCTTCACTCACCCTTTCTCCACCGAAAACACAGGAGCTACGCCTGCCAAGAGCGACTTCCTGTGCCACCCCATAGGGGCGCTCGCTGGCGGCAAAGGGGGGCTGGGTTGTTGCGGGGGATCGTATGTACGTGGGGTGGGTGGGAGAAGGGGGTGGGTTATGTTTTAGAGTTCCACCGGTGGGGGTGTATGGTCCCTGGCGTCTGTCCCTCGGTGCAACCGGAGACGTGCAAAGTCGGCCATAGGGTCTTGTGGATGAAGATGAGGGTCGCGGTGGGCGGAAGGTCTGTGGCCGGCACTTGTTATGCATGTGAATGTATCTATGTGCTTTGGGTTCGAAGGGCATGAGATATTTTGGGTGGCCCATCTTGGTGATATATTCTCAGGCCCACATCACATTAACCTTCGCGAGTAGAAACGCGACTCAAAAGAGTGTCATTCCATCGGGAGATAAACACATAACTAGTTCATCATTGGCAGAAATCAATCTCCGATTGTTTACAGCAGCTATCCTCTCAATTCCTCTCTCAGCTGAATACTGCAATACTCCATTAGAATTCAAATTTGCATTCGTCATATTTTTCACGCATTTTACCTTTGGTCTTTCTCAGTAATTCTTCCCGGCCGTTTTCTGTACAACGTATGTACCTAGTAGTTATGTTTTTAGGTATCAGAATATCTAACAAAAGTTGCATCACCTACTGATGAGAGTTTTCATTAATCATATTTTTTCCACAGCTCTTCATAGTCCACTGGTTGATTCAATCAGCCCATTTGATATCCATCATTCGCATGCTCGAATTTTCCTGAAGGTACTCCTAGAGGTATACTTCTCCAGACAAGCTAGTGCTTACATATTCCCGCGATTCCATTTTTATGGTCAGTGTACATACAATATAGTTATATACATATATCCCATTTCAAAATCCTTAAATTTTTGCCTCCTCCCCTATCTACCTAAACTTCTCCCTTCGATAACGGCAATCGATTGCCCCTTCTAACTTTCAGCCCATTTAATTGAAAATGAAATCGTGGTTTTTACTGCAGGCTATGAAATAATATTGCCAAAAATCATACATTCATAAAAATCATGGGCATAATTA
The DNA here is from genome assembly GCA_963573305.1 of Pyrrhosoma nymphula. NCBI lineage: Eukaryota > Metazoa > Arthropoda > Insecta > Odonata > Coenagrionidae > Pyrrhosoma > Pyrrhosoma nymphula. The sequence continues at coordinate 103,558,142 of OY754337.1, read as the reverse complement.
TCTTCGTCTAAGGTTTTAGTGTTTTTAATGTATGATAAAGGCATACTAATCGGCTGCTTTCCGCTAAAATATTTAGCGATGGGGTAATAATTTTTTATACAACGAAAAGACGAAAGTGATAACGAAAAGACGAAGTGAAAAAAGTGAGATTGAGGTACTCTGTGCGAATAAGTCGAAAAACATCATTTTTCAATCGTTAATTAAGAAATTCAAGAGTGAAATTTATTGTTAATTCTTTACACATTCAAAACACGACTTTTACGCGATAGATGTGATGAATATAATAGGCTGATTTGTTTGTGATAAACGCTATGTAACCTTAATTGAATCAAGAATTAAAAAAAATAATATTTGTAACATGTGGTCCAATTTATTTTTACTCGTATTGATAATTCGTGAAAGTTCATGAACAATTTTTGTGCCTCGGGACTGTATATTTATACCCACGGAGGTTTAAATTGAAGCGTAAAATATCGAGCAATATAAGTGATACCCATAAGCTACTTGATGTAATGTAGCAGAAAAGTTTTTTGAAGACATGACCTATCACCCTGCGACCGCCTCTACTGTATCTTTGAGTGCTAAGGATGGGTCGTTTATAGTCGGATTCGATCCCAGCATTTCCGATACTGGTTACAGTCACTGGTTTCCTTTCATACGGACAAGCGAATTCCGTGTGTAAACATGAGCTAACGAGCAGTAGCAGTCCTCGATTGGACTTGTTGTTTTCCCGTTAATTCTCTCGTGAATGCTGAGGTCATTCGATGCCTCAGGACATGCTTGTAATGACAGGACTAGGCCTAATTGATAGGAAAGTTAGAAATGAAACCTCCGCGTCAGTGGTGGGGCAATTACATTGCATAGAGAAAGCAAGTCACGTAATTTAACTTCCCTCGCTCTCTGATATTGTTCTATGTTCATAAGAATTTGAAATTCAAGATCATACCTCCGTTGATAGAAATTCTTTTCCCATTTCAAACTCGTCTCTGAACTCCTTGTTATTTTTATTTTTCTATCCCAAAGGAGTCGCTCCTTGCAGTAATCACTTGGCCTTACCGAGGTTCTTTCCTTTTGCTTTAATTTCAACGACTAGTGTGAAAAGAGATATATCTCTTCCTACAAGGTTTTAGCAGTGGCCTCAGATCCCTACCGAAATATTGACTGAAATGGACGTGTAGCTACTAGCGAATGATAGTGTTTGATTCTGGGTGCGTGAGAAAATTTACGATAACCTTCATTCTACGAAAAAATGACTAAATGCAGAGATATTTCGACTTACGATAAAGTGTATGATACCACGGGGTAAGAAAGTCTACAATGGATGGTTATGGTTCAATTCGAAGGTGATCATATCATGATTTAAAAAAAATATGATTGAAGTTATGACTACCTAGTTTATCCCACACTTAATTGAATACCTCGACAAGATTCGACGCTTTGGCCGAAGTGAACTCCTTGTGTCGAAACAAGCCAAGGTACTCCATTAAGCGCGCTTGTGCGAAATATATGGAACATTTGTCTTTTCTTTTTATGATGATATATTTTTTGTGTATTAATTTATTGAAAATATCGGCCCAGATGTTTAGTGTTGCCATGATTTTTTGTCATTTTTAACTTATTGGAGGTGAAATGTGCAAATAAAGTGCATTTTATGCCGCGCTTTTCTCGTACTATGTGAAACGTACGTACAATTTCCGGGAGATGGATTCAAAACGCGTCACAAAGAGAAACGGCCTGGGGTTGCGGTGAAGGAAGCGGGAGATTCTGGGAATTGAAAAGGTCGAAGGTGAAAAGGTTTTTTTTTTTTCGAGTATCCGATGTGTATTCCACTTCGTTTTGAAGCCCATTGGAAAGGGTGTGTGTGTCGAGAATAAGTTCTTTCCGCGGCAGAATTGGAAAAGAATTTTTCTCTCTATTTTGCTGGAGCGAAAATGTTTCCTTTCGGTGCAGGTAATTTCTCTTCTTTGTCCTAATCCAATTCGCTTTTGATTGGCTCGCGAGTGTCATTCTTCATTCGCTCATTCCCACTCTTCATTTGCGGTGTATCCGGGGAAAGTTATTTTTTTAGCTTAATTGATCTGAAAAGAGTTCCGTAGCGCTTCCAAGGTTTGGTACCGTGTTGCCCTCCCCCTTACCCGAAGACTGGGTCACTAATAGTGAACGGCATCCGAAAAAATTCACTTTCTTCCCATAAATTCGCGTCTTTAAGAGTCTATAGGAGTATTATAATGTGTATTCCGCAGTGCTGTGTGTACTCATTCTGAGCTAAGGTAAAATTGTATGTAATTGTTTTAAAAATCCATTTTAAATATTCAAATTTATATTCCAGTGTCTTAGGTGTCTCCTCCTGGAAATTCTTGATACCCATATTTTGTCAGAATCATTTCGTAAGATTCACACAATTTAATGTCCATCGTCTATTGCTACGTCAATTTTTCACTGCCTATAGGAAATTAATTTTCAGTACAGTCCTAGGAAATTAATAGCATGGTGCATGCTTGTGATGCAAACGCCTTCAAAACGACATTTTATCAAACCAGAGGTTGGGCAATAAAACTGTGTGAAAATGAGTGATTTTGGTTTAATGCGAGCTTAAAATTTATGTTCAAAATAGTATAATATTCATCAAAATTTACATACCTTTTTGAGCTCTAGATTTTTAATTTTCACAAACGAATCAGTAGGAATTTCCATCTTAACGGTCCAGAATACTATCTTGTCATCACTATAAAGCGGTTGCGCTGCCAAGGTATATGCACTTATGACTATAAATTTATTACAAGGTTCACTTAAATGTATTGCTACGTGTTCAGGTGTTGTCTTCGTCCTTTTTATATTTGAAGCAAATTAAAATTTCATATCTTAAGATTATTATCTACCCTAGGACCTTCAAGTCACTTAATGGTAGCTCTTATATAACACATTATATTGCATTTGTTTTTATAGATTCGAGCATATCAACTCGATTTCAGCATGTCAATCCCAACCATGACATATTGCTGATAATTCTAGTGGGTTGGACGGAATTTCTCTGAAATAAAACGGAAACGTATTAATCCCTGCACATTAAATTGTGAGAGGGTAATTTCAAGGTTAAAAAGTATCATTTCCTTTCTTGGAAAGTTAAAATATCGTCCTTTATATCATTGGGAAACGTTTTAAAAAACCTCTTGCGATTGCCTTCAAATGAGAGGCTCACATCCGCTTAGCTTTCAATGCCGGAAGTCCGTTCCAGTGTACTCAATTGCTTCGCAGTATTCGAAAGGATGAATTAAAAAAAGAGAGCATCACCGCATGCCAACCCATTTACTTCACATTACATCCCCTCGAGCAATATCATCCCGAAATTTATTGCGCACCTTTCACCGGCGGTTATGGTGGTTTATTCTTATTTTACGGAAAGCCGGACGGAACCCTTTTATGTCGTCGAATGTGAAAAAGGTGCTGAGCGGATCGCCGACGGTCCTATGGGCAAGGGGGCGAAAATGAAATGGCCCCGGGGAAGTGAAAGGGGGAGTCGCCGGGAACCTCAACTTGTGGGACCACGTCGTGGAAAAGCGAGGAGTGAACCTTTTGTGAAGAAGTTCGGGAGATGAAAAATTTTCGCCTCTTCATCTCTCTTGGGCGCAGTTCTCGTTGGCGAAACCTGGAGGGCGGACGCGTTAAAACGTTCTAGATTTCTAGTTGGAAGAGGATAGGGAATAGAGAGAATAGGGAAAGGATTTGCACCCACATCTACATACTGCCCTGCATGACGACGCAAGGGCATGAAGCAGGGAGTGTCAGGACATCGCCCGTGAAGAATGGAGGGATTTAGGAAAAGGAATTGAAAGATGAAAAAAACAGAGTAATTTTTTTTGATGGTATTGAATAAATACATTTGATCCAATATCGATATTACAATATGAATCATTACATAACAAACAGCGTCAAAATTTCACGGCAAAATAATAGAAAAGAGACACATGGTAAATAGGACCACTGAAAACAAAAATATGGATCCTAGATCTATTGGTACCCCAAAAAGTATAACCTGTGTTTGGGGTACCATCATTTAACACTTTATATTAGCATTTCATAGTTAATATTAGTATCAGCTTTCACATTTAGCAGGATATTTTGTCATAGAAATAATCTTAACACATTAGAAAATAATTGCTCAACTAGCAAAATAAAAAATGAAAAAAACTATGATTAAATTTCCAAGCAAGATTTTAGATGAATAATATATCGAAAGCAGTTTGTTACACCGTAGTGTATATTTTTCCTTGCACTTAAATAAAAACAATTTTTTCGCCACAAAAGATTAAAAAATGCTTTCTAATCTCTCATGTTTCAATAACGTTCCCTATTATGCCTTGAGTAAGATTCCATTGTCTCTCTCTGCCTTTCTTGTAGTCTATTTGGGCATTCTAGTCATTCAGACATTCTGTCTGAATGACTAGAATGACTAGTCTGGGCATTCAGACATTCTGTCTGGGGCTTTCTAGGATGTTACGCACTGCCCATCTCATTATAAAAATGGTAAGTTGGATCTCATTTTGGATTTAGACACGAGATAAAATATCTTCATGAATCAAGTTATAAGTGATGATAGCAAATACTAAATTTAGATAAACCGTGATAACCAGGAATGGGAAGGTTATTGATTAAATCTATTGGAAGAGAGAAAGGACGTGGAAGAATGAGACTTATCTGGAAGGAGTGTCTTTGGGCCGGCTGATAAATGCTTGGTTAGGTCCTAAGTTACAATTAAGACTTGGCTTTACGCAAGAAAAGTTACGTGTGACCCCAGACAATGTCCAACCGGCCCTTGGTACCTTACTCTGTTTTTGCTGTTGTCATAATGGGGCAGGGGAATAATTTTTGTAGGCACCGATCAGCTTGGCAAGGTACACCTTATCGCTTCTCTCAGCTTCAGAGATGAAGTGTAAGGGAACAAAAATATCCTCATCGTCACCGTGAAAATGGCGTGATCTGAATTTTTCCAATTATCACATATTAGGTTGTAGCCTCTTTGAGTCTCCAGCGGCTTACGACCTAATGCTCTCGTTTTTTTACTTTTCATTCAATCGTAAAAGTTCTTTTTAGTGATGCGTGCGGTTTCCTGCTTATGGATGGAGATTAAGAAAGAGAGAGAGATGATGATATGAAGATGACTGCATGGCATAAATGGAGGGAAATCCCTTGAGCATTTAGGCCTTCAGGGAATGGAGGATTCGTTCACTTCTCACTTTCTCTCTCTCTCTCTTATGGCCTTTTCTGGATTTCTCAACGGACTTACCTCGTCGTCCCTATCTCTACCTATTCCTCACCCTTACCCCCCCCCCCCCCCCCGCTTATTCCGTCCGGCTTCAATGGGAGGAAAAGGCGTAAAACGGATTTCAATTGTGAAGAGTGAAGCGAGATAGATGGAGAACGAGAGAGCTCCGGCAGTGATTCCCCGTTCTTCCGCCCCGCGGCGCTCCGTTCACAACCATGGGAGGCCTCACTCCCATGGAGGTTTCACAACCTTTCCCCCTCACTCCACTGACAATCTCTGAACTCCCACCCCGCCCACCCGTTACCCTAAAGGGGGATTCACATTCAAGCATTTCACGCGTACTAAGCGAAGCGTTTCGCGCGCAGCCAATCAGGTGCTTCGCTTCGTTCGCCTGGGTACGTGCGAGCGAAGTTGAATTTTGCTCAACTTTCTACGCGCGAGACGCGCCTGGACGCGTGAAACAAATGGCGGACACATGGAGTCATTTCGTATTTACTTATAAGATTCACTGGGATATATTAGCATGCATACATGAATTGTCCATTTCTGTTAATCATTGCTACAGTGCTTGATATTTAATAGTTGTATTATTGGCACATTGAGAATTTTATGGGCCAAGTTTCGTGCATAAACATCCCAGGCGACAACGGGACACCGTCGCAGTATTCATTATAATTAACGATTTTCCCGTTAATGCACGCCAAAAATGTGAAGTTGGATCAGATACAATCTATTAATAATTGTTTTAGTGTTAACAAGAACCTCAATACGTGAACAATGAGCAAAATAACAACAAAAAACTCCTCAAGGTGGGGACCGACTTTCTCAGGCCATAACCCGAGGTTCCTAGAAAACGGTATGTATATACCTACCTCAGGAAAGCAACGGTAGACCGGTCGGTAGGGCGCTTGATTGCGGGAGTGAAGGTCGGAAGTTCAAACCCAAAGAGCGTAAATTTTTTTACCCTCAATATTTAACGTAAAAACTTAATTTAGCCACTACTATAGCGATATATTTTAAAATTAGTGAATAATCTTATGAAGGAAATTTTTCTGCCTTAGTTTTCGAACTAATTCCTAGTTAATGTTGGATGAGTAACGTTTGAAACATTCTTTTCCTCGTGATTCCCTGTGCGATTACGTTCATTCCTTCTCCTAATGAAACGTATTTTTTTTAGATAAAATGCAATCTCATAAATGCAGCTTAACTACGCGTTTTGGAGATCTTGACTAAAACTATTATAAGAAGATGTTTTAATATGGTATTTCCGCTAAACGCTTTAAGGATTTGTGTGGTTTTATATATTATAATTGGTTAAGGGTCGGGCGGGTTATAAATTAATAATAGTTATTATATAAAATAATGATAAAATATCTCGCACCTAATTCTTAGGAAAATTATGGGAATGTATCCTTCTGGTCTGCAGTAAATATTATCAACTTTTCGGGCATTATTTATTATCAACTATCGCAACCGATCATAAATTGGCCTACATTCTGGTTGGTATAATGTCGCATAGCAGTTACTGTCCATGTTCCTAGTGTCACGAAACCAATGATAATTTGAATAGGTACTTGCGATACCTACAGAACGATAGCTTATACGTTAGTAAATTAAATTCAATGGTATTCGGCATGAGCAGAAAACAGGCGCAAAATTTTACAAAAACAGCGTCTACAGTCCTTTTTTTTCTTCTCCTCGAAATTGTTCCTCCGCCAGAGTTGCATTTAATGATAGGTGTCGTGAACAATTTACATAAACATGTACTGAATGAATTTGAGCTAGATTCTTTTCAGTCGGCAGAAACATGCAGTGTGACTCGCGATATACCTCAAGGGAGTTCAACTTTCAATGGCATTCCTTACAAAACACTGTGAGTAAAGCCTGATTTACTGCGATCAAGAAGTCAAAATTTGAGAAGCTTGATATACATAACTGTATTTGAAATTTTTATAAATGATGTTATGGTCTGCTTTGGTAAAAACTTCAATCCCAACTTCAAAAATAAGATTGCTGCATACAAAGAGAGCTCTATTATGCTCAATACAACGGCAACACCTAAAGTCCACGCAGTATTTTTTCACATACCCGATTTATGCGACAAAATGCAAGTAGGCCTTGGTTTCTACTGTGAATAGTCAATGGAATCTGTCCACGCTGATTTCAAACTTTTTGGGAAAATCATCTAAGTATCAAATCTCTAAGAACCATCCGGAATTAACAGAAAGACTGCTTCATTTTTTTAGTAAATATACTTTTTATCACTCATTTTAATGTCTATTAGTGCTATTGATGTTTAAAAAAATTTTAAGTTAATTATTACTGAAGTGGATTTTTATTTTTCTAAATTCATTATTTGACTTTGATCTAAAGCAATAATTTATTATACAGTAAGCTGTTTTATCTTGCAGAATAATGATAGTATAGATTATATAATAACAATATGTATGTTATAACATAGAATGGTAGTAAGATACAATTTTCATGCATTAAGTGACTCCAAATCATTACTCGTGCCATTGGTTCGAGATGATAAAATCAATTTAATATATATTTCCAATTCAATTTCATTAGAAATGCATTATAAAATTACCATAATTGAATATACGTGAACAAAGTCCGAACGTGGAATTTTCATCAACGAAAGATTCTGACGGAAAAATGCCATGTAAACAATAAAAATCAATTTTCTCACAAATCGCTCTACAAATTATTTTCTTTCGGGGATAAAAATATTCGTGAGACATCGTAAAAATGAAATTTGAAAAGATTTCATCGGTGTAAGCACTTTTAATTTTAAGTCGATCGAAGCCCACCGTGCATTTACATGTCCTCATAATGAAATAAATACTTGTTTAGTCGCTCTCCTCGTACCACCTCGCTGCTCGCACGCTCCCGGCGCGTCCACGCACGCAGAGGCTCGACTTATTTTTACAACTTCATTCATCCTCCAATAGGTGTCACCATGTGCATTTCACGCGTACGACGACGTTGCCTCCGCTTGAATGTGGACCTTTCGTGCGTTTCGCACGTAAACTGTACGCGCGAGACGCGTGAAATGCTTGAATGTGAATCCCCCTTAACCCCTGCCAGACACCCCCATTCCTTGGAACCCATGGCGTTTCCTTCCGCTGCATTTGCATCCCCAAGAGGGTTCGCTTCCGGGGGTAAGCCGCCAGGGAGTTACCCCTTCCCTTCCCCCCACTTCATTCCCTTTACCCTATCTCCACCCCATATCCTTTCTTCTCCTCAAGTCTCCTGTTCCCCCATTCATCTTTTACACTCTTCCACTCCAGGACTCACCACTCATCGTCACGAGAGGTCGCTCGCTCCAGAATCGGGAGTTTGGGTCGGGGAGGGTCAAAATGGGCCAGAGGTCCACGTGATCGCCATCATTTCAGTAAGTTTTATAGTGCCGCCCTCTAAGATGTATATCACTTCTATACGTCTCGCTGAGTTAATGTATGTGCGGGACGCGGGTGTTCAACGATGTAATCAGGGTGATTGATGGATACATTTTATTATGTAGTGTTCATAGAGGCAGGTTGAAGTATAAAGGAATTCATTCAAAAATATGCGGTAGTACTGAAACTAATATGTACGGAATTCAGAATGAAAATTCCATCATCGCCTTCAATGTGACGCCTTGGAGCTTAGGAAGTATATTTTACTGGGCAGAAAGGGCCACTTTAGGCGTTTTCTACAGCTAACGTGAGAGTCACAATTAATGATGTAATGATAACAATATAAATTTCTCTGTTTTCTAATTTAGCATACACTTTAACGAGCTCGTTCACACAAATTCCTTCATTCAACGAGCCATTAGTGATCATGAAAAAGCGTCGAGGCACTCTTTCAAGACGTCGTTAATATGCAATTATCCTCTATTCTCTCTCCCCTCCTTATCCCTATTCCCTTGCATTTCACAGCTGATGCCCTAACACCCCTTGCCACATGCCTCTGTGGTGGCTCACAGGGTATGTAGAAACATGTAGAATGAACACTTAGTGGAACTCCATTCTCAACGAAAATGAAAAAACTTTGTATATTCCTCTCATGTAAAAGAACTTTATTATTCTTTTATTTTAATGTGAAAGCTAAACTTGTGTTTTCATGGAAAGATTATTTACTCAGCGTTTTTTATCTAAGGCAGTATGTACTTGTTGAAACTCAGGTGACTAGGAAAGCATATATGCAAAATGAAAACTGTGACTATTGTAGATTTTCACTTACTTGAACAAAAAAGAATAAAAAAGGAAAAATGTCACCGAGAGTTTTCTAAGTTGCGCATAACTTATTATTTACGGAGAGTTTACAAATGCAGGCCAAAGAAATTATGCATAGAGATGCATATTTAGCGGAGTTGTGAGTCACTGGCCTCTTAGTTTTCAAGAAAATGTGGAAACTTTGGAAGTTGTAAAGAAAAGAATAAATTGAAAATTTTTTGAATATCGAAAGTTTGATGAAAACATTTAATGAATAATCTTGGGAATCTTTTATATCTTTGATTACATCCTATTGGGATGAGGGTGTTGTCTTTTTACCAGTGGAGGAGAAATGCTTACGGGACGGAAAACGGAGAGGTCTTGCTTTTACGCTGGAGGAAAGAAAAAGACAGAAGGGTGCAGGGAAAGCGAGGAGACCAAAGTGAAGACGAACGCCCCGTACCCTTATTTATTGGGCCATTAAACTCCACAATCTTAACGAAACCTTTTATTTTCGCCGTGAGGGCCCAAACCCTCCCCCTCCTACACCGGGGCAGCCAATGAAAAGATATATATACATAGCCGGCGAGCGAAGGAGAGACTTAGGGGAAGGGGAGGGAGGTGCTTTGCGGAGAGGGGAATCTGAACATTAAAAGGCGAAGAAAAAAAATAATACGTGGAAAAGAAATCCGCCCTTTTTGAATCGTGAAAGTTAGGATGTGGGGGAGGGAGGGAAATTTTGGTGTGAGTCTTGGGGTTGGCTTGTATAAGAATAGGTGGCTTGGGAGGAATTTCTTCGTCTGGCGAGGGGTGGTGGGATAATTTTTTCGTTGCCGTTTCCTCCGTGGTTCCTTAATATTTCGGCCTTCCTTATAGCCTCTCTATTTTCCACATTTCTCTCATTTTATTCTCCTCCTACCTCTCCATCCTACCTCCCCTCTGATGTTATCCACATGTCACCATCAAGTAGTGAGAGACTCAATTTACAATGCCAAACGTTGAATAAGTAAAATCGTTGACCATACTTCAACTCCACGACCCATCGAGAAATACCTAATAAGCGCAAAACAAACTCGGAAATGGAGAAATATTGATCATAGTAGATAAGATAAGCATTGTAAACACAATCGCTCATATTGCATTGTCGACAATAAAGTCAATGGTGTCTTTTATAAATGCTATATTAAGCTTTATCATCTTATTCGCGATAATTGATGTCTTAAGTACCATCAGGCCGTCAATACTATTCTCATGCACGTAACTCCAGTCGTAGTGTGAAAACGTTTTTCTTATGGGATTGTTGACTGTGAGTAGTCGGCATAACAGCATCGCCTATGGTGGTCATGTAGGCCTTTAATTTCACTGGTAAGAGAAGACAATAAGTATAGTTGTCATGTACTGATCTCCCTTATCATCACGTGAACAGTTCTGTACATTTCGAAGAATTCGAATTAATACGTATTATATTGACAACTTTTATATGATAAGTATAGAATTGGCGTCAATATATATCGTGAATATATCTCGCAACTCTGCACATGCCCTTCTCCTACCCCAATCCTCCTCCACTCAATCTCCCGGTAGACACCCCTGGACCCGCATGGCTGGCTTGCCCATACAACTCCATCTCCTGGGGTCGAATTTGTGTATCCGGTATGCAAAAAGTGCGAGCGCGATCGTGAAATGGTTGTCTTCGTCTTTTTTTCGTTGGCATTTTCTTTTACTTGCCCTCACTACAGCACACTCTTTATGTCTTCCCTTTCCCCGCGATATCTTCTAGAGATCCCTTTCGCCCGGGTAGCTAGGTGGCGTTCAGTTCATCTCCCTTTTATCGCTGCTTTTGAGAACGAAACTTTGTGAAGTTTCCTCGCATCGAGTTGTCCTCTTAATTTAACGGATTTTATTTTCTGCTCAGCGGGAAGTAGGTCGTTTTTGACTTGCTTACGCTTGCTTTCATCAGCGAAATGTTTTATCTTTGGTTCGTATTCCGGCAGTCAGTTATCAAATGCTTCGTCCAACGCTATTTTACTCCCCCGCAAAATATCACTTCTGGTCTCATAACACTATATTTAGATATCATTGAGGAACGATTGTTTGGATTTCGTTAACTTTTCTTTTAATTCAAATTCTCTCTTTCCTTCTCCAACAATGTTTAGCACCTCATATTTTAGACATGGTAGGTCAAAAATGATATTTCTACTTCTGAATTGGTGAAGAGGTAAAAAGGCAACATTAATGTTTATGTTATTTTTAGGATTATCCGTTATAAAGTTACGCATTAATATCTAGCACTACCTATCTCAATGATATTGGCACTTTTTATTTCCGATTTGACTTTGGTAAATGACAATAAAATTATTATAATATACTTTTGTAATGCATGTACATGCTAATACTACTGTTAATTGTTAGATTTGGCTGTTAATGGGTAGTGGATGGTGGAGCGTAATCAATGTTTGATATCTTAAACAGTTTTCCAAATGCTTAATCCATGTTCCAATGTAATGGATTATGAGAATCATTTTTTGCACACTCAATTTGCGCGCCCTCTCTTGAATGGATTGTCCTAGATCGTACCGTACACGGGTTTAGGGAAATAGGAATTCATTGAACTGCCCATAAGGGAGTATGGTATTTTTATTGCATTATAAATGGTTTTACTAAGCTATGAGTTAAACCGTAGGAATTTAAAAATAATAAGAGAGGAAGGCTATGGTTACTCAAGAGCTAGAGATATCCTACTAGGTTAACTCTTCCTAATAACTACTCAAAGTTCATCTTATTTTAACGAAATGAGTGTAGTGGCTTGAATAGCGTAAGAAGCTGACTGATATTTTGCGTAGGAAATGCTGAGTTGCAGGATGTAGTAAGCATTATATCTACAATGTATTTTTTCCAAATCAACGATTTTGCCGTCATTATTTGTGAAAACCAATTTAGTGAGGTTTCTTTCATCTCATACGCCGTTCTTCTGTTTGGCACCCTAGCAAAATCCCTAGGCGACACGGAATATAACAGTACGGCCTACTGTGAGTCTGCCGGAATACCAGGAGACAGTTCAGAAATAAACTCATCTTTCACAGTCTATATCGCCGTAGAGAAAGCAAACCGAAAACAAAATAAAACTTGAAAACGACACCGCCCTTCTTCCGGTTTGATACTTCATTTTCTCTTTTTTTTGTAAATGCCTTTCACTGCCCCTTCTTTGGGGCGTACGATGAGTTTGGCGTACCCGTGCCTGTCTCCTTCTCATACCTGCGCTATATTCTACCTCATTCCAATCTACCCGCCTATCACAGGTGTATGCTTCGCCTCCAATTTACTCTACTCTTCTATGCATTCCATGTTTATGCCTACGCCAGTAGCAATGCCTTATCCCCACCTTCGTGCGCTATGCACAGTTACCGTAAACCTTCCACGTTTTCCCCGGAGGCTCCAGTTGGCTGGAGCATCTCAGGTTATTACGGTCGAGCTCCTCACACTATATTTCGTCCATCAGCGTGGCAATTCCGAGTGGGGATAAAAAAGTGGTCTTCTTTATATTTGTTTCGTTTGCTTATCCCGCAGTTGTATTGCGCCCTTCATTAGGCTCCCCTTGCGGTTATTACCTCATGAAGGGGGAATGTAAGCATATACTGTTGCTTCTGCATCACCGTTATGGCATTATTTGCGCCTGAGTTCCGAGTTAATGGCTTGAGTTGGTATCCATTGCGCTTTTTTATAACAAAGGAGCGTTGACATGTCTTCTTTGGCTACAATAATGGTCGGTTCTTCGACATTTTTTTTAATACTCGCGCGAAGATCCTACATCTTTTTGAATTAATCAACAGTGTAACAAGGATTGGAACGAAAACCGTATTATAAAACTAGTTCTAATTCTGTAAGTTACAGGACTCATGTATTATGTTGAAGAGTCATTCAGGTACTTTACCTTTAATACTACAATCCACATTTGCGTGTGCATACTGTCATAATTAATGTGCTACGTATTCGCAACCATTAGTTAATAAAATAAATTCCAACAAAGTGTAAATAAGTGTGTTTCACTCTCTTTATAAAGACAATTAAATTCTACTGTTTCAGGCTGGATATGGTGGAAGTTCTCGATATTCATAATGAATAAAGACACTTGGTAACCTTCCACAGATATAATGGAAGATTACCAAGTGTCTTTATTCATTATGAAGACAATTAAATTAAAAATAAGGAATTTATATTAGTACTAATCAATTTCTTTTTAAATACGCTCCATCTTTACTTGCGTATTGCCAGTCACTGTATGCTTATCCTTGGTTCAATATTTTATACTTTTGGTTAACTACCTCTTTCTACCTGCATTGTTTGTTCGCTGTGTATCCCTCCACGCAGAAACGTAGTTTTAATAAATTAGGGTACATTTAATGAGATGTACTTTTCCCATTCTAAAAATTGTTATGCCGATAACGAAGTGATGAAATTGGGGTCAGTGCCAGTATGAAACAGAAAAATAAGACCTAACACTTTAAAAAGAGCATCAGTTTAATTATTTTGTTTGCATTAGCACTCTATTCCCGGGAAAAAATTGTTTCAAACCTCCCCAAATTTTTATCTTAAATTCTGTAAACGTTTTGGGAACTTGTAAGTCGATATCGATAATGCGGAGAAATGCACAATAAAAAAAGATCAACATTGAAAAAAGTAAATATCGTTTCAAAAGATTGAGTTATTTAAAACTTCAAAATTTTGAAATGCTTCATAGCTAGGAGGATATTTCGTGGGTGTAGTACGTGGCGAAAATATATCAAGAGTCATTTTAACGATCCTTTTAAATATCATTACCACCACCGCAGCATAATTTTTAATCGGAATCTTCGCTGAGGCAAAAGCTAATTGCGTTTAGATCGATCGATACCAATTACTTCATCGTTACCCTAGAATGGACGTAGAGACCCTTTTCAGATGAGAGAGCCACCCACCGTAATAAAGTTACAAAAACTTGTAATTAGAGTTGGTATTGTCTTACCCCTTTGACAAACAACACCCCCGCACAAGCACGGATCCTAATTAGCGACGAACTTGCGGGGAATTGCGTTTAATTTCAATAGAATAGTGAGGGGATTCTAAAACCGGAGTTTTTATTTGGCGTTTCGATTATGGACCGGGGACTTAAAACACTCTTGCTATTGTTGGGCTCACGTCCGTATTTTGCAGTTTCGTTCCTCGCCGCCGCTGCCTCCTGTTCCTCCCTTCCCCTAAAGTGGCACGCACTAATTTCCGTTTGCCTCTCGAATGCATTTATTTCGACACTCCGTATCCCTCCACCACAGACTCTTTATCACGCCGTACCCCTCTTCCGCTAGGTTCACAAGAGGGCGCAACCATATCCCCGTACCATTTTATGTATATATGCATGCATGTATTCGCACGCCTCCGAAAAAAAACCATTCCACCCTTTTCTCTCACAAGTTCCCCGGCCTATTCCGCCCATTTTATTATATTTTTCCTCTCTCTCTTTTTCCTGGCGCCGCTCCTCTCTCTCTCGTTCGTGGTGTATGCAAAGGAGTTCGTTCGGCCCTTGAAGGGGAGAGGAAAGGCGGGGGTAAAGGGAGAAGGGCGGAGAGGAAATGAGAAGACCCGGAGGCGGGGAAAGGGATGGAAATTTTGTGGGGTGGGAGAAAGGGAAGAAGCCCTTAAGCCTATCGGAATTGACTTTGTCACCCATTTAGATAAACAATAGGGTTTCACGGCGACCTGATGTCGTCTTTTCCTTCCCTCCTCTCCCCAGAACTCTTCTCCCCCTCCCCTCCTAACCCACAACTTCCCCCTTTTTCCCACCCCCTCCCTCATCTCATCCTCATCCCCATAATGGGATGAAAAATAAACTTATTTTTTCCCCCTTTACCTTATTTTTTTCAACGCTTCCTCCGTGTGTACTTTTTTCTCTCACGAGGAAATACCTTGCGGGACGGCAAAATCGAAGCATTTCCTCGCGAATGGTAGTGTGTGCTATTGAGGGAGGAAAAGGTAGAAACCTTCGATGGCCTGGAAGTAATTCTATGTGGTTTTATTTTGTCTTATAGGTATCTTTTTTCCGCACAGTATTTCAGTTTACTGTGTGCGTGTGTAGGGAGTCAGGAAGAGTATGGGGTAGTACATTTTTGTCTGCGAGTATTGTCTTCACTCTGTAAATATTGTTCTCTTTCTTTTCATCGGAAGTTTTTAAGATTTCTCCCACCAAGTTCCTCAGTGGATGTCGATGGGATGAGGAAATTCCTTTTCGGAATAATAAATACGTGGCAGGTGCCGTGGTTTCGAATCAAAGCCCTTTTTATTCATCCATCGTTTGTAAATCATTAATATCGATATTCGAGAAGGATTTTTATGGCACCCTTTTGTGCTGTGCTTAAAGGCTCCAAGGGTTGCTACGTATTTGATGTGGTTATAACGTGCCTCGCATGCAAGGCCATTGGTGTGTGAAATGTATTGTGCGGAATATGTGAAAAGCCGTTCGTTTTTTATGCGAACTTGATAGCCTGACCATATCAAGGAAATGCACTGCTACTTTTTTTGTTAGATTCCAGTATTTCCAAATGCAACTGTTGATCACATTACGTGGTGTTGCTTCACCCCTCATCTTTTTGAAATCCATTCATGTGACTGCTGATAGTATTTTTTAATCAAAAGAGCGTTTTAATATCAGTTTAATTCAGGAGAATTAAAAAAAATCGTCAACATAGTGAAAATTTTGGTGGAAATGGTGGATGCGATAGTCGTTAAACAAAATGTACGCATTAAAAAATTGGGATGATATATTTATTTGGTGCGCTTTCCATTAGTGGCGTTGCTTTCGAAAATAGAGTTATGATTCTTTCAAGGATTACTTTAGAATGACTGACTGCGTTAAATTAATTTTTTCTGCTGATAGCAAAGTTTGGTTTCATAAAATGCGCCATGCGTAGCTCATTTAACTTTACAATGAGCTAATGATATCCGTGAATGGATATTAGTAATAAATAAAACATTCTCATTTTTCCGAGGTTATACCTTTTTCTTTGCCATAATAAATGGATGGTAAATAGGGAACAATGAGTCTTAAATTTTGTAAATCCATTGACCACTGCAATGGTAGCCGTTCTTATGATGCATTCAATGAAATTTCTATTTCAGTAAAATAATCTTTTGCATATGTGTTCCTTTCAACTCACGTAATTACGACTTATTCATCAGGAACTTTTCAAGACTTCTGATCTGGTTCCTTGTCATGAGAGGGAAGAGTTTGAGACACTAGCTATCTTGAATGTAAAACCATTTCTACTATCGAATGATGGAGCATGCAAAGCTTTCGTTATCATTGTTAATCATAGAAATCACAGATTAGAATAAAACTATCATTCTTTTTGTGCCTTTTCATTTGAACCACTTTAATCGTTAAAATATGTAAGCTTGTTAAGATGAATGTAATATTTAGCATGAGTGCTGTAAATGTCGAAAAATAATTTAGTGTACTTGCTTAAATCCCTATTTTTATTCTAAAACGTGATTTCCTTTTGATAAAACAGTGTAAAGTAGGCGAAAGGTAAGCAATTTTAGCTCTCCATCAGTTTACAGTGCTCTCTCTGCCTACCACATGCAGACTGGGACATCGATATACTTACAAATGCGACAATCAACTCTCCTACTTCAAAGATGTGGATGGTATTCGGTGTTTCCATCATTGCAAGCCATTTCCCTGTTATGTCGCTTTCTCAGTTTTAGAATAATCTCTCTTGTTCTCTATGTAGAATATGAGAAGGTAACCTATTATTTTCTTTTACTCTTACAGGGTTCACCAACGTGCGGCAGGATGAATAACATCGCCATGGAATACGACGAGATGACCACCACGCCCGCAAACACCACGCTACACCTAGTCCCCCGTCTCCACGACCTAAACCCACCTACGCCAAACCCCTCCGAACCGGCCCCTCGCCGTCGCGATTCCGCCTCCGCGGGTGCAGGCCCCGCGCCCGCACCCGTCTGCAGTTCCCTCCTCCGCTCCTCCCCGCGATCCCTGCTCCTCCTCTTAACGACGTGCTCGAGGAACCTCCTGCACCAGATGAGGAGGAAGCCGTCGACGACGCCGAACCGAAGGGATGCGCAACGCTGCTGCATCCAGCTAACGACCTCCAGCCGACTCCGTCCCGGCCGCCGCGTCCTCCGGCAGTGCCCGGAGTCGTGGGGCCGGGGACGCCACCGGAATGGTCCAAGGGTCCCGGAGCAGCCGCGGCCCCCCAGGCCCGCCGACCGCCAGCCGTCCTGTCCCCTGGCTCACATCCCGCTTCTCGTCGTCCTGATGGCCTTCGTCCTCATGTTGTCCCCGGCGACGGCAGCGGAACAGAAGTTCGCGATGCAGCCCATGGACCAGACGGCTGTGGTCAACAGCAGGGTGACCTTGCCTTGTCGGGTGATCGGCAGGGTCGGGACGCCGCAGTGGACAAAGGATGACTTCGCTCTCGGGACTGACCGGAACCTATCCGGATTTGAGAGATATGCGATGATCGGAAGCGATGAAGAAGGTCAGTATCACTTTCTTAATAGTTCTGGATGAGTTCCAGTTCATAGCAGTATCTATGTATGATATAAGGAGCTTTCCATTCTATTTGTCGAAGTTAGAGTTGATCGGAACATATCTGCGCATATGAACTACATTGAATAGAACGTTGTGCGCTGATGAAACGTTTGATAACCCGCCAATAAGTAGCATTCTGTAGGAGCACAACAGTCACAACTAATTGTAAGCGTTTTGTGTATAACTATCGAATCCAATAAAAATAAGCCTTTTAAAACGCAACTCTTTTATACCACATGCCAAGTAAAAGGCTTTCGCTATCAAAATTTGACGCCTTTATATATTTTTTAAAATTTAACACCATCAACTATATATGATACGATAATCGACGTTCTTTTGTTGATGCGCGCACATCAACTCTGCTCCCGATCTGTTTTGAAGTACGCTATTTAGATAATAGGGTCTGTTAACGACTGAAAGGAAAGTGCGCTGTTGTGTTGTTAAATGTTTCCTTTTATTCGGCGAAACATTCATTCACTATTTAGATTCCTCTTAATAAATTTAAAACACGACTATGGCACCAATGAATTTTTACATTCAGATTACCTAAATTTGTTGAAACCCAGTTGATAGAATAAGAGGCTTCGCACTGATTTTGCATTTGTTTTTATTTATATCCCACTGTTTATTTATAATAGTTCCATTTGAAATTTTGTATTTTACAACCCAATGCGCTAATTAAATAAAGTGAATCGGCTGGAATATATGGTGTTGTCATGTTGTATACATATTGATAAAGTATTCATGGCCGACCTCGGTGGCGGCCTCGCCAAGTCCTCGCCTTTTAGGATTGAGTCGCGGATTTGTGTTCCGCCGGTGTGGATTTCTCACCTTCCAGAACATGGGTGTATGTGAAATATGTCAAGATTTATTTGCAAGAATGGACTATAAAGTCTTAAGTTTGCTCCAAGAAAGACGCAATTATAATTATTGTGGAGATATTTGATGTAAATGTGCTCTTTGGTTTCCCGTTTGAAAACCGTTTAATTCCCCACTAATTCCTTACAGGCGACTACTCATTAGAGATTCACCCAGTGAGGCTGGATGACGACGCAAGGTATCAGTGCCAGGTGTCCGCGGGGTCCAACGGCGAGGCCGGGATACGATCCCGGTTCGCCACCCTCACCGTCCTAGTCCCCCCCGAGCCACCTCGCATTCTGCCTCAACCGGGCGATACGGTTTCACCGCCCGGTGGAACCTCAACCGCCAGCGGACACGGCACCAGTAGCAGTGGATCCTTCTCACCCAGCAACCCAATGTCTCTCATGACCACGGAGGACCGAGAAATTCAGCTTGAGTGCATCTCCAAAGGTGGAAAGCCAGCTGCTGAGGTAAGTCCAGTCCCAGTAATAAAAATACTTGAAATCCAGGAACCATGCTTTTGTGAATGTATGAGTGATGTCACGTCCACTGTTGCCTCATTTTTGCCGTAAGCAATCAACTGCAAGCAATCGGATGTCAGATTTTGATGAAATACGATATCTGGCAACATATGGCCTCATATTTCGCAATAATAAGTAAACTTTACGTAATAAACTGTGTTAATCATTTGGCATATGATTTAAGCCCTAAGATTTCATATGCCCTGAAATTCCACGTGCTGCATAGAAACTCCTGTAGATTCCAACGTTGCAAATTTTACTGTAAAAGAGGGATAAGCTTAGCAGGAGTGGATGTCATTTTGTAGTATACCTCTGTTGTCTGAATCCGTTATTGAGGTCGTACTTGTTAAAAACATTTGATCAATCATTCTCACAAAGAAAGTATGGTGATAAAACATGGTCGTAGGCAGTATCATACATGCATTGCATGCTTCAATATATACGAATAAATGTTACTAGTTAAGAAGGGTTTATTTGTGGCAGAAATAGAAATTAGCATCAATGGTATAATTTCCTGGCAATATTCTCGTTTTTCGCTTTTTTGTCATTAATGATAGCCATGTAGTTAATAAGTTTAATAGTAATGGAGATTAAACAATAAATATGTCGAAGAAAATAAATAAATGCGCCTATAGCTAAATAAAAGGAGTATATGTTTTGATTAGCAATAAACTCAAATTGCATTTCCGCCAATGTAATGCATGTATGAATGTAGCGTGGTTGAGATATTAAGCCACTTTTTTCAAATTAAAACAAACAGTTTAGATGCAACTTATTAAGTATAACATGAAATGCGTTGTACTTATAGCAAAAATTTGATACTGGTGTATCTCTGAGATGTGATATCCTTTCACCTAATCTCGCCAGATACCAAACTTTGTCCAATTTTCAGCACAATAAAAAAACCTTCAATGTTACTAGGTGGTCAAAATTCATACTGTCCTTAAATCTGATCAGGTTGGGATTGGATTAATACCTCGTCGATGAAAACAGAATGGATGTGGGACGTAGGTAATGAGTGCATTCACCTGATTATGTTTCTTTTATCCTCGCCATCAATGTACGTACTACTCACAGATCAGAGTAAGTTGAAGCGTGGAGTGAAGTGGAAAAGCTCTACCAGGGTGATCTCCAATTAGTCCTTTTTTGTGATCTTTGGTTAAAATCACGTGAAGAAAGCCTCGGCATCTCAAATTGAACATTCCATCGTGGCTGTCTCACTTAATCAAGCGTTGATGGTCTCGCTAATTATGAAAATAAAAACTTAAGCTACAGTATATGTTGTAAATTGCAGGTTCGTGAAATAGGTAGTTACATTATTATAAAGACCTTGGAATACGTTACTTAATATTGAATGTATGCTGAAAATGTACATTTTTATTCCTTAGAATGAGAATAAAATGAACCAACGTCTGGAAATTAAATCACTAAGAGTTATTGTAGTTTATGTGAGACATAGATGTGACGTGTCCAACATGAAGAGCGTTCACATGTACATCAGAAAGTCGAATAACAAACTAATGCAAAAAAAGCCGTAGCAGATCACGCCTGTATAACGTTCAAGCAAAACATAAGGATAATACATTTTAGCCATAGAAAGAATTGTTTGCAACCATCCCTGCTTCATTATTTTTATAGCAACTCCAATCCCACTTACCATCACTAAGTTGGCTATGGCAATTGAATAGGAGTGAATTTTCTGATTCGGGTCTGTGCTGTCTACTTCCCAAACTCTTCTGAGTTTGAATTTCTAACATTTCCATTCAGCCAAAGTGACTTTCCTTCGTCCTGATTTTTTTACACGAAACAAGAGGCACCATTTTTGACGTGACGCGGAATTTGCACATAAATCAGGCGGATGCCTCATTCCCAGTAAAAATCCTCCTCACGCTCCCCGAGAGGTAAACCGATTGTATTTTAATCGATGGTGGCTCCTCTTCCTTGCTCCCACCTCCTCTGCCTTTTGCAACGCGCAGACTTCACGGGGAAATCTCGACAAGATGAAATGGTTCTCCCCGAGGGCAGAGCGTGAGAATTAAATCCGAGATTCAGTCCTTTTCCGGGCCCTGAAAAAAATAGGACGGAGAAAAAACCGCGGGAAACAAAATAATGATGATAAAAAGGCGAAGAAGGGGCTTTTTCTCATATCTGGACTCTCATGCGCGACACGGTGTGCGAATCAGAATGGCAAAATCTAAAGCATATAAAAAAACACAACTGCGACAATAATGGTAATAAAACAATGTATGTATAAACCAGCGGATCCGTCGAATTTTTCGTCGAGCAATCAGAGTCGAGTGCCCCCTCTGCTACAGAGCGGATTCCAAGGCGTGTGTTCAAAATGGGTCTGGGGATTTGAGATTGAGCTAGGTGGAAAGAGATGTAATGGAAAGGTCCTTACACCTCTTTTGCCATTTCCTTTTATCGCCCTTCCTACTTTCTTGTCTCCCCTGAGTCGAATCATAATGAAGGAACGTTGTCGGTGGTGGAGAGGAGTCAGGTCGAACGACATTTAAGGAGAGTGGAAAGATATTTAATATTGCATCAATGCATGGAGTTGGGTTGGTTCAAAGGAATGTGGGTTCGGGTGGGGGGACGGAACTCGTTGTCCTCCGAGTACAGCTACACTATAATTTGAGAATCTGATTACAAGAATATATAGCATACATTTCGAGCATATTGGGATATATAGCGTCGCCATTTCATGTTGAAATGCGCTTATTAAGTTGGCTAGAGCGGTAATCGGAATTCATTGAGTGCGAATTATAATAATTTTCCAAGTATATCGAAAATAAATTCTATGGCCACATTACATGTAAGTACATAAGTTATTGTGGTGGAAATCGATAAACATGCAGTAATGTAAATGGTACAATTATTATATTTTACATTTTTTCCCTTAATGAAAGCATGAAATGACTAGGATTTTCTGCGAAGTATTCAAACTTTAGGTGAAAATTATATTTAAATACTTTTTTCACTCGAGGTGACTCCTTGATATTTGTTATCAACCGTTTTAGTAATATGAAGCGTGGTATTTTGCGTGAAGAAGAAAATCTGGGCATATGTAATCGAATTTCGAAATATTTATCGCGTAGGGTTCACCTTCGTGTTATAATAGCATTGAATCGCCGATAAATCAAATCGGTAAAATGCAATTTTAAAATGCAATCACACTTATCTATAGATATTACTTATAACGATATTTATACAAAATTGCACGCAAATCTGTTGGTACAGAATAAAATTAGCTCCAACCACCTTAAAATTTGATATTTCTACTGGTGATATTTGTATCTATTGAATTTGTATAATGATGGCAATGATAAAGCAAGTTAATAATGTTTCGCATATCATTTTATTACATATATCGTCTTTAATAATGCTTAAATTGGCATTTTGTCGCAAATCGCATGCGTATCTCATGGGGGCGCTTTTCTTCAAGCTTAGTCCTGGAATGAGCAATTTTAAAAACTGAAAATTGTAGTCAATGTATCGAAATATTGCATTACGGGCCTCCGAAGTGGAGTTTGCAGGGAGTTAATATATGTGATATAAAATAAAATCGTATGCCAAATGCTTCGCAGCGTGGTTGACGTATGCGATGCATATAGCTGTTACTCGGATTGGAATATTATTGATAATAATCGTTATGTATCTTGTTAACAGAGTAAGTCATCTAAAAAGTTGCTCTTGCCGTCAGCCTCTTTCTTAGCAGACAGTGGCTGCAGAGCCCAGGGCGATCACCTATCCAAATTCTAGGCGATCCCAATAGACCGTTAACTTTGGTGAAAATACCGTAGCCGGTGGCTAACCGTAAATTACTATTTTTCAGTTCACATATCGTTCATTGCACAAAAATATGGCAAATTCTGTAAGAAAAATCATCGTTCTTTACCGGATTTCGAACTCAGATCACCAGTATTCGCGTCAAGTCCTTTATACAATTAAACGGCCCAGATATCCAATTCTAAGGTATGTGCTCAATAGGTTTTTTTACTGTAAATTTCGTGAAAACGTATACCTACGCTGGGAGTGACGTCCACTTAAGTAAAACTATTTTGAGTATGGCACAGATAGGCACTGGGAAAAGTAATTAGATGGGAGAGGGGGAAGCGACAGAGGTGTTGAATGAGAACGATGGATGTGGAGTAGGGAGATAGATAATTGGGGAAGGCTCAGCGGGGTCGCTAAGGTAAACCAGTGCCTTCCCTGGTATGCGAGAGGATGAAGGAACAGCATGGTGGAAATGGAACCGGTGAATCTCGGTGGAGGGGTGTGGCGAGGAAGTTAAGAAGACTGTGGTGGGGTTCGGTCTAACGCGAGAGGAGAGGCGTAAGAAAAGTTTTTTGCCACCAAGACTGCTGAGGCAAACGGATGGAAATGATAGCAGATTCTTTCCCCGTCTCCTCGTGATGAGGTTGGGCATGATGATGAAACGGGAGAAGGTGGACGGGGACGCACAGAAAGATGTTCCCGAGTTGAAAAAAGGAAAATCAGGAGAGATGAAGAAAATCCGTCCCTCATGGTGCCACGAATTCATTTTTTCCCCTCCAAGAAAGTAGTCGGTAGGCACTATCGCGTCCTCTTGTCTCTCCCAAGAGGAAGAGCGGAGCTTTGTCGCATGTGCTAGCAGTCTTCCTCCCCGCAAGGAGGCGGGAACTTTGAGTGGGGAAGGCTGAAGGTTCTTGAAGTGGGAGGTGGCGAATCTTAAGCTTTTCGGGCGAGGCTTGGCTGATTGCGAAGTGGAAGTCGCTCTTCCCGCCGGCACGTAATGCGAGGTCAGGTCTCTCGGGGCATAGTCGACGCGTAGTAGCGGCCTTTGTGAGTAAGGGGGGGTTCGCGACCCCCTCCTCCACGCCATACAACGCGTCCTGCTTGAATCACCGTACCTAAATGCATAGGGGGTGGTAACAAAGAGGGGGGAGGTGGGTGTAGATATGAGACGTGGGATCAGAGCAGGTGCCTTATCTTGTCACGGTGAAGGCCTCCGAACCTGGAGGCGGCGGGTCTGTCTTCCGCGGGGATCCCGGGCGCTCCTCCCGGAGTCGTATCACGCAGTTGTACGTACCCGGTGCCTCCGCCAGACTCGGGTGCTTATCGATTCCGAGTGGCCGCAAGGGAGAGAGGGAGAGTAGAGGAGAACCAACCCTTTGGGCTTCATCCGAGGAATATGCACGCGAGTTAATCCTTCTACGTGGGAATGAACAATGGAGCCGGTGGCGGTGGGGGAGAACGTTGAGACGTGGGTTTGAGGGAAGGGCTTTTGCCGTGAGGGGAAGTAGGTATACCAGGGGCCTTTGGTGGAGGGGTAAGGATATGGGGCGGGTGGAGACTCGAGACGGAATGTTTTGTGTGGCGTTGATCGCGCTGGGATTGAAAGCGGGAAGAGGATTGATTGATGAATTCTCCCGCGTTATACGCCACGACGGACTCTTGCGGGTGGTTTAATTTTCTCGATCCAGGTTTTACATCCGCCCGCGTGTACGTATGTGTGGTTGTGAAGAATTTCATCGCGCTCTACGTGCCGGTTTCCTGAGCTACATGCATACGTTTTCTGGAAACTGGGACTCGTAAAGCTTTTTTTTCTCTTTCGAATGCGATTGTAATTGTATCGTTTTGACGTTTCTCAAGTGTTTCTAGAGCAGGAATCGAGGAGAAAAAGTGGTAGTGCAGGCCATATGTGCAAGAGAGACACACCTATCTTCAGTGTGATACCTTAAATATTCAGCAATGTCGCATGCTATGTAAATAATCACATCTGAGCATCTCCTCTTAATTACTTTCCCTGGTTACTCAAGCAAGAATACTTTCGAACTTTTGATTCCGTGTAAAATATAAATTTTTACCTAATTTATATCATCTTATGTGCTTCATTAATATTTATGTAAAATTTTAATTTGCATGTGGCCTCGGAATGTACACTGTTGTAATTTCCCGAGAAGATTTCTTTTTTTAGTGTAGTAAGTGAAAAATGTTATATTTATGCACCATTTCAACACATCTGACTATTTCATGTGTCGTGCGAAATTCAAAAATATCATCAAAAAATTCAGAAGTTGGTTACATCTACCGTGCATTCTTATACTAATTTTGGAGAGCTCAAGAGAGGCATATAAACCAAAAGCGTTAAGTTTCAGGGTAGTTATTCTAGTTATTGCTGACTTTATGTTGCCATTTGGAGGCTCTGTAGATGTTTCGTATCAAGAGTCTTTAAGCGCACGATAACACAATAATAAAATTAAATTTCACGGTCTGCTGCGTAGTAAAATGGTTCTTTGAATTGTTTAGGCTAACGCTGACTTAAATAGCTATAAACCCAATTCATCTTATAGTCTGAAAGATTTTATCCTAAGTCGTTCCCCAATTGTAACATTATCTGTTGGATTAACTGTTTTACAGCGCTTGATATCATTGAGAGAGAGTCTGTGTTGGTTGAGAGTCATCTAATTTCTTCCCGAATATATTAACTGGGCACAGAATTCCCAAACGTGGCTAATTTTAATGGCTCTCTTTAAAATCCTCCCTCAGCGTCGGGTAGCCATATGCTTCAACACATCTCTCCGTAACCCTCCGTGTACTCTTGTCCTAAAAAACAATGGCTGGAGCCTTTCGTAAGCTTCGTACCGTTCTTTCAAGGGAAAAACACTGGGCCGCATATCTCTCCTAACCCTCCTTACCAAATGGATTGTATCTCTTGCTAATGAACGTTCCCCAATTCCATCGTTTCTCTCCGTCCTAATAGCACGCACTCATTCCTCGAAACCCTTACCCTCACTCTCTCTCTCCCCGGCAAACGAAAGGTACACAAATTTGGCAACCAATGTTATCGCCAAACATCCATTAACTGAGAAGATATATCCCATTTAATCCAATTTTTTAAACCCAGCAATCCGGGATCAAACACGGAAGCCTCTTCATGCTTGTGTGCTAACCACTGCGGTTCGCAACATCTCCTCCGTACATTATGACTTTGTTAGGGAGTAATTACTCCGTCAAGTAATTTAAAAAGATAAAAGAAAAAGTCTCTTAAGACTCAATTCAAATGAATGCTATTTTATATCGCTGCTGAAAGATAAAGCTTCCATAAAGATAAAGGAAAAGGAGTATAAATGGTATTAGCAATCCTCTCTTATGTCCGCTTCCAATTTAGATTTCCGTCACATATAAAAGTATATAAGATTGACAGCCTCCGGTGTGATCGAGTGGAAGGTTTCCATATTAAAAATGTGAAATTATATGTACTATTCGACGAAATAGCTTTTTTTTCACAATTCCTCTCGGTTCTTTTGGCCTTCATTAGGTGGGCAGAACTGTAGGCCGAGATGATGAGTGAAGTGAGCCGAAAAGCGTTGGGATAGTAAAGCTTATTTTGCGGAAAGGTTTAATTTCATTTTGTAATTATGAGAAATATTAATTAATTCCTTCAGATCTGAGTGGTTATTTGGGCTTCCATTCTCATTTTTATTTGCGTCACTAATTTGGCTAGTTAAAGTGCAAGTGGTACAATCGCTGGAAGTGCATCAATCGGTACAAATGAGCAAATAACTGGAAATACATCAATCGGTACAAATGAGCAAATAATTATAACTATGTAGGATTTATATTTGAGCATCGTAAGTTTATCTGTTTGTGTTATAGACACAGTCCAACAAGTCACGGTACATTTAATTGCACTTCAAATGATGATGGATATTTAATGGCCAAATCGCCATTTTTATGTCCTTTTAGCACAGCACACTGCGCAGTAGCAGCTTTAATCTTGACTGAGAAAATATATCGGTTATATGTTAGTCAAAACCAAAGCCACGTGGGATTCTTTCATCTTCAAGTAAGCCGCCACCGATTATTGCAACCCACGGGATACCGATTGTTCCTGTGGTGGTCCACAGTTCTGTCCAGCCTGGAGTAAAGGGGAAGTTTTATTATATTTTTCGTGAACGAGGGGGCTGTGGCAACACCTCGAGGACATGCCTCTGCGTCGGAAAAAATATTAATTCGGCCATGTAAATTCAAACTCTTCATCTGTTTCCCCGGCTTTTGTCTTTGACCTGGGTACCCGATGCTCTCCCTTCTCCCGCATACCGTGTCCACTACCCGTATTTTCCGTGGTTTTCCCATCCAAAGTCGACTGCAAAAGTATCAAGCGGACGCGGTGGGTTTAACACTATGTTTCGTGGATAATAGCGCTTTTCTACCCCTTCCCACTACCCGGCCTGTGTAAGAATAGATTTTCCCGAAAGGCCCTCTTGCCCGTGACGAAGGGAAATTTCGTTTGATCCTCTTGAAACTTGACAGTCACGTTTAGAAAAATCAACTGCCTTCCACCATTTCTGCTAAAAATATTTTTCTCTCTCCCTCCTATCCTCATTTCTCTTTGCGCACCTCTGACTGACATGCTGGTGTGCACGAGCTGAGTAATTTCGCATGCCTTAAGTTCTCATTTAATTGTTCTTCTACTTTTAGTTCAGATTGAAGTCAAATAAAGGACACTTCTAGGCTCTTTTATGAGAACATCATGTCAAAATTTATATCTTAAGCGTTATCTCTTTAAAACTACCGTTGCTAGAATTTAGCCCATGTTTTTGTGCGTGTCTTTTTGAAAGTTAATATTGAAAATCGGTTAAATATTTATTTATTTCAACTACCCCGAAAACTGCTCGCAATGGCCTCTTACATCGGGTGATGTAACATTAACAATAGACAAACAAACACCCATGTCCTGGATGGAGAAAAATCCACCCAGGCGGGACTTGAACCCGCGACCCTCGGATTGGTAGGTAAGGAGGTTACCCCGTCGCCACCGGGGCCGACAAATCTTATCAAACTTATCATGAATCCAATTCTCTGGAGTAAATAAATCCCGTGATACATAATTGCACATATTTTTATGACTACGATTTACGTGGCTGGGTGGTTATTTGGAAAGGCGACTGAAAACTAAGGCAATCTTGCGCACAAACTGCGTTAATTTGTGGTTGGTTGTCATCTTTTTTCCTTTCCTCAACTCCAACAGTACCCATCGAAGGTACATCAATATATATATATATATATATATAGTATTGAAGTGTACAAATATTAATGGCACATTAACTCTAGATATACACCTTCTGTTAAGTTAACATTTTAGAAAGTCTTGTCGCAATCACGGGAAGTAACGTGCCTTAATACCTCACAAGCCACTTTTGTATGTATTATATAAAATGGCATGAGCGAGAATATATAGCACGCGCTGCGATGATCAGAATCGAGCATAGCTCAAACCCGTCCTTGGCAACTGACGGTTTGGTGCTCGCTCCACTGATAACTTCATCAAACGTTCGGGATCCCCTGTTTTCCTCACCATAATTTCCTCCTTTCCGTGTGTACCGCCCCCCCCGCCCTCCCCGAACCCCTCCCCCCTCTTTCCATCTATGCATCCACTCGCGCCAGCACCCCAACGGTTCTTCTCCATATTCCGCGCCACCCTCAAACTATTCTCCTGTTCTGCCATCCTCTTCCCCGGCCCACTTCTCGCGTTACTAAGGACCTTTCTGGTAATGGAAGCCGGCGGAAAGCAAACAACCATCAAAGACCTCTCCGCCCTCCCTCCCACACACACCTCTCTCCTAAAGCCCTAGACTATTCCTCGTCTCTCTTACCCCATCCATCTCTCTCCCTTCCTCACTCTCTTTCTCCTCTTCCACTCACCCCTTTTTCACTCTTCGGCGGCTTTTTCATCGGTAGTTACCGCACCTCACTTTCTTCTCCTCCCGTCCTCATCGTCTTCCTTTGCACCCTTCCGGCCATGGGCTTATAATTGGCCCCTCCCGAAAAGCTTACACGGATAGGGCGTAAAGAGGCAAGAGAGCGTTCGGATGAGAACTTGAAAAGTTCAAAAACCCTCCTCCTCGCGATGGGGTGGCCGGAAATCTTAGCCGTTGACTTCGCGGACTCGTAAGTGCCTCAAAATTTCTAGCGCCGGAAGAAGTCGATTTTGTTTTGAAATATAAAAATCCAGTTGGTTTCTGGGTATTCGCCGGAACGTAGTGACTGGCTTTATTTAAAAAAAATAAATTGCGGAAGCTATGCTTGTTTGGTGAATTCTTCTCGGGATTTGCTCTGGGTAAGGTTATTCATTTTCGCCAATGTTTCGAAGAGAGACTTTCCTTCCGGTAATCAATGCTGTAGATGTTTTGATCAACAACCCGGGAGATTATATAAATGGAGCATCCACAGCCCAGATTACGAGAGGAAAGCCTCTTTTGAAAAACTGGCGAAAGTGGAGAGCTCTGGGAAGTCCGAGAAGAATTTTCCAATATAGTTCACCGGAAAAGCCTTAAATTTTCATTTTGTGTTATTCTAATGGATGTGGAGGCAACCGGGGAGGTAGATGAGGAATCTTCGCTAATTTAGGATAGGTGAAAAGGTAGGTACGCGAAGGATTGCTTTGGAAACACTATATGTTTGAAAAAAATCAGTTAGAATCAGCCTATTTTAAGGAAAGGGTGCCAAGTAGTGTGCTTTTTTATTTCCCTTTCGAAGGTTATTGTATTTCAGCGTTTTTCTGATAGCTCCCAATTGGGGGTATGGGCTCCACTGAAACCACTCGGCCAAATACGAAGCAAAGCCTAGAAGGCAAGCTTTAAGGATGAAAAGTCAGTAATCTAGCATCTGCAACATCCCGTTGCCCTAGCAGTTGAGAGATCGGTCCTAGAGGTAAATGTCAAGGGCGATATCTCTTCTGATAACGCCGGGTTAGTATTTATGGAAACATCACATCGCCGTGTATGCTATGAGTTGTTGAAATTTGCTAATACTAATAGTAGCTAACTAAATCACCTTCAATCCCGAGAAATTTCCTCAACAAATACGCAGTTTCATTTTTTATCTGTTGATTAAAAGAGTGGCTAACATAGGCGTGTGCTTAAACTTTATCCAATAAATAGATAACATGACGATAAACAAGGAAAGTGAGTGTATGCATTAGATTTATCTTGTTGAGCTCAAAAATCCCGGCAATTCCAGCCTATCATTTTGAAGGAAGAGTAGGTAACTTTTCTGATTTATCTGTTTAACCCTCTTCCTGAAAGTTTAAAACTAGTCATTTCGACGTATTTCCTCATAGAGGTAGGAGGATATCTTGATATCTTAATAATTGCAAATCAATACGAGTTTTTTCGGTTGGTAGAAGTGAACCAGACTTTTGACCTAAGGTTAATTGGAATCATAGCAAAGTATCTAGTTGCCAATATCAAAAGGTTTTACGGACGTGGTTTGACAAAATTGTCGACCCATTCTTCTACGTAGATGCCCCACGAGTTCCTTCCTCTCTCGGCTTACTGCTCGCTTCCTTAACTCTTTCATCCCGTTGCTCCCGCCTCCATTGACTCCAGTTTTGACCTTACCCGTTTCCCTGACCTTATATCTATCTCTAGTACCCTTCTCTGCGTCC
Organism: Pyrrhosoma nymphula; assembly: GCA_963573305.1. Lineage (NCBI taxonomy): Eukaryota > Metazoa > Arthropoda > Insecta > Odonata > Coenagrionidae > Pyrrhosoma > Pyrrhosoma nymphula. Next base: position 103,527,271 of record OY754337.1, on the reverse strand, counting down.
TTCACCTAGCGGTCATCATTTCGCTGCCCCCTCCTGGCGTCGATGTGATTGATTGGTGGATGGTGTACAAAATGAATTCCTTAAATTTTCTATTTACCATTCGCCTTAGTGAAAATTTAGCTCCTGAAAATGTGCCTTCCTTTTTCTCTGCTTCTTCATACAAATTCATTATTTGAGAAGTACAGCAGAATACAGTTTTCACAAAAGTCCACGAAGTTCTGAGTCAACCTTCAAAAAAAGTATTTTAGTAAGTACACTCATTTCGTCATTCAATAAGTAAAATGAAGATGAACTGCAAAAAAGGGTCACGTCTATAAATGTTTAAAAACTTAATAATTAAACTGAGAGGACTAGCGAAAGTCATATTTCTCAATATAATCAATGGCCAATAAAAGAAAGATGTTTTCAAGGAGTGGCTTCCAAGTGGATGAAATATTACACTAAATTCTATGCGGAATGATATTTTCGGCGAAAAACAATTAAACCCTTGATAAAGATGACGGATTAGACTGAAAATGAAAAGTGACAGAATTCAATACTTAAGAGAGAAAAAGTGCGTCGTAATCTGGAGGAGTTAGGGCAATGTATAGCATCATTTTACAGGACTAAATCCAAACACTTGAAGTGCTTAGAGAATTCCTATGAAGATACAAGGATAACAAGGTTGAATGACGTGGAAGCTATTTTCAATCGTTTTGTTTTACCATTATAGTTTTGTTATCTGGAAAGAGGAGATAATGTTTGCTAAAGAAATTTTTCTCTTTTCCTACCGACGCAATGTACACACCAGAGTATCGCTACATAAGAAGGGTTTCGCATCACATCGTCTTCGTGCATCTACACAACCCCGGCTTTATGCGCACTCTTTGAAAGTTGGCCGTTGCTGTCGCACTTAAGCTTCCCTTCACCGCCACATGCATAAGGGTATCTATTTTGCCTACATGGTACGTTTACTACATGTGATTGCGTTGACAAAGCTGGATGACATTAGTAATCCTTTCATCGAGTTAGCCTTACTCTAATCAGCGCCTTATTTCGTCCGCTTAGGTGCTTTCCAGACTCTTAGTTTCTTCTTAAAATTCCGTTTTATTTTTTGTCTTTGTCCTCTTTCCATTACCTACTTACTTCTCCAGCATCCTTCGGATAGCTCGTCTTTTTTTTTGCTTCTCGCTTTTGTCATCCACGGTGTTTAAAAACTTCCTGTTCGTTCTCTCTATGTATCAATGCCTTCCGCTTCCCTAATATCCCTTCAAATTGCACTTTTACAACCTTATTTCCCTCCACGGGGAAACTGCACGCTTTCTGCTTTAATTTTCATCGTCTTCTTTATCGTTCACTTTGAATCTCTTTCTTTACTTGCTCATAGGCGGGGTGTATTTCTTGCATCATTTAATGTTTTCATCTTCTCGTGCGTTACCTCGGAGCTAGATAAAAAAAACCTCCACCGTAACTCCTCGCGAGTAAGGATACTCTAGGTTTTCTTTTATTAACCGGATGGAAAGTTATATTGCGTGTAGATGACATTTAATTACGGAAGTTTTGCTATTACTCTGCCTTAAGCTGGGAAAAAATAGCTGCCGGCTTGAATGTAGTAAACTGATCCAAATCCATAACAAAGTTATGGATTTGGATCGATTTATAACAAAGTTTCATGTTTTTTTGCTTCAGTGCTTAAAGCTCTACTAAAATAAAAAAAGCTGGAAAAGCTTCTTTTTCCTCAACGTTCGGTTTCAGTTAACAATCCTGTTTCCCTCCAATACACTTGCTCGGGTGTAATCCAGTTATTTCTTGCTTCGTTTGAGAATCCAGCTTCACGTCTACGTAGTGGCCATTCCGAGTGATTGGAGGAAGAGTAGGGTTGTTTTACTCTGTTTATTGGTGAATAAACCATTGTGTTGCTTTTAAGCAGTGTTAAATTGCGAAATGTTTACGAATAAAGCTCTGTTTATGATTTTTCTGTAGTGGTTAGGTTTTCTAGAGACACAATTTGTAGTACTTACCTTGAAAATTTATTTGAAAACAGTTAATTAGATCCATTGGCTATCTATCGTAAACTACAATGAGAAAACGAGGTATGCTCGTTTAGGCATATAGCTAGGTTATGAACGAATATGGAATTCATTAAAACAGGAGAACTATATTAAGGTTTTATGGTTAAAGGTTGAAATTAATCGAAATATAAGTAATCTATATATTACCCTGAAAAAGATGATTGTCATTAGAAATGATGCATATGGAGCATACAGATATCAAGAATGGTTGAAGGACGAAGAAGGGAGAAACGAGAAAATGAGACGGTAGAATGAAGAATTTTTTCCTCAGAAGATTTGTATTCTCAAATAGGTTCATATTTTACTCCACGATACGAATTGGAAATGAGGGAAAGCAATATGACGAGCAATGTAGGTGATATCAAATCCTAAGAGATGAAATCTCAAAGTTTTTATTTTATGTCATTGCGTACAGCAAGATAATTAGTATTTTTTTGCCATGATCAACAGAACTTGAGTGAGTGATGTGGACGAAATTAGAGCCTAATCTTAAAGGAGACTAAAGCGGACATGAGTAACCTATATACTGCACCTTGGAAATTTTTAAGTGTAAATTTTATCATCGCCATTACTCCATGTAGGCATTCAGATGACATACTCTAGGCGCCATTGCCTCAATTTACTAGACTTATCGTAATTTAAGAAGAAGTTTGGAATCAAACATACATAGGCGATTGAGTCACATTATTGCTGGAGATTAAATTCCTTTCTGAAAAACTAAGTATATTTATCCATAGGATTCTAATATCACTGATACTCTTGACTTTACTATTGTTTGAAATTAAAGGCATTATGACAAAATTGCCTCTGGCAGAAGAATACTCTGCGTAATACATGTAGAAGGTGGGTGGAACTGATTTTGAAAGCGATAGAATAAGATAGAAATCGTGGTGGTGGAACTCGAGATAAGCTTACACTGAGGACAAGAATAGGAACTTCAAATAATGTACAACAAAGATGCATGAGGAACAGGAGGATAAAATAGTGATTGTGGCATCCGGGTGAAAATTTCTAATGGGATTAATGCTTACTTTAATCTGAATAAATGAGCTCATTGAGGGGTACCCGACATTACTCTATGCTGCCGTCTCATCGTAAGCGTGAATGCCAGCAATACATTGTGCTGTCCTAAGGCTATTATTTTATCGGCCAATATTTTCTCGGCGATTAAGTAGAAAAATAAACCCATTAATAGATAACCGTATTTGAGAGTACCATTAAACGATCAATAGCCGTACATTCACCTTATTATTTCATACTATCACTACTCGAAGACTTGATTGGTTTGGAAAAAAATGGGGAAAATTTCATTTAGAATTCTTGCAATCACGATAAACCCGTTTTTCTTTTCTTGGGGAAACTTCGATCCACCCCAGTCAAGCAGGCACTCTTCTAACATTTGAACTGACCAATGCTTTCCTTTTCTTCCCTTTTTAGATCACATGGATCGACGGAATGGGAAACGTTCTCAAGGATGGCGTGGAGTACATGACTGAGCTCCTACCGGACAAGAAGCGGGTGACGGCCAAGTCAATCCTCAGGTTGACCCCCCGCCGAGAACACCACCGGCAGATCTTCACGTGCCAGGCTCAGAACGCCGCGGACAGGACATACCGCTCCGCCAAAGTCATGCTGCTGGTGAAGTACGCCCCCAAAGTGACCGTGGCCGTGTCCGCCATCCGGAGACCAACCCCGGCTCAGGACGACGATGAGGAGGGTGGTGGAGCGTCTGCTTTGGCAGGCGGTCCGTCAGCAAACGTCGTGCTCAGCTCCTCCACAGCCATGGCCTCATCCTCTTCTGGAACGCACTCCCAGTCAGTCACCACAGTCAACTCAGGTGCTCTTATCCGGGAGTTTGACGAGGTCCGGCTGACTTGCATGGCGGACGCCAATCCAGATACAGATCTGGTCTACCGTTGGTTCATCAACGACGAGCCGGTGACGGGCGGGGTGTTGTCGGGGACTGGCCTCCCTCCCGACGGGGCGTCCGGGGATCTGATCGCGGAGGGTGGAGTTGGTGCCGTGGCAGTGGATCCGACGATGCTGGTGATAGCGAACGTGAGCAGAGGGTATCACGACGCCATTGTGAAGTGCGAAGTTCACAACGCGGTGGGGAAGAGCGAGGAGTCAGAAACCCTGGACATCAGCTGTGAGTACAAATGTAAACATTAATTTTAGCCAGCCGAAAGAAGAAATCTTTGAAATTTTCCGCGGATAATTGGTTAAAAATCTATTGTCAATTGCGAATGTCAAGAGTTCGACTTTTGTCACTAAATACTATGTTTATATTTTCATCTCTAGCTTGCGGAAAGAACTCTTAGCAATTTTCCATAGAAAAATTGTTAGTACATAATGCGATCCGTGTCTCTGTTTGCATGCGTGTATACTAGATACTACAGGAACTATTGAATACTCTCACAGGATCATAGAACGGTTTAGCGAAGATTTAGTATAAAATATGTCCCATGCTAAAGCTACCGGCTCATGGTTAGCGTGCATTTCTCAACTTCACTGATCCTGGCAAGATTTAGCATATTTGGAGATTTCAAAAGTATCCGGCTGAGATTTGTAATTAGATAAAAGTTTATTTAAGTCCATGGACGTGAAACGTAAAAATTTGCATCGCTGCTTTTACGATGGAAATGTAAAGGAGTTAGCGATTGGCCTCCCTATGCTTACATCTCGCAGATAAACCTGGTATCGGACGAAACCAGGAAACCGCTCGGAAAAGGCTCCTAACGACGGAAAATTCCGTCATAACCATTCCGCATTTGTGTCTACCTAAACTAATGTCTTCCGATATTTTCGGAATTTGCGAATAATACAGCGTTATTTTCTCTAATGACACAAAATAAATAACTGTTTAGTTCATTCATCGTTTATTTTTGTATAATTTATTGGAAAATTCGTTAAAATTTTCCACTTTAAAGAGGGTAAACCTACGCATCAGGAATACAAAGAGGTCAAAATATATTGAAATATTAGGGAAGCTTTGTGCAGTGCCGTTGTTTTAAGCGAAATTTTAGCAATAAGAGGTGAGAGCGGCACACATAATGATAATTGTGTTTTTGATTTCTGGAAGGGGATTTGGAAAAGGTAAAGTTAATCCTCTGAATAGATCGGTTTTCTCAAATTAATGCCCATAAGCATGTCGCCTTCGATACTAAATTTTAAGTTTTTTGATTGGTAATGGCTAAAAGTATTCATATTTAGCAATTATAATGTATAGTGAGGTATCACGTAAAGTTTCGAAACGGGATACGTATAAAAAGGTTGGTGATTACTTTGTAATTTCAAATTGGTTAAAGTGTTTTTGTAATCTTACATTGACGCTGTCCTCAAATTTTTATTCCAAGCAAACTTTCTACCCGAATCGTTTATTATTAGCAACATTTAATGACCGGTTAGCGTATAGATTGCGAAAACTAGGTAAACGAAAGATATTTCTCCTGAAAAATCTTAATTTCTTCCGTTGACAGTTCTCTTTAACGACATTTTCGGCTCCACTTCTGGAAAATGTGGGCAGCACTCAGAATTTCATATTTTTTCATCCTTTGCCAGAGAGACTGGAATGAAACGAGCTTGTCTTCTGTGAAGGAATCGAAAAAAAACGGAAAATTGCCCATTATATTTTTTCGTGTAATTACGAGCGCCTCAAATGTTCCGCCTGAAAATGTTCCGCAAAGAGAATTAACGAAGTCATGCGTGTGGGAACAAATCACGATCACTACAAGAAAGCCTCGAAATCAAGCCATGAAATCTGCGGCGGTGCATCCGCTGGAATTTGTCTTAACGAAGAGCTTCTTCTTCCATCTGCTCCGGATGGAGAACGTCTTCTTTTCGTCGTCCAGATCTTGACTTACTTCTCCTCCTCCTCCTCGTTTCCAACCATCCCCTTCCCACAGGGATCTCGCGCATTTTTTTGCCGTTGCCAGTCAGGTCGATAGGCGAAGCAGAAGGTGTCGGTGGGCTTAAGCGGAACGCCGAAGGATTTGGGCGAGAGGACGCTATCTCCGTAGCGAGGGAATCTATATTCCATTGCTAATTTTTTTGTGGGCGTACTGGTTTTTGCATTCAGACGCCGCAGTTCGCTACCTTTAAACAGAAAACGACATCGTATCCATTGGAGGTAACAAAAGATTTATCGTTATAAGTACTGGTGGTTATGCTCATATGCCCAGTGGACGAATCGTCTTATCCGAAAACGCTTGTGATCGCCTGTTGTCATACCGCATATTAAAGTTGGCCATCCGACAGCGTTATTTGCTGAATATATCTCTTATTTTACTGTTTATCAATGCCCCAACAAAGCTTTTCTTACCGACAAACTTCTCTCTAACGTTACCGGAATATTGGATGAGGGATAACCTTTTTTCGGGAGGATAAGTCCTAGAAACTGAAAATCATTATTTACAAACTCTATATTCACAGTACATTTATACATTTAGGTAGAACTTTCATTCTTATGCTGAACTGAAATATAAAACTGAATGCTTTGATATCTGAGTAAATGAATTCCTATCACTTCTTCTCCGATCAAAGAATTATTATTATCTATCCATGTTGTACTGTCCATTTATTTGTGACATGAATGGATTTGTTTTTACATGCTTAAATGTATTCAAGAGCCAAACGAATACTGCCTAGACTGTCGGCCGTTTTTCTCATAATATTTCAAATTTTTCAATTTTTACAAGACAAACCAAACGGAACCTGATGTTTTCAAATGAGGTTTTAGGTTCGTAAATTTTGTGAAAATCAGCACTCGCAAGAAATCATCAAAAATATATCTGTAACTGTCATTCATCGCTTACGTTCGTTTAGAATGATCGAAAGTACATACTGAAATTTCAGCAAATCTCATTTTGCTGTTTCTCTTTCACCCTCAAATGTAAAAGGCATTGCTTTTGGCCAAATATATATCGACAGGAAAACTCTCTTGCCGACAATTACGGTTACATTAATTCTCCTGTAGTTTTGACAGCAAAGTATTCTATCTGCATGGCCATTGTCGGCAGCTTTGTCGGTAAATGGAAAAAACGGGCATTAGTATTGCAATTTTTATGTAAGATAACATCTCAGGCTCTAATTCATGAAAATGCTTCATTATGAAACAATAAAATATCGCTATGCAATTCCTCAAGTTTATTTAAAATAGAACCGGTCTCAAACAGCGTAAATAAACGAGAAGATGTAACCATGTGATGAAACCTGTCGTTTTTTATAAAGTCTATGTGGAATTGTTTTGTAATATTTTCATGGTTAGATAACGATTTTGAATAACCATGAAATTTTAAAAGGTACACGGAATTTGGGTTTAGTTTGTATTTTATTTTAAGATCTCCATTCATTTTTTAAATATAATATATTTGAAGTACTAGTAAAATTTAAGACAAGTTATTTGGAAGGGCTTTAAGTTTTCACAAGTAACATAATATTCTTTAATCTGGGATGCCGTGAAAGTTAGATGGAAGTTTAAATATTCTTTTGGCTCTCTTCGTAAGTGTGCGCTTGTTTATTTATAGAAGTTTAAATGCGATTCGATACTCTATTAAAATTGCAAAATAAATAACACCTTTGGCTTATAATTTAGGCTTACCGTTGAAAATGGGTGAAAAAGATCTCCTTTAAAGTTTTTAAACTGTTAAATGCATGTGTGCCCCGTTTTGTCAGTCTGTTTTATCCGCGATTTCTTTATTCCGATAGCAAGGGGAGCTTTCGAAGTGAAATAAAAATTCAAAGTACATCATTCAACCAAGAGACGCTTGTAAATTAAGTTACTGACGTGTCGGAATGAGGGATTCGATCGATATCTCATTCACGTTATTTCTGCCTTAAAGAGAAAATTAAGGTGCTGTCACTTATCTCGCTACATAAGTCATTTTGGTTTCCAACTGTTTAGATATCGCATTCCCATATTGGATAATCCGTTCGACAAGCTAATCAGCAAAATTTCCAATGCTTGGGGAAATATAATCCACGAGGGAACGCTGAAAAATTCCTCTCCTAGTGGCTTATCAACTATATGCGCATGGAATCCTGTTTACCCATACCTGTTTCCTTAGATGTGGGATGATGCATAGCTTATAGTATTGATCACCTCTGGAACACGCTGGCAAGTTCGAATCTTGTTAGAGGCATTTATCGCGTGTCGATATGCTGAACTTTCGTAACTGAGAGTGATGGCTGCAAATAGCTCGGGCTATTCGGTAAATTTGAAACCTTTGAATTATTGTCAGTATTTATCCAATTCTCCCATAGTGTACTTATTATTGATATCCCTTTGCATTTCGTTTCAAGTAATTGAAATAATGTATCGTTAAAAAGTAGATTTAATGGGTGAAAATAATGCTAGCTCGGTCAATAACGTGTTTTCACGAAACTGGTAAATATCTTTTCGCAATGATAACATTTGGCGTCAGAAAGATTTTTTATATTGACTAAATATTGTCAATTAATTTCAGCTATTCTTTATGATGAATACATGATTTTTATCATGTAGCGTCCAACCTTTACTTGGACAGAAAGTAGTTAATATTTAGGGAGATAAATTTAGTATTAAACAAATGGGTAATACCAGAATTAATATTTTTTCTGTCTGCGATTGAAGTTTTTCACTTCTACTGTGCCATTGTAATTACAAGTGGGTAATCGAGTTAAAGCCTAATTAAAAAAACTATGCATATTTTCAATGGTTAATTTCATGCACAACCGCTTTGGTCGTAAAGGTAACATTATCTGTTCCAAAACAATTTATCCACCTCTCAACCACTCTCAGAATGGTCTTTTGAACGAAAGAACACAAGATAGCTCGTGGTCATTATTCATGTGTTATTTAGTAGTATTCCGTTCTCTTTAACATCTTTTATTTCCTCAAACTTCTTCCTATCATCCGAAGCACGCTTCTCCTATCTATGAAAGCACTCACTGCTCCAACCATGTTCTGAAATCGAAAACCAATAGTAGAATTAATAGGTTATTTCAGGTGAACGTGTTACGGAAGTCGGAAGGGAATCGCTTGTGGATAAAATTTTACTCTTCAGGCGAAGACGAATGAATCGAATCCTGATGGATGTGAAGATTTTACGCCCCTCCCGGATCTCTCGCACCGAGATAATCAATTTTCGGTGTATGCTCCTCGGTGGGGAGGCTCCTTAATTGATGCTGCGAGTGCTGAGCTCGTCACAATGGCCTTCCAAGGGAGTTTCAGAAGTTTATACCCGAGCAGCCGGGCACAAATGCGAGAGGATAACCTCGTCCCATCTCGATTCGGGCGAACCGATGCTTCGCCGACGAACGGCGAGCTTGTTGGGGCTGTGAGCGGGGCTCCTGAACCTGGAGCAATTATCACCCACGGCATCTGAGTAAAATATGACGAGGGACGCGGATAGATGACCGTCCGATTCGGCAGGTGCATTGGGGTGCGCTAAGTCCCCTCGTTTTCTGTGCTGGGATTGGGAGAGAGATGCCTTGGTCCAGAGCTCGCTCGGACTGGGAATCAAGCGAGAAGTGTGAGATGAGTAATGACCGTAGACGTTTGGGAGCAAGTCTAATGCATTACTACCACCTCCGCCCTCGCATCCAATGTCTGTCCTCCCACCTCACTTCCCCCTTACACGACCACCACCATCAGGAAACCCAGGCACCACCCCCAACGTGCGGAGAACATCTAAGGGAACAGCCCTGAACCCTCTCCACCAAACCCTTTATAACGCCCCCATTTTCCTTAACACCCTCAGATCACCCCGATCCTTCTTCCATTCCTCTACAACCCTACTCGTTCCTCATTCAACCTCTTTCATTCGCTCTTACCCTCTCTTAACGGTTGTGGGGGGAGGTTTCAATGCCCCTCTCCCTTCCAAAATTTTCTCCTCCTTTCCCCCACCACCCCCATCCTCCTGGTGATCCGAGCTTCAGAAACACTTTGCATCTAATATCACCCGCGAATGGAGGGCATTTCTTCAGTGTCATTTCGCGGGCGCTGCCCCCCTCCCATCCCTTACACAAGCCTCCCCCTCAACCCCCACCCACTTCTCCCTAACGAAACCCTACTTCCCCACCCCTATTTCTCTCCCGCCACTCTTTCCTATCTTTCCGAGGCTTGAGGGTTGCATAATTTATCACCTCGCAAAAGGGGATGAGTAGAGGTGGGTGAAGGAGGGCTGAGGTGAAGCAGGGATGGGCGTTTTGTGGATGTCCTTCCCCCACCCCTTTCCCCTCTCCCACCGTAGGGCGTATTTAGGATCGGGAGGTAGGGTGGGGTGGATGATTCGAAGGTAGGGGGGTTTGGTGGTGGTGGGAAGGGTGGGAGGTCGCTGGATTTTGTGATAGGATGAATTTGCGGGGAGGGAAATATGTTGGTTTAGGTGTCGGATACATGCTCTACTAATTCCCATCATCCTGCGTCGTTTGGAATTTAAGTAGAGCGCGGAGATGTAATTAGGGATGGCATGCGATTAAGTTTTTTTTTCATTTTTCGGTCGGAGAATTTAATGTGAGTTTAATTCGCGTGCGTGTATGAGGCAAATTCCATGAGTGTTTTTCGTTGGTTTCCACACAACTCGGCATTTTAAGTTCTTGACCATAGATGTATGGTCTGCTGAAAGACGTTCGCCTATTGTGTTCCCATTTTAATTTCTTATGTACTCGACGCATATGGTACTTCAACTATTTTAATCGGCTTATAAAATGCTCAAATGTGCGTGAGGCTTCATCTAAGGATAACATTCCGGCCTGTGAATATTTTTGTGTTTTGCCAAGTTTCGTGAGGATACGTTGACGTAACCTATTAGAAAGGCCGTATTTCTCATTGTAAGTAAACTTTTTAATTTTATACGAATTCCGCTGGATTTTCTTGTCAATATTTAATTAGGCACCGAACTTCAAGGAGAGAATACCTGATCTATAATATTAAAAGATGCTTAAAATATAAAAGTATAAAAATGAACTTTAATGTTTTCCTGAAAGTATGAAATTATGACACCCGTAACGGGATGGTGTCGAAAATTCTGTCGTATTTTTTTTTATCACGGTTGCCTTACCAGGAAGTTGTGTCAGATGAAATTAATTTGCAAAATCTCTCTCCAGAAAAATATTTTCTTTATAATCACATTTTTGAAGGGTTTCGAGTAGTCGGCATATTTAATCAGAAAGCCCCGCTCGTGATTTAAGTGCCAAAGTGCGTCCCATTCTGCTCGGCTACACTTGCCACCCGAAAATCCGTCGTAGGCGCAACGCAATTTGGCAACTCCCTAAAATAGATCACGTAAGAGCGGTGTTGATGTAGGGCCACAAAAGGACGGTTGATGTTGGGAGTTATGAGGCTGGCGGAGAATGAGAAAACCACGAGGTCGTGAATAAGGGAGCGGCGGCGTCGGTGGTCAGGCGAAAGCCAGGCAGCCGAGGGCCTAATGTGTGTGATGGGAGGGCAGTGAGATGGATGCCGCTAATCTAAAGAAGATGGGGGCTCACCTGCCGTCAAGTTCTCGAAACTATAGGAATGAAAACGGACACGGAGTGCTCCAATTTATTTATATCTAATACGGTAATGTACATGCCTCACCAGTTGTGTACATTTACCCGTTGAGCATCTAGCGTGAAAGACGAACTTTTGGGCAATTTGATGTTTTCTGATCATCTGTAGTTAATCTGTAGCATGATGTAGATTAGCATAATGGATCCGCTCAAAAAACATAAACTAGTAACTTACAAACGTTGTACTATTCCTTAAAATTTATTTGCGTCGTGTAAAAAAGTTATTTGCGTAGTGTAATGCACTAAAATTTACTAGGGTCCTGAATATCCTGAACAGAAGTTAAACTGCGGGCTTACGTTCAGGGGAACACAGACGTAGATCAATGGCATTCATGATTTCCATTTTCCAACGCGTGTGGTGACAAGCTACCAAAGCTGCTCAGATGGTGCGTTCAAGCACCGCAATCCATGAATTTGTCGCTTCAAACTAAACAAGGTGACGTGAGTTCAAGTCAAAATACATCAAATCTCAGATCAAGCCTTAGCCTTCTAATGCTCAGTTCAAAACTTAAATCATCGCAAGGGAAAGCGTTCATGGATATGGTAGTGGTAGGTTATAACGACGGTATTATGTGAATAGCTTTGTGACTAGGGACATAGACACGATTTTATTTACCCCTTACGCTTATTAATTTATCGCCTTTATGTCCTGAGGACCAAGGCTTCAAAATTGACGGTGCGATATGGCATTAGGAGGTGAAATATGTAAAAGAGAGTGTACAGTGACCTGGAAAACCGGGAAAGCTCAGGGAAATTACTTGTTCTTGAAAACTCAGGTAATTTAAGCTTTTTTTATGAAAAACCCTGGAAATTGAACGGCAGCCGATTTCTATAAGGTCAGAAAGAGAGAGAGAGGGATTGGAACTGCGCCTTTGCTTGCCTCCTGCTCGGTGATGTGCTCCCACTCACCGCCTATATTCCGCCTCCCTCCACCCCTCAACCTTTCGCGGAGTCCAGCGCTACCCTGGCGAGCGCCGCGGTGGGCTAGGCTAGCGAAGCGAGGTTATGAGGAGGCTGGTTGGGATGTATGTTTGCTTGCTTTAGGTACACTTTTTCCTCTTCTATATTACTCGGAAGAGACCACAATTTTTTTGCTGTTTTTCATACCGAAAATATTTGCAGAGTTTATAGGAAATTCAACGAAAACGTGTTAGGAAAAAGTGCAATAAAGACCTGGAAAAATGCAACAATTTACCAGGAAAACTCCCGGAAAAAACTTGAATTTCGCTGGACACCCTGTAAAACTCCTGTTTATTTCGACTTATTTATTCTTATATTTATAAATTCATCTCCCACAATCCCAAAAACAACCTTTTACATCTAGTATCTGAAAAAGCAATAACGCACGATCAAAAACACCTATGCTCTGACAGGAGAAAGATTCACCCAGGTGGGACTCGAACCCACGGTACTCGGAATTATAGTCAAAGGCAACCTAGTTGTCAATGGGACCTTAAATGCTACTCCATTTACAATCCAATTGCTAGTGGTGTTTTATCTCCTACCGATCTTATAAGAAAAAATAAAAAAAATATACGGCGGTTTCCACTTTCAAGATTGAGTTTGTTCGGCTTAGGAAGTAATACCTGGGAAACCACGAGCTAGCTCTAGCTCCCTTTTCCCCCGCTTCCATCGAGGGTTGAAAAATGTAAATGCTGCTCGTGAGAGCGCATCTAAACAGTATGCGCTCCCCATAATGCATTATACTCGCGTAAAAAAATTATTAACTCTCGGGCATGCTGAGAGATCGCGTACGCGGGGATCCTGCTTTTTGGGATCACTGCACAATCCGCCCCCCCCGCCCTGCATCTCCTCCCCCCAACTTTTCTTGAGAGAAAGAGAGAGCATCGAGGCTCTGTGACCGTAAAACGCCGTGGGCGGGCAAACCGGGGGTCTTCCGACGGCCTGACTTCTTCTTTAGAGGCCTCGTCAAACATCACGCCTCGCTGGAGTCTTATTGGTTATGGGCAATGCTCTCGAAACGAGAGAGGAGGAGGCTGAAATGGGAAAGATCGTATAAAAAGACAGGGAAAAAAGAGAAAATGTGGTCGACGGGGGAAAAGCTTTTGTCTCAAGGGAGGGAGGGGTAGGTGGTGAGGAGAGGTAGGGGGTAGTGGGTGGGAATTCCTTTCGTGGGAGGCTGGGGGAGAGAGATGAAGTGTAGAGGGGTGGGTGGAAGAAAGTATTTCGGCTCGTGGAATTAATGAGAGACGGTTGAGTGGGCCGGTAAAGTGGGCAGGCACCCTGGGAAGGAAAGGAAGAGAGAAGGGCGATGTCGTGGTGGAAATGAAGAGGTGTTGAGGAGTGGCTGTAGTTGAGACAAGGAGATAATGTGGAGTAGAGCGGGAGTAAGGTGAGGGGGGTGGGGCAGAGGAGGCAAAGACGAGGAAAGATGGATAGACAACGTTAATTCCCCGGATGCTGTGGAGATGGAATGGGAGAACATCCTCAGCGATCTCGGAATGGAGGTCGTTGGTTCATATCGCCACTCATGTTATACACCCTCCCTGATGGTCTCTCGAGTGAGAGTATCAAAACTGGGGGATAAATTTGCGATCATATCACTCAATATGTGCTCTAATGGCTATTGCTAACTCGGTCTTTACATTGAACGGCAAGCCAGCCATGTAATGCCACCCATTTTCCCGAATAAAACTTGGAGTAAAAGACTGCAGTACTATCAATCCAGATTTTTTATGGCTAAGAGTTTACGCATTGACTTTCAAATACGTGCGTTTCTGACTTGAGTCAAAACTATTTGCAAAACTTAAAAACCCAGAATATTTCCATTTCGCGTCAATGAGAAAGCGTTAATCTTTTTTGTACCTACTGTTAAATTTTGGAGACGATTGGTGGTGGATAGCTTCTGTGGGTAAGCTTTAGAGTGAACAGCATGGCAGTTATGTATAGTCGTATCAAACCGGATTTTGTACCGTAGAGAATGAATGCATTGATTTTCGACTACACGCGTTCGTGTAGTATAAAAACGGCTGCCTGGCATCTGATCATACGATCGTTTTGATCCAGGCTAAAAACTTCGTAGACGATTGAGCTGTTCTCTTAAATAGGTCGCAACATTTGTGTTTTTTCCTCGCGGTGGTGCATTGTCAATGAAATGCGTAGGAGAATTTTATTTAAGGTTTAATTGGCATATTTAACTTTGAACCAAGTCTCTTTCTAATGATTCATTCAATTCTTTAGAGATTGAGCCATCTCTATTGAATCCCAAACCCCAATCTATATCGCTCTCAAGAGCCGGTCTCAACACCCTGAGTCGTTCTGAAACATCTTTGCCTCCCTCATGCAAACGTATCGATCACCAAATGAGGTTTATCTAAAATATATATTCGCTCAACTTCTACTTTCGGAAGTCTTTGAGACCTCGGTCCCGCTAGTGTTTCGCATACATTTTCACGTTCCACCGTCTCGTTTCCGTCTCTGGGGGGGAGGAAAGGTAGGCTCGGAGGGGGCATTAATACCCCCTCCCGCCCCACCCCTCTTGTGGCGAACCTCTAGGGGGGGGGGGGCGCAAATGGGGGAAAGGGAAACGTGAGGAGGCGGTGGAGCATCATGGGAAGTCGAAGAGCTGGAAGTCTGAGTTGAGTGAGCCCTTAGGATTTTTGTGGTTAAGGGCTCACTGCGTGGGGGTGATATGAGGATGAATTCAGATTTAGGGGTGAAGTACTTAGTACTGCAGATGTCGTCATAGAGAGAGAAGTTAGAAGACCCCATGGCAATACTCTCACTTTTTATTGGCACCTCTAGCTATGAATGGTTAGTGTTAAGTATTTCATGTCGTAAAGTCATTTAAACAATACAAAATGAGTGACGATCGACTTTTTTTCTGCGTAGAATAGATCACACAATAGAAAATATGATCATTTTGGACACATCGAACAGAGGTAGAAAGTTAGCCGAACAATTTTGAATTGTTAGAAAAGAGAGTATGGAGTACAAACAAGGGCAACAAACAGTACAAAAGGGCAAGAAAATCTTACGATTAATCGGATAAGTATAATCGATTCTATACATCAGGTCTAAATTGCATTTCTTGGGATCTGGTTTTCTTTTTTAGTGTCATCAGTTCTTTTTATTTGTTTAATCTTGTCCTCAACTTAACCAGGTTTTATTGCTTTGCTAAAGTATCGTTTAGCCAAGCAATAAAACCTAGTTGCTTGCCGGGTAGAAGTGAAATCGAACGCTGATTGATTTCAGCCATGGAACTGGAAGAAAGGAGGCTAGTAGAGGAAATGAGCGCTAGCAGTAGTTTGTGGAGTAGGTTATAAAAAGTAATGAGACATTAAAGTCCATGATATTAGGGAGAATATAGGGTGTGTAGAATTTATAAATTAAAGTTAGTAATAAGAGTTAATATTAGAGGTTTTTTATTCAAATCTGGGGTTTTTATAATGAGTAGAAACTCAAATACCAGAAATAGTGTAAAAAACGCTTCATATAGAGTTTAAACGCGATGAAGTGGAAAAATCTACATGGTTCTTTTGTTTAACAGCTCGGTAGTGCATGGTTTTGGAAGGTTACTTGGGGAGGGGATGTGCGGTAACCGCGTGTTACATTTTGGTCGGGGGGGGAGACGGGCGCTTCAGGATGCAAATGGAGTCATCGGAGAAGGCCTTGATCATCGTTTCCCGTGTCGGACTCCTTGAAAGGAATACTCTTCTTCCCTTTATGGTAATGTTTAACGCGGTGTTTGGAGGATGATCCGAGCGGGAACGTGTTTGCGTGAGGGAATACGATATAGTTACAGCGTTACAGGGTGGGTGGGTGGAGGGCTGGAAGAATGGTGAGCATGAGTAAGTGAGCAAGAGGACGAGTAGGGGAAATATGGAGGTGGGCTCGAACGAAAGAGAGCCATCGATTGGCTCCCTCGACGAAGCGTCATAAAACGTCAGCTCAAAGCGAGTGGCTTTTTTTTCCATCATCCACCTCTCCCGCCTCTTCCTTGGGGATGTGTGAGTGTCGCTCCTCACTGGGTTGATATTCACGGGAGAGATGTTTTAATGTGTTTCACGCTCAATAAAATGGAGACCCATGCGCAAAATTGATCCTCTCTCTATCCCATTATATTAGACGGGAAATTTGTGTGTGGGGATAGAGAAGGGTCACTTGTTTACCACCAGGGGCGACGGAGGGTTTGGCGGGTGGTGAGGGAAGGGAGGAAAGGTGCAGGAAAGTCCCAGAGTAACTTGTGATGGATTTTGTCATGAAGGATTTCCACACACGGTCAATATCGTGACATACATTGCGTGAACGGCGTCCGACTTTTAATACCATGGTGATTTATGCAGTTTAGCAGTACAGGCCAGTGCTGCAGGGGGATTTGCACGCTCTCCGAGACCTAACCCTTTCCGGTTGAAGAGTGGGCAACTGTGGGAACTGGATCAGGATGCACCTGCCATCCGAGATCACCATGGCGTGAGCAATTTTAATGCTTTTTCTTCACTTTGGTGGCGCGCCGCACTGACACGCAACGCTGCCCTGCCAATCGGGAAAAATATGCGCGGATGCAATGCCGGGAAAGCACGGGTCAGGTCTCTGCTTGAAGACACAGCTCGACCCTCACCTGTGATGGCAATCGTTTTCCCAGTGGCCGGGATTCAGCGGTGATTTTAATAACTGTGTTTTACGTTCGACTAGAATTATCCACGCCCATTATTCGTATCTGTGCGCAATGAATCAACGACTGGAGAAATGGACCGTTGCTAATCCATAGCTTCGTGTATTGATTTGAATCTAATACCATGTTTCCTTTGATTGAGTTTCCGGTATCATTCAGTGAAACACACTGTTATTATTTAGAATAGTAGGAGATGTTTATATATTATAGCTTTATACACGTCGGTTTTCAAGATACTACGACTAACAGTCGCGTTTTACACAATTTTTTTTCATGGTCCTAATCTGTGAAGTAATATGTTATTGAGGAATCTCTTTCGAGAGTAGGATAGTAATTGTTTTCTAATTATTTATTAAAATGAATGTGTAAATGGAACTTTCGGAAATCAAGTCGAAACTAGGGAAGAAAGTGACTGCACTGATTGGAGAAATAAATGGGCAGAATAATGGAAGGAAGACCAAGAATGGAATGCCATTAGCAGATGAGGGTCGTTTACATGAAAATTATGAAGGAAAAAAATCGGTTAGATAAGAAGTGCGTGGAGCGGAAAGCTGCAGTAAACCAATATTTGAATGAATGATTGTTTATGATGGTATATGTATGTGGTTGGTTTCGTATCAATGCGTTGATTATTTGATTACTTCCCCATAAAAATAACCAATAGCAATTGCAAGCGCGTTTTTTTCCAAAAGCATAATTTCATTAAGGTTACACATAAGTTGACTGGAGGCGGTTACACATGCTCTGTCTGCAGTCTGTCATTGTATCAGGAAATACTCGTTCCGATATCTTCTTCCGTCGAGGATATTTTTTGCCAGTAGAATTTATTTATGAAGGCCTGAATTATTGTTTTATTTTTCTTTCCGCGCATAGAACTGATTCCATAGACATACATATTTGTTCACTCATCCGCGGATCACTGCTCAGTTTGTTTTCTTTCTCTCTATGCACGTGTAATGAGGTGATAACCGGAAATATAACAGGAAATAAGACTCGGAGTAATGAATTTCGTTTAGAAATAACGAATGGTTGGGGAATAAAATACAGTGACCTTCGCTCAAATTTTTCTGCAAAGAAATCTAACCGATCGAGGGTGTGGAATTAATCCAGCCATTTACTTAAGCGTACAGAAGTGAATATCGGCCTTTTCAACAGATTCATGGGTTACGTCAGTGAGTTATTACCGAAATGCAAAACTTTGTCATAGTCCCATTATAAAAAAGCCGGATTTTGTTCTCTAGAAATCCGTTATTGACTTCATTTTGCAATAAATACTTCATTTTGCCAAGTAATTGATGAAATCATCACGGTATAATATGAGAAGAAATTGATGAAATGCCTTTCAGGCTAAAAAAAAAACTTTTTAAAATGTTAAATATTACATTGTGTATTACATTTAAGTATCTAGCCTCTAGACGGCAGTTCATCGACTTAAACAACAAGGGATAAATGCTGAGTGAGCTAGGATGGGGAGGAAACGGGATATAGCAACGTTTTTCTCTTGAGAAGATTTCGTGCATTAAAGAAAAAGTGGATGACAAATGAAGAGGCATTATGTGCGGTGAGCGAAGAGAGCAATTTGGCGTCGTAAACTTATAAAAAATGGAATTTCAGGAAATGGCTAAAGGTAATGGGGCTGCTTTAGGTGGTACCATTTGTGATTGAAGGAGAGTTTTCGGCAATCGTGGAAGGTGGTGAATGAGTAAGAGTTTTTTTTCTGCCCGGGAGAACGCGGTAACGCACGGTAGTAACTGAAAAACCTAATGGTATCAGCTGAGTGTAAAGGTTTTCTCATTGCTTGGATGGATTAATAGGTTTCTGGAATCGTCAGAGGGACGTGCAACACCTGCATCTCTACGGTAGATTACCGAATGCTATGACTGTGGTTTTTGGCTCAGCAGTACCCATTTAAGGACAATCGTTTACTTCTGAGACCGAGGATGTTTTTCAGTTCCCGAGCTTCGCTGTGAATCGTCGGCAGATTTAAACAGATAAAAAAATGAAGTAAGAAGTCTGAATTTAGGTATCAAAATAAACCTAAAATTTTTGCCTGTATATCTACGACTTCACGCTATGTGCGTGTAATTTACAGCCAAGCCTATAAGTGATGATGGATCCGGATTAATTTTCGCAAATAGCACAGAGACTGGGTAGTGATATAATTAACTTTACACAACTGGCTAATTGCAGTTGGCTGTATGTATGTAGTGAGAACTATATTAATGAAGAAATTGAGTAGTTATCAGAAAGGAGTGGAGTTACATGCAGACAATCAATCTTCTGAATGATGACTGCTGTTAATGATGATGATGAGAATTGTGTCTCAATATTAGGAAAATGCGTAAGAAATTCGCATTGTATATTATTTACTCCGTAACTAATGATATGATGTTCGTAAGTCATGTATATAAAGAAGGAATTCCTAGCACCAGGCCACCTAATGTTAGCCATTGCAAACAATAGGAGACCTAGTTTTCGATATTGAAACGCACTCCTCGTATACGTTTTATAAGTCAAAATTTCGTTAGAAACGAATGCAATATTATATCAATGGATTTTAACTGCATTTAATCGCTATGGTTACCCATATGGAGCGATCCTCCATTTTTGTGCAATGCTTAATAACGAGCATCTTGCGATTCACTGAACGATATGGGAGTGAAGATTTGAATTACAGAGTAAAATTTACAAATGGGCATTCGATTTTTCTCTATTTTTAGAATTTTTAGTGCTAACCATATCTAGGCCATATATATTAAGTTGCACTGTACGCATTATGTAGATCCGTTACAATGTCACTTATGTGCTTAATGTATGTACTGTGGCCTTCGTATCATCTCTGATGGTTCAGATCCGGTTCAGACCATTCCTACCGAGTCCGAACGAAACAAAGGCATCACGAATCTCGAGCCGGTAATTTTTTTCCTTAATCTTTCGCTCCACCAAATCCATAATCAAACCCCGAAACGCCCACATATCCCACGACAAAAACCCTAGCGAGCCCTTCACAGGATGCATTCCTATCA
Organism: Pyrrhosoma nymphula; assembly: GCA_963573305.1. Lineage (NCBI taxonomy): Eukaryota > Metazoa > Arthropoda > Insecta > Odonata > Coenagrionidae > Pyrrhosoma > Pyrrhosoma nymphula. The sequence continues at coordinate 103,507,025 of OY754337.1, read as the reverse complement.
TGGCGTATTCAAGCGGATTATATGAGACGAGAGACTGAGATGAACTAAGGGTTGGGGGAGAGGCTGGGGACTCGAGTTCTCAATGGGTACATCGGGACTAGTAAGGGGGGGTGCTTGCAGCCGAAGGTTTTGGCGAAAAGGGAAGAAGAGCCTGGCAACTCGGGTAGAAGACCTCAGACGCGTGTGCGTGATCACGCACGCTTCCCGGTCTGTATACTACGGTCTTTCGAGAGCCTCGACGACAAGGGTAAGCGGGTGGGGAATAAAATTATCCGGAAAGACACGGAGGGGGTGGTGTACGCGGGGGGGGGGGGGGGGCAATACAGGGTGGTCGGAATGATGGGGGGACTGCACGGGGGGCTCACGCGTGCAAATTTGAGAGTGGTGGGAGAGGCGTGACGTGAATGCTTAATTTACAGCACGCGGGGAGCGGTGCCACGCTTGACTCGCACATGGCATGCCTCATATCATTTTTCTCCTCTCCCTCCGAGCTTTTCCAAGAGTGGTGCTGGAAAATCTATTATGTTCTCGACAAGTGCGATAGCGGTGGGGGTGCGCTAGTAAGAACCCTAGAAACAGATGCGGCACGGCGTCGCCAATGTCATTATGCCGATGCAGATCGTTAAAAAAAATTCAGGCAATACTCTGCAGATGCTGCGAGTAATGGTGGGTTAGTCGAGTGATGGGGCCGGGTGAAATCTGCCCCGTAGATGGTGACCTACGAAACCAATTAGAGGAAAATGAGAAAATAGTGTTGGGCAGTTACATTTTTTTCATCCTATTGATATAACTGCAGCAGTCACTGGTATTAATTAATCATTCACTGGCGTAGTGATATTAGTATGATGATGTGTTCAACGACTCCTATATCTCAGAGGTATTCATTTTTCTTTCATTAATTCCTCCCTTTCACAGTTCCAAGATAGTGTAACTAAAAAGATGCATTTCAAATACTTTGCGAGTGTGTAGGAATAGTTTTTAATATTTGGCATTCAATAAACGTTATTGTACGCCAAAAAATCAATAAAAACAAATCAAAGGTTTACAGATATTAGATCATTTACAGGTCATCACATTTTGCTAACGGACACTTCCCCACTAATTCCCGAATGTTCTCTCGGAGATGGGGTGGAAATTCCCCAATTTGTGAATCGCTACTATATATGTTTTAAATACGTGGTTTCCACTTCTATTTGTGACTTTTTAAGCAATATTGTAAGCAAAATTTGTTTTTGTATTACTTAATACTTACTTGAGCTCTCAGAGGGTACACTTTTCTTTGGATAAATTCGCATTTCAGCATGAATTTAAGAATGGATAAGGGATGATTAAACTTAACGCGAATTCTTTTGTTAATCATCCCCTTAGTTCACCTCCTGAAAAACAAAATGTAGTTAAACCACGTAATCACATGCGGAATACTATAATCCTCGTGCTGGCCCCTGTTCAGTCAAAGTTTTCCTACCCATGTCTTTTAAACATGTCTATTTTATGGTAGAATTAAGTGTATTTACTTCAGCGCTCGAGAAAATTCTCCGTTGTAGGAGTTTCTTAGAAGCATTTTTCACTGCTGTATTTGCATAACGAAACATATTTCCGTAGTTATATACCCTAAACTAAATTTGTGCGTTATTTTTTTTCTGCCCGTCACGGATCATATGATAACATGTGGAACCGCCAAAAGGATGCGTATTTGCCGAAAGTTTTTATCCGATTAGTTACTTCTGGAGTACTGCCTACTCAATTGGATTACGCCGCGAAGTGAAATTTCGTAATAATATTAATGCTTATCTTCCCAGATGGGAGAGACAATCCCCTTTGCTCATTTGAATACCTACTTCCCTCGTAACTTTAACTTCATAATAACACGCATCCTCCCCACCCGAACGAACATTATGACTCGGGGAATCAAAATTCGCCGCTTCCACGAAGATAAGCGGTGCGTGGGAGTTGACGTCCTTGATAAAAATCCTCGAAATGTCGAAATGACAAGCCTTCTCCCGGCACACACAAATTTTATACATGTCCCGCGCTACCCCACCACTTTTTCCCCTCTGGTTGGTATCTACTCCAAAAGATACATCTTTTTTTTTCCTCAGCAAAAATGTCCCTCTTTTTGGTGCGGCGTATTCCTCAGGCTTTTTCGGGTGGCGCTCTTCAAAATGAGATGCGTCGGCCCTATTTGACAAGCTGCCATTTTTCCCTCACGTGACGAATCACCGCGCCTGTTTCGGAAAGGTTTTTGGGCGTGCAAAGATGGCGGGGAGGCGAAAGAGAGGAGAGACGGTTGCGGCAATGAGAAGAGTTGATGGCAGGGGTTGCGTGATAGGTGGTTGGGAGTGAGAGGAGGAGGCTGGGTTAAAGCGGGTGTGGGATGATGAGGGGAGGAGAGGAGATACTGTCGTCGTCATGGGAGGACGGTGAAGAGAGAGAGGGAGAAAAAAGGGTGAGTGGCAGGGGTTGAGTTGCGGAGGAAACGCTGAAGAGAGAGACCTTATGAGCCCTTAACCAAAGCAGAAACCCATCCCACAACGTGTAGTCCAGACGGCCTCCCTTAAAATCTTCCCTCACTCCCTCTCCGCCCCCTCCCCCCCTATACACGTCTCATGCACGTCCCACCCTTGATTCTTCCCGTCGTTCCTTGCGTCAACCCACTACCGCGCCTTTTCCTCAGGACGCACTCATTAAGGGGTCGCGGGATACTGGTGTGGGGGAGGAGCATTATGAGTCGTTGTGTTGGGAGGTTGACGGAGGGGGGGCAGGGGAGTAGAACTCTTTTTAGGGAGGAGGCGGTTAAATGGAAGGGGTGGGGTCGCAGCCTGGAGGGGGGGGGGGCGTGAAGGCGAGACGGGAGGTGGTTACGGTGGCGGGTGAGAGAGATGAAGAGGGAAAGGATGGATGGGTAAAGAAGATGAGACTGAGGAAGCGGACAAAGAAAGGACGGCTTGGATAAAGGAGATGGGGAGAGGAATTTCTTTTGGGGGGTAGATAGGGAAATGCTCGGGTATACAAAACACGAGGCTTGCTTGGAATTATGGAAATTAATAGAGGGGAAATGCAGAGAGAGGGAAAGAGAGAGAGAGAGTGAGTAGGATTATGAAGGCCTAGGAGAATAAAAAGGTTTGAGGGCTAGGGAGTGGCCGTCAGAGAGAGAAAGGCGAATGGGTACGCGATGCAATTAGTGGAGTGTGGGTGTACGAAATCCATGTTTGGAAGGGATGACAAAGGCGAGGAGGCAAGAGCGGTAATTGCAAGAGAAAGGGGGAAGAGCGGGTTAGGAGTAAATGGGTTATTAGTGGCTGCGGAGAGAAGAGCGAGCACCGAGGGAGAATGATAAAAGGTCAATCCTACCTTGTCGCCCTTGCACCACCACCGTGTGTGTGTGTGGAGAAAATAATTCAAACCCGCGCTGAGATCTATGATTTAGTACGTGGTGATGAGTAGATAGGTTAGACAAGGAGGGTAACAGCACCGATAGAGTGGATGACAGGGTAAGACTCTCGCAGCACCATCAAAATTATACATACCCTATGCCACTCCTTTTTCAGCGCAATTAGCCAGGTTTTTCTCATCATGGGCTCGTACATTTTTCGAGTTGATGAATTTTCGATTGAGTTTATGCACATATTGCGAAACAGCTTCCTGTTCAGTGCGAAAGAAATTTCATTTAACTAAAAAAAATGACCACTGAGAGTATGTTTCCGGGCAAATATACCGCGAGAACTGTTAGAGCGGCTGAGCTGAAATCATCTGTTCACTAAAACGTAGTTTTCATTCGGACCGTGTATCTTTGTTACTCAATATTGTTTTAGCAAGAGTCTTAACCGCAGCGTTTTAAATAAAAAAGTTATATGACACATTCATTTATAAAACTATTCACAGTCTTCCTTCGCTGCGAGTATACCTCATCAACTGGGGAGAAGAAAATGATCGCAACTGAATCAGAAATTTACTATATAAAAGGCAACGCGTACGTACGTATGATTTAGTCGCTAGGGGTAGTGATTCAAATGTTCGCCAATATATGGAAAGTTAGCTCCTATACATGTACTCCACTAGCTGGCACATGGCGTATGCATATTTAAAAATACACTAAAGGGAATCAGCATAGTAACAGCTTCACCTGCATCACCAAAAATCTATGTATAAAAGAATTTCTTACATTTAGATAGAAAATATTTTTCACCATAGTTACATATATTGTTTTCATAAAAAACATTAATTTATTTTCATTATATATTCAAAATTCATTAATTTTGGGAATTTTCACAATATTTGAGCCTATTTCAGCAGGCTTCTAAACTAGTCCTCGAATAAAACCTTTAAATGAAGTAGGTGAATTTTGCTGGAAAAGATGACTTGCTAAACAGTTGAATTTATTGTGGATTTACGTGCATGAATTTTTCAACAGATATCCCACTATATCCATATATCCCACTATAACCGAACAGTCATTTTTCACTTAGTAAAAATGAGCTTTTCAAATTTCTAGCGTACCTGAAACGAGCTCAGCGGGAAGTTTGATTAGTTCAAAATCAGCACGTATGATGAAACTTAAACTGCATATTTGCAATATGTTCACACATCCATGCTTTCGCGAATTGAAAATGCAGCGCCCAGTACCGTTTAATGAGTACGAGAAATGGAATCCGCTCTTGTGTCCGGCTATATAAACGGAAACAGATCAGCTTGGTTCTGTCGAAGTTGTTAAGAAATATAACTCAATTTTGCGGCGTCCACGCAGTAAGTGCGGCAAGTCTTTTACGTCCGTTATTACAAGCAGTAATGGAATCTTTTTTCGGCTATTCGGAATATTTTACAAGCTTACAAGCTTATTTTTCCATGCTTAAAAACTCCGTGGTGTTGCTGCGAGATCTATCTAATGATAATGTAATGTAGTAATTAATGACAGCTGAAGATAGGCGAGCGAAAATGTTAGTATCCCCGCGGGTATCCTCCGTATCTGTCGCTTAACTACGTCTCTCTGTGAGTCTCGAGGGAGATTTTAGGCATAATGAGACCATATCCATCCTACACTGCACGCGAAGGCTCGGGGCTTATTAGAGGAAGCGCGAGGCAAATGCGCAAATTGTCGTTACCCCCCTAGAAAATATAATTAGTCGCTCCTTTCCCTCGTTTTGCCCGGTCAGTACTCATTTAAAGGGTTTTAGCTCCACCTTCACAGCTGTGGACCACTTTCCCCTTTCCTTCCGTCCGCATTGCTTCCGAATCCTTCATATGCCGCCGTGATATGAGCCTCCCGTCGTGTTTCGAAGTCGTTTTCCAGGACCGGTGGCTCAAAGTAAAGCTTCTAGGGAGGGAAATAGGGGAGGGGGGGGTGCGTGGATTGTATGGACCCTTGTGAAAATTAAACCTGAAACATGAAGGGTGCTTCCGGGCAATTCTGAGGGTTTGAGGCTCACGGAGGCGAAAGAAATGTAATGGACGGATGAGGAAGAGGTGAAAGGGGTGTGGGGAGAATTAAAGGGCAAAGAGAGAAAATTAGGAAATTGCGCGTGGTGTGGGCCATTGTCGCAGGAGGTAGATGAGAATCGAGCGGGCGAGATGTGAGAGAGGAAGAGAAGAGTAGAGAGCTTTAGCAATTTGGTCAAGGGGACATGTGGAATGGCAGCGGAGAGAGAGGGAAAAACAAGGCGAGGCAAGAGTGGAAATTGTGAAAAATAAAGCGCGGAAATAATTGGATGTAGAAAATAACGCCTTGCGGCATTTGCGTATATACCGAATTCTCTCTCCCTCTCCTCCTGTCCCGCTCTTTGCGGCGAGATTGTTGATACGAGATGCGAACACGCCTAGACAGCAATGGATTCCATTCCGAAGGTAATAAAATGTTTCATTGGTCCTCCAATCCTCGCATTTGGTGGAATTTTTACGGGGCTCAGTTTTCACCGTTGCGTGTGCACGGCAACTGCCCACACTTAATTGCAATGTATGATGGAATTGCTTACAGCAAACTAATTCACCTGACTTCCATTCACTCGTCTTTCACACCGATCTTTTTTTGTGCAACATTTCAGAACTTAAAAAAGTACGGAGCAAGTTTACTCTTAACATGGATATATTTTACCAATTGTTGAAAACAATATTCAGTGTCTCATCCAGCTTTAAATGTATACTTTCGAAAACTGTCTGCCATTACTGGAGTGGCATGTGGTATATTCCGCCTTAGACGGACAGTTAAAGCTTCAACTATGGGTATTCATTCTCCTAGAATTAAAATCTCTGCCACTGAGAAAGAATGGTGTTCATAAATGTGATAATGAAAACTTATTCTTTGTGACACAACGACATTATTCAATGCCTTATCAATGAAGACTGAAATTTACTTTCTCATTTGATGTTTTTTCCACATACCATAAATATGTATCCATGTCACTTTGAATCTACTCCGTTAGCTTTTCAAAGATGAGGATGGCATCGACTGAACATATCGACGGCACGTCCTCTCACTGTCCTAACGGGTTACTAGCAGTTGTCATTCCCTCCCTCACACGCGAATTTATATTCATTAATCGTGATCCATATTTTAATATTTTTCAGTCGCCGATAACGTGACCTGTCAATACCTCCGTTGAAAATGTTCTCGAGGACTTAGTGGCTACTCTGCGGCTGGGCTCTCCAGTAAAAACACTCTTTGGTCAACTAGTCAGGATTTATGTGGACATGATGGCTGTGATTATTGAAACGCATAACAATAGGTAACTAATATGGAGGAAAATATAGGGTAATGGTGCAGTAGGATAGCTGAAAATATAGGGAAAACATGGGACAGTAATTCATTCCTATAAGCATCTTTTTGTGAGGAGTGACGGAAGGAGTTTGAGGATGGATTTGACGGAAAAATGAAAACGTGAAGTGCCTGAAAACTGCTTCCTGCGATTTTTCGGAAATTAGCCGTAGGGATACAACTGTTTTAAGGGGAGGGTAGTTGTTGAAATGGAGGATAGGGAGGTGTATAGCGAATTACTCGATGGAATGCGTGCGATGTGAGAGCCTCCGAAGTCTGTCTAGTTGACATGTCACGGAGGAAATCGGGCGGATACGGAAGATAATAGGATAGTTACAGTGTGTGGGACAAATTTCAGCGAGCAATAAATGGTCATCCTATTGGAGACATAGGAAACTTCAAAGGAACAGGGTCGTGAGGTGAGCCGAAGAAATGCGATCCTTATCGGGTGACCTTGAAGAGTTCTCTTTTGGGAACCTGTCATGCATACATTTAATCCTCTAATTGAAATTCGAAAAAAATAAAACTCCAGCAAATAGTTACTTGCAGCATTTCTGCTTACAACGGAGAAAATGTCCGAAGTACCCAGTTTTTGATGTTCGCAACATAGAGCCATAGTGATGTCTGAGTATTTTTTAGCATAGCGTGTCCAAACAGCAACCTCATCCCCTACGTATTTATTTTCGCATCGCACATAGATGCCAAGAGCGTACGATGGCATATTAAAAATTAAAGTGAAATCACCGATTGGTTTCTTTTTTCTCTGCCTTGATTCCGCATTTAGTGGAAGATGTTTCGTAAACATAACAGCTTCCACCTTCAAGTCCGAGGTTTGGTGAAATTTGCAAAAGAAGGCGTGGAAGAAATGTTGTTACCATACGACGATCAAATCCATGTCCAATTCACTCGGTACATACCAATAAATACATATTCAACCTTGAAATGATAGATGTTTCTAAAAAGTCCTCGCAAAAGCCTGCAGGAAAAATTAAAATCGTAAAGCTGAATTACGCATCGCAATGCGAATTCTCGTCTGAACAAAGCGATAACGCGGAAGAAATGAGGAGGAAGCTTCGCAATATTACTGAGCCTAGATCGCCTAGATTAAGTTCAGTCGCGAAAAGTGGTCGCAACGTGGGGCTAAGGAGTTGAATTAAAGAAAGGGATTGCAATTATTCGAGCTCTGAGTGGAGGAGAACGGTGTGGTCTGTTGAAATGAAAGGATAAGCAGTGTATAGTAATAGTGATATGGTGGTGAAAGGAATCTCGGGTGAGGAGTGGGAGGACGGGCGAACCAGTAAAAAGTATATCTCAAGAGAATTGGAGGCCCACGGTCCAGGAAAGCGCAAGTGATCCACACGCATATCGGTGGAGAGGATTCCTTTGTTTTATGCCCGGCTGTGTCTGTATTATGTTGGAAAGATGATTTACAGCTTATATCCTTGTGCTACTACTGAGCTTCCTCTTTTCCTGCTATTTGAACTGTTCACGGTCGCTTCACAATACGTCGTCGTTTGATAAACACCCCTTAGAGTTTTGAAGAAGAAGATAAGTTCTCTATTGTGATGTTTTCCACATGAGCAAATAGCCAAAGTTTATCCTGAAACTTCACTTTAATAAAATAAAAGAGCTTGATGCAAAGATCTCAATCGATTTTATTCACAATAATTTATTTTTGTTTTAACGAGTGAATTATTTCAACGCATTGCTTGATTAAACAATTCCTTGGAAGTGTACTTCCTTGGGAAGAATTTGTTTAGATGCATTCCTTTCCTAGTGAAGACTAATATCTAGTCATAAATACGTGATTTGAATAACACCATGCATGAAAGTCACTATGCACCGAAGATTAGGAAAATGATAGCATGTTCATTTTAAATAAAACAAAGTTGGTAAATTTCCACACAGTATATTATCAACCACAAAATACAACACCGACCAAGGTTTCAGCACGTAATGCCATTCTCAAGGAATGCCATTTTCAAGTCACGTAATGCCATTCCTTGAGAATGGCATTACGTGCCGAAACCTTGGTTGGTGTTGTATTTTGTGGTTGATAATATACTGTGTGGAAATTTACCAACTTTGTTTTATTTAAAATGGACATAAAGTATTTCCACAAATTTAAGCCTGATACGCTTTTATATGAATGATAGCATGATTTAGAAAACTTCGGCTGAATGCGTTGGGAGACTTAGATAGGAGTATATTTCCTACGTCACAATTTTGGGCCAAACAAGAGGGATATCATTAGTGACACTGCTAAAGTACGTTGGAAAATGTTTATGGAGAAAAATTTCAACCTGTTAACCTATTAGATCTAAACAAACATATTTCCACAAAAGGTCTATCAAAACACTCACTTGGCAAAATTTTCCACTTCATTTGCCATGCATCGCTCATAACAGGCCCTGTTACATACTGTCGCAGCGGTCTGTAGCAAAAGTAATGATCTTTCTATGAAGAGGGACTTTGAGAATGCCCTTTCTAACAATCAATGTATTCCATTACGAACACCCATGCCCTGTGCATATAAGGGGTAGCGAAACACGATAGCACTCACTTATTAGGAGAATGCCGCAGAGGAGAAAAAAAGCATATGATAGAGGTGGGACAGAGGGGCTGGAGTATTTCGGTACATACATTTGCTCTCTCATCAATACTTAATTAACTCTCAGTAATCTATGATTCTCTACAGGTGTGTGCTACCAAGTTTAGTTAAGGATACACATCCGGGTAGGGCTAGAACCGCGACTCCCTCGGGAGGCAAGGACTTCACCTTTCCACCACCGAGGCCAGTTTGAAGGGAAGTTCATAGATGTAAATCCGACGTAGATGAGTAACTACTGATCGTAGACGGAGCTAATTATGTCTTCAGGAGGAGGACTTTTCCTTCCGCGCTTCGTTAGTGTCTTGATGGCGTACGGGACAGTTCGATGTGCTAGTCGCCATGAGAGGGCGGAGAGGGTGTGAGGAAGTGGATTGAGGCATCGTGAGACCATGGGGGGGTCGGGAGGGAAAGAGGGGTCGTACCCTGGCGCGTGAGGAGGGAAAAGGGGTGGTGTATATTGCGTATGCACTGACGAGCGCTCCCATGGCATTCAGGCCCGCCTCTCTTGCCCCCATTTGCAAGCACTTAGGTTGATTATGGGGACGTAATTCTGCCGTGTATACTTAATTGGCGAAGCGGTTTCCAACGGGGCGTGAGGTGAGGCGTGGGAGGAGGAAAGGGCTTGGGAGTGGAACGGCGGAAAGGGACGTATATATAGGTGGTGGGAGGCGCTGTTGGGCTGGCGGGGAAAAGTGGCCGTGAGGGTTTCGTTGGGGACGTCGGCTATCGGGAAGGACACGGCGTCCCTCGGGAATCGGTGTACGCGGTGGAGGGGGGTGGCGGGAGGCCTTGTCTCGGGGGTGGTTCGAATTTTGGGGTGGGTGTTGGGCATTTAGCAGGACATGGCACGGGAGGGAAGGTAACCGGGATCGTAAAATCGCTGGAAATGCGTGGTCGATGTATGGGTGGTTACTTTGGTACTTGTCTGCTACCTCAACGTTTCCAGGCTAAAATATCGATAAGCACAGTGTTGGGAATAAGATCAAGTATTGGAAAATACTCCTCTATAAATCTACAGCCTTGACGTGGTGGAAAAGCTAGCGCGTTCCAATGACTCCTAGACCCAGGCCGGCAGGAGCAATTATTAATTCTCCTGGTAGGGACACCCATGCCAGATAGTTCGAAAGGTAGGAGCCAGACGAGAGGTTGTTCACCTGATAGTGTCACGTTAAAAATACTGTTAGGAAGCCCTCCCAACTAGCAGTTACCCAGAATAGGAAATTAATTCATAGAGAATTTAAAAAACGAGATTTATGACAAATATAATATTTATGACAAAATCTACCTGTATCCGGTAGATTACTCTAATGAATGAATTAATTGGAAATAATGCTCTTGCCTCATTATAGGAAAAAATAAAATACGTAAAACTGGGGGTGTTGCCTTGTTTAGGAAAAATATAATGAAAAATCATTTTAGTTTCGATGAATCATGTTAGTCTTTAGGTTTCAAAGTATTTACACAAAGACATGAGTTAAAAAATAAAATGAATTGTAAAGAGGAAATACTCAAGAAGGGGGAATAGGAGCGAATAAGTTGTCCTTAAAAATCTAAATATTCTGACCGATGGAGACCTATATATTATTATGTTATTAAGAGTATATTGGTGATGAAAATATTGGAATACGAAACGTAACTTTTGAAAGATTCTAATTAATAGAACTGCGGAACTAGTGGTTGTGGTAACTTATTCGGCGGTGTTTCGATCAGAAGACATAGTTAGGCATAGTTAGGGTGAAACAAAGCATTTGCCTTAAACAGGATTGCAATCCATATATACCAAATACGCTCCTAGTGATTTCTGTATTGATAGTTCCTTTTCCATTGTGTATTTCATAGCAGCCAATGCAGGAGGTACCAGCTGTTCTCGCCGGGTACCGTAACGTATGCCGCGATTTTGAAGGGTAGCAATACTTGGCGGAATCCACTAGTAAAGAAAATGACGCCAGATAGAGTAAATCGTATAAGATGTGGAAGGGGCAAGGCAAGGGCCTTTTCAGAGGTTACCCATGCGTTCGCTCAAACGTTCATGATTCAACATCTCTGATTTTAACTCTCTGCTGGCGAGTGCCATTAAGTTTTGCTATAGCTAAGACTGTATTAGACACAACAGCTTTATGAATAATAAAAGTGTATTGGAAGGAATACGGAGGCAAAAATACTAGACCAGATATAACGAGATTTGTAATAAAAGGACTTAAAGGTATCTAAGTGCTAACGTAGGACGGAGTGGAATGGAGGGGGCACAGCGAACCGATTTTAGGATAAAATGACTAATAATGTCACTCATACCGTATGGCGTTTTAACGCTTTATGGGGGATCAGGGTTCTAAAGTCTTTTTTTGATAACACAATCGGGTGACCATCAGTGGGTTACGCAGTTAAAGTTATTGCGCGGCCAATTCCACAGTTCTTTGACTTTTGTTATAATGAATTTCGCACCCATGCATATAGATTTTCGTATTAAATATTCTTTCTCTTTTCTTAACTTTTCAACAAACTTGAATGAGGATAACGGAATGGAATTCTTGTAAAAATGACAGAACATTGACGGATTTTCATGCCTAACCTGGGCAAAATGTTACAACGTAACATCCGACTGAAGAGGTAGGGAGGTACGAATGGTTGCTTAATGCCGTGATAGAGGGGAGGATGTTAAGAAAGCGGGGAAGGGGAGGAAATAACATAGTTTTTATGACGGAATGAAGAAGGTTATATTGTATAGGTAGATAGTGCTGTGCACATGTCAAACTATCTAGGATTACAGTAATAATAATATCCTAACCGTAAGACAGGCTGAAATAATACCGTACCATATCATACTGCCATATCTCCTTGATTACCGTTCATCGGTCTCGCTGTTACATCCCCGAAGAGAGCAGTGTCTGTTTACACACGCAAAGCGTATAACCAGTGGGGGTGGGCAGGAGGTGTGCTGTGTGGGAGGATTGCGAGATCTTAGGGTGTGACATTGGCATGGCTCCGGCGCGCTCAGGGAGCACTTGGGTAATAGATAGAGTGGGCGAGGGAAGGAAATGAGTGATATAAGCGAAAGGGGGCGTTTTTGGGGGGTGGGCAGGGGGTGGGCAGGGGGCGGTGAATGAGGAGTATTCAAACGAGCGAGGGGTGGCAGGGAGGTGGGCAAGGGGTTAATGGAGTGAGCGGTGGAATGGGATAGGATTGCAGGAGTCTCGCCGTCGTACCGTTCTCGTCCCCACCTTCGTACTACGTCATGTGTTTTTAGCAGCGGTGGTCGAGGGGTGGGCCAGAAGAGAGGAAGGGATGGATGTGGGCTCGAACGACGGGCCCTTCTCTAGCTCGACCCCGGAGGGCTGGGGATGTGGCTCTCGCATGTGCTGCCGTGTGCTGGTGTGTGCCGGCGGGTCGTAATTGCGCCTTCTCATGAATTTTAAGTCCCTTGTTTCCACTTACACCTTCTCCCTTTAGGTGAATATGCATGGCTAAATTAATGTCATTATTCCCCGTGTCCTGCGGACTTGCTTGTAAAATTGTGAATATCTATCGCTGCTGATTTCAAGACCGCGATTAGTTTAATGGTGGAAATTTTTTACTTGATACATATTTCCAATGTTAAAACAAACATTAATGCATGTGAATGAGGATGGAACTCTTAATAAAGTCATCCTTTGGGAGGCTGCGACAGGACAACGTCCGATGTCCTCTGCTGCGTTTTTTTACGAGAAACCTCTATATTTATGACCATTGTTCTAATGGTAAACATTAACTCTGACAAAAAATCATCAGAACTGACTTTATATATTTAGGAAATTATCTAGTGACCAAATCGTCCAGAGTTTCGTCCTAAATCGTAGCTTATTCAGTCGTTCATTAAATTGTAAATATAATTTAAATATTGAGTTCAAGTACCGCTTGAGATCCAAAGCATGTGGATAGAATCTGTGAAGTATGTATTTTTAGAAACATGGAATTTCTCGGAGACCTGAGTTCAGTGATGACTCGCATCGCTTCACTGAAGCGTATCAAATTTATCTCGGAGGGGTTAAAAACTTAGTCACCAAATATGAAGTCTTCGTGGTTGAATCGCTTAGGTTCTTTGATAGCTTCCCCCTTGAGGGTTTTATTTGTTCGTTGAAAACGACTGAGGAATCTCGAGCGAAACGTTTTCGTAAGGCGACTTTTTCTCTACGGGTTCGGATCCTTCAACGTTAGCCCCCCATTACCCTCCCCTCAACCGCTTTCGCCCCGTCCCGAGAAGTAGAACTTGACGGTTCTTCCTTCTCTTATCGTGGCCACGGATTTCTCGCGTAGAAGGCTTGAATCCACCCCAATTTCAACCCTTTCCCCTTTTCTCTCCTCCATTCCATGAAATGAGTGCCTTCCCCCACTCTTTCCTTCCCGTTCCCTTCCTTCCTTATTCTCCCTCCCTCTCTCCTTTCCTCTCCTTATTCCTTTTACGTCCCCGCCGGCGAACCCCTTTCTGTGTTTCTCCGTTCCCCGCCTACCAAAACTTCCCGCCCTTGGATTCCGCATCTTTATCCCTTATACGAGCCCACGCACGGCGGGCCCCTTGTTCAAACCACTTCACTTTTACCTCCTCCCCTCCTCAAAACTTTTACCCCGCGAAGAAGGAAAGGGAATTGCCGAATCTTTTTCGCCTTAGATGACGGGCTCATCCGACTATTTTTAAGAGGTTTTTCCATCCCTTCTCTAAACCTCAAGACGCCATCAACTTGCTCAAAGCCGGTATCCGAGTTGAATCCACGCTACTCTCGTCATGCCTTTAAGTATACGACCTCCCGACGTCGAAGGTGCAAACCAGAACACTCAGCTCTTCTCCTCCTATGCGCTGGTTTTTATGCATGGCGCATTCATTCTCCCACCCTTTTTATCTCTTTTCAGTCATACTGACAGGACTCGGGTGTCTACGAAATGAGAAAACGAGGAAATGAAGGAGAAGGGGAGAAACGAAGTATTGGCGCGAATGCATAAAATTATCCAAGGAATGCGGTGTAGTAGTATATAAACTCTTAAGTTCAAGCGTAAATATTAAACTCGATTTCGAGTGAGACGTGTTGAATATCACCTGTGAGCAACTGAATGTGGCACTTTTCACTGCGTAAACGTGATTGTTCCACAGGTTTAAGACAAAATGATCTAACGGGCATGTTCTTGATGTACCTCTTATCTAGCCAAATTCAATGTTAATGTAATAGCTTCTTCGACTCAGAGGAATGGACCATTTTTTTATTCACTCGTAAGCAATAGATTATTGTTAAGCGTCCGAATTATTCTTTGAGTTTGGATGTTCAGCCAGTTATATCGCGCAAAAAAAACATATGCGCACATTTTTACTGAGGGTTTCATTGTGGTTACGTAGTAAGTCAAAACTGCCGGTATTTATAATTAAGTTAGCTTTTGGAAGTAGCTAAATAGTGAAAAACAATTGGAGACAGGTATATTGGAGGAAGGGTTTCGGGGATCATTGATTTCTTAGCATCTGATATTTTTTTCCCATAAGTGGCATTCCTCTGTCTAAATGTGTACGGTGTCCCTTATAACCCTTGAAATTATTCATTTTGTCTTTCGTTTTTTTTCTTAATTTGACATCTGTCTGTTATCAATTCGAGATTTGGTGCTATGCGTAGGTGAGAATAGAGCTATACTCGAATATCGAGTGCGCAAGACTAAGTGCGCATCACATACGGTAGACAGGTTAGTTTTCCTGAAGGTTCCCATCCCTTGGTGACTGGCATTTTCCATAAAAATTCTTCGGTCATGAATATCACATTACGAGGATTTGAGGTTAATATGTAAAATGAGTTCTCACCCGAATTTGAACCCTGGGCACTTTCCAAACTCCGTTTTCCAACTTTTTTATACCATCCGAGTTTTACTTATAGTTATTAAATTTAAAAAAGAAGAAGATAAAATTAGGCCTAATACTACCCTCCACTCATCTATTTATGCCTAAATTTATTTTGGGCTCAAGTTTAAATAATGAGAGAGCAACTGGTGAATATAGTCCCCAGAAATACTGAATGCAATCGCCCATCGTTCGTTCATGCATTAAATTTGTTTTCTATTTTCCCACAACTGCATCATTGAATGGTTATTCCTTCTTAAGATCTCCGGTCATTCATTCTTAAGGGAAAGGTCTTTTTTTCCCGATTGTCTATTCATGGCTTCACCAAGTGTCCAGTCGGTGACGCCTCCTCCTTTAACATCAGCTCGAATCGCTTCTGACACCGCCTGCCCACGCGTTTACGAGTGGTGGGAATGTTGACTGCGTGCCTACACGCTCACCTAGTGCTATCACGCGTAAATCGCACCGCACGCTGCAGCAGGAGACTCTCAAGAATCCTCGACACAAGGCATATTTTCCTTTCGCCAATAATTCCACACTGGCAATTCCATTTCCATGGTTCGGGTAAATTGGTGAAATTTCACTTTGAGACCGGATTCCCACTTTCCGCCCGCATTCCCGCATTCAATCGAGAGTAGATTTTGAATCTACTCTCGATCGAATTCGAATTTCCAACAGATTTTAAAATTATTGTAATAAATTTCCTTCGTATGAACATAATTTCCTCAGTTCACATACAGAGAAAGGATTACGGCAGTTTGAAAAGCATGAGTCTGTTTTAAAGTAGTCTCTTGATTCCATGGGGAATGCTGAATGAATTTCAGGGGGGATGCTGACTGGGTTAAATATGCAATCAAATTATAAGTCTTTTCTTCCCCAACGATTTAGTTAAATTTCAATGATAACTAAATATTTACAGGTTTATATGTGGAAATTCCAGTTCGATGGGTATGTACATTAATTAATTTAACCTTCTCTTCAGAGGCGCAGAGATATTTTTTCCTGTTTGATGTTTATTTTATGTAATAGGTCCTGGCTAAACTCTTCCGAAAGAGTTTTTAGGTCAATAAAACTATAAGACAGTTTGAATGCTGTAATAATTCTCTGGCGCTGCTATTGATGGAATGTATTGAGTGGCAGCGATCTATTTCATGCGGTGCATCAAACAGTAGGTCATAAGTTTAATTTATTAAATGGTAGTCTCCTTTTCTTAGGTTTAAATAGAAGCCGATAACAATGTGACACCTAGGTAAGCGAATACTTGCGTAGTTGTGATTTTTTTCTTGGATAGAAATTTCTCGGGAGTCACGCTGTAAATCCTCACCGTTCTATACTGAGTTTAACAAGGGAAACCTATACATTCACCCGAAGCAACCTTAATCAGGTTCTATTTCTTTAATTCACGCTGCCTTTGTAAGTACGTGTACAAGATATGTAAATGCTATGAATGAAAGGAAAAAAAACTATGAAAAACAGATTTTTTTTTCAGAAATGACCACATAAATATTATTAAACTTCTGCTAGAAGCAAAATTTATGCATTAACAAAACAATATATACCTATAATTAGCAGTTTCATCCATTGCAATCAATCCAATGGTAATCGAGGTGAATATATCTCAAACTCGGCAGTTTCAATTTTTGCGTGGACAGTGTTAGGTACTTACTTGTTAGTGCATCGGGAGTCGATATTGCAAAATTAGTACGTCGCAGCGCTGGCCTCAACCGACGTAATTCCAATCCAAATCCGTTCCAACGTCCTTTCCATTTCCCTTCTTATTTTCGGGGCGTAATATCCTCTTCTGGCCCTCCTTTTCATTTCATATCTGTCTCATCGCATTCCTTCATCCCGTTTTCCGAAGGAACGGGCCTTCAATCCCTTAGCCGCCGGCTGCCATCCACTCAGCCCTACTCATCTCCATCCACGAACGCACTCCGCCCTTTCATCTGTCTCCCTCCTGCCTCCCCATCAACGCCCCACCCCCCTTGTGTGAAATCCCCAACTCTCGCGCCGTCTGCTATGTGAGTGGTCTATTGTCATCGCCTCCACGGATTCCGCGCTGAGTCTCCAACCGTGCATTTTTATTAATCATCTTATCATATATTTTCATCTCATAACTCCTATCGGGATCAGTTTTTATCATTATTTTTCATATCCAACGTATTCAATTGTTTGCCAAATTGCATGCATTGTCCATCACCGTAAGGATCGCTTTCAAATTTTTCTGCACAAGTAGGGATATTGACCATGATCCATGGAGGCATGCTTCTTTCACCTGCCTAGTGTGTCACATTGATACCCAAGCGCTCATTCTGTGAAATAGATTTCGCTCTTCTGATCTAATTGGAAATCATTCGAATTCCAAAGTTGATTAAGTAGAAATACGACGGGAGAACTGAGGAAATGTAACCGGATGAAAACTACCGTATAAAATGCCATAAAGAGTCTTCATAGGAATTTTAAAGATAAATGTGAAGTATAATGTATTCGTCAAAGTTCGTTTAAGAAGTTCGTTTGTTTTTTTAAAGAACATGCAATGAGCCGATTGGTAGTTGCTAGAAATTTCGAAATAATGCCTGTAAAATGATACCTAGATGTAATTTAATGTTACCTGGGTGAAGTTCTAATATCAATCGTTGAATCATTGCTTGGAATCCATTTTAATTGTTTTCGTTCCACTGTTAGTAGAGTATTCTCCTACATCTGCTAATGGGTAAGGTTTGTTCACAAAGTTTAATAGTTTCGTTTATCGCAGTATGAACATGATCACGAAGAAAAAGTTGTATAACCAGGGTGTCCGGCGACCTGGAAAACCTTGAAAACCTGGAAAACTCAGGGAAATATTTTGTCCTGGAATACTCAGGGAAAACTCAGGGAATTTTTGAATTTTTCCGAAAAACCCTGGAAAATGGATGGCAGCCGGTTTCCATTGAGGCAGAGAGAGAGAGAGGTTTAACCCGTGTCTTTGATTGAATTATGCTTGGCTCATAATCAGCGTAGCCTTGCGCTCCCTGTTCATTTCATACTCTTTTTGCAGCTGTGCGGCCGCTCGCAGTTTGTGCTTCAAGTGCATAACAAGGCAAATTCCACATAGAATAATTCCCACGTAAAATGGCCGCTACGAGTGGAATCGGAATTGATGCCAAAATGCGATTGTATATCTCCTTCAGCGGAAACAGAATTCCGCACGGAAATCTTGATTCCGTTCGAAGAGCCGTATGAATTGAATTCTTGGTGTTACCAAATTTACGAGAAATCTAAACGTCTGGGCATGCGCAGTGGAATTTCCCGCTATTATACGAAAACCATTCGGCCGGCAACCTAAATGGATAATTGGGCATTGTTATATGATTGATAATCCTCACCCAATAATCTCAACACCCCTCATTTTAGAAATGTTTTTGAAGGAGCGGAAATACATTTTGCGGTCACTGCGTGTTGAAATCACAGCCCTCGGGTTTGAAGTTGACAGGCCCTTTGTACAGGGTCAACCCAAGTTAATTATAATTCGTGTATTGTCCAACAAATACAATTTTGTTCAAATTGAATTATTTTGGGTGGTAGATCCGTACCTATAGGTATACTTTGTGATATATCACAAAGCAATTAATTCACAGTTTCCAAAATGCTCATGCAAAGTTCAGTGAAGCCTTAGCGGAGAAGAGGAAAGGTACCAAAGCCTCAAGGGAAAAAGAATAATAAAGAGGTACTGAAAAAAGTTCGAGCTGCAAACCCAAAAAAAAAACAATTTCTTGAAAATCCGAGAAATTTGTTGCAGAAGTTGAATCGGAAATGCACTTGTTGAGAAAAATCACACTAGTTTCTTACAGTTAACCGTTTTTGGTTATTTGTTGGTTGAAATGAAACCCATATTACTCCACATTCCTTGTATATGTACTCTATTATTTAACTCAAAGTAGGTAGCTTCTTGACGGAATTAGCTCTGATGTAGTTAAAGTGATATCAGGTGTCCCACAAGGAAGCGTAATCGGCCCCCTTTTGTTCATTATATACATAAATGATCTATGCTCTCGTATTAGCAGTAAAATACGTTTATTTGCCGACGACGCTGTCATCTATCGTGAAATTAGCGATCACTCTGACTCTTTGAAACTCTATCATCGGATTTAAACAACGTTCATGTGTGGAGCCAAGAGTGGGGACTCGAACTTAATCTGAGCAAATGCAAGGCGGTATATTTTTGCGGAGGTCGTCCAACTATCCCCATGTATATGCTGTGGATGGTGTTAACATAAAGGCGACAGATGAAGTGAAGTATCTAGGAGTTACGATAACTTCGGACCTATCGCGGGGAACTCATTTTTGAAATATTTGTGGCAGAGCTCTGAAGAAGCTAGGATTCAACAAGCGTATTGTGGGAAGATTTTCAGATGAAAACGTAAAAGAGAGGTGCTATTTCGTACTCGTCCGGCCACACCTTGAATATGCAGCGAGCATATGGGATCCGGTGCAGAAAGACTTAATCCGGGAACTTAATAAAATACAAAGGAAAGCTGCGCGATTCATCAAAAACTGCTACGGGCGTACAGACAGCGTTACACAGATGTTAAGTGAATTAGGCTGGGAGCCGCTAGAGACTCGGAGGCTGCGCGCTAGGCTTAGATTACTTGAACAATTGAGAATAGATATCTTTCAGAGCGACACGGAGAACATCATATTAGAATCCCACTATATTTCCAGGTCCGACAGAAACGATAAATTAAGAGAGATATGTTGCCGAACGGATAGGTATGGGAATTCGTTTTTCCCCCGAACAATAAGGGACTTTAATAAATGCTAGGCATAATTTCATTAGAGCGTTTCCTTTTTATATGTAAACTGCTGGTGTCCTAACACCCCCCGCCACACGCCTACTGAGGCGGCTTGCGGGGTAGTATGTAGATGTAGACATTTCTCGTATTTTTCAAATAAGCAAAATATGCCAATTTTAATAGAAATTCATTAAAAATATGTTAGAAATGAAGTGCGACATGACCCTGGAAAATTCAAAAATATGCCTGGAAAACCTGGAAAACTCAGGAAAAAAAGAAATTGAGATTCACCGGACACCCTGATAACTTTACGAAAACATTTTCTTTCTGCTCGAGGAGCAGGCATGAAAAGTTTCAGTGTCGGTTGGCGCTCTTTGTGGATATTTTCATCGATTGGAAGGGAATAAATACTATCGTTTCCCCAAGTCGATTGTTTATCCTCATGTAATCCCACAAGAACGGCGAGGTGCCCTCATGCAACATTAGCTGCATGTGCCGATCATTCCCCCGCCCCTCAGCAGCTCTTGCCGGTGGCAACGTCAGCCCGCCAAACACACTTTCCTCACCTTCCTCCCCGCCTCTTCCACCCACTCTCAAAGTCTCCCTCCTACTTAGGTTACCCTAATGCAACCGCATGTTCCGTCGCCTAAACCTTTATCCTTACCGTGTTTTGCCTTCCTGCAAGCCAGGAACATCTTGGATTTCTTTATACTCCCCTTATCCCTTGCCGTCGCCTCATCCTACCAAACCTTCCCTCGCCTAATCCTCTTTTTGCCGTAGCTGGCTCTTCCATCTTCCCTTCTCCATCCATCCGGGCACCAACCCCCCTACTCCACGTGCTTGGCGAAAAGAAATCTCCATTTTATGCCATACTCCATTCCCGCGCTCCTTAACTCCATCGCGTGGCGCCAGAAGACGGGCAGAGCGGCGGGCAAAGGCAAACAGTTGAGCGTCAGAGCGCGCGTTGCTAAGTACACCGCATGACTGCCTCTTCTCTCCTCCCTCGTCCTGTGATTATATTTGGCGGAACCAGTTTTAATCATGAAGATATTAATGTATTGAAATAATTATGCATACATTAGCATGGCGAAATGGACATCAAGATTTAATATTTGACAGTTAAAGGAGGAGTTATCAAAATATTTAAAGGAAAATTCTGCGCTCTTGGAATACGCGGTGAGATTTGTTTCCTTCGAATTCTGCTTCATAGTCATAGATACTTCCGAAAGATACGCTGGTACGTTTCTTCGAATCGGCTTGTGTGTAGTAGGGAAACTGACGCTCCGTACCGTCCGTAGAGGGAAAAAAAGGCATACATGAATTCGATTCCCTTTCGCAGGGTATGTACAAATAATAGTCTTATACCATATCCTGAGATTGTCTTTCGGGCGTTATAGACTAAAATTTTAATGACTAAATTTGAAAATATTTAAATGATGTAAATGGTATCACCAATATTTAGGTATCGACGATCGAGTGCTCAGTGGCAGCTACCTCAAGTTCATTGTTTACATTTGCTTAAAGCGTACATTTCGGGTTTTTTTCCCTTATAAAAGTAATTGGTAAGTGGTATTGCCACTCCAATGTTATTTATAGTCGCTTATTTTTGAAAACTAATTTCACTTTTTCAGCATTGTTTTATTTTTGTCCATGTAACACGTCTGTCCTCCAGCTTTGCAGCCAGACGCAATATCTAATTGTTTCCCAAACAATGAATGCTACATAATGCTCACATTTGTTTACGGGTCCAAAATTTCTATAGCTCGGTGGCGGATAATAGAAAAAGGTTAATCTTAGTGACGAGAGGGGAAAAAGGATACGTATAGCTCGCCTTTACACTACACCCCTAGCGAGGAAGGGAAGGATGGCACAAAAACGAAAGGATAAAGAGAGAAGGACAAGAAGGAGAGTGTTATAGGGAAGAGACGAAGGGGGTTTGGTGGAGGGGGAGGTGTGTGGGGGGGAGCGTGGAAGGGGGAAAGGGAGAAAGCATGTGCCTCACTTAATTCCACTAGAGACAACACAATTAGTTAAGGAAAAGACGGGAGAGGGGCGAAGGAGGTGGAGGTGAGGGGTCTTTTGGAAGGTCGGGTAATGTATCACCGGATAGGAAAGCCGGGGGAAAGAGGTCTGGGCTGGCGTGAAGGGGTTTCCTTGGTGGAACGGTACGCGTTTTTGGTGTGGGTGAAGCAAAAGAAGTTACTCCTCGAAATTGAGGAATAAGTGAGGCTGATAGGCAGCATGGAGAGGGGAGGTGGGGAGAAGGTTTTTGGGGGAGGGTGGGAGACGGGTAAACAGGTAATGCATGGGTATGTTTGAGACTCTGGATGATTTGGGAATTTGGCCCGGAAACGAGCGGGAGCATTCTCCACTGAGTGCTTGCTACTTTTAATTTTCCGGAGACCGAAAAGGAGAGTTTTGGGGGAAATTAGATTTACATGGTAATGTTTACTCCTCGCGAGCTATATACTGGCTTCTATTAACGTCTCGCAGTTCAACTCGAAATCAAGATGAGTCGAGAATGTTTCAACCATGCGGACGGGAAGTGGCCACCAAAATCGATCGCTCGAAGTAGCGGGAAACTTGAGAAAATAATGATCATGAATCATTTCTTCAGAATTTTTGTTTAGCGACAGAAGTAATCTTGATAATATTAGCAGAAAATATAAGAGTTAAGCCTGCTGTATCGAATTATACTGCATTGCTGCATACTATGTAAAACGTACGAATGGGGGGAAATTATTTTGTAATTATTGCGCGGCAATGGTTTCTATTTCTTGGAATTTCTTTCTATTTCTTCACAATGGAATTGACGCCAAATTTTGTTCATTAGACCAGTAATTTTAGCTCAGAGTGGTGCTGAAGTCACGTTGAGTGCTTTCATAACACCTGAACGATATTGTTCTGAGAGTTTATTGGCTGCGTTGTAGTTAACAATTTAATTAATATTAAATAAATAAAAAATAAACTTGCAAATTTATCCAAATAGGTACATCTGTGAAACCATTGTCCAAACACATTTCAATTACTTCTCGACAACATTTTTTTTTACGTTTTACTCACACTTTTTTGTCTTCATAAAATAACTTAGAGAGCATCATTCCGCAGACATTGGCTCAGGGATCAATGTTTTTAATCTTTGGTTCTGGGATTCTAATGTAATTCCGTAACTGATTCTTATTGTGCTTGCTCAGTTGAAATAAAGTTATCAAGATGTTCACTGTGAGATCGTGCTTCGAAAATATCAGATCATACATCGAGGGTGCAAAGGGAGTTATTGACCAAAGAAACTATCCTTCCAGTTCAAATTTAATTAAAATAGTTCAATTTACCCTTTTATAAAACGATTGACGATGGATGATTTTGAAACAAAATAAATAATGACGTTGGTCGTTGAAATCACCGGCGATGACGATTTTAAACATTGTGTCTGTCGATTGCGTCACATTGAAATATAATCTAGATGGTGGCCATATCTCTTTTTTGAGGTTCATCCACTAAATTGTATTATTATTTTACATTAAGGTGAATGTTGGGTAATGGTGTGGAAACGGAGGAGAATAATAGAAATTGTGGACAGTATTAACGGTGAATGAAGGAACAAAAAGTTTGAAAAGGGGTTTTGTGACAGATAAATAGATAATTTTGCCGAGGCAATTTTGGTAAATATTCTCAATGAAAAAATATCCCCCCCCCATTATCGTCCTATGCCACAAAACCTCTAGGTGGTTTGCACGGTACTTCGTAGAATTAAATATAAATTATTTCCTAAATATTTTACTATTTTAATAAAAAACCACTTTCAATACCTTTCCCGCAATAACCAGGACAAGGAAAACAAAACTTAATCAAACTTACAATAGAAGTGCTCTTACCTATTTCTAGCTGTCATTTCTCCTCAGGGGTAATCATCTAGATACACAATTTATCATTACGAGTTACCAATAGGACAGTCATGAGGAACCATGTTCAGGGAATTATCATTTAATTACGGAACTGTAGCGAGAGCCACACATGTGTTCCATCATCTCTATGAATTAAAAAGACGTTTCTTCCGTGAAAATATTTGTTACATTCAGTATCCTGCCGTGAATTTCACGACTGAGCGCTGTAATGTCTCAGCGCGAGGCAAGAGTGTTCTCTTATTTTATCTACGCAGTCTTAATCTGGAGATTAGGAGTGGTATCCTTTTGTGATTCCCTCG
This sequence comes from Pyrrhosoma nymphula, assembly GCA_963573305.1. Taxonomy (NCBI): domain Eukaryota; kingdom Metazoa; phylum Arthropoda; class Insecta; order Odonata; family Coenagrionidae; genus Pyrrhosoma; species Pyrrhosoma nymphula. Next base: position 103,482,848 of record OY754337.1, on the reverse strand, counting down.
GTGAACTTGTAGTTTCGTCTTGGACTGTCCCGTACCTTTCTTCTTCGGACTCTGGTGGTTCGCTCTCAACGCATCACCCGAGGGGGACTTCTTGGCTACGATGAGCTGGAGCAACGCGAGAAAAGGAGTGATATAGGCTCGGCTGCCAACCTCACAGCAGTACCCCTCCCCCCCCCTCTGCCACCAAACCACCCCCTACGAGAAAGTTGAAGCGTTGCTGAGAGAGAGAAGAGAAGGTTTTTGAGGAGGAAACGAGAAAGAGAGGAAGCAGACAGCATGAAATATTCCGCAAAATCCCGAGAAAACCTCGGAATATCACAAGAAACGGCTAAAGCTTGGGAGTGGAGGGTGAGGGTAGGAGGAATGGAGAGGAATTTGAAAGGGGTGGTGAAAGTGTAGGGAGGGGGGAGGCAAGGATGGTGGTTGGGGGGGGGCTCTTTCGAGAGGCGTATGGCAGGGGGTGTGTATGGATTTGAATCCAAACTCCCATGCTCCTTTAAGTTCTGGAAAGGTTCTCTCCTCTCTCTCCTCCCACCATATTCGTGCCCGGATGTAGCTTCTTTAAGAGATGTAAGATGACTAAAAGGGATGGAAAGGGGTGGCGGTGTGTGGGGGATGAGGTGACGGTTGAAAGAAGTTGTGCTTAAGGGGGGGGGGGAGTGGGAGGGAGGTGGGAGAGTTTTTTAGGTGAAAAAGAATTGTGGCAGAGGATGAGATGGTGAGGAGGTTGGGTGGTGGAAACTTGAAGAGGAGAGCTGTAGGCTGTAGAAGGAGGAAAAGGGTGTGCGGAGGGCGGTGCCAAGCAGAGGAAGAGGGTGGGGATTGGGCGGCGTATGCTGGTTGTGGGAGTTGGGAGGCCTCTGATGTTTACAGCTCGAGAAGGTCGTGGGAGAAGAGACAGGTGAAGGATTGAGGCGGGGTTGGCAAGAGGCGCAGCGGAGGGAGGCGCAGGGAGCGGTAAGCAAGACTTGAGTCGGGCGCGCGCCTCATCGGATGGTTGGCTGCTTCAAGGTTTTCACGGCTGAGTGTACGCAGGAGGCGAGCGAGCCTTTGGATTCGTGAGGGAAGGGAAAATTTATGGAATGCATTGCGTGCGTCGAGGTAAGCGAGGCACGCATGATTAAAAATGGTCTGAAACCGACCTGAAATAGCATTAAAGTCGTAAGTTCGTGGAGGGAGAACGCAAAGATTTTTCATTTTCTTTGTGAGCTCGATGATGTCGTTTTCTCTTATTACATCGTCATTATCACATGAATCTTTCAAGAATTTCAAATTCCTTTAAGTCTCCTTTACAACTACTTAATTATTGGGGATACCTGAAGATGAAATTGGACAGTAGGAAGGAGCGGTAATGATGCCTTGTTACTGGGATGGGATAAGCGCACAAATGATGCCTTTTTTTAATCAATTTTTTTTCTTCGGAGTTATGATTTATAAATTATGCTGCATCCACTTTTTTATCGCAAAACATTTCCAAAGGTGCCTGCTTAAATCTACTTTATTTTTAATTCCTCCAAAAATATAACTATAAATTTATATCTTTCTTATTTATCAGTGGATCAGGCTTTCTACATTCATTGGCTGTTGAAGAGGAAATCATATTCCATTTATCGGGTTTTAATTATGCATATTCACAAGAATATTGCGTTTCGGGTTTTAAATAACGCATTCATGTTTTTCTCTATAGGCTCAATAAACTATGCTATATGATAAATGAGTACGCTATTGATAAATAAATAAAATTAATTTCTTAATTTGGACATTAAGTGAAAATATTTCGTTGTAATTCTTCGAAAGTGTAAAGTCGCATCATTTGTACATACATACCTTCATAAATGAAACATGCTTTAAAACCATTTCTGGTTAGAAACTCCTGATTTAAAGAGGACACGGAGACTATAATAATTAATAATTTAAGAAATAGGAAGAAAAAAGAAAATTATGATGTTATACATGTAAATACACAAAGGCGCTTAAGAGTGATGTATATTAATACAGTATATTCATTTTCTGCCGAGGGTGACGATAAAAGTTGACGTAAATTGAGAAAAACAAAAATTTTAAAATTAATATAATTATTTTTCTATGTTTTTATTTAAGCAGAACACGTAATATGCAGTGTAAAGCAGTAACGCAACATTTATGTCGTTGGTATACACGCAGTCAGGAGTTTATTGTTATGCCTGGTCATTTGGTAGTAGAAAAATGTCCTCATGCTACCGCGTGACTGGTCCTTGAAAATGGCCCTTTCATGACCATGTAACCTTTTAGTATTAGCGATAGCTTCTAAGTGAGTACATGCATTAGTACTCACTCACACAGTACTCACTTAGAAGTTATCGCTAATACTAGAAGGTCACATGGTCATGAAAGGGCCATTCTCAAGGACCAGTTTGGACTTTCTATGCCGAGAACACTGAGCCCTTTGTCCCCTTCTCGTATCTCTAAACGGAGAGAGACACCCTTTGGAAATCCTCGCATTCTTTGGCCGCGCGTGACTCAGGAAACGCTTGGAATTCCTCGTCACCTATCGGAATTTCCCTATCGGACTCATTAAAAAAGAAAAAAAGCTCAACCAACACCATTAAATGCAAAGGTATCGAGAGTAAAATTAGGTAGGACGAGTACGTGGGATAAGAAAGAAAGGAAACGACTACAACAAATCAGGCTTTCCAAGACCTCGAAGGCTGTTTAAAAAACGACCCTTCCATACGGTGTATTTTCGTCACTTTCCTTCGGAATGCGTCGCGGGGCCATTATTTTTATCTCGGGATGGGTTTTTACACTCGTGAGCGAGATGTCCGAATGCATGCGATGAAGTGTAATCGGTAGAATTGGGAAGTTAAATGGGTCGAGAGGTACTTTTTTGAGGGACCTTTTGTCGCCTGACACAATCACCGTCTCGGAACTCTTTGCGCCGCATGAAAATAGATGGCCTTTAAGTTCCCTCCAACGGAGAAATGACTCGATACAGATTATGTCGGCGGATATATTTTATCTCTCCCCGTCTCCTACCGTCTATGCTTTTTTTAAGAGCAAGTACCAGTGCATTTTGAACATTATTTCCCGTCCTTAAAAAGGTTCATCTTGATGCCGTTGAACCCCGGTAGGGAAGAATGTGCCTAGTGTGAGGATTGGGAAGAGGAGATGTGTGAGGGAGGGGGTGGGTTTCGGAGGCTTAAGTGTCTGGTTCGAAACTTTTCGACGAAATGGGGGATGTTAGAGGGAGAGAGAGGGAAGCATTTAACGGATTGGGTTTTAGTGGATGGCAGCCAGAGGCTAAGAGGGGCGGAGAGGGATAAGACGGAACAAAAGTGGCGTCAGGGGGTGTTTAAGGAGATTCGGAAAAAGGGAGTGAGGAAAAAAGGACTGAGGGAAAAAAATGGCGGAGGAAATGGATCGAGAGGGTGGAAGTAATGAGAGGAGGCGTGAGGGCCTCATTTCCTGGCCCACCAAAGTCTCATTCTCCCCCCTTGATGGGGAATTGACCGAGATGGAAGTGTAATAATGGATAAATTCATCCGCCACAAAATTGTGGGCTTTTTTTATCTTCTTTAATTTGTGACGTATTGCTTCACCTCTCCGCAATCAAATTTTGATGGGTTCATACCAATTATAGTTCAAATCTAAGTGTGCATTGTGTCTCATTTTAGGAAAAATATTATCAACTTTCGTTGGTGATAGTTTATCCTCAGTTGCTGCAAAAACTTTGTCAGGAGCAACTTTTATTTCAGTTTCAATTAATTTTCAGTCTCCATAACTTATGAATGAAATGTATTCAGCTGTAATTAAAATCATTCATATATATACATGAATGCATATGAAATTAATGGAACTAGAATAAGTGCTATATGTGAAATTGCGTTAGTTAAATATTGGAAATAGATATAATAATTACAGTTTTTCCTCCATCGTTCTGGTGTGGGAAAATCAATCGAAAAGAATTACATGCATAGTCTAATTTTACAATGCTATTATTGCGTAGAACAAAGTTTTCAAAAGCAAAAGTTTGCATGGTGGTTTGCCACCTTCAAACGATTTGATAAATTATCACCATTTGTTTCTGATAAATCTCTGTTTTTTTAATTACTTGTTCCTGAAGACAAAAAGTTCAGAATATTATTTTTCTCTCGACGCGTTGTTTTATTTTTGAAGGTTATTCCATTTAATTGAGATATTTTTGATGTGCCTACAGTATTAAGAAATTCGAACATACCGGTAGTTTCCAACATCTAGATCCCTAGAGTCCTCCAAAATTGCCAAAATAAGTAGGAAACCTAGCGTGGTGGCCTGTGCATTTGCCGAGTAAAAGGCCCATGACCTACCAATGTTATTTTGTTCTCTCAAACTGGGTGTTTTTATCAATAAATTAACTCGTGTTGTATTGTGATGTGGTGAGATCTGAAATGAGGAGAGATGCGAGATGAGAAAAACATCGCGCGCGCTTTGGGCAGAGAGGAGGAGAAAAGATTATGAAGGAAATATTGAGTTAAAGAAGGAGGGTGAATGGCGATATAAGCGAACTTGAAACTGCAGTGGATATTTCAGTCATGGATGGATGGATAACAATAGGTAGCATGGACACCACCCGCAGTCAAATAAGAAATATTCCTAGAATGTTTCCAAGGGGTTTGGTGGTGGTTTTTCTTCCTACTCAAGTTTTTTCTCCTCAGGACAGCTCGAAACGCGGGAGAAGATTAGCCATAAAAGCGATTGTGTGAGGGAAAAGAGGTGATTGCACTCAAAGCACTTTTTCTTTTCAACAGCGTGATGAGAAGTGGTTGTGTTGCAGAGGGAGTACTTTTTTCAGAATTTGCCGTTTGAGAAGATCACGCTCTGGTGATATTTTTATCGCTGCCAAGTTAGCTCTCTGCAAGAGCGTTTGCATTTAGGTGCACGTTATGCACCGGTTTACAGTGTTGATGAATGGCGAATGGAATGCGATTGAAGTATAACCGCACTTAGGCGCTGCTCTTGTGGGAAGCGGGACAATGCCCACTCGCAGTATGCAAGGTGAGTTGCCGACGCTCAGCGAGCTCGTTCTCCATCTCGCTAGTAAGCGCGCAAATTGAAACATTTCATGCGTGCTGTGCTCATCACTGCTAGCCTTTGCGCGAGTGCTTATTGAAATACCATGTTCAAGGAGCGGCTCGTGCATGTTGGCGAAAGGAATTTTCATTTGATGCGAATTTACGGAAGAGATTTTCAAGTGTCGATTATTCTCGGCTGATGGAGATATTTTCCTTAATACTTTTGAACACTCAATCCCGTTAGAGTCGTATTTTACATTCTCGCCGTATTTAAATTTGTGGTCAAGTGTTAGAGACATTTATTGACAATGCTTTTCTATGAATTGTATTGAAACCATTGTAAAGCAATCTTGAAATCTTTTATTTATTAAAAAATTATCATTAGTTGATGTTTTACGAATTGATTATTGGCTTTTGTACACCCTTAAACATAATAACGAGTATTTAGAAAGTTACATTCCATTTAAATTTACTGAGGAATTATAAAACTTTATAAAAGTATTGTAAAAAACGGCCCCGTGTTAGTCAGATTTTATCCCCATTTGTTCCATTTACTTTGGGAATCAACGCACTCATGATATATTGCTGACACCTTTCAAAACATGACACCTTTCAAAAACATCTAATAACTTTAGCTAGAGCCTGCGCCCGTGAATGGGCTGGAAAGAGATTATTACAGAGTTATCAGTTTTCCAGTAAGATAATTAAATTTCTCCAGTAGTTCGGAAGATACATTTAAGTTTCTGGAAGCGTTCAGACCGACAAAGGCACTTTGATACAAAGCATTGACATCAGCCGTATTTCAACTCTGAAATAAAAATGGAATAAATAAAGAGCTGCTTTTTATTAAGCACCAAAGTGAATAAAATTCACCATGAAAACCAATTGACACCTGAATTCGAGCCTGAATCTCCCAATTGACGCTCTGTTGTGTTTGCCAGTTTCACTGCAAGTGCGCGTGACTGTGTAGCATACCATTTCTACATCCGTATTTGGAAACAACCCTTTATTCATCATTAGGGAACTCTTCCACTACATCAGTCTGAGTACTTCGTCATTCAAGCACAGATTACTTTAAGGAGAAAGTGAAACATGTTATTTCTAAAAGGGTTACTTAAATTTTAAGGGGACACTAGCGAATAACCTGGGAGAACGCATTCGTTTCACTTCAATTTGCATAAATGCTAGAATTGGCGCAAGGCGATCGTTAACATATACGCATTCCACGTAATGAGCTCTCATCTTTTATTCAAAAACCTCAAACAAACACAGCGCCAAAATGAAAGAAAATAAAAATAGGAGGATGGAACAAGGTGGACAGTTGACCGTTCCGTTTGCGATGCTCTATTTGCGAGGAAAATGATATGGACAGGACAAAAGGACGCGGCGATAATGACCGCGCCGCCGCTGTGCCATTGGTTCCGATCGCTCTTGTGCTCCATTTCGAATGCCGATATCCGATTTTGTATTCTCATCCACTGCCTTGCGAGTCCTTGCTCGCACTTTTGGGTAATTCCTGGCGCGTACTTAGCTGCCAAATCGATTCTCCTCTGTTACCCCTTTACCTCCTCAGTCCCATGAACCGCTCCTGCCCTCCCTTAGCATCCCTACACCGACCTGACTTGCTTCTCGCAATCAATTTGAGCCTTTTCCAGCAAACTCGATTTCTCCAACCCCCCCTCCCTCACAGACTCCCGAACGAACACCTCTGAATGATCAACTAAGCAATTAGCCTACCCTTTTAACTTATTCGATGGCATCGCTTTATTTTTTTCGTCTCGCAAACCCGTCCTCCACTGAGGGGAATCGGGTTTGTTGGAGAGATGGAGGTTCGGGGAGGCAGGCAGTCCGTTCGGTGTGGTGGTGGGGCGAGGTGGGGAGAGGTGGTTTATACGACATGAGAGAAAGGGAGTGAGGTGGGGAAGGGGGTGGGTGGCGAAAAGTTTACCCCTAATTGATGGGCCGAAAGGGAACCGACAATTAACCCCAAGTCTGCACGGGTGGGGGGCGGTAGAAGAGTGTGCGAAAACCCAGACTGTCGGAGGTCTCCTCCCCCCCCCTCCCCCTTGATCGATTAGTTTACCAGAGACGTCGATCGGTCGCACTCTTTTCCCACGGTGACACATTTCGAGCCATCGCACACGGATCGCATCGGGGGTTTTAGAGAGAGAGAGAGAGGAGAAAAAAAAATCAGTCCTCCTTCCGTATCATTTCTCAAAGATGCCGCTTCTCGTGTGTCTCGCCCAGGCTTTTTTTTCGTGCATTTTTTCTTGTTTTCGTTATCCGTGGGTGTATTTTTGAATTCCGCGTTTGACCCGCGTGTCTCTCCTGATCAGTGGAAGGATGAAATGGAACCCAGAGCTGGAGCGGAACTTCCAATCCCGATGTTTCGAGTCGTGTTCGACCGGCTGTGTGTTCCTCATTGAATCTTCGCGAGGGAGGGAGGGACACGTAGCCTGTTCCGAGGGCCGTTTTCAGTCGGGAGACGGGGGTGTTCCGGGGTGAGGTGGGGTGTGCTGTAGTGGGGAGGTTTTACCGTTTTCGTGTGGTGTCCGCCATTTTTTCCACCTCTTCCTCCCTCCTTTTCATCCCCTCCTCTGCCCCGCCCCCCTCCCACCCTAACTCTTTTGTGTTTCGAAATCGTTTGTCTCTCGCGTCGAATCTAATGGGAGCGTTCGTTTTAATGTCAAACGCTTGCGTACACAAAAGGGCTTCGCTTTTGTGCAGCGGGCAAGCGGGCGTGTTCCGACCTCTTGTTTTTATTTTTATTTCCCTTCCTTCGTCGAGAGCAAAATAGCTAGCTCTTGAGGATATTTGATTCAACGGCGACGCTGGAGCCCGCATTTGGCACGAATTGGTACGTGTCCTCAACGTTTATGGGGAATGTGTGATAGACTCATTTATTGCAGAGGTTTTTTATTTTTTTCTATTGCACTGCACATGATAGCATCAGCTGACCAAAGCATCAGAGATTGTTCTGCCGTGTTTTTCTCTTCTTTTTATCCCGGCGGATATCATTGGTGCAAGGACGACGTAGTGCACCCCTGGAGCATCGTTTGTATAAAGTTTCCGGAAAGTTTATTTTGAATCTCTCGCATCTGTATACGGCTGGTGGAGTAGTGAGAAATACTACTCGGGATTTCCATATCAATGAGATTGGGTCGGTATATTCGTCTTAGTGTTTGGTTTATGTATAAAGCTAGTAACCTCTGAATAATGCCACTCTATAATTTATTTTTAATCGCTCTTTGGAGTAGAAATGTATTTTGAGGTATAATTTAAAAAAATAAAATATAATATATTACTGGAACGATAAAATTAATAGAGTGAAGGGTATAAATTGGAAATTCTGAAAAATATGCCGGCCAAGGACCGCTTTTATAAATCTATTTAGTGAGGACGATTTTGCGAATGCTTTCGGCCGCACAGCTGAGGCTTAACAATATCAATTAAAAAGCTAATGCGCTTAATTTCTTCTTTTTTTGCAGGTTTTGACGATCAGATTAGTTTAAAGTGGGCTGAGAATGTCATGATGAAGTTTACTTATTTCTTCAAAAGCAAATATTCAGAGATTTTGAATAGAATGAGCAATGAAAAAATACACTGTGTTGCTCTGTACTTTAAGGCTGATTTAGCATCGCCAAAGCCATATAGTGCTTCCCTTGAATTGATTTGATTCTTCGCGCTTTTCTTAACTTGAGGCAAAAATGAAATGACAGTTGAGTGGAGTGAGCTGTAAGCCATTCACCGAACTCGTGTGAAACCTGAAATGGATAAATGCCGTCGACTTTTTGATTACCAGGAATCGTCATAAAATGACGCAACTATAAAAACAAAAAATTCGCCCGAATCCTGTTTTTTCACGCTCCTTCTTTTGAGTAGAAGACGATAGAGCAACTGCTACGCAGAAATGAGGAGCACGAAGGAATCACAGATTTGCTGAAAGAGAAAATAAAAGTAGAAAGGCCGGAGGATAGACCTAGGCTTGTAAATTGTATTAGAGTTTGGGCGGAAGGACAAGAAAACGGGGAAGCCACGAGAATAATTGAGTTGAGTGACGTAGTTGGGCGCTGCTAAAAAAGGCTTACAGGGAATAGGGTCGATTGCTTTTACTGAGTCCGAAGAAAATGAGCCTTCCAGCCAACCGAGATGGTCACGCAATTGCTCTCTGGAGCAAGCGTAGAGCAAGTTATAAGTAAGGGCGAGTGAGCAAAAAATCAAAGGTAGTATCCTGTAACGTAGGTGGATACAATGGCGTGAATACCATGGAAGGGGATGGTTTATTTAGTCTTTTAAGCATAAAGTCGGATAGCAAAGAGTGACTACATTTTACCGTTAGTTGGAGACGTTGGCTTGGGCTGGCCAATAAATATACCCGGATAGCGAGGAAGCGCATCTGCTTGCAAGAAACTCGGAAGCAATATGAAATAGGCTTCCATTTTAACATAAGTGAAGCAAAACGATTAGGTTAATGTCGGCAAAGGGTTTAAGGGACTCCGCAGGATACTTTATTGCCAGAATGGCAAATGGGTTGATGCTAAATAAGGCTAAGTAGCTTCTTGGGAATTACTATAGCTTAATTTTGTGGTGTGAATGCTTATTTGCTTGTAAATTTCTATTTTTTTCCAAACCAGGCATTATAACGGCTTAGTTTGCAAGAATAGTTTTTTCGGCTTCTTTTACATCATTTTCATAAATTTTCCTCTCATTTAATAATTGAAGGTGCGGGTAGAAAGTCAGTTTTCTCCGTTTTGCTGTCCTTGAATTTTATTGGTTTACCTTCATCAGAAAAATTATAATGAATCAAGAAAGGTGTAAAATGAGGGAATCAGGTAACACGGGTAATATAAAACCCGTTGATGACTGCGATAGCTCTTGAGGAATATTGTTAAAATGAACCATAAGAATAGGGCATTGCAGGAAAACGTTCAAACAGTCATGAAATATGGTCTTACGTTGGCCTTTGATCACTAACCGTGGCGTGGGTGCCTCAATCATTTCATTTATTGATCACACGATTGTTAATGATTACTCATATAGGCTCACCTGACAAGAGTTGTGGAGTTGAGAGATGCAAAAAAAACAGTACCGCAATGATCGCTGATGGTGACACCGGTAGGCATGAAAGCATAGTCTTCAAAGGCCAGTTTTAAAATCTCTGTTTAAGCATTTTCTCTGCATCAAAACCGAAGTAGATATTTCCTTCCTTCGATACCTGTGAGCTATCTGACATGCTGAAGTACCTAATATATAAAACACGTAAATTTAGCTATTATCAAGTTTACCAAAAGACTATGTCAACTTAGCGCCAACCAAATGTTACAAAATACCTATATAACCGGGTCTCAGTGCTACTCTGTAAGTGATGTATCAACTCTGCCTTGAAATTAGAGGAATTTGAAGATAGACACTGATCTCTCGGAAGTTTACGTTTGTCAAATTCTGACAGCACCGTGGTATACCACAAACTTCATTGCGTACCTCTTGAATGGCGGTTTACATTTATTATTTCCGTTTGGCTGTCTATAAGTTCTACTGGGCCACCACACCTTTCAGCGTCAGAGAAGGAGTCCTAGTCCGTAACCCGATTCACCTGTATTCCCCTGCTTCACGGTTGGGCGAAATGGACTTGCGGAGTGCCTCGATGGGATGTGAGAGGGGGGTTACAGTTTCCAATCAGGTGGATGTAAAGCGCCGTAAATCGGGCGCGAGGTTCGGGAGATCGGGGCCAAGAGCGGGCGGAAATAGGCCCATCCCTGGATGTAGCAGGCGAAAAAAGGGATGGTTCGATTGAAAAATCGAGGCGAAGGGCCTAAGCGAGTGGCCGCGAAGGAGACGGATAGCTTCGACGGGGCGGACCAATCACAAACGGGCGGTTGCGAAATTAATTAAGGGGTACGGCGGAGGGAAGAGTAGCGATAGTTCTGGCGTGATAGAGAGGGGACTGGGTTTTCGCGGGGAGCCTGGGTGGAGTTGGGATCTCGCATAAGACGGAACGATGGAGTTAGCGAGTGCGGAAGGTGCGGTAATCCTTTTTCTCCGGGTTCTGGGAGGAAGGAGTGTAAAAGGGAACGCATCGCTTGTGATTGGAAGAAGTGAGCGGTTGTGATTTTCTGGTTGTGGCCTGGACCGTGTGATTTTTCTGTTTAAGATAAGTACCGAACCTAGCTAAAAAAAATAAACCGTGAGTTACCAAGCTGCATCCACGTTGCGATAAGCACCGAGAATGCTCAGCTATGTTTTCCATATCGGAATGGTAAATTAGGCGTCATCGTCAATTTAATCAGTCGACAGCCAGGCCAGTTTAAAGTCCCGGCCTGTTAATTCTGGGTCCGTTGGTTTAAGTCCTGACGAGATGGTTTTTCCCACCAACCACTGCATTGTAGTATATTGTTCCAAAATATTTAGTTATTATTATTCTTTTCGTATAAGAGTTATGAGGCATTTTCTGGAGTTATTAGAAAAGAATTCCGTCCATGTCGTCATATTGGAAATTATTGTATTATCCACAGTATTGTCCATATCGTGTTCTGGAACGATATCATATCGCTGGATTTCATCAAAATTTTCGATTTTAAAGCCAGCCAGTTTAAATGTTTCGTAAATTCGACATTGTTGGAGAAGTGCATACATACAAATGTGGCTTGTTTTATTCGTATTTAGAGAATATCTAGGTCGCGGATAACTTCTTTGCAGTTTTCCTGTACCTCAAAGCAGTATTTAAAAATGTAAATCAGGTGAATCTTCTTTGAACTTAATTTAATCTACTCATGCTACTTAACGGACTGTGGATTGGACTCCACATATAAATACGCTTTCTTTCTCGACCTGGATTTCGACGTTTTACAACATTTTCAGGTGAGGAAGTGAGTACAAATGTTTTGTTACATACCAAGGTGACAGAGAGCGGAGAGGTTTATTTCCCGGGAAGATAGGGATATTGGTAAAGAAGGAGAGGAGAAGTGGGGGGGGAGAATTTGGATAGGTAACAAGGTCATGTGACAGATAAAAGCAAAAGGTGAAAACAAGTAAAAGGTAAACGGAAAAACTATTTACATTTGCCCTCTGTCTTCTGTCGCAAGGTGAAAAGAAATTCCGTCGTGGAAAACTGTACTTAATCCAAGTAATTCACTGCGGAAAAATTCCAAGCAACATCGCCCGAATCTACAAAAACATCGCAGAAGCCATGTGATGCATTCATGTCAATATTTTTCAGCACTACCTCAGATTAAAAGGATAGAACCTATGGACAGAAATATCGGAAAAGCATCGATGTATATATATATATATATATATATATATATATATATATCGCCACTCAGCCCAGGATGCGGTATGGGACGCCAAGAGGTGGAGTGAGGTTTGGGAGCGAGAGATGGTTTTAAAGGGATGGAGAGGGAGCAAGGGAGGAGAAGGTTGTGGACTGAGGTAGAGATTAACGCAGGACGGAAACGGAGCCCCGAGGAGAGTGGAAAAGGAGTGAGATTGCCGTAGAGATAACGTGGACTGAACCCGTGGTATGTGAGTGTGGAACGGGGGGGGGGGGGGGAAGGGACGAGGAGGCTTTAACGGGGGGAGGTGAGAGAAGGGGGCAGATATTGAGCGGTCCAAGGGGGGACGGGGAGCAAAAGGAGCTGGATGGAGTGATTGTTATGCCATCGGTCAGGGGCGTGTGGAGGCTTTTCAAGTTTGCAGAGAGCGCACACACACACATACACTCCGGCGGGTCGCGTGGGAAAGAACGTGGGGGGCGAGGAACCCCTTGGGGGGGGGGAGGGAGTTGAGAGAGGGAAGAAGGGGAACTCGGGAGAGGTGTGGGTGGGTGGAGAATATATATGGAGGAACGGAGATTGCGGAGGAGGAAAAGAGGAATTAAGAGATCGAGTCGGGTGAAAGGAAAGATATCGGAGGAAGTGGGAGGAGGAGGAGGCTTGGAGTAAATGAAGATAAATCACAAACGGATGGGGAGGAAAATAATTAAAGGCTTTGGTCCGGAGAGAGAGGTAAGGGGAGAGAGAGGAAAGTAAGTGAACTAGGAAACCCGAGAGAGGATGTAGAGGAGTAAGAAGAATTCACGTGTTATTTTTACTCATACTGCGTTTGAATACGCATGTATGTACACAATTAAGCTCTTAAAAGTTGAGGGACATTACATGGGAAATACAGTAGCATAACGGTTTGCTGTTTCCGCACGAAAAATAGGGTATGGTGCGTTCTTTTCCGGGGAATAAGTAATGGCAATCTGTGATTCGTCTTTGAGGTATTTTCACAGAAAATGTATGTGGTCTCTTTAGTAAGTCTTAAAATAAGAGAGTGAATATAATGCAATCGTCGGCCGATAGGTGCAGAAATGACTGTAAACAAGTGTGGATGCCTCAAATAATTATAGCTCGGTTTAGAGTTGATTGTATATTTATCATATTATGAAGGATTTAACACAAAAACCTTTTTACTAGGGTGGGAATAGTATTCTTCTTGAAGCTCTGATGGGTTTACAAATTATTCTTCTGAGTCTGAACTTCCGTGAGAGAGGACAGCCTGCTGATGAAATTTGTTAAAAGTACTTGACCAGCGATCGAGCTGAAGCTCTACTGTGGCTAATGATACCGCTACCTTATTTTAGAGCTCAGTGAACTCTTACGCAATCTAATGAAGTCCATGGGTGACTTTTTGTTGGTGTTTTCAAATATTTTTAGTCTGACGATCGTAGTGGTGTTTTAGGAGTCAGACGGTAGATGTTCTTCCGCAGCGTGGAGTTGAGGCTTTTAATTGGCAATGACTGAGAGAAGGAATCTATAGCAGAGCTGTCAAAATTTTTCGTTCAACGTAACGATCGCTTTTATATTTCTGTGCTCGAGTTACGGCTTTTGAGTTATAGCCTGAAGTGATAGCAGTCGGGTAGAACCTGGAAATTACGTATCTTCCCAGTGATTACCTATCCTACATGTTTTACAGCTAACTCTTTTCGCGCGTAACGACTGGAATTCCAGTCATGTGAATGTCTAGTTCTAAAGTCATAGGCAAACTTCCTTTCAATTTTAATAGTCATCAACATGTGTACAATTCGGTCTCGATCGTTCTCAGGCAAGCTACTGCCTTTTAAACATTTATCGTTATATCTCGGAAGGTATTTTCTCACCAAAAGATCAAACGGGGTGCTTTGATGACTGCTTCACTTGATGTTTCTTGTGAGCAAGTAGCAATAAGTGCTCCGTAGCACTTAAGGATGTTAATTCCCTATGCCTGATCTTCATTCACACTTTAATTCACAATGCTTGCAATGTTTATGAGAATGCTAAGGTTACACGAAAGTTTTTACACGACTATTTTATACACGCAGAGCACCGAGAATTCTTATACAGTGACGTGGGTGCCCCCTATCATACCCAGTAGATGTTGACGTACTCTATTGGGGTTCTCCACTGGATTAAACTCCTCAACACTGCTGGCCTTCCGACGGTAAACTGGTCATTCAGCCCTGAAGACGATAGACTAGTTGACCATTAAAACGTCACAAGTGATGTAGCGGGTCTCAGTGGAAAACCTGAGAAAAGTTTAGATTCAGTATACCCTAGGAAACTGCCAGATCATTCATCACACACTTCTCAGATGTGTATTGATTAATTGATATATTATCGAGGCCGGTATGATGAAATTATTCCATGAGGTTTGACTCTATGTTGGCAAATTTTTCCAATAAGATAATTTATTTTTTTGCGACTCTTTTCAATTAGGGCACATATTTTTACATTCTGTGAAATAACATTATTTATGCCAAAAACTGCACACAGTTTATTCACCTGGATGTCTTCTACCTCAGTGTGCTACGACAAAGATAGTGCTACACCACTGACGACGCACCGGAGGCGTTTCAGTATCGTCCAGGACACGTGGGAGATTGAAAAATCCGAATGGTCCCAAGCTTTGGGGGACTTAAAAGGAGGAATAAAGGAAGGGTCGGGAGAGAGTGGGAAAGGGAGAGGAGGAAGGCGAGGCCTGGATGAAACAGAGGAATTAAGAGATTGAGCGAGGGAGATATCGGGGGAAGAATGTTTGATGGGGTGAGAGCCGTGTTCTACCGGGGAGCGGAGGGAAAGAGTCTTAGCTCTGGGAAGGGAAAAGAGAATGAGACTTGGGAGAAGATAAAGATGAGGCAATCCAGTTTCTTCCTCCTCGTTTTCCATCCCACTCCTCACCCAACACGAACACTTCGACACACGGGAGGAGGAAGACCCGGAGACCTCTCTCTTCCTGACTCCTACCGGGCTCACAAAAAAGCAATTGAATCCGTTGAAGGGAAATGAGGGAATGTTGTTGAATAATGCACGGAGTCCGGGGGAGGTGAGCATAGCCAAGGGTGAACGTGGAGGAGGGGCTCTCTCCCTGGTTTTTAGAGTCGGAGGAAGAAGAAGAAGAAAGAGTTGCCTAGGTGGTGCTCAAGTTCCTGGCTATCCTCACTAGCCAACCCTTTCCACCTTCTCGTTCCACTTTCTTCGGACACCCCACCCCGCCTCATTTTGTTCCCTCCCCAGCATTTCCCTTGTCCCGTTGGGGAAACAAAAAAAAATCAGGTGCTGACCCGAGTTTGTCTTCTTGATCGGTTTCGGAGCGACCGATCTCCTCCGTGTTCCCGTCTTGTGTCTCTTTCTCCTTTCCTCCCTCTTCGGCTTTTCCCACCGTATCGCCCGCGTCAGGGATGGATAGTGACTGGCGGGTGGGAAAGGTGGCCTGGAAAATACGCCTCACCCCTCTCCTCCTCGTTGGCCGCTGTGATTGTACGGAAGGTTGGAATATAAGGCAGGGGATAGGGAGGCTTAAGTTGGAAAATGCTAGGAAGGTAACCGTAGGAAATGCGGGAGATATAGGGGAATGCAAAAGTTTTCCATCTGTTCCATATACAGTTTGCCTTGTCAGCCCTCGATGTTGGAGAGTTATCAAGGTATCGATTTTATGTCTACCTGAAAATCTTTGCCATGGTATCAAAGTAGTTTGTTTTTTCCGTAATACCGAGAATTCCCCACGATATTATAGTCTTCTGATTATGGACTATGATTGCCATCCGTAAAATGGTTATCATACCCCAACGTACGTATCATCATACCATCGACGATCATAACGAATTTGCCCTCCAGATCGTCTATGAAACGTTATGGCAACAAATAACAGGTTAACTTTGTTAAAATGACATACGTTAGTATCTGCCTTGTCTTAAAATAGAAGCATAAATTAGTTATGTAACTTCGCCCTCTGTATTGGCATTGTAGACCATAATGTGGCATTCGTCCATGATTGTATGAACCTTCTGAATGTTAGGATTTTGGACGGTCTCTGTATTTCCTTCCTAATATTGAGGTAATGCTTAATGTTTCCTTCATATCTAAAGAATAATGGCATAACTAAAATATGATGGGCTCTATTAGATTTTAAATATTCTATTTGCTTCCCAATATCGTTCAAAATTACTATTCTCCCTCATCCTCTTTTATTTGCTCTTATAGCATTTTTTTCAATACTCCTGCCAACCTATTTTGCCGTCTCTTTTGAATTTCTTCTACCAACTCTCTTCCTTTCTTTTCACCATCTATAACACACCTTCGTTTGTCATTCTCGAACCCAGCTTGCTTTCGCTATTGTTCTCCTCATTGGAAAAGTCTCCAGTCCTCGCTCCTCATGTTTTAAATACCAAGTTTCTGGATCATTTAGAACTTTGCTTCTCGGTGACATTACTAATGTATTCGCCTAGAGTCCCCTTTATCAATTTCCTTCCACCTTTCCTTCTACTCGGACACGACTCATTGGCTAGTGTAATTTTTCCTTACATTTCCTTTCAATTAAATCCATTCTCCTAAAAAAAACTCCTCCATGTATGCCCTCCTTCTTCATATTCAGCTTCGCCTTCTTACTTAAGGAAAATATTCCAATACTGGAATGTTTTTGCTTTTCATAAAAGTCTAATTTAATTTCTATATTTCGATATGTTTCGATAATTTCTCTGCGTTCCTTCTGTTTTTTCTTATCTACCTGGTCAAAAGTCATTGAATGTTGATCGTCATACAGTATCTCACAACATGAACGATTGTACCAAAGAAATGACGGAGAAATTTATGGTGATAGCAAACGTAGCATGAGGTAAGGTTAACGTTGGAGATGTGGAATGAACCGAGGCGTAAAGAAGTTTTCGGAGCTCGGGAGGTGTTGGTGGGGAGGTGAGTGAGAGGTCACGCCTAGAACGGGAGGATGGAGTTGAGTTCGGTTGGCGCGGAGGTGGTTGAAGGGTGGGGAAGGGAGGTGTGCAAATGGTGTGTAGGTGGGATGACTGTTTTGGGAATGAAAGTATGAAAATTTCAGCGAGGGGAATCATGGGAAGGCTGGAAGGAAGGCCCGGGAGGTGGGAGAGGGGGTCGGAAAGCGTAGTGGACCGTGGGTGGGGGAGAAGAGGAGACTTTTTATGTGCGGGGCCGGCGGGATGGGTAAAAATTAACAGAAGGCAGTATTAGCGCGTCCTGAAAAATTGTTCTGCCGGGGCCGGGCCATGTTTTATGGAGCAGGAACGTGTCTTCTCACCCATCCTCCCCACCTCTCCCTTTCTCCCCTTTGAAATGGTTTATGCAGCACCGCTGCCCCTGACATGGAATAAAAATAGCTAAGGTGTTATAAAATTATTTCTCTAAGGAAAAGGTTTTCTTTTCCTTTTTTTACCCCATGGTTTATTAACGATTGGGATAGAGAGAGAATGAGAGAGCTAGTGTGCGGGAAATATTCATTCACTTGTTACATAATTTACCCGTGGGGTCCGCTTACTCTTATTCTTCGGGGTAGAACATGTCCCACATTCAGAGTAATCAAGGTGGAGCACTAAAGTCGTACCGTTGGCTAAAGTTTATGTCACGATCTACACTTCTTTAATTACTTTTGCATACAATTTTTATAAGCAGATGTAGGGAATGCAAAAATCCAGTAACTCTTGCAAACAGTAAATATCTTTTTCCTATGGCTAAATTAACCCGTAAGTTGGCGCGCGGGAGTATGTCAGACCTCTATCCATTCACCATTTCTTCTAATATTTAACTGTGCGATAAAAGTATTGGTATCTTCAGTACCTTCAAGAAATTTGGTATTCATCCATAACGAATAAAAATATTTTTAAATACTAAATAATTTTATTTACTTTAGTGTTTATTCATGGCGGTCACCATGGTGCCCATATGCTATATATATTTCCCTAATTATGATTTATAATAAACAAATTTTAAAAAAATCTCAATCTATATAGTATGTAGAAGCTATTTTTTGTGAGAAAAAAATTCATATGATATTTTAGGCAGCAAAAGTACGCAAAATGCGGATATTTACCATATTGATTACTTTTATGGTAAAATTAATCGATATTGTTGTTTAAAATGGTATTAATGTGTTCTTTTTGCACTGTTTTACATTCCAATTTTGTTGAGTATAAATTTAGGGAAATGGATATCCTCACAAGACCTTCAATAATTTTTTAGTTATCCAAATATTGGTATTTAATTTTGATGTTTTACATAAGGGGTAGGAAGCCAGAGGAAGTTTTGAATTAGAAGAAATATCGAGGACTTATTTAATCTTCATTTTGTCCTCACCCTAGTCACCTGAAACAGTGTATTATGTTTAAATTCAGTATTAGATAATGCTTTCAAAGTTCAGCGTGCCTCAAACTTTATGCTCAATGAATTACACATTTTATATCGGCTAAAAAATCTAGGGCTCATTGTGCTAGAGCCATGTGCTAGAGCCACCTCTATGTATCGCGGTGTAGGAGATGGAGAGACTGTGGAATTCTAATTCTCTTTTCGGCCCTACACGACCTACTCTTTCTCTTTTTTTTTCATCCATTTTCACCACTGCGTTGACCATTCAGATAGGTCCAGACGCGGAGAATTCCACTTCCTCAGGAAGAAAAACCTTGGGGACTTTTCCAAGGTTCGTAGGGCGCGAAAAGGCGCGTTTAAATGACGTGACGGAGAGGGGTCAAGCTGGTGGAAGGCCGGGGCAATATAAGGAATATAAACGGAGAACCTCGATCTGGGAGGACGAACGTAGGCTTGGAGATGAGGAGGAGTTGGGAGGTCATCCGTATGTGGTAAATAAACGACACATTCTAATCGTATTCCCTCGCATCACCTCCTTTCCCATCGGCCACCGGTCCATGCGCAGGGATGGGACAATGGCGCCTCTGATGTCCGACGGTTTGAAATCCGTTAAATGTGTCTCGTGTTTTGGGACGGTCAACGGTTGGGTTTGCGTCGTGTGGAAGTCTGGGATGGATGTGTGAGGATAGGTAGGGATTTCGATGGGGAGTTTAGTGTCGGTTGGAGACGTTCCAGGGAGGCGTATACCGAAGTGGTGAGGATGTGAAAGTCCTGACGCTGGTTTCCCTGGAGGTCGAATGCCTTTGGGCTCTTGTGGGCTGAGGGACGAGCGCGTTTTGGGGTAAGATGAGAATGTGCGAAGGGTGTGTGTGAGTGTATAGGAAGACGTCGCAAGGATTTATAATGGAGTGCGGAAAGTTTGGAAAGGACCAAAAGAAACTACGGGCGAGCAAGTGACCTTTGGGGAGAAAGTGTCTCGTACTTCTTCCTGGGTTAACCCTGCTTATTTCACCTTAATCCGTTATCTTAGGAGATGAGTTTGGGGAAGGTGTTTTAAGAATGGGTGACTGTTTTCCCCTCCATTTCGTTCCGTTTTCCTGGAAATAAGACTATTTAATCCTGGTTCACATGTAATCAAAACACGTGACTTGTGTAACTTAAAGCTGGAATTAATTTTAAAATTGCCTGCATTGCCCTAGTTCGCTAGGTGCCTGAGTGCCTACTAAGTTCTACTTTTTAAGGCTAACTAAGGAAAGACTATGTCTCCGTCCTTGGAACGCATTGCTATTGAAACCTACTCTCTCGCATGTGCTCCTGATAGTTGAATAGACTACGTACAATGATAAGCTAGGTCTTTTTAATCTAAACCCTTTTTTGTGAGTGGCCACATTTGAAGAAGAAATGAAGTTCTCGTATACTATCCGATAAAGTTCAATTTATTAAGTGTCGTTGCTCTGCATTGGACAGCTGCTTAGATGTCACACCACACCTTGAATTCTGTCTGCTATTTCAGTGAACGGTTTGACTTGGTCCTCTGCATCGAAATTCACAGGTTTTGCTACCTTGCAATACCCCATTTTTCGTGCGGCGTACAAATTCCATTGCCCTTCGCACCAATATTAAGACCATAATCGCCCGTTATTATCACTTTTTAAGACGTACGAGGGAGTGCGATCTTCGATTTAAAATTACCGCAACCGGTAGATTGTCCAAATAAATAAACAATTACTGGTCCCCAGATTTTTTTAGATAGATATGCATACTCCATTGTCTATTATGCGCAAGCATCATAAGCTTTGACCATCGAAGTGCTCATTACTTCAACGGCATCATTACTTGGGAAACCCTATTACTATATATTCTCGCTGGAATAAAATTTTGCAGATACCTTAGGGCGTACTGAGTTAATCTGAGATTTTCAAAGTTGATTTGTTGGTAACAAGTATAATATGTATGCTATTTGTATACGTTATAACTCTATTCTTAAGCGAGTCTAGGTATAATCAACGGGTAGGATTGCTTTTTAAGTGCCCTGTTCCCCGAAGTAAATTCCCTGAGCCTCGAAAGGTTTCTTTGGCATTTTTAAGTTTGGAGGTAAAAATATAAAAAAAAACTTTAAAAACGCCTTAAAGAGTTAATGCCAGGGGAACTTTCTACTTAGAGCACAGGGTAATTTTGGAGAGGAAGTTGACGCGTAGCAGTGAATGTTTCGCTTTGATGATGAGGAGAATTAGCTCCCGGGAGTGAAGTCACTACGCTAAATGTTTATACGATCAGGCTTTCTAAAGTCGTTGCATTTGAAATCTCTCATCGTGACGTTCGTTTAAGTCAAACATGTCTGGCGGTAGCTTAAAGTTCAAAAGACATCAAATTGCTGCTCGCGAACAATCGTAGTGCGTAAGCATCTCGAGTCAGTGTGATACGTGAGTTGTAGCTCTTAACTTCAGTGGAAGATTAGGTTAATACTTGTCAAAAATTAGTGTTTTGAACGCACACTCTTCATTTCCTGCCTCTATAATGACTGGAGAATTGTAGTATACGAAAACTTGCGGTTTTCTTCCCAAATGTGAGTCACCCCTCTTGGGCAAAGGCTAACGTTTTTATTACGGCCCTTACGTTGTGGACATTAATGACAGCCGTTAATGTTTCATGCTCTCCACAAAGTTGTTTATCCAGACTCAACGAGCTCTTAAAAACGGCCTTTGTGAGGTCCATAATGTTTTAATGTTAAGTGCGAGAGCTGGGCCATGTTTGCGAGATTTTGGGGTGTCTTCTAGCTAATTATTCTGACTTGGTTGTCCTTCGATATTATAGAGAAACATTGCATTCACGTAAGTTTCTAAACCACAAAGGCTCGAACGCAGAACCTCAAAGTGTGATTCCTTATTTCATGAATAACCTCCGAATATTTTGTTTTCATTGAAAATATGTTATTTCTCGGGGTTGATCTATTTATAAACTATCAGACTTACTCCTTCGATTGCTATTTGGATGAGGGGGCTTTGGATGCTATTTGGATTAGAGGATTCTAGTTGACCAAGGACGTAAAGAAATGGGCTCAGCGTCGATGTAATTAGAAACAAAACGTTGTTTACGTAATTAAATATTATTCTTTCCGTAATGTTGAACAATTTTTTATCAAGTCATTAATTAATTAGCGGACGAGGGACCTAATAGTATGACTATTACAGTATTAAATATTTAAAAATTATGAAAATGGGTAAAGTAAAGCAGTACCTGAAAACAATGCATCCAGTACAAATATAAATTGCAAACACCACCATCGCCATGTTTGAACGGCTACGTCTTGTTGCTAACATTTTATTCAAACCTATCTTGTCTTCTAAGCTTGAAATACGTCATCACTCAGTAAACTTGCCCCTTTGTAATTGCTTTTTCCAAAGCCATATTCCCAATACATTAAATTTGCAAAACATAAAGTTGATTCTCTATTACGCAATGCAAAATATTTACTTCAATGGCCACGACTTTCTACCTTTTTCTACCTTTAATATTTTTTACGATGCGCTTGGTGCATTCGATTTATGTACCGAGGGAATTCCTCGGCTTATTCGAGTTACGAAAATACTTGATGGTTTTGTCTCTCCAATAAGCAATGAATAATAAGAACATACAAATACTGTGTGAACTAAGACAGGTCACGTTTTATACTATCGTCATTTGCGGTTTTGCGAAAGTTTTGTATTTCTTTATCTCTTTTCGAACAGAAAATCCCGCCTTATGGGCACTTTTCTGGCAATGAAATTTTAGTTTTTAATTTTTTTCAAATTGTTTTTTGAGATAAGCGAAACTTCTTATTCAAAGTAAGGTGTTAGCCAGTTGGCACATCAAACAAAACAGCAGCACGGGTATATCCAAGAGTTGGGAAGGAAAACATTTTTGAGTGTCTCCTCCCGCCCGGGTCACATTGTTCCGCCGCCATCCTGAAGTTGAAAAGTCGAGAGAGAAGGGTTTTTAGGACGATTCTTTGGGAGAGTGTTTGAGGAGGGAGCAGGGAAATGCGTTTAGAAAGGGGTGGTAATGGGCAGATTTGGGGGTAGGGACTTAAGGGGGGGAGGTCAGTAGGAAGAGAAGAGGTCACAGAGATCGAGGGAAGGAGGGAAGTGTTAAGTATGGGGGTGGGAGGGAGGGTTAAGCTTAGAATTCGGAAAGGAAGGGATGCTATGAATAGGGGTGAAAATTGCGAGGGAGTTAGGCTGGGAAAGAGGCAAGAGGAAGAAGACTTCCACTCGTTCGGAGATGGCGGGGAGAGAGCGTCGGAGGGACGTGGGCAAGGAATTGATTTGAAGTGGATGGAAAAGCCCCGGAGATAGTGAGGAGGGGGGTGATGCAAGGGTGGGGGGGAGAGTAAGGGGATGGGGCAGGTGGGGAACGATATATTGCGGCCAATTCCAGTGGAAGTGAGGTTAAAGCTTTTCAAATGCTAGCTTCCGTCCCTACCGTTTCTCCTTTCGTTCAAGTTATTTTTTTTCTCTCTCCTATACTTTCGGAATTTTTTTTCCGCCCCATTTTCTTTCCTCCTGATCGCTGCTTTCGTGGTTTCCTTCCCTTCCAACTCTTTCGTCTACCCTAACTCTTCTCCATAGTAAATGCGTTTTTCCTCCCGTTCTTTCTCACTGCCGCAAACGTGAAGATAGTTTCCCCTTATTTTTTTCTAGGAGGCTAGAGATGCTACAGCGAGGACGTCGGTGACGATAATGTCCGTGGGGAGGAATTCAAAAATTACAGCCTCTGCTCCTATTATTGATCTAACTCATCCGTTCACTCCGGTGAAATTGCTTGTGAACCTCTGGATTTGTATTCGCATCCTCAACGTTCGGGCATATCTTTGTTTCTTCGGGTCCTCGGAAATGGTGGTATATTTATTTTTTTACGATAGCGTGCCTGAAAATCCTAATGTAGGTGATGTGTTCGTTGTATTACTAATATAGTGTAATGTAAGTCGGAACGGTGAAATGTATTACGAACTATTTCGTGGAAGTACTTATCGTTCGTATAAAACGTTTTCTCTTATAGTTTTTTAATATCCAAACTTTAGATAAATGAGATTGAATTGATCCACGTTCGCTAATGAGAGATTATATGCTCTGTGGTCATTATTCGACGATTTTTTGCTTGTAAAATTCTGATGTTAGTTCTCCTGAACTGTACTTAGTAATTTTCAACGTTTTTTTAGTACAGTTGTCACTTATAAGATTGTATTAATGATAATTCTCCGATCTAAGTATATTAAAAATAAAATATTTCCTTTCTGAGTTCGTTCAGAGAACTTCTATGGCCAGAGTAATGTATTGTCGCACCGAAATGATGAGTTCATTACATCGAATTGCAATGTAGGTGATTGAAGTTAGGAAGAGAAAGATCTTGCCGATTTTTCGTACCAAAACCTGAACGAAAATTATATTCCATTCCTGCCCTTATTCCTTTAAACCCCATTTCATGCAGCCGTACCCCAAGATGTAGATTACTCGGGATAAATTAATGTCTTCAATGTTTTCATCTGGGCATTACCCCAGGAGAACAGTTACTTGACGCGCCTTTCAAATGATAAATATTTCATCCGCTCTTGAGCTGCTTCCTCGGGGGATTCAGTAGTCACTCCACGCGGCCCCTTGCTTTCTTTTTAACGCTGAAGCATGCACACTTGCTTGCTCCAGGAGAAAGGGGGTTAATGAAGCATGGGAGTATGGCAGGGGTGGGGATGGAGGTACGACTAGGGAAAACGGTTGAAAGAGGCCAAGAATTTGAGCGTACACCAGTCATCTCTTCCAGGCTCGCTGCTGATGCGAAAGGAGTGTTTAGAAAATAAAATTGGATCTAGGGGTGGGCTTGGATGGGAAGGTGTTTTTGGTGGGAAAGGGGGGACCCTTCGCCCCTTTCGTCCTGCCATGCTAGCATCCCCTTCATCCCCCGACGAACTTTGAATCACCAATTCGGGCCCTCCGTGAAGCCCGTGCCTAGACGGGATCGTGTTTCGAGCAAATTTTCATTATCTTAATCCACCCGTTGCAGGTGCCTTCTCATTTTGTCAATCCCTCTTTCACGCCAATCTCAAAAACGAGTTCTTTTTTGCATTCACTATTCCTGTCTGCCGTGCAGGGCTTAAAACTTCTCATTTTTGTTTATTTTACCCCATCGGGGATAAGGATTAAGGTCTCGTGCTAATGCATAGACTACATTATCCTCATGAAGAAAAAAATGCTGGTGTTTCTGATAGTTCTTATTGATTAGGCACAACTAACTCCACCCATGTTTAGGAGCTCCAAATTCATATTTTGAATTAGCGTAAATACTGTAGCTCCAGTTTCATCAGTATTACAGAATAAGAATTCTAGTGTGCTCCTTACAAGCTTCTTTTCTTTACTTTTAGTTGTTTTTATCAAGGTGTCCATAGTTGGTCGCCCTTGAGGTTATTTGTATTCATGAATGAATAATCAGGTGCAATGTGTAGCTTCAGCACCGGAGCCTTGGAAAATTTTTAAAATGCAAATTATAATTAGGCGAAGCAGATGGGTCCATGAAAACCGAGCCTGAAAAGTCGTAAGGCTTAAAAAATAAAACAATGGTCTATCTATTTCTCTCTAGTTTGATGCGGAGGCTTAAAAAAATTGCAGAAATATTTTTATAGCATTATCTTCTTTCATTCATCTGAAATTCTAATGAAGCATGGGAACTTGTTTTCCGTGTGAATGTTTTCCTGGAAACTTGTGATGTGAGGAGTGAAAAGAAAACTTGCTGCAAAGTGATGTTTACATGAGAATCCCTTGCTATTCGACAAATAATGCTTAGACTACTGGTGTTGTTGATGGTAATAAATGTTTGATGTTTTCATGGCATAATGTTTCATATCTTTTCTTTTAAATTTTGCTGTCGAATTTAACCGTTAATTGTTTTCCAAATACTGCAATTTAAGCTTTTGCTTGCAAAAGCAGCAGCACAAAATGGAAAATTTAGTAAGTTTGGCACATTTGTTCAGTGAGCATTTTCGTTAACAAGTATCCGAAAGAACTTGAGTTGTCCTTTTTCTAGTTCCACTGACCTCCTGAGCAGCCTCTCAGAGGAGTATGGCCGCGAATGATTGCATTCTTCTTAGCGACTACTTGCAAGCCTGCATTTTGTCATGCAAAGGAATTTCATTGAAATTAAGCCAAGAGAGAAAACTCTATATACCTTGTACATGATTCTTTGGGTACACCACATAAAAAATGCATACAATGATATCAATAATACATGAATTCTTTAATTCTACACGGAATATGTTATGCTCAGTGTCAGACCAAATTATTATTAATCTTTTTAAATATTTAAATGTTATTTTGTCTCATCAGTGGCGTAAATACGAATTTTTCATTGGGGAATAAATCGATATTTTATGAATTGATTGCTCATTTCATGTTGGTATAAAATATTTTTCATCTACAGTTTTCAGACGGTGGTGTATCCACGTTCATTTTTTAAATACTGAAAACGCTATTGATTTTATTGGGATTAATGTACTTCTTTTGCTCTTATGTAGAACTTATGAGTTTAATTCTGAAAAAAGGCAGAAAATAATTATTCTCGGTCACCCATAACATACAGACTAAAATATCTCAATCTAAAGGGGGAGGATTTATCCCCTTGATCCCCACTGTACCTACGTCTCAGTGTCCCATTATCGTTCAAAGTACAATTCTCTCAGAAAGAATAACATATCTGTACCATTTTAATAAAAAAATCGATGCGACTATCGACTAACTTACAATTTGTGAGTTTTTTAGAAGACACCAACCACCATTCACTGCAGAAAAGTTAGAAGCTATCAAATAGTGTCAAGATAGACCTACTTATCTATACAGGCACATGCAGAGCGGTACAATCATAATGACTTTAGGTGTAAAATGATTTTGCGAAAGTGTAATTTTATGGTGTTTGCATCCGGAAGAATACAATATAGAAACAGAAACGTTTCGACTAGCGCATGGTTTGTTATAATTTATTCGTCATTGTAACAAGTTTGAAATGCTCCTGAGGACAAAGAAAAATGCCAACGGTTGAAAAACCTGTCAGTTATCTTTTTCAAGGAGGAATGAATGTATGATCGCTAAATTCATTAAAAATGACGCCAACATAATTTTTAAATACATCTTATAATTAGTGACTGCTAGTCGGAAAGGTTTGGTAAATGGACCTTTGATTTCACACCTCGTTCGTTCTAACGTCTCGCTTCTTGAGAGTGCATAATTCATTTGCGATGTCAAATCCTCCGCCAATTTAACTACAGCCACTGAAAGGAGCTTCCTAAGTGCTATGCCGCGCCGCGTCTAAGCATTTTGCTCCAGGAACGAACTTTTTAGACGGTCCACTTCATCCGTGTGTTTGGCCGCTGGGAAGTTCACCGTGCAGCGGAGAGCAAATCCGTTCTCCCTTTAATAACCGAGAAAGCACGCACACTTTGCTCACTTTCATGCTCACACGCTCTGATCACGGTCAAATGCGTCGCATTCTCCCTCCTTTGGCGCGATTCCTGTACCAATCCCTGCCCCTCATCCCTCCCATTTTTTCACCCTTCTCCTCGATGGCTTTTGATTGCCAAATCATCATTTGACAGCCTTTTATCCTCCGGAGAGTGGTAGATGGAAGAGAGAGTAGAACTCTCCGCCTTTATCCGTTTGCCTCTTTGACTTACCAATCGTTCCATCGTCCGTCCTGTCCCATCTTTCCTCTTCTCCCTCCTCCTCTGTCCTTTCATGTCCGACACCTTCGTCCTCGTCCTTTGACGCAAGTGAGCCGTTGGAGTTGGCACTCATATTTGCGGGGT
Organism: Pyrrhosoma nymphula; assembly: GCA_963573305.1. Lineage (NCBI taxonomy): Eukaryota > Metazoa > Arthropoda > Insecta > Odonata > Coenagrionidae > Pyrrhosoma > Pyrrhosoma nymphula. The sequence continues at coordinate 103,455,372 of OY754337.1, read as the reverse complement.
TGCTCCCCACTCCGGCACCCTACACTCTGGATTTCCAATGCCCCCCTCCGCAATATCCCCTACCATCGCTCGGTGTTCACGATTCCACGGCCCGCTCTTCACGTGCATTTACTGCGTCCATTATACCACTTCGGCCCGTGCACACACGTATTACACGCACACACACTCCGCACGGCGTGAAGGGGTCCATTTTCGGTCCGTCCCCACTCCATTGCAGAGTCTATATCACCCCAACCTACCTCACGGCCCTGAACGGTCGCCCCCATTCACTCCCTCCTCCGATCTACACCCGTGAACGGCTCTGCGAAATGAAGATAGCATAGATGGGAAGGCGATATTTCCTCGTATCGATGGATGCGAGAAATGAGGACAAACGGACGTGTTAGGTGGTGGCCTAATACAACAATCTTCAACTTGGACAACACAATTAGACGATATGATAGCATTCATTATATTCTGGACAAAGATTTCATTAGCAATGTGATGATAATAAAATTCAATGTGGTCGATGGTTTTGCTCATAATCGTAGACAAATTTGTAATAAATATGATGCCAAGGATTAATCTACCGCAACAATCGGAAAGGAATAGGTATGTTACTCAAATTCCAGCGTGGAATATGAATATTTTTGCCGTTCTTAATGCTGCAGATGATAATATTAGGATTTATCCATCTTAAAAAAAAGAAAATAAAAATAACACTGGTTTTCTTCCTCATTTGTATTTAATATCTGACCATGGTTTCGGCATTTAATGATACGCTGTTCAACCCAAAACATCAATTTCGATCGACCTTAGGTCGATAATCAGGGCGTCAACACTCTTTTATATATGCTGGCACAAAGTCAGTGTCCACATTATGTCATATATTAGTATTTATCCTCGTAAATAATGACTTCCTTTACTCAAAACCTGACGAGTGACATCTTTGATGGGCAGTGGGAAGGCACACGTGTCCAATGAATGTTCCAAATATTGCCTATGGAATTGGGAATTATGGGATGATTATTGGCCTATGAAATGAAGATTCTTGGCTTGATTCCTGTTACCAAGAATCTTTATTAGCTGCCGATTTACTTGGTAATATATCGGTAGATAACAGAAAATTAAGAGATCAAATTGAGGTAGGAAGTGTAGCTTATTTTTTTCACTCGCACAATTCGTCTCCTCAGCAAAACCTCTCCAAAAATCCCTTAATTTACATATATGCATCAACCACCTTTGTTATTTCAAGCAACAAAAAATTGGCTGGAGCCCCTTACATTACCTACAGCACACCATTGTGGTGGTATGGTAAAATATAGCTGTAGAATACTTTCGATCCTTGGGTCGATATTGTAAACTGCGTATCGTTCACTCCTTCCTCCCGTGTCGTGGCACAAGTGGGCGAGAATCCTCCACATGCGTCCCCAATCGTTTCACCCCACCGCCCACTCATGTATATTCCCTGCCACACTCCTCTCCCCCGCTTCAATTGCGTCATAACTACGGCTGCGATTCGGGGCAGCCAGCGTCATGCCCGGGAGCAGGACAATGGTCGCACTGGCGAACGTACGGGTGCGGGGGGCCCGACCAATTGAGAGAACGGCATACCTACTGCCCGCCCCTCTCCGCTCCCTCTTCCCCTTCAAGCCCATAACCAGCGAGCTTTAGCTCTCTCTCACCCACCGCTTTTAGAGTGCCTCTTCCCCGCACCCGCCCGCACACCAGAACCCACACACATCGCACCTAATCCGCCCCCGCCCTCTCCCAGCCGCCCGTGCACTCAAACTGCTCGCCGCACCCTCCTCACCCCAGCGGACCAGATGTCATTCCTATGTCGAATTCAATGACTTTTGTCGTTTGTTTTTCGCACAATGACCCAAAACATCAATTTTCGCGGGCCCTCTCTCCATTCTCCTCTGCTCTTATAAGCTGCCTCCCATTATCCTCTCCCTCTCACACACACATACTGAGTACAGCTCTCTGCGTGCCATCTCTCCGCATTTCTCCTCTCGAAATATTCACCCTGGCCCAGCATTGGTTCCGGCCTGCTGTCCCGGGGCCGTCAGCTCATTATTGCGCCACTGCAGTGTGTAGGGTATGGGTCAGGGAAAGGTGTGTGTGGCGATTGTGGGACGGTGGGATTTGAGCTAAGTGTGACGCCGGTAGCGGAGTGCGGCAAATTTGCGCGGTAATGAAGGAAGATGGCGACCAAGTGAGTTGTTTTCGGTCATGAATGGCGATAAGTTAGAAGAGAGTTCCTCGAATCTGTGTTGAAATTGATTTTTCGGCCGGTAAATTTAAATTACTTCGATTAAACTTTGTTACAAAGTATGACAGCGTTGAGGGACGTTCAAAGTGTTTTGCAACGCGACTTTATCGAGTTTTGAAATAAAATAAATCATTTAGCTTGTTGTTATTGGTCAATTACAATTCTTAGTGGTGAGAATTAGTGCTAAATGTGCTCATCAGCAATTATTATCTTTGACAGCAGTTATTTCCGTTTTGAAGCCATGATTTTAAACGGACTCATCACTCATGCGCATGTCAAAGCAATGTTTAATTTATCGTTCGTAACTTATTTGTTAGATGTCAGAAAATAAAAAAGGTATAGTTTTCCGGAGAACTTCGTGGTTTAGCACCTAGAAATCTAATTTAAGTGCTTTAAAACAAGTATACAAATGTTATCCGTTCAAATTCAGATAGTATCATACTTTCCTTCTGCTATAGACGTTAATTCGCTAGGCATGGGCATCGTTTGTAATGCAAACTAGTTATAAAATATGTCAGAATTGCTGCACTTGTATCCTGCATGCATAAGTAATTTCTATTGATTATGTAGTAACCCTGTAGCAAATCTGGAAGTGATCTTTTTTGAAGGCATTGGAATCCCTCAGCGTTCTCAATAAGAATAACTTTCACTATATTTTATTTTAACTTTTTTCAACTGTCAATTTTTTTATGAAATTCCAATTTTTCTTTAACATGACTAAGTTGGTAAAAAAATAATATCATAGTTGAAATATTCCCATTAGGAATTGAAAAGTAAAAAAGTTTTTTTCACGATCGTATGATTAAAACAAAAGCGACCATAATGTATTCGTCGGTCACGTGATTGATTTCCTTCCCTAATCGGCATTGGACGTGTTTACAAATTCGTTGCATTTATAGCAGTCAACTGTGCTATTATCTTGGACACAATATTATCCTGTGAATAGCTGAAAGAACACTGCAACTTTTTCATCTCCAGTCAACTGAATGTGAAATGATTGAGTCATAATTTATTTGATTAGAAAATATTCAAGGATTTTCTCTCCGACTAGCTTCAAACTCCCTGCGTCCACATACCGTCAATAGTCATGAAATTACATGCCGTCAATAGTCATGACAAAAAATCTTCATCTTTCTTTGCTGGACCAACTTGATTTGGAGACAGCTGGGGAAATATTCTTTCCAAGAATAGAGTGGATTACTACTCAATAGAGTTTGGGTTTGCATGGCTTTATTGGCGTTGTAAAAATGCTAAATATTTGCGAAAAATACTTAAACACAATTGGTTCTACAGCTCTTTCAAACTTTTACTATTTTTAAGTATTCTGCTGTCATTTTTTTGGCATGCCGTATTGAACCCCGAGGGAAAAATGTCCTTGAGCTCGATGGAGGCATAGCGAATCCCGCAGGCCGTAACAAGCCTTGCGTTAATGTTCCCAGCCCGCGGGAATAGAGCTAGTGCGCGCGGGTCGAAAGCGTTGCCCCGCTCTCCAGGGGAAATGTTCCTGAACGAGAAATGACGAAGATATTTACTTTATTTTCATTTTTTTGCTGACTCAGATAAACCTTTATTCGAAATTAAAACTGACTCTCGTGGAACTAATACGATACGCCTTTTCCCGACATATTGAGAAATTTCTTTCCAGACGAGTAATCTAATTAATCTCCCATAGCAACATGGAACCATCCTAGGTGCGGCTATTTTATTTTCTTTATGAAATCGAGTAGCGTGCTCTTGTTAATTGGCTAGAATCTCTGTGTCAATTTTTCGCGTAATGTCGTAGGTATTATTAATAATCCCAAACAGTTCTCAGCCTGGAGTCAATGTCTGGCATCGGCAGTTATGGAGCAGACAATTTATAGCAGCATAATTTTGATGTTACCGTTCTTTTATTTTGTTCCAAAATGAAGGTAAGTTTTTATTCTCGAAACGGTAGATAATGCTGTCCTACTTTTTGGGAAACTTGCTATCTCCTGTCTTCTCTCCTTCCCTCTTTCGTTAAACTTGAAAAAATATTGAGCTTCCAAATTGAAGATGTAATTCTGAAATGTCAGCATCAATGCCTCTGGTGAATTGTATTCTAGCATTTTCGTTGGTCAGTGTGACCCGCAGGAATAATTTAAATGCTGAGAACTAATGTTATCCCGCTCCTTCTGCTCTGAATCCTCCCAACGCTCACGCTGTATGATTTGAGTTGGTGCCTCTGTACTTTCAAGACATCAACGCCTATTAAATTGAACATTAGTCCTTGACGAGATCAGGAATATGAAATTGTAGAATTGGTTCAACTGTAATTGATGCCTTCATTTTATTTCTCAACAAAATATTTAGTATTCCTACGTAAAGCTAAGAGAAAAGAGAATGAAATGATGGTAGGTACTTGGCAAACTTCTGGGGGAAAAGACATTGGATTGAATTAAACCTTTTAAAGTAGGTATTTCGCAACCTCAAATAATAAGCTTTTAAAACTCCCTCTCCCATCAATGCTGTCTTTTTAGGTATAGTTGCGAATATGTTCTTGGGATATTTGCGGATAATTTGAAAATTTAGACGAATGTTTTCATTAAAAAGTGTGGAGATGTATATATATATATATATACATACAGTTTCTTAGGAAAAGATGCGCGTAGCACAATATAATAATACACCAGTGTCACTAGCTGTGACGCACTAAATAAAATAAAACACTAAGAAAGAACACTCACACGAGAAAAGTTTTTTCCGGAGCTTTCGAAGCCAAAGGCTTCTTTCTCAACGAGGAGATGTCGACTGACTCATATATATATATATATATATATATATATATATATATAAAACCATTCATTCATTCACTCAAACCGCTCACAGGCGTAAATAATAAATAAATTCGTTCAAACAGAGGGTGAAAGAAAGAGGATAGGAAACACAAAATGTGAAGTCCTTTCTTTCACCCTCTGTTTGAACGAATTTATTTAATATATATATATATATATATATATAATTCCGGGTGTGCCAGTATCTTTGTAGTCAATATTTGAATCTGATTAAAAGTAATACTAATATAATTAGCTGCACATAAAATCGTAAATTCCTCAGCCCGTGTTTTGGTGCACAAATGCATGAAATCAATGAAGTTTGAAGCTGAGGTCTAGATATTCTTATGTTCCTTGTAATTGAGTGTTTTGGATGACACTCAACATAAAAAAGCAGTTGCCTCAAAAAACGAATGACCTATTGAGTATGGTTATTACTTATAGTTTTACAAAATTGAAACAATACCAATCTCCAAAATTGAAAATAAACATCTGGTTACTACGTGAGCACAATTGTCAAGAGCCTACTCGCAGGATAAATAGTAAAATATTACGCCTTTGCTTTGCGTGCTGATTTTCGAAGACAGGCAGGATCAAGCAAGCAAATCGTGTTTTTGATAAGCGAGGGGCTGATATCAGAGAACATGCCTTAGTATAACATGAGCAAATCAAAGATCATGCATATAGTACACGGAAGAAGAACTGTTCGTAGCATTATATCATTGAGTTTCTACACACGTATGCATGCAATATATGATTGTTTTATCCGACTTCCTTTTGGGCGTAAGTTGTTAAGCGGCAAGTGTAGTGACCTGCATAACACATTGGATATGTGGACCGGTGCGGCACTGGATCCGGAAGATGGTCGACCCTACCCGATGGTTGCTCGAGAATATTGAGGGAAAATAGGGAATATCCGCCGGCCACGACGCGTTCAGATCCCGGGGTCCTCTGCCCGCCCCGGGCGTACTTCGCTCACTTTAACGCCAGCGGCGGCATTATTTTAGTCATTATTGCATTATTTTTTCCCTCTCTTTCTCGCATAAGGGGGCTCCACCCCTTTTTCCATCTCATCGCCCTTGCACTAGCAGAAAAAAAATAAATTGTCCCAGGGGTGGGGTACAAAAATTCGGGGCAAGTTAGTTCCATTCGCCTCGTTGACGGATGGGAGATGAGTGTCTATCATCCTGCGTAGTAATTTTTGCGGTACTCTTTTTTCACATTCGCCTCTTCCTCTCTTTCTCTCTCCATGTTCTGTTATGTTCTTTTTTTATCCCCGCTCCGGGGAATGGAACACGCTAAATTGCCAAGGAATGGTCTCTTTTTTATATATCGACCGCGCTCTTCTCTCGTTCCCCCGCCAAAGCGATCTGGTCTCTACCGTGTACCTACTTTTTTTTTACCTCTCAATTTTTTGTTCGGTAAAATTTCGTCCTTAACCAAAGTCGAGCTGATTTTGATTCTCAAGGACTGTTCGGGACGGCTACAGTTACCATATTTCCAACATTTTGGAACTTTCGGAAATGGAGATGGGGAAACTGTAATTCCCGAGAGATTTATTTTTAGCAATCCCGAACTCATCTTTTATTATCATCTCAATTAACATTAACATTATCTCATATGCGCCCGATGAATTCCGTACCCTCCCGGTAAGTTGTGAACATATGTCCGTCCTCAAAAAAAGATGGTTGAAGAAATAATGCAATTCAAAAATAAAAAAATCATAGCTCATAGATTTCCAAAATTTGTTTTCTCTGAAGTGATTACCTTCTTGCTAGCATCGATTGACAGACATAATCGCAAAATATGTTCGTTTAAACAACGCGGGAACGCAAAAGAATCTTGTTCATCGCAGGGGGAAGAGCGTGCCGCACATTCACGGCTTAATTCACGGTAATGTCGTAGTTAGTAAGGGAAACCGGGTTACGTGACTAGAACGCGCCCAGTCGGGGGCTAAAGCGCTCCCGTAAACAATTATCACAGAATGAAGCATCACGAGTTAGAATTTCCTAAATAGAGATCGAAAGGAATTTTTTGCAGGAATGTTGCATCTCTTCCCCAGAATACCAAATTGTCTTTTCGGATCTTATAAGCAATAGAAATAATGTCGTCTTGTTTTCCTTAAAATTATGTAGATACTCTTATTAATGCTGGATCAAAGGAAAATTTTCCCGATCTCCAGACCAAATTTTCTCGGGAATCGGGAACGGGAAAAGGTGAAGATTCCCGCGCTCCGAACGGGATTATATTCCCCCCTGGAAACACTGGGAAGGGCGTTGTATTTTTTTTGCATACACATGGGGTACCTCTTCCCCTAACCCCCTACTATCCCCGTGGAATATGTTGTCGCGTTTTCTCAACAGATCGCCGTAGTGGCCATTTGACTCGCATGAGCGCTCGCAGTCGTATGAAATATGCATTATTCCCGGTGCTTCACGCCATTGCCCCAAAGGAGAGGAAAATTAGCCGTGAACCATCTCGCTGAGTTCAATTACTAACCACTGATATGCATGTATATTAGGGGCCAAGGAATTCCCCGAGGAAATACCCTGCAGTCTTCCATTACTGACCCAAGGTGCACACACAATCACTAGAAATAGGCTCGGCCGGGCACGGTCCGTGGGTAAACTAGCAGTCACAGCAATTCCGAACTGCAGGGATGATTTCTATGAATTCGAATTCCGCATCAGCAGAGACCGACTTAATGAAGCATCGCAGGCCCAGATCAAATTACCTCGGGAAATGGAATCAAATAAAAGCTCCTCGGCATAGCATTTTGGATACTCTTTTTTAATGGCTGGATTTTTTAGCAATATATATTGTGAAATGAGTAAATTTATGTTGAAAGTACGGTGCTTTTATGCCTAGAAATTATCTGGTTAACGCCGAAAAAAATACTGTAGACATTAAATATTTACTTTGCGTGTCACGTGATCGTTAATCCTTGGAGTAGATAGATTTATTACCAAGTGGGGTTGCTTTTCTTAAGTTTTTTTTTCACTAAGGCCTGACGGTATCATTGTTAAAAATATTTCCCCCAGAATATAAAAGTTACTATTTTCTTCCGGTCAACGGCGATATAATATAGCTTTGCATATTAGTTTTGTCCATCTTATTTTTGAATGACGAATCGCTAGCAATTCATAATAAGAATAGTTTGCTTGCTAATTGTTTCCAAATAAAAAGGGAGGAAGACTTCCAGACACTGTTAATGTTATTAAGAAAATCTCTGAATATTTCTGAGCATGCTTAAATTAGATAAAATAACATCTTTTTTACTAAGTTTCAGGGTTCAGTGTAGTTGTGATAACTTACAGTTGTTCTTTTTATACTAGACCCTTGATATTGAAGGCTGACAATGAAATGAGGGGCTCAATGGTGCATCTTGAAAAAGTTTAGTGGTATGTAGTTTCCGGTATCGTGAAAAAGTAACATATTAAACTCTCCAAAGAGAGGTAGGATTAGAGAGACTAAATAAAGCTTACTTTATTTTAAATAATTTTAAATAAATTGATGTTCTGATTTTATCGGCACTTTAAGTGTATCAGGGAATGCCTCATAAGGCCAAAGTTGAGGAGCATAAGGAAGAAAAATTAAAAAAGGTGAATGAGTTTGCATTTTTTTAATATATCTGTATTTGTAGCGCTTGTATGATTATATTCGTTAAAGGCATGAAGGAAGGAAGACAAAACATTTACCACAGGGTACAACTACTTTCCACAGGATATAAATTTGACTTGCTATGGTTAAGAAAAATGTTGCTCTGGATTAATGACAGCAGAAATGTCAGCACATTCCTCGTTTTTCCTCAAATGCCTTGTTTTTCCTTTGTCATTATTTTATGGGGAGGCAGCAGTAGCACAATAAAAAAAGCGTAGCAGAAATGCTTTTATCGTTAAAGATCTCAACTCCCCCGCCCTTTCGTTTATTTAACTTGAACCCCACCCTGTCATCAAGGATTGCCTTAACCACTTTTGTGTGTGATATTTTTTGATACAAATAATTTCCGCACAGGAACAAAATTTCCGACTTATCGTTCTCCTCGAAAAGAACGTGGGGAGAGCGAGGGTAGTTTTTTTCGAGTGCATTAAAACTCCGTAATCCCATAATGCGTGACCATAATCGTTATTCAGTTTCTCGGAAGGTTACCCACACACTCTCTTTCCCCACTCCACTAACTCCGCAGCACATTTCTCCGGTCCATAACCCACAACCAATCCCGTTTCACCTGTAGTTTTAGCCTTCCTATTCGGACCCCCCACTTTAACACGCCTTTCATACTCTATCATACACCCACTCCCCCTCATTCCAGGACGGGACTCCCAAACAGACCATTTCCTTCCACCTCCCCATCTTTGCCAGTCAATAAACCCCGCGCGAAGCTTATATCGTATAGAAAATGAGAATTTGCGGTCAGGTGTTGCGGGCTGCAGGGTTATTAGATATGTTACGTAATTACCGAACTCGCCACCCACCATATATTCTTCCGATCGCTTCCTTACATGCAGTCCACGTATCAATTTCAAGCGGAATTTGCCATAATTCCCCATTAAACTTCATGAAAATGGTGTTATATTCATTAGAGCATATGGTACCCATAGACTCGTGTATGAAAACAGTTTCCTCATTGGGTTGCGTAAGATTTGCTTTCAGGGGATGGAGTTGTTGCTCTCAGAGGTAAGCTTTTCCGCGTCCATGTTATGGTTTCCCTCTTTGATATCAAAACTAAGTTCCGCACGGAGCAGCAACTCAATGATCCTCTCTCAAGAGCTAGTTTTCTGTACAGATTTTGTGAAGGAATGCATTTTTTTCAACGATGCCCATCGGCGCTGTGTAAGATCTTGAGGATTCTTCTTGTATTTAGTGTACTGACACTTGATCAGTCTCTTCTTTTCCCTCAAGCTCATCACTGTCTCAACATAGAGACGTTAATAATTTGAACAAAAAAAGGCCTTAATCGGACACGATACTATATCAACCTTAATGCATGTAAATGTTGAATAGTATAGGATGTTGTAAATACTGCACCGCCATAATATAATAAATTCATATTCAACTACTGAGAATCACCAATTATAATTTTATGATGTCGGATATGAATTATTTCATCAACATTTCTTACAACGGAAAGATTTGACTAATTCAAAGCTACGAAGATTTCCCATTGAATGCTTTACGATACAGATAAATTGGCTATGATAATGGCAATAATATAATATTTGCCAAAAATATAAACTTAATTCTAAGTGTTTTCGTATTTTTTCATGTTCAAATGTAAACTGTTGGATCAGTATTGCATTTTACTCAAATGTCACCTGTAAATAATGGTTACAATTGGAAAACAATGACAGTGATCGCATGTTACGAACGTTCTAGCGTTAAATAATTTCTCCTAAATAAATATGACTATAATTCTTCGACTTTTACTTCAATAGTACCCTTGTATTTTTAAATGTGGCGCAAAACATTTTTTACCTTGAGAATTTGCAACGAAAAAGTTTTCTTATTTTAAATGTGTTCTGCAAAATTCCATAGGTAGTTAACTTTCGCTGGTCTGCAATTGGAGAAACTTTTTTTTCCTTTTGCTCAGGAAAAGGGATTTGGAATGGCAGGAAATTAGTCACTGAATTGAGCCCCGTCGGAGCAATCAATAACTGCGAGCATGTGCAATGATTTTCCCAGCACCCACGGCTTTCTAAAACTTTGGCGTTTATGCTGCAAATGCAATATGTTTGCAATAATGTTTTGTATTTTGTACGAGACCCAAAGTTAAAATAGTCAAAATAATTTCTCTTCTGTATCTGTTGATGGTGATCATATTTTACGAATAATTTTCTATGAACGGTTTAATATGCTCTGGTGGTGAAATGGCTTTTTTCTATGGAATAATCTGCGGTACTAGATCGCCGAGGTCTATTAATGTGGTATTTCTGACTGTGAACCGACTGGTTAATACAAACATTTGTTCGAGTTGTAGAGGGTATCAAAGGATTTGGTGCTTTCCAGGTAATTTCCACTGATGTGAGTGAACTCTTCATGGGTTCACTACCAGGTCAGAATTTCGGCTTCAGGAGTTTCGAAGACTCCAATATCTTCGAAGGCTATTTCGAGGACCTCACTATCGTCTTCTGGTAGTTGCAGACGATAGCGGTAGCTGATCTTCTGACCCGGTGAGAACCATGGGGATTATTCACCCTTATGGGTAGTTTATCTAGCGCTTTTTGTTTTTACGAGTGCCTCGTTTGTCTGCATACAAATTTGCCCGACATTGTCGAATACAATTTTTCTACTTCTGATTAACGTGTTCTACTCATCAAAAAAAGTTGAAATGAGAGATACTCTGAAAAGTATTTGGTGTTACCAACGTTCTGATTGATTGATGGATTGGTTTAATATATTCTTCAGCGGTCAATGCGTACCGGAATACAAGAAAAAATGCTGAAGGCGTAATTGCAAAAGAGTAATATCGCCGCACTTTAGCAATGCTACAGCAATAACACTAATAGTTTATGCTGCCAATATCATATTCTTTGCCATATCATCTCGTTATTATAAATAATTTGAATGAAATTTTCACTTTTTTTGGGAGCTCAAATGAAGATCAGGCCCAAGCACGATAAGGTGTAAAGGAGACTTTCCTCACTTAATCACGTGGCGTATAGGTTGCCCCCCTCCCCCCTTGCTCGCTGTTTTGTGACAGAGAGAGAGAAAACTGGAAGCCATTAATCTCTGTAACCTCAAGTCTCCGGGGCTCAGTCGTGATTGAAGGCGGATATCACCCCGCTGAGTCAGGGGCGAGACAGTTGGCCCTCACCGCACAAAAGAATGCCTCCACGTGGGACGGAAATGCTGCTTTGAAATATGTATTTAAGGGAAGGGAGATCGTAGCTAGTGGGAGTAGGACGCTGTAGCATCCGCGAGATGTAGCGTCGGAGATAACAAGTTGTATGGGCCCGAAGGGGCAGGGATTTTCCCGAGGTGGATTCCGCGAGGGCAGGGTGGGGTTATGGTGGGACTCGAACGAAGTGGCTCATGAACAGAGGGAAGTCGCCATCGTCCGCACGTTATATTCATCTCCCCTTATGCCTTTGGCGTCATGATAGAAATGGAACTCGGTAGTCTCAGCGGTCGAAAAGCCAACGGACGTTAAATGCACTGCAGAAAGAGCGGAAGTGCAGTGCGATATTATATTTGTTTTCCATATTACGCACTGCCTGCATCTAGAACTCGCAAGTATTTGCTAGCATGGAGCGTCTGGTCTGCCCATAGAGATATTTGCCTTGGCTAAAGGGTGTATTTCCAATGTTGCTGAAAATTTTTTCTTCAAGCTTTTATAGTTCAAGTCGGCAAATGGATCAAGATATATGTTTGTACTTCGGTCCCCTAAAGATGTTACATGTATGTACATATTTGCGTATAATAATCAGTATCTTACTAAAAAATAAGTTAATAACCTAAATATTTAGCCATATTTATTAATTGCCCTTTGTATAATAAAATTGAGTGTGAGTGCCTGTATACGTTTTGTATGTCGAGTTTTGAATGAGAGGCCGCGGTGAAATATTTTTGAATGCATGCGTAAATTAAACAAACGACTTTTAGAAAATGGTACGGATGCACCTTTAGGAAAAATTGTAGTACATTCACACCGTGTCATATCGTACTATGGCTCAACTATTTTTCCCCGAGAGCAAACCATACCGAGTCAAAACTGCAGTTCAACCCTCAGGAGGAAAAGGTAATGGCAGGTATCATGTGGCGGGTAGGGTTTTGAAGGATATCAGGACCCAGGAGAATGCAATGAACCGGAAAAGGATCCAGCCTCGGCGTATCACACGATGTTCCATTCCTCCAAAGGCCAGAACGATGCCATATGTTTAGTCCTGGCTCACGGAAAGCGTCAAGTTTGCACTCCGTGCCCAATATGCAACGCGTGTGGGGAGTGCACGTTTATATTCGCGTGTTCTTCTCTCCTCCTACCGTGATATGCGCTTCCATTTCCCCACGCCATGGGCCTTCCATCACGAGATGCCGCGTTCCCCTCCGCCAATCGCGAATCTCGTCTCCGCTGTCTCTGTACTAGTGTTCCACCGTCTACCTCCTCGCTGCATCGCTATTTCCCGAGTGGCTTCCTCCCAAGTTTTGAATGCACTGCTGCTATTCTTTTTCTGCGCACTCCGCAGTCTTGGACGCAATCTGTTTTGATGATTTGCACAAGTCTCTCAAACTCCCGTTTCCCGCACTTAAAAATCGTGAGTCTGGACACCGATTCTTCCCGTAAATGCAAGACAGCTGGTAGCATTTACTTGTGACAGGGTTGAATCGACAATTTAATAATATGGACAGGGATTATATAACGAAGAATATTTTAGGCAAGTAGGTTACATAGAAATTAAAATAAAAACGATTTAAATTTAATTGTTTCAGGCTTGACTTCGTGGAAGTGATAGATATCCATGTTTAATAAAAAACTTTGTACTTTTCCACACTTTATTTCACAACTGCGACCGGTTTCACCATAATATTGCATCTTCTGGCACATTCTGAAGCTTAGGTCATACAATATATACCCAGAGAAAGTTAAAACTGGTGGGGGTTTCAAACCCCCACCATTTTTAACTTTCTCTGGGTATATATTTAATGACCTAAGCTTCAGAATGTGCCAGAAGATGCCATATTATGGTGAAACCGGTCGCAATTGTGAAATAAAGTGTGGAAAAGTACAAAGTTTTTTATTAAAAATGGATAAAAACGATTTATTACACCTATGGAAGGATTTTTAGGATATTTTACATTTGGCACGAATAGCATAGTTTTATAGATACCTCTAACCAACGTATCTCTTACTCTTTAATTCTTTTACGTCTCTATGAATAGGTATAGTGTATTTTTGAATAGTAGGAGGAGCTTTCCAAGAAAAAAAAACAAACCGGTCGTTAGTTGTTCTTGTTTTGTGTTATTAAAACTTTAATAGAAATTCCTTTATCGATCACTGATTTTTCTTTAAAATATAATTCACCGTAATAAAGTCATTGTTATTTTGTAGAAATTATCATTTCACTGGAAATTTACTATGACGTGCTATTGAAATTTTGTGAATAATACAAATGGTGTCACTTCTGGAGAATGCTAAATATCCGAGATGAAAGGAAAAGTTAATTTGTCTTTATAGCTCAATTTTGTCAAATATTTTGTAATCATGAATCATTACGTTTTTACATGGTAAATTAACGGTGTTGAGTTACTTCTGGCTGAAATTATCGTTCACGCATTACTTTGAAAGTATACGTTACGTGTATCGTGTCCATTTTATAGTGGTACTCGGTAAAATTGTTCTTATTCAACGATAATCAGGTTCGTGGAGTATCAGAGGCTTTGCATGCTCCATAATCGCACGATCACGTGATCTTTTCCCTCGAAAATCACCATTGAAAATTCTTTTTTCCCGTTATTGGTTTTTATCAGTTGTCCTTCATTATCAGTTCAAAAAGATATCATCCAGCGGCATGGGAAACGCTAAGCAATTATTTCCTCCTGACATCTCTCTCCTATTTCCTCTTTACTCCCCTCCTTACATTCCGTCCTACCCGTATTTCCTACCGAATATTTCCCCTTTTTCCTGTGTCTGCCCGTTTATTTCTCGCCCTCATGCTTCTCCCCCCTCAGTTCTGCTGCTCTCCGTTTCCTTTGAGCGAAAAGAAAAATGAAAATCTTATTAGGTCCCCGCAAAGGAGCGAATGTTCCAATCCAACCTTTTCCCTCTCCTCCGACTCCTTCTCCTCTCAATCCGAGAACCGTAAATCATTGAGGAGCTTGTTTCATATCCCCTCCCCCCCTCATTGCTTGTATATCGAGTCGTTCCCATTTTGCTCTCCCCTCTCCCCCCCCCCCCTATTGCCGACCCTGCCTTCCAACCTGGAAATCGTCCGGCAAGGCTTTGATGCCGTGCAGCGACAATATCCCACATTTCCTCCTTCGTGCCGTATTTTTCTTACATTTTTCATAACATCTCTTCGAGCTGCGTTCAGCGTTTGAAGTTCACGATACTCTTCCAATTTTGAACAGCCCTAGTGGACGCTCATATCCGATTCTCGTATCCGTTTTAGTTCACGTCCTAGTCCAATCTAACCTATCGCCATGAATAGACAGGTTATGACTACTCGCAACAATGGTCATATTGTTGCCCGGAATAAAGCTTAATGCAATCTCAAAGCTTTATACGTGTAACATCAGCTATTTATTAACCATTTTGGTGACGTGGATATGGAAACACTAAGTGAACAACGCCTATGGAGGATGAACAAGACTAATATTTTAAAATTTGTGGTATTACGAAATTTTTATCATCAAAAAGTGGTGTGAACTCAGTTTGAACTTCATTATATCACTGCTAAAAGCAATACTAATGGACAAACCCACGTTTTTGACTTAATACATGGCGTTACGAAAAAAGCTCAGTACCTTTGGGCCTTGATCTAGAGATTTGTCATCATCGAAGCAGGAAGCCTTAATGCGGCTGATGTACATTGCGGAAAATCGTATCTTTAGCATTTATTACAAGCACATTATTATGTAAATCTGGATATCTATATCCGGGAAACTGATCATGAATGCTCGGGAAGCCGTGAGGATATATTATTCTAATATCCGTTTATATTCAAATATTTAGTGAATTATTTCGTCGGCCTCGGTGGCGGCGGGGTAACGTCCTCGCCTGCTAACCCAAAGGTCGCGGGTTCGAATCCCGCCTGGGAGGATTTTTCACTTCCCAGGGCATGGTTGTTTGTGCTCGTCCAATATGTGCTGTTTTCGGTGGTAATATAAAATAAATAAATAAATAAATAAAAAAAGGAACCTGCATCTAATATTCAGAGTTCATGGCGATGAAATAAGCATTAAAAATCAACTTTTCTTCCATGGACTTTCACAGTAAGCTGATTTTTGTACACATCGTTAATAAAGATGCCTCAGAACGACGCAAGTTACAAGTGTCTGAGGGAAGGTGTTTGAGCAGAGCAACGCTTTGGTGTTGTTTGAGGTTTGAGGCTAATGACGTTTTATAGTAATAGTAGGTAATTGATTAACCTTATACATATATATATAGAGAGAGAATGCTTTGTAAATTATTGTTCGGAAAAATCCTTGAAAAAGAAAGCTTATACTTCAATGACATCCATCGGAGCAACCGTACAATTTATGGAGATTTATTTCCATTATATTGTTTTCCTAAAATGGTGATTTTTTCCCTTCTGCAATTACTGCATTATCCCTTTTCAACTACCTATCGAGAATTTTATCGCATCACATTCTCTGCAATTTTCGTCACATTTGAATTTAACTAATCAATAGAAGCTAAGAGGAATTTCACTGCCACGTTGTAAATACTATTGGGTCTGTAAAATACCTTAATTAATCAAAAAATCTTTTAAATACGCTTGGAGATATTTGCTAGCCTAGTTGATGTTTAAGGCAATAAAACCTAGTTCACAGGTAATTCAGAGAGAAAAATGTTACCCGAACCGAAGCAGGTATACCATAAAATACATCAGAGCTTTGGGATCGTTAAATGCTTTGGTTTATTGTGGATTACCATAATAAATCCTTTCCAATTACTATAAAACTGTACCTATGCAAGAATATGCATGGACTACTATTAGCATAATGTTTTTTACGGTTTTAAATGCAAAATTGCTAATTAAAACAAAGCAAAAAGATGGTTGGATTGAACCAGATAGGCAGAAAGTAAACCAATTTTCCGGAATGCTCCGTTTGCTTGATTGGGTGTTCAAATATCCCATTTCAATACAATTCTTGGCGAAAAAACATGGAATTTATTTTCTCTATAACTTGATAATGCATGCAGTCACTCTTCTTCGACCAAAATAGGACGGATGAATCCCTCACGCTTTCCTTGTCCTGGGTCACTTAAAAACTGAATTGTTAAGAATAACGGTAGAAAAGTGTATACTTCAACAATTCAATGCTGCATCATAATGAATAGAAAATTTAAGGGTCATGTGTGGTATGTTTTAAACATGTTTCCTTGCACTATGAATTTTATTCTGAAGTCACTCTTAGAGTAATAGTCGTTTAGAGTAATAGAGAATTGTTGGATTTTTATTTAAATTTTTCGGTTTATTAACTTTTCATTCAGATTTTAGAATCATGATTTTAATATCTTACTTTTAGAGTGTAGTCGGTATTATAATGGTAAATATGGCATGTTTTAAGCTTGGGACTTAGGTCTATCAGTATTCACGTATATCATGCTTTCTATGTTTTTTTGATTTGTTAAGGCTCAAAATAAATTTTTTTATTAGTAGTCTTTATATGTCTAGTCTTCTACTAGTTAACCTTTTTTGGAGAGAATGGAAGATTAGTGTCTTATTCGGTGGTATAGGAATATAGCTAACTTCCCTGCATATTGCGTTTTCATTCACTATATCGGCTGACGCATTAATTCAAATTGAGTGTTGCAATTGGAGTTGATGGATTATGTTCATTGTCAGTATGAAGTTGCCATCGTTCTCCCGTACAGTTGTGGCCAAAGTAATGATAATGAAGTTAGTTATGGTGACTTGTTCATTGTATATTATGTCATATTGATAGAATTTTCTTTACACTTTTAGGAACTTTTAATGAGGATCAGGGGATTTGGGAAAGACTAGTTAATAAGGGACGAAGTTGCAGGGGTAGTGTAGGCCATTAACTCTTTTAAGGGGATATGCTAGTTACAAGAGAAAAACTTTGTAGACAAAAGCAATAATTTTCGTGTCCTTTCCTTCACAGAAATCAAATCAACATGCTTTGAATTCGTTTTAGAGGATAGTTTCAAGTTAATCATATCGAGTTTTTCGCAAGGTCTTCCTCGCAAATTATTAAGACATATTAAGCTTGAGTAAATTAGGAGCCTAAGTTAATGGGTATGAGATCTTCCGATATAAGGTTAGTGTGTATGCTTATTGGAAATGTATCAAGGACTTCAGTGGAAGCATAGCGAAATTTCACAAAAAGATTGGGCGAAGTAAAAGAAGAGGTCGACCACTGATAATGCATTTTTGATTACATAGTGATGCCGGGGAAAGTTAATGGTCTGTACAACCGCTGCAGAACCTCCATATCCATCTGTTTAAAATGGATACGGTTCCAAAATGCCCGGCATAGTACCGGAAAGCGACCCTGACAATATTGGCACTCGTTAAGTAGACCAGCTAAATCTCCTCCCGTTTTTCAGACCCGCCAGCGCTCACTATCCCTTTTGCGTGTCCAAAAATTTCCACCCCGCCCCTCCCGTCCAAACAAGACCAATGGCTTTCAACATCCTCCGCCAGACGTTAGTGCGTCGCTGGACCGTACAAGGTTTGCCGCACGAAATTAGGTGGGCTTATCTCTGTGGAAAAAAGGAAAAGAACGGGGGGATAGAAATGCGGAATAAAAACAATTGTAGACAGTTAAAGAGTAGGGGATGTGGAAGGGAGGTATTCGGGACGGAGGGGGCTGAAAAACTGCCGAAAATCTGAGTGTAAACAAAGGAATGGAGAGGAAAATATGGACTCACCCTCTAGGATGTGAATGGGGTAGGGTGGAAGGAGGAAGTATGGGAGAGGATGAGAGAGAGAGAACGAGTATCGAAGAGATAACGAACGAATTCCGTTAACGAAATAAAAAATCGTTAAGCTAGTTCGGATGACCATCGGACCGGAAAAGGGAGGCAAGAGGGCGGGAGAGAGAGAGAGACGGAGTATGGGGGGGGGGCTTTTGTGTGTTCCGGAGGAGGTGGAGAGGGCAGAGCCGGAGCAGGGGCGGAGTTTAAGCGAGATGGGGGCGGGGGGTACGGCGGGGAATCAGATGGGAAGCGATTCGATGGGATTTTAGAGAGGATGGGCTTTTCAAGAGTTTTGTTTCGGACTTGGCTGGAATGGCGGCTAGGGATATTCATTCCCCCGGTGAGAGAAGGGTCGGGAAAGAGGTTGGGATGGGAGTAAAGAGTTTTTGGCTGGGTGGATGGATTGGACAACAGAATTCAACGGGAGATTCAGGGGGTGGGGGGGAGCAAAAATGATGCCGGAAGATTGGAAATAAATGTTCAACTCGGTGCTTTTTGAAGGAGTTCAATTACGTTTTCGGAAGAGGTTTGTTTGTCGGTAGGTGGTGTTTGTGTTTCCCGGGGCAAGAGGTACATGTGGGCTTCGGAAAGCGAGTAAACTGATACGTTTTTTTTTACTCTAGAAGGTCCCCAGAACCGAGATGGGGAACGCGCCGCGAAGTTAAAAGAAATACGCATGAATAACCCATGTGGAACGAAATATGGGATGAAAAGGTTTAGGTCAAATCGATTTACGTGCTAGTGGCATCGGAAGAGAGACGTAGGTATACAACTAATGCATTTTCCGTAGGGTGAGGTTGGGTTCATGTGATGGAATTAAAAGCTGGATGGACGTTTGCTTCTCTTACCGCCTAGGGTGAAAAAGAAAATGCTGTGGGGAGATAGCGTGTGTACGCTATATGTGGTGGAGAGGTCTATCCAAAACCGTGGGTAGGGGACAGAATAATTTGTGAAAGGGAAAATAATTTGAGATTCAGGAATATTGACCACCACTTGCCTGTAGCTTCATGTACATGTACTTGGCTCGAGAAAATCGCTCCTCGTTTTTTTTATGAGTCATTGCTTTCCGATCGCAATGGGTTGGCACGTTTTGTTTTGTGAGATCACTCTCGTAATATATGTATTGCCGGACTTGTGGTTGTTTTTTCTTTATTGTCGTATCGTTTTTTCAGCATGCTTTTTCTCCAATTTCTTCACTCGTCGTTTTCCATATAATGTTTTTTTATTCAAAAAGCCCTAAATCAGTATTAATAATGTGAATTCGAATCGTGGCATTTAAAATTAAGCAGCGAGAGATTGATGATAACTTTTACACTTTGGGAAGGGTTGAGGGGAGACATAAAAGTTTCATGAATCGGTGCGAATTTATGAATGAGTTTGGCGTTACTCATGATGCTCTGCGGATGTCACAGAACCGTATTATATCCGTATATGTTATTGATACGGCCTCGCTTTTATGGATGTGAGCGTTAGCTGTGAACAACGCACTCGGATCAATTCTTTTCAAATCTATAGCTATGCATTTTATCGCTTTTTGATAAATTTAGTTCATTTTTTGTTCGTCGCTCAATATCCGAATTTTCCAACGGAACGGGATGTGTTTTAATGCATCGCGTCTGAAATGTCGGAAAAAATTGCTTTTCCGGTAATTAAATTGCTCCCGAGAGGAATTCTCTTTATTCACCACTGCCGGTTGTGGTGACATGGGGCATAAAACATGAACCCATTCGCTGTTGAGTAATTTAGGACCATATAAATGTGTTCCCCGATCCCAACTGCTTAGATCTAAATAGTATAGCTCCTATGGTGCTTTGAGCTCAGCTTTCCCTGAGTCTTTTAAGAAAGCTCGTATGCCTATCACCTTATCGTGAGGTCCAAATTCAACACTTGTGCACATCTGGGATAAATTAATTATATTATAATCATCTGTGTAAATATAGCAACTTATTTAGTTTACTTGTTTAGTTTACTTATCGCTACATGTTGTAAGAATGATAACATTCATGCTAACAGCTATTATTGTCAGTGAAATTATGATAATGTACAACCTTAAATTTCATACGGTGATATTTTTTTCCTACCTGTTCGTCATATTTCGAATATACCTAGCGAAAAAGGTTCTCTCAAGAAGCCTCATGATTATTGTAGTGTTGTGTAAATAAATTCATTTATATTAATTCAGAGATTAGACTTACTTCAATTAATCCCGATGACGATTTTTTCAATTCAATGTCTGTTAGCGATTGAATAAGAGATTAATTAAATTTGAGATTAAAAACTTATTCCTTATACGTGAACAAATCGGTGCTATTTGCAAGAGATATGATAGGCGCGATCTAAAAACTTAACAAATTTCACGTATAACTTAACAATTACCTAGTGAACCTCTAGAAGAATATTTTGCGTGTAATATTTACCATTTGAATCCCAACAATCTAATATAATATTGTTCTATCTATTAACAATTTGTTTGTTTTTCATTCCAGACGGGCCAAGATTTCGGGTACGACCACAGAGTGTTGAGGCAGAGGAAGGCTCAACCGTTTCTATGTCTTGCGACGTGGATGGAAACCCACCAGCGGACATTGTATGGATACACGAACCAACGGAAAAGGTAAATTATAATTTTTAATTTACTGACTTCTATAATGCTCGTGATAAGTGAAATATGTTCCTGAGAAATGAAATAAAGTTTAAGAATTAAGTGTCTTCCAACTTTAATGCGTCATTTTTTAACAAAATAATTATATTCTAAAATGAGCAAAAGAGTGATCCCGACAGCGATAGTTTTTCTTCGCTATTTCATTTGTTTTGAAGATATACGCATAATGGCTAAGTGCATGGAAGAGGCGGAAGAGGGAAACTCTTCCGCCTCTTCCAGTTTTTTTGCCTGGCACAATCATTGAAATCTTATCGATAAGCAAGTCTAACCACCTTTTCAAGCAAGTAGGCTTCGCCGGGTGTATAATCACAAGGATGATGAGACATGAGGATGAATCACGTAATGAGTCACTTTCGCTACCAAGCATTTTGTCTGAAGATAACCAGCCATTAAGGTTGCAAATTATCGTAATCGGCTCTTTCTATAGTTAACATTGTTGATGGATAAATATTATTTTCACCGTAAGAAAACTACAAATGCTAAAATATCACATTCCTATTTTTCATGGACTTATAGTTGATTTAAATTAGTTTATAAGTAATCGTTTCAGGCTTAACTTTGTGGAAGTTGGTAACATCCATGACAGAACAACTTGGTTTTAATCCACACAATTTATTTCAGACGACCCGGGTTTCAGCAACTTACACTTCGTGCCATCTTCAGGTAACAAATTTCACAGGTGGCCAGGTATATATATGGTTGAAGGTGGGGTGGTGGGGAGTGAGGAACAAATGGGTTAGGCAGCATGGAAAGGAGGGAGGAAGGTTGAGTCAATCAGTGTTTTTAAAAAAGGAAGGAGCGTGCGTTCATACTGTGAAGTTGTTCTATCATGGATAAATTAGTTAAAGTTAAAAATAAAAGTCGTTGAAATTATTCACTGGTTGTTGCTCAGACTCTTCATCCTAGCAATACATGGCAATTAGGCGAATGAATAAGGTCATCTATTTTAACTTCGTAATGGAAATATGTTGCCATCGGGGGATCATCTTTCACATATTCTGTCTCCGCGTTTCTATTCTAACAATGGGTCCATTATCATTGATCACCCAACACGCGTCGTGTGCAATGGACGCCTGTTATTACAACAGATGCGGACTAAATTTATTGACTGATAAGTCACTGCCGGGGGGAGGCTACTTTGTTACGAATGTTGGGAAACAACTGGGGTCTCATCCATCCCCCCTCCAGGCGGCAAACGGGCAATTAGGATATTTTGCGAGATAGCTTTCTCTCCTATTGCCATCGTTCCCCTTTCATGCACCGCAAATATGCGCCTAGTTACCCGATTCCCGGCCGGGGGAAGGAAGTTGGAACATCTAAATCATACGGATACTTAAATAGATGCATAATGTAAAGAGAGATAATTTACACTCCTCTGAAACTTCCCCGTTAGATAGCATTGGGGACCCTGGGAGCTGATTTCTCTTCTGCAGACTCACGAATTCAAGAACTGGTAGGCCGTGTTCGTTGGTTAGACACGGCAGATTTAAGAAATTAGCGTCGGCTCAGGACTTCAGATGAGTCATCTCAAAAAGGGCCCATAATCATTAATGTAGGTATTCTATCAAATAAATTATTGGTTCATGGAGTGTGCTGCCAATAATATACTCGAAGGAGGAGAGTTTTAACGAAAGGTTCCCTCGTTAAACTATCTACTTTCCAATATTATATCCTATATTTTATAATCAATAGCACCTGCCAAACATTCTCCCCACTTTCACCCTCTTTAAATTTTTACACCATATTGTTTCCTTTAGCCAATCCTGCTGCCTCCTTCCTACATCTCTTATCAGCTTTCTCTTCTCTCCCACCATGCACTCGCATGCTGCATCCTCATTTCCTTTATCTCCACCTAGCTTAATCATTTCACCCTTATTTACATCACTTATATCAACATTTATCAGTGCAAGCTAATCTTCCTTTCGCAGCAACCAAGTTGCTGGCTATATAAGGCCACTATATAAGGGCCACTATATAAGGCTTGGATTTCAAGTAATCTTGATAGGGTCAGAAATGGGTAGGTCATGTGGGATGGATGCTTCAGTGATGTACATACATGAATGGAGTGTGCTTCGTTGACTTGGTCATGTTGAGAAAATAGATGAATATCGAATAACAAAATATATGTATGAGAATGGGGTGAGTGGTGTGAGAGGAAGAGGTAGACCAAGAAATTCATGGGTGAATGAATGTACGTAGTGGAAGATACTCTCAAGAGAAGAAATAATAGTAACAAATATAAAGAATAGGAGCCCATGTATGATAAAATGTATGAGAGTAATTGAAGAAAATGAGGTGTGCAAGGGTAGGGCAGTATGGGGGAAATTATTAATGCAGAGTCAGCTTTACAGGTCTAACATTGAGATTTAAACATTTTTCACTCTACCTACCTCGAAAGGTGTGTGTGTATATGGTAATTATGTAAAGCCGTACTTTCACATCCCTCGTCTGCTAAATAGTTAGCGATATTAGGTGCAAATATCACGAGTTTAGGTCAAATATTTATAGATATAGATATAAATATTTTTTTAAACTTTTGTCGACTTTTCGGACGTTTATTGATCCATCTTAAGGGCTATAAACTAATGATACATGATGTTACCACACTCTAAAACATAAAATAAATACTGCAATCGCACTCAAATTTAGAGCACTAAGTTTAAATGATAAGGTTTTCCACGATAAAAATTTGAAATTAATTGGGGATATTTTAGAAAAAACCACTTTCCAAAAAATTAATCAATTCCATAGTTTACTCGAATAAAAAAACATATTCACATACTCACAATTCAATAAATACAACAAATGTATCAAACACTAATACAAACAAATATCGGGGAATGATTTATATAAATGGATTATCAGAGCAAGATACCAAGGTATTCAAAAAATAGTTTATAAAATAGCATATAAAAACCATAAAACTCAGCATAAACTCGTATATTCAAAACTTAAGTCAGAAACCCCTATACAGCTGAGAAGAAACATAATTTATTCTATTCCACGTAAAGACTGTGACAGTAAATATATTGGCCAAACATCCCAATATTTAAAAAAATAGGATCTCGAAACATTAAACCTCAATGAAGACTGAAGTTCAACTTTGTGCATTAGCAAATCATGCAAATACAAATAGTCACTCTTTTAATTTCGAAGAAGCCAAAATTTTAGACTAAGAACAAAATTTATCAAAAACATTATTCAAAGAAATGTACCAAATATCCAGAAATAAAAAAGTTGCAATAAAAGGACACATTACTTATCTAAGCAAAATTTATCATAATTTAATAAATGGTATATAACTTTTCAACGAAAAATTGGATCCAAGCGACCAAATTAAATTTGAAAAAAAAAACAGCACCAAACTTTAAAGGTAACAATGTTGAATATGTCTATGTATTTTTATATTTAATGACTCTAAATTAACCATTATGTAATCAAAAAACAATTGTCTAACATTTTCAACATCATGTATCATTTGTATATAGCCCAGAAGATGGATCAATAAAGGTCCGCAACGACGGCAAAAGTTAAAAAAAATATATATATTATTTGACCTAAACTCGTGATATTTGCACCGAATATTAAAAGAGGTCGAGAATAAATACCATTTGAGTAAGCGATATTGTCACATATTGTTCAATATTACGGGTCGAATCAGAGTTAATAAGTAATTATCATTTTTAAACGAATTTTTACCATTTAAACGGCGCTGAGCCAATTTTCAATTGGAGAGCAAACATTTCTAGAACGCAATGGAATCAAATTAGATAGGAATGCAAGAACAGGGAATTGTGGAGATATTAAATAAAAGAGATCCAGTTTTCTTTGGCCGAAAAGCATTTACAGTGTTCTTTGACATTGTTTACTTTGAAAGAGAATTGCGTGATGGGTGTGTATGTATGAAACTATATTTTCTCCTTGTTTTTTTTTCTTATTTCCCCTCATCATATCCCTTCTTTCATTTCTCAGCGTCATTAGAAGAGATGTGTATTAAATGTTCTTGAAGTTGAAAAAGGAAGTGATTTACGCCGCGGTGCTCTTAAGAGGTATGGGAAAAGGCGTACGGCAGGAGGGTGGTGGTAATTGGGCGCAGGAGTGGATGACGGTGGTTTACGAGATTGGGTTCGGAGGAAGCGACGCGAGTTTTACTTAAGTTTCGAGATAGGGCTCGCGGATGCGGGGAACATTTAAACCTTGGCGATGCCGTTAAAGCACAAGCGGTGACCCACTATTTCATTGAGGATCTGCGACCTTACTGAGTCGAAATATGAGCCCGGCCACCGTAAAACACTCAAGAGCTCCTGCTGCTCCCTAACCCACCTCCCTGGACTCTTTATCTTGTAAAAATGTTGCCACGCGTTATACATGGAATACGGTTTCATTGTTCCTTTCCATCCTGCGCTTGGGGAAGCTCAAATTCTTCCCAGATTGTCCCATCCATCTTTGGGAAAATTTATCATAAGAATTTTCAGCTAAGTACCTCACAAATTAAGTCCAAAGAGAGGGGTAATTATTTCCATTTGTTCTCATTCTTACTGCAACCGTCTCGAGTTGAAAATCTGAAGAAGACCGCACTCCGTATCATTATGACTGAGAATATCATTACGACTTCTGTCGATGGAGCATCTGTGTCACTAAGTCTCTCTCTCTCCTTTGTTTGGTCTCAAAAATATATATCTTAACTTTGAGCTTGGTAAAATATTTCCTCTTCAACCTGGCTCCTAAGTTAGGTAAGTTAGTATTGGCCCTGTGAAACTGTATTGATTTCAAAACTGTTAACACATAATTACCGAAGGGCTAAATTAGTCTAAATGTTACATGGCTGTTTAGTCAATGTTCTGTCAAGTAATGATAAAATTCTCTCATTTCCCTACGAGTTTACTGTTCAGGTATTATTGGAATCCCTTGTTCCTAGATTAGTTATTATCTGCTTTGGTTCGATCAAGCTGGAAAATGCAATGGAATGAGTTCAACTAGTCAATTATCAGCCAAGCTAATCGATGTGCCATGTACGATCAAGTTTAATGAAATATCTCCACCACAGCATTCATTACGAGACTTAATTAAATTAACCCACATATTTGGCGTTCTCTCGCAGTCATTTTATGTACCAATTAATTTCGTGCAGCATGAATAGGTGACGAAGAATTAAGTTGTGGCAATAGATGCCTTAATCTTTGCGTAGAAAATGAGAGAGAAATTTCTCGAGAGTGAGCGGCTTAAATAAGTACGTATCCTCGTCACCTTTACCCTTTTCCAGGGAAATGATACAGCATTTTGGCTCTCCCTGTTCTCTTTCCCTTATTTAGTACCTCCCGTCTCTGTCTCAGGGTACAGCAACAAACAGCTACTCGGGAAAGTGGTGGAGCAGATGCGTCGGGGATGGAGAAAAGGAAAGGGCGAAGGAGAGAAAAGGAGCAGTGGTATGAGGGTTTTGTTGGTCACTACTAATCAGGCAAAGACGCCCGCAATCCCTGAGAGAAGGCGCTAAAATCTTGTGCCGACGAGAAAGAGGGTGGTAGTTGAAATCCCTACAGGAGCCACCCTGATTAATTATAACTTGGGTGGATGGGAGGGATACTAGTGGGGGGGTTTGGGGGAACTGGTGGAATGCTGGGGGCGGCTGAAGTACTACATGGCCCTGGGCGGGCGGGGGTTGGCAGGGGCGGTGGCTAAGTAAAGGGCCCTCCTCCTCGTCTTGACTCCCACTCCTCTCACTGTGAGATCAATGGATCTCGCTGCTTGTGAGGAGGGCGCGAAGAAGTGGGATTGGGAGTCCACGGGCGGGATTTAACTCTCACAGGACCCTCCTTCTCTGCTTTCACACACACACTCCTGTGGCGAAAAATCTTATCCCCGTTACTTGGAATAAATCAGGGGGAGAAATAGGGATGAAAGGAAAGAGAAATATGTGGTGTTGTTGCCTCGTTTTTGCTTGGGAAATTGTTTTCATTCTAAAAATATATACTATATGCACATATATTTTTCCCGATATTATTTTTCGCGGCCAGCATCCAATCTTTCAGTGTTTCATTCTTCTCTCTCCGCGAATCCTCCCTCGAGAGACGTTTGATAATTATCCTGCGTTAAATGCCCGAGGATAGCGATCTAACCGCTTGATGTATTTCAGAGATTGTCCATACTCTCCCTAGTGGCGAGTCTCTGTGCGTCTAATTGGCCCTGTCGAAGAGATATTTTTTCGTGGTCTTTATTCATTTTGCAAATGGATCAAGAAGTTCACATGTTTACAGTTAGGCAATAGCAAGAGATGTTATCCGGAATTTGAAGATCTACCCCATATTTTTACACCATTCTGGATATAATCATACCATAAAATAATTTTCAGGAGTGGTACCAAATTAATATTCCAGAGATGGAGCCTGGGCTGTGAAATGCTCGTTTACATCGATATTAAAGTGCGATTTATATAACCAGTTGTATTTTTGTCGCTTTACGACGAAATTTTTTCGCGTCAACAAAATAAATCTTATTGGTAATTCGAAGACGTTTAGGACAGCAATGTGTGATGATATATATTGCAAAATTGTGGCTAAAAATTCAGGAAATGTGATTTGTAAAAATGAAGTGAAACGCGTCACATTAAATAATTTCTCGCTTTGTACATTCCGCACTTGTTTATTGTATGTACAAAGTGAGAAATTATATTATAGTTCTTTCTTAATATTTTACCGCATTTTCTGCACTAAAGCCTGTAGTTTTGAATATAACACGAATGAATTTGTGTAGTTACCCATTTTTCTAGCTTAAGTAATTTAATATTTTCCTGTGTATTAATTTGTGTGATGATATTTTGACAGTGGTATTATTTGCTATTTTAGTTGGCTTCTGAACTATAATGTGTGCCCCAATTTTCGGCATCAGTAATATAGCTTGGTCCTGCCAAATTTGGCTACTTTATATATGGCGGTTGTTGATCATAGAACTGGCTAATTTTCGCGATCAGACGAGCCTCTCAAGAAATCCTTATTCACGAAATATTTAACTTTATTGCTCGCAAGGTCTGAGGTGACTACATTCACCTCGTAGGCTCGGTGTCATATTGATGTCACATAAGTCAACGCATTATCCCAATTCAAAAACGATCCAAGCCGAGTAAAATGCGGCCACCTCTATCCCAACTCTTTTCTAACACATCATTCCGCTCTCCCTTGTTATCATCTCCGCTTCCCGTCGCCTCTGTCACACTTCCGTCAACCCTTTTTCATCAAAGATTTTTCAGTCTCACTCCCTTCAGCCCTTCTTTCCACTTATCATGGAAGACAGACTAGCCAGGTCACCATTTCTTTTGGATGGCGTCGTGAAAAAATTTCTTGGAAAATAAGGGAGTACTTGGTTCAATTACTCTATCTCTTTCGATGAGTAAATCTCCATCTTCTGACTGAGGACATTTGACGTGCTTTTTGGGGATCACGGGGAATAGCCAGTGAGAAGACAGTGTATGGCTTGGATCTCATTCATTAAAGTTTTTCTTTGAATGTGCGCGCAGCTTGCGTGCTAGCGGGAAATAAGTAGTAATTCTTCTTTCGCAATTATCGCTTACTATAACTATAATTTATCGTGAATAAACGCAGTCAGTGTACTTGTTACGACGTCATAGAGTAAGAGATTTTGACACCATTTAAATAAGTGTTTACTTAGGCAACCTTTTGGCCTCCAGGCCACCGCAAAAACAACTGATAGACCATAATGATGAAAAAATCATTATGGTCTATCATTATGGTCATCTGATAAATCATACAAAAAATGTTTGGAAGTATTCAGATCTGTGTGGAGAGAACACGTTAGGAATTAGTAGGAACTATCGTCATCGCTAGATAGCCAAATAGTTATTATATTGCGGAAAATGATAAGTTTTAAGATAAATACATGCACGCGTATATTTTTCACTATATTCTAGCCAAGAGACTCGAGGGAAATTTTTGTAAGAGTAACTTTGTCCTAAATGTGACAAATATTAGAAGTAAAATTAGAAACTTTTTACCTTTCCCGGCTAACTGAAAATAAAATCGCTCTGCTAACTGGCATCTGAATTGAAAATTCGATGAATCCGATGAAGTTTCTCGCGCACAATCAGTACCTTGCCACGTGCCGAGCGTTAGGCCTGCCCTTGTTTCCTCGGAACGATTGTCCCATCCCACGTGACTGTCCTCTTCAGTTCCCCCGCCTTAACTCCCCCCGCATCGCAATTGCTCTTTCTCCCACCTCCTACCCCTTCATACTATTCCACTTAATCATCGCGAGTCCACAAACTATTCCCCGCGTCCAAAACTCTCCTCCCCGTCGTGTGCTCCCAGGGAAATTCTCAGTCCTTTTGGCGCTCAGCTCGGGAGGACGTATTTTCTCCCTCGCCACGCCTACCAATTGGAACTCCTTCTTCCCGCTCAGAAATCTCCCTCTCCACACCCCCCTCCCCATCTGGTCGACCAACTTCTGCTCATCCACCGTTCGGCGTCCATTCTCATCCAGGTTCCCTCTCTCACCTCACCACCTCATCCTCCTCCTCGAGTAACGCCTGGTCTCTGATTTACCGTGATATTCTTCAGCCCGTTTTACCATCATTCCAGCGTCCGCACATATATACTTCACATCCCGTATATACTTCAGCCCATTTTCCCATCGCTCCAGCGTCCGCACATATATATACTCTCCGCGTATATTTCTTTGCCTTATCTCTCCCACACTTCTCGCGGCAGTTCAACGTGTCCATATCATCATCATCCTCGCCTCGCATTCTATTCTCACGGGGGAACAGAAAGGGCGAAGTAGATTTTTGGGGGGATTCCTCAGGTACCTCTTCTCGCCCTATTCACCTTTTCCGGTAGATAGAGAAACTTTCACCTCTCTGATTTTCGCGAGTAAAAGCGGAGACGGGGGGATGTAGTGGGATGGATAAAGAAGAGGTTGGAAGGTCCGGGGAGAGAGAGGATTGGGAGGAAAATATATAATGAACGATTTTCCAACTCTGGGGAAAGACTCATAAATTAGTACGGTGGAGGAGGTAGAAGGGGTTATGGAGGAGAGTGAGAGGTTTTGAGTGGGAGGTTTCGGAAGTTTGGGAGGGAAAGCAGGAGGGAAGAAGGGCCAAATATAGGGTACAGGGCACCTCGGTTAGGGTCGCAAAAGCTCTCTCTCACTACTTTCGGGCATGGGGAAATAAAGCTCTCCCAATTACAGGAAGGCTTGCAACACGGCTTACCGTGGGGGAATCCTGTTTGTTTTCAAAAGGGGTTAAAAATCGGTGGGGGCAGAATTCAATTTCTCACGCTCATATTTCACGCGCCGTACTTAAATCTTATTGTTCCTTTCCTTTTATTTAATAGAGGAAGGGAGGATACGATTTTTTTCACGCATTTCGTTTTTTTAATATTTTTTTTTTGCTAATGCCTCAGTCTTTTCATTTGCCCAAGCAATTAATTTAAGTAAATTAAACGGATGTCACTAATTATCCCATTGCAAAATTTATCATTTTCACGGCTCACCAGCACTAGGAGTATTTTGGGCTCTTATTAGTTTTGTTTCCAGAGGCCCCTGTAATTTTTTCCTGCTTTTCTTACCGTTGCTTTTGCTTTGACTATGGCAAATATAAACATACTGGGTATGTGGAAAATGTTACCATTGACATATTACATTGATATAGTGATAATTTACTGCAGAAATTGTTCACCTGTATTAAATCATTTGCCCAAAATGTGTGAATTGCTGTAGCAGTGCTAACAATAGCTTTCATAAGGTAATGAGATACTATTTCAGCAAATATATCATGTTACTCACTCTTAATCAAAAATGGAATCAACGAAATTGTTACGTTTTGATATTCTCTCGGATCGTAATAGCTCTTGATCTTCTGGGAATTTTGATTATTCATAACTTATTAAGTGTATGTTTATTACTTACGGATTGCAATTTTTAACACGGATTGGTGAATTACGAATCTTTGTTATTGCATTTGCCGTATTAATGTTGTTCCTAACATGCTATTAGCAGTACTAATAAATCCCTTCAAATTATTTCTTCGTGCTACACAGAACCTTTATAAATATATTATATTTTCAATCTCATACCTATGCATATAGTTTATAAAATGATAACATACTGTAAGGAGGAATTTGCATCGGCTAAATGGGAATCTTATAAGTAGGAACAAATTCGCTCCCAACCATTACATATTAAAAAAGTCTTCAAATTAACAAATTTTACAACAAAATAATTTTTTTAATAGATTAACGCATTCACCGTGGGACGACTCCAGCGAGTGTGACAGGGTATTTTTAGGAGAACAAAGAAGGAAGTGCTTTGTATGAATATAACAATGCTGTGTTAAAATTTAATATTTAGTGGCTTTCCATGGGCTCTGTGTACGAAATTGATCCGGGGTTTTTGGGGAACTGATGTACCTTTTGTCTCACATGCTTATTTTTTGCATTGCCATGGTGTTTTTCTGTAACAAACAGGCTCCTAATCTACCATGTCTTGTTCTCTTTCTCCCACCAGGTTGTTGGGACGTCGCCGAACCTGACGTTACACGCGGGCCCGGAGACGGCGGGGCGCTACCGGTGCACGGCACGGGTGCCGACGCCGCATGTCCACGCCGCGCAGCCCCCCGTCGACCACGGCCACCGACACGGCAACGCACCCGGTGGAGGCGGCGCCACCCACCCGCCCTCCGGCGCTGCGCCTCCCCCACCCCCGCAGGAGTTCCCCGTGGCCACGGCGTACGCCTGGCTCCGACTGCGGGGCCCTCCCATCATTGTCTCGCGGAAAGTGCAGTTCGGTGTCCGGGGGGACACGGTCCGTCTCGAATGCGTGGCGTTGTCAGTGCCGCGGCCCGAGAGGGTGGTGTGGACGAGGGCTGGCCGTGACGTTGACGCGAGTAAGTGATCGGTTTTACGGTTGTGGAGGTGGGGTATTACCACTAGTCCCTCGTATCTCCGCATTCTCACCCACACTTGCCCGCTACAAACTTGAGCGGATGACAATACAACGCAAGAACCCATGTCAGGATTGCAATATTCGCTCTCCCCCCAGATTCATTCAGGTTCATGCAGGTGCCCTCGGGTACTCCTGGAACTTGTCAGCGAAAGGATCGCGTGAAAAAATGTTATCTACCATTGGAACATTGGATAACATATAGTTAGAACTTCAGATTAGCATCATAGTAATTGCGTTGTATCAATAGGAAAACGGCCTTGGTAAGTGAATTATTTTCACGAACTCATGTTGAGCGTAAAATAATTTTCAAATTATGAAGGATTATCTTAGTTATTGACGCAAATTCCATTATTCCTGCGGCTCATCTACAGTAAGTTATACATCACCAGGAATGTTTTAAATGAAATTTTCTATAAATTAGTAAATAAAATGTAAAGGAAAACATTAAGGATATTTTACCAAAATGTTGTACTACTGGAATTGGAGATGTTAAGTATGATATTTTCATGGGATAAAATACAAATTCTTTACTTTTAAATTTTGCCCAAAAGACTAATAATTGCTACCAACTCGTGATCACGGAGCTCTAAACTAAAGAGACCATTCGTTTTGGCAATTTTGGTAATTTCATGCATCAAAACTTGACTCTAAGAATATTTCAAGAACCGAGTTTATTCACAACATGAATAAGGAAATCATATAAGTACAGAGTACCTATGTATCACTAAACTCGCTTCATTACGACATTTTTCCTAGCTTTCCGAAGTCGGTTAAGTTGTGTTGCATCTGAATTATGTGTAACACACCTGTTCAATAATCCATTCACCGCAAAATATCTGGTTCCTGGATCTGGGGCAGTGAATGAAAGAAAAGGTATTTTCAGCGTGTTTCGTCACTCATTGCCGCAGATTCATTTTCAAAATTAGGCTTGGTTTTAATTTGTATGGTATTTTTTAAAGTCTTAGTTTGTTTAATCCGGTTAGTTATTAATGTAAAGATTTTTAATTTCTGTCACGAGTTTTAGTGCTTGCCCACTGGTCTTCCATTTTGTAGCCCTATCTCTATCCCCTTTTGACTCCAATTTTTCGGTGCTCCCGATTTCTGAAACAGTTACTATGCCCTTGCATATTATTCGTAGTATATATATATATACCTTGTATCCCTTAGATAGACGTAGCACATATCCTTTCTATTGCTGCATATCTGTACTTGAAAAATATGTTCTTTTTATTAATTAAAAATGTATTAATTTTTAATTTAGTAGTAATAATAATCCCATAAAATTTAAATTATATGAAATATAAATTATTAAAAAATTGATGCACTATATTTTTGTAGATTCATCAGCTTAATAATGAGCCTTCAGCTCAATATTGTACTCAGTTGATTTCCGTTGATGATAACTTTCGACGGTAAAATTAATAATTTCAATCCTAATTTTTCCTTTTAACAGATGATCGGGACTTCTCCGTGCTGGAAGATCCACTTCCTGAGGGTATAAAGAGCACTCTCATCATCAGGGACTCTCACGACGACCACTTCGGGCCATACAACTGTTCCGTCACGAACCCTTATGGAAGTGACGGCCTGGAAATAACCCTAAAGATGCAAAGTAAGTTGGCCTGATCGGTTTCTTAAAATTATCCTTTTATTCCCTTGAATGCGTACGAGGAACTACAACGATACCTATGCATAGAGTGGAAAAGAGTGTCTTTTCGGTGTTTTAGAGAGAACTGTTATCTCCCTTGCAATTTAGCTGTTTTCGCTTGTCATTGTGAAATGAAAAGTATCCCATGAAATATATTCCATAAGTATCAATACCAATTGTATTTTGATTTGCCTGTGTGTCTCAATAAAGTCTAATTGTGTTTGGTGCAGTGTGAATAAATTTTTGACTGATATCCCTCGTCCGCTCTCCAAAAAAAGACCTCTTCGAGACTACCACTCAAACCATGATGTAACTAACAGCATGCATTGCTATAAAAACATGAATAAATGTCATCTTAGGGGTTAAGATAAGAAAAATTATATTTTGATAGACATAGATAAAGGTTTTTAATGCACATTCAAGTCCTAAATACGCAATAGGAATTTTTATACTATTGCAATTTTCACAGAGATGTAGAAGGCGAAGAAGAATACATAGATGCCAAAATGTGTTTTGGCTGCATTTTTAAGTTATTATTAGTTTTTGGGGAACTGTGCGAGCTCACAGCTAAATTTTAAATTGATGAACTGAGCTGCTAATGAATAATATTTGGCTGATTGAAGACATTGAACAGACGTCTAACATATTATTTTAAATTGCGAAAAAAATCCTTCTCCCATAATCCCTACGGCCCCGGCAACATTACTTTCCTGGTTCCTGAGTAAATACGAAAGGAAGGTAACCCCTGGCACTGAATAAATAACAGCACCCCGGCTACTTTTCATTCCTTTGGAGCCTGCACCACTTTTTCTGCTATGACACCATAGTGCCTTTTCTTCCTTCCTCTCTCTCCCGGAATCTGACCTCAAATATCAATAATACACCCCCCTCCACGGACCCTACCGCCAAATCCGTGCGACATTTTTAAATACAAGCGAGCTATCGAGCCTGGGCCGGAGGTCCTTACAGCCTCCTTCACGCGGAAGAATTTATTTCATCTCGCCACCGCCAGCCACCTCTTTTCCACAGGCCGGTACCGTCACCGAAGGAAAAACACAACTTCGAGGGTGCGCCCGACTCGGTATCCTGGACACGTTTTTAACACCAAGGCGTGCATTCGCCCTCAGGGCTGGACCTTCCCCGGCCCCTGTCGCCCCCCGCCTTAGCGTCCTCTGCGGTGGCTCTAACAACCAACGCCTATCCCCGATTCCCCTCCTTCCTTCCTTCTCCGTTCATCTAAACGACCCTTTGGGTTTAATATCGCCGTTATCTGTCCCATATGACAACAACCCCGCAGCCACGCATCGGTCTAACCGGTGACTCTGAGAACAGTCTGGGAGATTCTTCTACCACCCCAATGGCCTTCCTCTATTGCATGACTTACCAACCTCCTTCAAATCTGCTTAGTACTCATTTTCCGTTTACTCCTACACCATTAAACGAGAAGTACCATGGTGAAAAATATATGAGGGCGATTTCATTTCCCGTTTCTTACGTTCAAGACTGCAAATTGGATATTTAATTTGCAAATAAAAGAACTGTGCAACTGATTTTCAATTAAACACGTTGCGTTTTTATTATAAAAATATAATAATTTTTGTTAAAAAATAAACCGAAGTGTCAATGTATTATAAAAATAAAGTAATGAGATGTATTGATGCATAAATGCGAAAGAGTAATTTGCGTAATTGTAAAGAAAAACATGAAAATAATACGATGCCCGTTTTGGAGGGATGTCATATTTTAAGTAAAAGTTTTAATGAGACACCATGCATGACTGGATGGTCATCAAAGCCAGGATAAGAGAAACTGCTTACGAAATAGGAAAACGGAATTTTCAAAATACGTGGAGGTTGTTTTTACAATGCTAGACAGAAAAATCGCATTGGAACCAATTTACCCGTGGGTGAATTTCACTTTTACTCTACTAATTTCGTGTTTTTCATTTGTTTTTCATTGTGATAAAGGTCATTAGGTAGGTCAAGGTAAATAGTCATTATCTACGACTTACATCCACATTTTTAAAAATTATCGTTTACGAAATAATTTAAGTAAATAGCTAGAATAAACATAACTAATACACTTATTTCATAGCTAGCACCTTTGGGTGAACCGTGGTGTTTCATGAAGTGCAAAATTTATATGAAATATAAATATTCATAACTGTGTAGTATGGTGCCATACACAAGTGAACGCACTTTTGAGTTTCAGCCACTTTGAAGCTTAACGTCAACACCTAAAATCACCCTCTTGGATAGGCATTCCCGCGGGCCTTCTGTCATTTCCACTCGTCCCTATCCCTTTTACACCGTGAACTCTTAATTCATACAGATTCTTTTCCATCCTACAAGCCAGCAAGCGTCCTTTTATTGAGACTCATCTCCCCGAGGGATGCTTTCGTCGTTTACCATAGCTGCCTTTCGTTCTACTTTCCCTTTACCTCAATTTTGCTATCATCGAAACCGCTCTTCATCTTTGAACATGCTATTTTCGAGCTTAAATTTCAATGACCCAACAATTACTTGCTTGTTCAATTTTACGTTCATCGCACTAAATTTTTTTACTATTTTATTTTGCTTTACAGAAACGTTGCCGCTGCTTGTGATCATATTCGGAATTATCGGTGGCATCGCTTTTCTAGTCGTCGTTGCTATGATCTTGCTGTGGTGCCAGAAGAAGTCGAAGAAATCAGAGGGTGAGTAAGGATTTTTTGCCATATTTCGGTACTTTTACTTACTGTTACGTCATTACTGTCGTTTTACTGCCTAATAATGTCCAATTCTAGTTGTTAATTCGTCAAATTTTCCTTATCCACGAATGCAATCAGTTTTTATCGCTTGAATACAGTGTTTTTCATATAAATATCTGCTTTGTTTGCAAAATTTTAATGAATTATGTACGTTCAATTTATTCCGATATATTCCAGATTTGTGTTAGATCTTCATCTTTACCAATGTCTCATTTGACTGTTTTGGCGAGATGTAACGGAAATTATCTATGATAAATGTAGTGTATTTATCCAAATAGTGATTCTCCTGGAGATAGGTATGAGTAATGTGGAACGTTACTATAGAGCCAAGTTACTTATGCATTGTTTATATATATTATATAACCGGTCTTTTTTCGAATCTCCTCCACAAAAACAAACGTCCATATATTTGACAAACTTGAAACTAACTACGTCCCGAAGTTCACCGTTTCATGTTCTTAAGGATAAGTTTTTCCGCTGATTATGTTAGTTACTCAACGCATTGAAAATTCTTAGCATCGAACTTTTTTAATTAAATGAAATAAAATTATCATCTTCGCAGTACATGTACTGGGAGATTTTTTCATACAAATGTGAAAGTCGCATTTCAATCACAGATCTTTTCCATGCAGATGGGGAATTTCATTGCTATTTTGTTTTTTTGCAACAGCTCCGGACGAGGAAAAGCAAACTAAAGTGGCGGGGGCCGTCATCCAAGGTCAGGGGGGGCAACCTCAGCACCACCACGTGCACCACATGGTGCACACGCATCAGTCGGACCGATCCTCGAACGATTCGGACCTCAAGGTGGAGATCCGGACGGCCTCTTCGCTGAGCAACACACTCAACGAGCGAGACTCGACGGGCCCGTGGTGCGAGGACGATGAGGAGGAGGAAGATGGCGAGGTGCGCATCTCGGCAGTGGATGACGTGGACGCCAACGGCATGATGACGTCGACGGGGGTCATCCCCGGCGGGCCCGTTGTCCTGGGGCCGAGGCTATCGCTCATGACGGCCGGCGGAGAGATGGGTTTCCGTTACTCCGCTGCCGGTGGAGGCTCCGTCGCCCCGGAATACCCTGAGCCAGCCTTCCCGCCTAAGCCAGTGAGTATTGAGGTCTTTTTGAGCACACGTTGGTCATCTTATGCTAGCATTATACCAAATTTTAACTCAAATCTTGCTGCTCGAGCAGGAGTGATTGAAACAGAAGAAGCTGCGTAGAAGAAGCTGCATGCGCGTGAAATTTATTGCGAAAAATTTCTAATATACCGTTTCAAAGTACTGCTTCATTAAACCTCGTTTAAACTATCAGGAAAATCAAGGAAGTGAGAACGAGATTTTTCCCTAGTTATTTTAAATTCAATTTTAAAATTAAAGTTAGTGTAAGAAGAAATAGGTAAATATTGTAACATTAATGACACAAAAACTTATTTTTTTTGACTGAGCTTCTTTGTAATTACTCTATGTATACATATTTTAAGCTTTTGAAATTACTTTATTTGTTTCACATTGTGCAATCAATTTTTCTTCAAAACTGAAAGTTTTTTTTGCCGATTTTATAAACACAATTTCGCGGTTAACAATAAATAATTTTTAATATTTGAGAAAGCTGAAAAACTACACACCGTTAGATTTGTGGCGCAATCTGTGCGTCAGAACTCCCTATTTTTTTTAACAGTGATTCTCTGTAGCGCGCAGCCGAAGGTACCTTATATTACGGAAAATGGCTTCTCATTTTTGGCAAATGTCTCGAAAGGTAGTTCGATTATAATTTTGTCATAGTTTTGTGTACTGAGAAACATAAGTTATTTTTCTTGTGATTAAAGGAATTTTATGTGTGTGTATGTATTATGTATCTGCGCGCTCAAACTATCTTAAAATATTCCATCATAACTTAGTAGGTAAAAGCTGTTTTAGCAAATGTTGGTACGTTACGACCATGCGTAAAATTTAAATGCGTAGGAAAACCATGCGTACCCGCAGTTTGAATATTATTATATTATTGTAATCTAAATTTCAATTCCATCAACATTCGCCCATAAAGATGTGCCCTTCGTCTTTAATTCCGCCATAACCATTGAATTCGAAGAGGAAAATGACGCCTGGGAACCTTAATTGGTCAGAGCTTACGATGCCGAGTTGGAGAATTTGGCACGAACTTTTTGCGAACGAATGATGCTTAGACGCGCTGAGGAAGTGTGCAATGTGTAAAACAGTTTTTAAAAAAACAGTAAAACACTGCCAATGAACAACATAGTCGTTAACAAACCACTAAAAATGTCATAGAAATAAGCCACCGCTGTTTTATCTAACCAGTTCTCATATATTTGTCAATATTCAATATCTAAGTAAACCTCATGTGATATTACTCTATATTGGTGGCACGCACAAAGTGTTATTACTCTATATTGTTGGCACGCACAAATATATTTTTAAAGGTTATCATACCATCTGTTGTTTTTCATAGGATTTTGGATGTATAGCAATTTACGCGAGTTTAAACGGAACTACAATATGGTTAATATTCCCGTGGTATCATAAAACTCAGTGGAAGTAGTTCTGTTTTTCAGATGTGGAATTTTAATTTCTTTAATATCAAGTTGATTACATGGTGGGATTTGATATTCAATTTTAGAAAATACAAAATTGCGTGCTAGAAAATTTAATGGAACTTCCAATTGACATATTGTGTAATTCTGATGTTTTCCCGTCCCCTCGTATGTTGTGACCTAGTGACCCCCCTCAAACGTGGTTGCATCGTGCGTGAGTACAATTATCATAACTACTCACCAAAGTCTTTAAAGCGATTTAGCTTCCTTGTAATTTATTCTAGAATGTTGCATGGACCTGTCAAGCCTGTTACGAAGTCCATCCACTAGTAACGTCGAGGTTTTATCTCTTGCCAAGTTTCTGTAATTTCTAAATAGCATATAGATAATCCTAGATATAAATAATTTCCTTCATCAAAGGCGTGCCTTATTAGGTGATGTAGTTCTTCCCTAATATCTGTTATGACTTCATGTAAT
This sequence comes from Pyrrhosoma nymphula, assembly GCA_963573305.1. Classification (NCBI taxonomy): domain Eukaryota; kingdom Metazoa; phylum Arthropoda; class Insecta; order Odonata; family Coenagrionidae; genus Pyrrhosoma; species Pyrrhosoma nymphula. Next base: position 103,415,682 of record OY754337.1, on the reverse strand, counting down.
GCTAATTGATTTGTTTATGGAATATTTATTATTTAAATCTAACTTTACAGAGCCCAAGCAAAATTAGTTTAAATGATTGAGAAAAAAGAAAATAATTTATGTTGACGGCATACAAAGGCACGCCTATGATATTAATCACTATGATCTAGCTAAATAGGTATATATAGCATCTCATTACTCCAGAAACATTTTAATATTGCATGTTTCTTTCTCCTCTTGCTACAAAAAAATATTTGAAAACCGCATTGGAGGAAATTATGCGTACACTTTCAAACATTTGAAAAGAACTCTGTACGAATGCTCTTATTAAATGAGTATGTGAACTTGTGATAGAGATTCATACTCGAGGAACTTAAATAATTGGTGGCATGGTAGAAATCAATGAAGATCGTAGCCTGCATGGCACTATCTTGAGGTATTTTATGATATCTTCGATTATTAACACGCAACTTTATCTTGATTTCCAGGACGGAACGAGCAACAACGGCTATGTGCCCTACGTGGATTACGCGAGAGATTACAACCCGCCCCCGCCACCATCCATACACGACTCCCTAAGGGGCAAGAGCACCATTCCGCCGCCCCCACCCTCCTACGGCGCAACGGTTGACCCTCGTTACAATGCTACCTACGGAAACCCTTACCTGCGAACCCCGCCCCCGCCGCCCCTCTCCTCTGGGGGCAGCAATAACAGCCTACCGCAGCCCCCCACGTCGCACACCCTCAACCTCAGCGACCCGCCGACGGCGGCTTCCCCGGTCTCGAGCACCTACACCCCGACCACTTCGTCGTACGCCACCAGCACCCTGCCCTCGTCCGCGTCCAACTACGGCATCTCGTCTACGGGGCCGCTGGCCTGCTCTGGGAACCCTGCCTCTTATGGAACCCTCAAGGCCGGCACGACCCCTCCACCGGCCAACTCCTCCTCGTCCACGTCTTCATCTCCCTCCGGCACCCTGACCTGCGTGAACGGCAATAAGGGCAACCTGAGGAACGGTGCCGTGCCTCAGGTCGCGAGGCTACCCACGTCCCCGACGAGGCACTACATCGTCCCGTCCCACCACCAGCAGCCCAGCGTGGTCAAACGGGGCACACTGGCGACCCATGTTTGAAAGTAGGTGTTGCCCCATGGTAAAATGGGTCGCAAAATGAGACGAAAACGCAAGATGGCAAGGCGGAGGATTTGCTGAGTTGGTGGCCGACGCTTTTGGATTTTGAAGCTCTCGGTTCGCTGATGCAACCATTCCGTTCTCGTCGACTGATGACGCGTGTGCGCGGGACATTTGAAAAATGAATTTAAGTGGTGCTTTCGAGGTTGATCATCTTATTTTCAACGGCTTTCGAGGAGTGTTTCTTCCGTCAAAATAAATATCTCCGCCAGTGACGGGACTAGAATCATAATGATTTTTGTCTACGTAGGCCGTTGTTCGCTGTTCCTCCAGTTTTTTTGAGCAATGATTTTGATGCTCGGGCAATAGCGAGTCATGCAAGAATGATAAGCTAGTACGTTTGTTTTTCCTTACTGCACCGAATTATTAAGGGAGAAAAATATGCTTGTATTCGCAAGAGTAGCGCAGGTTGTGTGGATTCCTTTTATTCCAAAGCGTGCGTCGAAATAGGAGAAAGAGACATTTAAATTTTATAAATAAATAAATCGAGTAAAAATGCAGAAAAAAAGTCACGTGTTTGAAAATAATTATTTAATAACTTGTGTCCGTGTAAAAACAAATATAAGCGTAAGTGATGGAAAGGAATGGATGATGAATATCTCAGAGCCATGGATGCATTTTCGTGTATTTATAGGTGATTATACAGGGACTATAGTTGTGATATGTCACCCTAAGGACACTTGTTTAAAGGACCTCAAATGGTGCTTCTGAGGTAATTATACGAACGCTGCTTAAAAATACTATCACTTGAGCTTCCAAGTAAAAACTGTTGTAAAACAAGAAAGTTAATACGAGACATCCAGTTTTGGAGGCCTTGTCGTACAGAAATCATTGGAAGATGGCAAAGAACTACTCCTGTGAAGATGATGTGTATATTGATTACCAAAGAGTCGTGATCCAATTTCAATAGTGATTGGCACCGAGAACATTCAAGCCTAAAGTGACACTGAACACTAAGTGGTATTGGAGTGCCATTGGCGGAGAAATTGGATTCAGGACATGAAACACTAGTGTGAACCATCTTTTGTTCCATTCTGGTGATAATAGTGATTGTGAAGTTTCATTACAATTTTCATTTTATTATTTCAGCTGCATACTATCACCGATTTTAGACATGAAAAATATATTTTATCCTTCCTAGTGAGACTGACGTGAGATATACATGTTGTAAAGCATATCACATTTTATTTCTTAATTGACAACTCAAATAAGTTTCTTTTGCATGGAATTCTTGAAGATATGTACGTGTTGAGCAAATTTAATATTAATGTCATTGTTTATCTTGCAGTTTCCTGGCAATTTTTGGGACTCCTTCATATTACATGTTATTTGTATGGAAGAAACAAACTGATTTCTTCATTAGGTCCATGTTCTAAAAAAAACAAATTTATTTTTGAGCTTTCAAATTCCTCGAGCTACGAAATGCCGTCTTATAAAATCTGTGAAACGTGTTGTGCATTTTTGTATTTTGCAATGATCTATTGAGTATAATACAATGGGCGGTGCAAAAGTGATTTCTTGATAGAGAAAATATCATTGAAACGTTACTACTAATCCTCTGTTTGAGACTGAACTTGAAAAGAAATTTTTCCTGAAATATATGAGGACTCTGGAATAACGTTGCTTGTCAATAGGCCAACATTTAAGAGCATCATATCTGTTTGTGTTTCCAATTGTTGGTTGTATGTCACTGTACAGATAAACATTTCAGTGTGTAAAAATTGAGATAATTGGTTTTTATACCAGCCGTCCAAGGGAGGCTCTAGTGATTTGTAAACGGAATAAAATGAATTTCAGCCATGGATATAAATAAATCGGCCGTTTTTCTCTTAATCTGATGATGGTGTTCTGAGACGGAATGGGCTCAATTTCTGGATGAGATGCATTTACTCGTTTTCTGAACATTGTTTAATGTCGACATTGTTTGTTGTCAATAGAATTTGGTCATATACAATGACCTCACTCATACATGAGCTTGGACTGAAACCATTAAGGCTTTTCGTACATTTTCAACAGTTTTCATTTATTGAGAAAGTAAAAAGCTTTCAAATTGTCTGTAGCATATTGGCCTCACAGAAACAGTAAACTAAAACCCTTTAAGGATTTTTTAAATAATAAGAAAGAATATTTTAAATTTTTGAGATTAAATTTCCGGAATTGACCAAATGATGCTAGTTTAAATAGATATTTTGATTTGACGTTAGGCTTTTCGTCTCATGGTGAGATGAAAAATGACTCGGAGACCATTTACAGAAGATATTTTAGATTTGCAATTCTACCAAAAGGCTTGAAACCAAATGTTTCTTTATTGTGTTGAATAATTTACATGGAATGATGTACACTACCTATTGAAAACATAGTGTTATGTCAATTTGGATGATGCCGAGAAACTAATGAAATGGTGAAGTGGCCTGCTTGCTACCCCCGACCTTAACACTCGCGAAATTTTTCATTTTATCCTAGAATCCTTTTATAGACCTCGACTACAATGCGGCTTCAATGTGAAGGAAAGCAATTGAAATTTAAAACTAACAAATTTAATTCCCGGTTGTCTTTGCCCGAAAGATAAATATGACACTCTATTGACCATTCCTTTTCTGAACTTGTCTGAAAATGTTAATTAATTTAATACTGAGTCAAGGTTTAATCTGTTTTCGTCTATATTTCTGCGCTGTTTCTTTAAATCCAGCGTTTACTGTATCTCACCCCCATTCTTCATGTCAAACCTCGTGGAAACTATCTTTGGCACTCAGTGGACGTACCTATCATGGAATCATCCATCAAGGTTTATGTAACATAGGTTTCAATTTTTTGTAAATAAGACTTTTATATGTCGAATAAATGATTGACAGTTGAATTGTTTTGAGTTTTAATTTAATTCTTCATCACGTAAGCCCTGATGTTTTGTCCAATGGCTCGAGCATCATGTCTCCCTTACTGAAAAGGCAAGCATGGAAGAGTCTCATTATAATAAAATATATGACTGGCACCTCTTCTGAGAATCGGTTTCGTTCAAGTGTGCTAAGGAGATTAACTACACTCTGTATACCTGATGGAGATCTGGTGAAAACAGCATAAGTGGACGGAGAACGCTTTAAAGGTCAGGTGATAAAAACGCAGAAGAGGAAGGGATATGACAGACTTTGGACGACATAAGGAGAAGAAGAGGGGTGTGACGAACTAAAGACTCACACAATAACGTGACTGGTAAGTAATGTGAACAAAATTTAAATAATGAATCCATCAGATAGAATACAAAATGTTCTCCATTTCTCTGCCTTGAAAAACCACATACGAACTTTGATAAAGACATTTTCTTAAATAAAAGTTCCACTATAAATGTCTCCACTCAATAATTTATGTAATTTTAATGCTAAAAATGCTGACTTATTGGTTTGCTCTGCCTTGAAAAACCACATACGAACTTTGATAAAGATATTTTCTTAAATAAAAGTTAGTTCTCTACTCAATAATTTATGTAATTTTAATGCTAAAAATGCTGACTTATTGGTTTGTACAGGCACTTCCAATGAAAAGTTACCACTGCAGAGCCGAAATTTCTAAGTCCGGAGTTTTTTGTAAATTTGGCATCGCTGCGTCACGGGTTCCCCCTAGCGGAGCCTGAGGAAGTTCTTACCGTAAACAAACCCCCTTCCCTCCTCCGCCCTCCTTTCCTTTCTTAGTGGAAGGGACCAAGGGATTACTGGCGGTCGGTCTTTTTCTCATGCCCTAAAGGTGGGCGTTTCTCCGAGTCGCGCAGCCAGACGTCGGAGGTCCCGAACATACCTCTACGCTCGCCACCACCATCACGTATTGGCATAACATCAAAAATCGACGTTCACTTAGAAGAGGAAATCACAAATCATCATTGTTCATTATCACCCCCAATTTGTATGTGTCCCTTGAATAATCGATGAATAATTGAATAATTAATTCCTTGGTCTATTGGTGTTGTTTCACGTTTGTGCTATTTCAGTGTGAGTTCATAAACATGTTTTATTCTCACATCGATGTGGTCAGAAGTTTTATAAATATGCGATCTCAATTTTTTAAGACTAGGAATAGTCTCAGAAGAAGAAAATAACGTTCCGAATTGTCGTAATTTTCACGAGTTTACCGTAGGATTTATGGTATAGACTCGTAATTTGAATAATAACAATACCCATTATATTACTGCTTGTATAATACCAGTACACATCTGTTATTGACCACGCAGCCGTTTCCCTAAAATCTGGTCTAATCTCTGCTGCAATAAGAGACGAGGGCCTCCCTGCGACAATGATGCAATATGGGGAGCTGCGCGAGATTAAGGACCTAGCTTGAGAGGAGAAGAGAGAAAAGACCTCAGGCAGGAGACCTTTCTCATGCGACTAGTTTCACCCAAGTCGTCGGCATATATATCTTTAGTTGCAATTCCTCCTATTTACGATTCTATTCTTCACCCGCGAAATTCTGCGGTCATAAACTACGGCCACTATGCGCATATTCCTATAATCCATTAAAAGCAATCTTATACATTTTGAGCCTCGGAACGTCGGAAGTTTTTAGTGATCAGTTTTCTTTTCATTGGAGTAATGGATTTTTGAAATTCGGTTCTAGCTAGGCAGCAGTGAAGAAATATTGAAGAAGAAATTGTGCCTGACTTTTCAGGATTTAAAAATATTTTTTGGACTTGTGTTTTTAGTATTTCAAGCCTTTGGTAGCGCTTTCTGTTCATCGATCAGCAGTATGGTTTTTATTTATTTTGTGGTATATTCTTTTACAATGTGGGCGGAATATTTTTATATTTGTAGTTATCAAAAATATTTGTATTATCGACACCTCAATGTTGTATTGTTTTTCAGATCAATGTCGTAATGTTTTTTGAAATGTTATAATTGGAATCCATTTTTGGATCTAACATTGTTCTACATCGAAATCGTATTTTATATGATTCCCTGGTCCTCTCGGCCCTTGGTCACAGGTCACTTCTGGCATTGGTGTTATATAATGGCTTGTTATGAATTATCACGTTTTGAGTTCGATTAAAAAGTGATAGAGGCGCAGAAAGTGTCAGTGACTAAGAAGAATGAGTATTTGATGGAATTTGAACGAAAATATTACATTTAGGACAACATAAGAATATTCCCGACTACTTATTGTTTATAGGAGACCTGCAGACGGTCACAAAATACCACCGACTTCTTCTGTCTATCTTAGGGAGCTTGAAAATTTAAATTTAGATCATCAATTATGCTACATTTGAATCTATCTGAAAATACTTATCAACGGGTTAACATTAGGCTAAACCTGATCATCACGTGGCACACCCGAAGAACATTTTTGATCAAAAGGTTAACATCTATATTTACGTAATACCGTGCAAGCCACCGCGAGGGCGTGTGGCAGAGGGTGAACTTTTGTTTTTCAGCTGTACTCATTATCACTAAACTCCACTGACTCTGCTTTGATGAAATCGCGAGAATATTGAGCCGTGCGACCGGATAAGTTTACGCAGAATCACGTTAAATTATTTTTCTTTGCGTACGCTCCAGGAACATACTTGTTGTTCACGCCCTTCAGCCCTTGAAAAGAGTGGAGTCTTTTTAGGGTCCATGAAACATTCCAGAAATACACAAGTTAGGAATCTTTTTCATGTTGTTCATACACACTTTCAAATTAAATAGAAATTTATTTAATCACCGAGTAGTTGAACAGTGGACACCAGCTAGGATTCTTGGCGCATTGTGATTCAGTATGGGTAGTTGATTTACTTCGCACGTATTATCAATGATTATTTTACCTTTCGGGTATCCTGCGCTTTTAAGTAGCAGTATTCAGCCATATCTATGATATACGCAATTGCAATGATTGCAATGGTTGCAATGCAATCTAGTGCTCTAGTGGAAAGGGACAAGGGAGAGGTGAATGCCTTATGGGGGGCGGCATGTTCCCTCTGACCACATTGTTGAGTCCCTGTGCTGAGACAATGGTGATGGGGGGGGGGGGGGGGGGCGGTCTCCGCGAAGAATAATTTTCCACTGCCCAAAAACCTTACTCCATACGTTTTATTGCACCCGCGACCCCTTCCACGCGGTATACCTCGGGTCAACATCCTCCGAGTTTATGCCCTTGCAAGCCAGTGCCCCTGCAGAAGGGTTGATCCGGAAGCAGGTAAAACCTTAGAGACGTCTGCCCATCAACTCTTACACCTGAGTGATTATAAGTTTTTTCTAGTCACATTACCAGCCGAATATTTCAAAACATTTAAATATCCACGAGTGAACACGTTTATCAAAATGGTTTCTCGATTTAGGTGTGCTGGCCTCTTATTAATTTCATACGTGGTTTTAAGGAAGTGACCATTCACACACAAAAATGAATCGATTCCGTCCATTTAAGAAATATATCCAAACATTTTTGCGATAATATTTGCTGTGCAATATGGTCGAATAATAGAACACCTGTCCATCAGAAGGGAAAGAGAGGAACAGCATATTGTAATTAGTATTCTCAGTTGCGATTTATGTTCGTAAGGAAATTTACTAACTGCCGTCCACACTTTCCGCAATCGGAGCAATTGGCCCCTCGAGAGGAGATCGCCGGGAGGCGGCTGGGTGTCCGCGCGTCCCGTTTGCGAACCCATCCTGACGGGGAATTTCCAGCTAGACAATGCTTCCTCGGCGCCCCTCCCCTACGGGAAGAGGAGAATAGTGTGTGGCGATCCTTCGGCAGGGGGAGGAAGACGCGGCTCAATGCCACGTTTGGGCACAAGGCTAGAGCGAGAGTCGGGGGTATTTTGCGACCATCGTGAGAAGAAGCATTGAAAGAAGACTGACCGCCAGTAATCCCTTGGTCGGTCCCTTCCGCTAAGAAAGGAAAGGAGGGCGGAGGAGGGAAGGGGGTTTGTTTACGGTTAGAACTTCCTCAGGCTCCGCTAGGGGGAAGCCGTGACGCAGCGATGCCAAATTTACAAAAAACTCCGGACTTAGAAATTTCGGCTCTGCAGTGGTAACTTTTCATTGGAAGTGCCTGTACATACATATAGGGCATGGACCATATACCTAATATAGGGTCACATTGACATCGTAAAGCATTCGTATATAACTCCAAACTACGACCTGTAGTTTTATATTTATTGATTTCTAAAAATATGCCAATGTGTCACAGTTATTTCTTCTTCGTGAAATAAGTTTATTTTGCTTTGCTTTAATTTACATGAAGATTTTCCCAAGAATAAATGATATTTGATACTTTTACGTGGATAAATTAATATGGGTTGAGGTTGCATGGCACGTATGGGCAACCGCGCTATCAAAAAATTCCAGCCGGGTATTTAGTAACTTCCTCTGGTGTAATTTATTTGGGCTTCTGAAAAATGTGCTCGATATTCCCCGCTGTAGTATAATTCGCATTATTAGTGTGCTTGCACGTGATATTATTAAGTGGTACTTTTTCTCGTGGCATTGTTTTGATGTTTTTTTCGTAGGCCTACTTCCTTCCCGCCTGCTAGGATGGATTTCACGTCCGTGAATTGAAATTATTGGGTGTCGCATACCCTGTATGTGGCATTAGGGTGATTACAAAATTGACAATGTTCGAAATGTTGATCGGCTTAATCGGTTTTTGGTTCCAATCCGGTAAAAAAGAAAGGGGAAAAAATTTGGACTCAATCGGACAACGTTTAAGGGTCGCGCAACGGCTTCAAATTCTGGAAAATAGCGATTTTCCTGGTAAAAAATACATATTTGCCTAATTTCCAGGGGCATGGCTGTCGCTTGGGTGGGTGTTTCACACAGGAGATGCTTCCACAGTGTTCCAGCAGTGATTAAACACCAATTATGACTTCGCTCGATGCAGGCGTGCGGTAGAGGAGGGATAATAGCGACTTTCCGATCTTCTTTGGCGTAGGTAGGGACGCTGTACATTGAGCGCATGGGCCAAGTCTACATTGTTTTCTACCCAAGAGATGCATCCTGAAATTCGCGGCCCTACAGTTAAGATGAATTACAGCGAGGGCGTTCGGGGGCGGCGAACTTCGTGTGCGACTACGCACACCGAGGTTGCTACATTTTGGGAGCGAAACTCGTTTCCCTTCGTGCAGTTAAACCCGTAAGTGACTCCAGCATACAGATTTTCTCTCCGACGTTATGAGCAAAAGGACGAGGCGAGCCCATCAGATTTGCAGATTGAGGGCTCCATCCCGCGTATTGTGTGTCCAAAACTCCCAACACTACGCCAGTTCTTACAGTATTTCAAACACCTTCATGAAAATGAGAAGAAAACTTCGTGAAAGTGCCACGCTGACTATTTGGAAATTTGAGGTGTTCTGGAAAAAAACAGGAATTGCGATTGTAGAGGTAAGAAATACTACGGAGATTCTCTTACGCATTGACGGCAGCTTTTTATGCCTTAAGAAAGACAAATCACGCATGGGGAAAACGCGGGGAGACGCGGCGCAATGAGTTCATACTGACCAAACCAATATTCTTGACATTGGCCATATCAATGCCATGGATATAATGAAGCTAGAAGAGCATTGATTATTTTACAAGTCTATGAGGGAAAACCGCTTCGGTCACATGAGCTTTGTTGAAAAGGATACTGCTAACCACGAGGAAGGTAAATTAAAACGGTTCGAATCAGCTGGGACACAGAAAAAGAGGAGTGAAGAAGAGATTCGCTCAGCTATTGGGAAAAGTGGAGGTGAAACGTATATACACCGCAAGTCCTGAAAATCGTTTACCGACGACGATTTTAAGGGCAAGGGTTAGTAAATTAAAACAGGTATTGTTATTTTGTAAAATTCCTCTTGAATATTTAACCTGATAGGTCATACGTAGAGTTCATGCATAACCCAAGGTGCTGTTAGGAAGCGAATATGACTGTTTTTAGACAAAGAGCGTCCTCATTAGAAAGGACCCAGACAATTCATCGGAACGCTGTCCATGGCATAACTGCCGCATCAATAGCAACTGCACATACTCTTGGGATTGATAAAAATGTTCTTGAAATTTTAAAAGGCGCATTTCAGTGCGCAAACATCGTAAAGAGAAACATCAAGTTACCGTTTATACGTCAATGAGTCATCAATTGAACTACATTAATTTGAATTTCTTTCATTCATATTTTTTCTGACATTTTATTTAAATCTACGACACATCAGAGTCTAAACGCTGCCTGAGGAATATTCCCAACCCCGACGAAGTTCTTAAATTCTGCATCCAGGAAGTTCAAGTACCGTTACAACTTCGCGTAAAGTTCGTACTGCCGTTCTTATTTACGTCACCAGTTTATTGGATTTTCATTTCGTTTATTGTTTCCAGATTAAACAACCACGCGGTATTATAAGGAGCTTCTGATCTGACCATCATGTTCCTTGGCGTTCCTGGGAAAGCTGTATATTTGTTCAAAAAGCCAAGTGCAATCCATAAATCTCGGTGGATGGCAAAGGCATTGTATTGCATTAAGATTTGGATGTTCAGCAAACAATTTAATTTAACTGCTAAGCTCGAGAGCGCCTTCTTCCGTGTGTGCGTTTTCATTACGTACTATGCGCCGGTCTGGTACCGGGTACCTTTTGCAGCGGAGGCGCCACGCAATGACCTTCAGTTCTTATAAGTTGTAGCTCAGAAGAAAAAAGTGGCAATCACTGGAAAATATTCTTTGAAATATTTGCAGCACATTTTTGGTACTTTTCTGAAGTTATTGTGGGGCTCGCTTTTTTATCAAAATATTACATAACATGAAAAACAAGAAAAGGGGAAAAAAGTAACGAGAGGGAAGGGCAGAAGAGTCCCCAGGCTAAGGCGTATCCTATCTCTAGTGCAAAAGTGGCTTTTGATTTTGTGAACAAAAAACACCAGCAAATTCTTCGATTTCCTTGGCATTGACAAATCATTTTTAATGCAGGATCCAGATTTGTGGATGAAGAATGAAAATTATCCCGCGGGACGGCTAATAGTTCTCAACATTAGAGTAGTAAATGGCACGGCTGAAAGAGGGGTTGCTTTGATAACGAAGTTCCTTACGGGTAATAACATAACCAAAGATGAACAGCAAAGGCCACATTTGTTAGCAATTGTAGCTGAGCATAGGCAAAGTTATGGTGAAAAAAATGCTGTAGAAAATTGCGAGTGACATATGGTTTATGTGATCATTGTTAGCAAAAATAAAAATAAAATATTTTTCAATACGAGGATTTTTATTGCCGTTCCCATGCTCACAATGTACAGCGTCACTACCCACGCCAAAGAAGACTGGAAAGTCGCTGTTACACCGCCCTCTGCCACACGCCTGCATCGAGCGAAGTCATAATTGGTGTTTAATCACTGCTGGAACACTGTGGAAGCATCTCCTGTGTGAAACACTCACCCAAGCGACAGCCATGCCCCTGTAAATTAGGCAAGTATGTATTTTTTACAGGGAAAATCTCTATTTTCCAGAATTTGAAGCCGTTGCGCGACCCCTAAACGTTGTCCGATCGAGCCCACATTTTTTCCCCTTTCTTTTTTACCGGATTGGAACCAAGAACCGACTAAGCCGGTCAACATTTCGAACATTGCCAATTTTGTAATCACCCTAATGTGGCATGCAGGTGTTAATAATCTAGAAGGTTAAGTAGAACGCATGTTTTAGCGAAAACTTTCCCTATTTCCGTGCAAGCTATAGGTGGATTAGAGGTTACTTCGCATACGTTTAGCTAGCGTCCCAATATTTGGGATCCTTATGAGGTTAGCTCAAATTCCGAGTTATAACGCAAGTTATAATCGGCCAGATATGTAAAAGGTCGTTATGATGATTTCATTAGAATTACACGCCTTCCGCAACAACTAGAATGGGAATCGCTTTCAGACTGCAAATTAAAAATTAGAAAATTTTTATTTTAGCTCCATGACGAATGACGATCTATTTTCTGATGACGTTTAAGACACTTAACGAAATAACCTGAAGAAGTTCATGAGAATAAATAAAGGGAAATATACTGCAGGACGGACAGGTGTAAAATGTTATTTTCCCCGCGAACGATAAAAAACCATAATAGCTGTCACTGTGACTTTATAATTAGATTATCCGATAGTTAGCGTAGCAATTATCTGATAATATTTGTAGCTCTATGCTCTTATCCTCTGCTACGAAATACTGTAAACAGGTTTCTTTTGCTTCCTGTAAAACTATTTTATCTCCTTGTATTTATGTAGTATACAAATACTCATAATTTCTACTTCAATGGTTGTATACCTATAGTGTTGGTGAAATTTCACACCCTGACAACCATTTGCAGGTTGGATATAATGTAGTTCATGATGGTGATAACTCACCCTCTGCCACATAACCTTGAGGTGGCTTGCAAGTAATTATGTAGGTCTTGATTATATTATTGCTATCATATACCTACGGGAAGAATATATCATGAAAATAAATAAGAAGACAACAATCATAGTATACGCAGAGAGAAAATGAATGCGAAAGTTAATCTACGAGGAGAGAAACTTAAGTAAGTAGAAGCACCGTACTCGGAAGCACCATTTCTTGGGACAGATGAATTACAACGGACGTCAAGTGTGGAATAGCCGAAGCAAAGAAAGCGTTCATGATTAAAATGAAACTACTGTGTACAAGGAAGATAGAACTAAAACGAGGAAACAGTTGGTATGTGAAAACATTCATTTGGTGCAAGACACTCTTTGGATTGGAAGCATGGACCGATGAAAAAGCTTACCAGAAAATATTAAGAACTTTCGAAGTCTGGCGATGGAGGTGGATGCTGAAGATCAAACGGACTAATAAAATAAGAAATGAAGTATACAAGAGAATAGAAGAAGAAAGAACTATAAACTAAATAAAAGAAGAACAAGATGGATTGGGATCACGGTGAGGCACAATGGGTTTGTGAGAAACATAATTGGAGGAAAAATGGAGAGAATGTTCCCAAGAGGAAGGCCAGGGCATAAATATATACACTAAATGAAGAGACTTTCATAAGAACTACCAGGGAAAAAGGGAACTAGCATAAGATAGGGAAGGCTGAAGTTTACCAATCGTAGGGTGGATTTACATTGGCAAGTTTTATTGCGTAAGTGACTTCCAGCGAGCAGCTTTTGACGTAAACTGCATGTCTAAGCGGCTCTGCAATTCCCCTTGCAGAACTATGTAAAGTTTCAGTACGTCGCTTTCAGAAGCGTATTGTTACCAATTAGTTGACCAATTGGTTAGTGTTTACACCAACCAATCGGTCTTTGCACTATCTTGTGGAAGACTTTCGTCAGAGTTAAATACCCCATGAGATATTGGAGAAGAAACTTGAGGAACTAAACTCGCCAGTGTAAGGCCACCCTTAAAATTTAACAACCAATGATGATCATTGATGGGAGGCGATAACTAATTAGTCAAATCATCTGTGGGGAAAGCGCCATACCCTTTTGATTCATGTAACCACCGAGTTCTCCGAGAAGAACCCCTCTTCCATTTGAGTGAAATCCATCTCCCATCATTCCTTCTGAAACTGAAAACACAACCTCTCTTCTTCACAGTGCGCAAGAGTCCCTCAAATCCATCCCCCTCCAACCGTCTATTTCTCCAACCACTCCAAACCCTGATTTCCACAAAACATTACCCACACAACAGAAACCCTCTTTCCATCTATACCTCCCAACCACCCCTCCCCCCTTCACTCTCTCCACTGCCGGCTAAACAATCCCTTGCAACCAACCCCCCCCCCGCCCCGTCTTCCCTGCCAGTCCGTATACCTGGCCTTCAATCCCCCGACCAACTCGCATCCTTAAGCCTCCCCGGGGCAGATCCAGGGAATCAACCCAAGCACAGACAGACACGTAACTCTGCCGTAATTTCGGAGGATTCCTTTCGTCTAAACTCCTGGATTTCTCATCCCATCCCCCCTTTGCCTCCCCTTCTCTCCGGCGGCTCTTTTTCTCTTATCTCGCACCGCTCCCCCGGCGGATTGGTGAACAGGGGAGGTGGGTGAAGAGTGGTTGAGGTTGACTGGGTCGGGATAGGGGGAGAGGGAGTGATTTAGGAGGCTAGGTGGATGGAAGGAGATGGGGAATAATAAGGAGAAAGGAAAATGATGCTTGCCACTGTGTGCCACGACCTACTGTCGTTTACACTTTAATGTTTAGGTCCTGTAACCTTGGAGTTTCTTGTACTTTCACTGCACACTTGTGTGTGTACTTTCACTGCACAGTGTTGCTACAAATAAATAAACATTAATACGCGAACTACCCCGCAGGTTTCAAATGTACGTTCAAGGATATTTCATTTATTCCGACTGAGTATTGCATTAATCTTTTAATAAAAGATGTCGCGTAAATACCAAACGAAGGAATTCCTGCTTGTAATATGAACTGAAGAGTAATGTTACAATAAGATGGTGCTCATTAATCAAATTTTGAGTGCAAGGTGAGAACATTCCCTATTTATATACATTTCAGAGGTCGGAGGCAGCCATTAGGAGATACACAAAGTTCATGGCTAGAGACGAGCATGATAAAATAAAAAACGAGAAATAAACACGTCGCGAAATTTTCGTTTTTGCAACCGTCTTCAGCGGCGATTAAGACGACTTTTGCAACGGTCCTACGGTAGGAGTTGCAAAAAAATACAGAAAATTTCACAATACGTGCGTCTTTCTATTTTTTGAGCCAATATATACGTGAAACATTTGCGGTGATTCATTAAACAACAGGAGTGTATCAAGGTGTATGAAAAAATCCAGAACAAAACTAAAGACAGTTAATACTACCCTCAAGTAAAACCTCAACTTGAATACAGTCGTGGAGTTTGGAATTTAAAAAATTAACTTCGCCTCAGTACTAACTCAAGAAATCACTTTTTCTCAATTTGAAGACTACATTGAATTGATTTCATCGGGGTTCTTATTAAACAGGCCTTAATGTGGCTAAAACTAAGCCATTTCTCAAAAATGGATTACTGTTGATTCATTTATAAAGAATAGGAAAAGGAAACGGGTTGAATTCGTAGCAACTGTACCGGAGATATAAACCTATTTCTCTTCATCTCCGAAATAGATCTTTATAGAATTGCATCTTTACAATTATCGGAACAAGGTGAGAACATTCCCTTTATATTTATATAGTTCGGAGGTCGGAGGCAGCCATTCAGCGATACACAAAATTCATAGATAGAGGCGAGCATGATAGAATCATAAAAGAGAAAGAAACACACATCGCGAGATGTCCGTTTTTGCAACTATCTTCAGCGGCGACAACGATAGGAGTCATATCGTAATCTCATGCTGTATCGAGCCAAATAAGTAAAGGACCACGTTTTCCACCTCATGTAATTGCCGACGTCGGTAGCGGCAGGTTCATTTTTCCACGCCTGCTAACCTGAGGTCTGGCGTTCGATACCCAACTGAGTCAATTTTTACCACTTCGTTTTTTTTAGCCTTTATCTTTCCCCTATTTTTTAGATTTTCCGTAATGATAAATTTACGCACAATTTGGCAGTTTTTATTTGCAATTCTACTACCTATATCATTAATCATCATATTGCCGTTAAAAATTGTAAAATTTGGTTGTTTGGGTTTGGTTAATCAGCATTCGTTTTATCTGCGGAGCAATTTCTACTAACAACTTAGCCACTGAGATAATTAGGAAAAATGTAAAATCTGATTTCAGCAATTTTCTCTCTACATGTGTTTTATGTGATTGATTTTTTCCGTCACAAGAAAGTACACACAAAATACGCGCACTAATTCGCAGGTTTTCGTTCGTTCAAAGATATTTCATTGTAGATCAAAATGTACGTTCCAAGATATTTCATTTATTCCGACGGAGTATTGGATTATTCTTTTATTAAAGAATTTATTATCCTGGAGGGTTCCTTGTACCGGTGAGGAAGCGGTATTTTCATTCATATTGTAGCGCATATCTAATAAGTTGAAGCGCATATCCCAAAGAAAGAAACTTACAACGTGAAATTTTCGTTTTTGCAACTGTCTACAGCGAGGATTACGATAGGAGTCCTACGGTAGAAGTTGCAAAAACGGTAAATTTCGGAATGTCTTTTTCTTTCTCTCTTTTGATTCTCTCATACTTTTAATTTACATTCTTTTCACATACTTTAAAACACTTGTTTTCCAATATTTTTACGTAAGCAAGTGTTAGAAGTTGAAGATTATGAATTGAAGTACAATAATTTTGAAAAACTCAGGGTTTATCAAAATGATCGCAACTATGAATGTATTTTGTTATTGAGAGAGAACTGTGGATTCTTTAAGTAGGTATAACTCAGCGGAGATTTGATTGTAATTCACTGCATGGTCACACATATTCAACCACTACCATTTCGAATGTTTACTTTCTCTCATGGAATGAAATCTGATATTTATTTATTTATTTATATCAATAACCTGAATACAGCCTCGAGGACCATTTACATCAGGCGTTGTAACAAAGGACAACACACACAGCCATGTCCTGGGAGGAGAAAAATCCTCCCCTGGCGGGATTCGAACCCGCGACCTTTGGGTTGGCAGGCGAGGACGTTACCCCACCACCACCGAGGCCGACAATACCGACAAGGCCGACCGACATGAAATAAAAGTGCAAACGTTGTTAGAGTCATCATTTATATAAATTAAGATGTAAATAAAAAAAATCCAGCAATATATTTTTCTTGTGTCAACTGTATAAATTGTGTTGATATTAAGAATGATGTTAATTTTCAGGATGAAAAGTATGCGATAATTTTGGAATCGAACCATGAACCTTACAATGAGGACGGAAATCTTGGTGCGCTTCCGATCGTCATTTGCTCAAATTACGGGTCACCAATTAATGCGCTGGTGTTGCGAGGAAGGCCTCGGTAAATGTGAGCTTTCGTCCCGCCAGCGTTTTCGTAATTTCACCCACTTTTAACAGAGATATCGGAACCAAATTCACCTCACTTATTATGCAAACCTTGCGCATTTGTAAAATATTTTCAACACAACAATATATCATTTACTCTAGGAATGGGAAACTTTCAAACCTGAGAATTGCGATTTCCTCTCCGCCATCTTCTGAAAAAATGCCGTTTCCTCTTATCCACTGTATGTGGCGCAGCGAACGAGCAGTTGCTTCTCTAGCATATACAAACCTCTCCTACACAGTTTCTTCCCTCCTTCCCACGAATAATACACTACAGGATTATTGAGTCGGCTGCTAGACGCGCTGTCACCCACCGAGCATCTTATTGAGTTTACGAAAGTCGCCACTCACGGCGCTGACTGCAAACCGATCCGCATTTCACGGGGAAAAACATGACAATAGTGGGAAATAGAACTGATGTATTGCCGAAATCAGACGTATACTGCATGTGCTACTATTGTCAACAATGCAGGAACACTTTAAGCTTTACTGCCATCAACCAGAATGCAATTTCACAGCTGAAACTCAAAGAGGAATCATTAATCAGCGATATATTGGGACGTATACACTGCTAATGCACTCGCAAGCAATACACACGTAATACGCAAGTAACTGACGTCTTCACCATGTCCAAAGAACTTTTTTGTCGTCCTAACCAAGGGCGGTTTAAAGCGTTTGATCTTAAAGTACGGTCAACCTTGCGCATATAGCCATGGTAGGCCTTTTTTACATGGGAGAGATAGGGACTAAACATGTTTTCACGAGATAAAAATTAATCAACTATATTTCATCGAATTTGAGCCATGATAACTTGTGAATGATAAAATTTCCTATAATACTACATCATTTTCAAATCAAGTTTATCCTCCAAAATGCGGAAGTCGGCCTGTATAATACGAGCCCAGCAGACACCTCAAACGGCAGCAGACGACGCCGTCTGCAATATGAGTGGAACGTCGCGATATTTTCCCCGCTCGTAAAGTGACTTATCGTTGATAACAGGCGGAATGGCATTTTAAAATGTTATAATACTACATAAATATTAGCTTACTTGTCAATTAGGTATCAAAATCGACTAGGTATAGAATATTTCTCTGCAATAGGAGTAAAATGTCAAGTCAATTCCTCGACCATGAAGTGAATCCTCATAGAGAACAGAAGGTGACCAACCTTGTATTGTCACTGGAATCTTAATCATTCTCAATTAAGGTTAATTTCACGTCCAAAACTCCCTTAGATTCCCTGGCACTTCATCTACAGCGAGCGGACATACTTATCACACGGGTGACAATAATTGTGAGAGAAATAAATTTTGAGATACCTCGGCTTAGCTACGGATCGTACTCCGTACCGGAACGAGACTGTTAACGGCGGCTAAATTCAACACGCTACTATCTAATTTACGTTCTTCATTGTCAAGTCAAGTGAGCACTTTGACAGGATTTACACGATCAGCACTCCATGTTTAACTGAGGCACTGACCATGAGGCACATCAGGTCAGGGCAGTACAAATAATATCAGATATATGTAATACAATTATCTAATATAAAATAATACGATAACGTACCGTGAGATATATATGGCAGCGATTAATTATTTCCACTTTATCTCCCGAGACACAAGTACAGCGGCACTAAATATAAAGGAACAATACTTGGTAATGACATCAAGTCGAGTAAATGAAAAGATAACTTTTTAGATGGTAAAATTTAATGAATGAAGCATAATGAAACAATTTACATTGCATAAGTAGAAAAAAATCATCACCCTTTCACTTTGACTACACACTCACAATTTATGATACTATAAAATAACACAATAATCCCCGCCAAGGACAAATTCAATTGCCTATTGCTAATTAGTCATTACCTGCCTTAAACGCAAACGGATTAATTATTTCAACAAAATCACATTGGATACAACAATTCAATGAAATAAAAATACACTTGGGGTGGCAACATTCACTGAATGAGGGATAATAAAACACTAACCTGTTTATCCCTTCACTGGGACATAAACAACCACACTTTCAAGACAAGAGCAATTCACTAGTCACTAACTTAACTTCAATTCACATAGATTCCACATTTCAATTTTGTCAATAGTAGAAACAATGAACTGATTGCTGTTATGTCTCCTCCAACACATACTACGCATTTTTCACACTTTTAATACCAGTCCATAATTTAATACCACACTAATCAGTAAACACAACAAAAATAAATGTAGGTGAAGAAGGGTTAATGCTCGGTTAATAGTTTGCACACTTACTAGTTATCGGATGGTCTTTCTTTGAAGATGGTCATTAGCTAGCTCTAATTGCCTTGGTATTAATTTGAGAACCTGAATGGTATCGATGAACATTATCACAGCATCTGGACGAATCAGTCAACATTGCCATAATTTCATTATGTTTGAGCTTGTTTTCAATAGCACTTGATATGTGACGCAATGTAGTGTGGGGCTAACAATATCATCAGCACAGCAAACATGGCACGCAATCCTTTATAGTGAAGCACACAAACACAACACAACTAGCACACAAATTTACGGATCTCCCTCTTCAATGACATAAGTTCCCTCCTTAGTTCCTCAATTTCCTCTGTGACATTCTCCTTAGCAGGGGTGGAGTGCATCACCTAGTCACTGCATCCACACGCATTACATCAACAGTTCAATCTATCAGGGGCAAATAGTTGCATTGTGAAGTACTTGTATCAACACTGAAAATCCACGGATCTGAAACCAGAGAACAAGAATCATGATAGGTGAATTACATCCAACAGTATTCTATCAGGAAAAATAAATCTAAATAAACCTACGTCTAAATCAAATGCACACAATGAATCAAGGAGCCTAATGTAATATTCGTGCAATGAATAATCCCCACGCCCCATGAATTAATCAAAAAAACATGGCGGACACAAACGGACACGTGGGTCGTAACTGGAGAACACATTTTAATAGACTTGATTACACCGAAATACAATTTTATGAGGAAAATCATTTGATTTACTACCATTTGAAATTAATATTTTAATATTAATACCACGAGGATCATCGCAACCATCTCACTGTTTACACACACAATACCTTTACAACCCACACAACGCGTTACTTTCACTGGCGATAACTAACCAGTACAATCATCTAATGACCTCATACTATTCACCTTGCGTAGAGTAATTAATATATGATACAATTTAAGCAATTTCACCTTATCATACTTCACATGAAGGGACTTACTTACCTTCGCCTTGAACAGGCTTCCGTTCCGTAAGCCCAACTCCTTATTCCACTTTTTGGCACTTTCGTACCCAGCGTCGCACCCAGGAACACAACAACGGCGGTTAGTCCTCATCTTAAAATTCTTGCAAGAAGACTTAAACAGTTTTCACCGGCAAAAACACTTCGTAAACACGATTTCTGCCGAGCAAAACATAAACACTTGCACTACCGCTAATGGAGGAAGTCGGAAAGGACTGGATCGGTCGATACAATCAGCGCCGCTATGCGGCCGATTTTGGCGAACGAGAAAAACGCGCGGTAAGTGACAGCAGAAATACGCTTTCCCGTTCCCGTTCTGCAGCCTCCTTATGTAGGCTCCTTGCTCCTTCCACTCAAACTCACCCCGCAACAGCCATTTAACACAATCATTTTAAGACTAGAAATTCTTGACCTCCCACGCGGTTGCAGCCCCTCTAGTTGGAACTTGATTTCTTTCGCGGCCGTTGATAACACGATCGAAGTAGGAGGTAAACGTCCTCTTATAAGGTTCTTGAATCGAACCTTGCCAGAGTCACGCCTAGTCTGCCGGCCATCGAAATAGCCAATTCGGGAACGGAGTCACTTCCTAGTGTGTTACAATTGGTGAGTCTAAATGTGAATCTAAAGAACCCAAAACCCCGCAACGGAGCCCGAAAGAAAAAGACTCCGATCGGATCAACGATTGCGTGGACGTGAGTTTCCTCAGTGCATTTCTTCTGCTCGGGCTTTTGCTCCTGGAGTTTACTTGACTCTAGTTTCTCTAGCACTGTCGCATCCACGTCTGTCTTCGTCGGCTCTGGGAGACTTAAAACTATTCCAGCACAGGCCTTGTGTGACAGCCAACATTTTCCAACCCGGCCCCATTCAATTAAATCAGTAAAATGTGTGTCTTTGGAGAAATTAAGTGTCCACGCTACATTCCTTTTGCTCCTTGGTGGAAATTCCGCGCTGGAAGCGCTTATTTTATCCATAATACAAGACGTTTTCTCTCATTTAAATTTACCGCTTCCACTTCAAAGGTATCACTTTAACACCAACATTATGCCTTTTTCCACGACCACTTTTAATTATACCGCTTATAATAGTTGCACGAACACTCTTCTGATAAGTATATTAATTTCTGTGAATACCAGAGAGAAAAGAAGCCGTTTCGTACGTTTCGAAGAACGAGAACGAATGCCAAGTAGAAGAGGTGCATCGAAGGAACTAACTTTTATTGCTCCCGCGCGGTCATTGTCTCTACAATGAAGGAAATAACGGTGCGGGTAAAGGAAAACCCAAGGTCATTAAAGAGTGTGCTTTCCAGAGGAAGTGCCGAGAACTAAATGTGCGTGCGGCAAGCAATGTTTCGTGCGATGTTCTTCGTGAAACGATTTTCTCTGATACTACTATTTTTATTACGGTTTTAACCCCGGGGAATTTATGAAATAAGCGACTGTAGGTTTTACAGTAGTTATAAATATATTTTGGACGAAGTAAACTTTCTCCCAGGTATCTTCGAATTTCTTCTTCTGGAGTTTTCAGGATCTTTCTTCCATAATCTGGTGTTGATACTATCAATTTAGAATTAAATCCCCACATGCTGTGTTGATGGCTTTCATCAGCTACTCCAGTTCGTGTTTCTGTTAAAGGGGTTTCTATTTATTTTTGGTTACACAGTTCCTGTAGGGAGGTCATTTCATAAACCAATTGAATTTTAAATGTTTTAACATTGTTTGTATCGTGGAATACACTCATCTTAAATCATGGGTCAAGTGTTAAGGCAGATACATACAGTTTTTCTTTTTCTAGATTTTAATATCTAGCTTTGATAGCAAAATGCAAATCATTAGTGAAACATTGCAGGTAGCTTTGTGGAATCTTAGTACTTTCTAAAAAAATAATGATACTACTCACTAGAGAGATAACTTCAGAAATTGTCTCTCCACTTCCACTACCCACAAAATTTGCTCTTACAAATACATCTAGGATATCTATCAATTGCTTGATTATATCCCTCCTCTTAAATAAATATTTTCAAAAAAAGGTTAACTTAATAATAAGTAACTTCTTGCGTTATTATGCGCATTATAAAGAGAAATCTGAAATGGAACTGAAAAAAATCGAAGATGCTAGAATGTTTATGAGTATTTTGGAAGAGTAGACTTTCGTTAAAGAGGAAGAATTTTTTCTTGAGAATGAAAATTCCGAGACTGAGATCAATGTTGAGAGTTAAGGGGAAGAGGAATCCGAATAAAGTAGTACTCTGTCGTTACAGGGTCCCAGTGACTCGTATGAGCCATCACCCAAATCACCAAAATTTACTCGCATACCATTAGATACCAAAATAAAAGTTGTTAATCTTTCTAAAGAGCACCTAAACTGGTCGCTCTCTACCCTTCAACGAGGGTTGCAATCATTGAGTCGCCAATCTCAAATTTAAGTGTGGTGTAAAAATATTGACAAAGCTCCTGGTGATAACTCAATTACTATGGAGACGAATGTGTTCATGCTCATATTCACAAATTAATCCTAAAAAGCTGGAGACTAGAGAAAGTGCCAAACGACTGGAAGGAAGAAGTGATTATACACCAGAAGACAACAAGAAGGTGACAACATGGACTGTATGAACCACAGAGACATATCTCTGTTAGATACCTCCAACAAAGTGCTATGAAAAATGATGCTGAACATATTGAAGATATATGTAAAAGACATTACAGGGGAACACAAAGAAGGAATTATGAAGGAGAGGTCAACTACCGGTCATGTCTATGTAATAAAAGAATTTAAATTTAAAAAAAGTAAATTTTGGGAGTTTGACAAGATATCTCACGTTCGTAGATTTCATAAAAGTGTATGATTGTATTATCAGAGAGAAAATATGGACCCTGTTAAGAAAAAAAAATATAACAAGACCATTAATAAACTTCATTAGAATGTGTGTAGAAGGATACAAGGGTAAAGTGAAAGCTATAAGAAGGGTAATAGCTACTCCAGGAGGAGTCCATATTGGCGGTAAAATTGATACATTAGTCTATGCAGACGAAGTGGCTCTCATTGCAGAAAATAGAGATAATTTGAAAGCATCAGCTGATAAACTACTAATGGAAGCGAGTAAAGCAAGGCTCATGGTCATTGAAGATCAAACACAGTATTTGGAAATAGGTAGAGGAGGAGAGGAACCACCATTAAAATTAATGAACCATAGTTTTGAATTAACTAAGAAATTTAAATATTTAAGGGTCATGATAATTAGGTGGCAGCCCTGCCCGTCATATAAGTGGTGTGACATGTGATTCGGCCGCCAGTCTGCCGATGCACAACCCGTGCCAAAGAGCAAATAAATAAAATAATGTAGACAATTTTCCACATATTAAGATTTATTCGACCCGGGTTTCGATGCACTGCATCAGAAAAAAAATATCAGGGACATAAAGTTTTCAAATCATGGTATACAAGAGAAGGTGGGGGGAGGAGGAAGGTCTCCAGTATATCAACCATTATTGTTGATTAATCATTATATAATGAATGTGCCTACCGAACTATTTTTACGGGAATTTTTAGCGGAAAAGATGATAAAGGTTTGGATTGGTACATTGGCAAGGTTGGTGGTCGGATCATTGATTTGGTTGTTGGAGGTGAAGTAAAAACAGTGGAAAGAAACGGCCGTATCAATAATTATTGCACGAATTATTCAAGTTTTTTACTTTACTGCTCTGATTTCTTCGCTAAATATCTATATTCATTTAGTCTCTCCAGTTGATTATACTTCTTCGCACGTCTAAAATTTAGTAATAAGCACGTCGAAGGGTCATGCTAATGAATTTTCTTCAAAAGGAAGTGAAATTTATAGCACTTTATGAACGAAAGCATAAATCAGAAGAGAGACAAATTTAAATATTTTCAAGTCAAAGTTATATTGGTAAAGTCCAAAAGTTTTAGAAAGATGAATAGTTTGATTTAAATATTGAAATAACCCCTTTGGGAAGTTTTAGATTAGGTAAACAACCAAGAACAAGATATAAATAATTCATTTGGGTCGATGGGAGTTTCTCTAACGGAATTTTGTTTTGATGTAGAAACAATGGAGCCAGACTCATGCGGAAATATGAAAAAACGCTATATTGGATAATTACTAGTATTATCTATTTTAAGTGTTTCAAATCATATACGAATCATGCAGTTAAATATTTCAACACAAAATTCCCGTCAATCATTTTTTTTTGTATTTCAGAAATAAAATTTTCAATTAGGTACCACGTGGTAGCGTTTTCCTAGAACCCTCTGGAAATGCTATTTGAGTTAAGTTATGTTTAATTCAAACGTATCATTGACTAAATTTTACCGAATTTTGCCGTTGTGTGCCCTGGCCATATTGAAGATACACCGACTTTATGCCCGGTAAATGTCAAAATTGCTCCGTACTTCTACCAATATCTGGCCATTTTCTGTTTCTTAACCAAGGTTCGATGGCGTAATGAGAAGGATCAATTGCACTAACTTAAGCAAACACTACCTTACTACCATATTCTCCTACCATCTTATCTTATCAGCTACCCTACTTCCTTTATTCCTACCACCTTCTCCCCCCATGAAATTTCTTCTGCCCGAGTCAAAATGAAGAGTATCAGATCAGTATCAAACGGTATTCGATGCTAAGTATCGTCGCGATCTCGCTGCAGTCCCGCCGAAAGTATTCTGGCAGTGTCCTTGAGTATTGTGGAGTTGTTTTTTAATGTACTGATGTAACAATTTTTATTATAAATGTGAAAGTTAATGAATAATAAGCATTTGAAACCCCGGAGGTTATTATAAATCACTATGTCTCTCTTCCTAATTCCGTTGCTGCGAAGATTCTATTTTTCTTTGATCTAAAAAAATTGCGAAAATCTCATTTGGCTCAGAGGCAGAAAGAAATCACTCATATATTGTACACATTTAGAGAATAAATGGCGCAAAGTCACAATAATAGAATTAAGGATTTCTGACTGGCAGTACAAGGTTAAAGGGATAAATGGTTTTATTTAATAAATTTTTAATATATTTAATTTAATGGCACAAGCTACGTTGAATTAAAACAGAATATGTCAAGTGTTCTGATTGATATAAAAATATCGGCTTCTATTTTACTAAACCAGCTCACAATTACAATTTTTTTATTTTTCCTTGGAACCGTATTTGAGATTTTATTTCTTTAAAGATCTCAGCATTCAAAAAGGGGAGGAATCAGGCAAGATGTTGTGGAATATGAACATAATAAGAACTAAGATATTACACTTTTCCACAGATAAAGTTTTAATCGACCCGGGTTTCGATGCAATGCATCATCATCAGGTACATAAATTTCCAAATGTATGTACCTGATGATGATGCAGTGCATTGAAACCCGGGTCGATTAAAACTTTATCAGTGGAAAAGTGTAATATCTTAGTTCTTATTATCTCAGCATTCGTTTTCACTAAAAGAAATTAATCCTTTTCTATTTGATTTTCCCTGCTCATTATTTTTCCTATTTCACTAAATAATCTTCTGCATTTCCTTCTCTCATCTACAACTAATTTGATTATTAATTTCCATTAAGATCATTCATTCAATCAATCGTGAGACTAACACAGCTCCATCTCAAATAGCGATGCATTTCTGTCCCCACAATATTTCGCACAGCGATGGGAATACGAAATTTCATTAGAAAAGAAATAATCTTGAATTATATTGAGAACGGCGTTATATTTCATGATTCAGGTCTACAACAGCAGCGTCTACATAGGCGAGAGCGACAAAGAGACAATAACACTGATAAAGTGTTATTGTCTCTTTGTCGCTCTAGACTCCTTATCGTAATTCGTTTCTAGCTTGGAAAATGAGCAAATGGATACCTAGTTAGTACAGAAAAAGTCAATAAATTTGTAACATAGAAAGATAAAAAAATCTAAAAGGATTATAAAAGGATAAAATTATAAATTTTAGCATTGTTATATTTATATAAATTTCCAAATTGATCTACTGCCATGTCTACGAATTATACATAGGTATTAAAAAATAAAGACCCAAAGTATCTTCACATTAGCTAAAAGTAAGAAAATACATGAGAAAGTATAGGCCATAAAAGTTAATTTTTAACAGAATATATATATTTATACACATTAAAAATAAATAAAAATATAAAATCAAGATTGAGAAAAGTAGATAGTAAATGTAAATTACTTTCAAAAAAATTATATTAGCCCAGAAAAAAGATATTTATAAAGAATTAACATAAGTTATAGCAGTTTATAAAACGATGGTCTCGTAACCCAAAACTGAGAACACATTATCCTAAAACTGCACATTCCGATAAAACAATCAATGAGGAGTTAACTTCACCCACCTCTAGTATCCAAAATTAGTATTTAATGCGTATTGCAGGCTGAGAATATTAGGCCGAGGACTATATCTTCGGTGTTCGTTTTCGGTGATATTTTGTTCAAGTGTTATTTGGTAAACTTAGTTAAATTAGGGTGTGACACTCGATCCAGAGCAGAGTTACGAATACTTGTTTCACGGACGGTTAGGGAACATGCAAACAAGCAAGATAAACTGCCGATGATTTCAAACTTTTTCCTGATTTTGTGGAAAACAACACTGGAAAACTTTATATAAAAATTATTGAGGATAACCTCAATACAAAAAATTAGTATATCGCCAAGCTTCAATTACCTACCTACCTCACACTTACATTAGATTAAAGAACTGTACTTTCTTTGCTGCAACGATATTAGCGATATTGCTTTATGTCTTTAGCAGCTGAGTAAGTTATATATATAGAGAGAGAGTTAAATAAATAAATAGAGAGATAAACAATCTTTAGTTAAGAAAGAATAACCAGATCGATATAACTGTAAAACTGGTTATGAATAATAGAAAAACAAACTTTTGGAAAGGAAGGCCCGTGAAAAGTGAAAGCTTTGGAAACCCGAGTTTGGTAACATTGTAAAAGGTTACATACTTCGACGACATAAGACTATAGGCTGTCTCCTATGAAATAATTATAAAAGAATATACGTACAAGATTATGGATATTCTGGATAAAGTTGTCGGTGATATAAATGGAGACCAAGATCGAAAATATCGTAAGAGGAAGATCGAGGAACGCAATTATTTTTTAATAATATTATAAAAATCAGTTTTCTAGAGAATACTCGTTTGGCATTGCAAAATAAAGGTCATCCGTTAATCAAAATTCAAATTCTGGGTTTCACGTTGGAATTAAGTTTTGGTAAATACTTATCATCGTTTTGATGAATAACTAAGTTATGAGGAAGCTAGAACTATATTGACTTTCAAATTTGTTATCACCCATTTTTGGAACGATCATCGTCAACAAAACCAAATCTTGTTTAGAAAATTCTCCCGAAGACAAAATCAAGCGTCCTTGTCTCTCAACGTCATAGACCAGATTATCGCAACGAATATGATCAGGAGAAACATCATCAGCTAGAACGCCCAAGGATTCACGAATTACTCCCATCGGAATTATGACCATTAATTACCCCCTCCTGCTTCGAGGGATTAATAGATTCGGAAACTTTCCTTAATTGCACGTCATATAGTTCGCGTAGGTGTTGTCGAGTGGGGGAGTAGTATAAGGTGGGAAGGGTTGCGTAGCGAGTCGGATGGAGGAAGGTCGCGGGGCTATCCAGTACCTGCATCACGACGGACGCCGACAACCGGTAATATGTCATGGCTCACACCCCCGCGTATAAGGTTTGCAAGGGAAGAGAAGATTCCCTAGCGTTCTGCTTTACAAGCGTGATTCCGTGATGAGACACTAAACCATGCCGGCAAGATCCACTCAATACTCAACTCGAGCGCCGAGCACGCGGTAACCGACGTTGGTTGAGTCCCGCTCGCAGCCCGAGCTGGATCACTAACAAGCACTGGTTGCCAACTGGAGCATTTTGAACTAGAAGATCCAAGTGAGGTAATGTTTCTCCGGGATCATGGTTTCGCGTCAATTTCTCCGGGCCAGTGTCAGGTACGAAACAACTAAACGTAAATATTTCACTTACGCAGACCGGTTATGCAGATTTCTCCCACATAGTTTTCATTTTAATAAAAATAATGTTTTTAATACAAAAAAGTTAAAATATAACAAAAGTCCATTTACACGCGCTCTTGTTGAAAAAAATGTGATCATGGTCGATATATTCCATTTATTTGTGACTTTGCCAAACTATTTCATTCGTAGAGCTTTCAGATTAACAAAGTCACTTACAGTTTGAGAAGTACTGTTTGCGTTTAATATTTATACACACATTCACACCCATCTCCTTCGTGTATTCCAACACGCCTTATGCATATATACGCCCCATACCCTTTCGGGATAGCCAAAGTCAAAGAACGTATATATTGCTATTAGACCTACAAAACTGGTACACTTTCAATAATTTCCTTCATAATAATCCTGTCCATTCCCAATCTATTGTTTGTCTTGCTTCTTACGAGGTCTCCTGCTCTAAACACTCCTAATATTTGTCCTCTTTGGAGTTTATAGCACCCATTCACCCATTACTTTCTTGATCTCGCCTAACCTCTCACATCATTTACAATACTATCACATCTTTCGTTATTCGACTCTCATCCATTCTCTCAACGAAGTCTTTTTGAAATATAATGAATAGAAAATGATAAAATGTGGTGGAAGAAACTCTTCAGAGAAGGAATATTTAGAGCCTTAAGAATAGGTGAGCGTATGCTAGGAATGCATGGTATGTATGGATAGGGTATCACGGAGGAAATCATTAAAAAACAAATGGAGCCAGTTTAATTGGTCTAACAGGAATAACTAAGTCGTTGACTTTGCCTACCCGGAAAGGGAATGGGGTGATGGGCATGTATGTATATTGTATTGTGTAACCAATTCTTCTACCAACGATGATAACGGCTTGACCGTCGAAACGTCCCAAAAGTATTTGTAAGCGTCCTTTTTACGTGTTTGTGTTTTTCAAGTGTATCAGTATTATGCTTATATATGTGCATCGTCACCGAGAGCGTTTTCCACCAAGAATTTATGTATGTATATGTAATTAATATAATAATTTGAATTTGAAATATTTAATTTCTTATATAACAGCTTAAACATCGTAAAAATTGAAGGAAATGGCTGACTATTCTAATTCACAGGGTTTCAGATAAAAATATCCGAGTCGAGAAAGTCTTGCAGTTGATAACCCTATGGTGTTATTTCCTCTACCCCTTAGTCTGCTCCTCGACACCTCCCACTCCCATCTCCAACCTCCCGCGCGACCGGCCAACTAACTCATATGGCAACGATGTTACCCGTGGAGATGTATGTATATGTATGTATGTATCTCTCCATGCTCTCACGCGGTCTCCTCTCTTCATTCCCATCCTGACAGGCTAATGCACCGTGGGGATGCTCTGGTTTATCGCAAGGCATCGTTTAGCATGTTGCCGTGGGTACAATCTGATGGCGGGGACCTGATCTTCGATTGAGCACGGCAAGTGTTTCCATAAGCAAGAGTGGGGAAGGTGGGAAGCGTGGGGGGGCAGGTGTACGAGGGCAGCGATTTGCCGGGCGATGTAGGGAATCAATTATTTCTGAACTCAACTTACGTTTGATGAGTGGAACTCATGAATCGCCGAAAGTGTTTTGCGTTTCTGAATAATCCACAATCACTCTTTCGACTCAATAGCTTCGAGCTTACGGAATATGACAGAATATTTTAAATTTTTTGCCTGATATGCAATGAAAACCACTACCGCTTCTTGAGTCAACCTTAAACATTTCATTTTATGAACACTGGTCGTAGATAAATGTAATCTGTGAAAGTTACAAAGTTTTCTTCTTTACTTCTTCTTCATCATGGAAATTCCACAAAATTTATCCGGAAACCTTCTAATTGAATAATACTGACTTTTACCGTGGCTTATCAATGACCTGTACATTTACAGCTCATTTAAGTTTATGCTCCTGTTTATTTGCCATTTCGAAATTTTAATTATGCTGCATGCATTCAAATATTCGCTCGGCTATTATTTCCTTGACATCAAGTAAATAAAAATGCTTTACTAATTAGATGAGAGAAAAGACAATTTTTACCGACAAGGAGACTCGCGTGACTGATGTTCGGGATCCAAACGAGGAAATTATTTTCTTAAACTATAAAGAGAATGCGGGAAAAGTATCACAGCTTTCTTCCACATAGGCCCGGGCTCGAGAGAAAAACGCATTTAAAGAATCTTATTACAGTGATTCTTAGAGACGAAATTCCTGAAAAAAAATAATTTTTGCCCTTTGTTAATTGTTCTAAATATCGCGGTGCGTTTTATAAATAATTTTTGCCCATGATGTTTCCTATTTTTACATTTTCAATAAAATAGGGTGAATAGCCTTTATTTGTGGCGATACGTATTAATGTCTGTCTGTTCTTGGTCGGTTAAAACATGCGTCTGAAGGTCATCATGAACTGGAACAAGAATTCTGTCTCATTATAAAACCGCCCATAAATATAGATCAAAACCTAAAATAACAATTTCAAACGTATTATCACCGTAAGTATATCATGCCCACGTTCAGACTTTTTTTCGGAAATTTAAACGCGTAGGATATTGGAATTTGGAAAAAGGGTTTTTCACCAGCCTCAGCAAAACTATGTTAAACTATGTTAAAACTCCCATGGAGTTAATTGGACTATGGAAATATATTTCGCTCCACATTAGGTGGACTTGACTTTGGAATTTAAGTCACATAAAATGTGTTATGACCAAATTACATCAGCCATTTTTCAACACCAAAATATGAGCTCAGAGATCAATTTTCAGAGTATGAAGTGTAAAATTGGTTCCATTATTTGTTTGAGAGGAAAGGTATTTTATAAAAAAGGTATTGTGTTTGAGTGATTGCGTTGCAATATGGAACAATATCAATAATTTAAAAGGGAAATAAAAAGTGCGATAAAAGCTCTAGAATTGGTTCATTTTGTCTAGAAGGAATACTTATTCAAACTTAGCCCTATAGTTTAAGGAAAGAGTTAAATTTTAGCAAAAACCTTTTTCATTATATTTATTCGCTAAATAACCAAATATGGCATTCAAATCACACAAAGTAGTTTAGCGAATTAAGAGAAATGAAATGCACGCGTTATCAGTGTTCACCGGACCAATTCAAATAGAATATAATGATTTCATAGATTGCAGACGCTAATTGTCAATTGACGAAGAGGATTTGAATCGATGAGAACGAACCCATTCACATAAGTGCGTAAATAATTTTTAAAAGCTTGGTTTTAAGTTTTCCACGAGGTTACATTTACTGTGTGGGTATTAGATGAAATTATTCGCAGATAATTTACTGATTAACAATTCACACGTAAGTCGTCATAAATTAAGCACTGCAGATCGATTTCAGTATGCGAGACTTTATATCCATCTCCCACAGAATTGTGCGCTTACTATTACATCTTACCATAAGAAAAAGGTTTTTTATAGCTTCACCATTACGTGCATGCGAGTCGATGGTGCAGTCTAAGAACAAGGTGGAAATTTGATCTATAACCTCTGCATTTATATTACTTATTGATTTGAATTAAACTACTAATTTTGATCAATTTCACCGAGGATTTATTGGAGACTACGCTTCATCGAACCATGGAATCATGTATTACCCACTGAAGATTAAGGATATCTCTTCCCAAGGCATAACGTTCATCACAGGTAGGATATGCTTTAAATGGTATTCAATATTATTATAAATAAATTATATAGGCGAAATTGTGTAGAGTTTGAAAATTATGGATGAAAAAAAGAGACGCAATTTTGCAAAAAAGGAAATTTGGGAAAAGTTGGCATCTTTTTGTCCATCTACAATAAAATATACTTTTGCTTGATCTACTTTGACGGCTAAGATCATTTTGCGCATACTGCCTTGGCTCTTGCAGTCAACAGCACTTGGGAAGAATTACAGAATCACCCGTGATCTTTCGCATTTGAGTCGACAAGCCCAGTGGCACTTAAATTCGGTGTCTGAGAGACTAATACCATTGAACACCGTCAATCACGGTAGAACGTGCGAAAGAGATAATTTTTGAAAGAGACTATTTTAGAGAGAAAAAACAAATAAAAGAAGATGCACCTTATATAAATGCATCTGATATGTTTATCACGAATCTGATCGTTGATTATCTGCACATTCCGTTATTTCTGAGATCAGCATAGTTGACGTTGAAAGAATTTTTTTAAATATTTTGTTTTGGGTATCCTCCGCTAGGAAGTGTGTGTGAAAATAAATAAATTTCAAGACTTGGTGCTTTCCTGGCGTACGATATGAATAAAGTCTTCACGGGATTCCCACCAGGTTGGATGTTCAGCCAGAGCCGACGTTTCATTGAAACGTCGGCTCTGGCTGAACATCCAACCTGGTGGGAATCCCGTGAAGACTTTATTCATATCGTACGCCAGGAAAGCACCAAGTCTTACATTACTCACCTCTACGGGGAGGAAATACATCGATCCATTCGTCGCTTCGAACATCTGCGGAAGGAGAAAGCGAGACTGCTCAGTGCTCTCGCCTTCCTCCTGAGGTGCCGGGACAAGGACATCATACCCAAATTTGCCGATACTAGATGTGCGGTAAACTCAGCACGGGCCAAACGCATCATGCGGAAGGCAAGTGCTGCTCTGGTCCGAGAACGCATACACTACAAGAGAAGAACTTTGGACGAGAACGCGAGGAATTTAAAGGCTCTACACCTTCGCCTCGCGGTGATTCTCACTCCATTTGACTGGGAATACATCGACAAAGCAACGGCTGCCCAGGGTCAACTTCTGCTGCGAAACAACACAGAGAGACAGAAAAGGAAGTACGACCAACTTCACAAGCAAGAGACGCCTCCAGAGCTGGACAAAAAGCGGATTATCATCAACATGACTGGAGAGGACCTTGACGAACCAACAGTGTCGGTCCTTTCGAAAGGTCTGAACTTTGCGCCTGCACCGAGGTCGATCCCATACAGCGATATCGTCGGAGGAATAGAGCAAGCCATACGAAAGCTGCCTGGAGAGACCGCGGATGAGATTAGGAGCGACGTCGCGATGGTCCTTAAAAGAGCCGCTGTTCCCAAACCAAACATCACAAGAGATGAACAGGAGGCTCTCCGCCGCTTGAGGGATAACACGGAACATGCTATCCTTCCCGCGGACAAAGGCAACGCCACGGTGGTAATGGCGAGGGAGGATTACGCCCGCAAAATCCAGGATATCCTCCAAGACGAAGCCTACCGGCCAATACCAAAGGACCCGACGGATAGCAGAATCAGGAAAACAATTGCTCTTATCAAAAAATCGGGGCTGCCAGAAGAAGCAAGGAGGAACTTGGTACCACAGGCACCCGTTCCCCCGAGACTGTA
Organism: Pyrrhosoma nymphula; assembly: GCA_963573305.1. NCBI lineage: Eukaryota > Metazoa > Arthropoda > Insecta > Odonata > Coenagrionidae > Pyrrhosoma > Pyrrhosoma nymphula. Next base: position 103,381,985 of record OY754337.1, on the reverse strand, counting down.
TGGATTGCCTAAGGTACACAAGCCTGGAACACCCCTGAGACCCATTGTGAGTGCCATTGGCGCTCCTACCTACTATTTGGCGAGATACCTCACCAGCGTCCTTCCGCCGCTGGTGGGAAGATGCGATCATCACATAAAAAACTCGGAGGAGTTCGTGAAGACGCTGCGCAACATCCATCTAGACCAGAGGGACATCATGGTGAGCTTTGACGTCGTGTCCCTCTTCACACGAGTTCCCCTCAAGGACACGCTTCAACTCCTGAGGACCCGCTTCGACCAGAATACGTTGGAACTATTTCATCATGTACTGACAACGACGTACTTCATGTACGATGGAAAATTCTTCGAGCAGACGGAAGGCGTCCCCATGGGATCTCCCCTCTCTCCTGCCATAGCCAACCTTTTTATGGAGGATTTTGAGGAGAGGGCTCTATCCAGCGCCCCACATAAACCTAAATGCTTCTACCGCTACGTAGATGACACATTCATCGTTTGGCCCCACGGGCAGGAGGCCCTCCAGGAATTCCTCCACCACATGAATAGCCAGCACCACAACATCAAGTTCACGATGGAGCAAGAGAAAAATGGATGTCTGCCGTTCCTTGACATCCTAATACATCGAAAGGAAGATGGATCCCTGGGCCACCGGGTGTATCGCAAGCCCACTCATACAGATCTCTATTTGAATGGGCGGAGTCACCATCATCCCGCTCAACGAAGAGGGGTTCTGACAACTTAAGTTCATCGCGCCTGAACCATAGCCGATGAAGAAAGCCTGCCCAGCGAACTGAAACACCTGCGGAAAACGTTCAGGCGGAATGGATACGGTGAGAGGGACATCCATCGCGCTCTTAAGAAACCCTCCGATGAAGACATGACTGTCCTGAAAAGAACTGATGAGAAGAAAGAGAAACCGGTCGCGAGGGCTTGCATCCCATTCATCTCCACTATATCCGGGAGGATATCGAGAATTCTGGGTAAATATCAAATTGAGACAATCCATAAGCCACCACAGAAACTGAAATGTAAGCTAACCAGAGTCAAGGACAATCTTGGACTGAAGACGCCAGGAGTATACCAAATCCCCTGCGAATGTGGAGAGGTCTACATTGGAGAGACTGGTCGGACTATCGAGACCCGGATTAAGGAACACAAGACTTGCATCAGACTGGCCCACCCCCAGAAGTCAGCCGTCGCGGAACATAGTATCAACCGGGACCATAGAATCGTATTCGACGACGCAAAACTTCTTTGCAGATCAAACGGATACTGGGACCGGTTGACAAAGGAAGCTATTGAGATAAGGTTGGCGGATAAAAACTTCAACCGCGATACGGGATACGCGATCAGCCATGCATGGAAACCAGTTTTAAAGATAATTAAGACGGCGCGAAAAAACAACATCCACAGAAACGACAACGGCCAATCAGAAACGACCTGACGCACGGCCGGAAGATATATAAACCCGGACAAATTTTGACCCAGCACTCAACGCCCTGAGGACGATGGCAGAGTTAGCCATTGAAACGTCGGCTCTGGCTGAACATCCAACCTGGTGGGAATCCCGTGAAGACTTTATTCTCATCAATAAATTTCAAATTTATTTAATTCATCATAAACTATAAATCACTGAGAGAATATCAAAAGTTATAATTCTGAAAATAATTTTTCTGAAGCTTTCACTGATATTGGAAATTACCAAGTAGGTAGGTACTATTAAAAATAAAAAGATTTATACTATCAACTTACACTTCCTTCCTCTCAGAAAAACGCAACTTTTATTTGATCAACGATCGAATTCATGATCTACACATCACATGTTTGAAGTTTGTAAAGTGCAACAAATCACATAAATTATTTGTAAAAGTGCCTATTCTTTCAACTGGTTGTTCATAGCAAATAGTAACCATAGAAAGACGCGTGAATTTTTTTTTATATTTTCGGAAGAGGAGTGGCAAATATTACTATTTCCACCTATTCCTTGACACAAACATATATCACATAGCAATTCGACTCTTAAGGATTGAGACACAAAATTCAGAGTCAATGAATGTCTCCAAATTTGGCTTAAAAAAGGAAAATATTTACATTCTGAGACATGAAGTTTGTAAATATTAGTATTCATATATCTAAAACAGGGTGTCCTTTTCTCGAAATGCGTTACACAGGCTCAGATTATTTTTTATCACATCTGAGAATGGCGATGATTAGAGACTCAAACTCATATGTAATTTTTAATGCCAAATATATATGGTATTTTATGGCGTTAATATATTTTCTTTTTGATTTAGTTACTGTTACTAATGGTGATGACATATGATGACATGTTGATGAATAATATTTTTATGGCCAATATAACACTGTTAATCATAATGTGGCAAGCAATAAGAAACGTGATAAAAATAGGTAGCAACCGCCAGAAAACTCTACGAAGCATTATGTTCAACTTGACAATTACGCTTACACGACCCTTTTTATCTCCCTGGCGTGGTTTGTGTAACGATGTTTATCCGTTTCTCCTTTGTTTTATTTTTTTGCGCGTTACAAACTCTTCTCTACTTTTTCCCTATTTTTCTCCTTTGCTCTTTGGGATTACCTGACACAGGGAGCTCGTCTGACCACCAGATGGTGGGATGAGGGAGAGGGAGGGAGAAGGAAGCGATGGAGCCAAGGATGGGGAGGAGGAGAGGAAGCAATGTAAGAAAACGGCAAAAAAAAGTACACGTACCCGACACGGTGGGGGCCGGAAGGGGAGGGGGGCAGTGGGGGTTTATCGTCCAAGTCGAACGCTACTTCCACTTCTTGTGCAACGTCCAACTGGGTGTACAAAAAGCCGCGTGTTGGGACGAGGGCAGCTACTAGGTGTACGTCCGAGAATCTCCCGAGAGGTGCGGGTGGATGTGAGTTGGATAAAAAAAAATACCGGGACAACAAACTCGACGTTCCGCCTTTTTTCCCATTTTCTCCGCGAAGTGCTGATCTTTAATTTAAGAGCCCTTCCCTACGTTACCTTCGTCACCGTAGAGGAACGTTTCCTCGGGTAATTGGGAAAACAGCATATCACATTCTGACCGAATTTTTTTTCCATACTTTTTTGACAATGACTCTAGCTTTGACGATGAGACTGTGTAAATTGGCACACGCCTGAGCTCATTCCAACGAGGCAGCTTGGTACATAAACGAAAACTGGTTACTGACTACCGAATCACAGTTCCTTGCGGGGATTTGCGTATATGTGGATACTTTGTCGCAGTCAAAATGTACTGTAGATCAAGTGTGATAAACGAATAGTTTCAGGCTTAACTTTGTGGAAGTATTTCATTATGCAAGAAAGTATCTGAAGTTTATTTTTTCTTCCATAATAACTGTTGTCACAAAATCCCGCCAGGCTATTCATTTAAAATTAAATCTATAAAAATGTGTAGTTAGATGTGATATCGCTGAATTTAATTTTGCAGAACACTATACCATTAATTGTTTTCATAGTCAATCATTAACAAAATTCCAACCATATTTCCAGCCTAATTTTAGTAATTTAAAATTTATTAGTAATATATTTACTCAACAATCACAGGTATATGCTATGGTTGATGACGTGGCTGAATTGTTCTTCTCATGATTACATTAATTTTATTCCGTGTGACCCAAAAAACAACAGGAATAATATGTGCTATTATATTGAGAAATGTACGCATGCACTGCAGTTCCCTAACGTAAAACATCTTCATTTAGGGCCAGTTTCACCAACTCGGATAATATTCACTGTTACCGGAGTTTACGAAAATTCGGATAAAATAATTATCCCAGTAATCTGTTGAACGTGTTTCACCAACGTCATTGTCGTCATTATTATCCGAGTTTTCGAAAACCGAGATTATTGAAAGAAACCCTTTGGATTGTAAATTTTTCATACTTCTACGTCAGGAAAAGAAAAGACGGTATCCATCCGCATTGTTACTGACAAGAGCGTGGTTTAAAGGGAAGGGTATTCTCTCATCTGTAGATTATTTTACAATTAAACGTTAGATTGTGTAAGTTTTGTATTATTTCCGGCATTCATCGCTTATGGTTGCTTTAATCACAAGGATAGTTTTTGCAATTTCATGGGAAATCAATTGATATTAATGAGGTGAGGAATATACGGTGTATATGCTACAGTCTAGCTTGCATTTACCCAATTACACCTTACTGTAATATCCCCAGGAAATTCTTATAAAATATTTCATTATTACGGTTTTGAAACAGGCAGATGATAATTCTTTCCATATCCTTGGCAATATTACAGATTTACCTATACTCACTGGAGCGACCCTGGATTGCGTTTCTGTTCTATGATGGAGCTTAAATCACAAATGATGGTACAACAAGTGCAACAAATACTCGGATCATACTCTGATGTTTGAAATAAAAACACACCAGACCTGCACTAGATTTTTCCGGGGAAAAAACTAATCTTTCTTCTACTTGAGCTTCATAGAAACCAATATAAACAGTATATTATTTCATAGCCTACACTTGTAAATGGCCAAAATAATATGATTATTATAATGCTTTACCATCAATGTAACATTTTGCAAATAACACGTAATGCACTGATGATAACATGAGCATGCCTTACCTGTCTGACAAGGGGGGGATACGACCGTCGGGTGGCCAATCGAGCTATAATTTTATGATTTGGTAGTTCATGATTAATAATTCAATATGCTGAAGCGAGACGACGAACCTCCTGTAATCGTTTTTAGAAAAAAGCATTTAAAAATCGTAAAAAGCATGAATAAAAAAATCGTAGAAGCAGGAAAAGCACAATGATTGCCGACTACACGAAATAATGGAGAACGCGTTCGGAGTGACTAGGTAGTGTACTGTTCTTCCACATCCTATTCTCAATTTCAGAGCATTCCAAAATTCAATCTGATCCTTGGGTGTAATGTGGATTACACCAATGGTGCAGACCAGACCGCACAGTTTTCCATCCATGTGATGGAAAACTGTGGTCCTCCTGGCGCCATTCGTTAAGCGTAGGCTAATGCCGACGCCGAGTTGCTATCCACAGTTTATCTTCTGTCTCCAATCCCTAGCTGATCCATTCTCAATTCTCAATGAAAGCATAAGCAGTCTTTAGGGTGGATTTCACCCCCAATTACGTATTAAAATGAAATTATTCTGACCCCCTATAAATGATAAATTACCATTGCAATATCCGAATATATATTTTAATATAAAAAAATAAATATGGAACCGCCTTTGAAAAGGCTTCTTCAGCCCTGGCTCCAATCCCTACCCTGTTAACGACACAATAATTTTAAAAAAATTGCCTAAAAATATTTTTTATTGAAGTAACGATGATAATAACACAATACATAAAAATTAAAGCAATGAAAAAGGGAGTAAAAATGCTGGCGACGGTGGGGATGGATCCCCTGCCTATGATCGATTGCCTGTTCCAGCCGAGCGCCTTATCCACTGTGCTATCACCATCAGTTTATATAGTATTACACCCCTTGTGAGTGAACAGTAAAATTCCAAGTTACGTTCGATGAGAACGTGCCGCCTGTCATTTGTTGATCACTTGATTTTTTCCCGAGGGTTGTGGGTCATCTTCAGATAGTTGAACTTTGGCGGGACCGTGGTCTGTGATGATTCCCTCGCTGCCTTTGAATTAATTGTGAAGTAGCTGCGTTTAATGACAATTTGAGACGTGGGAATAGAGTATGTACATTCACTAAAAGGAAAGAGATAAATAAGAAAGCGAAGACTTGTCTTTGACATACTTGTTTTGAATAAAAAAAGGTATTGATGAAGCGCACATTGCTATAGTTGCATTTTCATTGTAACTGAAGCGGTGGAATTTCATTCAAAAGCTTCCAAAGAAATCTTATCAGGATTTGAAACGGGAAATGGAAATGACGAAGGCGTGCATCAGGAACATAAATTTCATTTCTCGAACTGGAGACGAGGGATCCCGTATCATTCGCTTAGAATCGCCGAGACAATTTTCACCTTAAAAACATTCGAAGCAACAGATATAGTTAATGTTTTGGCCCGACTCTCCGACACTGTTTTTGAAAATTCAGAAATTCAAGATGAATGTATTCCAACTGAAAGTCCAGAGCGTAAAAAAATGTCTTGAAAAAAAAAAAGAAAAAAAAAATATTGCTCCTGTTGGGAACTGGTGTACTTCGTACCCGGAGTCAAGAACTCTAGCCACTAGCCCACGACGACATATGTAAAAAATTGAGAAATTTGTCATTTTATATCCTCAAGAATGCGTCATCATGGTATGGCATTACATTTTTGCCTCCGATTTGAGTTATTTTAGGCGCAAATGGTTCTTCATAATGTTCCCAAGGGTCTTATTTACACACAATAACTATCACTGTTTACAAATATCAAGTCGCACTTAATAATTTTGGGGGAATCTGGCACAAAAGTCGTAAATTATGATACATATTTGTAACGTAATTCAGTGTGCTCTTCGCCTGAGACGTTTGTGAGGGAAATTTGTACATTAAGTTCTTATTACGCGAATAAATGACGTTAGATTAATATCAAGCATGGTATCAATGATTTAATAGAATGCTTTTATTATCAATGTATGCTAAAATACACTATTGAAAGTTATTCATAAAGTACGAAGAGAGGGATTTCCCTTGTTTACCTACCTTTCGTCGCTAGAAATATTTTATAGTTAATTTCGACCATAATGTGCCTCATACAGCCTACAAACGCATTTCTCAATTTAAAGCAAAATGGTACTAATACCCTGAGAGGTTAAATTGCAGCAATAAACAATTATATATTTATTAAATAATATCATACCTTACGAGGTGCTCGGGTGTACGCGGGTTATCTCGGATAAGCTTTAAACCGAGGAATATCGCCAGTAAAATGTTTAACCGAGATAATTCTCCAAAACCGAGATAATGCTACTGGTGAAACAGGAACATTGTATTATCTCGGTTTTTCGGAAAATTATCTGAGTTAATTATATTATCCGTGTTGGTGAAACTGGGCCTTAGAATGAAATAATAATATTTCATCCAATATAAGATCTTCTAAATGAACAGCATAATTTGATAAAATACCTAAATACAGTAGATTCCGGTTAATTGGGACACATCGGGACCGGTGTACTTTGTCCCAATTAAGTGGCTGTCCCGTTTATCCGAAGTATCCCGTAAATATGTTTAAATAAGCGTTGAAATGAAAGTCAGAAAGCTAAATGACAATCGAAACGCAAAATGTTTAATTGCATAGTATTTAAACAACTAGTTAATGAGAAAACATACATTATAAACATTTTTGGAAACCTTGTGTCATAAAAAAATCTCTTGGAATCGATCTACTTCGGATAAATTCCCTTTACGAAATCCAGCAAAAGACGGATTTGTGATTAGATATAGAATTAACGATGGAATATTAGAAAAAAATAATTTATGATCCAAAGCTTCATTTGCATAGAAACCAGGGAGTAATTATTTAATTTGTAGCTCCTAGTTGAAGGAATTAGTCCAGGGTGTTCTTCTTCATTCTCTTCACTCTCGTCGCGCATACAAGGTCGGAACAGGCATCTGAGGACGATATCGGGCTTCCTTCGTTGCCCTCTTGCATGAAGTAGCGTCACAACCCATCAATAAATTTCCTGAAATCTGCAGAAGTCACTCGGCTACACTGAGATACGTCTTCATCTCCATCAGTCTCCTCGTCTTCAACCAAACCTTGTTGTCTCGCTAGTATAGTTTCCACTATATCATCTTTGCTGCTATCATTGTTGTCATAACAGTCCACATTGGAGTCGATCCTTTCAAACTCCTTAAAGTTCTTTACTTGACGCAGCTCGGAAGCAGATTCATTTTTACTTTCAAATTCAAGTTCTTCCAATATTTCTGCACTTGAGTGCTTAAAACCTCAATGAATGAAACAATTTCTAATCGTTTTACTGGTGACTTCTCACCTGCTATCTGCCAAAAACATTACTGCTTGCAGGACGTTCACCTTTGAGCTCACTTCCTTGGCAGTTGAAGACGATGTCAGAAGATTATCTGATTGCTAGATTGATTAGATGCTAGAATTGATTGATCAATGAATTTTACGCGGTATATTGTTTTCAAATTTTTGATGATCCCATGTCTATTGGTTGGATAAGAGATGTTGTGTTGGCTGGTAAAAATTCCAGACAGAAAAATTCCATGTTTTTTAAGACGTTGGAGCAATTAGGGTGTGCCATACAATTATCCAGAATAAGAATCACTTTCCTCGATTTCCGCGCTAGTTCCTTATCCCAACTGCTTAACTAATGACTGAAGAGGCCTGCAATCATCCACGCATTTTTATTGGCGTAATATTCCACCGGTAAGCTGTTCATTCAAAACCTCTTAAAGCAGCGAGGGTTAGTACTTTTTCCAATATCCAAAAGTTTCCTTTTATCACTTCCCGACATGTTTGAGCAGCACCAAACAGTAATCCGTTCCATCGCTTCTTTAGACCCACTTAGGGTAAAGGTGAGATTTTGGTTCCGATAGGTCTGTTGAAAGTGGGAGAAAATTATGTTAACGCTGGCGAGACGAAAGCTCACCCTTACCCCACTCAGTTCCACATAACTGTAGCAAAGAAAGCCATTAGGTGGCTCGGTAATACATGCCGGTTTCATCGGCGTTGTACACATCATTTGCACAGAATTCCTGAAGTAGGGTGTGTAGCTTCTTACATCTCCATTCCTCTGCACATACAAAATCAGCAGTATGTTTTTCTCGGTGAGCATTTTTTTAATTTTATTTCGTTTCTACTCTTCCGTCTAGATAGCCAACCATCTCTTGACTTGAAACCAGTATGGCCAAGCTTCAAAGCTAATTCCTCCGCCCTTTTTTTTTACATAGGTCCACTGAAACAAACTCCTCGTCCACTAACAATGGAAAACCATTGATGAAAAGCGTCCTCGATATCAGGATCTTTACCTTGGCGTTGGCGTTTTTGGGTAGCACCTGGTTTCCTTTTACTGACTGCTCCAATCTTCTCTAAGTTTATCCTGCTGCTGTATTAATCGGGCTATCGTTTATTTTGGCACTCTTGTTATCTCCGCCAAACAACGAAGACTGGTTTGAGGCAGATGGACCTTAATTCGCTCCAGTATTGTAATTTTTGCAGCCATTGAAAAATCCTTACGCTGCGTGTTAACCTGAATAAGGAACTTTTTCAGGAGAAATTTCGGGAAATGAGGAGGAATCACCTTCACCCTTCTTTCCTCAAAACATTTTATCTTATGACAGATCGCCTACAGCCTAACCTTCACCCTAATGGTATAATACGCTAATGAAGCCAAGTTGTCAACTTACACAGTATGCACCTCCGTGACCACAAAATCTAAATCCACTTCTAGCTGGACTACCTGAGAACGAAGGTGAGTGTTCAAACAGTGAAGCATTAATTGAAAGCGCTTTCATGACTGACTTCGTTTAGCGACGGTAAATGAGACAGTAACGGTTGCAATAGGTTCCCTCATTGGAGATTGGTTCAGATGCATAGGGAAAATGTACCAAATGATTTACAAGAGCTTAAAAATTTGTATTTCTTCAAGGGAATAGGAGGCAAATACAGCCGATGCATGGCCCGATTAAGCGGCTTCCTGTCCCAATTAACCGGAGAAAACTCAGGGACTTTCTTCAATTGGGTTCTGTTCTTGATGATTTGTCCCGAATAAGCGGCTATCCCAAATAACCGGTGTCCCGATTAACCGGAATCTACTGTATCACCATATACTTAGATAACATTAAGATGGCAAAAATAGGAGATAAAATGTTTTCGTGAAAGTTTAGGTATTGAAGTTTATATTTGTGAAATTGTAGGTATTTTTTAAATTAAACGAGTCTCAATGAAAATATTCAAATATCCAGGGATCAGTATTTGATTTTTTTATATGTTAACTATATAACATCGCACCTTACTCCCAGCTCAATGATATGCTAGAATGTCATTTCCACATCTATTTTGACTATGGCATTAAAGATGATGCAAATAGCTCTTATTTCACAAGTCTGAAAAAATAGAAAAAGACGGCATAAAAAATTAGAGGAACGTGTTAAAAGTGGGGTCTGGAAATAAAAATATTTGAAATGTAATAAAAAACAAAAAAGACGAAATTCGACATGAAAAAAATAACTTTAACTGACATGTATTTGAACCCGAATCTCCCGATTTCCGGTAAATTTTGTTACTTCGTGTGACTGCTTGTTACTCGGTAATACACCTGACAGGAATTTGGAGGTCCGGGTTCAAATCCCAGTGAATTTGAAAGATATTTTTATACGAATTTTATTTCTTCGATATATATCTGCACCCGTGCGCGTGACTGCGTAGCAATTAATTCGTGCATTTGGCAGTGCTTTTGAAAGAAAAATAATATATTTTTAGTGGAGGAACTTATTTTATAAACTGAGAAAAGTGTTAGACACTCATCATCAGTAGTCATGAAACTGAAAATTGTCTTTCTGCAGCTCTCCGCTCATCCCCCCTTTAAACTCAACCTTAATACCTACACAACCTTTCAATTTAACGTCCCTAAAACTTTCATTCATGTGTTGCAACCACCTCTTCGATAATTCTTTCCATTCCTTTCTCCTCCCAGCGTTGTAATTAAGAGTATTAGTTGTGTCTAAAAAATTAGACGATGTAAAGAGTAGAATATATGTAATACTGAAAAGGAAAAACTGGAAACAACCATTAACTAAAGCGTAAACAAGGCAAAAGAGCAATGCCTATCCTGAAGATTTTTACTGCAGGACCTACTAGGAGGATGTTTCTCGATAGAAAGCAAGTAGAGAATTTACAACGTTATTTTTAATGGAAAATCCATTGCGTACATGAAAATCATAAATAATCCTGTCTACTAAGTGCACGTCTAGAGAGAACCAGTCGAAAAATCAACGAGGGAGAGAACAAGGGATATATGTTTTAGAGAAATCATGAGGGTCCACCATATTAGATGAAATTAAAATCGTATATACATGTACAGTTACATGTAAATGTTTAATGTAAATATGAAATGAGAGACTCCCTAAGGGATTTTTGGCGTAGTACCCAAATAAAAGTGTGAAAACCGAGGGAATTCAGATAGAAGGAATAAAGAAGAAAATGAGGGAATTATAATTTTTTTTAACTTGTTAATGACCGAGAAGAGTTTAGCGCCATCAATGCATTATAATTCACATATACGTTGGCCGTCATAGTAAATACATTGCAATTTATCAACCTGAATAGAGAATGCAAGGGTCTTGTACTTATTATACTGAAATCGTTCAACATAGGAATTTAGTACATAGCTAATAGATATTGCAACTCATTCATCAAAAATTTTATGAAGTATGTTAGTGGGAACTTATTTCTCAAAAATTCACTACATAAATTTGTTTCTTTTTCTCCTCTTAATATTTCAACAAACATCTTTAGCCCGTTACACATAAATATTTACTCAACTAATGTATAATCATAGTAATATAGGTAGATCAAATTACCTAAAATAAAAAAATCCGATTCTATTGTCAATTGAGAGATTTTTTAAACTAATCCTCTGATTCCTTTTTGCAGTGGCAAATGAAAACATTTCTTGATTAGTAGATTAGTGATATATGTATACCAATTGTCATATGATAGGTGATAAATTCCTATCATTATAATTCTTCTGGAAGGAAATTCATATGATGATAACACATTTAATCCCTTCGCTGGAAACTGATATGGAATCCCAGAAGGGAAGAGGAGCTAAAGATAAACACGGTAGTTAAAACATTTATGATTCAAAAAGAACTAATCAGCTGTACTACATCTTGAATTATTGTATGGAATGGTCTGTTAGCAAAGTATTTTATCATGTCAAATATTAATCTGAATCTAAAGGATAGAAACATTATTTCCACAAAAATAGACCTTTTCACCAATAAAGTAGCGAGTGTTGAGGAACTACCTTTTTATTTTAAAAAGAAGGAGAAATCAGTGAACGGTAAACTGAAGCTTGCTAGCATCTTCGGTTACATCATTTCTTGACCCTTGTATCTGCTGTCTCATCTTAGCTGGAGCACGATTCAGAGGGTAAAAGGAAGTACGCAATCCTTTCATAGTCGCTGGTGCGATCGTACATTGTTTTGAAGAGGGGAAGATGTCGGACAAAAAAATTTGAGTCGCGGTGGAGATGAGGGAAATATAAGACGTTCCTCATTTTTAGTTTTCTACCGATAGCGCGCACAAAATTTTGGAAGAGAAAAAAGTCGGTGGAAACTCACGGGGAACATAGCGTGAACGCCCGGGGGAGATGATGGCCATTGTTACCGGGAAAGGAAGCGTGAGGAAGTGGAGAGACTGGCTGTGGAAATGTTGGGAGGAGGACGAGGTCTCGTGGTTCGAAAGGAGGATGGGCTATCCGTGCAAAGCGATGAATAAGAGCGGCTCGGAGGTATTGTTTGGCATTATGGATGTCCCTTTATCACGCAAATGAAACTTTAGCCCGAGGTAGGGGCACAACCTAAGCAAATTACTGCGAAAGAGAATGTTACGATACCGCGGCGTATGTTCGATGCGTACGTTTCCAGAAACCTAAAAGTGCGTGCAGCAGGGGATGTTAGGGTTCAAGGGCATCGACGTAATGTTTTACGTGGCATACCCCGCGACGCTTCGGAGGGACGTGTCGCAGGAGGTGTTAGAACATAAGAAATTGGAGTAGATTGGGAAAATACTATTGGGAAAGCCAAAGTCTACGACTATGGCTTTCCCAATGGAATCGATTAAAAAACGAAGGCATGGAAAGAAGGAATATCGATACAAACTTGTTCGACATTATCCATCTAATATTTTAGTTCTAGCTTGTTAAATCTCCAGCAGGTACCATCCAGGCTCTTTTTATAACTGCATTATTCTCTCAGAGTTTTAATAGAAGAAGTTTTCTACAAAGTTTGCGGGGTTCCTGAGAATTTGGTTCATTTTTCAATTAAAATCTCAAAGTCACAAAGTACAACGGATTAGGTCTAACTAGAGCCATGCAACGTCTCTCCAAACTTTTTGACCTCGAACAAGTTGTTTGACAAAACCTTGTCACTTTAATTTTCTACATTTAAATACTCTCAATCATATATAGATACCTATTATTATTGTGATAGGTGAATGCGAGTGGGAAAAAAACTCGTGAAAAATGGTTTTCCACAGCTTTTTATCTTAAGTTCATACCACCAACAAGTATAATGAGGTAGTTTACACAGTTTCCTCATGCCAGCTTGTTTAATGAAGTTTTTCCTGTCACATTAAGAATTCATTTTCAAGAAAATATAACCAGCTCTGTTACGTATAAAGTTTCAAATAACCACGCTAAACGAAATGGCATAATCGTGAGCGCACACATTGTTGTAAAATTAGCTTTCATGCCAGAAACTGACATCGCAAAACGCTTAATGGTAAATATTACCATGCGCAAATGACAGATTTTGATATCTTATCACTGTATTTCTTAAAAATTCACTTTAAAAATAATTGGTATATTTGGCTATTCCCAGCGTGAAATAAATGAGTGAATTTCAACCATCAAGGATAAGAATGGGAATCCTGCCAAATAATGAATAGAGGAGTCGGACGACTGACATTATCTAAAGACGAGATCTAGTCTACCGTGACAGAATGTGACAGCTGAGGCACGTGGTTTAAATCCAGATGAAATGAAAATGTGATGCAAATTATGGATTGTGCCACACATTTGAGTAACGTGATCGTAAACACAGCTGACTTCAGCCGTAATATTAATTGTTAACATGCTCGTAAGGAATCCTTAAAGCATTTTTCTCTTTTTAATTTTATTCCCGGAATCGATTAAAAGCTCCAAAATAACATAAATATCCGCAATAACCAATCAAATTCATTTGCGTTTGAAACGATGGAGTTGCATGGAAAAGCATTTTGCCCTCGCAAAAAAACCATCACAGAATTTTCAATGAATCGCTCAACGATACATGCATTTAACACTATCAAAGCAAATTTCCATGCATACGTGAAAGGTGCGTTTATAATTATTTCTGACGACAGCCACATAAAAGAGGAAAATACTGAACAAGTTGGCTAAAAAATATAAAGTTTAAAGTCCCAGTGCAAATAAGACCTCAAAACAACACCATTCACTGAACTCGTTCAATTGTCTGTGACTGGTTTAAATTGTTATACCGATTATTTTATAGTTATTGTTATCAACTATTCCGCACTTGTAGTTGGTGTAAAAGAAGGCCTCGAATAGGCATTCGATATTTCTCCCAAATATGAGAAAATATTTTTCTAACATGAGGTTGGTTATCCAAGGAATGATAAATGACAAAATCATTGTAAAATATATGAATATTAAGTCGAATCTTTTCTGAAATTCGAGTAACATTTCCATCAGTAAAATAATTTTTTCTCTGTATTTAAGAGAGTTCTTCTTCTTTAACTGCAAAATAAAACTGTTGGTTAAAAGCACCCATGGTGTTCGTGGAAATACTGTAATAGGAGTTCCAATTTGTACATAGGATATTCAAGAAAGGTTCTTATACCTCTTGCATACAATAAAGAGCCATAAAATGCAGACGCATAATGCAGGAAGCTGAACAATACACTCGATGCCAAACATACAGCAAGAAAGATCACTTACTTTCCCGGCAAATTCTGAATGTGAGGTCTATTTGGGATCTTCACCGGGACAAATTCTACGTTGCTACCAACGTATCGATGGCCGAGACGTCCATTCAGTCCTTATGACTCGGAAATTGAAAATTCGGCGGAATTGCAGAATTTGACCTGGTGAATATCCCGAATATACCTCATATTCGGCAAGAGTATGAAATGTAATCAATGGTGTATACTGTTTTTGCTAAGCCATCCTTTTGTTACATTTTGATCTGGCACCATCCAGCTTGCCATCTAAAATAATTCAAAATTTAATTTAATGAAAAATACAACAAGAAAGGTATGTTTCGTTCTCTACGTTTTCTCACTAAAGATTCGAAGAATGAGCAACGCTGGTAAAGAGTTTGATTTGGAGTGTAGCGTTGTATGGGGCTGAAACATGGAGTCTGAGAGAGTAGAAGACAAGAATAGACTGCAGGCTTTCAAGATGTAGGTGTGGAGGAGGATGGGGTGGGTTCGGTGGGCGGAAAGGAAGACAAGCATGGAAGTTCTTGGTATGGTTGGTGAGTAAAGGAAGATTGTGGAGAAGATAGGGAAGAGGCAGAATAGGTGGTTGAAAGACGATGTTTTTACGTCCGTGATAGAGAGAAGGGTGTAGGGAAAGTGGTGAAGGGGAAGGAAGTGAATAGGTATGAAGAAAGAAATAATTGACGTAGATAGGGTCGTCTACGCATGTCAAAATCAGGAGGAATATGCGACTTTCAATAAAACCTACCTTTATCCGGTAGACTAAGTTAATGAATGAATGAATTTAACGCGCTCCATCTTAAGGTGTGCTAATGAACAATGGATGCATGTATTTACAAACCTAAGATCCCACACGGCAGTTACCTTGGCCGGCTCCAAATTTGTGGCCATCCACCGTTTGAATAAAATAAATTTTAAACTTATCAATATTCGACACCGTGTTTGAACATTTTCGGTTAAACATTTTTTGTATCTGATCTTATTCATTGTCTAGTTTTCTTATGTAACCGATACGAGAGCAGCTGATACTTAAATGTGAATGCCGAAGCGAATCTATTGCGACATATATGGATCCATCTTCCGTAGTTCTGCGTTTTTTAACGTTTCTACTTAGTTACAGGAGGCGTGTCACGTCAAATCAAAGAACTTGCATATCTAGATCAACTGAGATAACTCATCTATATGATAGCATGCCATGATAGCGTGCTAAATCAAAATGTTGATAGATAGTAAAAAATCTTATATACTTGCATACTAGTCTTTTGCTTCCGCACTGTTTAATGCTTATAACAGACCTTGTGTGACTACAATTTCCACAATATTAATTATGAGCTGTTTAGCATTTCACTTACCGCGTTCAATTACATAATCCTGACTTCATGACTTCCTTCGGTTTAATTAATTTTCATTTCAACATATAGTTTCCTTCTGACTGCTAGGCACTAACCCAATTATCATGCATATGCACAATCTATTAAGCTCCGGGTTATCCTGGTACGTATAAGCTTCAGACAGTGTTAGTTTATAATTAATTTTAATAAAGTTTAATTTGCCAAGTTCAAGTAATTTTAAAGTCTGTTTACAATAGTAAACTAAGCAAAAGGTCAAGGAAGGTCAAACTTGTGTTTTTGGGCATAGTACTGGGAAGGAAACGTTATTAAGCGAGAAGAATTTTCTATTTTCATTCATAAGTTATCCCAAAGCAATTGTGTATATTACTGTGATTTTCAAAATATAATAAATTATATTAGAGTGTCGGAGAAGAAGTGAAATGGTGAGGAGGTGGAGTAGAAAATATCTTTTTTCCATATTTTATTGATTTGCCATTTAATATGCCACAAATGATCGCATTTATTATCGACTTTCTTTTTCTACTAATTCATCTCATGCAATATACTCTACATCAATAAGTAGTGTGACCACTTGATTTTCATCCATCCTTATCTACTTGTCTAAGTCTACGAATACTTTTTCCGTACGTCTCATTACCTATAATGCGAGTAGTATAATCTCTACAGCCTAACTATCGTTAAAAAATCTCAGCTGTTTTGAAGTTCTGATTAGTACTCGGGATGCACTCTTGATCACGACCTTATTACCATAATTACTTGGAGATGATCAAAGATAGACATTGATTGAATCATCAGGAAATTGACAAGCATGCAAAGGGTTGTTGCAGTGCGAGAAAGATTTGCAGAGATATTTCGCGATAATTGGAGTACGTACAGTTCTCGCGAAAGCTTAAGGCGTTCGGGTGTGCAGAAAAAGACGTCGTGGAGGGGTAAATTTTGGTGGAAGGGGCAGGAAAAAGGGATGTAGGGGAAAGTGAAGATATGGCATTTGTAACATGCATGATTGTATTTTAAAAATGGAATTTGTATGACATGGACAACACAAACACCGCGCATCCGAACGCCATAAGCTTTCGCGAGAGCTATAGTCAGACCCATAAAAAATGCGGAAAGAATCATAATGAGTGGTAAAGAGTGTCATCAGGAGCCGGGAGAAGAACGCAAAACTACATAACACACTTTTGCTGCTAAATTTTCGGGAATAAATTACGTAACCCATGCCCTTCTCAGATTTTTCTGAATCTCATTTCGTCCCATTGATCACAATGAAGTTTTCTGTTGGGTACCAGATTAACCACGCATTCTTCATCCACCTTCTTAACCTTGCCAAATATACGGTTACTCTTTTCGTACTCTTCTATTCTCTTACGATTAGAGTAACTTTACTGTACATCCTTCACTGTTAAAATAGTACTTGAGACCCAACGTTAACAACAGTGTACCGCATTATTACTGAGTGTCCAACCTAGTGACAGAATTATAGACTAGTATAGAAAATAAATCGTGCTGAAATAATGCATGGACTACACGAGAGGAAAGTGAAGCGGGTGAGATAGAAATTTGATGACAGTGAGCACACGTGGGCAGGCTAAGCACAGTGCAGAGAGAATTGTAATGAGTGGCAAGGAGAGAAGCATCTCGGGGAAAACAGGGAGAAGGACCCGACAAAGGAGAGAAGGTTGAGAGAAAGAAGATGGGGAGGGGAAAAAAAGGAGAAACTTTTCGTGGATGGCTGGAGGCTTGCTGATGAGTCTGGACACGAGAGTCGGAGATTTTCTCGGAGAGTGCGGCCGGAAGAATTAAAAAGGGGGAGAGCAGCGTTCCCTGGGGGACTCCGGGATGGTGGAGTGCGTGGCAGTGGTTTCGGTGTTGAGGCTTGCGGGGTTTTGTGAATGTGTGGCGAAGAGTGGATTCTGGAAGTGATTTGGTGGAGAAGTATGAAAATGAAAATGGAAAAGAAATGAATGCGATGGGGAGGGCAGAGATACTTCGTTTGAAAAAATAAATCTTCGACGGTGTGGAAGGCGTTCACCAGAGTAAGAAACGTGTGCGTAGAATAGATGTACGCTGCTTACGGTATAAAGAAGTGTCTCTCATCTTGTCTTGAATGCAGATCGTTTTGGGCATGCGAGATGGAAAGAGGGAGATTTTTGCGTTTTCAGACCGTGGAAAGTAGTGAGGATGGATTGGTCAAGGGACCGGAAAACAAGGGATTGCCGGAAGTAAATTAAAACCTCACAATTACGTTGGATAGTTTAGATAAAAATAAAAATGCGTTCCCGGAAATATACCCTTGAAGACGCAGAGAATATTGAAGTGACGCCAATATTACAGAAGCGATATTACTCGAGCGCACTCTTTATGTAAGAGATTTAATCTAAGACTTACGACGACGAATAAAGGGTAAATTTATGCTGACCGAACAGAGAAGTTATGATGTGCTGGGGATATACATAAAAATATACAAACTTGGATCAATTTCCATTTATCCACAGCGCACTACTGATCATTGAATTAATTCCGGGAAATTCTGTCTCTATACCATGGTCGTCATGCAAACTATTGCAAACTATTTATTAAGTGCTCATGTACAGTCAACCTTCTTAGATAAGTGTCTTCAGCGTCATTTTGTGAAAAATCTTGATAATCACACTCAAAATCGTTTTTACATTTCGCTTTTTGACTACATTTTTTACATCCACCACCCACCACTTTAAAAATGGCCGAGTAATGACATGAGTAGTCTAACCCTTGGTTGATCAATTTTGTGAAAAGCACAAATTCTGTGTAAAGAGGTGGAGGTAACTTTTTGGAGATAAAGATATCCTCAAATGGTGAGCAGGCTCATCGATTAAAGATTTAATTTACGACTTATGACGACAAATCAAGGGGCAATTTATACTGACCGATCTCAAAAGTTTTTAAGTGCTAGGAAAAAGAATAAAGCTAACTGAATATAAAAAATATGGGTGTACCCTTTACATACTCTTTCTTTTACTTTTGCTTCACCTACAATGCAGCTGCATTTAACTATAGATAACCATTCTTAATGATAGCTGCATAACAGTCTGCTATCATTCGGTGAAGTGATTCTTCTGTTCCAATCCACGACATCAAATGCAAAGGTTTCTTGAGGTTGGTGACAACAATGCAATATTGGCTGGTCTGTCTGCATCCATTTCCCTATAAGAAGCCTCAAACTAAAATCTTTCCAATAGTATACATGGAGCTAAAATGTTTTACTCAAAGGATTTTTTCATCTCTAGCTTCAACCATTTGTAGGAAACTTTCGTCAGCACGTTCGACATACGTTCCGTAAGATTAATTGTTATTTATTTTATTATTGATAAGAAAAATGTATCCAGCCTTGGAGCTCGGAATACATTTTATCTATTAAGATAGGAATGTGTATTTTTATCAATGATTGGAAAAAAGTGATAAAATCAAATAGCCTTAATTTTTCCGGGATAGGTAGAAGGAATATAAGAGCGAGGTCATTCCGATGGGTTAAATTTTCGAGCACCAGCGAGCGTTCGGGAACGCGGCCATGTATCATATGGTAGATTCTAGGAGCGGATTTTGCCTATCCTTTTGCGAACATTACCCTCACCGCGATCTACGACTATAGGTACCTACTTCGTGAAGCCTTTTTAATATGGTCTCAATGTTTTGTTTTAAATTTTGAGGGAAGGTCTCGTTCTGCGGTCGAGTTCTTTGTTTCAAATTTTCACATTAAAACGGGTGCGCATTGTGAGATTAAATGAAGTTTCATTGTTATGCACGAAACCGGGATAATTTCCTTCACCGGAGCTGGTAAATTTCTGCATGATTTTTTTCCACTTGTATTGTGCGGGTAACAACGGGTACACCTCAGAATACCTTGCGTTGCGCTTTGTTTTGTAAAGCATCCGCATGTTTTTTTCATCCGCTGGAAAATTTATTATGAAGGGGAAATTAAGGGAGATTGAGGCTATTTTGAAATTGGGTATTAGGCATTCATTGGTGGAAAACATCATGCGCTGGTATAAGACTGCCTTCTTCACCGCAGTTTATTTATTCATGCACACATAGCGTCGCTTGTACGCGTGCAGGCACAAAATGAACAGTCATCCACGTTCAAACTTTTGCATCTCATTGGGTCATTCCTATGGTTACCGCAAACATCTATTGAAAAACGTCTGGGTCGGATGAATGCTGGAAATACTTTATTTGATTTCCAGTGAATATAGATTTTACATCGAGGTTGAATCGATTTGAATTGATTCACAACGCCCAGTTGATCCGTGAATTGATTCCGTGCTATACTTTCTCTGTGCTGTGGTCAACATGAACGCTTTATAACAGTGTCTTAGTCGGTATTTTGAGAAAATTTGTGATATTCATGATGAAATTTATGCGGTAAAATTACACAATTTCAACACCAACCATAATTTTGAAAATTGATAAATAACTATATAACGATTGAAGTTTTTTAAACCTTGTGTTATCCAGGGGCGGATCCAGGGAGCAATCTTTGGGGGGGGGGGGAACTTTGGAAAATTTGTATGAGGGTATGGGTCTGTGCGAGTTCGCACCTGCGTTCTTATGTGAATATTATATCACACATTTACTTATCTTCATAACTATGCCTGTATATCATCACTACGCCTATTATTGATGTATTTAACATCGTTAACTATGGGTTTGTTAACTCCTCTCCACTAATTCTATCCGCGATCTGGTGATGCCTGTGTATGGTACAGGGAACACCAGAATGGAAAGGAAGCAACGTTCAACGAATTATCTGTCAGTTTACATCTTTTATCATTCTCCCATACCCGTCACCCACTTGTGCTCAAGTCAATCAGTACGGTCACTACTCTAAGATAACTTTATTTGCTTGCATCCCATTTTCATAAATTTGTTACGGGCAGTAGAATTGTTACTGGCTACGTTACTTTTTCATCAGACCTCGGAATTGTGGAAAAGTCAGCATAAATCGCCGACTTCACGACCACTGATTCAATAGCGGCCAAAGTATATGAAAATGAAATTAGAGAAATGTTACACTAGTTTGTGGAAAAGGCAATTCCGTTTTACGATGTCTTTAAAAAGTATGGAAATGTTCTTTGTAAAGCATGTTGTGCTGCTAAAATCCAAAAAGTGTTTCTTTCCCGATTTTGCTAGAGAAACCAAGAACTATTTACCTGAAGAAGGAATGTTTTTACTTTACACGAAAACCAAGGTAAAATACTTTCTGATTGAGCACTAGTCAAAATAAGTGCTTTTATAAATAAATTTCAGTTTTTATCGGAGATATACGAAGTGTAGCTTTTAAAAGTTTGTGGTATAGGTGAAAAATTACCAATTAAAAGACACTTGCTTTGCAAACTTACAAGACAATCATACCAAATCGAATGAGAGGCAACCAAAAGAAAAGGTAGGTCTCACAAAGTTTCAGGAATTTTGATCTCTGGAATTCTAAAATACTAGTCGGCGTCTCAGGCAGGCACAAAATATGCGTACGCATTATTCTGTATAGTTTGGAATTTTAATTTCTTACAGACAAGCTGGGCAGACAATAGATTTTGGCGAAAAGAATAACTAGTTTCATTTCAATGCTAAATTTAATGAAGGGACTTACTTATAGGAGAATATTTCTTACAAATGGCTACCAGAGGTGTGTAGCATTCGATTTTGTGTGTAATAGAAATGTCATGCATGATATTCGCAGTGAATATTGAAAACTTAATACGCCGTGTTTGAATTTAAGGGCATAGATACAGTGGGCACCGGTAGACTAGTGCAGCCTTGACCCTGTTGTTATGGATATTGCTTTTCTTGCGAAACGGTTCTGGAGATCTTACAATTAGAGGCGGTGCGTGTGATTTCATTGCCAGCAAAGAAAGCGGAGATGTGTTATTTTTTAAAATCAAGGTCACCGTGGTCAGTGACTGTTTGTCCTCCTAGATATGAATCAAGGCTTTCATTGGAATGACAGCACAGCCATTATATATCCATGTACAAGTGTTAGGTACATACGTCTGGGATAATTCCGTTGAATCACCAATTGCTCATGTTATTTCTCATAGTCTCTCCCTCTAAAAATACTCCTATTTGTTAGAAATCTTGTGTGCATTTAAGTTCATGTACTTAACCTATAAAAAATACTTTACTGCTAGCCAAACCAGCTAAAGTTAGTACTGCATGGTTTGTACAAAAATTAAGTCAATTGATTCTACAGCAAGGGCGTAACCAGGGAGTAGGCGATAGGGGCGATTACCCCTATCGCCCCTATGGCCCTATTGCTTTGCAAAGATGCATACTTTGCAAACCAATTGGGCATGAACAACAATGTAGTAAAACGAAATAGGTCGAAATCGAAGAGTCAAGGGTAATATCGGTCCTTCTTTGGTCTCTTTGAAAAGTAATTACCCAAATGGGAAATTAAAAAACCACCGAGAAATAATTTCCTATGCACCGTCGGAAAGAACCTACGTAGGTACATGCCGTAAGACACAACCTGTTCAAATTTGCGGAGCTCAAAAATAAGTCGAAAACATTAAATCATGTCTATTTTTAACTAAAGTAAGTTTATTTCAATAAAAATCAGGATATTGAGAGAAGAAAAAACCTTTTTTCGAAAGGCACAAGGACGAAATTCTTTTCAACATTTCAATCAATAAATCATTTATTGACTCTGGTTCATTTTTCGACGAATATGCGTATTCTAAGAGAATGTATATGTTAAAGTCAATCCAAGGATCAGAACTGAATTTTTTTAGGATAACTTGTTCGTCGAAAATTTTAAGGAGCATGTTAAAATCAACAAGGAGTTGCAGCAAATTTAACGATACTGAAACAAAAGTGGAAACCTTTCGCAACTAGCGGACAAGATATACTATATGAGATGCAGTCGATATTTATTTCAAGGAAGTATTGTACGGTGACGTTGAGAAGGCAGTGGATGTAAATCCTAGGAATTGAAATTTCCAAAAGGAGTCTAACAGAAACACAAAGTCTTCTTGAGTCTTCCACCTGGTGAGATATTTGTTGTTCAAATTTTCTACAGGTACCTCTGCCTTCGTTTTTAGGGCTATGTCAGTAGGACTGGGTCAATTGGGCGACTGAGACATTAGGAAAAATCAGCGGTAGAGGAACACATAGTGGAACGCATCCTTAGCAGGGACCATCGTATTCCAGAAATAGCCCAAACACTCGCCAAACACAATATCGATGCGAGGTTTCATTGTGTTTCGAAGTCCTCTGATTTGTTGACCAAAGTAAAGGACCGAGTGCCAAAGGAAATTCAAAGCGGTTTATATGAATTTAAATGCAGCCGTGGGAGATCCTGAGTTGGGCAGACATTCAGGGCACTGAAATGTCGCTTGCATGAACACCCGAGGGCAACAAGGAACATACAACTTCGCCTCTCTGCAATAGCAAGGCACACGTAGATTGGTCCTTCGCACAACATTAAACTTGAGGAGGCAAAGTTAATCCTCAAAGAAAAACTATACTTCCCGCGTATTATACTGGAAGCAATTGAAATAAGCAAGATTCCTAATAACTTTAAAAGAGATGATATTTACTCGCAATCCAACACGTGTTTCGCGGGAAAATAAACAACAAACAATCACAACGATGTTTTTAAAACGGTCAAACTACATTTACACTTCACTTCACTGACCTGAAGAAGCCGACTGCAACGCCGGCAAAACTGTAGTCCCAGCAAAATGGACTTATGCGAAAAGAAAATAGGAAGACTTACTTATATTCAAACCATCGTATTTCGTTTGAAAATATTAAATTAATTAGTCGATCCAATGTTTACTAGGACCGCTTAACGAATGAGGCGATTGCAGTCCAGATGGTAACTAAAAACCGTAACCGCGACACTGGCTACGCGCTGAGCGAGGCGTGGAAACTCGCTCTCCCTAACATTAAGGCGGAAAGGGAAAACATTGGATCATGCCAATCAGATGTCACCAGAACCGAGCCGCAAGAGTATATAGGACGAATAGTGTCCCAACTGACATAGCCCTGAAGATCGATAGCGGAGGTAGCTGTCGAAACGTAGGTCAACAAATATCTCACCTGGCGGAAGATCTCAGAAGACTTCAACAAAAGTATGGGCCTAAAATAAACCAAATCCTACGCAAATGCTACAGTTCTTTGTGAACTGATCAGCAAGATCATGTGGCTGTCGTGGATCTTTCGACATAAAAGAAATTCCCACATGTTAGCTTTCTCGAGTCGTTCGCTCTGTTTCTGCGGTCAGGGGCCCGATTCTGATCTTCCACTAGTGGAAGACTGGTGGAAAGTTCCATCATTCGTTCATTGAACGACTCTTGATCCGTTAAATGAACGGCTCAATGACCCCCTCTGGAGAGCCGAACATCACAAACTTATGCCGATTTCCAACTTACCTCGAAACCGCGAACAAAAAAATGTCTACCTTCCGCATGCTTATTCCGTCGGAAAGTTTCCACCACGACACTAGCGCTGTTCCACCAAGTGGATGACGGGTGGAAGGGAAGCTTGACTTTCCACCAGTCATTGAACGATGAACGATGTACTGAACGATTCTCTGGTGGAAGGTGGAACATGTGACGTAGTGTCGGAAAGTCATGACGTTTTGGTGGAAACTAATTACGTTTTGGTGGAAAAGTTGAGCATCGATAAATCATCAGAATCAGGACCCAGGTCTGACCAAGGAGGTTAGAAAAGAAATGGAGGTGACATACCACTTGATTCTTGAAGCCAATTCCGCCATTGCAGTCGGCACAGTTTAGACCCTCTGGCTTACATGTCCGGCGGTCGCTTTCGATTTTCGTCAAATCTAAGTTAAATACCACTGACCAGGCGATGTTTTGTGACTGGTTTGGCAACACGTACTCGGCACAAAACCCTTCCCAAGTACCCCTATTCTTGCTTCACTTTCGCCCATGAGCGTTCAAGGTCATGCCTACTCCATTTCATTTTAACGTCCTTGGGTCTGACAGAGTAAGAGCATGTGGTATTTCAATAATTACTATGATTAATTAGTTGATGTGACTTGTTACTGGCTTGCATGGTTGCTACGATCATGACATAATTTGAACTCCTCCGTGGCAAAATTTTAAATGATGACCTTTCTCACAGTTTTATGAAGTATTAAAATAGGACAATGTACCATAAAAATCACACGGGGAAAGGAAAAGTTAAAAATGCGGTTTTATAACTTTGCCTTTGAATTTATTATATCTTTTCCTTTTTAATGAGATACCTGACTCAATGTGCTCGAAGTTGTAAAGATATGTTTTACACCTTTTCAACTCAAATAAAATTCATTGCCCGATTTTAATTCGTCATAAGATTGTGATAACGACCTATTCACTGGATTTAATCTTCATTAGAGTTTCGTAAATGGTAGTAATTTTATAATATATTTTTGTGAAAATTGCAAGGAGTGGAAGTTCATTTATTACAGAAGCCAATTATTTTTTAAATACGTAAAGGCTTCTTACCTTATACAGGTCGCGTTGCCATTTTCTTCAAATGAAGGTCTACGTTGGATTGGCATTTATAATAAGTTATATTGATATGACACATCTAAGTGTAACATGCTTATTTATTGGGGTATTTTTTAAATTTAAAATTTAAGATGCATGAGATTATCCACTGAACTAACGTTTTTGTACTATAATGATTCTTATAGAAATCTCAAAACTAAAATTTTCCAGTATTACAGTCAAAGGATGACAATAAGGATCTGATGACCTTACCAACCACCTTAGAACCTTTTTAAACCTATGATTCGATATGTTTTAGCCCCGATTCACCTATTGTCATCTCTTGGACCTCTGAGGGACCCATGAAAGTCAAGGGATGACAAAAGGGATCTTTGACCTTACCATCGATCTTGGAACATTTTTAAACATATGATTCGACAGGTTTGTAGAGGCGATTCGCAATTTAT
Organism: Pyrrhosoma nymphula; assembly: GCA_963573305.1. NCBI lineage: Eukaryota > Metazoa > Arthropoda > Insecta > Odonata > Coenagrionidae > Pyrrhosoma > Pyrrhosoma nymphula. The sequence continues at coordinate 103,356,038 of OY754337.1, read as the reverse complement.
CACCCCTGTGACCTTGACTGTGCCGTTTCAGGGATCACGGTTGCATTTTCGAGCTATAATGTTCTTTATTCGTGTTACTCGTGCCCAAAAACATAATAATAGAAAGTTTCGCGAAGAAATTCCGTATTTTTTATTTCGAATAATTTAACATTGAAAGCCCATAAGGCGAAATTGGGATTTTTGGTTGGACCTATTATATTTGGAGGTCGCATTTATAAACTTTGCTTACACTCAACAAAACTTACAACCTTTTTTCTACCTAGGTACCAAATGTCATCCATGTGGCACGAAAGAAAGTGTCTGAAGTTATGGGTCAAAAATGATACACGATCAATGGGACATTCTGTATTGACATCAAACACAAGTTTCTTCGATTATTCGGCCGTCTTATCATCAAAATTCCATAGACGTCATAACTAGCAATTATTATTTGTTCTGGTAGTAGGCAAAACGTTTTTGTGAAAGGCTTTACTTACAGTCAATCTCTTCATTTTTGATGTAGCGTTATTGTGAGCATTTTTTCTTGATGAAAAATCTCAAAGGCATTGACATTGAATTTTTTCTCTGACAAATCCCTATTGTTAACAACACTCCCTTGGGTTCATTATAAAACCTCTATCCACAGCAGTCATAATTTTTTTGAATGCGATATCATAACGTTTTTTATGTACTCTAGACTGTACCCAATCTTGACGTCCATCAATGTAAACCTCATTTTATCAATAATAGCAAAGCATATTTCAAAAGCATAGCTTACCATCAGTTATTGCATGTATTACAAGGTATCAACTTGCACTTGAAAAGATATAATCATCATTCATTTAATATTTAGATTTAGCGTTTTCGCATTGAGATTTCTTGGATGCAAGATCATTTTGAGAAACCATTAGTTGGGAAAGGATTCCATTTCAGACCAGTAAGAATAGCGCCCCATTGTGACGTTTCAAAATTGTGATTTTTTACCCAGAAGACTTTACCATAAAAAAAAACAGAAAAACCAGCCACATCAGGAATCTAATGTATTTTACAGAGAATAACAGAATTATCAGATTACGCACAATTTCTGACGATATTGCAAGTAATATGTAAACATGCCGAATTGAGGAGACGCCTAATGGTATTCCTCGATGGTCCAAAGGCGGAATAAATAAAAAATATTTGTTTGTGAGGTTCCTACTCTTAGGTACATAGAGCCAAAATGTTTTCGAGGAAAAACGTTATTTTATGAAAATATTTATCTCGAAATATTTCGCGCGCTTTGCAGCCTCAAAAGATGACTCCATGATGTCACAGGAAAAGAAAGGTCGAGAGATGAGGACTCTCCATTTTGAAGTTACGAAAAGTTCTGGTTTATGATTGTTTTTATTGTAATTTTATTGATAATTTGTTTTTTTATCATTCAAATTTAAATATAATATACACCTTGATAACTTTATTTCATGCTGTAAATTTTCTTATTTTATTCATATTCATTCCCATTATATTACTCAAGTCTCTCTCAGTTCCTCTGACTAATGACGCAATTGAAATCAGAGGATCAAAAGTACTACATGATGGCTTATTAGCCATTGTTAAACAGTTTTTGAATTTTGCAATCTGTTTCCTTTTCGGTCCCACTATAATATTCTAATGATAATCTGGTAATGGATGACTTCACGGAACGGTATCACTGCCAGAAATACGAGGCGTTTCCACATGAATTTCAGCCTGTTAACGAAATTAATCGAAAATAAGCGCTTCTTTTCTTAAATGGAAGAAAGTGAACTTGTGTGTTTAGATAGTTCCTGTAAAATATTCTCTCACTGGAGAGAATGGCTACCGTGCAATGGAGTCAGAAAATTGAGATACTATTTCTGATCTGGTGAATTTAAAAAATCCATTTCCTTTTCAAAAGTAATAATCTGTGCCTGGGGTTGACGCATGTACTACTTACATGTGCGCTATATATTTTAGTTCGTTGACAATCGAATGAATATCCATCCACTACAAGTCACACGTACAACTCAGTTCAACTTAAAGGATCAAGAAAATCTATAAAGCGCGCTGTTGGAAATTTCACTAAAACGTTTATGAGCTTAATATGACCGTACGCCTGACTCCAGTGTTTGGTATACATCTAGATAGTCGACCATTTGGGTTAAGTGAACCACGCGTGGAACGAAATTGATTTTTTGGGTGGAACACGGGACTCAGCCCAGAGGCATAAATCACGGTGCTCAGGCAATCATTGCCGGGATGATGCTTTCTCGTCTACTAAACAGATAAATGAGAGCTCTTACCTCGTAGACTTTTAAGTGCCCTAAATGTCCCCCATCCGAGAACACTCCACCACCCCCTACATATTTCTTCCCTTACTCAACAAATTCCCAACTAATCTGGACACCAAGGGAACGGGCGGGGTAGGAGGGTTTTTAATCTGAGGCAGCGACTGACGCGGTCAACTCTCTCTACCGATGGTCTTGCCCGTGAATTGTGGCAGCCTTAAAAACTCCGGCCACCATCCATAATGCCCCACCAGCACGCCTCGCCTTCATACTACCCCCTAATTTCTTCCTATCTCTTGAGTTATGGGTCCTTGGCAGGGGAACCTTTCAACTTTGGTGCTCGAGCATGGGGAGGGGAAGTCCAGATGGGAAAGTGCACTCTTCCTATCCCCCTGCTACGGGTAAGAATGTCATTTATAGGAAATCGCTGACTGTACGGTAAAAGATGAAGAATTTCTACAGCATTGGGCGGAGGTGTATTGAAGCTCTGGGGCTGCAGGCTACGTAGGTGCATTCAGCAGAATCGATGTATCGCTTATGAGGAAATTAAGCATGCCTGATTGTATTAAGCTTCTGTAAAATACAGCTCCTCTTGGAAGTATTGGTGATGATTGGATGCTCGACCTCTTTCCGAGATATCTAATTAACTCGCGCGAATGGGCAAGGGTAGCCATTCGGGTTCACCTTTGATTTTAAGTATGATGGACGTCCGTTTGACGAATCAGAAGTAATCAATATGTATGGTGAAATAAGCTCTTGAACTTTATTCATAGTTGCGGTTCTATAGGCCCTGGAGATAGTATGAAAACATTTTTCATATATATATCCGATAGATATATAAAAAAGCTTTCACCTCCAGTCTGCAGAATAATTATTTTTAGTCTCAGTTTTGCTTGCATTTTCAGTGCGTCTCTTTAAATTTTGTACTTCTCATACATTTTTCTAGAAATATCTCTAATTTATTATATTTTTCCAAAGAATCAGTAATTACTACCTCAGCTGTTCATTTTCTCTGCTGGACGGCTGATAAAGACCTTAAAATGAATTGTATTAAATTAAGCATGGCTGAGCATTAAGCATGGCGCGTCTGCAATTGCTGCAATTGAAATCATAAACCACTTTTCGTTTCAATACTCAAATGTTATTCCATCTGTTACTCCGGTCTGGATTAAGAATTCAAGCAGTGGACTAGAGTTAAATGATTAGAGTTAAATACGTTGAGTGGATGAAGAAAATCTATAAGATAAGGATAATCCCAGGAAGGGAAAATACTTAATGAACCATTCATCTTTAAATGGAAAAAGCATTTTGCCTGCAGCTTTAAATGGATCGAATAGGAAGGAATTGAGAGGAAAATATGCGCTACTATAAGACCCTAATACATAAATATGGTATGAAGAACAATTTTATTTAGGATAAAACTTACTACCTCGTTAGAACTGAATATCTACTTAAATAAACTACTGATTAAGTGAGCTTCCTTTACCTGGCAATTGCCAGAAATCACAGCCTAGCACTGTCTCAATGAGGGCGCGTAATTTTAGTGGCCTGAGTTGTAATCCTTTACCTACACATGGTTACCCAAAAATTTCTAGCGAAGAAACTAATCGGCGAAAACGCTGAATCTTAGAAAAATACTTAAGGATTATTAAAGGCCACGCTTTTGAAATATCCTTTGTCTATTTTGGTTTAAAACAGGTTTACATTAATGGGTGTCGTGGTGGGTTACAGCCTAAAGTACTTCGAAAATCGTTAGGATTAAGCATTAAAAAATATTATGATTGCAAGAGACAGAGGTTTTAGGTTGAGGCCAAGGGAGAGTGTATGTTATATTTCAGAGTAAAATAATGCAATTTCAATAACTTTGAGAATTTGATAACATTTCTCTCAGGGTTAGGAACTGTGATGTGGTGAATTTATTATAAAATACCGATTTACTGCACTGCACTTAATTGCTCGTATAAAATTGAACAGAGGAATTTTTTCGTTTCAGTGACCCGTCTTTATCAGGTGTGCACACGATGATGAACCTTTTTTCCCTTGTTCAGGAAACTCGTACTTGGTTGCATCAAAATATCTCGGGAAAGCGAATCATTATAGCCGTGAAAATGGCAATTGAATATTGGATTTCTGGGGTTTATAGGCTTACTTTACTTGTCTGACGCCACACGCCTTGTAGTTGCTATGGAGACAACCTTCTCAAATTGGGGCACATCGACCCTACACATGATTAAAGGTTTGCCCTACAACCACATGAAACAAGATGTACGGTGGTATTATTGGCTTGAGATTGATATGGAATTCTTTTTAGTTCAGTTGTGTGGATATAGTTTGGTTGCGTTTCTGTAAATAACAGGAAATGACGTCATCTGAAACGTCTTTACTGACATTGCCAGCAAAGTTTTCTCAAATTGGTTGTCCTCTTCAGCGATTCATAATTACTTCCATGGGACAGAAAACGTAGCTTTCCGTGCTATTTTCCTCCGGCTGTTAACTCATTCCTATATTATCTTCCATGACAGCGTATGACAAACTCTCAGCTTTTTTCTGTATTCCCTTTATAGTCTGCCAGCTTTTCGTACCTTGTCCTCACACAATACCAGTAATGAGACTTTTACTCGCTAAGTGTCCTGGCATTTTTTCCCACCTATTTGCATGACATCTAGTTTAAAATCTCCAAGACGAGTTAAAAATTTATTTAATAGTCAGCGCGTCGGAACCATTTAATGTGATCACCTCCGTACGTGAATTACGAAATTTTGTGGACTGTATTTCTAAACAAAAAAACGATAATTAGTGCCGACACTAATTAGTGGCAAATGCCACTCACCGCATGCAGGTCCGACCGATCGACGATTATGCGGCATGCAGCACGATGACTCAACGGACGATCTCGATGCACTCTGATGCACACTGTTCAGCATTCAAACGTAGACTCACACAACATTCATACAGCATTCAATCACTTCACTCACGACAGCAAAACAAAAGACAAACGAAAATCCAAGTCTAGAGGCACCGCCAAGTGGTGGCGCGGCTCAACCTTGATATATGAACTGAAAACACAACTGAACATTCCCCTGCCCTTGGAACAACGTTGCAAAGGAAAAAAAAACCAATAAGACAATAATTAATTCAAAAAATTTCAGAAATAGATTATCAAACAATTATAGCACTTCCCCTTCGGATGTGATCATATGCTCCAAACTAAATCAATCAAACAATGAGTATGAAACAAAGGAAAACAAAACAAGGAAAGGATTGGTTTATCTTCACTCCAAGGGGGCTATCAAGGAGACTCATTAGGAAAGGGAAGGCCACGGAAAGGTTCACAAATACTAATAGCCAACGGTTAACTAAATAAACGCACCTAACTTTACTACACTACCGAATCCTACTCACTAACATTAATTATCCTTTATTGGTAACGGACATAAGTCTTTCACTGACCGTCTATACATCCCTTGCTTGGTTTTAACCTCAGCGACTCTAACTAGGCCATCCGTCCCCGGGAAACAATTGCTTGTTCGACCAAGTCGCCACCTACATGGGCTACGGTTCGGTTCTTTCAATATCACTAGGTCACCCTCCTTGATATTGCTACTTTTGGTAGTCCATTTCTCTCTCCTCTGAAGAGTAATTAGGTAATCGTCCCGCCATCGCCTCCAGAATGTCCCTACTACTTGTTGGAGTAAACTCCATCGTCTTTTATATCCCCCTTGACCATTCTCCGGTTCTTCAGGAAGTGTGTAAATTGGCTCTTGTAGAAGAAAGTGGCCGGGAGTTAGAGCCTCGAAATCGGAAGGATCCGAACTAACCGGAGTAATAGGCCTCGAGTTCAATACAGCTTCTATCTGAACAAGTACTGTGTAAAATTCCTCGTACGTCAGTACTTGATCGCCGAGTGATGCTGCCACATGTTTTTTCACCGACTTTACACCGGCTTCCCATAGTCCTCCCACATGGGGGCTACCAGGAGGTATGAATTTCCATGCGATTCCTCTATCACCCAGATACCGCTCGGCTCTACTATTAAAGTCAGCTGATGACGTTACTTTCCTCCAAGTCGCCAACTTTCTCTGCGCCCCTACGAAATTCGTCCCATTGTCGCTATGAATTTCTGACACGGCGCCTCTTCGAGCAATAAATCGCCTTAATGCGGCTAGGAAACAATCGGAGCTTAAATCCGAAACAAGCTCCAAATGTATTGCCTTTGTTGCGAAACAAACGAACAAGCAAACATATCCATTTAAAATCTTTGCATTGCGGATTTTTCCCATTCTTAGTGAAAACGGTCCACCATAGTCCACGCCTGTCATGCAAAATGCATTAATTTTCTCCAAGCGAGAGGGAGGTAGATTACCCATAAACTGCTCTTTCGGTTTGGGGTTTGCACGAAAGCATTTAACGCAGTGCAATATTCTCCGACGAATAACTTCTCTAGCATTTATGATCCAAAATTTTGCCTGGATAAGGCAATGTAAATGAAGTGACCCAGGGTGTAGGTGGATCTCATGATAATAATCAACAATCAAAGTCGTTAAATGATGAGACTTCGGAAGCAACATTGGGTGTTTTTGGTTGAATGCAATTTTGGCATGCTTCAATCGGCCTCCAACCCTTAGGACTCCTTCCTTATATACAAATGGGTTCAACTTTCTTAACCGGCTGGGCACTACTTCTTTTCTTAATAAATCTAATTCCCTTTTAAATTCTATTTGTTGCACTAAAATTACCAAACGCACCTCAGCCTGTTCTAATTCTTCCGTAGTGAGATAACCACTATGTTTCTCATTAGAGTGCCTACAATTATAAGTGAATCGCAGGCAATATGCTGTAATCCTCTTCAAACGAGAAAATGAGGAAAACCTCAACAACCAAGCCAGTGTATTTTGCTCTAGTACCGTATGGAGATTAATTGTCCGAGCTTCCACTTCAAGGGCATCACACTCCGTTTGGTTAGCTAGCTTGGGAGCCCTTGGCCACCCCTCCACTGGTTGACTCAGCCATAACGGGCCCGTCACCCAACTCGCGTCCTCGATAAATTGACGAGGACGGGCTCCTCTTGATGCTATGTCACTAGGGTTAGAGTCTGATGGAACATACCGAAATTTGTTAGGAGATAATTTCTCTTGAATCATCGTCACTCTATTTGCAATAAAGGACTTCCAGCGGTGAGGGGACGACTTTATCCACTGGATAGCAACCATAGAATCACTCCATACGACAACATCTGAAATTACGCAGTGATGGTGCAATATATCTCTGGCGTACTCAATAAGGTTAGTAGCTAAAACCACGCCTAACAATTCTAATCGAGGCAGTGATATCCGCTTGATCGGTGCCACCTTTGACTTAGCTATCAGTAATGAGGTAGTAACCGTCTGATCGGACTTCACACATCGCAAATAAACCACCGCAGCATAGCCCCTCTCTGAACCATCCGCAAAGGCATGCAATTGCAGGTCGATTGCCGAGTCTAATTTCAAGCAACGACGTAATTCAAACTTCGAAATAAGTGGCAACTCATTGCGGAATTGCTTCCATCTGGCGACTACTTCCTCTGGAAGAGGGTCATCCCAACCAAGTCCGCTATGCCAAAGATACTGGATGAGCCATTTTCCATAAAATACGACAGGACTAATAAAACCAAGCGGATCGAACAAGCGGGCAACCTCCGACAGTATGATTCTTTTCGTAACATCACCAAAGCCAGCATCAAACTTATACGAAAAGTTATCCTTCCTAGGATTCCAAGTCAGACCCAAAATTTCCGCGGCAGGTTGGTTTTCATATTGAAAAGTAAAAACCTCAGGCTTCAGAATGCAAAATTCTGAGGGTACATTCTTTAGCAGTTCGACCTTGCTGCTCAACCATTTGCGCAACTCAAAGCCTCCACGATCCAAAAGCTTCGTCAATTGACACTGCAATTTTAACCCTTCGTCGATGGTTCGAACTGAGGAAACTATGTCGTTCATATACGTATTTTCTCTAATTATTCGAGATGCAACTGGGTATTCTATACCTTCATCGCATACCAACTGATGAAGTGTACGAATTGCCAAAAACGGGGCCGATTTCAGTCCATAAGTTGCGGTGGTCAAGCAGTACTCTCGCAAATCCTCCTCGGGACTAAACCTCCAAAATATCCGTTGCATATCATAATTGTCCGGGTGCAGTTTAATGTTTCTATACATTTGGCGGATATCTGCGATCACCACAACCTCATGCAATCTAAATCGCATTAGTATATCGATTAGATCCACTTGCAATTTGGGACCCTTATACAACACATCATTCAATGATATGCCATTAGTGGTTTTCATTGAACAATCGAAAACCACCCTAAATCGAGAGAATTCTTCCTTCGAGCGATAAATACAATGGTGCGGAATGTAGTAAGACAGTACCGATGGGGCACCAGATGTCACAATCATATGGCCTTGCGTAATATAATCCTTCATAAATTCATTATACTTTGCGCGTAAAGCGGAGTTTTTCTTCAATCTGTTTTCAAGCATATAAAATCTTTGCAGGGCTAAACCATAACTTTGCCCCAATTCTGGTATATCTGTGATAAATTGTAGCCGACCAACATATTGTTTAAATTCACGAGCTATATTATTCTTATAGTGTTGTTCGCAAGCATCATCTTCCGGACTGCACTGATGTCTCCTCGGAGGTTCCTCATACTCCCAGAACTTTCGCAGTAAACTTTCAATACCCTCACCCAGTGTTGAGCATAACACCTGTACTTTATTACCCATATTTTCGATTTTTCCAATCAGGCAATGACCAAAAACAGTGGGTAAAATGTCTGGCGTCCCTTGTGGCCCAATTATTGGCGCGTCAACTACCACGAGCGCAAACCATTCGGCGCCCAATAGTACATCTATCCTTTCCTCATCGTAATACCTCGGGTCTGCAAGTTTCAATCCCACAATATGCGGCCATGTTCTATTAATGACAGATATTTTTGGGCACTGAGCAATATGAGGAACCACCATAGCGTTAATATCATATTTCAACGTGCTTTGGGAGGAAGGCCTTATTTTCAAACTGACCATTCCAGAGGATACTACGGCATTATTATTTCCAAACCCGAAAATGGGCGTTCTAATTTTATTGGAATTTAGCCCTAACCGCTGAACGCAGGATTCAGTGATAAAGGTTCCCTGACTTGCGGTGTCAAGCAAGAGTTTAATGGCACGAACTTTGCCATTAGTATCCAATACGACTGCCCGAGCAGTTGCAAGCATCACTACAGACCCCGACCGACGAGTACAAGTTTGAAGTGTGGAAACCTTGCTGATAGGAATTTTTTCCGTGTCACCTGGGTCCGCGCTCGCTAATTGAGGGTTTTGCTGTCGTTGCACTCCCGTAGCATTACCCTTAGCCTAAAATTTCGAACTTGAGTTCCCACGATTGGCAAAACGAAGTAATGCGTTGTCGCATTTTACAGTTAGGGCATGGCAATTTGAATTCACAATCTTTTAAAAAGTGGTCTTGGCTAAAACAAACTAGACAGCAACCTTTTGCTTTTACTACTCTAAGCCGAGAACCCACAGGTAATTGCAAAAACTTCCGGCATTTCTCCAATGAATGCGACAATGAACAATTTGGACACGATTTCTGGCTGTCCATGTTAACAACCATACTCGTAAATTTTCTAAACGATTGTGCTGGCTTATGGGGCCTTTTATGCAATCCAGTTTCGGCATGGCATGATGAAGATGCTTCCAAAACTTTGGCTTCCTCATTCAAAAAATCTAAAAAAGCTTGTAAAGACGGCTCAACGACTTTCAATGCTATCTTTTCCCATCGCATTCGCAACACAGAATTGAGTTTACGGCGCAACAAATAAAGCATTGGGACCGACCAACTTTCGACATTGTGCCCCACAGCGCTTAACGCACCGACATACTCTGTAATCAATGTACAAAAATTGCGAATAGCTTGAGCTTCCCTGCTGATTGGGGTCATATCAAACAAAGCCTCCAGATAGGCATTTGTCAGCCTATTAGGATCCATATAGCGTGATTTCAAACTCTCCCACGCGACTGAATAATTCCCCGAGGACACCGGTAAGGATGAAACACAGGACAATGCTTCCCCTTAAAGAATAGATTTGAGGTACAAAAACTTCTGCACGTCACTCAAGGAAGGATTGTCATGTACCTCGGATAGGTATAAATCATAAAATACCTGCCATTGCATTAAATTACCATTAAACTCTATCAAATCGAGTTTAGGGAGCGCTACTGCATGAGTAACATTACTTTCCACGGCAGCATGATGCCCCGATAACCTTAAGTGAGGCTCAACATCAGGGAAATGAGTGAGGAGAATTGCCTTTGTATTGTAGAACATAGCCTCGAACTCCTCAGTCGACTTACGCAATTCTTTGTCCTTTTCAATGGGAGGGGACTGTTTCGCGTACAACGCCGCTAATTTTGGAATGCCCTCATTGAAATCCTCTGCAATTTTATCAACCTGGTCTGTCATAGCTCGTAATAAATTCCTCTGTTTTACATCACTCGCATTCTTTTCGAACTCTCTAACGACATTATTAATACGACCCATCTTCGCAATGAGAGATGCAATACGAAACTCTAAGTCATCGATCGGCGGCATTTTCAACGTTACCCGTAAACCAAGCAAGGGTAAAAAACAGACCGAATCTTATCGATATCTACACTGATCTTTAACAATATCCGGCCCGAAGGACCATATGATCACCTCCGAACGTGAATTACGAAATTTTGTGGACTGTATTTCTAAACAAAAAAACGATAATTAGTGCCGACACAAAAGGTTGAGCCAAGAAAAGCCTCACTGGCAAATTCCACTCACCGCATGCAGGTCCGACCGATCGACGATTATGCGGCATGCAGCACGATGACTCAACGGACGATCTCGATGCACTCTGATGCACACTGTTCAGCATTCAAACGTAGACTCACACAACAGTCATACAGCATTCAATCACTTCACTCACGACAGCAAAACAAAAGACAAACGAAAATCCAAGTCTAGTGGCACCGCCAAGTGGTGGCGCGGCTCAACCTTGATATATGAACTGAAAACACAACTGAACATAACGCTTATTTACATTTTAAAATACTGAGCAATATTTTAGTTTCACTTCTTTCTTTTCTTTTCACTTCACGTCCCTAAAATTGCTCCGTCCAATATTCCTCCAAACAGGTAAAGACGGTACGAGTTCATAGATTTCTTACAGTTTTGGATAGGATCTTACAAATTTGAATCTACACTTCTAAAAACAAACGCGTGCTTCCCACAGGTAACAGAGAGGGAACCTCTCTAAATTCAACAGATTCAGGCGAGATATCGTGGAAGTTCTTCATAATGTAAGAGAAACAATTGCACTTTTCCACAAATTGGTTTATTGCGAACAACGAGTTTCGGCTCACAGAGCCATCATCAGGTACAAGACCACCACCATCCATCATCAGGTACAGTCTTGCCACCATCAGGTACAGTCTTGTACCTGATGATGGCTCTGTGAACCGAAACGCGTTGTACGCAATAAACCAATTTGTGGAAAAGTGCAATTGTTTCTCTTTCATTAGGGAACCTCTCTGTTACCTGCTATAATCTAATGCTTCAATATTATTATATAGTTTGAGGATCCAATATTTATGTAAGTATGAACGAAGTTAAAACCATATGAACCCACATACTATAATGACCTAAATTATCTTATCAAACGTCTTATGATGATCTTGGTTATCGTTTTCTGATAGCGATTGAAGTCAGATGGTTCGCCATGAAAAATTATTTGATCTAGACGGGGTTTGAACTCCGGAGATCTCTAAATTGGCGGGTAATGTGTCCTAGTCATTTCCACCACGAAGTCAAATTAATTTTAAATATGAACAACAACATAAAATATTAATTAAACTACTGGTAAGTTAGGTTCTTATTTTTAATTGTGTAGAATAAGCACTTTATGTTTAAGTAGAATATATCTACGTATTCAGATTAACATAAAAATACTATATATGATCGACAAACAACATTTTTCATCGATGCAACATCATCAAAATTTGCTAGGAAAATCGATTATCACAATGGCCGTTCTTACAAAATTCTCTTAAGAAGCTATGAACTCTATTCATCTCCTGGTTCATCCTTTAAATAATTAATTTTTATGGAAGTGACGTTGAAAACTGCTGGTGATATTTATTAAATGTACAATTTTTAATCTACTCCTTGACATTCACAGCAGAAAACGTCAGCATGAAATTGGATTAACACGATGGTATTAATAGAACATTTAAACATTTTTTTACAATTGCTGGTTAACGTTTTTTTTCTCGGTAGGAAAACCGAAGTAAATACGTTCTCAAATCGATAAAGCACTCAAGATTCTCAGACGAAATATATAAAACGCGTTCTATTCGTAAACTTCAGTTTCTTCGTCATATCGCGTTTTATTTTAATCAGTTATTATAAAATCGGGAATAATATCATTACTTGCTCAAATTTCCCAAAGAGATGTGTATTCGCACTTTATGATTCGTCTATTGTCAATTTCTAAAAAGGGCCAGAAAAGAGATTCACTTAATCTACAAAGAGAAGAGTGACTAGAAATGAGCTATAACAGACCGGCTCTTTGTCAATTTACCATCCATCGTTCGTAGCTCGGCAAAAAGTATTATCGAGGTTAAAAGGTTGGCCTTTTTTAGATATGGAAGTCAAATGAAATTAGGACCATGGATTGACAAAAATGTCAAATATGGTGTATATCAAGAAAACAATCAATGTCTTAAATAATAATGCTATAAGTATCAATTACTTGACATTAATGGCATTATCAAGGCTTCCAATAGCACGATTATTTATACTGTAGCGGTAAAAAAGGATAAACGGAATGCCGCACTTTTGTGCTTGCAAATAAACATAAACAAAAATACTTTTGTCATTCACAATATCCGCTCGTGGAACACATTTATAAATTCCGAAAGTGAAGAAAAATACCGATGAAGAAGACCGATGTCCGAACTCAGCCCATGAGGCTTGTAGTGAAAGAGGGCATTGTGAAACTACTGTCACAGGTAGCGTATCATTAATGCTTTGTGTTACGTAGCCCCTTCCATGTTAAACTACTAAAATGTTTGCCTCTACAGCACATCCTCTCTGGCTTTCACAAAAATATCTCCAAACATTGTCCATATTCTGTTTCACATACATCAATTCTGTTAATAGTTATCCAAAACCAACATTTTTATTTAGAATCAACTGAATGAAATGCTGGAACAAACTCGTAATCACAAGAAAAGGGGGAAAAACTGAAAATGCCAAATTCTACACTTCTTATTTTAAGCTTAAAAACTCTTAAAAATGATTCACAATTTATGGTGAGCATAGTTCGGATGATGCTGCAGTGCAGTGAAACAAGTCGACTCTATAAATCGTATTTCTCTAGTGGAATAGAGCAAAGTAATTTATCCTTTTCCTATTTATGGTGAGAGATATATCACCGTTCCTATCCTGTTACTAATTTATGTATTCAAGTTATATCGTACCGACCAGCTGCATTACAATTTTCACAATATAATATCTCATTATATCTCATACCATCGTCATGTTCAGAATTGTAATCATTAAACTTGTGTCCAAAAAATTGCTATTAGAGGTTCTTAATATTGAAACTCGTTTAGCTGCAGCAGCGAAACAGAGTCTATTGGCTGAAACAAGTATTACGATGGCTATCCTGAGCAGTCTCCAATAAGTACGTGAATTTTAGGGTTATATCTAGCAAATATCTGACAGACTTTCCCTCTCTCAGTCAAGTGGGACCATCTTATGGCACTTCTATCGCATGAAGTTGCTCTGAAGGACAAACACGTAAATAAACGGCGGGCGAGGAGCATGGTTTATTCAAAAACCTCCGACCTGAGCTCCGACCTACATGAACGAGAAATTTAGCTTAATGAAGTACTTTTGTGCATTATATGAATTAGAATATTGCTGAGTAAGATGGAAAACTAGAGTGGTAAGCTTCAAGATAGCCACAAGAATAAATTGAAGGGAAGTTATGATTAAACATATATTAGGCTTAGTTACAATTTGCTAACATTTATTTAGAATCCATTTCTTCACCTTATCCGTATTCCACATTTGCACTCACAAAGATTCAATTTTTTTAAACGTGTCAGGTTATAATAGGTTCATAGCAATCACATGCGGAATTTTGAGTATCAACAAAATTCACTCAATCCTTTAACTGATAAAGTTATCCTTCATTATTTAATTGCGAGCTATCCTATCCTCTTACTATTATCCCATTCATTCATAATTATTTCTACATTTTTCACACTCGGGACATGGAAAATTCCGAAACATGTTATATATCTGACTACGCAACATATGAAACAAATGGTAAAATGAGTGTATTTTGTGTCACACGCCCCTGCGGCGGCTTGCTGGGTAATTCGGAGATGTAGTTTGTACTCCTTTGTCTATTTCTCTCCGTGGCGGTGCTGGGTAGCAAAGAGACAAGAGGAGAAAGTGAAAAGGGCTTTGAAAAAAATGGGAGAATAAGGAAGAGGGCAGACGGTCGTGGAACATGGGGACGGACGTGAGTTTGAAGCGGCGGGGAACGAGGAGGGGGTGGGGAGGGAAGTTGTGGGAGGGGCGGATAGGGTGGGGGGGTGAAGGCGTGGGAGGTGGGCGGAGAAGGTGGGGTTGTCACAGAAGGGGAGGTTGGGGGGGGGGGGAGGGAATGTAGGGACCCGACCGGTCCACAAAAAGACAAAGGGGACTTTGTTTGGGCTCGCGAGCTTTTGTGCGACGCACAGAGAAACCAAGCAAAATGCTTTTGATAGCTAACGAATCACTTGTGACAGGGACGCACTGTGTCAACGTCATGCGTCGACCGGCTCACGACCGAAGCCCGTCTGCCCGTCGCTACCCCTTTTCGGAAAGCCCAACCACGCCCAACTGCCGGCTGGCACCCCCCCCCCCTCCCCACCATCCCCTGCCCACGACTTTGCCCAGGCTATTCGCGGAAATGAATTCGTCGCCATCAATAGTCATCACTCCTAGTTTGATGCATCTCTTCAAAATGAATACTTTTTTGAGGCAAATACATTCGTTTTCCAACATGTCTTCGATGCATACCTATTCGCCTTGTGCCGTCTTTCAGGATATTATTTCACCCTACACGATATATGTAGGCTAGGCAGTACCAGCCCATGTTAATTTATTATGCGTTGGCGCAATATTATTTCTCCGTCCATAACAAGTAATTTATTTTCCAATTATGATTTCTTATACTGCACCTTACTCTGCATTGTCGTTTCCTTTCCTGATAGGAAAACAATTTTTAATCTTTAAGTTGGGTACATTATACCTACGTCTTGAGTGTCATTCAAATTTTGGTGGAATTTCAACCACAGTTCCTTTCAATGGGTTTTCGACTAGAATGCTAGCGGAGGAAATATCAAGTCCATGGATTTCATTACGCTTTCTTTTTAAGTTAGTTGTGAGAGGGAATCACTTTTACGATCCAATAAATATGGTAATTTGCAGTACCTGCTGGGAGTTAGTATTATTTTACAATTTTCATACTTTCTGTCCCCTCTTCACATTCATTATTAATGTAGTTTGAGGAAGATATTTCCCTAGTCTTAATGGAGATCATATTCGATTTTTCTTTAATTTCAGCGTCTGTAAGAAGTATGAAGTTAAAATTGTAAGATTAATGGTGCAAAAATATTTTTGTCTGTAAAAATTTCTCAGTAATTTAATAAATATATCCACATTATTCTCTAACATGACTCATTTTCTCACGACGTCCTGTGAAAACGCCTTCAAAATAGATGCGATTCCGTAAAAAACACTGCTATAAGTAATTGATTATTTTTTTTAAATAGCTCGGAAAAAATAGAAACTATACACCGTTATTTTATTGACGAAACATAGGCATTATTAATTTCTAAAATTTTAAATATTCTCCCTCTCGAGCGAACAGCCCTAGCCGTAAGCAGTCCCATGTAAAAGATCATGCTTATGTCATTTGGCAAATTGCTCGAAAAGTAGTTCGGAAAAGGGGGTTAATATTTTGATACCTTAGAATAGAGGAGTTTTTTTAGTTAATGTTATGTCAAATTCTGCAAATTATAGGTGAATTGATATCTCGCTCTCAATACCTTAAGTCACAGACTGGCCGCCCCAACGACCGGGCGCCTGTTACTTTTGTTCACGTTGCCTACGCCTTGTGTCGGCACTCTGTTGGAGAGATAAAGGCTGCGAAGTAAGAGAGATACGCTGCAAACTGTTAAGTTATATGGATTCATCATTCCCTTTTCATGTAAACTGAATTAATGACGTGGGGCACTAATGTACGCATTCACAATTCTTCCTCCCTTTCATATTTGTATTTGTAGTAGTATTTTGGTTTAACGTGCTTCGACGGCTAAGGTCATATCGCACGTACTGTCTGCCACGTGCAGGCAGGGGCAACAGCACTCTTGACGAATCAGAGGATCACCCCATCAAATTCGAGCCGAGTCCAACGATTCTTAACTTCGGTGACTGATCGGGAACCAGTGTTTCCATCGTGGCAGGCCGTTACCCCCTTTTTATATCCTAATCGCTTTTATTCACAACAAAATTTTCATGTCCAATGACCCCTGCCACACACCCTTTCTGAGGCTAGGAGGTTTGTAATGTAGTGCGGTAGAGATGAATCTCATGCATTGTAAATATCCGTTGTTCTTATCGTTCATCTTATCTTATCATATTTCCCTTCGCAGTTGTCCTAAGTGATATATTTCACCTTCGAGTATGAATGAATGAATTTGCCCTTCACTGATTATGTTTAATCTAGGGTTTGAGGGATCTTAAAAACTATTAATGGACTTTTACAGCATTTAACCACTAGTTTGACAAAGATCCTGCTTCCACTTCCTCCAATGGCATGCAAAGCACGAATGGATATTCCATATCTATCCCCCTCACCTGACATCAGCGGGGAACATGTTTTTTGCTTTTAGTGTAGTAATATTATTTCCCTTTGAACATTTGGTATAATCTTTACCTTACAATTTCTTAAACAAATTTTATTGGAATTCTATGGAAAGGGATACAGGCATTAATTTTTGAAACTATTTGCATTTGAAGAACGTATTCTTAAGTATGCGGGACATAAAGTTAATCGGAATACAATATTATATTGTCGAAATTTTTCTTATTAAAAATTATGCACCCGTGGCGTCTCGGAAACACTTACATTAATGGTAACCCGTGGGATGATGTCACGGACCGGTAAAACTGGTAGCAATACGAAGTATCTGTTTGCATTTTTAGTCGTAATTTAACGAAATTGCGGGGTAATTCAACTGAATTACTCGAGTGAATGATTATGCTCGCTCTCTACCTATTTTTTACCACTTATTCAGAGCGTTTTTACATGCTAAAAAAACATATTCAATCTCATATTGAAGGCTGCATTCTTTCGGGTGTTTCACCGCGTCGTTGTTTTTGTGACATCAGATTCGCCTGCGTTCGAGCAGGCATCTTCAGGTCGAAGTGATGATGCCGGTAAATGACCACCTTATATAGATTTCCTGGCATCTCGGTACTTCTCGAGAATCATTCTAGCTATCGAGATAGCAAAGCACCCGAAGAATTTCAACCGGGAAGACGGGTATCACCTCCAAGACAATTGGAAGAGACTTTTCCGTGTGAAAGGCCAACGGGAAGAATGACGCAACCAATCAAGACTGAACAACGGGCCTATATAAGGCGGTCAATTATTGCCAACCTGAAGACGCCTGCTGGAACGCGGGCGAAACTGTTGTCACAAAAACAGCGACGCGGCGAAACACCCAAAAGAATGCACCCTTCAACTTCTACGCACCGCGGAAGCCTTCGCATTAACTTAAATCTCATATATTTGCCATTTTTCTGCCTCTCTTCCGCTGTTGACTGTGTAGAATTTTTAGTGTCTTCTAATAGTTAATCGAAATATTTAAACCTATTTACAGTACCTATTCTAAATATTATTTATACATGATATCATATAGGTTGTAATTAGCAGTATTTTAATGGCACCTTTTGATTGAAATCAATTTATTAAATTATTGAATGAGGAAAAAATACTCACAGGTGGGGCGGCGACCCCCGTCCATAGAGGTGGGCATTGCAGCATCAGAAGATCTATTGATGAAATTTGCATTAAATCAAACCAAAATTAGATACAAAAACCTTTAAACGGCTAACTCATAATGTGGTATATTTTACATCAATTGGTATCCAAGAAAAAAGCAAACTCTTATGCGTTTACTTAACACGTTGAGTGCCGAACCCTAAATTTCTGCACTAAAATTTAGTGCAAAATTAATAGCACCCTTAGTTTTGGAAATTAATGTTTCTGTCAATGATGTATTTTATTGCATGCTTTAAGTTATCGGAAGAGATACCTCCCATTTGAGAGACGATATGGTCTCTCACCAACAAAAACAACTCTTAAAAATCTTGCGTGTGACCATATGGTCTCTCATTTATCACACGCCTTGTGGACATCTCATTTCTTCTTGTTCAATATAATTAAATTTATTCATCATAAATGCATTTATTTATATGAAACGTGAACAAATTACATTGAGCATACCATCCAATAAATAAACTGAACTGAAAATGACACGTGGGCACAATGTTTATCAGGATAAATGTTAACCATGGAGATGAATCATGCCCACACTGATAATTAGTACAAAGTACATAACTCTTTCAATTGAATACGCAACAATATTCCAATAGCATTAAAATTGATTGATTATGAATGCACTCAAAGCAGTCCACAGAAAGAAATTGTTAATCAGGACATGTCTTGCAAATCCTCTAGGAAATGAGGTTTTGCACTGAGAGAACGTATAAAAGTATCAGCGCCGTATACTAAATAAAATTACTGAATGAATAAGATTTTTAATGGAATAATTCTTATTTTATTCTATTGAAATTTGCTGGGATTGAGATTAAAATAGGATTCATTGTGTACTAGGAAACTTTCTTTTATTTGATATTTCGGTGATTTCTTGCTCAAAGACTGAAAGCATGCTAGTAGGTAAGAGTCCGTCATGCGGTAAATTGATCTTTGAAAGTAATATCATTCGATCATTTCTGTGTCAATAGCACAAGGGTCTAAGCTGATCTCTTTTGTAGTAAACCCATTATCGGATGAATTCATAGAGTAGTGTCCATTTACTTGAACCGTCTCCCATATCAACGCATCCCCGGGGGCGTTTTCTTTTAAAAATTACGTGGGAACGAGAGCATTTGTCGGCGCTGGAGTTCTACACGCATCCGTTAAAAGTGGTGTATATTGACTTTGGTCCGTGTCCCACACCACCGCGGATGCCTCTCCCACATGGCGAGCATTGAGTGTGCGGTATGAAAATGGGTGGGCCAGATTGCAATGAGGGTGGGCGGTGTATGCCGAGGACACACCATGTGCCCGTCTGTCGATCACGCATGCTTGTCTTCGACGGCTGCGTTGGGTGACAAAGCAAGAGGGTTAAAAATGGGGAAATTGCCGGAGGGACAAGTGGGCAGGGTATTGACGGGGAGACTCGGGTAGGTTTGTGGATGAGCGATAAGTCGATACATCAACACTTTTTTCTTATCGACCGGTCTCACTGAAAAATTGACTAAAAGGTCCAAAGGTAAAAATAAAGTTTTTAGCCCAATGAGGTGATATAATCCACTTAAATGTGCACACAAAAACTAAATAAGTTTGACAAAAGACTAAATTAGAACATTTTCTAGGAAAATCAAAGAAATTTTATATAAAACTATGCTAAAACTAGTGGTATTGTGCGGATCAGAAGTATGGGTTCTAAGCAAAAAAGTTAGAAGGAAGTTAGATCACTTTTGAATACAAAGTTTTGAAAAATATACATGTACCAATATAGGAAGAAGGGCTGGGGAGAATAAGAATGAATAAAGAATTAAGAGAAATCCGATAAAAACCTGATATACAGATTCTAACACCATAGAATTGGCAGAATGCAGAAGTGTGAGATGGGCAGAATGTGTGCAGGATGGAAGAAGATTCAACCCTTAAGAGGGTTTTATATGGAAAGCCCAGGTGTAAAAGGCCACTGGGAAGACCGAGATTCTGATTGTGGGACCGTACCAAAAGTCAAATACTAAAAGTTGAAGCGACTGAAGAATGGATGGGCGACAGAAAAAGATGGTGAAAAATCTTTGGTAGAAAAACCTGCTTGGGTCTGAGTGGCCACATATGTAAGTTAGGTAAAAGAATACTTGCCATTGTAACCTTTAATGGTGTATTTAGAGGATATTGCCGTAATGGGGGAAACTATCATTGAAAGGTGATTAAAACTATAAAAAATACGTAAAACCGTGCGAGCTGCAACAGAGGCATTTGGCAGTTGATGTTAGGGCTCCAGCCATGGAAAGGGAGGGAATTGGTAAAAGGAGAGAGCACAGGTGATTTGTTCGTTAACCATGTGTCTTATGATAGTGTCACACTGCTATGTTATTTACACTAACGGTGAGTAGAAAGAAAGAATTTTCGTACCTATCAGTTCGGTAGAGTATCTCTCTTATTTTATCGCTTACATAAGTTCTAGAGATCTGGTGAGGGGTCAAAATAATATCCTCATGGTAAACAGAAACTTACATGTTCGGAATTTAAAAAAAATCTAAGTCTAGCGTGTAACCGGTCTCTAACGGCTCCCAACCTGATCCTTACATCTGCTGTGAGACACTTTCTGTTAAATTTTATCGTGACATCGACGATAAAACCTGTTTCATTTTATTTCAAACCAATATCACATGGATGATATCGTGGATACAATATTGTAACATTTCTCTTCTCCAAAGAAAGTGACGAGGAGGACAGTTGGGGGAGATGAGAGTTTTTCCAGTCGGGGGACGGGGGCGATTTTGAGCGCCAGCCGAGCCGTCCACTGGGGTGGGCGACGCTGCAAAAGAATTGAATGATGCCCGCGTTCCAGGACTGGGGCGGAGGGGAGAAGGGAGGGACGTACGCTGGCTTAGCTCATCGGATTGCGATGAGATTCTCTGGGTTGGGGTTTTTTCGACTAGATGCGGGGCCGACAGTCGTGATTGTAGGTAACACAGACGCGATCTCACTGTCTTCCTTACGATTCCTTCGTGGCGACTTGGGAGGGGTATTATGAGACGAGGAAAAGATCGTTCTGAAAGTCGGAAAAATTTATTTGTGAAAAGATGGCACTGGAATTTCCAACAGACTGAACCAAACAGGGAAAACACCATAAAACAAAATCCTAATAATAACTAACGAACTACACATGGAAAATAATGAAACGAGAAATAAATCAAAACCCTTAATCATGACAGACAGATTCAATGATGAAACAATTAATCCCTTCCCAGCACGACAGTATGCGCATTCAAATGTTCCAGGGATATTTATCACTTTCTTTTAACTATATTACTGAGGATTGATCGAGTGCACCTGCCAGAGTCTGTACTCCGCCTTCTAATATGGTGCATTAACCATCACTCTCACAAGAAGGGCACTTTATACAACAATTAATACTAAATGAATACAAAAAGTGTCTCACACACACTCACCCACACACAGGGAAAGGGGGGTTAATGGGAAAAACGGGATGAAGACAAAATGATACGAACAGGGACTTCAAAAAAGCACTTATTTCTTTAAGGGGAACGGGGAGATGTATGGGTTTAGCGTTGACGGTGGCTGGGGCATTGATGGGGCAGTGACTTGGGGTGACAGTACTTATCGTGGCGAATATATTCCGCACGGCCAGGCTTCTTATGTGGGATGCGGAACTGCCTTCTTTCTGGATCGCGACTCCTTTCCTTCCAGCAATCCCCGGTTTCAGCCTTTTCCGACTCGTCTCCTTGCGTCGCACTCGTTCTCGTTTGCGTGTCTGCACCAACGGGGAGATGTATGGGTTTAGCTTTTAGGGTTTAGCTTGGTTTTTAAATCCACTCTGGCACTGCTAAACTTTTTCACTCGCCAATTTTCTAAGCCTCCTTCACTCGCCAATCTGCTAAGCATCAATCACCTTCGCCTGCGGCTTTTTAAACGATTTACCCTCCAATGTAGAGGGGAGGAGGGAAGTGGGGGAGGAATGGGGGAGGGAGAAAGCTTGTCCACATCCATGAATGTTGGCGTCCCACTTGACTGGGTGCCGGTTGCACCCGCACTTTGGTAGGAGAGGGGGTGGGGGGGAAGATGGGGTGGGTCAGCGCACTTCCAAACATGTCTCAGCTGGCCACCTCCCGCTGCTTGTCTGACGTCACTTGTGGGGGGGGGAAGGGTGAAGGTCACTGCTGCTAATGTCCCGTCTTCTGAGCACAAAGAAAGGGATCGGAGGGGAGAGAGGATGTGGGGGATGGGGAAAACACTCACACTCACTCTGGGAATCACATTCTCGCTACAAAATTCCAACTTAAATTTAACAACGGAGAAAAAAAAACAAGAACAATCTTTTTCGTTCGGATCCCTTCGCCTCCTCGCCGCGTCCAAACGGGACCGACTACAATATATAAGGGTTGGTTCAATATTAATGGTAATGTGGACTATGCTCGATAAGAACGATAGATTTATAATGCTCGTCAAGCTAATGTTGCTTCCTACACCCGATATTTTTCGTCTCGCCAGTGTATCATCAACACTTGTTAACGATTTCTGGCGATGGAAAATTAGAAAATTTGGAAATATTCCAATACTTTTTTAATACACCGACGTAGGTTCTTATTCAATCACTCTCATAGTAAAAAAAGACATTGAGAATTATTGAAAAATTTGACACCTAAGTCGGTGTTAGAAACGTTTGGTGTAATCTTAACAAGTTCTATTTCCCTTTGTAATGCGCTTCTTTCAACTTAAAGTCTTTCCACCAAGTCGATCCTGGTAATGCAATATTGATTTCTGCGAAATTTAAAGAAAGAGCTCCGTCATGAAAGCTCAACGAAGTACAAATTTTCACTTTTTCAAAATACACACATAAGAACATCAAGAAAAGTGAGAAAAATAAAATTTATACACATTTTATATTGTAAAATCTTCCGTCCTACTAATATTGAATTCACTGAATTAGGGATTAAAATTTTGATGCATGTAACGCGTCAATATGACAGAAGTATTCTTTTTAATATTTGTTATTTTGTGAATGTTTTCATTTATTTGCTGTAACCATGACGTAACAGAAAAAATATTTATTTTCTATTGAAAATGCGTTAACCTTTTCTATTTCTTAATATTATGCTCTATTTATAACAACTACAGTTTTTGGAAGAAGAATATAAACTCGATTTTTTTAAATATATCAAATATAACACCATGCTCCGGAAACAAAGTTTAGACGACACATGAACCACAATCTACGCATTTATTAAATTTTTCTCACTTTGATACTGCACTTCTTCATTCATTCAGTTGTTTTGCATTTATTCATCTTCATTTGGAATATTATTTGCCACCATTTTAGAAAAATGTCGAATATTTTGCAGGAAAATTCTTTACAGTTTGGCTTACAACCGTTACATGGGTGACGCTAGTCCATTACAGAAAATTGAGCGCAGCACTATCTAAGCCGACATTTTCCGACTATTTGAGTGGGTTTCACATGTTCTTCCGGATCCATTCACGTGCGGCCGTAGTCGGAAGTGCTTTTATTTTATTTTATATCACGGGCGAGCGTCACGGTTGTCACGTGGATTGATTGCCGATCGGGTGAAAGTTGGTGTTGGGGGAAGGGTTGTTGGGTGGGGATATTTTCAGGGTTTTTTAGGAGCCGTGAATGGAGTGGGGTGAGCAAGCATGGGGAAAAAGACAGGTAGAGAGGTGAGTGATTAATGCGGGCCCGGTACTTCCCTCTCCCTCTTCAAACTCTTACCACCAATGCTTTCTCCCGCCCCTTTTCTCGCCCGCTCAGAAAGAATGGAAAGGTGTAACGAATGGTTTTACAAGGGGAGCGGAGCGTGTTTGGTAAACGTTTGCGAATGCTTTTGAGTTACTCTCCTCCCTTCCATCTCCTTTTTCTCCCTATAGCACAGCTTGAGTGCACGATTAAGTATTGGTTATCCCAGAGCCTTGATACGTGTTACGTTTGTGGAGGTGGAACAGTTGCTCTTAACTTATTTAACACGCCTCCGTTTTTGTTCAATCATTTACGGAAGTTATGATCACGAAGCGTTTTAAAGGCAGAAAGGAATGGAATGCATTTCTATTTATTTTTATCGGCACATGTATGAATATTTCAAGAGTAAAACTAATTTGAGCTTCTAACATTAATATTTACATGACTTTTTTAAATCGCCTAGTTGTACTGAGATGGATTTAATGGTTCTAATCCCAATTCGTTGTTTGTACAACCCAATATGGTTTAAAGTCTTTAGATTAAAGATTAAGACATAACCAATGTTCAGTCGGATAAGAACGCTAATTCTGCTACAGGTGAACTTTAAATGTTAGGCATACACCACTGGATTATAAAATAATGTTTTTTCAATGAGTTTTCAACGAGTCTCTCATTATAAATTGTCATATATATTCGGATAAGGATCAAACATGCTTGAATTGTAAAAAAATGTTCATCTTTTGCTAGCACTGAAAGCATGAAAGATGAAGTGATTACCCGATGAAACATTTCTGCCGCTTGTTAATGTTATAACGAAGACATAGTTATACTCATAGTAACACTCAAATCCACTGCTCTCGCGCTGGTTTTCAATTGCCTGTATGATTTAAAATTGACGTATGGGTCGAGATCTCGGTTTATTTTCGATGCGAATTTTCGATCATTCCAATGAAACTCAAGAATAAGATTTTGAAATAATTCCTAATTTTCATGTAGGCCAATAAACTAAAAATACCCCATTATTTTAAATGGTTTATTGCACAGAGCCAGCCTAGAATACCCCTCTCTCATCGCATTCCTTCCCTCATCATCCCCTTCTTCAGCTTCCTGTAAAACTTCTCACTTAATCTTTAATCAAGGAGCTACCCAGATAGAATTCTCACGCCATTCTAACGCATGAAAGGAGGCCTAATTCTTTTAGGCTCTACTGACCTAATCCATTTCCTCAATCTGTTATCTCGTCACGGCTTCTATTTCTTTCCCCTTCTTTCTGCGGCTTTATTCGACCCACTCTCTTTCTCACAACTTTCTCCCTTTTCTACTTTACTTCATTGTCTCACGTCCCTCTTCATCGGCACAAGTTGAATCATCATTGAAACGAGGCGCAGCCTCCTTGGTTCAAGCGGCGTTTCCCTTTAATTTTCTCTGAATTCTTAAAAGTCCGCTTACCTCTGAAGTACACGGATTGTTTATTTCTTACAATTAATTCATACATTATTTCATAACATGCAGGAATATGAGAAGTACAGGGCGATTTAGTGATTCACCACATGTTGGGACGAATATGGGTGATTTATTCTTTGCCAGCTCTCTACAGTTAAAAAATAAATTAAATTAGATGCGAATGAAACAAACAACTTCTATACAGAATACCGTAATTATGAGCAAATGTTTTCACAAATAATGTTTAATTTATAAATATTGCAAGTATTCATGTTAGTTCATGTCAACATTTGCTTGAAAACGGGTGGAAATTGTCAAGATTGATATTTAACTACGCATAGTCCCCTGGAGCAGTAAAGACTTATTCGTGATAAAAATATTTCATTACTATTTCAACACACAGCTCTGTCCAATTCCTCGCACAATTTATCTTTTTTGGATTACATCACATTTCCTCTTTCCATATCATCCATTTAGGCTATCCAATTCCCACTTTTATCCCGCTCCCCTATTATGTACTTTCGCACATAAATACTTATTTGGCACTACTCTTCTCCGTTAACGTATCGTTATTTTCTATATAGATCATACAAATTATGTTGTCTCTTTTCAATTGCTTCTTCTACCAAACCTCGCTACTCTAAATTTACCTTTCCTCCTCGACAATACCTAGCATTTTATCCATTTTACTTTCCGTCTCTGTGCCTCAAGGCAAACGCTTTAAAAGTATATCTATTATTAGAGCTAGATCTAGGTTTTCCGTCGCAGCCGCGAGTGTCAGTTATCTTGACGACAGTTTCTCCCCCTTTCCTTCGGCCTGAAGACGCCTCATGTAATGGGAGAGAAACTGTCGTCATGATAATTGACACACGCAGCTGCTCCAGAAAACCTAGATCCAGCATGATCAGCCACTGTGGAAGCCTTCACTCCAACTATTTATTACTATTGTTCTATCTTTTTAAACAATAATGACTCATTTTAATACCTATATGTCAGGATATACCAAACGCTAAACCATGTCCAACTCTTATCTAGTTTTTTTCTCGGCTCCCTTTTTTAATTAATTCTTTCATAATTATTATAAAAAGCACTCAAATTCAAAATCAATTCTGCTATCAGTATGAAGTCTATTAAGGCAATTTATCTCAACATTCTAAGAATTAATATAGCCGCTGTGAAGGATGATCTAATATATCTAATAATATATACAACGATGGAACATAGATAAGAATTTCTTCCATTAGTTGTCAAGTAGAAGTTGATGTCTACAGCACAGGGAAAGCTAGATTTAGGAATGAAAGTTGGAGGACACCTGATATGGCCGGTCGGTTTCATTGATGACGAGGCGTTTGTTAGTTAACTATTCAAGTAAATTCATGAATTGGTAGATGCATCAGAGAACCAGTGAGTGAAATATTAAATAAATATTAATTTTTAAGAAGTATTGATATTTTCGGATTTCAAAAGTTACGCTGGCAGATAAGATACGCTGATACATAAGCACAAACTGGAGCATGTAGAACATATTATTAACCTAGTTAGCATATTGGAGGAAAATGGGCAAGCATCAGGAAGTAAGAGGGGATTAGCACTAGCAAATAGTGCGTTTAGCACTAAGAGGGAGTTTAATGCCGGGAATTTTGTCTAAGAATATAAAGAAATGGTTGAATGAGAGTTAGTATACAAGCATGGAGCGTACAAGCGTTGTATGGTTAAAAAAAGTGGACACTGAGAAAAGAGGAAGTAAGTTGCTGACGTTAAAGAATTGGGCGAGGAGAAGGGTGGATGGACGATGGAAGGAAAGGAAGACGAACGAGGAAGTACTTGGTATGGTGGTTCAGGATCGGGAACTTCTGGAAGATATTAGGAGGATGCAGAGTAAGTGATTGGGACAAATAAAGAAGGGCAATCAATGAAGGCTGTGATTGAGGTTAGAGGGTAATTTGTAATATTAGATAGGCGGGGCAGGCAAAGAAAGAGAATGAGCTTCAAGGACGGGATGAAGAGAGGCAGGACGCATGTTGAGTTAAAGAAATAAATCATTTAAGCAGATGCGGGCTTGCACCTAGAAAAGACTAGAGGAGGTTCAGTCTCTTCCATGTAAACCTACTCTAACCGGGAAATAACTCCGATAATCATTTAAAAAATGTCTACAAAGGGTTTTCGTCAACCATGGGAGATAAGAATATTAACCTGTGAAATTTCACTTTACCTGGTGCATTTCTGATTAGTCGGAGCAATGTCAATATAACAATACAGAATAAAGGCGTGGCATGCGATCGTTAAAGATTTGAACATTAACTCTATAGTTATCTGCGGTGTTTGGGTGACATGTACATTTTTAGTGACATTTACTAAGCTGTATGCAGATCTCCGTCTCCACAGAACTTAAGAAGAGCACCTACGTGTAGTTTTAAAGCCGGGTTCCTTTCTCTGTGCATAGGACGATAGAGTAATCAGGTAAAAACCTTCGAGGATTTATTAGGTACCAATTATTATGATTTGAATAAGCACAAAAAATATTCGTATTCGTGTCCCCACAAACTATTCGTAATAGACGCTCAAAGGTTGACGCAGGAATTTACGTTCATTGTTACCATAGGTGGAAATGGTGGTAAGATAGTTCCCGAGCCATATATATCATAGTTTTAACGAAAACTGGTTAAATAATATGTGATGGCTAAGATTTTAACTTGCGGGAGGGGTTGGCAAAACGGGCTCAACTGCGGTACTCGTAATTCCAGGATCACGGCTAATAGCGGCATTGTGTATTCTCGACTCATTTTCAAAGTTTTACTTTTTAAATAGCATTTTCTAATGTCTAAAAAATTACACTTTTAATTGAATTAGGAACGTATCGTCAACATTTTTTAAACTTTAGTTTGGTGTGGCTATTATATAGCCGTGATGTCGTGTTCAAGTTAACCAAGTATATGGAATCAAATTGAATTGGAAAGCTAGCCCAAGAGAGTTGGATGGATCAGCTAACTCAAGCATATCCGATTAATGGCTGCCTCTGAGCCAGCTAATTGGAACGCTCTCCTGAAAATATTTAAACTGGATGCCACATCCGATTCATGCACTGCTTCATCCAGGAATTTCTATCGATGTGATTACTCAATCTTTCAGCTCAGGAGTTCAGTCGTAGGTACTACATGAAAATCATCCGCCTCCAATTAAAACATACGCTTCGCGACACATCACCCATGATTACTACCCCCACGGAAATGTAGCCATCTAAATGATTATTCTCCACATCGGTCAGTCTTCAGAATTTATCAATTGCTGAGTCCAAATGACTTCTAATATGCATTCATGTATTCACCATTCATCCGTGAGATCTAATTAAATTGATAAATTAATGCCATAACAATATTGCTGCAAGATGACACTGATCGATAAAAGGAATCAACTGTTAGACATCTGTGAGGAATCGGAAAATAGTAACAGAGAGAAAGTTTCATAAAGTCAGATCCTTCTCCAAAATCACCCTGGCATAATGGTCCGTCTCCATAATTATAATACGCGTCAGTACATGTTGCTAGTCAAACAGCCACGTCGGCATTGAATAAGATATCTCAATGTTAATTCAGTTCCAATACAGAAAAATGTAATCCCTGAAGTATGGGCATATGATGTAGACAGATATTCAACTTAATCGTAGCCTTCACAGTATTTGAAATATTTTTTTAAAATAGTCATTACACACTATCACTTTATGGGCATAGGTAAGTAACACATAAAACGTTTTCTACGAGAATCATAGAATTCGATTGACACATAAGCATTAGTTATCAACTTATCTAATTGTAAGTACGACGTTTTTCCAGTGGTGTAACAATTTTCTTATATCCTCATCACTTTCGGATTATTATTACGTAATTATGCACATTATCTAAGGTTATTTTTATGAAACTTAATCATATTTCGAAACAAAGTTTTGTACGACTGATTTTCCACACTCTCGGTTAATAAACCCACATTTAATCATTATTGACACGCATTATGCCGACAATTACTATTACCACCTCACACTCATTTGCCTAGCGTTTCCATTAAAAATTCAATGCTCCACCACCTGCTCTGTGATGGCTTTATAGTTGTTGCCTGCCTTCTCTGATATTGAATTAATGAATTTATGTATAAAGGTACGCATATATTTTACTTCCATTTATTTTCCCTAAATATTTCCATTTCAAATATGTGTAATTATTCTTCACTAAACTTTGCCGAGTATTACTCCATGCTATTAAGAACTTGAAGAATATATTGATAAATTGACTTCAGCTTTGTGAACATTCGTCTGCAACATTACATACCAACAAAATTTATACTGAAATATTTATTTTATTTCAACGCAAAGGTGTCAGCAATGAGGTACATAGTAAATATTTGTTTGCGTTTGCTATCCTGGACTTTCCTTTCGTCACTATCCTTTGGTACCATAAACCACCCATCAAGTCAAAAACCCCCGTCCAGTTGACCTTCGCTGGCCACAACCTTTAACCCGATCACCACCACCTAGCCTTCCCCTTCAAAACATCTAATCATTAAGGAGCGAGATATGTTTTTTTAGTCATAAGACAGACCATACCATGTATAGAATTAATGTTGGGAAGATGATAGATGAAGAGGCTCCTAGGTGTCGGCAAGGGTTTAACTTAACAATCAATAATTGAAACAGCTAAAATTTCTCTAATTTCCCTCTGTAACTGCTAGAAAGAGTGACGTGGCCAGACTAGGGTGGGCAGCTACATGTAAATTGCTGCTCAGGTCCATTTTTAATGCATCACAATGTATTACATACAAACAAGGCCAACATGTGAGTCAGTTATATACTAATAAGTTATTTACATGAAGTACTTCTCTGATGATGAAATTTGTTTTAGTAAGCTGGTATTTGAATTTAAGATATCATAAAATTCACTACGTGTCTGCATGAAATTAAATTTGGTTATCAGAACAGCTTTAAGCGTTGGCAGCGACACCTGATTCTTTTCAGGGGACCACACTTTGTTAATTATTGAATACACTCTTTCTACAGGTGCATTTGTGCTAGGTAGAGATAGTGCATATTGCACGATGCAAATCACACTTTGGTGACTGACATTCTTTGATTTCAAAAACAGAAATGTCTCAACCCATCGTTTTCTACAGTCACCTTAGATTCATTCCACATAGTAACTTTATCATCAGTAACATAGTTCAACAAACAACTAAATTCATCAATGAAAACTGTATCATCACCCAGAAAAATTCCTTTTGTGGCAAGTAGGTTCACGCTGCTCTGTACGTCTGACCAGCAAGGAACCTTTTACAACAGAACCCACGGCAAAATATCAAGTTCTTTGAAACGCTCACACCACTGATTCAAATATTCTAAACATATTTTATAAAAACCACTGCCGGTTTCTTCAACACTAGATTCATCTATATCACCTTCTTTTATGTGATTAGCAAGAAGTTCCCTAGCTTTGGTGGGAAGAAATACACAAATTTTCCTGTTCATCAAGTTGTCTTTTAGGTCCTGAAGATGCTTAACAACTTCCACGGCAGATATTTTATCACTTTCAATTTGCTTCACGACATTGTGGAATGTAGTAGCTTGTGAATGTAGTCACATTTGGGAGAGCGGGCCTTCAAAACATTTCTTTAACACTACTGGACACTGGGCCGGACTCAAAAAATAAGATTTCAGGCCCTGGAACATATCAAATATTCTCTTCATTGATGGCATAAGAGTCATAAGATGGCATAAGAGTGCCACCTCGTCTTGCTGTAGCCCAAGAATCTCTTTACATTCAATGTCCACAAACTTGCAGAAATCCTTTAACTCTTCTACTCTCACTGTATAAATGTAGAAATATGAGTAAATTTAACTACTGTTTCAACATCCACGTGTACACAATCTCTGGCAGTTTGAATTGTGTAGTGCACTATGTGAGTACCGCATCCTATACCAACCAGATCCCTCTTCAACATGCATTTCAATTTTCTGTGTACATTATTTGTCCCTTTTCTTGATGCACCTCCGAAGTTTGTGATTGTGTTGTCTCCACAAATAGCTACAATCTTGTCATTTAAATTATTAATTGTAATGATATCTTCCAAATACGTTGCCTCTTAGTCTGATGTTTCCCCTGGCTGATACTGGAGCTCCAATAGCTTCAATTGTGTGCCTTCGTATGGAGTGAAACAACGTACATTGACTGGAAATAATTTTATTTTACCGTGGTTTGAGGCATCAGTTGTCAAAGAAAAATACTTTACGCCACTCAAATGTTCAGTCAGCTGTTGCTGCAAAAAAGGAGCAAAAGCGTTTAGCGTTACTGCTTCGCATTTGGTACACCCACACCTAAACTTTGCTTTGAAACAGTGTAAGTAGTTCCTTGTATTTCATTTCCAGTTCCATTCTTTTTTGTTTCTGTTAAATCAGCTATATCCATGTTATAGTTTTCTAATTGCTTGAAAACTTGTTTATTTTTTCCAGTTAGGCTTTGTACGTTCCATGTTCCAATATTCAGATTCCTTCTCCGCGCATTAGTTGCGCATGATTTTGTATATCTAAATTAATCTCTCTGGAGTGCATAAACGTACTATTTCTTATGAAAAACGTATTTTAGTTTTTGGCAAATATCTCGATAGATTGTGCGGTTAGCGTCTTTTAGTTTTTTTCCATTTGAAGTAAGACATTATTTTTTTTATAATTCGGCTATTTACATTGACCTCGCTTAAACTACTTTAAGACAATAGGTAACAAAACACATCTGAAAAATATAACATACCTGGTGATTATGCGCTTGGGTTAAAACTGGCCGTTGAAATTAGTACGGAAAAATAATTGAGTGTAAGGTCATTCAAAACTAGGAAAAAAACAGTCTGAATATGTTACCTAGAGCTTTTTTACACTAAAGTTACTCTATAAGTAAAGCAAGGACGTAAAAAGATGAGAAACTTCGACAAATTTGGAAAAGGACAATCAACAACAAATAATAGGAAAGACTAAGTTTCCAGATAGGCAAGAAAATGACAATGGTAGTCGGTATCTGCGAAAATAACTTCCACTCACAGGTCTCACGAAAAGGTTTAAATCGGGGCTTGCAGGTCAGCGATTTATATGCGTGCTAAGCATCCCGCATTCATGCCTCGATGCGTGCCTCTGGGCTGACGAAAGGCCGATTGGGTGATCAATTAATGAAGGTATTTCCAAAAGGTTTGGAGAAGTCTGCGACCGCGTGAAAGTAAATCGATTACATGTACATTCAGTTAACAATTCTACGTCTACTGAAGCTGATAAAGCGCGGGCACTATCCTCCAAAGGCAAAATGTTATTTTTTGTCCAAGAGATTAAATTTTGGAATACAGGAAGCTCAACCATTCATCGCGGGAGAAAAAAATATTCACTTAAATCGGAGCAAAAACTAGATTCAGCCTTCTATTTTATGCCTTAATTCGCATGTAAAATGTAACTGAGCATATTCTCTCGGGGTCAAAGCTGAGCATATAATATTTTTTCTAAAAGGAACGGTGAACTATTTGTGGAAATTTTCGCTCGATGACATAATATATTTTACATAAACTGAAGATGTAAATTATCGTGACAGTTCATTCAGGAGAAATCAAACCCCATGAGTAAAAATTAATATATATATTTATGAGATAAATACGATATTTTACCGTTGAGTTAGAGTGACTGCGTCCTATTGTTAAAGCACTAGCATAAGGGATTCTTGTTGGTGTAGATTAAAGAATGGAGGTCCATGGTACTTAAAGCCCTTATTTGATGTGGCATGCGAGAAGCAATTTGCCAAAAAGATGATGATGGTACGTAAACATTTCCAGTTAGACATGAACGAGAAACGAGAACTCCCAAATTACAGTTAATAAAATTTCATCTGAAATAATTATAAAACTAGTTTCGCTATGTACACACAGCAGAACACAGGGATGTATTTCGTTAGCGACTAGGAAACACGGCACTATTTCAAGCATCGAACAAACAGCGTTCATTGAAGGAAATACGATTACTTCCAGAAATCATCTAAGATACAGTTGACTAAAAAATCATTTTTATCGCACCGAATGAGGCCTACCAAAATTCTCCAAAAACCACTGCAAACAGACAAGCAAGCTCTCTTCACAGTCTCTGTTCATGTCTATTGGCAACTTAGTTACGAATTTCGTACTATCTCCGTTATTGTTGTGGATGTGTTACCGATGAGTAGCAAGAGAGTAGCGCGCACGTGACATAACCACAATTGTCAACATTAACAATCATTCTTGTAAAATGAAAAACACTTTCAATGACAGCAGATTTATTTAGAGATTTCACCAGAAAATGAACCGACTCTTGACCAAAGTAAGAATAAGTTATCAACAAAAGACAAGCTCCTTTTGT
Source organism: Pyrrhosoma nymphula (assembly GCA_963573305.1). NCBI lineage: Eukaryota > Metazoa > Arthropoda > Insecta > Odonata > Coenagrionidae > Pyrrhosoma > Pyrrhosoma nymphula. Next base: position 103,322,052 of record OY754337.1, on the reverse strand, counting down.
GTCAACTCATGGAGATTTCGATAATAAATATAACTGCTTCAGGAGATTCCGATAATGTATATTTCCTTCACGTTTAAAATTAGAACTTTCAGTATCGCAGCGAACTAAACCGATCCACTTGCCATTTCTGCACACTGTTTCATATCTGAATCAGCTGATGCGTATAACTAGATCCGGATTAAGCGTTAATGATTAAAGTGAAAGGTGCATTACAATGCTTACAATTTTCATTTACTCCACGCTAATTTGATAAGCCTCCTCGAGTCGCATGGGCAGTTTAATTTTATTTCCCGCGAATATATCCGTTCTTCCGAGCCGGGAGTTTAAACGGGAACGGAGGCGAAAGGGTTGCCCTCCTCAGACTCCCGACTCTGCCCAAATGAAGCCAGTTTACGCACCCGCCCCTCCCATCTCGCTGCTTTCCGCGCCGATTCGTCCAACTCTTGCCGGCATTTATAGCGACGCATTCCCCCCCACACCGGGCCCGCCCGTCCCAACCCTCACCCCAGTCATCTTCCCAAAACCCTCGTCTCTCCGTAAACCCTGGCTCACCTCCTCCTCTCCCGCCGACCTCCCTCCGCACCCAGAGTTTTAACCCTTTCCTCCCTATTCCCTTCCCTTCGAGTTACTTTCGTCCCTTCGTGTTCGCTGCGCTTTTGTGTCATTTTCGCCAATCCAGTTTCACACCACGACTGAAATATCGTGGGGGGTTGGGGGAGGGAGGGTTTGTGCGTCCGTCTGCTTGCTTTTTAGTCTCCGGGATTTTTCCGACTGGCTTCTTTCTCCGCTCAAGTGCGGCCCTTATATACGTGTTCCCGCTCTCTCTCACTCTAAACCCATCCACCGCCCCTTTCTCTCCTTTCCCGCTCACATATTCTCGTTTCAGTCTCTGAGCACGACCATCGTCGGTGTAATTACTCTCTCGTTCCACCTCTGAATATTTTTACTTCTCCGGTTATCATTTATTTTCGGCAAACCCGAACACCTCTGCGTCGTTCGTTTCTTTTATTTACGACGCCTAATTACCGCCCCCACTCATATCGACAAGGGTTGATCGAGGGTAGTGACGATAGACACGTCCGTAAGGTTGCTGAAATCATCGTATAAGTTCTACCAGATGAGAGGTAGGTTCAAATATGTGGAGTTTTCTCTAACGTCTCCTTCATATAAATATATTTTTACTTACGTAAAGTAACTACCACATTTCCCCGCCCATGAGACGCACTGTGATTTGTCGCGTTGGATTTTGAAAGAAGAAAATACTACCTACATCTATTAATTTTTTACGATATATATAATGAAAACGAAATTGATATATTTCGAAAGTAGTAATTGTATTAAAGTTATTCACCATAGATTCCCAAAAACAAACAAATGATGGAGAGACTCATCAAGAGAATTTTGCTTCATCCATCGAGTTTATCCCATCAACCTCCGTCTTGTACAACACTTATTCATTTCTAAGGACATCTGGGATGTTAAATTCATATTTGCATTCCTATTTCTGATGAAAAGTTAAGCATGCTTTGAAATAAAACGATAAACGATTTATATTTAAGGTGATTTTGCTATGCCAAACAGGTATTTTACATGCCAAACGTAGGTATTCACAACTACGCCACATATATTGATTTTTCTATGGAAAATCACTATCTATGATTGATTTATATCGTAGGTACATAGTTTGTTTCTCGTAAACTATTAGTAGTACATTTTACCGTACATTTGCCGTTATAACGCGGGTAAGAGACGTAACTTTAAATAAGGGAGGAAGAAGCGGCTGCTTTCCATTCATTAAGGGCATTTTCCGCATTTAATATGATTTTAAATCGAAAACTACGTGTCATATTTCCACTCAATGAAAAAGAATAATAAACATGTTATATTAGTCGATAAACACCAAGATACTTTAATCCTCACTTCCTTGAGCTTCCCATTTCGCTTCGATTCATTTGAAATTCCTATTTGTTTCTCTTTTTAACAAATAGGTACTTCCTTATCTACTCTATGTATTAATGTCTGCATATACCCCACATCTACAATAAGCAGCTCTATTAACCAACACTGCCTCCTCTTTACTATCACGAGCGTATTATTCTGTTCCCAAGTCTAGCTAATCCTCTTTTTTTTGCCAAATTGCCATCCTTTTCTAATCGTACTCAAATGTTCTATAGAATATTTCTATGCGTTCTCCATAATCTTCAGCATGTAAAACACTACGCTCCGTATAAAAGTTAATACTAAATGTCGCAACGATTTGCAATGGTTACGAACACACCTGTGGGAATATTTACAAATTTCATGGAAACGTATTTATGAATACTTTTGTAAAAGAAGTAAAAAAGGAGGAAAATTTAGATAGGTTATTACGAAATATTGTTAAAAAATGAATCACGATGATTAGATTCATTAACTAACCACCCAGGAATACTACAATAATTTTTATTATGAAATTCGCCCATTTGCCATGATGTGGTGCTTACACGTAAGGCCGTTTTTCGATCAAATTGAATTAAAAATTATAAAGGTTCGTGCATCTTTTCTGAGCAAATATTTAAATTTAAATGAATGTGTTCACGTCACTTCTCTCCAATCCTTCCATCGAGTCCTCTTTAGAAGATTTAGGACTTACGCCGAAGATTCTAAGAGCTATTATTTTGTTCTCAATTTACCTAGCGTAATTACGTTGAATTTCTTCAAACCTTTCCAAAATATTAAATGCATATGCGTCGTGCACTTAAGCAACTTCCTCGAAGCTCGAAAACGATACCAATAGCTACGCTAACACTACGCCAGGATATTGGTCACTCAGCCGTGCTTTATTTGTTTATAACAAATAAATGTTTTTATATTTTTATTTTTATACCTATAACCAGAGCCCACAGCTAAGCCGAGTATTGTGTGGATTTATTTTAAGAGTTTTTTGTGACAAACCTTGCGAAAATAACGCTATTCCGCAGCATTGCAAAGATTGACAGTGAGAAAAAGACAGGAAAAGCAATGTAAACACGGAAACGTACATGAAACAGTCGAGTAATGAACGAATTCATTGGTTTAAGCCGAGGCGTTTAAACATTCAAAAAATGATTTAGGCTTTAGCGACCGAAGTGTACTCAAAGAGAAACTCAGAGAGACCGGACTACATCCAACGGTAAAAAACTAATTGAATGGTCAAACCCGCCAAAAGAAGTAATGAATCTGAGTTCTGAAAATCAATTTAAAACGGAATAACAGGGTAGTACCAAGAAATTAGCGTTTCCCAGTATCATTATTTCCGAATTGTTAACTTTCGTACCATTGATGTTCAAGGACCCTACGAAAATAATTAATTCAGATTGATTAATAATTAATTCAATGAGTTTCATTTCAGATCTGCGAGAATTTAAGACAGTGGAAGCATGAAATAGCTGTTATGTTATATATAACATAAAATAATTGTAATTTCGTAGTAGGTATAGAAGAAATATAATAGATGACTGATATTGCTCATGATAATACATCGCTATTTGTAATTTCATAGCATGTTTCATTAGTCAGTGAAATTGAGTTATTGTTGAGTCTAGAGCACATCAATTCCCATTGATAATTATATTGATTATTATGTGATGAATGTAAACAGACACAAATCGAAAATTATGAGTTCATAGTTCTGCATTCGTTCCAAGCATGATAATTTTCACCAAGATACGCCTGAGACTCAACAACAATAAAGTAATGTTTTGTATTTCTACCAGGCTATATGAGACAATGATTTCGCGTATTAGTACAAAGAAGAGGAAATCGCATTGGTAAACATTAATATACAAATATTAGTAACCAAAACCAAATATGCAGTAAATCAAATTTTTGGACCGCTTTTGAACAGTTTAAGTGTTTTTATTTAGATTTTACTACAGTAATAGGGTTAATATCATTAACGAAGGCATAAAACAGCATAAAAGCATGTATCCATATTTATATATTCCCTTTTTTGAGTATTCAAAATCATAACAGCTTTTACTAGCACAGAAAACTTTAAAACATACATACAGTATTAATATGAATATGAAGCACTAATAAATATAATAAGTCATCGGGTAATAGCTCTGTATCCGTTATTTCAACCTAGCCGGAATAAAGCGATTTTACAACCAACTAGGGATGTGAGCCCCACTGGCCTCTTCAATCACCCAATCACTTCCCATCAAGCATCTCTTGGCACTTTAATTAATTCTGATACTTCAAACCTCTTATGATTTTTCGGCGACAGGGGAATTCAAGACAAAAGAAAGCCTCTAGTAAACTGCGCCGCAGGTTGCTACTCAGTGATTCATCGCTTATTCCAAACTTCTGTAAGGTCACTTACAATTCAGTCCTTAATTTTGTTTGAATCCCTTGGGAGAGAAATCAAAAAACAATACCAAGATTTGGAGAGAGTGAGAGATTGTAAGGAGAGAAAGAGAGAGAGTGAAGTAGGTAGAGAGCAACTCACTTTTCAAAAAGAAACTAAGGTAGCTTGAATCCGCCGCGTTTGCTTTATTTATTTTTTTTTGAGAAAATACCTCGGCCATATACCAAACCCCATAACAATTCCCAAAACCTTCTCGAGTGGAAAAAAACACGAGAAAAAAATAAATTAATCCGTCTCCGCTTCAAGCGTTGAAAAGTTTTTGGAGAAACCTTTCGGAATCGCAGAACTCGCTGATCCCAATGAGAGGGGAGGTTCTTTGGAGGGGGTGAGAGGCTTTAAGACAAAAAAGGTAGCCAAGAGATACGGCAAAGGAGTGGATGGAGTGAGGGCACAAAGGCCGGCTGGTGGAGCTTGAAGTAAAAAGAAATCATCCAACCTTTAGGTGTCATACATGGATAAGCCCTTCAAAACAGTTGCTAAATATAAATAAAAAAAAGATAATCAACCCTTCTCTAAGTCAAGGGGGCAGCAGTGCGTTAAGGGGCTTATGAAGAGGAGAGGTGGAAGGATAGCGGAGGCGCGTCAAGGAGACGGAAATCGACTACTCCCCCCGCCCTTAACCACCCCGTTCCCATCCGAAAAAGCAAAAGGAAATTATGAAAAAGGAAAAAGAAACAAGAAAGAGAGCGGCTTCAAGTCAGGGAGAGGGAGCCAGGTCGGGGGTGAACTGGTGAAAGTGAAAGAAGAGAAGGAAAAACTGAAGTTCTGAAGTTGAAGCGATGGGAATAAATAAAATATGAAGCATAAACAAGCCCCCCCGAAAAAGTGAGGACGGAAGAAAATGAGCACAGACATTTTTGGATACTATATATATCCACATGCGAAGGGCGAAGAGGATGGCGTATTCTTGCGTCAGAGACCGGTCTGGGAGTCTGAAGAGGTTCAAGCGAAGAGATTGTGTTGCATCGAGTGCAGGCGGAGAAAGGAAAGTGCACCCGGCGGGACGAAAGGCCAGGCACGAGAGGGGCGCCAAGATGGGGAGTCCCAATCGCAAATGCCACGAACATTTTTGGATCTTTTGACACCACGCTCTTTTCCCCCACACTCAGCTTCGTAACTTGATCGCAAGATAAAAACAAAGGAATTTGTGTTTGCGAAACACTTTTGAATTGGTGGTTTGCAGAAGTTAAAGATAATATAAAAAGTTACCAATTCGATGTCTTGTATCAAGGACCAGCTTTTTACGCGGTTAGCCAGGGTTCAAACCCCAAACATCGCGGACGTTCAGCTGTGCAGATTCAAATACTGTTTTCGAAATGTAATCATGATATTCTGCGTAAGTACATACATGCTTCTCGGGATTTCCACCGGGTTAAATTGGTAAAACGTATTAACATTTAGACGGATGACCGATCCATAGTCTTCAGGGTAAATTTGTTGAACGGCAAGCTAATCATCTGGGTCCAACAATCAGGTGACTCCCAATTGGTCGGAGGGTGATATTTGAAAACTCCGACAAAAAAATAGTATTCATTCTATTGTACCGAATTACCATTAAAATAGCATTCCAAGATTTAGTTCTAATCGGTAGGCTGGTTTTCATCTCAGCAACTCTTGGAATGTAATGTTAAAAATAATTAGGAATAATAGAACGAATACTCCTTTCCACTGTCGTAGTTTTCAAATTTCACCATCCGACCAATCAAGATTCACTTGATTGTTGGACCCAGATTATAAGCTTGCAGTACTTTAATTCGACGATTTTTACCCTGAAGACGATGGACGAGTCATCCGTCAAAACGTTGTTATTTTTTACCAATTTAACCCGGTGTCAATCCCGAGACGAATTTACGCGACGCATTCGCCAGGAAAGCATTCCATATTTTTCCACGCAAGTCTTTTTCAATATCACTTTTTTTATCCCTTTTAAATATAAACATTCTAATCGTAAACATTCATAAAATATTGAGTCAGAAAATTAACACCAAATATTTCACATTTTTTAAATAAATAAGTAAAGCAAAATATTTCTGTTAGGAGCGGGATTGAATTTACCGCCATCTGGGATGTGAGCATGGGGGGATAACCTGTGGTTCCCAGAGAGAAATTTATGGGAAGGAACGGATCTCGCAGAAACATGCCCGAGTTAAAGGTTCTTTCTGCCTGTTTGGGTGTGGACATTTTGTTATGAGAGCTCTGGGTTTATGAAGAGAATGGCTTTGCATGTGCTCTCTTTGTCCTGCACATTCTGACATCAAGTATTTTTTATTCTCTCTTCATCCGACTGTTGAGGCTTTTTGAGGTATTCTTTTCCTCCGAAATCATGAATTATTCACATGCCAAATGAATTTATTCCATCAAACAGCCAGGCATTCATTCATCGAATCTAGCACTACCGCTAAAAGACCTAACATTATTTTATTTGGTCCCATAAATAACGCAAATTATAGATCAAATCATAAACTTCGACTAAGTTGAGAACAATATACCTAGAGAGTTATCTTGAGCAAATATTTTGACACAGTAAGCATGATGTTAATGTTAAAGCAATTTTGCTCTTGAGATGAAATTTGGAGAAAATAGCCAATTTTACGAAAGCTGCTCTTGCACTCCTCCTTGAACTCTCTGTGTCACCGGGCTGTTATCCAAAACGAATTGTGTAACTTTTCAACACATTAACTAAACGATTACCTAGAGATATGTGTAATGATAATCAACCATACTTGAAAACCAACTGTTTTTATCATTACTTATCTGACAAGAATGTGACTAATGTAATAACAGAAATTATTGGTTCTTATAAAGATAATTAGCTACACTATTGAGTATCTTGATACGGCAAAATGAAGACAGCAAGCGAACTGTACACTAAATGACATACATAGTTGGAGGGTGCAAACAAATAAGGGACATCCATTCCAACTTTATTCTGAGAAACCATAAATCTAATTAAAATGGCCAAAATTGGTGAGGTAGCTATTTTAAATACTTGAAAATCCACATCCAAACATAAAAATAGCATTTCGGAACTTTCAATAGAAAACAAGGATCGGAAATTCTTGAAGAAAATAGCATTAATTATTCAGAAAAAAATGATGCCAGAAATCTTAACCCATTAATAGAAATTAAAATATTTTACATTTGGTAAATGTATAAACGATTAGTACTTTGATTTTTATCAATAACTCAGTCAAAAATGAAGTTGTGATAGAGTGAAATATTTTATTGCTCTGCTTAGTAATGTCGATCGTTTTGCTGAAAGAGGATTTCAGAAAATCCAGTAGTTACTTAATGGGCTAAAAAATTATAGAACTATGAGGTTGGTCATCGGCCTACCTACATCTATGAATTTGAGACCACGACTATCAAACGTGATGGCTATCTGAGTCAAATGCATGTCCCCAGCCTCTTTGTCAGTGTTTTAGGTACCAAACCCATGATATGGGGACAACTTGACGAAGATGTATTTAAAACATATACGGCGCCCAATCGCCTTTGACGTAGTATCGATTCAAGCTAATCTTTGGACCAACTATTTGTTATCCATTAAAAATAGGTAACCATATCACCCAACCTTATTTAGTACAAGAGAGATTGAAATTTTTAAAAATCCCTATGGCAAAAGAGATGCTTATGAAGATATCAATCAGACTCTTTTAGACACTTTCCCAAGAAAGTTATGGAAGGACTATGATGTGAGACAGAGGACTGAATTCCTAAATGAGACAATGGGAGGTTGTGGTTGATACTACGTATAAAGGATGAAACGTTAGCGGTGCAAAGATAAAGGCTAAAAGAGGTTTGGAGGGAAGATCTGTCGGAATCAACCAATGGATCGTTGACTGATGACAACTATACGCCATTCTGACCGACGTATTTCACGTAAAAATTGATCATTTACTGTGAGAATAAATCAGTCACCGAGCAGAATGTCAGTAAGTCGGCGATGCATATCCTTCCAAGCATAACCGTAATAAAATCTGCAATAATTCTTTTTTTTCTGTTTTCTCATGCATTTGGAAACTGCCAAATATTGTTAGGCAGTTAATTTTTTGCCGAGCTACGGCAGAAGAACGCTGAAGAACTGCGGCAGGGATACTCATAAGATATTATTAAAAGTTTTGAACCTTTAGCATGCCATAGAGATAATGAGTTCTACACAATTACAGAATCATTCAATGAGCGAGGAAGAGATTTGACTTAAAATAGCCAAATAAATGAATTTCACTAACAAACATATATGATTAATATAAGTGTTGGTTACCAATGGGTATAAAAATACATGTAATACAATGAAGTATGACATTGGTAGGTATTAAATACCGGAGCAAGGTTTAAATTATTTTGGTAAATTTGATTTGTAGTTCCCGCCTAACTACGAAAATTTACCTTTAAAATCCCTATGTTTGTAAACTACACGATTAATGTCGAAAAATATATAAACTACTAATCTAATTAAACAATTTATTCAAATCATAATAAACACGATCCGTAGGCAGAGCTTGTTATCACGGGCTAAACATCATTGTGGCATAATTTAAAATTTTATTTCTTTCTCATTTTTTCATTCGTGGAAAATATAGTGCAAACATAATTTTCAATTGCTACTTTTATGGAGGTGGCTTAAACTATTCTAGTCATTTAGCATAATAAGACGAAAATTAAAAGACAATGCACTTCCAAAATTTACGCAAAATGCTTTCAAATAATAAAAGTAGATGTCGACATAGTGAAGTTCATAACTCATTAGTATCAATGGTGTTAAACGTTGAATATTCTCGCCAGGAGGCATATTTCCTCTTACGCTGTTCTATACTTAACGCTGGAGGTAATTAGACTCCAGGCAGTTATCCGAAGAGATGGAATTGAAAGGTTCCCTCATCTCACACAAAAACACTTTGCCTCAATTAGATTAATTGCCTTTCAAAACAATGCGGTGGCAATTATCGCAGCAATGTCTTACTGTGTTTCTTCAATTCTGGATATGGTTTTTATCCTATGAAACAGCCTTATTCAACAATATATAGTTTTCCAGAAGCTCAAGAACAGCTGTGTAATAAGACTAACCTAACAAGAGTAACTTTCGAAAAGAGACATGATAAAGTCATTATCAACGCATCACTATCTTTTAAGTGATCTAATGCTTAGACTGAGAGACAGGAAGCATGGTTTTCAGAAGCATGAGTTCAGGAGCTTAGAATTTTTCCACCGCTATCCAAACGTCTCATGAATATGAGAGAGATGTTCACTGCGCATTCAATCGAGCCCGATAGATGTTTGGAACCAGGATATCCTAACAACCCTCCTCTAACCAAACTATCCTTATGAGGCAGTTTGTTTAACACAAAAAATATTGGGAACTGTTTCCATAGGCACAATTTCCAAAATCCCTCTTTCTTATGGTACAAGAGACCCTACTAACTGGCAACCCTGCGATTATTCATCAATGGTTATTTGTGACACGCCGTCCAAATATTGTCAATATATTCAAGCTGAAACTTGGCCCGGCAACGAGAAACATTTTTTTAAGGAAACACCGGCAATGTGATAATTCAAGTTATTTTTCATTGAAAAACCATTGAGTGGTGATGTTCAAATAGAAACGTCGCTTTTCATTTTCAAAAATCATGAATTTTACTATCATCATTTTATTCATTTAGCATCATTATTTTTATGTAATGGCACAAGAATTTTTTTTCAGATAGGTACTTTACTAAACTGTGTGCATTTAGTGCGCCTCTTAAGGTGTTCAGAAGGATATTTTATAACTAAACAGTTGAATATTAAAACTTTTAGTTATTTGTAGAAAGTAAATATTTAGAGTTATATGTAGAAAATTATTTTGACTAATTTGAAACCCAATTAGAGAATAAAGCTTTTATCTTTATCTCTAAATTCTAAATTAGCTTTAATATCGTGTTGCATTCCTGCTGCGTGAGCCCATTGCCTTTTACCTGTACAAAGAAATATGTCTAATAATTTATCTCGCTGTCCAGGAAGCAAATAAAAATAAAATAACAACCTTAAATTGAGTTGAATATTGGTTTACTAGAACCCAGAGTAAAATTATGTTTAGAGAGTAAATGAGTCTAAAAATGGAGCAGAGACTTAAAATGTCACTCTCGACTTAGAGATTTACGTTATGGCCTTTGATAACATACCTCTTGTGACAATTAGCCTCAGCATCCTCTACTCAAACGAAACACGGCAGCATGAGAAAAACACGTAATTATTTTCCAAGATATGAAAGGTAATTAAATACACACATTTAAGTCATAGACTATTAGTTTCGCAATTATTTGGCTTGAAGCGTATGGCTATATGGTTTTATAATAACTTCTGAGGAAATTGTATACCATGACTGAAGAAAGCACTGGCTTCAGGTATATCGTCACAAGGTGCTATAACATTCTCTGAGGAATAAAGGGGCACAGGATAAAATGAATACGTGTGACAGCTTAAAGCGCGGTAAGTTTGAAGAACCTGGCAGAAATTGTCATAAAATTTGATAAACTTATACAAGATTGCAGGTTACGTTATGGAGAGATAAGACACAGAACAATAAAAATTGAAAAAAAAAACAGATGATTAAACACATGTTAACGACATCAATATTAATAATATGTGAAGATGTTACACACATTTTAAGGACCAGTTCCACTTTATGTTCTTTTTAATGCAGCCTCCCGAATTTTACTACACTTGAAAAACAATTTTACTTAAAAATATTTTCTTTACCAAAATACTTAGTCCATTGACGTAAGCGTCAACTAGGTTTATATATTTCCATGTTACTTCAGAATATGCTCGTCTCAATCTTTTCCTACTATTCATTATATATTCGCTCAAAATACATACATCTAGACAGGTGATATGCAAATATGCGTAAACGTATCCAATGATGTACGCAGAAAGGCGGAAAAGTTTCAAAGATACTCACCATAAAAAGTTTCCATCTACAAACTTAAATATGCTCTCCCGGAAAAATGAGTTCCGTTTACTGTTGGAAAAATATATGATTGGCTATGAATTGAATGTTTCTCCATTCTGCTGTAGACAAAAGAAAGTTGCCCTAACGAGTTATTTATTAATTTTTCTTTGTAAAGGCAACGCAATGGATAGGTAAAAGTCTCCACAAAAGAGTAAAAATATAGAAGTTAGAAAGAATCATTCGTCTATTGTAAAAGTAAAATCATGCAATAGTGTTCTATTAAAAATAATGTTGGATTTTCTATTTCATAATACACTAAAATCAACAAAATGATGAGGCATCTTAAACAAGACCTGTCAGCCAAGGAAACTTTATTGGGGAAAATTAACATTACACTAAGGGGAGCGCCATTTTCATATTTGATGAACGAACAAAACCAATTGCTACGCAGAGAGCCTTTACAAGATAAATATGGATTAGTTCACAATTGTTTTTAAGTCTTAAATTAAGTGAGAAATCACCTTTCGTGAAAGGACTCTTGTCCTTCTAAGGGATTAATAATTAATTCCAGTGGAAAAGTGTGTTATTGTGAGATTAGCTCAACAAATATATAATGATTAACAAAGGAAAATATAAGTTCCGCTACCATGGTTTCACTTCACTTAATTCGCCTATCAAGGTACAATTTTTCAAATGCTTATGACCTCCACGTAGAGGTAGGTGGCTAAGTTTGAGATTATTGGATGTATTAACATCTATTTCAACAAACCTCTCTCAGCGTATTATTTCAAGACATTTCCATGACGGCTATGAATGTTAATTATTATAAACAACCTTGGGTACTTCTTTTGCTAAGTGGAAATGCTGGTTTACATGAACTCTTCCAGGATTATTCCCATTCATCGTTGGTCTTCCACTAAAATGATTCCTCCAGGCATTTTTGAAGTGTGTTCAAAATAGATAATAAATCAGGTATAGGGAAAAAATGAATTATCTCTACCCTACAAAACGCTACGCGTAAGTACGTATGATTCAGGTTTTAGGCGTAGTGATTCAGATGTGCGCCAATAGGTGACAAGCGAGCTTCCATATACGTTCTTCACTAACTGATACATGGTGAGGAAGTATGCACTTTTCAAAATATAAGAATCATTTAAAAATATTAATAAATATCAAAAGAATGTTAATTGGTTTTAATTTTTAATTATAAAAATTAAGCCTTGAAATAATTTCTAAATAATTATTAACTTTATTCATTAATTTTTAGCTATTCCGCCAATATTTAAGCCTGTTTCAGCATGCTTTTCAACTAGTAATTCTGTATACATACAAAAAATTTACTAAAATCCGTCCGTGATCAGTCTGTCTGTAACTCACGCCTAATTGAAGAACTTCCAGGAAAATATGGAAGTTGATATTTAGCATGCCATGACTAAAAAATGGCTACAGTAAAAGTTAAAACAGCAAACAAATTTAAATGTCTTGTTTTAACCCAATGTTGCTAACGTTATACCTATAATAAAATCTTTGAATCAGTGCTGGGGTAACCTTTTTTTGTTTTTCTAAATTACTTGGTGTCTCAGTCCTATTTTCCCTTTTGGATAGCTAAAGGAAAAAAATAAAGCATATATAAAGTATAATAAGAACCACGACTAGGAATGTAAAGGGATTGTTATCTCCATTTCTGTTAACATTTTAAAAGAAGCATTTTAGCTCGGTGTAAGGATTTTTTTTTGCTTTTATAAAGTATTTGAACTCAAAACTAAAGTTGAATTATTCACTGATATGTAGCTAAAAATTTTTAATTCTTGCATTTATTTTCCTTCTTGCATGTCTTTTCCCCAAAATTGGGTTTATGTCTAAAATATAGTTCATTTTTTCATCACTTAAAATATGAGACATTTTTATTTCTTCGGCAACCACTTCATGGGGTTTTATTGGGAACTGATGCCTGAAATGATTAAGGCTTTTGTTAAATGATCAGTATAAGAATGATAAGAGATTTTAATTATGATTAAAATAGGAGTATTTACCTCCCCACCTTCTCTATGTTTGGCAGGTGGCCCCTACAGGTAAGAAATGTTTATGCAATGCAATGATTTTAATTTTTTATTCTACCCGTAGAATTCCATCGGCCCTCTCCTAGTGTCTGTTATCTTTTCTTTGGATACCCATCATATTTGGCTCTACATCCCGACCATATACCTATTTCCCTTCACGTTTAGCCTTCTATCACAGCCTCCAGCACCCCTTTGCACCTCAGCACCTAATCCAGCCACCTACTTTGCCTCCTACTAATTTCCTCCAGCAGTTTTTTCTCCTCATCCACCACACCACAGGCTTCATCGTTTGTCTTACTAACCTTTCACCTCATTTTCTCCTTCTCCTGTACTGCAACTAAAACGTCTACAGCTTATTCTCATCTTCCTTTCACAGAATCTACGTCTTCGTACTATAAAACACTACACATAATATTAAACTCATCACCAGACTCGTCATTATATCCTTAAACAAGGTACCCTTTATCAGCTCCCGACTAATGCTGAACAGTTTTTTTGCTAGCTCAATTATCCTATACTTTTATTGTGAATTCACTAATTTTCCTTCAACATATTACCCAGGTAATTTAATTGCCCAATTGCCAGTTTGTGCCCTCAAACTTTGATGACCAGCCTCGATTTCATTGTCTAAGAAAATCTCATTACTTCTGTTTTCTTATAAATTGTCTCCGTTACTCTCTTCACTAATTTTATAACGCAAAATTTAAATTAAAATGCAAAAATAGTATTACTCGAATCCCAAAAAGCAGTATCCAGCAACAAGGAGAGCCCTACTTGTCACCCAACTGGCAGAAAAATTTTGACTGCATTTTCAGATGTGGTGATGCGTGGGAAGAGGAAATCGAATGAAACAGGAAAACATTGAAAGAGAGGGAGCGCAAATCGGACAAAGAGAAAGGAGAAAGGTAAAGCATGAGGGTAAATAATGGCTCTAAGGCATTCGCGGTCGGGGGAAAAGGGGAATAAAATGCCAAGTACAAAGGTTGAATCGCAAAGGGAGCGGAACGATGGAGGACCAACGGGAGGGAGGGAAATGGGAGGGGATCGTCAAGAGACTAATTACATCCGACCACCCACGCAGGAGAGGAGCTCTGAATCATACTCCCCCCCACACTAATTTTTCTCTGTTTGAACCGCTTCGCTCACCTCTTCTCGTTCCTTTTCCTCTCCCAGCTATAGGGACCTTGAGAATGGTTGGTAAAGAGAAACTAACCTTTGGAAGCATTGGCAGTAACGTGGATAAAAATGGGAAAATTATGAAGAATATTAGAAACAGAGAAATTAGTCAAAAAGATATTTTCTAACGCAAGAGAAATTGTTACCAGATTGCTCTGTAAGGCATTGGAGAATTATAATGGGTCAATTTTGACGTGAAGAAGTTTTTATCTTGGTAATTGGAAATGTGTAAATATGAAGTTATATTAGGAGAAAAACACCGTTAGCAAATATTTCATTTTCAAAAGAAGGGAGGTCAGAAGCTTAGGTAATATTTTGAGATGAGGTTTTGGAGAATTGTAATAAGAAGTGCACTTTAACGTCTTGAATAGTAATCAGGATATAATCATGAGTAGTAACTTATTATTAAGACTATTAGGAGCGAAACACCGTTAACAAAATAGAATATTTTTAATTTGGAGGATTCATAACCTAAAATTTAGGTAGGTATGTTGAGAGGACACAGTGGAGAATTGAAATTAAGAGTCAATTTTAATGTCGAGAGCAGTTACATTGGTAGTATCATGGTAGGGTAGACTTAGTAGGCTTCAAGCCAAATTGGATCGCTGGCAGCAAATAACATATAAGTTTTTAAAATAACATATTTATAACCTTAGCAGGGTGTCAATGGTGTTAAAAAGTCAGTAGAGTCGCTTTAAATCTGAGGATTAAACAATGGACTTAGCTTCCTGGATTTGATGGGAATTACTCCTCTGAAGACGTGAATATCATATTATAAAATCCGACCTACTGTGGTAGTAGGCAACAGACAAGTTTAACGTGAACATTTTACAGCATAAGAATAAGGAACGAATTGACAGTGATCGAGGCCACCAATAATGTAAATATTTATGACCGGTAGGGTTTTTTCTAAAATATTTTTAGTTCGCGAGTTCTATTCAGTCAGGTTCAAGTGGTCATAAAAGAAACATACTATTTTTTTAATGTTACCTGCAGACATAACTATATACATTAAAAAAAATAACTGTCTCAATTTTATCTCTATCTAGGCATATCCCCATTAGTATGACAGTTTGGTAGCTTCTGCCTATAACATGACGCACCACACCGAACACTGGATGTTGGGCATTGTCTACTAAATGAAAACACGTATCAATATCACATCACATTGGTTAGAGTTTACCTGGGAGCGTGCGGGTGTCCAATGTCTTTTTGTTGCATAGGTACGGCAATACGAGGAAATTACGACCGCACTGCCGTCTTTCCCAAAGCTTCCCAAAATAATTTCCGTTGCGCCGATCTTCCTTTTCCACCTTGCTCTCTGTCAATCTACTTCCACGCTATTACACCTATCATGAATTCTAATCACGTCATTTGTTCCGATATTAGCGGAAGATTAAAAGTTTAAAGACGGCTCGCAAAATTTTGCAAGCACAAAAAAACCTGTTTTAAACTCTAGTGAAATTCCTAGATTATGTAATTATTTCAAAATCTCAAGTTAATGAGGCCACAGTTAATGCAGAATCAAATACTTCAAATCTGGGAAACCTGATTTTCACCGCTGAAACACCGTTTCTATTTTCAAATCAGACATGGTTAAATTCCAGCTATGCAATATAAAATGTATGCTCGTGAATACACGCTGAAATGAGAATCCTATTAGCTGCTTTTTATTCCATAAAAACTGTCTACGTCTACTTCTACGGTTAATATCAAATACTTGATTTCAGCTTGAGATTTTTAGTTCAAAATAAATCATCAAGAATAGCTCCAAATCCGTAGGACCCTGTTGTGGGTAGCCCCGTACTAAGAACATGTCAAGTAATTGTCTTAAACAGGAAAACGTTTATATTAAGCATGCATATTATAATCTACACATCACGTAAAATAATTTTACTTTAGAATAACTTACGTTTTACCACGAATAATGCAGTGTGCGATTGCAAGAGACCTGGAAACACTTCATGATAAAAATAATATTTTCTTCTCCGTGGAGATATTAATGGTTTAGAGACGAGTTAATCAAATTTACATTTTATTAAAAGCGAGAAAACATGTGGTATATTTTTACATTCCCAAGTACTTTTATTCGAAAATGGATAGCAAATTTTCTATCAAAATCACAATTTATTTTATTCTATAATTATATTCTCTTTACTAAAAATAAAATGCAAGTCCAAAATCATCAATTTAATTTCGAGTTTTACAGATGAACATTTACCGTAAATTTAATGTATTTTAGAAAAACATTTAAATTGGATTTGGAGGCCTTGTCACCCCAATTTTATTTTGGGGGTTAACGCCTGAATTATGTGAGACATTCAGATTTCCAATGCTAACAATAAAATTGGTGAACTGAGACCCTCGACTGAAGACAGTTGTATTACTTAAGTCAGTTCCTTCATTCCTAACCTTGCAAAAATCATAAGCCATTAAAACATGAATGCTGAGTAGAAAAACAGTTAAAACATATTTTCCGTGAATTTACGCCAGAATATTAGTTTCACTGGAAGGAAAATGTATCCTTTCCATCATAAAGAATTAGAGGGGCGTATTTTTAGCTTATTTAAAATGGCTGTTGAAGACAATGGTGGAAATAAAATGATGATCCATGTAAAGAACTTCAAATGACCAATGCTCGTAAGTTAGGATGTTTAAGTCGTGAAACAAAGAATTACGACGAGGCAAAGAAGAGAGCGCATAGAAGAAATAAGCGATGACCTGAATGAAACCGTATATTTTTTAAAAAGTATTTCTTGTTTTACACTCTTACGGCCAATAAAGTCGTGTGATCCCACCAGCGGAGCATACTCCTCGGGAACAATATCCTCGACGAGGAGATTCCCAGTGAATATTTCCCTATCACCCTCCACGAAAGAATTTCCAGCGCGGGCCAAATGGAGACTGTAAAACGCGGGATAACGCCCTATCCCCGCGCCGAGAAGCTCAATTTCACCAAGCACCGTAACGACGTCAAGTCGGGGAAGAATTCCGTCACTCCTTGAAGGCCATATGAGAGCTAATCCGCTCTATATCCGTCGTTACACTGCTTAGCTTTCCACTAACACCACCACCTTCCACTCGATTCTCCTATACGCAACACACACAACCAAGCGGCACCAGATCACCCAAGCTCTCTCCCAGCATCGCTACTCTCCCTTTCCACAACCTTGTCAGACTTCAACCCGCCTCCCTTCCCCTATCCAATCACCCCTCGGCAAACATCACACCATTTCCTCGTCCTCCACCACCTCCCCTTCTCCTACACGCCTATAGCAACTCCCACCACCCACCCATCGCTCATCTTTCAACCCCGTGTTATCTCGATAACACCGTTGTCAAGGAGTAATCAGTTTATCGGGAGGGGCACATTGGTTAGGTGGAGGGGAACTAAGGGCAAGAGCTCATAGTTAGGGAGGGGTATTTAGGGAGTCTCCGAAAAGTACGTAGGGAGGTCTTTCTGTTGGGGGTTTACTGGAATAGGGAGTGCTTGGAGGACGGATCTCTTGGAAGAGGCCGCTGTTCGAGGGGATAGGAACTAGAGTTTTACCGTTGAGGAAGGTTTGATAGTTTGATGAAGGCTTTCTAGCATGATGAGTTGATGTGGGTTGATGGCCGAAGATAAACGGGAGGGAAGCCTTTTGATGCACGTTGATGTCGGGATTGATGTTTTGGCTCTCAGCCTTGCCACCTCTCTACCTCTGTAGCTGTCACGCGTTTGAAGAGTTCCGGCCAGATTCTAAATTAAATGGAAGGTTTCATGGGCGCGAAGGATCAAAGAGGAGGAAAGAATAAGCATGCTTATTGCTGGTAGTTAACCTCCGCTGTGATTACCTTATCCTGCCGGCAGTCAGAGTTGCGAATAAATGTTTGATTCACAATTTATAGTTTATAGTGAATTTACACAATTTATAGTATAAACAATTGAGTAAGCAGCGACTACATGGAACGTGGAGAAAAATATCCGTTGAGTATGAGTTGATGCTTCAGGTTTTTCTTTGAGGAACTGACTCATATGGAATAATTTCTCACTTTGAAAATTTCACGCAATTTATCCCGCTTTTAGTTTTGACATAAATAATGCCATAATGACTATGAACCTTAAAGCATAACAATGACATGTGACATTATATATGTCAATGCGATAGAAGGTAAATTAAAAAAATGCGAGCTTTACGAAGTGAGAAATTCCATGCCTTTATTTTTTTTACAGAAATTTTTGAAACTAACAAAATTTGAGATAAGTCATTAAAATTGAAGAGAAATTATTTAAATATCCAGTTAGAATTAAAATAGTTTGGTTAAACAGGAATAGTTAACTAATTAGTTTTTTTCAGTCAAACCTGCGTATATCAGAAGAGCTCATTAATTAATTATAAATCAGGTGTTGATATCCTGGTTTCAATTATGATAGCAATTCCTAATGCCATTGTGTGAGGTGACAATTAAATACGCGATAGACAGAGGGAATAACAAATGTCGTCCTTTTTATCATATATCTACTATATATGCCATTTTTTCTCGGTGACAGAACTTTGAAACAACAATGAAGTAATATGCTAAGACATACATAAAAATTTAAATAAGCAAATTATTATATTAAAAAGATAAGAAGTATGCATGATATTCAGAAATGCCATTTTAACGCAGCATTGGTGATGCCTGTAGAGGTTTAGAAAGGGGGGTTAATGCTAAACTTTTTAAATCTGACGTATAGTTGTTTAGGTATTAACCACATCTCAAGCACACATCCTCCACTAAGTTAGCGTGAAGCTCGTGAAAATCTTTATAAAAGTATAGAAATAAGTAGATTCGCGGTGGATACTATAGTAGTAAGAGCCTTGAAGCTCTTGGAGAAAATTCTGCTATGCAATACATTTTTTAAGAAAGTCAGGACATGGCGCATAGCACACCATAAGAATCTCGCGTTCATAACCTCATGAACAGCATTTTTATTGGTTACGTGAAGGGTGCCAGGCAGAAGCATTTCAGGTAATCAAGTTATTTTTACACACTAAGGAAATATTGCAATAAAGTTGAGGCATTTTCGGAGTAGAGAGATGACGGGTTAACTTCCTTCTCCGCTAGTTCCAGGCACCCTTATCGGTAAGTTATAAAAGAAGGGGTTTATTGGCACGGGTATTGAAACGAGCTCAGCCTCTTGGCATGTTTGTGGTTTTCTTAAAATATGCACGGCCTCGTTTTGCTGCGTAATGTTACGCCTGCTTCAAGGCTCACATAATCACATCACGCGCATTGGAATTTTAAATAAGTTCACGCGACGCCAAGATATGCGCTGGAGTGCAAGGACACAGGGTAATTTTATGGTGTTGGGGACAGGCGCAACAGGAGTGACGGAAATAAAATGGCAAATATAAGGTCTTAACGCTTGCCCGACGCAGGAATTTGGAGCGAGTGTAAATAGCTTTCGGTGCCTGGCGGTATCGTCCGTGAAAGAAGCTGGAAATTTCTTGACTCTTTACTTTTGCGGAAGTTGATGCGTGTGGCTCAAGTCCATTCTGAGAAGCAAGAATCCCTACTTTAAGGCTCTACAAACTCTCTTGCTCAAGGGTACTGCCTTCGTTCGGATAATAAAATGAGAAATCTCACATTTTCATTTACATACACCGTATCAAAAATTATGATTTCCATATGTGGCTGATTGTCAATTAAAAAATATCCTTCTCTGAATATTAAGTTCCACTAAAGGAAGATTGAGCTATCACCGTCTTTACTTTCGTGAGAATTGACATAAGGTATAAAAAATCAGCAAGTATATTTCCTTTACACACTATGCTCTTTTTTAATTATGCCTAAAAGAACAAGAGCAAGAGAAACAAGAGAAAACTAAGTTAAATACCTACAGGAATTAAAATGAGCAAATAAACATATTCATGGCAAAACATTGATGAAATAATAAAGTTGCTATGCGAAAAGCAATAAAATAAAGTCACCAATCCTCCGTTAATTTTGACAGCATGTAATTGACTGATCGACTTATGTGTATTTTCTCAAACTTTTAAAAGGAATTTTCATTGGGGTGAGCTGCCTACACTTCACGTTATGCAAAGGTTAGCCAATAAAATATTTATGGGGTCCACTGAACCCCAGTGTGCACTTTATGAGTGTGATGGGAATTTTCCAAAACTAGTGGAGTCAAAATTTAATGAATTCCATAGAAAATACGCTGAAATGGGCTACCGAGGAATTTGTTGAAAATTATACGTAATATTTTGGTCTACTACGTTTTGGCATGCGTAGTTTCAAGGACAACTAATTTAGTATAGGCACTTTAATGTGCTTCTGGCAACTTTGTAGGTACGCTAGTAGTAAAGGAAATGTGACACGTTGGCAAAATTATATGGAGTGGATTATTCTGGCATCTAATTTTTGCTAATCAGTCTAATTTTTCATCCAACGGTTACATTTATGGTTTGTTTTCCATGACTACAACTGATACGCCTCCAATACAATTCCAGTTCAATCTCCTCGGAGCCCCGATTTCTGTACCATGTCACTACATTCCATATATGAATATCTAAGAGAAATTCCTAAACATTCATAAGATTTCTGTTGCTAGCCGACCAATAATATGGAAACCTTTTTTAGCTATAGAATTCCACTCCAGGTATTCTCATTACGTAAAATCTCTTTTCTTTCTAAAATTTCTAATAATCTAATAATCTCCAATATTCAGTATTCATTCTTATTCCCAGATCTGGCCATTCTGCTTCTCCATTCTTATTCAACAGTATATTTTGAACGGCATTCAAATTATTCATTCAATGAAATATTCATTAACTTGACTCAAATTACTTTACAGCTTTACCTTGCCGAGCACCTCGGTAAAGTAATGTAAAGGTAATTCGGTAAATACAGTAAAGTAATGACGTCATATGGATTACAATAATAGCTTTATTCCAGAAGAGAAAATCTAGGGAATTAAATAGGAAGAAACTTTTCTTGACGTCCAAAATGGTATGCCGCACAGGGATACAAAAAAATAAACGGAACATCAACTTCTTCTCACCGATATTAAATACTGACGGTCACAACCCAGAAAAACAACGAGATTTGTAATACCTATGGTTGTGGCTAAACTTGCGTAACAAATGTTGTAAGGTCAAACATTTTTGTCAAGAATATACTTTTTTGAAATTTTCTACCGGTAAATTTAAATTCAAATATCAAAATTGTGTACCAGTAAACTGTACAAAACTTTTCGCGATAATGTTACAGTCAAAAGACAATTTTGATCAAAAACGATTACAGCCACATATTTTCGAATTTTGGGCAAAGATTGGAGGATAGATGGGGAGATTAATAAAGATGCAAATGCTAGAAGGAAAGTCACAGAAAGTTTTTGAAGTATATCAAGGAATGAGTGTATGATTTACGAATTAAAAATGACACTGAACACAAAAAAGCACTCCTCCCCAATTTATTGTACAGCTTTGAAAGTTTCAAATTCCAGGATAAGCAATAGTAGGCGAATTGCAATGGGTAAGAAATATCACAGAATTATTCACGGCGAATTTAGTAGGGATTAGGCTAGGAGTGATTTGGAAATGAAACGATGTGGAATGGCTATTTATGAAAAGAGGCAGCTTCGTTGGTTTGGTCATGTTGAGAGAATGGATGAGAATCGAATAACTAAAGACATGTTTGAACGAGTTGTGTACGGTATGCAGAGAAAGGGGTAGACAGGGGTAGTGATGGGTGAATGTGGAGGTAAAGGTTCTTAAGAGGAAAAACAGAAGTCTTAAGAATAAGATGTATGAAACAGTGCATGAATGTGGCAGAAGCTAAGTAGGTATGGTAGTATTGAGCTGATAGGAGGAAATTATTGAAGTAGAGCCTGTGTTCTTGGTCGAAAACCGATAAATATACTATTTGGGCTTTACCCCGTAAAAAACTTCTTTTTAAAATTGATTTTAATGCTGCTCTTCTTAGGCTGCTTGATGTTGAAAAAAAAGTGATTGCCATATGAAATTTTATGCATAACTATTAAATATATTATATAGAGACATTAGTTACCGATGCCAAAATTTAATTATGGTCACATCATTAAATGGATTTTAAAGAGTCAAACTAATTTTATAACTCTAATCTGAAAAAAATTCGCAGCTTACCTTGACCTACTACATTCATGAAGACGTTATGATTTTTTTAAACATGCAAAATGCCTAAAATGTGAAACAGCGCGTCGTTAATTCATTTTACGATATTCCATATTCTAAGATTTGAAAGAACCTGCTATTCTTTTCTACTATTTCATAAGTGGAAATTCAGTTTTACAAAAACTCACTCATTGTAACGGAGATTCAACAGATACGAGCTTGCTGTAGTGGATTGAATGCTTATTATATCAAACACAGTTCGCACTTTTTTACTGAGTTTTTTGAATCTATAGCGCGTTCAACTCACAGAGTCATATTCAGGTACAAGTCCAAGTGAAGGGGCCAAGTGAACCCTTCACTTGGTGCTGTACCTGAAGGTGACTGTGAGTTGAAAGGTATATCAGAATAAAAAGTCCCATGGAAAAGTGCGGATTATATTAGATTTATGTAGATTGAAATTCTAATTAGGTACATACCACATGGAAAAATGAAAAGAGAGTTGCAATTTATTTTTAAATTGACAACGGTAAGTTGGCTATGGGGAACGCAATCTTGGAATACTCCCAGCGGATAACAGTCGCACAATCCTCACTCAGAAGTCAATCCAGGGTTCAAACACCGCCTTCATCGGTCAACCAACTTACGAGAATTGGAAGCACCTGGTCCCTAGGAATTCTCGCCCGGAGCAAGGGAGGCATGAAAGAGCATATAATCCTGCCCTTGCAGTAGCAAGGCACTCTCGCCGAGCAAGGGGGAACGAATCCATTCTCGAGCAAACGGATGCTTTGCCGGCAAATCGATGATTCCAATGAGAGCGTAATCGCATTTCAAGTTCCCGAAGGACAAATTAAAAACACAAACAGCACTCGGCAGGAAGGACGCAAATTACGATCACTGAAAACACAGCAGCCTGGCCCGTGCTAACGAATTTTTCCTCCTTCATAAAGACGCATGGTCCAATTGACCATTACCTTCACTAACGCCGCGCTGATGACGCATCAAACAAAGAGTTAAAAAGGCTAGCGGATAACACGCGACCAAACGATTGCGCCATGGAGTAGCCGCGCGCGCGGCACAATTGTGCCCGGTCGCAGAAAAGTTTGCTCTTCTGGCGACCCCATAGCGCCTCTGTGGGATTTCCAGGGCGTCCCTCGTTTATTTGCCGGCCGTGTTTCGGCCTGCGGGCCTACGTGTTAGCATTTCGGCCACATTGCCTTTACACTCAAAAATGCCTCCCCCGGGGCACATGAGATCCACTAGACTTTCCATACGCGACAGATCCTTCGCGATAACTTCATTTGCCGGGAGGCCCCGACAAAAACCGACCGCTGTTGTTGTTGGTGGGGAGAGAATGTAATAAATAAATTAGCGGATGACACCGGGAGAACACCAACACGAGGCAAACATTTATGCCGCGCTCGGGAATGAAAATAATCTGAGGACGGTAGTTAAATTATTATTGGTCTCGTGTTCTTCGCCGAAACGGGAGAAAATTAAACCCGAGTCGAAGGTGGTTTCTCGATTGCATTTGAAAGCAACATCCACCACCGGTACATATGTACATAATATCCTGAAATTCACCTAAAGTGTGTTTGGTATGAGGATAATTTTTTAACCAATGCACACACCGAATTACATTCTACTTGCTTAAGTTCAATTTACATAGTATCCCCTCAAGCTACCTCAAGGGAGGGTAAAGGGAGGGTGGTAAAAGAATTAACGCCAAAACATCCACGGTATTAAATGTTACAAAAGTTTGGGAATTACAAGGTTTAATGGATTGCGCATCTTTAATGACTGGTGGAAAATGAGTAGGTATCGAATGTAAAGCAGGAATTTGATACGTGTAATTAGCGCTGGAAAAGGAATAGCAAAATAAAAGTTGTATGCATGAATTGAAGCATTTAACTTACCTGCGGAGCAATACAAGTATCCAGTCTTAATGACAAATATTATGATACCGAATTGTCAACGGAAACGTTATATCGTAAACCTGTAGATTATCATATTTTATTGTTGAATGGTGTCTTCTCAGGTGGTTTTTACTTTAAAAACCAATTTAAAAAAAGGTGGAAACTGCAAAGAAATCTTTCTTTTCCAATTAATTAGTTCCACCACATCTACCCGGAGACTTCCTAAAATGTATATTTACGTTGTTAATAACTCAAACTGATGCTTGAAAATGATGTAAATACATTGAAACCGGGCGCGTTGAAAACTGATTTTTAAAAAGTGGAAAATGGCAAAGAATTTTTTCTTTCTCTATCTTATAATAGTGTTTATCCCGTGTTAATACATGTAGAATTCTTAAAAACATAAGAGTTTTACAAAAATCATCCAAGATATACCTATTGATCCAATTCTTGCGCAGGAGGCACACATTTTGGAGAACTCATAGAGTTTCGAAGAAAATGTAGTACCCCCAACGATTCAGAAAACAGCAGAGCAAACAATAAATGAAGAATGAACGGAGTATAATCAAGTGAAGGGATTTTTTTCTCACTTGACATATAATGCTCAACACGCAATGGCCGCCCGAAATTTTCGAGGGACTGACAAGGTACGGTTGCGAAATGGTAAATACGAGAGGCTGCCTCTCACTCTCCTTCAACATCGCTATGCCCCAGGCAAAGTTTAACTGGCAGAAAAGGGAAAACAGCGATGGGGGGGAGGAGACTGGTGGTTGTGTAGGAAAAGGGACAATGGAGCAGTCCGAAAGTCAGAGCCCGGAGCCAATTTTCGCAGTAGCAATTTTTACTGCGAGGAACTTTCTCCCGTGGCTGTATCCTGGTGAGTGCGCCCTTCGCTTCTACCAGTGATTCCGCATTACTCCGAAAAAAATTCCTCTGCTCCATCTAGGTGGGACGAGCTGGGTGGGGAAAGTGAACAGAATAAGGGGAATTAAATGTACGGCACCGGGTGCACCTGCTGTAAGGTAAAAAGGAATCATTTTTGAAAGAAGCAGACCCCAGTTTGCAAGCCCCAAGGCTAGACACGGGTAAATACATGGGGAGGAGTGGAAATAAACTAGAAAGGGTGTGATTGGTTGCATGAAGTGGGAAGGCAAGGTGGAAGGAACACAGAAGTTGATTGATAAAACTGAAGATGTGATTTATTGGTATGGATCAGTCGACAGCGAAATCAATGAGCTAAATTCACTCTCCTGATTCTTTCGGCAACAGGAAGATTCTTTGGTGAACGCGTAAGAAAATCAGTGCCGGAAATACGATAAATGATAAGAAAACAAAGAAGACAAACGAGGAAGTAATTGCTATGGTGGGCGAGGAGAGTAAACTTCTGGAAGTGATTAGGAGGAAGCAGAGCAGGTGGTTTAAAGAGGTTATGATTGGTGAAGAGTTGCTGAAGATCGTGAAAGAGGGATGTTAGGTAAGCAAGGAAAAGGTGGGAAGAGAATAGGTTTATGGACGGGATGAGGAGAGATAAAACGCTTGTATGGATGAGAATATAAACTTTCTAGGTAAACAGATGTGTTCGTCTGTGAAACATTTAGATGATTTTACTCTGTTCCGTCTATTTCGTTTACTCTATTCCTTAACTGGTAGATAACCCTAATAATAATAACCCACGGTATTGCTCTGACGTACGAGGTATGTTCAAAAAGTTCCACGGCTGGTTAATCTACGCTATTATCAGTTGCTGCAGTTGGTGACACTGTTTTGAAGAGAACCTCACGAGTAACCTCCTTTTTTATAGATTGCTGTAACATAAACGTTTTGTAAAGCTACAACTCTTTGATAGGATTCAAGATGATCAGCTAAAACTTCATGATAACATTGATAATAACACCAATATGTTGAAACCCAGGTCGGCAAATAATGTAAGTATGAAAATAGCACATAGAATTAATTGTTCATTATGAATGTTATAAATTTTCACAAAGTGACGTTTCCTCAAGTTAACTCTTATTTTTATAAAAGTATTTTCCGCGTTCGGCTATTTTGTGGTTAGTCCTACCTACTGATGGAGTAGAAATAATTACTTCAGTTTGAAGAAGCCAGTCAGAATCTTCTTGAGAAGGCAAGTGATGATGACACATAAGTGTATTCAGACTATCATAACAGGATTGACACATGGGTTAATTAGTTACAACATGCAATCAAAATCATCGCAACGGAAATCCAAACGTTTTCCGAGACCAATGACAGCACGAGAGTCGCGATCAAAATTTAAATGACCCAATTTCCTTCAGTCCTATAGTCGTTGAAGATGAATAATAATAATTGGAATATCGCCACCTCTGTCTTGATACACCATAAATAAGGAATGAGTGATGGACACTTAGGCGGCAAAATTCAATTTTAACGGAGATTATCGATTTTAAAAGCCACAGTGCCTAAGTTGGGTGTAAATCAAAGTGTTCCTTGAGAACTGGAAACCATAGAAAAGCCACGGCTGGCACAGCTACTGAGTTCGGGATATATCTGAGTGGGTATGGGACTATAATGCGATGATTACCAATCTCGGGCCAGGTGCCCCGCTAATTCTAGAGTAAATAAACCATGATCGGATTTATCACTTGTCAATTATCACTAAACCGTTTGAAGAACCAGATTACAAAATTAATTAGAAAAAAAGCGTTCAAGGAGTAATGGAAATTGATAATAATTTAAAGAATAAATTTAGATAATATTTGAAAAGGTGCTAACTTAATTTACCTATCGTTAATCCGCCATTAATACACTTTACGAACACAATTTTATATGGAAGGTTTCATATGTGTTAAACAAAAATGTAAGAAATGCATCAAATTTTTATAGCTTAAATGCCTCCCTTGGGTTAACTATCTCATGCTACCTACACGGCGATTGAGCCTCAAGGTAAACCTACTTAAAACTATTTAAGGAATAAGAATAATTTCTGTAACTATGGAATGTATTTGATCAATTAATATTGTACCACCAACATAGTACATATGTTTATTTCCCAATGTTTCCTGGTGTATGATTGTGTGAACACTCTTTAAAATGCAATTTCATATGTAACATGCTGACTCTATTGCAGAATGAATTGCAATATTTTTATTTTGTGGCCTCGCACCAGCGAGTAATACTTGGTAATTTAAATGGTGACAACCCCAACACAGGTTTTCTTTTATCTCAGTGGTGTCTGTTGTTCCACTAATTAATAAAAAAATAGAATTTGCTTCATAATTGCTTTAGAGTGTTCATTTTTGTTCTTTGCTTTGTTCATTATACGATGATATTCTCCATCTTGCAAAATACCCGAACATAATTTAAAATCTTTGAATGGCTGGGACCAAAGAATGTAGAGCTGAAATAACCTTCGGAACTTTACATTGCGTGGAGCGACGCAGAATTGTTGCGATAGATAATGTGGTGTACAAACATATTTTTAAAAATTAGTCATTGTACGATAATACTATTATAATTGAGGTAAAGTATTTCCATAGCAAAAAAGTGATGATACACGTAGGTAAATAGTTTCCATAGTGGAACTTATCTATGCGCTTTCGACGCAAACATTTTAGCAAGATAGCCTGTTTGCGGATGGATTTCTGAGCATAATTTGGATACATTACTTTCAAATTTACTCCTTCCAAAGCGTGGCAATTATTTGCGTCATTTATCTAGAAGAATACTTGGAGACTTAAAAAGCCGAGTACTTAACGATTTGCCACCACCCCGGGGAAATTCACTAAGAAGACTAAATCCCCGAGAGCCTTTTCATCACTAACGGTCCATAAGGAGCGCAAATACCCGAATAAGTGTTCCAGTAATTACATAACAACCAAGCAAACTTCTCTCTCTCTCTCGAAACCGCAGTAACAATTGCTCCTCAAAAGCAAAGTAGCGTTTTTCAGTCAATGCTGAATGCCATTAGTGACTCAGCAGAACGTAAGAACCACGAAGTCGAGAGCGAAAACTCTCGAGGAGATTGGGAGTGAAGGGAAGGAGGGGGGGGGAGAGGAGGGCAAAAGAAAATAAAAGGAAAAATGACAGCCGGAAGGCTTTCGTGGAAAAAAAATTCCAATGGTTGGTTTGCGGAGGAGGAGAACTGGGTAGGGAGAGTAGAAAAACCTGAAAGAGGTTTTTACTTCTCCCACCTTCCCCTTTGCGTGCAACCCGTTCGCAGATAAAATAAGACAAACGAAAAGTAAGGAGGCGTGGATTTGAAATCGGAAAGTAGGAAAACAGCCGGGGCTAAGGTGGTCTCTGGGATTCCGGGGAGTTGATGCTGAGAGACGCGCCGTAGATGCACCTGCCGTCTCACACTCCAAGCCAAGGAGCATTTCCCCTGAGCTATTCTGCTCCTCCCTCCAGAGACCTGTGGTAGGGGAGGATGCGGTTAAGGAAACAAGGACGAGAGAACATATCCAAGCTACCCAACTACTAGAATTTTTTTCTCTTCTTTGTTAACGGGTTGCTTTGATACAAAGCTGTCTTATTTTATTCCTTCGACTGAAATTATTCCGAACTAAGTTACTGCCTTCGCGGTAATCACAATTCGATTTCCCACCAACAAAAGGATTCGGACGTTTTCCTCGTCACTGAACGTTTTGCAGGCCGGGGGTTTAAAAGTCTTCTGCTTTTGTCAGCTCCGCTTTTTGAAGCTCCGAATTATTTCCGCATGGAATACACAATAAAAAGTGATGCTACGAATGACAAGGATTGTTGAACGAGTATCAAAGCAAATGCTCCTGGGGAAAAATTACAAAATTGATTGAAAAATACGAAGGAACGGTGAGTAACGGTCAATAAGACGACTGCAGATAATGGAATTAAATGGGATAGGATCCTGTATGCAGGTACAGCTGCTACTAAGTCTACGAAAATGAATTCAAGAACTTTTTTCCGTTTTGCACCAAATATTACTCGTATTTGAATATATTCTCCCTATATTCCTCCACATATGTGACATGTTAGTGGGAGCCTTTGACAAATAATTTTCAAATTAGTCGTATAACCAGCTCCATTAGAATGGCTGATTTTTGTACTCAGTCGATTGGAACTCTCTTCTTAATGACTCAAATACAGTATATTTTAGTCAATGAATCCCTTAACACAGCGAAGGCCACATTCTTACAATTCTCCATTGATTTTCCAAATTACAATCATAATGAGCATAGTACTGAGTTTAAATACAGTTTTTTATGTAGTTTAATATACAATATAAATAAAATTTAATATATGGCACACTTAATAGGTTCTAATATAAATAGGATGATACGGGGGTATAGTACATAAGCTAGCTGCGTATTAATTAACGCTTAAAATGGCCTTAAAACTTGTTATAACATCATATCTGATAAAAAGTAATAGTATTAGAAAATAATGAATAGGTACCTTTATTCAGGAAAGTGTCTTAAGTTTAAGATAAAAAAGGTGATTAGTTAAAGGGACTCTATGATACAAAATCATACGGAATTCTTTTACAATGAAAAGTGGCTTTGAGTAAAACATTTGGAATATGGTTGATGAGAAACGCTATAATTCATTTATTAGCAACTACAACTTTGTTCGTTCGTTTCCTTCTTTTTATACATTTACTTTAACTAAAAAAATGACCATTTAGATAGCAATATGTTATACTTTAATTGAAATGACTTTTATGCAAAAGATTTCATTAAGAGTTAATTAAAATTTGTCAAAACCTAAATAAATTACAAACAATATATTCCAAAAATTATTTTAAAAAATGCAGCATTTGTTGTAAAATCATTGACACTATGAATTTATGCAGAAGATATTTATTTACTCATGTTGAATGAGTCGCTCTGCATTAAGCCAACCATTAGCATATAGCTGTAAAAAGGTATGACATGATAAAAAATTGAACTTATCATTTGGTACATTTCTTTGAGTTACTGAACTCAAGGCTACCTTTTGATAAGCATACGGAAAACATTCTTTTCTTAATGACTTATAAAACCTTAATGCCAAGAAAGCAACCTTCAAAATATATTAATCCACGAATCAGTTATAATTTTCTTTATAGATCCTATACTTTCAAGAACGTAGATGAGCATTATCCTCTTTCACGCTGTGTTTCAATATTTCGAAAAGAATTCACTAATAATACCACAAACATAATACACTAAGGGAGGGCAAAACAAATACTTATAGCTGCTGTGGAAGGCTGTACATGAAAAAATTATTTTTTCCAGCACTGAATACATGATTTGGAATGCCACTAGTGGATGTAAAATTAGCCTAAAAACATTCAAATAAACCTTATGACAATGCCTACTTCCGAATTTCATTAAAACACGTTTCTATATTTGAATATTACATTTTCAGAAATGCGCATGGAGACAATTTATTATTTGTCTGACTACTCTTTTTCGTTGTGTCTGATCTACTTTCCGAAAGTTTGACAAAAATGTTTTATCGAAATTTGGCGAAGTGAATTACCGATCTTCAATTCCGGAAACAATCTGTGACGTCGATGAGTTGTAGTGATATGGTCCATCAATCGTCCACCCATTCCATAAGCCAATAACCTCCATCGCAAGTAAGCAACAGAAGGCAATTGATTTTCTCTCTCATCAGTAATGTTTTAAGTTTCAAAACGTTCACCAACTCACGGAATATTTAAAGCTTAGTTTGCAAACTAGTCCTACGGTTTTCGAAAAGCCATCTATCTATCTAACGATAGAATTTGACCCAGCTAAACTAGGGAGACCTGCCGTAGAGGCAAAAATGCCCGCCGTAGGTAATGCAAGATTGCCTGGTAATTTTGGCTTGAATAGTTTAAGGCCAATGAGCTGCAACCTCTTTCTGTCTGTTAAAAAAGTCTTTAGTTCCACAGTGTCATTATTCCATCTTTTGCTGAATGTTGTTCCTCAGTAGATTTTTTAATAACGAAAAGTATAACTTGAGTTGAGATTGGTACAACATTTGAATATTATAAAGCAAACAATTTTTCAACTTTAATCAACGTTGGAGGCATGAAAACACATGAAAGCAGTAAGGTATAAAGGCATGATATAGACGATTAACCAAAAGACAGGAAAATATTTTAAAAGCAACTTTATGAGAACTGAATAATAAAACCATGTGTATCTGAATATTATTTTATATTTTGAATGCCACAAAATAAAACATTTTTACGATTGACAGAATTCATTTCAACTATGGAACATTCTTTTCTTTTTTTTAGATATAAGCTAAACGGTTGCTCATGACATGGAGGTTCAAGAAATTTCCTGTCTGTCAGGTTGTCATATACAAGACTATTTGTACGACGGTTGCTCTAGTAAATTTTATTTTAATTTGTCAGAAATCAAAGTTAATAAAATATTTTCGATGTGTTAACCAACTTAAAAAATAAATTCAATTGGTAAAGAATTGTTAATTCACTAACTGAAACTTTTAATAAAACTAAAACTAAATTTACTGAATTCAGTTAACTGAAAATTAACTGAAAATTAGTTACTCACAGGAGGTTACTAAATCTTACTCCACAGACCAGCTCTATCCCCCGAAGAATACTCTTCTCAGCGCAATTAACACATATTATTCCTAAAATCCACAGCCCCATTGTTCAACCGCACCTTTTTTTTGTAAACGTCACATGGTGTTTTCTAAAATGCCTATTACACCCAGGTCAACCAATAACTAATGACGATGTTAAACTTGTCATGTTTTACTTTTAAAGGGAGAAAGATACAGTGAAATGATAAATCCAATTCTTTAAAGTATTGATGAAAATTGAGATAAATAACTCAAATTAAGGACATCTTCAATATATTCACGCTAGCAAATAATGTACTCACCAATTTCCGCAATTGCATTCGGAAAAATTAAAATTCCTTCCTAGAAGGAGAATACTGAGAGGGAGGCTATGATTAAACAGCAGGCAGCACCTCTGAATAAAGAGGACGGACTAGGTCTGCGTCAGTTGTGGTGGAGGAGTGGGAACCAGAGAGAGATAAAGACAGGAAGATGGAAAGAGACATTTGCTCTGAGGAACCACGAGAACGCGGGCTCCTAGGACGTCGTGCCCTGGGGCTCCGAGAAGGATTCCTAGGGAGGTGTACAAGGGAGACAAGGGAAATTAGGACGGCGAGGTACGCTTTGCCTTCCCGTAAGAAGCGTCTGTCCCGGCTGGATTTCGGAGTGCCTGCGGTTGGCAGCAATGCCGGTTTAGCTCTCGGGAGAACGAATGCAAAACAAATGAAAAATAAACTACACAGTGAGCTTCGCCGTGTCGCGGTTGAAATGCAAAAATGACGATAAATAAATGAAGAAAGAGGTAGCGGCAATACGAATTCAAGTTTTCTTCTGTGACTCGGTGACAGGGACTAACGTAGATTTCCATGCAGAACTTTGTCCTCTGTAACCGTAAATATCCATTATGTCGTCTTTAGCACTCTTTGTGAGTAAAAGAATAGGAGCAAAACAAAGAAACCTTGGAGAACTACGCAAAATGTGCATGCGATTCAAAACAATATTTGCTTTCTGATATTTCTTGATAATATTTAGGTTCTCATTTCAGACTAGGGGTTTTGATTTGAAAATGAAATTCACTATTTCCATTAATGGACTATTAAAGCAAAGACCCCTCTCCCATTTTGATTTTAGTAATCGTCTGTAATATAATCAATTTCTATGAATTATTGAATTAGCAATATTTTAACTCCCTAGCTTATCGAAAGAATTTGAGAGCGGTAGTTCAATTAAGGGAGCTGTTGAGGGACTTGGTACAGACGATTAGGAAACTTAGGTGTCTCTTTAGGTAAAGCACAAATTATCAGATGAAATTAAGTTACCATTTCTATCTTTTTTTCGATGTGCGTAGTTTCAATGACTGTTATTGTAAGGGTAGTTAAATACTTTGAAATGAGCGGTATTATATCGCCCAGTATACTCGAAGACAATAATGAGAGACATATTAACCAAAATAAAGTATCAGTGAAAAAGTTCCACCTATCATGGTATTTTTATTCAAAGTTCATTACCTTTATTATACTTGCGTTTACGTATTATGCTGATTTAAGAGATGAATGGGGGAGGGAGGGTAGAGACATCGTAATTAAGTGAGGCCGTGGGAGATGGCGGCTCAGCAAGCTTATGCTTGTATTGCTTTCATGCTCTCATTCATATTTGGCGTGTTATGGATACATTTTGTCTATATCCAAATCACTACGAAATGTAAAAATTATATTGAATACAGTCACGTCCACGGCTGCAAATATTATCATTATCTCTATCTTCGAAAGTGCGAAGTCAGAATAAACACCCCCTCCCGAATTTCACATTGAATTAGGTTGGCTTGGTGGTGTAACAGACTAACATATCTTACCGGTAAATGGTAAGTCCGAGTTCAAATCACGGTCATGCCCAATGAATTCCACTTACAATAGTACGATGCCAACATTATTTAAATCTCTCTTTCTCCCACCAATTTCATTTATATTGTGACTTCCATTTAAGAGTTAATTGAACATTAATAACTTTTCCCGTTTGAGTTTTGATTTTTCCACCCGCACGTCCTAGTTAAAGTTTTTCACAGTTTAAATGCAAATGTAGAGTGTTAAAAAAGATCCTTTCGTTACTAGGTTTTTCCTTAGTAAAGTTTCCCGTTAGATAAAAGCCTTTCTCCATTTTCATAAGATTAATTTTTGCTATGCTGTGGTAATTGCTGCTTACTAAAATTTTGGTCTACCTTTGTACAAACTGCGTTGTATAAGATTAGCTCTATCATAAATTTGCATGTATTCCCTCTTGGAATGTTATTTGATTTTATGGATTTAATTTGGAAGATAAATTTTGATAGCTGGGTTCAGAGGAATTTTTTCTTCATGTAGCGGAGTGATTCCAGTTAACGTTACGGCAAGTAAAACGGCATGACGTGAAACAGGGTGCCGTTACGTCGGGGTAAGATAAGTAACATAGTAACTAGATAAAAGGTAGCCGGTAGCTAAAAAATATATAAAAGAATTAGTGACACCAAATTTAGAGCTTTATAGGCAGGCTTCCTATTTTGAATTTTTTGCTATAATGGAAGGCGTTCCTGATGGTCACGGATTAGCACAAATGAAACGAAAAATATACTTTTTTTAACCATCAAATAAATAATTTTTCCGAGGAAATAATTTTAATCGTAAATACTTGCATTTAGCTTTGAAGAGTGGACATCATTGAATATAGTACAAGAAATATATCTACCAATTTTATAAATAAAGTTGTAAAAAGTACAATAATTTTATTTATAAATACCAAGAACGATTAAAACTTAGTTCATGAAGTAAACGCTTATAGTATAGTTAATTTAAAAGTAGAATTTAAACAAATTTACAGCTGGCGTTCGCTCACTGATTACAGCACTGTTACACAGTACTGTACAGAACTGATACTCATAAATGTTTGAGCAACTCCAGCTAGCCTAGTCCTGGGGTGGGTGGAATGATTTTTTTCCCGCAACCACTTAAAAAATCGAAATTTTCAGAAAGTGAAACCGAGTTCGAGACCAGAAAATATATTCAGCCCCAAACCAGATTAGCATGTGAATCAAAGGTAATATCAACGCTGGGAGCTCTATTTTACGATTTTGGCATGTGAGTAAATCCAATTACAATGGTGAGACTTGGCTTGGCCAGAATTAATGATAAAGGACCATACTTATAAGTTTCTGGAGACCACTTTTCAAGTAATCGTCAGCAAACTGATAAATAGCAGCTAAAAGGCAAAATAAGAGTGTTTTTTCGCCCTCTCCAATATAAGAATAATGGCACTGACCATTATTGACCGTCCGACGACCGTGGTATAAGCGAATGAATTTGTTTATAAATACATATGACGTATAGTATAGATCAATGTACGCTAGAATGCTTAACTATTATTTTATTTAGCATAACTTTGTTGTAATAAACGACTTATTCTGGGATACAATGAACAAATTACAGAAAAATTATGATTTTATCAGGTCTGGCAAAATCGTTAAGTAAATTTTTATAGAAGTTGGATGATATATTTGCATTGACAAATAATTATTTATATATAATGAACTATTAAATACTGAAATAGAAAAAACTCATAGAAAATAAATTATTGAATTGATTTTAATTAAAAAATTTGAAATTTTTAACCGAGTTTTGAATCATAGGCATGCGGATATAAATAACACCAATTATTTATTCAAATTCAAATGGTTGGTGGTTAATGTATCTTTACATTTTATTTGTATTGCGCGCCATTTTTTTCTAAAATTTAAGAGATCATGTTATACATACGGAAAGATCCTGGATAGATAATAATTACATTTGAATGACTGCAAAAATTAAAATGTGGAATTACATATTTGAATCTTTTACATGTTATATTCAAGCGACTTTCACTATTTTATTCACGCATAAAATTTATGAACAAAAAAAATAATGATATACTTATTCACTTGGATTTTTTAATTTTTGAGAATCTGCTTCACAAGGTTTCCTGGTGTCTAAAATTACTTCAAAGGCATAAAGCTCTAGATTGGAATATTCAATATACTTCAGTCATTAATCTTCCAGTATATCACCACATGCAAAGTCTTAGTTTCAAAAAAGCAAATTATAAATGACAACTAATGGGAGAAAAGAGCCAGCCGCATGTATTTCTTTATCTTCATACGATTCTTGACCTCACTTGAGCTATGGTTGTAGCTTGCCTACTCGTTGCGGTCAATCGTTATTGGTACTTGACACGTCTTGAAAAGGAAAGAAGCATACGTAGGAAAGGAATATCCAGGTCAAGAAGGGTTGTAAATTGGGTGTTCTGATAATAGATAGTGTTATTTGCCTGTATGACCATGTTGAGACTGAAGGGAGACTCATCTCACCGAACGTATTTGTGACGGACGACCTTATGTTTTGCAAATTATTTTCAAGCAGAGAGTAGAGGGTGATTATTATTTTATCAAACGATTCTGACATAATTATGTATCAATTTCGTGCATTTCCGTACATTATTTTGTCTGATATGTCTCAAATTAATGTAAAAGTAGGCACAAGTTAATATTAAAGTCCTTTCACATCAAAACTTTAGAAAATACTGGATATAAAATACAAATGTTACCTCCAACAAAGCAAACTCTGTGACGTAGCCAGGGATTGATGGAGGGGGAAGTCCGCCCTGCGTGGCACTTTTTCGGCGAAACATTTTTAGCATTAAGATACTATTTCACAACACTTTTCAATTCCAAGAAGGTTGAAACCATAAATTATCCCAAGTTTCACAAATTAAAACCAATAATGATAAAGGAATCTTTGTACATTATTTGAAGGAAATAAACGTTCAAGGAAAATAGGTTTTGATATTATATTAATTGATTTATCTATAAATAAGCAAGGATAATTGACTTTTAATTTTGAATTTTAATTTTTTGTATACAGTTGACAGACAATTAGTAGAACTATTTTCTCAAAAAGGTTATCTTCAAATTGTTTCTAATTATGTAGGTTTCAAATGATAAAATACTTGTTCACATGGTTTTCTACACACATTCATTTAACTTACGATCCGGATTTCGTCTAGTCACCACATCTTCAGGTGCTGCGACGCAACGTATCCCGCGCCGTAAACAAAATAAATGTATGCGGAAAATTGAGTGAACAAGCAATGAATTACGGTGAAAATGACTGCCGATACAATAGATGTTCTTAGGTTTGACGTGTATTGTGTATTTCCTGAAGAAAAGGCGCCAGATGACCGACCGCCCCAGGTGACCCTAACCTTCCGAGTGTTCCAATTTCAGCCGATATCAGAGAGAATTCCTTTCCATAGAATATTTTTATTACTGATGGAAGTTCATACCCTTAACATAGCTACATTGCTATTTTTATCTAGTGAGTGGAAACGTTTTACGCCAGTAATTGAAACATACGCTAATGCATGACCGCCAACCGTGACGAAATGATTAAAAGCTATTCCCTTATGCAAAGCCTTGTTTCAAAGTGCGGACGGGTTGGGGGATGAAGTGTCAACCCAGAGCGTGGCTCTCAAAAAGTTTCGCTTCTCTCCCCCTCTCAACTCTCTTCTTTCTCCGCAAAAAAACTGACAGGGTCCGGTGAGCGGCCTGTTGTTCCCGCGGGGAAATGAACTACGCTCGCCGCATCCGTCTGCGGTCACCGTAGTTCATTATTCCTTAGCTGGGAAGATCTCGCTTTCGCCTGGGAAATACACTGCGGCTATGAAACAGGGCTGGTTCGCCATTCCAACTGGCCGGTCGTCGCAAGGAGGAATCTGCAAATATTAACTGGCGCCCCGCAACCAGGACGCCGGCGGCAGCAGACGGCCATTCTACATTTTGATGGGGAGGGTTTTCCTCCATTTGAAGCGCATGGTCTCGCATTTTAATATAATAAATCATCATTTATTCCAACAACTTTTTAATTAAAGTTCCAGAGAAATTATTGCGAAGGTGAAGGAAAATCTGCAAGGCTAATATAATTATTTTACAGCAAGACGTGATGAAAAAAATTAAAAATATATTGATCACATTAATTTTAAGAATATTTTTCTTTAACTTCAAATCTGCTGCGCTGATGGCAATATAGAAGGGGCACATGTAACCCTTTCTGTATAGAAGTAGAAAAAGTGAAATGTTACTTTTGATGTAAACTCATAACGTATGACGACGATCATATGATTATGCTACACTGCACCTAAACCATAATATTGCGGAACAAGTTTAAATGACATAGCGTTTGACTCTGGCTAAAAAGTTATTTCTTGCCTAAATATTCCCAAATAGTTGAACTTCAAAGAGATTCTCATCTCAGATATTAATTGCGATATCATATTCATTCATTCAAGTATTCTAACAACTAATTGGTAGGTTCTTGGACAGTCCCCATTCTGCATCCCAATTTCATAGACATTGTCTCGCTTTCCCTCCTAAGGTAGTCCCGCCGTTAGATCCCTCTTCAATTCTTCATATCTTCGACTTCCTCTTACTTCGTCCAGAATTCCTATTCTCTTCCTTCCTCTTCCACGCTTCCCCAGTGTTCTCCCCTCTATCACTCTCTTCAACATGCCCTCTCCTCTCAAAACCTCCTTCATCCATCTCTTCTGCCTTCTCCGAACCTCTGCCACAAGCTTCCTCTCCTCTCCAACAATATCCAATACCTCCTCGTTCGTCTTTCTCGCCATCCAGCTAACCTTCTCCATCCTTCTCCAAACCCACATCTCAAACGCCTCAAGTCTACGCACATCCTCCCTTCGCAATGACCAAGTTTCCGACCCATATAGCGCCACGCTCCATACTAAAGTTTTCACCAGCCTCTTCTTTACGTCTCTTCTCAGACCCCCCCTCATCAATTCCCTTCTCTTCGAAAATGCTTCTTTAGCGAGCGCAATTCTGCATCTGATGTCCTTACCACTAAATCCATTCTCCTACAAAATACTACCCAGATACGTAAACTACTCGACCTGCTCTATCTTCTGCCCTCCCACCCTTATATTCTGCCCCGCCTTCTTACTCCTAGAAAATCTTATCACTTTCTTTCTTGTGGTTGATCCTCATCCCATACCTTTCGCACTGCACCTCAAACGCATTCACCATTCACTGTAACCCCTTGGCAGACTGACTAACCAATGCTTGATCATCTGCAAATCTCACTAATTTTTTCAGCTCCCCTCATACCTTTATTCCTACCTCCTCCTCCCCCATGCCTCCCATACCAATTCTGAATACACGTTAAAAAGCAACGGCGATAGTAGGCACCCCTGTTGCACTCCCCGTCCTATCGTGGCCCATCCCGATACTCCATCGGCTACCCTCACCTGCGCCGTCTGGTTCATATACAAATTTCAAATCAGACGTCCCTCCAATCGACCCCTGATTTCTTCAACACTCCCATTAATTTCGTCCAATCCACCCGATCAAACCCCTTATCGAAATCTACGAAGCATGCAAAAACAACCTGCCCATACTCTAGGTTTCATTCTATTAGCGTCCTCATTACCTCTATAGCGTCTGGTATTCCCGTTCCTCTCCTAAACCCAAACTTGTCGTCACCCAGGTAATCTGGCCTTCTGCTATAGTCTTCTGTTTATAATTCTCAGAACTACTTTGGCCGCGTAGGATATTAAGCTTATTGTCTTATAGTCTTCGCACGTTTTTGCCTTGCTCTTCTTTGGTATAGGAATCAGTACAGTCTTCGCGAAGTCTTCCAGCTACACACCATTCTCATTAATCCTACGAATAAGCGCAAAATGTTTTCCCCTTCTGTTCTTCCCAATGCTCTTTAAAAGCTCTGAAGGTATGGTATCGATTCCCACCGCCTTATTCATTTTCATGTCTCGAAGAGCTCTTTCAATTTCGCTATCTAGGATACTTGGTTCGATGCCATCTCTGTCGATATCGTCTTCCATTTCTATATCTAACCTATTGGGCCTTATTGCTTTACCATACAGCTCTTCATCATACTCCTTCCACCACTCCTGGATCTCTCTCGGTTCCACGATCACCTTTCCCGTCTTGTCTGTTATCATTGTAATTCCCCGTCCCTGATTACCACCTTCCTATATAATGCATCTGCTCTTCCCTCTTTTTGATATTCCTCTAACGAGTCGATCTGTACTCTCCACAACGCCTATCTTGCTTTATTTGTTTCTCTTCTAAGCCTGTTATTTAATTCACGGTATTTTCACTTACCCATTATTACTATATTTCCACTTACCCATTATTCACTCCATTATCATCTCCTTCGTGATCCACGATTTTCTAAATTTAGTTGCACTGACGACGCCTACCGTTGCTTTCGCCGCTTCTACCAATCCATTTTTCAAACTTCTCCATTCATCTTCCACTGATCTAACTCTATGATCCTCACCCATTATCTTATCCACCTTCTCTCGATATTTCTTCTTCATTGCCCCAGTTAATGCTTCCGTATTCCACTTTCGTACCCTCCTTCCCATTCTTATATTTTTCAGTCCTACCCGACATTTCATGACTAATATGTTGTGGTCTGTGTCTGCATCAGCTCGTGGATAATTATGCGAGTTTTTAACATTATTCCTGTA
The DNA here is from genome assembly GCA_963573305.1 of Pyrrhosoma nymphula. Classification (NCBI taxonomy): domain Eukaryota; kingdom Metazoa; phylum Arthropoda; class Insecta; order Odonata; family Coenagrionidae; genus Pyrrhosoma; species Pyrrhosoma nymphula. The sequence continues at coordinate 103,281,382 of OY754337.1, read as the reverse complement.
TCTGTGACGATTCATTATATAATCTATCTGGAACCTTTTTGTGTCTCCCTGCTTCTTCCAAGTGTACCTAAGTCTAGGATGATGTCTGAACCATGTATTTGTAATCACTAGGTTATTTCTACGGAAAAACTCCATCGCTTTCTCACCGCGGTCGTTTCTCCTTCCTTTCCCGTAATCGCCCACCTCCCACCCATTTCTTCCTTCACCCACCACCCCGTTCAAATTCCCCATTACTACCAAGTGCTTTCTCACAGGAATCCTACCAATTATTCCCTCTAGATGATCGTATATACCATCTACCTCCCACTCTTTACGATTAGAGGTAGGCATATAAACCTGGATTATAACTAAATTCTTTGGATTTGCGTTTAGTTCAACGAAAATTATCCTGTCACTTACCCGTTAAGCATACTCTACTTTTCTACCAAGTTTCCTGCTTATTATGAATGCAGCCCCATGCTGGCTTTAATTCCCTCCGCTATATATTACTCTATAGCCATCGCTCCAGTAGTCCCTGTCATCCTTCCATCTTACATCACTCAGACCCATGATGTCTTCACCCACCCTCTCCATTTCTTGCTTTATATTCTCTAGCTTCCTCGCCCCCAGCATATTCCTAACATTCCACGTGGCTATTCTGATTGTTTCATTCCTCTTCTTTATCTTATTTTCCTCTGCTGCTACTACGTCTGACAATGAGCAAGGATTTCGTGTGATGACGACCGCAGGGGCCTTGCTCCCACCGCTGTCGGGCACGACGCCCGGCTCTCTGGGCCGAGTCCCGTATTTGCCAGGATTAATTATCATTTGAGAACTGTCCATAGTTTCATAGTTTTGGTTTTAATTGAGATAGTATTCCGTGGCCTTAATAGTGATTTTTTTACGTGGCACCATCACTTCAGAGGCCACCCCACTGGGGTGAGACGCCTTTTGCAGCCGCCTCACTGAGGTACAGACGCTGCGGGTCTGTCTCCTAACCTTCGACCAATCTGGCATGGGTGACCCTACCTGGAGCATTGATCCCGCCAGTTCAACTCTAGGGGCTATCAGAGCAGGCATGCCCTTCCTCCTCGACAAGGTTGTAGTCCAAGGGAAATTTATTACGTCATATTATTATTATATTTTTAAAATATCCTCACATAAGTTTTACCGTGTATTCGTGTAGCTGCAGATAATATATGATATAAACGAAATTTCCCGTCGATTAAAAAAAAACTAATTCAAGAACTCGAGCAACAGCAATTCAAGCCGTAAACTATAAAAGAGAAATTGTTTTATCAATAGGCAAAAACTTCTGGCAAAAAATACTTTGTTTTCCAATAAATGGTTGAATTAATGGACCAGACCATGGACCAGAAATGAATGAAAATTCAATGAATGAACAAAAGCTTTTTAATGTCCGCATCGATTTCAGCTTATTAAAGAGTAGGAAAAGGTACACGTATTATGTGACACTTGACTGGCAGACATTTTGGAGGAAAAATAGGGCTGTGTGATGATGAAAAATAATTAATAATATTTTCATAAAATTTTTCGGTGGGTTACACCTTCCTTATTCTAATTTCTTGATGGTGAAACGAGCTGATGATATCTCTGTTGTTGATAAATTTGGACGAGTAGAGAAAAAATGTGAGAATCACCTGGAAGTTTTTACGCAATTTAAATCGTTCGAACGGGATTTTGCTCTCGAGCCATTTCTGCACGTCGTTGCCGACTGAGCATATTCCTCAACGTGTCGTATCACGGCAAATTGCAAAAGACCCGCGTGTTGAAATATCATCCAAATTTCGTTTCAAGAGCGGCTGAATTCCACGTTATTGATGCGTAAATTATAGCCAAAGGGTTTTGAATGTCAGTCCTGAAAAGGATTATTTGTATAATTTTAAGGGAGTCTAAAAAAAATATCGTTTAGGAGTTTCACTCAATTTGAATTTTAATGGGAAATCAATCTGTACGATATACAAAAGAATGACGGACGAAATTCATCGTGTCGCAGACTTGTTTTCTCATAACAAAATACCCGCCCTTAGATTGATTATTGCTCTCAAGAAGAGCTGTTATACGATAAACTGGGAGAATTCTCCTTTTTAATTAAAACCGACAAATAGGAATTTACTCATGATTGATGAGACTGCTATTTGGTGCGTTGGATCTCATATTCGTCTCACTGATTTCAATATATAGTTACGTACCTTCGGAAAATAGGGGTAATAAGGTATCTGAAAAGAAATGAAACTGCCGTTCATTCTTTTGCCTTTAGGAAGGTAAAAACATATACGGCATAAATAAATTATTCTCGTGTAGCACACCGGGTGAAGTCGTGGGTGAATTCTCAGAATTGAAAATAAATATTTTTCCTCGGATTTGAACCTACTTATAAGAAATTTTCTTCTGCATTTATAAATGGGCAATTAAGAAACTGGAAATGCACTTCAGTTAAATTTGTTTACCTCAGGTGAAAAGTTTTAATAAAAATCATGTTTATCACAACGCAGTCACAGGAAACGGTTGGTAAAATAAGCTGCAGGTTTAATGAAGTATTTTTGCGGGTTTCCTCACGTCTTTCGGCAGTATTGACCTTGGACCTCAGGTGGTGGGGACATCTTGATGTCTACTTATTCCTTCTGAAGACTTCTTATTAATTTTCGTGGAACTGCTGCCACAAATGACATCTGTCGCGGAAAAACCGGAGAGAAGAATTCTCTTTGTAGATTTAGCTGATTATTTCGTTATCAGAAAGTAAATTTTTTATTTCACCTTAGGCAAGAAGACGTTTACGCTTAGATGTTGGAAATTGTTGTTGTGTAAACCCGATGAACGTGATTAGAACTTTGAAGAAATTGAGAGTTTTACCACGCAAGCTCAGTAAACAATTGGACCTTCTATCCGTTTAGCACTAAATGAAAAGGGAAATATTTCCAAAACTCACTTCAACCAAGCGTATCTATATTGGATACTTAGACAAGATATGGAAACATGCGGTGCTATTACATAAGTTAAACGCCATTAACGTGCAAAAGGTACGATTGAAGGAAGGATGTCATTGGATGTAATGCTGGTAATACATTTCAAGTAACAAGGATAACTGTTTTCCTGAACTTCAACCTTGACGTGGTGGAAGGGCATGCATCTTTAATTGACCCCTAGAGCTGGACTAGCAGGAGCAATTACCAATGCTCCTAGTAGGGCCACCCATGCCAGATAGGTCAAAGGGTAGATAATACGTCGTAATGGTGCCACGTTAAAATTGCCGTCGGGAAGCGGGGATGGGAGTCCCTCCCAACTATCAATTACCCAGAATATGAATGTCATTCACTGAAATTTGAATCCTTGGAACTTGGAACGTAAGGATAATGATGAAAACCGGGAAGCTTGAGAATATTAAAAAAGAATTAGAGAAAGGCAAAAAATTCTTTGGGGCTGTGCAAGGTGAGATGGAAGGATAGCGAAAACTATTGGCGTGATAGTTACAGGGTAATATAGAGTGCGGGAGATGGGAGTGGGTAACTATGGTACTGAATAAAAAATTGGGGATGAGGTTAGTAAACATTGAACATCAAGAGACACGATACTTGTGGTTGAAATAAAAGACCACCCGACGAATTTCGTACTGTTCCAGGTGTACATGCCCACAAGCAGCCAAGGAAGAGGTGGATGAGGTGTACGAGTAACTAGAAGAAATAATTAGAAAAGTCCCGCGAAAGAAAAACCTGATCGAGATGGGCGACTGGGATGCTGTGAACGGGGAGGGGAGGAACGGATCTGAAGCGGGAAAATATAGGCTAGGGACAAGATATAACCGTGGTGAAAAGGCAGTTAAAATTTGCAGAAGAAATAAACAGTAGTAGCAAGCAATTGGTTTAAACATCACACCATGCGTAGGTACACATGCCGGGTGATACTAGGAGATACCAAGTTGAGTACATTATGGTAAGGCAGAATTTAGGAACAGTTGAAAAACTCGCGAAGGTATCCAGGGGCGGATGCGGACTCAGATCATAACTTAGTCATGATGTACTGTGAAGTTAGATTCAAAAGGCTTTATAGCGGGAGGAAGATAAAGAGGTGGGACGTGGAATAATTGAAAGGTTTGAAAAGTAGGGAATACCAGGAGCTATTGGAAAAGAACATAAGTTAAGCAAAGTGGATGGGAACAATCGAGAGCATTAGGGAGATCAAAAAAACAGGCATAATAAGAGCGGCAGAGAAAACAATATGAACAGCGGAAACTAGGAGGGTAAAGAAGCAGTGGACTACGGAAGAAATGTTTAGGAAAATGGAGGATAGAAGATTGTGGAATAACGTCAACAGCGACCAAGGCAAGAGGAAGTACAAGGAATTAAATAATAAATTCCATTGAGTGACCAATCGAGAAAAAGACAACTGGTGGAAGGGACAATGCGAGGAAATGGTAAAGCTGCAGGAAGAGGGGGAAGTGGGTGCTTTATACTCTAAAGTGAACATTTTATCGGGTGGTAAGATAATGAAAAGGATAGGTACCCAAGTTAAGGAAAAAACAGGGAAGATATTAATCGAACAGGAAAATATCCAGGATATGTGGAGAGAATACGAGGGAGAAGCTACATGAAAGCGAGAATAGACCTGTAAATATAGACTATAGATATAGAGGATGAAATAAGAATAAATAAGAATAACCTCGGACCGGAAAACAGCGAAATAGAAAGGGTATTAAGGGAGATGAAGGGAGGAAAACCCGAGGGAGAAGATATCTTACCTTCGGAGTTACTGAAGAATCTAAATAGTAAGGGGAGAAAATCCTTCTTCGAACTTAGGATCTAAGATCTACGAGGAAGGAAAATAGCCAGAGGGTTTTGCGTAAAGAGCATTAACACCTTTCCCGAAGAAGTAGAAAGAGTCAGAATGCGAGGAGTGTAGAACAATTAATTCGATATTATATGCGGAAAAAGTGTTGTTTAGAATATTAAATAGAAGGTTGGAAATTAGTGTAAATTACTACTTAGGCGATGACCAGTTTGGCTTCAGGAAGGGAAGGGCAACTGAGGATGCGATTGCGGTAATGAGGACACTTAAGGATAGAAACATCAAAATCAGGCTGTTTTTGCTTCCTTTGTGGATTTCGACTGGGTGAATGAGAGAGATTAATGAAGATACTTGGGATTAGAAATAGATTGGCGTATTAGGAAACTCATCCGAAACTTATGCATGGTCCAGAGGGCACAGGTGAGGGTAGCTGACGGTGAATCAGGGTGGGCTGTTATAGGTCGGGGGGCAAGGCAGGGTTGTCGCCTTTGCTTTTTAACATTTATGCTGAGGAAATTATAAGAGAGGCATGGGAAGAGCTAGATGTTGCAATCACAGTAGGAGGCGAATTACGAATGAAGATAAATCATAAGAAAACAAAATTAATCATACTCTCTTAGACAAACAAATCGAGCATGGACATAAATATGGGAAGGCATATAATGAAGAAATTTGAACAATTTAATTACTAGAGTAGTATGCTAGAAGAAAATGGGAGGAGAATAGCGCTAGGAGGAGAATAGCGTTAGTGAAAGAAGCGTTTAGTAATAGAAGGGAGCTGATGATGGGAACCTTAAAAAATGATGTAAAGAAGAGGCTGGTGAAGAGCTCGATATGGAGTGTGGCGTTGTATGGGGCAGACACGCGGATTACAAGAAAATATGCTTCAGGCGTCCGAAATGTAGGTGTGGAGGATGATGGAGAAGTTGCGGTGGACGGAAAGGAAGACAAATGAGGAAGTGGTTGTCCTAGTTGGTGAGGCGATGAAACTTCTGGGTGAGATTAGGGGAAGGCAGGGGCGATGGCTGGGTGAGGTAATGAGAGGGGATGGTTTGCTGAAGGCCATGATAGAGGGAAGGATGTTGGGCAAAGGAGAAGGGGAAGAAATAGAATAGGTTTTACGGACGGAATGATGCAGGTAAAACTTACGCTGACATGAAGAAAGAAATACTAGATGCAGATAGAGCCCTGCTCGTGTACATATTTGTAGGACTTTCTGACTTTCAATGTAACCTACCTATAACCGCAGATTATTCTAATGAATTAACCAAACATAAAGTAATTACAATATGACTTTTTGAATCGATAAAAATTAAAACCTTCGTTTGCGTAAAAAAACACTAATGGTCAATGTTTAGTAGAAAAAAAGAGAAATTGAAATGGTCCAATTGCCTCTGTAATTACGGTTGTCTCACGGATAATAATCCTGTATTATATCCCCCAAGTAGTAAAATAATACCTAAATACCCCCAAGGAGTGTAAAGAGGTTATTGATAAAGCCCCCCTAATACGTTGCTCAAAGATAGAAGAAGTGGCGAAAATGAAGCAATGCGTGAGCACATTTTAGTGGGACGGACCATGAGGAAATTTGTGGAAAAGAAAGAAAAGAAAATGAGATTTTCAAATCAATGGGTCGAAAAACTTGCTAATACCAAAATAAATGGGCGATGAATGGAAGTTGATAACAAATACGATAGAATCGAGAAGAACTTTGACCCATGAAGAGCAAGATAATCGCCTAGGAACATTCATAAGTATATTTTACATGGAATAAAAACAATATTTAGGTCATATTTAAATATGTCAAAATCTATTGATTGGTTGAATCAAATTTTATGAAACTTTAATAAATAAATGCTGGCGAGATAAACGAGAGGATCTTGGTCAAAATTCTATTTAACTCTTCAACCTAACTTACTTTTGGCGTAGTATTATAGTTTATATAGTGGAAGCTATATATACCATCTCGAAATACATGAATTCGAATTCAAGCAGTGGCCTAGATTTTTCACCAAAAATCCCATTCCTGCTTGGATGCTACATGGAGAGGTAGTACCCCGTCCGTCGGGTGGGACTTAGGAAGGCTGGAGCAGTTCTTTTCTACACACATACTTGCGTGAAACTTTACATTCGTGATCTTAGTAATGATATCTATAGATAAAAGGGAATAAAATCGTATATTACCGGCTTGAATTCCTTGGAATTCAATGCTATTTCGACAATTATGGCATATGAAATATATATTTCGTAAAAATCGATTTCATGCGTTATTATTAATTTGTAATATAATGGTTGCTTACAAATATCAAAGTGTTACGTCAAGTCAGAAATAAAAAAATATATAAGTTTTCGCCTAAATATCGAGTTATCAAGTCATAAAATTAAGGAATAAACTCTAAATATAATCCTTATATTATTTCCAGTACTGCATGTATGGTCAGTTCCACCGAATATCCAGATCTTCCGAAATAAAATGTGGTCCCAGAATATTTTTTGACTTACTTTAATCATTGTTAAAATGTGCACTCAATGACACACGATTATCGCTCTAGCCATCTTAAGTTCATTATCTCCCTTCTTCCACGCCTAACCAGCTTTTTTCTCTCTATCACTCGCTTCAACATTTCTTTCCCTCGCAATACATTCTACATCCAATTTTGCTGCCTACTCCCGATCTCCACTACTCTCTATCAGGCTGCAATCTCTCTATCAATCAGGCTCTATCAGGGCGCGTTCACTTCGAGGCCATAGAGGAATTAAGATTATGAGGAGTACAGAGAATACTGTGTCAGCAAAATTTGAGCAGTAGAAACAAATGACGCTCAAAATTGCTATTATCTTCAGTTACAACATTTAAAAAAAAATATTTGATTGCACTAGGGAATGTGATTTGCGAAGGGAGGATGTGCGTAGACTAGAGGCGTTTGAGATGTGGGTTTGGAGACGGATGGAGAAGGTGAGCTGGATGGCGAGAAAAACGAACGAGAAGGTATTGGATATGGTCGGAGAGGAAAGAAAGCTTGTGGCAAAGGTTCGGAGAAGGCAGAAGAGATGGATGGAGAAGGTTTTGAGAGGAGAGGGCATGTTGAAGGGAGTGATAGAGGGGAGAACACTGGGGAAGCGTGGAAGAGGAAGAAGGATGATAGGAATTCTGGACGATATAAGAGGAGGTAGAAAATATGAAGAATTGAAGAGGAATCTAATAACGGGACATCCTTAGGAGGGAAAGCGAGACAATTTCTATGAGGTTGGGATACAGAATGGGGACTGTCCCAGAACCTACCAATCAGCTGGTAGATTACTTGAATTAATGAAAATGAGGGAATGTGATAGAGGAATTGCTTTTTCAACCGATGATGAATGAAGAACAAAAGTAACTGTTACGTATGTTTATGACCGTATTGTAATATTAAGCTTTGTTATTCATTAATATTCCTTAATTAACCATTATGTCTATGACCGGAAATTACAATGTCTAATATTCGGGTCCCCGGGTGCCCAACTGCGGAATTATTATGTAATAAGCACTAACTATTTCGAATACCTATTATACTTTTCTTTATGCATGTCAAATGGTGCCTTTATGTGGTGCGAAAGCATTTTAAAATTTTATAAAGGCCGTTTTACCTTATCGAAGGCTAATGCGTTCTTATAGGCCCACGTTGCTATTCAAATTTTGAAACCGGACGAAATCTTCCGGGCATTCATAAATGTTACATGATGAAGAAGTGAATCCTTATCGATATTTATATGGCATTGTAGATTAAATTAATTTGGTAAATCATTGTAAATCTAATTTTTCCACAGAACACTTGGGTTCACGTTATACAGTAACAGCCAAAGTACTGGTGCAAGGTTTTTCTTTAAAGGGAAGACAGTAAAAATAAAATTCGGGCTATTTAGAATTGGAAAAGGTTAAACTATGACGATCTGGGAGCCGGGTTTTTGAAGCATAACTATTTTAAAAATCCGAAATGGGCACTCGAGTATCCGGTTATGGGCATTATGAAGGGTTAAATAAAGCAATGGAAAAATATAATTCCTCATGCCTGGGAAATATATCTTCATTTGAGCAAATATTCAGTAATTTTTGGTAACAGAGACAAACAACATTTACCAGTAGATAGCCTTTACGAGACGTATTACATCGTGCGTAAAAGTAATTAGAAACCGTGTCCAGTATTTTGCCCATTGTTTACGGGTATGGTTTTTCAGTGGTGGCCTTAACAACAGTTGAGCAGCGGAGGTGGTTGGCAACCAGAGGGAGAAGAGGCTTGAACTGCAAGGAACAAAATCTCAAAAACGCAAAAACGTGCATAAAAACCTATAAATTTCTGCCTTGAATAGCTGAGACATTATTGTGTGCTACGTAGACGTAGAGCCACAATTACGTTGTCTGTTACGTAGAAATAAAGCTAAAAGTTAACCATCCAAAAGTACGCGCATACAGCGTCAAATTACTACGGCTCAATCGGACACGAATTCCCAAAGTTAGTGCTTAAGTCAAACTACCAAACTTCAACAAATTAATTCATACTACATATTGATAGGTGATGTAAAATAATTTTTCATTCTTTTCTAAGTATCGACAACATTATTGTACATTCTGACTACTGTGCACTGTGCTGGTTCTCTATTTTTGTTCCACTTTTAATACACAATCTCCAATATGGTTAATTGAACTAGTTTTCTATTCTCACACGGATGACATGGGCACCTATTTTCTTGAAATCTTATATAACCCAACCAAACGTAATAAAACGCTTCACATTGGAGAAACAAAGAAATGATATTAATCAATCGAATCTGCAAAGAAATGCAAAGAAGAATGGAGATGATCAAGAGCCATAGAGGTAAAAGACCTCATTTCATTGCATATTACATTCGAAACTAATTCCATTAAGTAAGAGGAAATTTATGCCTTTTGTCCCTAAAATTAAATTTCAACAAATTACTTTAATTTATATTATTATTTTCAATTAGAATTCAGTGCTAATATTACACAAAAGGATGGCAATATAACCTCATCAATCTTAATTCAAAAGCACTCTAGAGAAATTTGGATAAACACAACCGCGACTAAAAAATATTCACCAGGAACACTTGTGGGCTTTTTATGGACCGCGGAAGATCATAAAATTGTATGGTTCCATTAGGAACATGATCCGAAATATGAAAAAAATATGGTTTAAAAAAATGATCGATCGCAGAAAATATTGGCTGGAGTGGCGAACATCTGTTTCAAGAGCTTGTTACCGGTCGCTTCCTATCAAGGGTTTTATGCAGAGGCAAGGGAAGGGTTTATTTGATGTGGAAATTATTCCACTTCAGCCAGACGATCCTCTGCATCACCTTGGTCCATCGTGTCTCACGCATGTCGTTCGGAAAAAATTGGGCTGGGACGAGAAGAGCCACCATGAGAGAAGAACCACACGGCTCAATTAAACCTTTTTTTGTCCCCAAGTTTTAAAACCATGGAGCTAAGCACGGCGAAAATATATAGACGATTTTTTTATATTATAGGCATATAAAGTATGTGTAGCATATATAATATATATAGTGTACATGAGATTTAAGATATGTTATATGACGCAACGACATTTTTTCATATCGTATCACATGACTAGATGGCTGATTTTTTCGATATACCGCCGATGCCGACACGGACGGAATAGTTAATGATATTAATTACTATAGTAAATTTCACAATATGTTAATCTTATGAGCAATAGTCGTTGATGTGACATTTTAAGTGATCTCACGTAAATGGTGACAAGGGAAGGTTAAGAAATTTCACAATAACCATCCATGGAGACGGAAGAGAATGAGAGAGAGCATATAGAATAGATGGTGAAATGAAAGGTGTGAGAGTTTAGGGGTAGACCAAGAAGGTTGTGGGTGAATGTGGTAGGAGAGACTCTTAGGAGTATTACGAAGAGAGAGCGAGTATGAATCAACGTAAGAATATGATAAAAGAATAAGTTATGAAAGGATAGTCCATTATGGAGGAAATTACTAAAAGAGAGAGTTTTCTAGAGCTAAAAACAGCTAACAAGTTTGTTTACTTTGCCAACAACGAAAAGAATTGGTGTGTTGGATGTGTATGTATGTTTGGTATGCAACAACTAACATTAAAGTTTTTGTAGAATCCTTTCAATGTTCTATTTTTCGAGGACACTTAAACTTTTCGAAATCTATCCGAAATTTCAAAATTCTTCCTAGACTTCTTCATACCGTCTACCTTTCCTTATGTTAAACAAAATTCAGTTTCTCACTCCCGTTCTTGCACACCGAGGAAGTTCTCTCTCCTAAATCATGTCCTTCAACATTCCAATCTCTTGTAGTTTTTTTAATTCCCTTGTACTCCTTTCTTCCTATCATTCTCCGCCGTGACCATCTATCCGAGTTCAGCCTTTTTATCTTCGCTTATCTTACTCGCTTTCCAACTTACTCTTATTGGTTACATCTACCTCGAAATACCATATACCTAAATTCTATGCACAGCCTATACGCTGAGGGTGCAAGTTTTCAACATGAATACACTCATTTTTTTATCCATTATATTTCATTGGTCTTTTTGCCTGGTGGTAGTGGTCAATATTTCACTTTAGGTAAAGCGTAAAAACTCTTTCAAAACCGAGTGACTCAAAGTTGTGAAACTAAAATGAGGAAAAAATAAGAATTATCTTTTCAGCTTACAGTAGTGGGGTGAAGTCTCTTCCTGAATACCTTATACATAACATTTTGGGAAAGGGCTTAAGACTTCTACAGGTAAGGCATTTTAATCCTCTATCGTTATGTTTACAAAGGAAAATCTACCTATGCCGGTTCTTTGCTGCCAAGACCTTATTTTAAGTCTAAGATCGTTCATTCCGATTCGGTTTCGATCGAGCAGCCTTCATTGATTTCCACACCCCTTTTCCTTTCTGTAGGCCAGGTACAGGCTACCTAGCATATATTCAGGCCGCCTTCCCCCAATAATTTCCAAGCTCAATCTATTAATGTGCCATAAGTTACGCATGATGAAATGTAATGCTTTGAAACCTTTCTTGATGTAAATTTTGCACCGATTAAGTCCTCTGCAGTTTTTGTGAAATAAGCACACGTATGAGGAAAAATAGTTCAGTTCTCTCACCGTTGGACAAACGACTGTCGAAGCCATCGCGCATGCATAACAGACCAAAGCATCCCTGTAACACTCGGAGTAAAAGTTTGGCTAGATTTTGTGGCAAACTCAATTTGAGGAACTAGACGACAGCACTTGTACTCCACCCATGCAGATTGTTGTACTGTCATATGCCGGCGGAGGCTTCGAGAAAGTTCCCGAGGTCGCCTGACGGTGTTTCATCACCATGTGCCAGTCGAGGGTTCGAGAAGGTTCCCGGAGAGTTCCCCAATGTCGACGGAGTAATATAAAAGGGCGATCGTCGGCACGGCACGGGAGTAGTCAACACGCTCGCAATACGGGACCTCAGAATTCCACCACTTGTATTCTCGGAGAAATAAATTAGTATACTCATCGGAAGTTGGTGTTTTAATCTATGAAAGAAAACACTACATGGTGGCAGCGGTGGGATCCACGTCCTGATGGAAGGAAGTACGTTCGTCCTCGCGCCAGGGGTGGCAGCTTCGTCCCAATTCTCTTTTGTCGCAGGCCGCGTTGGGCGCAACGCTGGGAAAGATACTGGGATGCATCGGGACTGAAGAGGCAAAGCAACGAAGAGCAAGTAAATATGTTAGTTTACGTGATGGGCGAGAAAGCGGAAGACGTTGTACATAGTCTGAAACTGTCAGCAGTGGATCAGAAGAAGTACAAAAAGGTGTATGAAGGATTCCAGCACTACATGGGACGAGTAAGCATCTTTTATATGCGGGAAAAGTTTAACCAAAGATGTCAAAAGGACGGTGAGCCGGTGGATGAACTTATCGCAGATCCATATCGCCTCATACAATATTGCGAATATGGGTCACTCCAGGGTGATCTCCTCCGAATCGCATTGTGGTTGGGGTCTACGATGCGAAGCTTTCACAAGCGTTGTAGATGGATCCTGAATTAACGCTGGAGGTGGCTCTAAGAAAGGCACGACAGACGGAGTAGTTTCAGCGCCAGCAGGACGTAGTGAGAGGCACCCAAGGGACGGCGCTTCGCGGAGTGATGTCAGATTATGAGGTTAGCGAAGTGCAGAAAAAGACAAAACCGACTACAAACAGAGAAAGAACTAGAGGCCAGAAGACATCACGAGGGGGAGGAAGCCGACAGCGTCAGCAGCAGCAATCACCCCCAAGATGCAGCCGGTGCGGGCAGAGTCCGCAACACGCATTTATAACATGCCCTGCGAGACAATCAACGTGTCATGCTTGCAGAAAAAAGGGACATTGGAGATTAATTTGCAGATCGCAGAAGGCCGTGGGATCAGTCGTAGTTTGTGAAGAAGACGACGACGGTATTTATTACCTAGGGACGGTCGAAACTAATCTCGAGCCATGGATGACCAATGTTAAACTGAATGGTGTAGATATTCAATTTAAAATAGACACAGGTGCCGATTTAACAGTGCTAGGATCCCTCGTGGTGGAAGAGGAATTACCAGGGGTTAAATTAACACCTACGGCTAAGCGATTGGCAGGCCTAGGAGGTACAAACTTCTGTGCAAAGGGATACTTCGAAGAAGATTTGAAGTGGAAAGGGAAAACGTGCGAGGAAATAATTTATGTAACTCCTGGAGGCAGAGAGGTTTTGCTAGGAAGGCCTGCGATCCACAGGCTAGGAATATTGAATTGGGTTGGCGTGACATCATTGGGCTCCGAGGCGCCAGAGAAAACATTTCCAGAGTTATTTAATGGATTGGGAAAAATGGAAAAGTCGTACGAGATTGAGTTGGAGAAAAATGCTAGGCCATATGCGGTGACTACGCCTAGAAAAGTACCAATTCCACAGTGGGAAAAAGTGAGACAAGAACTGAAGTAAATGGAAAAGGAAGGCGTAATCTCCCCGGTGGACGAGCCGACGGAGTGGTGTTCACCGATGGTCGTCGTTCCCAAGTCAAACGGGAAGATAAGATTATGCGTTGATTACACAAGGTTAAATGAAAGTGTACGTCACGAATGGCACATGCTACCGACAGTGGATGCAATTTTGGCTCGTCTGGGAAAAGCCAAGGAGATGAGTAAAATTGACGCTTGCAGAGAAAATTTACAAATACCTTTGGAAGAGAGAAGCAAGAAGCTCACTATATTCATCACGCCATTAGGAAGATACTATTTCAACCGCGTTCCAATGGGTCTGGCTTTGTCAGGAGAACATTTCCAAAAAAGATGTGAGAAAGGCTGGCTGGTATAGAAGGCGTCGCCAATTTACTTGACGACGTCCTAGTTTTTGGTGAATCACGGAAGCAGCACGACGAGCGCCTTGGAGCAGTTTTGAGAAGGCTACTTATCGCGGGAATAACGTTAAATGAGAAGAAATGTAAATAGAGAGTGACGAAATGCCGATTTTTTAGGTCATTTAGTACCGGCAGAAGAAGGTTTACTCCCGAACCCGGAGAAGATAGAGGAGAGATGGAGAGACCCAGGACAACGGAAGCGATGCGTCGATTACTCGGCATGGTTCATTATAACTTAAAATTTTCGGATCACCTGGCCGACGTGATTCAACCCTTAAGAGAGTTTTTATCTAGCAAAGGAGATCTTCCGTGGACGGCAGTTCACGAAAAACCGTTTCGAGAAATAAAGAGAAAACTCACGGAAGCGCCCGCCTTAGTGATTTTTGACCCTAACAAGCAGTGTAGAGTCTCAGCAGATTCATCATTCTACGGATTGGGAATGGTTTTAGAGCAGAAGCAAAAGGACGGTGAGTGGAAAACGGTCAACTATGCATCCCGATCCCTGACGGAAACCGAGCAAAGGTATGCGCAAATAGAGAAAGAAGCGTTAGCTTTGACATGGGCTTGTGAAAAATTCACCACTTATATCCAAGAGTCTCATTTCATTTTAAGGCCGGACCATATAAGCCATTAGTGACTTTGCTGAGTACCAAACCGTAAAGTGATTTATCCGCGAGATTGCAGAGATCTAACAGAAATAAGGGAATACATCAGGCATGGATGGCCGGCTCACAAGGTGAACTTAGAACCACATCTTAGGAGATACTTCGAAGAGAGATGGCATCTCAATGAGGCCGAAGGGTTACTCATGCAGGGACCCAGAGTTGTTATTCCGAAAAATTTGAGGCGAGACATGCTTTCAAGGATACATACTTGGACATTGTAAAATGCAGAGAACGAGCACGAGAAACTATCTGGTGGACAGGGACATCGACGGACGTTAAAAACACTGTCGAAAAATGCGAAGAATGTCTGGTGCGGCGTCCACAGCCGGTGGAACCTTTGATGCCGACAATAACCCCCGAACGATCATGGAAGAAGGTAAGGATGGATATCGTGACTATCCAAAACCAAAGCTTTTTAGCTATCGTCGATTACATTTCAAGATATCCAGTGGTGACGCAACTACCAACGACCACCGCGGATGCAGGGTGTAGTCCAGTACACGCTCCCAACGCTCCGGAGTGCTCCTGCTCCAAACGCTACCAATTCGTGGTCCACTCGCGCTCCTATCGCTCCCAAAGCTACCGGTGCTCCGCCTACTGGACCACGGCTGGAGCTATCGTAGCATTTAGTTGGTCGTTTGCTTTTGTTTACATTATGTTGACCTGCTATTTATTTTATTGATCAGAAGTCCTTTTCTAATTTATCTGCCCAATTAATCTTTGCGCGTTCATTAATGACCCAGTTGTGTTGCAAACAAGTCAGCATCCTTATTGGATGACGTCGAATCTAATTATGACAAAAGCTTAGTTCAGTCTGCAGTTTTACCTGACCATTATCCATTCTATTTTGTGTCAACTGTATGCTGCTTCCTAAATTAGTCACTGCAAGGATGTTTCCCTGATGCGACCATTACAGATATAATTAATTCACTAATTATTATTTAATTAATAATGGCTTGATGCCTATGCTTCAGATAATGTTAGTTAGCGTAAGAGTTAAAATTGCAATACCTACCCAATACAGTGCTGACATGGTACCATCTCTTTTAACTATATACACATAAGAATAAATAAAAATCCTCGTCAATAACACTACTTAAATATCTTATAAAAGAAATTTCAATGAAACTGCAATGCAACACTGGATTGTTAAACAAGACAATTTACAAAACCAAACCGGTGCAAGGCCACAACACAATACCACAAACGGAACGCTTAACGACCGAAAAGTTAACCCACCACCCCTTCGAGTCATATTCTATCTCCATTTCACGCAAATTCAAGCTTAAATAATTAATATAAATCATTACGACAACAAATGTAAAAAGATACCTCGTGCTTGCCGCTCAATCTCCTCCTCGAGCAGGAACATCGGATCTGAAACGTAAAACCATTGAGTTACAGACATTTGCCTCACCGTAATTTCCCCCGAATAATTCTAAAATCCAATAAATAAATAATTTTTTAAATACTTACCATCCCTGGCTCTCTGAGCCACTTCTTCCGTCACCTCCACATTGCACGCCTTATTCTCGGCATAATCTATAAGAGTTATTGATTACATAACTTCAGACTTCCTTGTACTTCCTTCCCGTTCAAATTCGCGCTGAAAAGTGGCTCGCTACAACTCACCCACGTTTTTCGCTGGAGCGTTTGGAGCGAAGAGAGGCAAATGTAGTGACGTCATCCGTAACGATGTTAAAGGCTGCGGGAGCGCTTGGAGCTTCAAGTGGATCACTCAACAACTCGCTCCTAACGCTCCAAACGCTCTGGAGCGTTGGGAGCGTGTACTGGACTACACCCGCAGTCATTGGTAAAACTAAAGCTATTTTCGCAAGATTTGGCCTTCCGGAGGTGGTTAGATCGGATAATGGGCCACAATTCCGAAGGGAAATGTTTGAATTTGCAAAAGAATACGGTGTCAGACTAATCACGAACAGTCCAAAACTGGCGAGAAATAACGGTCAAGCAGAGTTAGCAGTAAAAATAGTACAAAGTATCTAGGAAAAAGAGAATGGCCCAAATGTAGGGCTACTCAATTATAGGTTAACTCCACGGGAGACGGGCTACAGTCCAGCAGAGCTTCTAATGGGAAGGCGACTGAGAACGAACTTGCCTGTTTTACTGGCCTCGATAAAACCATCGTGGCCGGACCTTCGAGACCACTAGCAGAAGATGAAGACAAAGAAAGAGAAGGCGTCGGGAAATTATAACAGAAGACACAAAGCTCGGGAGCTACCCGAGTTAAAACCCAGGGACCGCGTGTGGGTCAATGATAAATACTGCTACGGGGAGATAGTCAACCGACACAGCGAATCCCGGTCATACGACGTGGAAATAGACGAAGGCGTGGTGCGACGGAATCGAGCATTCCTAGCAGCGGCCCCACCGGCGGTGCAGAGTCCAGTTCAACGGATCTGCAAGAGGGTATAACGACAAGGAGTTAACGGCAGATAAGAAAAACCACTTGTATTTGTGAGAGAGAGAATATGCACTAAATTTTTCTTTCTTTTCAGAGAAGAAAGGGTGTTGTATTGTCATATGCCGGCTGAGGCTTCGAGAAAGTTCCCGAGGTCGCCTGACGGTGTTTCTTCACCATGTGCCAGTCGAGGGTTCGAGAAGGTTCCCGGATTCCCTCGAGAGAGTTCCGCAAGGTCGACGGAGTAATTTAAAAGGGCGATCGTCGGCACGGCACGGGAGTAGTCAACACGCTCGCAACACGGCACCTCGGAATTCCACCACTTGTATTCTCGGAGAAATAAATTAGTATATTCATCGGAAGTTTGTGTTTTAATCAAAGAAAGAAAACACTACACAGATGACGTTGGAACTAAGAATTCCGCATAGGAACATAGGGAATTTGATGAAATAACTTGATTAAATGTAAAGACATTCCGGCATAATTACAGCTAAATTTTCGTCCAAGAAAGTGTTCACAAAATGGTGTATCCTTAATTACGGGCACAGCTTCTTAGGGGTCGTGCATAAACTACGTTACCAACTTAAGCGGTGAGGGCGCAGTGTTGCCAGATGGGAAAATAGAAAATGCAGTATCAGTGCTTGAAAAACACGGATTTTGAGCAAAAATGCGGAATTTCAAGAGTTTCAACTAGGCTAGGATGTCAATCAAATATGTAGTCATGTACCACACCACACGTACTTACAAACGACACATGTTCAATTGATTAGTTTGAGCAGATTAGAAAAAAACGGAACCGCGTTGGTCGAAAGCGTAAAGCGGATCCATTGTCAAAAAGTCGCGGAAAAAAGCGGAAAATCGGTGTATCAGACAACAGTGGGAGGGGGTTGCCCTAAAACCTACTGCGGGTAACGGGGGGAGGGGAGAGGGGGTTCATTCAAAGTAACGTAGAAGTTACAATGCCTCTGTTTACATTTCTTACTCGTCAACATTGCGTCGGCAATAATACAGAGTTTAACATGAGAAAGGGCGTGCGGGGTGTTTCTTATACCCAAAGCTTCTACTTTAGCTCAATGTAACTGAACCATTGGCACTACAATGTTACAAGTGTTCATACCATCCAATTGCTTACACTTTAAGCTTCTCGCGGGTTAAAAAGTGTCATTGTGACAATACTTTTCAAGGCAGTTGTCAGAAATGGGGGGAGGGTAGAGAACAAATTACTTGAGTACAGCACCTTGCACCGTGTTTCATGGTTGATTTTTAGAACTAATAAATGAACATTACTTGTTCCAATTGAGGTTATATCTATTTTATCTATTTCGGCTACTTTATTTGCTTTATTATTGCCTATACCTAAAAATAAAAAAAATATTTTTCAATTGAAAGTTTTATTTGTAGGGACAACGTTGCGTGTCGGGGGAGAGGGGGAATACTAAGGTTGTCAGCGAAGGAGGGGTAAAAAAATCACTGAAAACGGTAACGTAGTTTATGCACGACCCCTTACTTGGGGGCCATTCATGTATTTAGTAAGATGATTTGTACCATTTTCTACCCCTCTCATACCCCTATGTAAGGCAATGTAAGATTTTGCCAACCACCCCTCCCTATCAGTCTTACATAAGACGTTAGATATTTGTATCTACTCTGCGTTAAATGCTCACCTTCTGCAGTTTCACCTTTCCATAGAAGCCATCGTACAGCGTTGCGCACTGGATATCTTAAAATTATGTTGTGTTGGAGTACCACATTCATTGAGCATGGAGGTGATGTAGCTAGCCAGTCAGGCGAAAGAATAGGATCATTTTGTATCGGAAAATACGCCATTTAAGAGTAGATGCTTCATGTTACTACTGAATTTCATTCGGAAACGATAGATACAATGTTTCAAGACGGACAAAAATCTTACGTAAATTGGTTCCAGACTCCTTGCCACCCCCCCCCCCTACATAAGTCAATGTAAGATGATACAAACCCCCCCCCAAAAAAAACGTCTTATGTAATACTTGAATGGCCCCAAGTTACTAAACGTTGGAGATATGTTTTCAACTCGGGAAATTAGCGATCTTTATTCTTAGGAAATAAAGGAAATAAAGTACCTAATAAAGGAAATAACGCTTTCAATCGCTAAATGTCGCAAAATTGGACCATAAGGGGTAGCTTTACAGGAATAATGTGAATCCACAGGCCTCGCATATACAAGCAGCTGTTTCCATTCGCCTATTAAGTCGTCTGTCTAGTAAACGAAACTCTTTATGGTCGCCCAATTGCATTTGTTTGACGTAGTCGTTTCAGGACGCATTGATTACAGAGGACGTAAGGGATGTTGCCACTATACTATAGGGAAACATATTTTTTCCTAATTGTCGTCGCCAAATTTTTCACAGCAGGCCACTTAACGTAAAGCATTTTGTAGTCGACGATTAATGCAAACTCCGCCCACCAAAGCCAGAACATGGTGAAACAATGACGTTATAGAAATGTTAATAAGGAACCCGTCTCCTTAATACGTTTCCCTAAAATGATAATCACCAAAAACGAAACGATAACGACCATTTCCAAGCATTTTATTTAAAAACACATTGCATATCTTAAACAAGAAAGTTACAATTGAAATTACGCTTTCCCAAAAAACTTGATCAAAAACAAAATTCTAAAATAACTTTCATTTTCCCTGGATAAAATATCCCAGAGAATGCGTGCACATCACAGAATAAGCAGTACACAAAATTACTTCAGCTGTAAAAATCTAACAGCCATGATATTTACTGAAGCCATCACTTTCCAGCTGATTTATATGCGGGTGACCCCACGTATCATTCATCTATTCTAAAATTGTATAAATATTGAAATTTTATCTAGCATTACAAGATTCCTCAAATACGACTTGTGGTCCACGGTCACAGATAATTTGGGGCGTTTAGGCAATATAGCATCTTTCCGAACGTTCCATTCTCTGGGCTTCACCTTAAGTTTAGTTATTTCAGCAGGGCAACCAGGAAACGAACCTGGAATGGCAGCATGAGGTCGTTTTGAAAATTGCATCTTTAAAACAAAAAGATAAATAATATATTTACTTTAAATCATCGAAAAAAATAATTCAGCAATACTCACTTCTTGAACGATTTTCCCGTCAGAATACCCAAGCACCTCATTCCGGATTACGTGGTGCGGCATTAAATACTTCTCGCACGAAACCTGACCGGGTTGTAAATTAAAATCGATCCTTGGTATGGTTTTTTGCCATTTCTCTCGCTTCACAGGGTCTACGGGGGGGCGAAAAAATCGGCAAGCTTGCCTTTTTCGAGCCCTAACCCTCATTGCACCCTAGTGACATGCAGCTTCAGGGAATTTCGATTTTTAATGAGAGTAAACTGAATGTACGCCCTTATTATATAAGAGTCGCATTACTTGCACTCTTAATTACCAACTTGTACCATCAAAAAGCCTAAAAAATGACAGTAACTTCCAAAGATTGTCCTAAAATACGGGATTTCTACGAGGAAACAACCCTTCACGCGTAAATACCATGGATGGACTACTAGTGTCACTCGTAGTTCGTCAGAACTCCGTTGCATCAATTCTGTGCTTCCTCAAACACACGTAGAAGATAGGAAATGTCACTGGCATGGAACAGAGTGGCAAAAAAACTCTAACAAAATAAGGTCAATCGCCTCGGAGACTCTCTTCCAATACTCCTCCCTCCAACATTCTCGGCGCCCCCTCCCGTTTGCCTAGATCCAATTTGACACAGGATATGCATTTTACCAGATATTTGTGATATTTCTCAGTAACTATTGGCTGCCTTTTCTCACTCAGTGATTCAACCCGAAGGTTGTTTTGGATAGTTGAGGGTAGAGCTCAGCTCACCCCGGACTAAGCCACAGGCGTGTGAATTTCACACATTCAGTGTAGGGGGGGCCAGTTTCTTTCCCTGGGCCACCTCGCACTCCGAGGATTATTTTTTGTACCGTGTCTTTTTTGGATTGTCTTTTGCTACTGTGCAAAAAACGACTTCGTATTAAAGTTGAAAATGTGTATCGCTATCACCAAATGAAATAATTGAGTGTCATATTTTTCCATAAACGGAAAGCAGTTCAATTTACTTAGAGACCATCCGTAGCGGTCATAGTGCGTACATTAAAGAGGAAAGAGGCGAAACAAAACACTGAGTAATCGAGCATCATCGCCTAGGAGACACTTCAGATCCTTCCAACGATCATAGCAATCTCGCGGGCTGCTTTTTTCCCCTCATTCATGTTACTGGCTAGTAATTATTCTGGCAACGTTTTAACTATTCCAAATAACAAATAAAGCTTTAAGTATTATCACATCAATTTACTGTAGATATTTTATGAATCCGATATCTGCGTATATCATTAATTATGCATACCTACTATGAAACCATCGCTAGTTCTCCATTGTCCGTCAAGGAAAACGAGTTCAGGTCCTCTACCGATAGAGGCGTTCGATCTATTCCAAAATAACCGATATTTTATGAAAATTGTTGGCACAGACATAAGGTAGCAATATTGATATCTTTTAATTCCTTCTGTGGATAACGCCAAGCCTACTACGAAGCCATCGCACTCTATCCATTTAACGTCAAGGAAAACGAGTTCAGCTCCTTCACCGGTAGAGACGCGGCCGTCCCCGCCACGGCGCGAGTGTAATAAAAAGGTAGAGGAGAAACAAAACACTAACTGATTGAGCATCATCACCTTGGAGACCCTACCTCTCCCCCAACATTCCTCTTTCCAACGTTCACGGCAGTCTCCCTTACAGCCTCCTCCTTCGAATATGATGATTAGACGTCGGGGACGCTTCGGTAGTTATGAAAGGGGAGGATGGAGAGAGGTGGGGTCGGTTTAGTCGGGTGGGCGTGTTCTGAAAGGGGAGGGAGAGAGGATGGCGTACGGAGTCGGTCGGGAGGCTAGAGGGACCAAAAGGTCAGAGGAAAAGGAAGGAAAATTCGTCAAGGACGGTAAGATGTGGGATCCACGGGGAAATTGACGTTCTCGGGGTACAGGGTGGGAGTTGGAGGAGAGGAGGAAGCGGCCTAGGAAGCTGGGTGGAAGAAGAGGGGTGGATTGGGTGCACGAGAGCTTCGGCTGTGTTTTGAGGACCGTCGGAGAAGGGAAGGGTATAAAGGAGATATTAAAAAAATGAAACCAAGCGCGGGAGAGGAAGAGAGGGAGAAAAGGGGAGGGAAGAGGAAAGATAAACTTGTCGTAAAAAAACGCGCGACTATATTCCACTTTATATATTTTTTCTTCTTCTTCCTCTTCCCCTTGATGCGTCCAGACCAGAAGATCTTCTTTCACCCCCTACCCCTTCCACTCACGTCTCCAAATTATGGGCTACCTCCCCAACCTACCCACCTCCTCCCCTTCTCCTCACAGCATCCCGCGTCAACCCATACAAATCCTCTTCTGACCCCTCCCAAATATCCCCCCACATCCCCTTCCCTCACTCGCCAAGCCAGCCCTCCGCTCTATTTCATCTGCATATAATGATGCCATCGTAATGGGAATTTTTAATAGGTCCCGAGAAAATGTGAGCGTCTGCGAAATGGCTGAAGGCGGTGGGGAGAGAGAGGGGCTATCATAAGAGATCTGAAGGAAAAAGGAGTCGGAGCAATGGAATGAAGAGAGACGGTGGAGTTATGGGAGGGGGGGAAGGAGGTGGCGTAGGGGAGGAAGGAGGATGGGGGCCCTTGGAAAGGGACCTTTTGTCAACTATGGGAACTTCCTTATGAATGCAAATCGTTCTGACACTCATCGCTTTACGGAAATCCCTCCTATCCGCCCCCCGCTTCCTTCTCAGACCACCCCCTAATTCCGAAACTGGCCCACTTCCCTTCCACCGACCCTTACAACCCCTCCAGGACTCTTCCCTCACCCGTCCCCCCGTCCGGTCCACCCTAAAATTTTTCATATTCCGCATTGCTCATCGGTATTTATTGGAGGGAAGGGAAGAGAATGCTTCAACGGCTAGTCAGGAGATTGGAAAATACTTGAGCACACGAAGTAATTTGCTTGCAATTTTTCAAACGACGTTGGTGCATCGCGATGTGGTAATAAATTAGCTTTTCCTTCCACTTTCTGGACGTCCATAAATCTGATTGAGACCGATGACTCCAAGAGCTTCGGTCCTTTTCCTCCCGTGCTAATATACCTTTCTTTCCGGGTTGAACACCCTCTAAATTCAGGGTAATTTTTGAAAAAAAGCAAAACACCAGTAATGAGTGTTTTATTTTTCTTCTTTTTCGAAGGCTTTCCTCTTTCTGACATTGCCTTCTAATTATAGAGCTTCCTTCATCACCTCTACGCTCGATTCTCTCTCCTGTGATCTTTAATTTATTCTGTATATATATTCGTGCATAATTCAGTCTTCTAAGATGACTTCTCCAATTAATATTGTCATTTTATTGTGGATCTAATTACTTTATATTTTGAGATAATTTTTGCGTCCTCATTACTAAAACTTTCCTTCCGTTTCTGTAACTTATACTACAAAGAGGAGAAATCAAGAGTATTTCTTCCTCTTTTTATACACTAATGAGAACTGTTGTTTCTATCAAAAAGGATATAATTAGTCTCACTTTCTCAAGTACAGTGCATTTCTGTCTCAGGTCTGCATTGTCCAACCCATACAGAATTTTCAATACTAATTATGCTCATTATTTTCCATGAATATTCTTCGCGTAGGTTTAGGATGAATCAACTGTAGAAAGTTGTAAGATGAGTTGCAAAAGGAGTTGCATTAGGATATGTTTGAAAAGGAGAAGTAAAAGAAAACGTAGAAAAAATCACGGACGAGGAGCAGTGTAACAACGCAGAGAATGAATTTAGGACCATATTATCTGGTGTGGATAGCATTAGCAACAGGCATTCCAAGACATTCCGCAAAATACGCCTGTTTTTGTGCTATGCCTTGGGGTTATATCCCTGAGGTGTATGTTTTGATTCTAATTTCTTGTATTAAGGGCCATGCATAAAAAAATGATTTTCTACCAGTTTCTTTATCCTAGCCAAATAGTCTGTCCTTCCGCCTTTTAAAACTTGTTCGTTATTTATTCGGTTATAATACCATATAATATGAGGTTTTACTATACGTTTTTATCACAACAGTACCTTATCAACTGCTACATTTATATTTATTTCCCATGATATTTAGTAATAATTCCATTCGCGCTTATTTTTAAGGTTCACTCAATTATGTTTTAAATGTTTTGGCAAGTACAGGTATCTTATGTTTTCGTTTCGTTCTCTGTCCAGTAACGTTATACCAGAGTATTTTCGTGGTACGTTCATCTCAATAGTCTTCAGAAGCCAGCTTGTCCTTGCTGCATTTGGCCTAATATCCGGCATAGATGTACTTATTGCTCTTATAGTTGTGTAACATACCCTATATTTCGCTTATATCCCTATATATTTGCTCTTCTATACAGCTTCATTCAAAATAATTTTGTTTTGTATAATTTAAAAATGGTTCATTTATCGAACAACTGTTACATATTACAAAAAAGCGAATTGAGAATTATTGGTATTTCTGCTTTCTGGTGAGGAAAATAGTTTTAATTTCTTTAGTTTTTCCATGCCTCTAAACATTGCTTTTCATGAGTGAGAGAGGCATTTGGGCTTTTGGAAGTGAATCGGAGATGATCGAAAAATCAAGCATTATAAACCACTCTCTCACCCTCCTTACACATAGTAGGGAGAGCCACTCATTCGGAGCGTTGTTCTCTCTCTCTCTCTCTCTCTCTCTCTCTCTCTCTCCTCTTGCTCCCTCCCAGACCCTTATTCCATTCCTAAGTGGCCGCAATAAAAACGTACGCGTCCCGACGGGAGGTAGGCATGTCTCTCACTCACTCACTCTTTTTTCATACGGCCTGCTTCGTTTTTTACGATTTAACGGAAAACTTGAGTCATTCTCATCCTTCGCTTGAGCCATCCATTCTCCCTAGCCTTCCATTTCTCCTCACACCACTCCTTATGATAGTATTACCCTCCCTCCCTTCATCCCACAACAGTCTCCCCATCCTATCTAGCTGCTCTGCTGACTGTCTGGTTCGTGATTGGTAGAATTTGTTTTCGCTCCGACCTCCACCTCTTCACCCCCTGTCCCTCCCTGGAAACATTTGGAAGGAAATGGGAATTGTCGCCGACCACTTTCTAGTTCTTCGGGCTGCTTTTTTCCTTCCCGATGCCTTCGACCGGAGGAAAAAGATCATAAAATATATCCCTCTTACTGTTATTGGCTCTAAAAGTTGCTTTATAAAATATCACCTTATTACCATAATCTTCGTATATCAACGAGCTTCCAAGGCTTCCCCTCAGACTACATTACTAAATGCATTAAGAAGAGGTAGTAAATAAGTGAGAGAGTTGAGCATTTACATAATAAAATAAATTGTAGGGGCCTTAAGTAAATATTTAATAAAGTGCAAATGAGGAGCATTGTACGGTTCGGAAACCAGAAGAATCTGGATGGGATTGGAGTCGTTTGAGACCTGGGTATGGAGGAGAATGGAGAAGGTATCATGGAAAACGAGAAGAATAAGCGGGGAGATGATTAGGCAGAGGCAAGGCGGATGAGAAGAGTTAGCTGCTGATGATAATTAGTACACTGAGGAAAAGTAGATGGAATAGGTATATCAGGGGGATGAGTTGCTTAAGTTAGCAAGATGTCGAGAAGCGCTACGAAAGTGAGTGAATAAGTATAACAGAGTATAATTTTAATAATTTGTGTGAACGATTTGAGATCAATAAATATATTTATTCCGTTTACTATGGCGTAATACAGTTAGGCGTAATGTATGGCGTAATACAAATCATTTACATTTCCACGAATATTTGTTAAAAAATATTGTGACAGCCCCAAATATAACTAGGCAAAAAAGGAGAAAACATTATTTGTAGAAATTTGCGTCTTATTATAACTAGGCAAATTAAATTCTCCTCGGACAACAATAATAATGAAACATGCATTAACATTGATTAACACGTGATTAAACTGTTCAATTACCTTCATAAATATTATGACATATAAATTAAATTATTAATCACCTCTTTAATTTACCTCAACTCTTATTGAAATCTGGTGTTAACGAATTTTATATAAATGTCCTCTATTTGTGCATTCTACTCTTATGTATAAGGATAACTTCCAAAAATGTACCGTAAGGCGTAATGCTTGCATGTATGTGTGAAATAACGTTTTGCGTTGATTACAAGGTTTAGGATAAATATTGCTGCTATCCTAATAGAGATTCAGGGATGGCATAAACCTGTGAATTTAGATATCGTTTGATATTTAGGCATTATTAGATGAATTTGATTGGCATAAAAAAAAGAGGCGATACAGTAATATAAGCTATAATGTATATCATATTGTAAACATTGGCTCTAAGCACCAAAAACCTTCCACAGGCAAAATAATTAGTAATTTTTAATTGAAGTTATTCATTCGCTTCCTTGAATATATTTTATTTCAACTTAAGTTTTCTATTTACTGTCAGTAGCCTTCCACGACACTCATTATGCCATAGCTTGAAGGCACACACGGATAAAATTGTAAGAATATTTGAAACATGTTGAAGTCCTGCACAAAGAGGTCATTTTGTCGATTGACTCTATGGAAACACCCTAAGGACAACTGAAAGAAAATCCACCATGCAATTCTTCTCATTATATCTAAGGTAGACCAAACATATATCAAAATAAAATTTAATGCCATAAACATCATTTAAACTTTTTCATAACTCCCTGTTGTCCCTGCATCCAGCAGGAAAAAAAATGATGTCAGGAACAAAGCGAGCATCAAAACCCAATCAACTATCAGTAAAAATGTAAATGTGCCCAGCACGTTTAGTATTATTGGAGAATATTATTGATTCTTTCATCCAAAAAGCGCGGAAGAGATTCATTTGCCTGAAAAAGGCAAAAGTAAATTAACTTTTACGACTAAGGTATTCTACATAATTAAGTCAGGGTCAAGGTTAAGTCAAGTGATCTAATATCTTAGATAGTTAAAATAATTTTAATCTCAAAATAATAAATCCTTGCAAGCATAACACTTGACGAAATTAGAACCAAACTTCGTAACAGAATAGTCAAGTGTCTTCATAACGTCAATGTCAAATCTAATTAAATGAAGTTACACTACTTTATTCCAACAACGTGTAGCAGTGTTTCAATTAGCAAGTAAGTGAAGCCACTATATATATTTAGATAATACAATGGGAGTTCAGCATCATGTTTTTGGCCTGGAATTCCAATGTAACTAAAATCACATTTGAGAAGGCAAAACTCTGATGTTCTTCGTGCGATAATAAAGTTAATTTGAACACATGTGATGAATAAATAACTCTTGTTTTTTATTTAAAAAAACAGGTTCAGTGCGGTATACATAATTGACTCAGAAGACAAGGGCAGGGAAAAATTAAATGGAGCCATTGAGAGACCAAATTACTTAGGAAGAAAATGACAACCCTTATAAAATAAAATTAAGGAAACAAAAAGATAGCGCGGCCAAGTACTTGTTTTTAAACAAGGGTATACATGATTGGAACCGGCTGCCTGATGAACTTGGCCCTTGAGCCCTCACCTAAAACCTTAAAATCTTTTAGAAGTATATGTCTTGAATATTTAAGACAAAAATAATTATTATATTGTAACTTATGTTAGCCATATTTGTAATGTGTGTTTCTTTTTTTTTCTTTCTCTTTATGTAATCAAGTGATCAGATTATTTTATTCGTATGTCTCCTTGCATTGCCACCAGCCATTTGCAATGTAAATTTGAATACATACATAAATCAAGATCTTGTGTAATTTTACACGATCAGTGGAAGAAGAGAAAACCCAAACTTTGGGTCAAGGTGTTATCCCCTTATTAAGCTCTGGAATACTTTTGGATTCGTAAACTGCAGGAAACCACTGTTTACCTTGTAAACTGGTCAAACGCTTTATCAACTGATCCTCCGTCCAGTCTTACTGATATGATTACGTCAAAGGGATGGAAGCAGAAGTAGAAAAAAATATGTATTTTGAGTATATGATTCAGGAGAGGAATTTTTAAGCATAGTTTCAAGACCAAAGAGACCAGTTAAGAGGATATTCAATGTTCACGTGAAGATGGAAGGTGAGGAAAGGTAAAGATGAAGGCAGAAGATGATATGAGGAAAGACAACAAGAGAAAGGAAAAAGTGCAAACGGCTGTATTGAAGACTTGAAGAGGCAAATAAGGGAATCGACCGCAAGAGATAGTCAAGAGTGAATTGGAGAAAACATATGATGATGACATGATCACAAGAAGCCATCAAGGGTTATGGTGATATAGAAATCAATTATATGATTTATTAAATTTTCGTGAAGCATTTAACTAGCACAGCATTTTACGGCTCCTTGACTAAATTATCTCGCATCAATCCATTTCCATCTTAATTTCTACCAAACCAAATTTCTGTCGTGCCCTCTATGATGAATCCGTCACTTCAACTTAACAAACTATGTAGACCCCCAATGCACTATGTTTACAACTCCTCTAGACTGACGCCGGAACCATTTGATAAGTAAATACCTGTTCATAGTTTCACAACTGACCTCTCAATTAGTAAGACGGTTGGGCAATTTAAAATGGCATTTACTCTCTGGAAAAAGACATTTAATAAAGCCAATAATTATATTATCATAGAGCACACAATTTTAATTACGGTGATTAGTAATACTCTAAACTATAACCACAATAACGAATATGATCTAATTCCGTCATTCACGTTTTCGTTACTTGATCTGCAAATCACGACAATAGGCTAGTTACGAAGCTGTTATCGTTATTGTTTACCAAGTGGAAGCGTTCTATATTAAGTGAAATTTCATTATGATATATATTCATTTTAAGTCTGTATACTAACTTTGTTATTTTCACAATAAATTTATTAGTAGTCAACCGGTTTCATCGTAAAGGCGGTATCAACAGGTACCTATAGTGTTTAGCCAAGTACATTATACATCTACTACTGGGTGGGATATGTGTCCTCTGTACTTGACCAAAAACGTCACCAGATGATGTCGCATTTCCGGCGAAACCGGTTGTAAAATAATAAATCTATTTTCAAAATTAAAAGTTATCATACTGATTTAGCATCAGATGTAATTTTCATACAGTTACACACATTCAACTACAGTTAAAGGTTGATACACCGAATTATTAAATAATTGTTTTCTTCTGATAACCATCTTATATAAGACGAAAAATACGTTACGTTTAGCCGGCATTCATAGTCCACATTCTGATATAACTTCGTGGAAAAATACAACACATTGTTTTCTTGAGGACTTGTATACAATAAACGAAAACGCTCAGAGGAAAATTAATAGTGATTCAATAATGTTATCCGTATAAATAACGTAATTCGTCAATAAAAATTTCATCTCCACCATAGCAAGGGGATTTCGTTATTGGCCTGACGCTCATTTAAACTCTTCTCCTTCTTCATGTGTCATGTCAGACATGGATGGCGTTATAGACGTCACAGACGGATGGAATAACTGTTGAGCTGAGGAAGGGAAATGATGTTGCGTGGCCACATCTTCGTCAGAGTGGCAAATGGGATGTGGGGGATGAGGAAACGGATTTCGCTCGGAGATACGGGTTTAGTTTTTGCAGCGACAATATAGAAGGGAAGAGGGATAGGAAGTCCACGACGCGGCGGCGTGTAAATATATTATACCCGCCGCAAACGAGGAAGAGGAAACGCAGGGAGATGCGAAAGCTGAAGGGGAGACCTCGAAGAGATGGGTAGCACCGGATTCGTCCGTGGGAAGGAGGTAGAGGGGCGCATAAGGGGTCGGAGGATCCAGGGCCGGAGTCGAGTAGTAAGTGGAGCATTGCATCACCATTGAAAATCCATGAGCTCAAGCTCAGATGCTCCGGTCAATATAAACGTATCAGATCCCAACATTCATGATCATGCTGTTCACAAGAAGCTTCAGATTTTGAATATTAATGTCATTAATTTTCCTTTCACAGACCTCAGATGTGTATCTGAATCTTCGTACTGTTCAACGTGCCACCGAAAATGAGAGTGGAAGGAGTAGTTAAGAGTACTAGCCGTCAAAAAATCAGAATATATGAAAAAATAATCGAAGATGATGTTTTTATGCAGGATTTCGTGTTTGTTTGAAGACGGCATCATGATCTCCGGATTGGCTCGTCTTAGGTGACGACAATTTCGCCTGCATTCGAATTGGCATCTTTAGGCCTGAACTGACCGACTGAAGAAGAATCCGGCAATATTTATTTCATTCGGACTAGGATGATTAATACATGTTTTCTTTTATCACTATCTCAGTATTCTCTGGTGATAGCCATACATCGATATGTGAAATAAAAACAGTTTGGAATAGCTTTTACACCTCCTTCGTCTCTTGATTTTGCCGGTCTAAGAATCACGTAAAATATCCCATAGCGTATTAATTTCCGTTTCTTATGTTTCGCTTCTTTACTTGCTCTCTAATTGTACCTCATCCTTTTAATCTCCTCTCTTCCTTCCAGGTACTATTTTCTCTTGTCTCTCCCTTCTTCCAGAAACTCTGAGTTTTTTGTCAATCTTATGAATTTTTTATTATTCCATATTGTCTTTCACTATCTTCATCTCTTCCATGTCTTTCTTATTCCCTTGGAACAAGAGGTTGATATTCTTAGTCTTAAACACATGATTAAAAATTCATGTTTTGAATCCACTGCTGCCCATCCTCACTATGTAGCCGAAGAACTTAACTCTCATCTTCTTAATCGTACGACTTTTTTCGCTTTCTTCATTCTTGTAGAAGTTCCTGTAGCTAAACTCGCCTTTTTCTTTCTTTCTTCTTTTATCTCTTCCATTTTTTTTTTAATTTCATTTAGAGCATACATAAGGTATAAACTTTATGGCTTGATTGCCGCATGTAATGTAGTGTCATATTGTCGATTTAGTGGAGATATTATTCTTACTGTAGAAAGAAAGATGGTATTTTACACCTCGATGTACACTGGGCAGCATTAATATTTTTTTTATACACAAACAACTTTTTTCAACACATACATTCTTACAACCTAAGTTCAACAAGTAATGCTTAGCAAGTATAGATCACGCCAGCACCAACAGTGTATGATCGCTTACAATGCGGTTTTTAATTGTTCTTCTTTTCACTGCGCATGCAACACAATTTTCCACTTTATTGTTTCCTCATTTCCAATCAATCAATTCTTCACACTCTTCTACCGCTGGTAACTTCTCACTTACTAATATTTGTGGTATTCAATTCAATATACATTTAAATTTTCAATATGCCCATTAAGCCTCGAGAGACAAAACTGCGACTGATCCCATCGCTGATACTTCCAAGGTGGTTCGTTATCTAAACTTCTAAATCGAAATACCATCGGCATCGCTGTATTACAGTCGGCAAGCTGATGTGATGAACTACGGAGGCGAACGGGGACCCAGAGGTTGAGACGTCTGGTGGTGGATTACGACAGGAAAGTGGTGAAAGAGGGAAAAGAGAAGGGGAAAAAACTCATAGGATGGAGGGCGGTTCGGAAATAAGCCTTTGAAGGCGGTGGACGGATAAGGGCTTCAGGAGCGCAATCACGGTTCACCTCAACGCGTGCGCTCGCGTTATCGTTGTTTTTTAATTGCGTTCAAAAGAGGGAAAACGTGAGTTTAATTCTTAAAATTTTGTCAAGTGCTTTAAATAACTTAATTTACGAAAATTTGCGGTTTCAGGGAGAATGATGTGAAATTTTTCCATGTTAGGAAAGATAAAAAATTATGCGAATTTCACAAAAGTTGGTTTATTCACGACCCGGGTTTCAACATATTATGTCATCTTCAGGTGACACCTGAATTTCACAAAAGTTGGTTTATTCACGACCCGGGTTTCAACACATTATGTCATCTTCAGGTGACACCTGAAGATGACATAATGTGTTGAAACCCGGGTCGTGAATAAACCAACTTTTGTGAAATTCGCATAATTTTTTATCTTTCCTAACTTAATTTACATTGACGGAGTGAATTCTTGGAACAGTGAGTGTAAGCATTGACCTTCGAGAGGGGTTATTGCTGTGGATAACAATAACAACAACGCGAAAGAAGGAACTGATATTCCACCCCAGAGAAGGAGCCAATAGAGAGAGTAGTAGGTTTAGGAGAGAAAACGATAGCAGCAAGGCATTAAAAATAGACGGTCACAGTATTCCAACTCAAAGGGTTTGAATGCTTGGATTAGACGGTCCAAGGGGATGGAAAAACTGACAAGAATGTGCATAATGGGGCAAATGTAGTTTTGATCAAATGGCGACAAGTCACAGGAGTGGCTCTCAATAAAATGTTACCAGAAAAACTCAAGAATTAAAATATATAAGAGCAAAATAAGACCGGTCCTATTATGCGGAACCAAGTGAAGGGCCACCAAAGACACCCCTCAGCACCGTGCACATAAATAAAATGAAAATGATCAGATGGATGCGTGGTGCTACGATAAGGGTTAGCATTAAAAATTATGATATTAGAGAGTCTTGAAAAGTGCACCCTTTCGGTTATATTGAGTTGTTTCGGATACGTGGAACAGCGTACAGAGATAAATGCTGTCAAGTAGGTAATGAGCATGAGCCTGCTAGGTTAGAGTAGTAGAGGTTGACACAAGATTAGATGGGAAAATTCTCTCGATGGGAAGGTGATGCGCTAGATCAGGGAAGATGGAGGCTGAACAGAAAAGTCGATCCCAACTAGGGAAAAAGATGAGGTAGGAAACAAAAGGGAATTGGTGTTTAAAGAGACGGGGGAGGTGCAAGTCTGTGGAATACTACGAGGCAAAAGGGGGACTGGTCTGTGAAGTGAAGGGGATTTGGAGAAGGGTGTGTGCGCGGAAAAAGGTGAGAAAAGGGTACGAGGGCCAAGATGAAGTGCTCCCTTGGATGATGAATATTACTCGGGGCAAGGAGGGACCCAAGCGAGTATTTCTGCCAGGGATGTTCGAGCTGTGGTACGTGCGGGGGTGTGCTTGTGAAAACACAGAGAAAGAGGCAAGGAAGAAGAGAGGGTAAGACGTATACATCCACATCAAACCAGCCGCCCCTTGAGCCTGCGGGAGGGGGTTTCAGGACAACAGTCTTGAGGCAGTAGCGAGAGAGCAGACTTGCTTGTTAAGGGAAGACATTTTCTTCACATACTTCTTGTTCTTTCCCTTGATTAGGGGCTATTTCTTTCCGCAGCATCCTCAGTTAATTACTTTTTTCAAGTGGTTATGCCACTCTTTGAGTGGTCTGTCTAAACCTCCCAGTACCACTTGGAGCTTATCTCTAATGAAGCGAATATAGATTTCTGATTTCTAATTGGTTGAACCTTATTGCACATTGTGTTTTAATGAGAGACACAATAATGATTAAACCTAATCCAAGCAAAAATGGCAATTTTCAAGCGCTATAATAAATTACATGGAGAATATTGTATACCTACAAATGAGCAAGGATTGGTTTTTGGCTTGGCATCTTCGATATCCACTAATGCATCGTAAAATCCGTTGGAATTTGAAGGTTAAAAGTAAAATACGGTTAGGTACATTTATCAGAAGTCGCTCGACGATTCTGACTCAATAACTTTTTCAAGGTAAACATCGCTTTTGACTGTGAACGTGGAGTTCAATAAGAGCATTCCCTCGAGGAAGGACAGGTGGTGATTAGGCGGATATGAGTAAAGGCGAAAAATGTTGCGTGTAAACTAATGCCCACGAAAATTTAAAACATTGTCTATAACAATGCACCTCTGCATAAGTCTTCCAAGAATAGCCTTCAAGGCGGATATTGCCTTGAATCTTACCTAACAAGAAGTTAATCTGAGGTTTCAGGCGTGATGGAGTGGAAACGTAACATAACTGCAATTAATGATAAAGAGAAATTTCCACAAGTATGACATTTAATGCACGACCGGTTTAGCTTTTTAAAGCATCTTCAAGTACATATATGAAGTGTGCACAAGCTTATATAGGGAGGCGGGAAGGGGGGGTGGTAAGACGGGGTGACGGAAGAAGGGGAAGGGGAAAGGAAAAGGAGAGAAGGGTGGACAGTCATAGGTGCCTGAGGGTTGGGAATATCGGAGTCCGGGGGAGGGGAGGGTGACGAATTACACAGACACATGAATGTTCAAAACAAAAACAAAATAATATCATCAGACTGTCCTTCACTGCGCTAGCAGGTAATTTCAGAGGGTTCCTGACCTCTTTCGTCGGCTTATGCTCTGTGACTTTCTTTTATTATATTTTATTTACCCGTTTTTGGCTTCTCCCTGCCAATTACAATTTAATATATCTATTGGTCTTTCAGTCCTATCAGGTCTTCTTTAATATATTCCAGATCTATCCCTTCATCTATGCTGTGAATGATATATTTGTTCACACCTTCCTTTGTTGACCAGGTGTACTTTTGCGCCCCGTCCTGCTCGAGAAACTTTTTAACGCTCTCATAGTCAGTCAGGGTTTTGAGTTGGAGGCGTTTACCCTCTCTCAGCTTCTTGATTGTGAAGGACTTGTCTTGGGCAATTAGCCATATCCTTTTTATCACCTCCGTCTTGTCTATGACCTCATGCATTACAATAGCTGGTGGCCATTTACTTCTGCGTGTTCTGTTTCCCATTGTCCTGTGGTTGCTATCAGTAACGTTGTCATCCTTGGTTCCATCGTCGTCCGCAATGTTTACTAGTTCCTGATATATGCTTTTGGTCACAACGTCAGTATGGTTATGCCGCATTTCAAAGTTATTAACACTTGAAATAAATATACCAGTATGCTCCTCGGTGAGGTAATTCATGCCTCGTAGAGACTAATACAATTAAATTGGAATAATGAGAATAATTAACCTGATTCTCAGAGGTTACACTCACAAGAATTTACTTTACCATGGTCTTCGAATCGTAAACATAATCTGGGATTGGAGCTCCATCGTAAAATAACCACCCCCCACTATGGCCACAAACTGGGCTCGATTGACGATATGCGAAAACTCCAGCCACAACACTTACGCGAGCGATATTCTTCCACTGTCATTTGTCTCTTGTAATAATCCGCAGAATGACTGGTGCCAGTAATTTCAACGGTTATGCGTCACAAATCGCACAATTTACGTACGTAGCAACAAAAGCGCATTTACTTGAGTGACATAAATAATTTAATACAAGAACGAACTGTGTATTTCATTCCTGTATTAAATTCATTGAAAATCACGTCAACACTCATTCCTCGGTCTGAAAAAACCCACCCAAGTGGGACCCGAGCCCGTGAACAAATGATCTGCCGGTGAGGACTCAACCCCTCCGACAAAAAGGTTGCGATGAAGCTTGCGGGTCTGTTAACGTTCAGCGGTCTAATACGTGGATATCCTCACATATTCTACATTCATTCATTCATTCATTAGAGTAACCTACCGGTTAGAGGTAGGTTATGATGAAAGACAGAGAATACCCAACGGACTCTTACACGTGCCGTGCCTTATCTACCTCTAATAATGATAGTTTCAAAAATAAACTTTGCTATATTCCACACCGTATTTCACCGTAAATCTCAACCGGTTTCGACCTGTTCAGGTCATTCTCAAGAGTTAACAAATCTATTGACAGACTGGGCGGTAAATATATATGTGTAGAATCTCACAACGGTTCAACGGAGGGGGGGGGGGGAACTTCAAGGACAGTGGTGAGGTGGTGATTGGAAAGCACTGTCCTTCTAGTCCCCCCCCCCGTTCAACCGTAGTGAGATCCTACACACACATATATATATATATATATATATATAGACCGCCCTGTCTGTAAATCGATTTGTTAACCCTTGAGAATGACCTGAAAATGTCGAAACCGGTTGAGTTTTAATATGTGTGGAATATAAAAAAGTTTATTTTTGAAACTATCATGTCTTCATTCCACGAAGTGAACTCGCGAACCATTGACTTGCTACCTCTAATATTTCTTTCTTCATCTCAGCATAACTCCTATCTTTCTTCATTCCATCCATAAAACCAATTATCTTCCTTCCCCTTCCCTGCTTACCCAACATCCTTCCCTCTATCACGGCCTTCAGCAAACCATCGCCCCTCATTACTGCTTCCAGCCACCTACCCTGCCTTCCCTTGATCTCATCTATATGTTTCCTCTCCTCGCCCACCATGTCAAGCAATTCCACATGACCAATTTTATTTTACCATATTTCAGTAGTGTAGTACTGAATTAACAGTATCATGTAGTACTGCCCAGTACTACTGTCAGTAGTACTTCGCAGGCAAAAGGTGAAGGCTATGTACGAATAGCTTTCTGTCGGAGATCGTAATTCATTTCTCTGCCAACCCGATGTTCTGATGTATGTACCTTGACGACAAGAAAGATAAGCCAACGATTCGTCATTCAAGTGATTACCTATCCTTTCAGGGTTCAAACTATCGTATTAGCAATATCTCCACTCACTCACAAACCATTGCACATTTTTTTCGCGTCTGAAAGGAATGCTCACGGAAAGCATCGTGCTACCGGTAAAAGTAATACCTTTTGAAAAAAATTAATACAATTTTCTTCAAAATTTACATTCTAAAATTACTAGTAATGATACTCGTATCAGAAGTATTTATGGCATTTTAAACCATGATAAAACTACTCATGCGTTAAATGATTGGGAGATAAATATACATTACTTCTGGCTTGATGTCCTTGTAACTAATCAAAAGATTGATTAGATTTTCCCAGTAGAAAGCACTGTTCCCGTGCCTATTCCGTTGTATATATTACTGACAGATATTATATCACACGAAAGAGTAGTTAATCCGAAATTCTGTGATAACATGACATTCATAGAACGATTAAATTAATACATAACTTAGTTTCTCTCGTATTAAAATGATTCCAACGAGGGAGTTTTGATACCTCACACAATTTAATATTTAAAAGGAAACAAAGAAATTGCCTCTCGTCCGACAATTTTCCTAGCGCCTCCTCGAGGAAGTTCGGCAAAATGCTGACATTTTTTACCCTCCATTTGTATCTAATGGCGAATTCGGAAGTAAATTGATGGTGAATTGGAAGTGAATTGATTTTTCGGAATCTGTTTTCCTCTTATTAGTAGGCGGTGTTTCTATACCGTATGCCCCATCTTTTGACATGTGAAACGGCGTTTCACTGTGCCTTTCAAACGTAACTACTACTTCTTTTGCAATGCTACATAGAGATAAAAGCATAAATTTCCGACTTTAAACGTAAAAAAAAGCAAGATCTCAGAAAATATTATTTAAATCAGGCATGGATTAGCAATTAAACTAGAGAATCGGTGTACGAACAACCGAATAAGCGATGCATTTTATCATTAAGGGTTATTACCCTCGAATTCATTGCGAAAGAACGAGATTCACATCAGCCATACGAATTCAATATTAGCTTGTAAAAGTCACGTGAAATGCTTAACCAATATATTTATCAGAGCAAATGCTGGTCAAAAATATGTATTCGAATTAATCCCACGGTTGAACACAAGGTTGTCATCACTAACGCAAGCGTATTACGAGCAAATAAAATAAAATGCCACACTTACCACAATGTCGCGGCTCGACAGCGGAGTTTTGTTGCCAACTCTTCAGGGCGACAATCATCTCGTCCAAGGTGCTCTCATAAGGACAGTTGTCTGGATGGAGGGATGCCTCTGGAGGATCAGGGTTCGCCGTGTAGTGTCCCATCTCGACGAGTCACTCAGTCGTGCACTACATCACTTTTTCCTTCATGGAATCTCAACTCTGATGTTAGAGACATAGTGGTCTGGTAGCGTTGAGTTTAGTGAAGGTAGAACTCAGACATTCCAGGGATATAGGTACGTATTTAGCAAAAGATAGCGAAATTGCCTGGCCACACGTTACCCGTGACAATGCGAGACGACGACCCGATCGAATAATCGCACAGCCCTATCCCGTAGTCCCTCACAATCGTACGTCCCAGGAGGACGACCACGACAACTGACGATCGGATAGGTATCCCTCCAATCAACGCCACGTCGCCACATATGGGAAACCATTCAACTTCCAGCTCCCAAAGAAACACGTGTTTGAATAGCATAAGATAATTTTAGAAGGCAGGGACTCCGTGAAAAATGCCAACCGTCCAGGGGGGCTATTCTGTATGTTCTCGGAATTTCCGAGCTTCGAAAGTGACGAAATTTTGACGTCACAGCCTCTAAAGTTTCAAATGGGGCCATTCAAAAGCTGAGATTTCTCGGAGGACGTGACGTCAAATTCACGGAAATTTCGAGGCTCGACCATGTCGAGTCCTTCCTGAATAATGCCCCAGGTCGACCACAGTCATTGAGATTCGATGAAAATGGATACCCAGTAGTCAAATGGGTACTCACGAGGAGACCTATGTTGAGGACGCTAGCGACAATTTTTTTCTGAAACTAGAGAGATAGGGTAGAAAAATTGTCACGGCTTTCTCTCCCATAGGTCCGGGTTCACATGAAAATTGCTACTATAGAATTTTACTCCGTCTAAATCCGTTGTGTTAACCCTCCATTACCAAAGACCGCTGTGGCCGTGTAGGCTGGTCTGGTTTCATTGTGGCGTCCACGTCCAACCGCCGCGTCTGGACATCGCGGCTGGAGGACGTGGCCGGGTAGTTTCATTCGAGCGTCAACGTCCCGTTTCCGCGGTTGGGTTATGTGGGAGAAAATGTATTTTCTGAAAACACGGAGAGAGGAGAGCAGAAAAATCACCGAAAATTGGGACTGCGCGACTAGGCGTCCGCGTCTCGACTGCTCTCGAAGCCGTCGACACGCAGACGTCGGGCGTCAGCAGTCGAACGCGACGGCCGAGACGTCTCAGCGAAACCGTGCTAATTTGATATACACTGGATGAGTACGGCAGTACTTCTGACTGCTGGATGCGGTCGCGGGACGGCCCAGCGAAACCACACCTTGCAATATTAGTGGAGTAATGAATATTATTTTGAGTTCACGGCTCTCATGCGGCACATTTTTTTGCGGTCGAATATGTTTCGGAAACAACGTAAGACGCCTGATTCCGTACATGCACAGCGATAACAACAGGATTTTTAGTTTTCAACCTATTTCCTGGGTTTACAACAAACCCTTCAGGGCGAGTAGAGTCGCTAATAGCGGGATTCTGTATTTCGCGCGAAAAGAGACTCCGCAGGCGTAAAGTGTGTCATTGGCCGAATATTTTCTGATTTTGAAAACCCCTATGATACTCTTAGGGCAAGCCAGAGCTCTGATAGGTCGTGGGTCTTTCTGGAGGCCGTAAATGGTAGACAAAAATGCGTTTTTTTACGGAAAAGCGATGAATGTATCGCTTTGAATTTCGTAGAAATTATACTCGAATGTTGATACTTGTAAATCAATTTATCCTTCAATCGTGAAGATTATATAGACAAGAAAGAGATGATAACAGATATCAAGGGTATCTAGAAGAGGTTTGTCAAGAGCTTAATTTGAGCAACGTATTTTATGGAAGCGAAAAGTAGATCATTGGGGAGAGGAAGGTAATCGATTCAAGTACAAAAAATATTTAGAGTAATGATAACACAGTATTTCCTTTCCCACACATGTTAATTTCAATCTTTCGTTAATGGCGTTTATGGCAGTCCAGTGGTCAAACAGTTAACCAAGAATATTACTTAAAGGTTTTGGAAAAATTGGCTGAACGTGCTCGAAAGAAGCGATCTAAATTGTTGAAGTATGGGTGGATCTTGCATCAGGACAATGCGCCTGCCCAAAATGCGTCAACAGTGAAGTAGTTTATGGCCATGGAAAAAGTCACAGTCCTTAAGTATCCTCCATATTCTGCTGATTTAGCACCGTGTGATTTTTTTTTCATATCCCCCAAAATGAATTCAATGATAAATGGGACCTGTTTCTAAACAGTGGAAGAAGTACAAGCGAAAACGACGCGGCGGAGCTACTACGCGGTCTGGCGGGAAGCGGTAAGCAGAAATAGTTTGAGCAGTCCAAGGAACGTTTGCAGAAGGGTGTGGATTCAATGGCGTCCTAATTTGAAGGCGATCACCAATACATATCTGGTAAACAATATTACTGCATCAGGCTCATTATTTTTGTGTCACACTTCGTGTACTTCACGTCTACAAATAAATCATAAACCCATGAATTTACTGAATCATTAATATCAATTTTGAATTACATTCTATCAATAGCTGTATCTATTATTCAAATCTCTTTGTCGATCGAAGATAAGTTACTTCATCGGAGATCTAGTTAGTTTTTCTATCTGACAGATCAGTAGGCTTAAAAACCAAGTTTAAACGCGTACAGCAAATATTGACGAGATAATACATAGGCCATTATGATAATCTCGTTAGTTTTACTGACCTTTGGCAACAACTGGGATGGGAATCACTTTCAGATTGTCAAAAAAATTAGACTTAACTTCCATTGAAGAGAAGAAGTTCCAAACCAATTTATTTTCTTATGACGTTAATAACATTTTACGACATCCGACATACTACGATAGATTAGATCATGAGAATACAATTAGGGAATTTGACTGCAGAACGCAAAGGTTTAAAAAGTAATTTTTCCTGCAATCAATAAGACATTAACGCTGTTGATCAGACTTTTAACTAGGTTTGTCGAAAGGCAGAGTAGCTAGTTGGTTTATGCTTCTATCTTTATCTGATGACTAGTTCTAACAGTACGTCTTGTATGTTTCCAGTATAACACATGGTTCTCCGTCCATGAATATAGTTCCAAAATAGTTTCTATGTACATAACATAAACATAACAACAATTAGTTTTTCTAGCATTGTTGGAATGCCTATAGTTCAATTAATGTTGGTGAAATGTCACCTCCCAACATGAATTTGCGTTTTTTTCTAATGCACAAATAGTGTACAGGCCTGCAAAATTGAAGTTTTTGAAAAATACTAGAGAAGTTTTCGCTGAGTTTTATGTTATTTGGTGTGCTGATTTCGAAAATGACCTCCTTTTTTTCCATTATGACAGGATTTTTTGTAAAACTTATATCGATATTTTTAATAAGGAATTCTCTCGAACAATTTTGCATGTACTATCTGGCAACAGCGGTTTTTATCCATTTAAATGTATGTAAAATAATCGATCCGTGGTGAAGCAAATTGATTTTTCAGCAATTGACTATTTTTTATAGTTTTAAAATTATGAAAACCACTGTTGCCAGATCGCACGAGCCGCCTCTGGTCGAGAGAAAAACAAAACGTTTCCTTGAGTTTAAACATTTTACATCAAATTATGATGCAATTTCTAGAAAGAAATCACCAAAATACTACTTTTTATTTGTTTTTATTAAGGTAACTTACATAAAATAGACGATTGACCAAGAGGAGCAAATATTATGTATGTGTACATGAACGTTTGAAACAAATTTTGAATTGAGCAAAAAACAAAATAAAAGTTTCCATTTAACACTTTTTCCTTTTAAACTTCTTTTTGACGTTCTTTAATGTTCATTCTCAGGCCTATCTCGTGTTAACATCCAACAGTATTCGGCGAGCATGTTCTTGTTCCATCTTCCTTGATATTTGCGCAGCATATCTTTGATGTCTTGGTGGAACCTTTCACCCTGTTCTTCGCTGACTGATCCAAAATTATCGGGGGAAAAGTCCACATGTGAGTGAAGAAAATGTATCTTGACGCTCATGGAGCAACCCATTGCATGAAATTTGTCCAGCATATTCATAACAATTGCTTTATAGTCAGGATCCCTGTAAATACCCAGAAATTTACTGACGACATTACTGACGACTGAATTTGAAGGCAACCCAAGCTTCTTTTTCCTTTGTTGGCATGTTATTCTCAAATTCTTTATCCTTCATAAGCTTGCGGAAATCTGGGCCAACAAAGATTCTATCGTTCAACTTGGCTTCGGATAAACCTGGAAACTTTTTGCACAGGTATTTGAAACAATCGCCATATTTTAGAATAGCCTTCACAAACTGCTTCATTACACCTAATTTTACATGCAGAGGAGGTAACAATACTTTTTTTTTGATCAATTAAGATGTTCCGAATCACATTCTTTGTGCCTGTCTTTTCGGTCATTCTTTTTTGACCCAATGTTGAGTCTTATCACGGCTGTCACACTCACAAATGAACAATGGGAACTTTTTATATCCGCCTTGTTGACCAAGAAGCATGAAGATAACTTTCAAATCACCGCAAATGGTTGTCCAACCGTGGTCCGCATATTTTATTTTTTTGAGGACGAGAGCTAGTTTTTAATTGCGTCCTTTTAAATGCACCAAGTGTTCAACTGGTAAAGATGCATACTGGCTTCCGTAATGAAGAAGGACAGATTTAGGCTTCTTTTCGATGAATCTATAAACAGCCTCCATTCATCTTTATTGTAGATGATATTAATTTTGCTCATCGGGAGAAGGGCTGAGGTTAATCGCCTTCAGAGGGCTTACATTTGGTATAGGAGCCTTGAACATCTGGATGTTCCGAGTCTGAAGATCTGAAGTGATGACTGGCATTTCAGTTGGAGGCAAATGCACTGGCACATTAGGTTCATGAAGAACGGGGCCGATGCGGCCGATGGAATGTTATCAGGATAAGAGATTAGCTTTTGATTTTTGCTGTTATACCAACGTACATGGCAGGAAAAAAAGTAACAATTATCAGAATGGTTTTTCGGCTTCCTCCATGTCATCGGTATTCCAAATCGTAAATATGTATTCTTTCTTCAGAGCCATAGGCGTAGATCATTGAGACACTGTACAAAAACTTTATGAGCAGCCCAATATTTGTCCTGGTCTCCGAGGTTCACGCTAAAAGACGCAAGATAAAGTTGTCTTACATAGTCTGTAATGCTCCTCATGCGATTTTAATAACACTATATTCACCGCATATGCAATAAAATCATCTGGCAAATTTTCGCAACGTCTCGAACTCGAAGCCATGTTTCACGAAACACACAGAGAAAAGCAACCTTTAAAATTGTTTCTTTGTTGAAGTTTCCACTTGTCACTGTATCAGCGCACGCACGACATTACATATGAAAGAAAAATTAACACGACTTTAAATATTTC
The DNA here is from genome assembly GCA_963573305.1 of Pyrrhosoma nymphula. Classification (NCBI taxonomy): domain Eukaryota; kingdom Metazoa; phylum Arthropoda; class Insecta; order Odonata; family Coenagrionidae; genus Pyrrhosoma; species Pyrrhosoma nymphula. The sequence goes on along the minus strand of OY754337.1, from coordinate 103,238,030 downwards.
CACGTCTTTCATCTTACTATAAATACGGTAGGTAAGCGATCTTCTGGGCAAATGAGGGATAAACTGAGTACCTCATGAAGATATCTCTTTTATATATTTTCTGACGACTCCAGAAAAGCCAAGAGAATTCAGTCTTAAGAAAGATATCACGTTCAGGATCAATCCAGATGAAGCTCGAAAAAATAGAAGGTGAATACCGATTACGCTCGCTTAGCGAGCGTTCTCGCGAGGTCAGCGAACCAAGATAGGGCACTGAGGTAAGGATTCGCGCGACGCTATTGGTAGAGAGAGATTGCGACGGACGGCGACGGGGAAGTGTCACAGAGGGGTATTCTGTAGGTTTCACCACGTTAGAATGATGGTCAGGCAGGGAGGGAAGAAATTCGACGCAGAAAAAAAATGTCAGGTAAATGTTCTTAAAAATCCAATTAAAATTGAAATTTTCAAGAAAACCTAATGTGATAGAAATTTTTCATCATTATTTTTGAAATCAGCAGTAAAAATACATAATGTTCAGCTATCAAATCCCTTGTATTTTTCTCATCGCAGGCCTGTGTTAACGAACACTTGGTTCTATGTCCATGAATATAGTTGCAAAATACATAACTACAAATAGTTTCTCTAGCATTGTTGGCATGCCTATAGTGCAATTAATGTTGGTGAAATGTCACCTCCAGACATGAATTTGCATGTTTTTTCTAATGCACAAATAGTGGTAGCTTCATTGATTATCGAGATACAGTGCTGTATATGTTGGTGATAACTCATCTCCTTCAACACACCTTTGAGGTGGCTTAAAGGGGCATTATGTAGATGTAGATATCTTCCGGTTTACCCCGAGAAATATGTAGGAAATAATGTTCACTTAGTTCGAAGTACATATGAGAAGAGCATGAGGATTCGTGAGAGGAAGGTGCTGAAAAGGACGAGACGAAAAAGACGCCGAGCGAAAGGAGCGGGAGGGCGATGGGCAGTGCGGGGGGCGGAATGGGGGGGGGGGGGAGATGGCGAGAAATCCGTTGAGAATGGGGAGGCTCCGGAAGGAGAGGTTGGGGGTTGGGGAACTCCCAGTTGGCCGCCTCCGGGCCGGAACATGAGGCTACCAGCGCCACCGCTCCGACCACGGCGGGCAGTTTAATTAAAATTAGCAAATCACGGCCGCCCGCTTATTAATTGGGGGTTTTGTGGAGGAAAAGGAAGAGGAGGAGGAGGAAGCTAAGGGTTTGGAGGCTAGGGATAGGGATAGGATATATACACTGGCTACCCTCCTCGGGGGTGCAATCTGGGTGAAAAATCAGCTAATTGGGAAGCTCTTTGCGTGGAGTGCTTCGGTAATTATGCAAACGCGTTGTACGTATGATGGGCTCCATCGCATCCTCATTCCAGATTTATTTTTATTTCATATTTTCCCCAGGATGGAGGTTCCTACAATCCGGAAAATGTTTCAGAGCGGTGAAAGTTTCTTTAATATATGGCTGCGTAACTTTTTGGACGGGTTAAATCAGTTATTTATCACAAAACCGACTACCTACGTTATTTGGGGCAGGAACAAATTTTTTCACTTTGAGCTATTTCCCTGGTTAATTAATCCCAAGAGTGAAAAGAATTTTGCCGATGAAAATAAAAATGCACGAGCAATGTTTAAAGTTTATTGCCATCATGAGTTTCACCTCGGGAGCAGAATATCCTTGAAAATTCTATCCAAGTAAGGTAGATTTACCGCTCCTCACGATTCTAAAAATAGCAAGTTACGCTGCTGGGAAACAAGAGCAAACTAATAAGATTCATCGAAACTAGATTACTCTTATTTAACAGAAAATACAGCAAGTGATCGTTGCACTCTTTTCAATAAACCATGACGACTAAGCTGACTCAGTTCTCAGTGCATGTAACTTTATTAATGTAAGAAATGTAACCTTTTAACAATATTTTTATTTCATAGAAAAAAAGAAAAATCTGTGGAAGAGTGTTTTCTGGAGGTTTTTCTTAAAATCCTTAACAGGTAGATGATCCATTCAAAATATCCTAAAGATGTCTGATATTAAAACGCTAAAACATTGGTATGAAACTTTGAAATGGATTTCAATTTCAACAAAAGAGTAAAATGTACGCATTTTTGATATAGCTACGATAACAGAGTAAAAAGACTAATTCGTACAACCTAGATCAATAAATCAAAAGGCGCTATAAGTAACCTCACTCGTGTATTATAAGGAACCACTGAAAAAGTACAGTATATAACCAGAAAACCAAGAATATTTTATTTATCTAATAGATATACTATAATAAATGTGGACCATGCTCCCCCAATGATACGTGATTTATCGACCACTCCAATAACAAATTCCACCAAGCACGTTATTGAACATCTTGAACATGAAATTCGCCAAATAATACTAAGCCATTTTATTCCTAGCGTATTGCAACGGAAACACAACACATACGATAGATTAGTGATTCCTACGTTTTATAAAAATTTTCAAAACGAATGCTATGAAAAAAAGACCGTTCTCAATTACACAATTACCTACAATTGCTTTAGTTCAAGGACCATTGTATGAGAGTTATTAAAGGAATTGGGTCAAATTAAAAACTTTGAAGCTAGAGGATGACCTAGGGAAAAAACTTAATTTGAATGCTTAATGAGCCTTAAGGTGTTGGCACTAGATTGTAACCATCAATTGTATCATTAGATATTATTCAAATACTGAATAGAGTTGTGAAATTAAGATAGGATTGCCGCCAATCCAGGACGAATTTGGACAAGCAAATATATTTTTCTTAAGTTATCAGAATATGGTGGAGCACATTGCGCCCTAACACGAGCGGATATCAAGTACATGGTTCCGGATTATCGTTGGAAATTGATCCCCTTATAACCAATTTCGAATAATTCGACATCAAAGCGAGATCTAAACACTCCTTACTTCTCTCGTCGTACACTATCTAAGTTACTAAGCTACATTTTTTTTAATGAAAACACGAAGTGTTTTATTTTTTGTTTCTTTCGATGATGTCTCGTAGGATTTCAACGATTTCCACTTCAAAGGAGGGGTCTAAGAAGAAATATTTAAATGAAGTCTTTGTTATTCTATTATTATAATTGTACAAACGACGAATTTATAATCGGTCCAGGTGTATACGCCTACAAGTAACCATAGGGGGAAGAGATGGATGGGGTATAAGAAAGACTAGGAGAGATGTCCCGTGCAAGAAAACATGATAGTGATTAGCAACTGTAATGCAGGGAAGGGATGGGTTTGAAGTGAACAAGTGGCTAGGGACAAAAAACGACCGTGTTGAGAACACCGTTGAAATTTGTAGAAGATATAAACTAGCAGTGACAAACACTTTTAAACATCACCACAGGCGTATGCACACATATAACAAGCCGGAAGATGCCGGAAGGTATTAAATTGATTAAATTACGGTATGGCAGAGATTTAGGAACATTTAGGATGAAGGTTTCTGGGGGCGGATTCGGACTCAGGTCATAAATTAGTTATGATTAACAGTGATGTTAGATTCAAAATAATTTGTGAAAGTGGGAAGATAAATAGATAAAAGATAATTAGAATAGAACGTTGCAGTATTGAAAGGGTTCCAAAGGAGGGAATACCAGGAGCTAGTGGAAAAGAACAAAGTTAAAGAAAGGAAAATGGGAACAATTAAGGGAAGATGGGATATTATAAAAATAGATATCGTAAGAGTGGCATAGAAAACTGTAGGACCGGTAGAAATGACAAGGGTTAGAAAGCAGTGGGTTACTGAAGAAATAATTAGAAAGATGGAGGAGAGACGGATGAAAAAAGTCAACAGCAACCTAGGCAAGAAGAAGTATAAGGAATAAATCAAGTAACTCGGGTGTGTGACCAATCAGGCGAAAGAAAACTGGAAAGGACAATGCGAGGACATTGAAAGGCTACAGGAAGAGGGGAAATTTGAGCGCTGTACGCTAATGTAAAAATACTATCGGGTGGTAAGAGAGAGAAAACGTTACTAAAAGTTAAGGACAAAACAATGAAGGTAATAATCGAATGGGAAGATATCCAGGATAGGTGTGGAAAAGGAGGAGCTATGACAGCGACCCTAGACCTGTGAACGTAGACATAGGGAATAGGAGATCAATGTACAAAGATAACCTCGGACCAAATATACTCGACAGCGGAATAGAGAAGGCATTAGGGGAGATGTAGGTAAGAAAAGCCGTGAGAGTAACATACCTTTGAGGCCGTTTTAAACGAGGTACTTTATTTATTTCTGTACACCAATTTGATTTACAGAAATTGTGAGAACGAGAGCACGGAGTTAGTGCACGGGAATGCATTTGCGCATGAATTCTTGCAATTCACCATATTACACGACCCCAATTTTTAATGCCCATCCATTCATCAGATTATGCAGTAAAGTGCCTTGTGTAAAACGCCCTTTGGAGTTACTGAAGAATGTAGGCAAAAAAGGAAAACGATCTGTTTTCGAAATTATCCGTAGGATCCATGAGAAAGGAGTATGACCAGAGGATTTTGTGAAAATGATCTCAGTACCTATCCCGAAGAGGAAAAAAACTTCAGCATTAGGGGAGTAAAGAACAACTAATTTAATGTCCTACGCCGAAAATCTTTTGCTCAGAATAATCAATAAAAGGCTGGGGAGTACAGCAAATTACCACTTGGGCAATGAATAGTTTGGGTTCAGAAAATGGAGGACTCCCCGGGATGTGATTTTGGTGATGAGGGCACTTAAAGCTAGAAACATAGAGTAAAACCAGGATGTTTTTGCTTGCTTTGTTAATTTGAAAATAGCATTTGAGAGTAAATTGGGAGTAACTAATGAAGATACTCCAGACAATAGGCATATATTGGCGAGATAGGAGACTCATCCGAAAGCTATGCATGGTAAAGAGGGCACAGGTAAGGGTGGCTGACGGTTAATCGGGGTGAGCTGTTTTAGTTTGTGAGATAAGGCAAGGGTGCCCGTTGACACCTTTGCTATTTAACATTTATGCCTAGGAAATGGTAAGAGAGGCATGAGAAAGGCGTAATTTGGGAATCAAAGTAGGAGGTCAGCTGATAATATCGGTTAGATTCGCGGTCGATCAGGTCGTTAGTTAGATCAATGATGGGATCGAAAGCTTTAGAATATGAATTGGAAAGTAGTTCGGGAAATACGAAATGAAGATAAATCATAGTAAAACAATACTAATGAGATTATTTATGACAAATAAATCTGGCTGGTCATATACGTAGAAGGGCACAAACTGGAGCAAATAGGACATTTTAATTACTTTTGAGTACGCTAGAAGAAAATGGGCGTATGAGCAAATACGTTAGGAGGAGTATAGCGTTATCGATAGAAGCATTCAGTAAAATAAGGGAGCTTATGACTGAGACCTTGCGTAAGGATGTAAAGACGAGGCTTGTGAAGAGCTAGACATGGAGTGCAGCGTTGTGTGGAGCGGAAACATGGATTAGGAGAAAGGAGGATGAGTTGAAGGCGTTCGAGATGTGGAAGGAGAAGGAGGATGGAGAAGGTGCAATGACGGAAAGGAAGACAAATAAGGGTGTGCAAGACATGGGAGTAAAAGGAGGAGGAGGTTGACTTCTGGATGAGATAAGAGGGAGGCAGGGTAGGTGGTTAGAAGCGATAATGAGGGGTGATGGTTAACTCAAGGTCATAATAGAGGGAAGGATGTCAATCAAGTGGGGAAGGGAAAGGAGTATAGCTATCATGGACGGGATGAAGAAGGGTAAGACGTACGCTGATATTAAGAAAGAAACAATAGAGATAGATAGGGCCGCATAGCTTTTTATATAGGCAAGAAAGACTTTTGCAGTCCAACACGCGTCAACCAAAAGCATTAGCGTGGGGCGTAACCAGGAAAGCTGCATTAGGTGGAGCAGTTTTAATCACCTGAGTAGTACGTTGGACGAAAATGGGTAGTAGTATACAGTGATGGATTTTAGTATAGAAGAAGAATAGCGTAGCAAGGCGTTCGAGATGTGGGTGTAGAGGAGGATCGAGAAGGTGCGGTGAACAGAAAGGAAGACAAATGTGGAAGTGCTTCGTATGGTTGGTAAGGAGAGGACACTTCTGGATGAGATTAGGAGTAGGCAGGAAGAGGTAATGAAGGGCGATGCGTTTCTTAAGGCCGTGATACAGGGAAGGATGTCGGGTAATTGGAGGAAAAGAAGGAAGAGAATAGGTTTTATTTTCACGGAATGAATGAAGAAGGGTTGGACGTACGCTGAGATGAAGAAATAAATACTAGAGGTAGATTGTGCCCTGCGCGTGTAAAGGTGTAAATGATATTCTCCGTCTTTCAGTAAAACCTACCTTTAACCGGTATGCTCCTTTATGTTAATATTATTGATTAAATGCATTTCAATTAATGAAATACAAATAGAATTTCTCGCGCTGATACACATCAATTATGCATTTTCTCCTGGAAATCGGTGGCTACCACAGGTGTTGTTCACTTGTTGTCAGAGGAAAAAACGCACTATTCCATAACTGTGACGATAAATTTACCTGCCGCAAGATACAAATCCGCGAAGTTTGCGCAACATAATGAGCGCACATCCGTAAAGCCAACCTATTACCAAGCCAGCCAGTTAAAAAGCCAGTTAGTATAAAAAATACATTATTAAAATATGAGAAGTTCATTATCCATGTCTTACTATCATTCAAAATTCTTTGACTCCACTTTATTCGTTTTTCAAGGCTAAAGGTCCATGGAAATGAGATGGTAATGATACAGTGCTCTCACCGGAGGGGAGACTAATTTTCCTTGGGGAAAATATACCTTTCCCTCATCCATTTTGCCCATGATTTTCCCCTTCCTCGCTTCTCACCTTGCACGTGAGTTAATCGGTAAGGCGAGACTCGGTGGAAACTTAGGGGGTCTTTAACTACGGTGCCAAGGGTTTAAAAAAATATACCCTACCGTTGCTAAGGGAGCGGATGGGAAGTCAGTACAGGAGTCTGAGGCCTGCAAATGGGAGAAAAGGAAAGTAAAAAAGAGCATTGGCCCAGGAGAAGAGGGTAGACTAAGAAAGTTGGCCCTATGGTTTACACGAACGTGTCTCACGAAAGCGTAATGAATGGCCATTATGTCGGTGGCAGCAGCTCACCCCCTGGATCATCTTTCCACCTCAAAACCCTCCTCCTCCTCCCAGAACCACCCGCGACGACTCCTACGGGCTTTACATCGAAGGATGAGTCGGAAACCCTCACCCTATCCCATCTACTAACCGTGACCCCTTTCGTTCACCCTGAACCACCCCCCGCCTGCCACCTCCCCACCTTCACCGCTACCATAACCTCGGCCACCGCCGCCGCTCCTCCCCGCCGACAGTTCCCGCATCCCGCCCACACTTCCTCCACCTGCTCCTCGTACTCCCCCGGAAGGTAGGACTACTATGACGGATTATCCTGAGAGACCACAGTGACCGCCGGCAACATGGGAGGCCTGACCGACCCCGTCTCCGCCTCTTGCCTGAGTCCAGGCGTGTCTTCGCCGCGTCGCCCGAAACTGCCCCGGCGGACCCCCGTGACCATCCCCGGGCCTAAAGTCTCCCAACCCCCGCCCGCCTCAAATTGCGTCCCCCCTCACTCCGTGTGTCACAGTATAATCCAGCCGGCCTGCGCAGGTTTCCTGAGACGGACGGCAAGGCTGATGCAAATCAGGCTCGTTGTCCTTCGGCTCCTGAGGCGCACCTAGGCTATGCATGTGTTTAAGTGGAGGTGGGGCGGAAATGAGCTGGCGGACTTCCTTTGCTCTCGCGGAAGAAGAGGCGAGTTGTTTTAATGGTGTGAGTGGTGTGACTAAGTTAAACTGATCTTACTTTCCATCTTGTCTAGCGTGTAACAAAGGAGGTAGCCCCAATTCAATATTTTCCATTCTGGAAACATAGAATTTACACAGAGTTTATAGAGGAATTTTGGAAGCTATGCAATACAAAAGCCTCAATTTTTTTCTTTATTTTCATGTCCGCTTATTGTAAAAATATTTTTAATGCTTTTAATATCATTAATTATAAATCTTATTAACGCATACTATTTATTGTTAATTAACGTAACACATTTTAGTCGGAAGGATAAAAAATTCAAGGAAGCAAATCCGGAAAAAATATCACAAAAATATAAACATGATTTCCCTTGGATGAAGTTATAATAGATTACTTCCAACATTAGCATCTTACGTAGCCTACGTTTAATGTATTCTATGCAGGCTATTCAACGCATACGCAGCCAATTAAATGTAAATTAAGCTTAAAATAATGTCACCAATCCTTCTTGGATGAAAAGAACAATTGTGGGCAAATATACGTATTTTTTATCCAAAGCAATGCTATTTTTATTTTTTAAAGTCACTCCGTGTACCAGTCTTAAAATTTACTTTGTAAAATACTACTTTGCGAAATATTCTCGATCAAGTATAATGCTGACAGCTTTTTTCTATAATATTTTTATAAAATAATGTTAAAAAATAGCGCCTTTTATTAGGATCATGCGGTTTTTGCTAAGTTTTTCTGGCCGAAAAAAAATTATAGTTCTTCCCTAATTGATTGACAAACTTGAGTGACACGAAACATTTACTGTATTTTGTGACACACAAGTATCTCGTAATGCCGAAGCAAACCAGGGAATAGCTATTTTTTCAGAGTGACATGAAGGAATATGAAACAAAAAATAATTTGATTTATTTTCCAATTTAGGTCTATCAGAAATCGCTAAGTTTTCATGACTATAACTTTTGATGAGTAAGGCTACAGCAATGTGGACACGGGCAACGTGGCCGTAGTCCTTGTAATTTATTCCCCGCGATCCTTATTGGTTCGACGTTTTTGTATCAATTCTATGTCTAAGCATTCTTTGTTCAATGCCTCCTCGTCCCAGGGAAGGCGAGGAAATTTTCCCACGTCTGTGAAACGCGGAGCAGGAACTGCGACTTTTGGCAATAACGACATGCAAGGTAATTCTCAAAGACGGACTAATTGTACTCCCGACGTGGTGTTGGAAACTTATACTAAGTATAACATCAGTTCCTTTCGCCTCCCATGGGCCATTGTGTCTTTCCGTTAGCCCTTGAATGTCCAGATGACCGCTAGTCTTTACTAACAGATTTAGCACCCGTGATCCCCAAATACCATTATGCATACAACCCATTATCATTATGCATGCATATCACAATGTTTCCCAAACCATTTATCCATTCATTAAAGTACAAGGAATGAAAGTACTAACTGAGTGATGAAGTCGTTTTCATTTTCTGATGTTATTCTTGAAAATCTATGCATTCCATGTAAATATTCTATTTGTCATTTGTTGAAGCAATCAACCGCTTAAGATAGGTTTAAATGGAAATTAATAAAAATCCCCTAGATTTGTACCAGGGCAGGGCCATATCTAATTATACCATTTATTTTCTCATCTCAGCATGAGTCCTACCGCTCTTCATTCCAGCCATAAATCACATTATTTTTCTTCCCCTTAACTTCTTACCATATATTATCCAACTCCACCTTCTCTAAATTCCTCCTTACCCAAATCTTATATGCCTAAAGCCAGTTCTCGTCTATTTTTCTAGAGTCCATGTTTATGCTGCGTTTAACGTGACAACAAATACAACGATACAATCAATGCTTAAACTCTTCATCGGCCTCTTATAATTTTACCCGAAGTCCCCGTCATCAGCTTCCGCCTCTAGTACATATTTCAACGGAGGAAAAATCATTCGCCTTGACAGGTACTCTAACCTCGATACCGCACCGAATGCTCCCCTATAAATGTCCTTCTCCCCCAAGAATCTTTTGTGGGCTTTAAAGGAAAGAGATGCTGCCGGACTTGCAATGCAACAAAGCAGTCCAAAGCATTGTCATTACCAATACCTTTAATATGATATTGATGCTCAAACCTTGAGACACATAATTACTTCCGTTGGTGAATGGCTTGCTGACAGTAACCTGCAAATATACTTTTAAGGAAATAAATGATGGTAATTTCTTAAAATTACTAACGTAAAATTAAAAATACTCCAGTCGAATCATTGGCGAGTAGTTATAGTAGTATTGGGGAGCAAGAAGGCAACTACGTCAGTAAAATGGGCGAAAATAGAATGTGGCTGATATCAATGGATTATTGAGTTCATCGACAGAAGAGACAATCCATTCTGTGGTGTAATAATGGTATTTCAGCAAGTGCCTTAGTGTAGAGAGCGTGGGCCACTATATTTCAGGCCACAAAAGTGTGTAAAGTAATGATCAGGGGAAAAATGATGAGCAAAAGGCAAGTGTAAGTAAAATAGCATGCTACCCTCTATTCGCCACTCAATCGACAGCAATGGTGAGATAAGAGGGGTTACAGATGATGGAAATATTTTTATGGCGAAAATTCTTGAAATATACATAAATAAGCGCTGGAAATGAACATGGTTAGTTCCCTTATGATATATATTATGGACTGATAACTTGCATTGGCAAACCATTTACTTATTAACTTTTGTTAGCCCGTGTTGAGCCGCTATAAGCTTTGCGCAGGAGGCGTTAGGTCACCAAAAATTAAGAGTAGAGAGGCGAAAAGTAGACAGAAAATGAAATAAATGATACTTTTACTTCACTAAATAAGTGATAGCGCTTTAAATTTTGCTATATTCTGCTCTGTTTATATTTTGGTTTTGCATTGTCACGTAAGCACTGAATTATTATGAGTTATTATGATTTTTGACCATCTCTCTTATTTTCACTTCATTCTGACTAGGAGATAAATGGTGGATTTAGAAAATTACACTTTGTGCGCGTCTATAACTAGTGCGCTCGGAAATTACTAGCAACATAATCCTAGTTTTCAACAACCTTTTTTTACTTAATACGGAATAAATTCAAATATACGATACATTTATTACCAGTACACAAAGTAGTATCATTCCTCTTTAAGAATTTGGTAGTAAATTAAGTTTTACGACACTACTTGCGGACTCGGAGATAACATCACGTGGGTGGAGAGAGAGGAATATTTCATTACAAAGCTCCATCTCCTCCGACTTCGTCACCAGCCGCTCAGCCTCGAGTCTCAGACGACTCTCGATGACCAAAGGACATAAAAGTGACCGGAACCTGGTGCAAAAATAGGCTGGCAAACAATGAAGTGGGAGGTGGAAACGGACAGGCGCAATGTAATGGCTGGGATAAGAAAGAAGGAGCAATTAGGAGGGGGAGAGGAGAGGGGGTGAGGAAGGATAGAGAATGGGGATGTACTGTGCGGCGCAGTTTGATGGGGGTGAGGATTTGGATGCCCCCGATAGGGATGGGGGATGGTAGCGGGGAATGGCAGTGGGGGAAGAGGGCTAGGGAGAGGTAGGGGCCCGGTCATTGAGTCAGCCGCTTTTGGTCAATATTTGCGGAAGTGAGTGCTGTCCGACTCTTAAACCCCGTTCCACTTCCATGACACATGGCTCACTCTTCGTCTGATCGCGGTGCACTTGTCTAGGCTCAAGCATTACTCAAACATCTTTACCGCTTTCAATGTGGGAGTTCGTTACCCCGACGGATCAAACGGCGGCGTCACATCATACCGCAGTGGGGCGAAATTCTAAAACTTTAACTCCCACGGGTGTGTACCATTTATTCTTATACTCCGTTTCATTCACAAAAAAACTCTGGAAGTCAACGAAATTCTTTATTTTAACGACCTTGGTTTCGCCGAGATACAGCATCATAATCAGCATGGAATACTTTATTTATTTTGAACTCGTTCTCAAACCATCAACTACGCATCAGGAAAGAACATTAAATGAAAAAATTCCACTATTAAGAAGCCCGTCATTAATGATAATCTATTCTAATCGTCAAAAATATTCCCGTTGTTTTTAATCAGTACATTCCCCGATCATAATGCTATTCGAGTGTTTTTTTACTATCTTAAGTAATTTATATTTTTTTTATCAAGAATTACATGACTATACAAAAATAATAGACGTGTCATCAACGTTTCAAGCATGTTGTACATGTTTTGCAACGTTGTACAAGTATTATTGTGCACATGTTTCGTAAATTACCACTAGATACTTGTTACCTGCTTTTACATTGCATTCATTTCCCCTCTTTGTTTAAATCTCGCATTTCTCTTTTGTTCAAATTTGCCACTAATTTCATTAGCATAAACATCAATTGTGGAAATCGTTTGAGGTCCGCAGTAATTTTAAAAAATCGGATGCTATATATTAAGGCCGTTTTACACGATGAACGATTTTGTACAAACAAATGTACGTAAGATTGTACGTTTGTCTCAACGAAATTAGAACAGGTTCTATTTCCCGTGCAGACATTGAGACATTCGCACAAGCGTTCATACAATTTGCCGCTTTACACGATACAGTTTGCCTCATGCAAGAGTTCACGGAAGAGTTTGTTCAAACAAATGTACCGTGTAAAACGGCCTTTATAATGCAATTTCATAATGAAATTGTTTCTTGTGAAGAACACGAACTTGGAGTTTAAAGGAATCATTAACAGACTATCGTAATACGGCCCGTTACAATATACGATACAATATAATACACTACGGTAATACGAATTCCAGTACCTACAAAATTTTGAGTTCGTTTTGTATCCCTCTTTCGCGTAATGGGAATGATTCTTCGTTGCCTCACCTAGTTCACTAAGTGAATTAGAGGAAAGGGGATACAAGGGGCGAATTCAACCTTTCTCTTCATTTTGCTCCGTGCAGCTAGTGAATTGAGACCAACCTCGTGAAACTTTAGGACAGCCGGGGAGAAATGACTTAAAATGTGCTCCCTAGTTTAAATAGCCGTGGAGCTGTAGGTATAACGCTTCCGGGGAGAAAAATAGACGCAAATCAGCTTAGGGCGATCTAGTGGAAGCTCCTTGCAACCCTCGCTTCAAGGATAGGGCGAGAGAGAGAGAGGGGGGAAGTATAAAGGCGAGGAAAAAACCTTCGAGAACTACCGGCTGCCCTCATAGCATTTGGAAAATCAAGTTTCCACAGCGGATTAACGGGCGGGAGTGGGGTTGCAGGAAAGATAAATGCATGTAGACCGGAAGAGAAGGTGCGGGGATATGAGGGAGAGCGGAAAATAAACTGGAAGACATATTCGTGTTAGTGAAAATCTAATGAACGAAAGAGACTACTTGTTAAGAAAGTTTCCAGCCCTTAAAATCCCCCCCCCCCAACATCCCTCCATCATAACCCCCCTCATACAACTCCCGGGCCATTCTCCTCGAAAACTTTAAACAAGGAGAGAGCATGGTTCTCCGTTTGTCTGGATGAATCATTTCAGAACAAAGAGGGTTGGGGGGGGGCAAGGAATGAGAAGGTGGGTTTTCGTATACCGTTGGGGCAGGCGGGGAGATGTAGAGGAGCGGAAACATACCGGAAAAGCTAACTCATAGGATGGCCGGGAAGTGTAAGTGGGAGTGAGGGAGGGAAGCTAAGGAAAAGAAGAGACTAAGGGAGGGGTGGGATCGGTTGGGTAAGCATAAGACTAAAGCAACATACTAACAGCAGAGTCACATTGCTACGCGGATTCTTCAACGCATATGACACCATGTCACAAATTATCTTATACCTACTCTAAAACGAGAACTTTGTGTGTACAGCAACACCTCTATCTTACGGACGGCAGTATTCCACAAAAATATGTCATTATTTGAGAGGTGTCCTGAAGTTCGAGGTTTTACAAACACATTGATACATACATTTCGTCTCATGAGTGAAGAAGATGTGTCGAAATCAAATAGAAATTTACGGCTTTCCTAAAAAGTTCTTCCGTGGAACTATAATTGAAAACAAATGGAAGCATTAAAAAATACCACGATACTTAAATGCTAATGTAAGAGACTGCGTTAAATGAGTTATTTAAATATAAAGAGAAACTCCAAATTGCCCGTTTTGGCAAAAGTTATGTCATAAAAGTGTGCGTGTCCTTAAGTTGGAGTGTACGTATGTGAGTTCAATGCATCAGTATGTCAGAGGAGTCCAATTAGAGAGGTTTGACTGATCGTATGCATGTAAAATTTACTCCGTGAACAGATCCGACGATTTTCAAGACATCAAACCTTTAATACTAAGACGTGAGGGCTCAATTGACCCTTTTCGGAATTCAACCAAATATTTTAATTATTATTTTTCAATTTTGACTCTTGAATGTTTTTTTTTACTTTATTTGTACTTATACTTTCATGAGAAACATACAATATTACCTAATTGTAATAGCAATTGTTTTCCAATAAGTTATACCTAAAATGACGGCAAGGGGTCATTTGACCACTCCTTGAATTTAGTGGCATTCCTGTAATTAATTTACCTTTCATTCTCCTTTTGAATATCCATATACTAAAAATTGCATTATTTTATACGAATCAATCTACATTAATGTGTAATATCTGTTAAAAAAATGATTGCATAGGGAAATAAGAGCATCTTGAAAAACAGAAGTCAGGGTGGCAACGTGCCTGACCTAACTAGATGATTGGGGGTTCGAATCCCTCTAGGGGAGTGGATGTTAAGCTTTTCTAAGGATTTAAATATTGAGGTTTTAGGCAGGGGAAGTACATTGGGCTAGGTCTGATCTTCAGAAACATTCATCAAGGGACCAAATTTGAATATGAAATATATTTCCAGGCCAATTCTGAAAATCATGGGAAACAATGAGGATTTTGTGGTAAATAATAATATTTTACGACTTTTGAATATAATAATTTAAAATTAAGACGATAAAACATGAGCGAGCTTCGCGTAAAATTGGAAAGCTTATTTTTCTAGCGTTCCATTCGGATTTACTGGTCTATGCATAAACAATTTAGATCAAACACATTATTTTGGTTTCACTATTTTTTTTAAGATTAGAACCATGGTTACAGACGCTGTTTTTTTGGGAAGACGGCTACGACACCTTCTACGGGTACGACACCTGTCGTAGCCGTAAAAGGGTTCATGGAAATTCTTCAGGATTTCACATAAAGTAAAAATTACAATCTGAGCGAAGATCAGCTCCCAGATATTAAAAAAATTATTGCAGTGTTCTACATTAAGATTAACAAATGTACAGAATTGGCATAATAAGTAAAACACCTTTGTAGCAATTAATGACATTAAAAATAAAACCACTCGCATTTATTATCAATGAATATTGTTCCATAATCATTTATAAATAATTTGGAACATAAGCAGATAAATTATAAAAATTTGCAAAATCAAAGGTTGATCTCATTACATGTCGTAAGAAGATTCCTAGCACATAGCCAATGTAATTCAAATACTTGGGATTGGTAACTGTTTTCGGACCTTAATATTACCTGTATATTTATCATTGACTTCGCATTTATTTGAAAAAGTATACACTGTAACCAATTGTTCGTGACGTCATGCAATACCAGTCCATTGGTTTCTTACTCTTTATTAATTAATTGATGCAGTTATAAGAGGCCTATGTGTCATATCCATTTTGTAAGGACCATTTTAATGCTGGAACATCTAACAAATTGCAATAAAATTTATTGAATTAGTTAATGCGTCATGTTCCTCCTCCGTCTTTGAGGTGTAGTGTAGCGATTTTCAAAGGTGTTCTTTGATTTATCGTGAGTGATCTTCTCGTCACAGTTAGTTTAAGAGGAAATGTTATTACTGCCTGTGAACTGAATCCTGATACCAGAGTTGAGATGTTATATTTTCTAAACTAGGAAATAAAAATACAGTAAAATACACCTGAAAACATTTTTACTTTTACGTGAATTGACGTGGATTAAACATTTGCTACTTAGCTGAATTAGATTTTATTTTCATAAAGTTATTCTTTTTGGCTCGTAAAAACTGATAGCTCATATTTGAGCGGTCGGTTATACCGTTAATTTTCATTTTAAATACTTCAATTCTAAAATTAATAAAGACAAATTTATTTTTAACATTTTGCTGATAATTACTTTTTTGTATTACAAAAATTGCATAAGTTGCTGTAAAAGTTGTGAAACACTGCTTACTTCGACGCAAATGGTACGATTGAAACTTAATTGGGACCGTTGTGTTCTCTTTAGTGCTAACAGTATAGAGAATACTTAGACAATAATGGTTAAATGTTACCAGTATGGTCAATATTGATTTATTTTATTAACATTGCGCGTACCATATATTTTATCGAGCGCTTACCTTCGCACGCTTTAGCGTGCTGTTTGGTCCGAAGAAAGGAAGCAAGCAACTGTGTGAAGTCCCTAGAATCAAGAAATGAGGGGAAAGGGTTTGTAGATAACGCACAACTCCTCACGATACGCTGAAACCTAGTTAATAATTCCGAGAATTACCCTGCTACTTGACGAATAGCGATGCTGACAAGCGTTCCATCCTCGCGCAGTAGGCAAGTCTCAGAATGCGTCAACCCCTGAGATACCAATCTCCCTCGACTCGAGCTATGAATACCAATTTTTGTTCCGCTCTACACCAATTATTATTAATTATTTATATAAGGGGTAGAGATATACATTTACGGGTTGCAAGAGCATATTAACATGTTTTAGGGATGTGGGGGATGAAAAGTTTGGTAACCATTGCTATGGAGGAACAGGATCGAGTAGATAGGTTGAGCATGCAGTTAGGATTAAGTGGAGGGTGTGGTACTCCTGCGGCCAGAGAGGGGCCATTGCGGCTTGGGTCTCAGAGAAGAGAAGAAGGGATTTCCTGGGCAAAGTCGGATGCGGAAGCCGGAGTTTTGGGATTGTAGAGTGCTAAGGAGCGGAAGAGAGGAGCGATGGGTGAGAAGTAGAACAAACAAAATCCACCTCTAACATTGTTTTTGTCAACGCCGAACCGAATTAATTCTCCAAAGAGGAAAGGCTGGCGGTTTGGAAATTTCAGAGAACCCCCCTCCCAACACATTTACCCCTCCGTCTCTATCTCTCTCTTTAACTAACGCACCCCAAGAGGAATAGGCGAGAGAAATATCGAGACGAGGAAGAGAGAATTACGCGAAACGTCAGAATATTCTCCATGCCCCACGATTCCCTTTAAGCTTTAGTAAGTATGTAACGGGAGTCTTTCCTGAAGCGTCGATTGTCACACGCTACGCTGGTCTTGTGTTTGCCTTCTGGTGGGTTGCAGACGAACCCTGATATTCCATCCCGAAACTCAAGTTCTCGTGATTCGATCAAATAAAACGTGGTCGCTGACACGGAGCGCAAAAGTTTCCCCAAATTGTTCACCCTTCTCGCCGAATGCCAGAGCCCGCCGTCTTCCTTTAGCGTCCCTCTCCACGTATCCTTTGCTCCTTTGGCTCGTACCCACGACTCCCATCCTGATACCGATATGAAGTTGATTGCGGTGTAAATGTAACTCCGGTTTGCAGTGACTACGGGAACTAGCTACCAAGGTTTTGAACTATGAGTGAGTGGATAGGTTTCCAGATGTGGGGAAGCATTTCCTGACTGATGGCATCGCATTCTTCCCCACTCGATGACACCATGCACTCGCCATAAAAGGTTTCCAAATTAATTACAAGTTCCCCGCTGAGGTGCACCCTCATTAACGACTTGGTTTTTGTTACCAATTTCAACTCGCAGCCGGGAATGAAATGCGATATTCGACTGTAAGTGGCATAAAAAGTTATGAACCTCATTCAAAAAAGGTTATATTTTATTCCTACTTTGGAAAGTTAATTGTAGGACATATAACATATATAACATTAATCATTTTATTCCTTTTACTTATATAATTGACATTCTCATTCGGAAAATATTCTGCATTTAAGGAGAACCAGATGATGAGCCATTGACAAATGGAAATTTTTATCCATAATTTTCGAGTTGAATAAAAAAAGTTCATGTACGACATAGACAAGCAGATGATATAATATCTTACCATGAAATTGTAATTGAAGGTAGGTTTAGATGGAAAAGAGCACCTCTGATTTTACATTGAATTTTTATTTCTTCTCTTCGGCAAACATCCTTTTGTTTTTATCAATTAACCTGTTCTCTTCTCGCTTACACAAAGTCCTTCATTTTATTAAAATTATAGCTACGAACACAAAAATGGGTGTGAAACTTCCTATGAGTGTTCCAATCATAATAATGCTCATAATAATCATATAATTATAAGTATATAAATTAAATGTATTAGCGAACAGGTGAATCTCTATACATTAAAATAATTTAATTTGATTTTACATTTATTTTCTTCTAATGAATCGTTCCGGAAATTCAATTATTTGTGCCAAAAGAGAAATTCCAAAGAACAAAGTCTGAGAATGACGCACCTGAATTTTCTATATGGGCATATATGTATACTTAAGTTTTTAATGACGTTTAACAGAGCAAAAAATATGTTTAAATAGAGCTTAAAATATTATTTATCCTCATGCATTAAAATGGAACGTGACAATTAAAATAGTGGAGCAAAAATTATCATTTTTAATTCCCATGCATAAAATAAAGCATAAAATAAGCATAAAATGAAGAATTGACTATTTTTGGTGTCATAAACGATAACGTAAATGACCTTGCACCACAAACGCCTGGCTGGAATAATATTCCGTCTCCACTCTCGCACAATTAGTTTCACAAAATATTGGACAAGCTAATCCTTGGCTACCTTTGAATCACGTAAAAGCCTTTGATAAAATTAAGAAAAAAATATCCCTTGGACTATAAAATCAATTTCAGATAATGATTATATTAATACACCAGCAGAAGTTATACTGGTACAAATTATTCAAAAGAGAATCGTAGCCTTTTAGTTTTTTTATTCTCGATGATGCCCACAACGAATTTCAATGTGATTTTACATCACCACCAGGTGTCCCAATGAATTAGCCCAATAAATCTAAGACATGGAAATTTTATCGGAAAATATTTTTTAGTAAAATTTATGAAGCAAAAAACATGTCGTAGCTTCACTGTGTGCTCGTTTAATCCTCTTACATCACCCTATGGCAAAGGGAGTAGGTAACCTATCCACGATTTCAATGTCTTTGTACATCAATCGGGAATCAAACTAATCAAAATCATAGCCATTTTATTGCTGTAAAAATATTTAATTACATGAGAAAGGTAAATTAAATTGCATTAATTTTTTATTTTTTTAAATTATCACCCGGAAAAAAGAAACATCTCTATTCGAAAAAGTATTTCCACCTTTACGCGTATCAACTGAAATCTGAATTTTATACTAATTTCCTGGAATTGACAAATAAATGGCAAGTAAATGCGAACGCGCTAGTCATTTAATGGAATTGACAAATTAACGGTAAGCTCTCGGAAGCAAAAAAAGATTTATGATCATTATAGGACTCCGAATGAATTTTAACTCGCATTATAAATCATCGGAGGCGTTCAATTACATCCGAGCTCATATGCCTGCTAATAAATTATTCCGCGTGATAACTCTCTTCAATTTATGTTCAGTAATAAATTAATTACGACAGAATTTTAGCGGAAAAGGTGAAAAAGTGAGTCAGCTCCATTAATAGGCAATTTTAAAACGTCGCCACCACTGCTACGTCGAATAGATGTCGTAGAGGGCTTTAACGTTGTGAAGTTTTCAAAATTATCTTAGGCCCGACATGGAGCGTCTAACATGGCTGAAATCGTTTCATTTGAGAATTCAGTGAAGTGTGCTATGTGATTCCTTCAAGTCTGTGTAAACAGCAGATAGAGTGGAACAAACAAACATATCCTACACTTCCCAACCAGCCCCTCTCAGAGCCACCAGCCCGCTCGCCTTCCCACCAGGTTGGGGGGTTCAAATGATTATTCGCGAGTCGGTCGGTCTTGATTCTGCTGCCGGATTTGTTTTATTTTCTCTATTTCAGCCGGAGTTGAATATTCTCCCACGCATAATCTTCCGTCAAATAGGAATAACTGAGGTTATCTTAAATGCTATTCTTCCCAAAGAATTCGGCAGAAAAAACCTATTCGGGAAGAGATTGTTTTTCCACGAAGTTTATTTGATGCGTGTAGGTATGTGCTATTGTAAACAGAGGTAATTTAAGCCACGTGGCGCGTTAATAGTCAATGTATCCAGAGCTTTTGAGCAAACATCAATTATGGAATGATAAAATCAATCACGTTTTGGAAATTATTGGATTCCTTTTTGGATTGGATTGGATGAAATTTGAAAACTTTGCATTTCCTATTACTTTCCCTTATTCCATTGATTATGGTGGTTTAATACCTAATTTTACACCTGATGTGTGAATCACAGTCAATGATAGTAAAAGCACAAGAGCATTTCTCTTTTCTTAATTTCTCTTCGGCGTTCAAGCAACGTTCAATTGTGTACTAGGTACCCAGGAATAATGAAGTCAATTGATTTATTTCCCAAAAATACATAAGAAAAGATCATTAGCTAATTTTTAGAGTGAAAACATAAATAATTTAAAAAAGATTAGTTACAAAGAGGAATAAACAGTTGGAGGCAGGTTACACTCTGTGGAATTATGCTTCATTTACCTTGGTGAAATTAAATCAATTAATTTACCTACATAGTTTATTACCAATCTCTTTTAACGGCTAAGCGTCATTTCCAAATAAACACTGACCAATGTTACCTTGGAAATGAGTCAACGACGTTGAGATCGATTGTTAAAAAACTACTGAAGTGGAAGAGTACAAAGTAATTTCTTTTCACCATGCTATTATAAGTGAAAAATAAGGATTGCATTTAAATCGAAAAAAGCCATTCATATGCATCTTTAATTGTTACTTTTTAACAATTATCGAAGGCTACCGGTTAAAATTCTCATTTTAACCATTAGTGAGTAACCAATAATTTGTGGTACGATAGTCACGCTATGTTATCTAAGATGTAGGAATGCGTAGAAGAGCCGTACGACAGCGCCAATAGGCTCACGGAATTACAAAGAAAAAATGTAAATACAGAGTGGAGAAGAATAACCTCGAGTCGAATATAAAAAACAGTGAAATAATAAAGGTATTTCGGGAAATGAAGGAAAGAAAAGCCGTTAGCATAAATAACTTCCCTTCGGATTTACTTAATTAAGGAAATAACTGAATAAGAATATTTATCGAACTGATTCGTAAGATCTACGAGAAAAGAATATATCACTAGGTTTTTATTCCTATCCCAAAAAGTAAGAATGCCTCAGAATGCAGCAACCCAGTTTAATTTAATACGCGAAAAAAGTTGAACATGGAATCTTAAATAAAAGTTTGGAGACCAGAACACATTACCACTTATGTAATGGCTAGCTTGTGGTACCACTGTCGTGATAAGAACCTAAACTACAATTAGGATGCTTTTGCTAGCTTCGTTGACTTCGAAAAGGCGTTTGACAGAGTTTGTTGGGAAAAAATAAGGCGGCTTAAGTCCGTTTGGTCGAGCCACCGCAGGTTTATGCCTGCTCTTGAAGCCCTGTGGAGTGGTCGACCCGGACCAGCCCGGACCCGAACTCGGAGGCAGAGCCTTGGCGTTGAAGGCGACCTAACCCTTCACCGCGAGTGGGTTATGGCACCAAATGACCAGTCACACTTTCGTTCAAGTATTCTACCAGCTGATTGGTAGGTTCTTGGACATCCCCCAATCTGCATCCCAACCTCATAGACATTGTCTCGCTTTCTCTCCTAAGGATGGCTCCTTATTAGATCCCTCTTCAATTCTTCATATCTTCTACTTCCTCTTACTACGTCCAGAATTCCTATCCTCTTCCACGCTTCCCCAGTGTTGTCCCCTCCATCACTCTCTTCAACATGCCCTCTCCTCTCAAAACCTCCTCCATCCATCTCTTCTGCCTTCTCCGAACCTCTGCCACAAGCTTCCTCTCCTCTCCAACCATATCCAATACCTCCTCGTTCGTCTTTCTTGCCATCCAGCCAACCCTCTCCATCCTTCCCCAAACCCACATCTCAAACGCCTCAAGTCTACGCACATCCTCCCTTCGCAATGACCAAGTTCCCGGCCCATATAGCGCCACGCTCATATATTAAAGTTTTCACCAGTCTCTTCTTTACGTCTCTTCTCAGCCTCTTCTTTACGTCTCTTCCCCCCCCTCATCAATTCCCTTCCCCTCGACATTGCTTATTTAGCGAGCGCGATTCTAGATCTGATGTCCTTACCACTAAACCCATTCTCCTCCAAAATACTATAGCTTATAGTTACTAAAAGTTACCAATAAATCACAAAGTATTGGTCGTATTTGTATTTTGCTAGTCACGCTGGTGAAAATGTTTTTTCATAGTAGTGATGCGATAGATGTTAGCCATTTTACGTAATTTGGTAAACCAAGCCGGTATAACGTACGTAACGCCGCATTGTGGGCCAAACTGAAAAAAAGCTGGCCAAAATTAATAACTCTAATAATTACCAGTCCATATGCAACATCAAGTGCATTTCTCAGGTATTTTGGGCCGTAACTTAACGCGCAAGCCACGAGTTCTTTGGGCAAGTACACACGCCTATAACTTGTAAAAGATAACTCCCATGTTTTTATCGGATTCCTGCAGTATATATTAACAATTTCACGAGCATTAAACTTTTAATCGTAAACTTTATGTTTTTATCGGAGTTTAACCATAGGTTAAAGGCATTTTACGTTTTTTGGCACGTTCATCAAGCCAGGGCTGTAGATGTAGGTATATTGTGAAAAAAAGGCAATTTCATACAATGGGCATTATCTAGGCTCTAATATGGTGTTTTTCTAAGCACCCTCTTTATAATCACATACTTTTGCATAATGTTGTACATTTTCATATCGTCTTTGAATGAGAAAAACAACGGTAATTATACATAAATGAATGAAATAAATACTTATTAAATAAAACTATCATCAATAACTTTGTGGTACTCCATAGTTTATTTTTTTGCAAGAAAACTTTTACCAATACCATACAATAACTAAAAAGTTACACAAACCGGGTTTCAACGATCTTCGTCATCAATAGTTGAAACTCGAGTCGTGTAATTTTTTTGGTATAGTTGGTATTTGTAAAAGTTTGTCCACACATTTTGGCAAACATAGGCATCACAATACCAACTTAAAAGAGATTGTTAGTAATAATGTTTTTTATACGCGCATATAACTCGTGATAGTTAACTTCAAAGTTTTTTTGTTGGAGTTGAGCGATAAGTATAAGATATTTCACTTGTTTCTGTGCATATACGCATAATGCCATCTGAGCTGCGACTAGGTATATTTTATAGATGTAAGTGTAGACGTAGATATAAACATATTTTTTTCAAATTTACTTCTAGCTGGCTCACAACGTACTACTTTTGAATAGCCTCAAATTCCTTCGTTAGCGCTTGCTTATCTTTATGGCTAACGATTCCCCTATAAACTACAGCGTCGTCTGCAAATAATTGAATCTTACCGTCAACTATCGTAGAGTGGTTGGGACTTTTGGATACCCTCAAAAGAATAATAATGGTGAAAACGTGGAGAGTGTGTGCTGGGAAAAAGGGTTGTTTGCTTCGAGTATATTGTTTAAACATAAAATGATCCATAAGCATACACAGCAAAGGAGTGACTATAGGATCAAGATAGATTTCAACGTATATGATGAGAGATTTAGAGAACTAGTGACAGATACAAGCGTGATGAGAGATGTCAAATGTTGAAAATACCACTATTTGGTGGTCTCTGGTGTAAAATTGTGGGAAAAAGTGGGCTTCAATGAAGAGAAGTACACGTAAGCAAATGAGAGTAAAAGTGGAGAGGTTGTTAGTCAATGAGGTGAGAGCAAATCTTAGGAAATTACGCCGTCGTCTATCACGTAGGATTTCAATTTTACTTTAACTTTCTATGGGACACTTTATCAAATGTCTTTTTAAATTCAACAAAAATAGTGTCAACTGGTAACAAAACAATATAATTATTTTTATATAGCATTGTTATAAAATTGAATTCCTCAAAGTGAAACCTGTTCTTATTTCTTTTATAAGTGTCAACTGGAACGTTATCTTCACTTGAGACTAAAATATTGTGGGCAAAAAGTACTAATGGAGGTTAGCAAGATCTTTCCTTGCTGAATCAGCAAGGTTTTTACTAGCAAGTTCTGCACACCGAGTTGTCTCATACCTGTACTTACTATTATGTGTTCAAGGACTTTCCACGAGATATATGTGAGAGATATCGGTCGGTAATTCAATGACTGTTCCTTACAGCCGCTTTTAAATATGAGTGTGACATTTGCATTTCTCAAGTCCTTGAGTACGTGTTAATTGATTGACTAACTACAATTTTTCTGAATGTATGGATCTAATTATGACGGTGATTCTCAACACACGTGGGCAGGAATTTCTTCAGGACCAGATGATTTCTTGGAACGATGCAAGTTTTTAAAAATTCTATTTTATGGGAACAAATATAAATAGTTGGAATCATTCGCCGGCAACTACCATTTACCGTGACGGATGTATTCTATGATGAGAGTACGATATAGATCTACATCTACACCTACAAAATACCCTGCAAGCCACCACAGGGGTGTGTGGCAGGGGGTGAGTATTCGCCAACATGCATTACACTATACCCTAAAGTTAGTACAACTACGACTTATTATGTATTAGCATAAATCGCTAATGCTTGTCACGAGGCGAAGCCTCACAAGCATGCACTACTATACTACAGATATTATCACAATACTATCTGTAGTATTCTGTATCTGTAGTATACAATAATATAGATGCATGCATGCATTTGATGGTCGAGATTTAGAGTAACAGTCCACTGTAACATTTATCTAACATTGATTCTTCTTGAATGGGAGAGTGAAAGGCACCGATATTCACATCAAGTACGTACATTTGGCATTGTCTTTACAATTGTAACGTAGTAGCAAATGACACTCTATTAGAGATGCATTTCGTTCCTTAGGACACTCATTTTCTTCTGTTTTCACGGATCATACACTATGGTGTTCTTATTTTCTCGGCATTAGGGGTATGGATGCTTCATGAAATCCTGATTGGATGTATATGTCGAAGGATTGTGTTTAGTTAATATTGCAGCCTAAGTGAAAGTGGAGAGTTAAATCTGAGAGTTGAAGAAATGAAGTTGGGCACACAACTGGCCATCATTACAGGATTGCTCACATTATTTGTTCATTATTGTTGCTAACATTACTCGAACTCGATACGACATGTATAAGCCCAATTTGTGCAGTTTATTAACCTAGTCTCGTTTTCATGCTTTAGCATGCAATTAATGTAACGCATGGGTTATTATTTTTGCACGGTGGTATTTCCCTAACTTATTTATGACGGGTGTCCCCTTCAAGATCGATCCTCGTACGCTTATGGATATCGCATGAAATTAGCTACGATACTGAAAAAGCTGGCATTCCTTTTATAAATTATTACTGTGTTCCCCCGGCCCCAAAATTTGGGCGTTCCCTCAAATTTACTAGTTCGTCGTCGATTTATTTTCGGACTGATTGTTAAAGTCAAGAAAAGTTGCGTCAACTGGAACCTTATCCTCATCCGAGATTAAAATAACACGGGCAAAAATTGCTAATTGAGTTTCATAAGATCTTCCTTTCCCAATCCGCGTTGCGTTTTCATTAGCAAGTTCTGCATAACGAGGTGTCTAATAACTGAACTTACCATTTTATATGTTTAAGGTCTTTGCACGAGATAGATGTGAGGGATATCGGTTGGTAGTTCGATGGTTGTTCCTTATCACCGATTTAGAATATGCGAGTGACATTTGCAATTAGCCAGTCCTTGGGTACTGTATGTTCGTTGATGGATACACTAAATATTTACGACAGTAGGGTGCTATTTCTTAAGCTAATTCTCAATAAATGCGGGCAGGAATTTCTTCAGGAACTGAAGATTTATTTGGACCAAGATTTTAATAAGTTATCTATTCCGTGAGTGCAAATGCCGATATACGCCATCATTTACCATGACGGATGGATCCTGTGATAACTTGGTTAACACACTTTGGAAGTATTAGTTCAATGAATCGGCTTTTTCCTAACTGCTTATTAATAATTCGCCATTTCCCCTTCGTAGAGGATTAACTGTTGATCTATTGCCTTGAACTTCTCTTACGAACGATGAAAACGCTTTTGGGTTATCCTGTAACTATTCTGCTAGTGTGTTATCACTTTTACCTCTTTGGCACTTCTGGTGGCTTGCAGGGTATCATGTGTTTGTAGTTGAGAATATGACATACGTATAGTAAGTGATTGCGGATTGAGTGACCGTGTCTCTTGCATCAATAAAATAACCCTATGTCTGCAGCCCTGAATCTTATTGTACATGCTAAACCACGTAACATATCTACCGCTTATATGTGCCTATGTGTATACCTACTGCTCAACTCTGATAGGAAATATAGAACTTAACTATCACAATTTATATGCACGTCAAAAAACATTGATTGCATTCCAATAGTGTAGCGCATATTTGGGACATTTCGCCTCCTGAAAAGTAAATTACTCGACCGCTAAATGTGGGTCGATCCCTCCATAGGGCTTCAAGAACAGGTAAACACTTGAGGTGGCCCCACCATACGGAATTGAGCCAATGAATAAAATAGGAGAAGTTGGCAGAATAGGTGTCTCACTCGAAACTTTTACATATATGGCCTAGAGGGCGCAAGGGAGGTGGACGGAGAATTAGGACTGAAATATAGGTCGCGGCACACGGCAAGTCTGTTCTCACCTTTGCTTTTTAATACGTTTACCGCATCATCGGAAGGGAGGCATGGGAAGAGCTAGATGGGGAAATAAAAGTTTGAGTACAGCTGATAAAGTCGGTTAGATTTGCGGACGATAAGGCGTTGGTTATTAGATCATCCGAGGGATTTAGAAATTCAGTGCTTGAAATACGGAATTAAGATTAATTAAAAAGATGACAAAAATTATAAGGTTTTCTGGATCCTAGAAAATGATATTGGTAATAAAAGTGGAAGGGTACATATTGGAAAAGGTTAAACAGATATATACTTGCATAGGAAATTGGAAAGTGAGTGAAAATTTGTTTTGTACCAAGGATGAAAACTGCGATAGCTAAAAATAAGCTCAGCAACGAAAGAGAGCTGATAGCGTTGCTCCTGTGGCAGACTGTGACGGAAAGGTTGGCCAAGAGTTAGGCGACCTCTTCTCTGAGGAAAGGGTATGGGAAGCTAATAGCCTTTGAGATGTGGTTGAGGAGGAAAATAAAGAAAATGCGATGGGGGATAGGAAAATTAAAGAGGTTGTCGATGGGAGAGAAGAGGAAACTAATAGAGGAGATTTGGAGGAGGAGAAGGTGGTTGAAATCATAAATGAGGGGACAAGACATGCTGAGAGACAAGATATAGTGGAGGAGGAGGAAGCTTCAGTGGAGGTTTATACGGACAAGTTATTTCGGGTTCGAATGCCGGTCAAGTCAAATTTTTTTCATGGTGAATTTCACCAACTTTGGTGTATATCTTCACACCCGTGTGCGTGACAACGTAAAAAGAAGTTGAAGGAGTTAAAATTCTAAAATTCATAACCCAAACAAATTCTTTTCTCATTCAGACCCTTACAACTTTCGACGACCGGATGTCAACGACATTTCTGAGCTAGATGCTGCTTTTGGCGAAGAAGCTATAGGATCATTTGCATTTATCAGACTGATCAAAAATCCTTTCACAGCTATGGGAAGATAGAAAGACGATTAAAAGTACTAAAATATTCAAAACACCGCACACGAAAAAGGTTTTAAGATATTTCCGCACCCAATTGTGCATGGGATAATCAATAGCGATACAATTTCAGACTACAATACGCAAATCGGCGTGGAAAATACGGGACGGGGAATTGTGATATACTGACGGGAGCGTAGATATTCAGGTGTCTAGCGGCTCGGGGATTAATCAAGGACAGCGGTCATCGTCACATACTTGAATTTGGGCATTGCTATGGAAAGAGGAAGGGATGGAAGCTACAGCATCTACACGGAGCATTCAGCGGCATGATCGAGGAAGGTGGAGGTGAAGGAGGAAATCAGGTCATTTGTGAAAGGAAATGCGAGATTGGCTCGGAGCAATCACTGCATGGTTATGAGATAATCTGAGCGCGGTCACAATTGCCTCTCCCCATCCCTACTCCATCCCGTGACAATATCCGGGGAGCTAACTGAGGATCAGAAATGGCAGACGAACATTATGGCAGTCGTTTGGACTCTGGGAGTGAAAATCAATTGTTTCATCCATCATAAAGGATTTTAGAAGAACGATTGTTTGGGCTTAGGATCTGACAAAATGATGATGTTTATTATTAGCTATTATACATATAACATTGTTTTCAAAATAAATGCCTAGTTTTACATTCTCCAATGAAATAGGGGTTGGCAAAGGATTACGAAATAAATGCTTAAACAATAACAGTAAACATTTTGGCATAACAAACAATATCAGTAAAGATTTTGGGGATATATCTCATCATAGATTAAGGTTGGTGTTGTACACAAACTATGTAGTTGGAAAGTCCTTTAAAATCCTCAGCTAGTTCATACATAACCTAGTTTCAGTGATTCTAGAAGAAATTGGCATGGCATGCCGTGAGTTGAATATGGACACCTGCATTGTAGTAATTAAATAAATATACCAATTAATAATGTTCTAAGGCAATTAAAAAGAGCTCATAATAAAAATAAAATGGATATTTATAAACTAAATCTCATCATTTGCAGCTACCAGTGGAAGCAATAGTTTTTCGCAGTTAACCAATCCACATTCCTCTCAGCTATCCGTTTCATAGGTATTCCGCGTTTCTCATAGTTCTCCAGATATAATAAATCGTAAGGATTCCGTGATAATAACTCCTATCGGTTTCTCCTTTCATTTTTGTTTTCAACAGACACTAATGTTGCGAAGTGAATCCAATGAGTATTCCTATTTCATTTGGTAGAGTTTCCATTTTACGTGTTTTCTCAAAAGTAGAAAATGCATAAATATCATCTGTAGGTTTATGTGACATCAAGAAGTAAATAAAAAAAGACAATTTAGTTCCTTATGTCTTCTTGCCAGCTTCTGGGAAGAAATAGATATCGTACATTTATTTTACCAGATAAACTTAAAAACGTGCACAATTTCATAAGAAGGAAAATAATCATCTGAATCATGAATTAAACGACAAACATTAAAGAGCATTGAAGTGGTGAAAGCTACATGCTTTTCGTCAAAGTGAAATGCTTTTCAGCTACAATTATTGTTACTTCATTCATTTCATATTTTATATGGAAATAAGGTAGAAGTATTACGTTAATAAATTCTCAGTACATCTTAAATTTTTAATCATGTAAATTAAAAATTAACTCCACATTAACACAGAAGCTTGGTCGCAGGTGCTTTGAAACCAAATACTGTGGGGTTGTGTTTGAACCGCTCGATATAATGTAGATTACGTAACTAAGGAGTCACGTGATACGATAATGAAGGTTGGAGATTTTGGTGTGTTTGAAACATTAGAATGGATAAATTGAGCGTCTGACATGTTGATCATTGCGACTCTAATCGATATATTTGACTCCATCAACGATATCACAGTGACATGACCCGATCGGAAAGGCTGCGTGAGATATATAGGTAGGTATGTGAAGTATGATTTAATTTTTTCCCGGCGAACTATATTAAGAAAGTCTTCTCGGGTCTTCCACCGGGATAAGCTTTTAAATACCAACGTTTTGGAGTCCGACTCGTACACAATTTTCAAGGTACAAGATTGAGACATTTCACATGCCATCCCAAACAATCAGGGATTTCATCGTCCGAGCAAAAGACCCTATCGCCCTAAAGACACCGGGCGTCTACCAAGTGCCATGTGAATGCGGTAAGGGATACATCGAAGAAAATAGTGGGACCAATGAAACAAGGGTAAAGGAGCACCGACGATATCGACGCCTGGCACAAATTGAAATATCCGCCATTGCTGAACACTGCATAACCGTGGACCACAACATCTATTTCCATGAGGCTAAAGTGCTCGCACGCTCCCAAGGTTATTGGGATAGAGTTATTAAGGAGGCCATTGAAATTCGATTAGGAAGAAAGAATTTCAACCGAGACCATGGGCTTTCCCGTAGCGGTGCATGGAAACCCTTATAAAAAACATTTGGGGTATTCAAACCGTAACGGCCGGCCCTTGATCACGCGCAACAATGGCGACGGTTGAAGCCTTTGTAAATATCATAGCATTCGCCTTGAAAACGGAGTATGAGTCGGACTTCAAAACGTTGGCAGTAAAAAGCTTATCCCGGTAGAAGAACCGAGAAGATTTCCTTATTATTCTTAGGTATGGTTTAAATACACCCAATTCTCGATCCCTTCGTGATTGTACCAGGTGAGCCCTTAGTTACGTGATTGAAATTATCTCGAGAGGTTAGAACGCAACCCCCTATAATCCAATAGCCATTCGTGAAACCGGCAAGTGAAATTCAAGAGAAGTATCTATCTTTCTATCTGAAGTCATTGTTTAGCAAGTTACTGCCTTAAGGAAATTTATTAACTTCAATAGTAAAATTGGTATGAAAATCAATTCAATCCTTTAAGTTAAAATAATATTGAGGAAATGGAACCAACGATAAAAAACATTATCTAATTTTTTTATAATTTCTTATGAAAAAATACGATTGCTGCGGGTAATAATACGGAACTATACAGGGTAATATTTTAGAGCTGTACAGTGACCCAACAGTTCAGCTTAGATTTGTAGCTAAATTTTTAAGGCAGAAGTTTCTCATTTTATAAAATTTAGGCAGGATAATTACTCTATTAATTAAGCCACGCATGAAATAATAACCTGCGGCATAGCAGAGAGCCAAAACAACTATACGTAATCAAATGAATAATTTTAAAAGGTATCAAAGATGTCAAAATGGTAAAAAAAGCACAACTCTTTTACAGAGTTTACACGTAAATTATTCATGTCATTAAAATGTACATACGATCATTATCATTAAAAGCGGAATCGCACAACGAAACATCCACATGAACTACCAACATTTTTATTATTCTTCCCGTAGAAATTCATAAATGCATATTATACGCGGAATAAAATGTGATGAAATAAAACTAAACCTGTATCAGACGACAGTAACAAGAGCTGAGTCCTCACGTAGCTCTCGTAATGCATGGCCTGCATGGTCGAATTCACGCACGCGTGGCCTCTGTCCAGCCCTACGCATGCCCAGCGGGTTATTGTGTTAATAGGCGTAGGAAGCGACATGCTCTACAGGCCCGGGATTAGGGCCGGGCGGCACACAAAAAAAGAAGAGTGCAAGAAATGCCCGCAGCAAAAACGATTACATGACGCAGCAATCGAAGCATACAGCGGATGTCCTGTATGCCACTCATTTTTTTATGAAATGCAAACGCTTCTTCATCAACAGCTAATTAGAGCGTACTGCGATTATAGTTGAAAAAACAAGGTACAGCCTCAAAACATGGGAGAAAAAAGTAGTCAAAGACTCAGTTATCACCTGAAATCGCCTGCGGGAATCTCGGAGACAAGGAAGTTAGCCTACATTATCATATTATTATATCCTTCATGGTAGAAAATAATAAAACAATTTATATAATATTCATGAAATACCTCAGACATACACCTGTAAATTATGATCAGAGAAATTAGTTACATTGCTTTAATCCATAAGGATACTGCAAATTTAACTATCATGGTCCTACTTCAAATTAAAATAGTAAAAAACATGTGTAACCATTGTTCCTACAAATGAACATGGTTTTTCATTGTTTCAGGGGTAACTGCGTGCGTGTGTTTGCGTGACGACAGTTTCTTCTCCGCAGCAGGAGGTGTCTTCAAGTCGAAGTGGAGATATTTGATCGTTGCCGCCTAATATAGGTAGGCTAGTAGTGCCAAAAACAATAAATTTGGCTCTGCGTTTCTATTGGTAAAAGGGTTGACCAGGCTTTTCCATGTCTTGGCCAATGAATACCAATCCTCGCTGAAATTTTATCGGTTCTTCATTTAGATCAGTGGTTCCCATCCCGTAGAAGCCTGCGGACCACTCAGCCTGAAATTAAATCATATGCGGACCAAATAGTAAGGACTAAGGACTTCTGTAGCCTCCTGATACCTTGAGTTTACCAGATATCTTGTGAATGCGGCCAGGAATAAGTGGAAGAAATGGGAAGGGTCACAACTAATAGAGGGTATGGTGGGGGTACCCCCTATCAGTTGATAGTGGGTACCCCCACTGATAAGATGTTCCCCCACCATACCCCCTATCAGTTGTAACCCTTCTTCAGCGCCTTTCCCATAGCCAAATTCAAAGGTGATTAAGTGAAACAGTTTCTAGAAGACAATATTTATTATTAATATTAATTAGTGTACAGTACAACTTAATTACCCTTCTCGTTGAAAACACAACGCTTTCGAAATCCCCATGTATTGGCAACTTTTTTATATGTCCTGCGGACCATTCCCAAGGCTTCCGCAGTACACCAGTTGGGAACTACTGATTTAGATGAATGATACAAAGCTTCAATAGATTCCGGTTTAAGAAAAAGAAGAAAAAAATACACCAGGGCGTAAGAGAGTTGGAGAAAACAAAGATAGAAGACAAAGAACGTTTCGAGAGCAAGAAAAGAAGCGGACAATAAGATGCGAAACTGAGATACGTAACACTTGACCAACCAAAGGAGGAAAATCTTTAAAGGAGGAAATTCAAGATTTACCGCCCTCTAAGAGCATGCGTACACCTGTTCAATATACTAGGGGTTTTAAAACATGACGTCGACGAGTCTCATCTCGTGAAAGGGGAGAGCGACCCTATAAGAAGGGAGAGAAGTAGGGAGGGAAGAAGCTCTGACTGAGTGCATGCGGCAAGGTGGAGGACAGTTACGTGAACAAAGTTTGCGTGGGACACGATGTTAGAGGGTATCGCGGGAGAGGCGTAGGGAGCAAGGGAAACAGAGCAGAGTACGGACGAGGTTGAGCAACGACCGGAAATTTGATGGGGAATGGCGAATGACTGGTCATACGGGGGCACCATGGAGGAGGTGAGGGGTGTGGGGGTTAGAAGGAGAGGGGCCTGAAGGAAAGAATGGGGGAAGGAGGGTGTGGGCATAAGGGTGGGAGAGAGGGAGGATGTTTTGGGGAGGATGACGGTGACTAAGCGGGTGAAGTGGTCAAGTGAAAACGACTGCATGGATTTATACGAGGGCACATCGAAGCAAACTCGATACTATCATCGAATTGATTCTACTTGCATGAAAAATAAAAAAAATATATATTCCTAGTGTCGACAATATCACCAACATGAGCACGTGGATGAAATTGTCGGCATGAACTCCATATTCAGGTAATTATTTTTATGCTAGGGTTTCCGTGTCCTTCTCCGCGCTGTCAGCCAGCTTGCCAGAGACCCCAGCAGGATGGCTGTTGAAACTTTTGTCAAGCAGACACAAGCAACGCGGAGAAGAACCAGAATGACTTCAAAGCCCCGCAGTAGTCAGAGAAGCAACTCAGGAAGGTAACTATTTAGACCAGTGGTAGGTTATATATTTGATATTGACTTGTTTATTTATTTCACATTACCCTGAGGGACATAGAGCATTTTAACAGGAAACGACTGAGGATCACACACACCCATAACCTGGGAGGTGATATTCCTACTCAGGAGGTATTCGAACCCGCAATCCTTGGATTGGCAGGCAAGAACTTTTTCCCGCCGCCACAGAGGCCGGAAAATGGTCGATCTTGGCTATGTCGTGGATGTGACAGCAGTGATCACCTAATCCAAGGTTGTTGGCATACACTTAGAGCAGTAAGGATGGAATTTTCGGGTATCAGTTCGGAAAGGACGACGTAAAATTAATGGTATGGAACAACTGGGAAGAATATAGGAAGATCGAGAGTGGGTTGCGTAAATGTAGTAATGAAAAACGTTGAAATGAAGTTTGAGAAGAAATAAAACGAATAGTTGAGAGAGAACGAAGTAAAGAACTCTAGCAAGGCAACATTCGGATTGATGACTGACGATGACAATGTGCTCAAAATGGCCGGACTGGGTCTTTATGTAGACAGTACGAATAAAATCGCCATTATTACGATAGTGATAATACTTCACATATGAGCGATAAATTAACATTTTGCTATTAAGCTGATGAGACTATGGCTAACGTCAATGCCAACAGGTAGAATATTTTACGGATGTTAAAGTATTACGATTCAGAAAATATTTTCACTGATTATCATTGGTATCACAACAGTCTCTTGGATAAAAATATAAAGGAGCTATATAAAGGAGGGAACTATTTATGGGAGAGACCAGTAATAGAATATATGAGGCAAATTATGAAGGAAGTTAATATGAAGACTTGCGAATTTGGAATGAAACACTGACTGATAGGAGAGTGAGGTGGAGAGTTGTAGTAAACCGATCTTCGGACTGCTTACTGCTAAATGTGAGTGTTACTAAAACATCTTATAAAGAAGGATTAAATAAAGGACGATATGAAAACATATAGCTCGGCATAACTTCTAATAACGCACGATCAAATTCCAATTTCAAAGAAAGAAAAATAACATACAATTTTTACATTGATAACATTGTTGCAATGACTAAATAGGCCAGGGTTAGAAAAACTGCCATTCAGGAAGAAAAAACTTTCTAAAACCTATGCAACCTGTTCGCTATTGGCCAAAAAAATTGGAACAAAGCAGTGTTTTCCATTATAAAGCCTCAATATTGAAAGGCAACAAAAGCTTTTTCTCGTAGCAGTAAATTTTCAAGATTTATATTAGAGAATTGGTAATTAAATAATGTACGCTTTCAATTGGATGGTTATTAAAGTTTAAACATGCTAAAATATTTTTCAAATTGTTTTTCTGTTATTATTTTTGATGGAAGGCAAATTCTTCAGCATCTAGAGATTGCTGCAAATCATGATCGCCACACATGTTGCTCTTCATGGTGGAGCTGTCTACTCCTGTGTTCTCCTTCAATGAGTTGAATAAATTTACCAGAAAAAAGTCGTGAGCATTGTCTACACAATCACGGTTAATGCTACAACCAGTTGCGAACGCAGGATTGACTTTTGGGTGGATTTTGACTTCAGGAGGGGAGGGGAGGTTTGACTTGGGTGGGTTTCATTAATATTTATGTGCATCATCATAAGGTGATATTTAGATTATTATTCACTAAAACAAATAATAAATTAACAGACTCTTTTCGTGAAGACAATTCAATTTTTTATATTTTTCAGACCAATAAGCAAAATTCTGAACGCTAGTTCAGGTAAACCAACGAAAACGAATTCAGGTAAACATGTTTATGGGGGGGGGGTTTAAACCTTAACCCCCCCGTCCGTACGCCACTGGTTACTACGAAAGCGAAATCGTTGATTTCATTTAAGTATTCTACCAGCTGATTGGTAGGTTCTTGGACAGTCCCCATTCTAATGCTCGAAAATTATCTTCGCCTTAATTATTTTCACTATGATCATATTAACTTTTGCATTAAGGAACGATATTTAAAACTGAGTATGGCACAGCCCATAAATATCCCCAGCCAAAGAAGAGAATCTTCTCCATAATGTGAGGGACCAAAAGTGGGCGGAATGTCGGGCGAATGTCGGCTGGGGGTAGGTGAAATGAGTGGAACTGGAAAGATGGGAGTGTGGGAAGGAGGTGGCTGAAATGGGAGTCGTGAGAAGAGAATGGGGAGGGAACAGCGCTTCGCTAGGACTCCAGAGAGAGGACGCCGGCTGATGATGGGGACACACTGCTAGGACGACAGA
This sequence comes from Pyrrhosoma nymphula, assembly GCA_963573305.1. Lineage (NCBI taxonomy): Eukaryota > Metazoa > Arthropoda > Insecta > Odonata > Coenagrionidae > Pyrrhosoma > Pyrrhosoma nymphula. The sequence goes on along the minus strand of OY754337.1, from coordinate 103,202,332 downwards.
ATGGGCCGACCGACTGGCGTGTGGATACGTTGGGAGGGGGGGATTCTTCTGGAATGGGGGAACGTGGTGAAACTGAGCACGGGATCGGGCATCGAGGGGGAGAGGGATGTGGGGTTTGTCCGAGATTTCTCAGGGAGTGAGGGAGGGGATGCCGTTGGTCCAGCATGTGCGGGAGAGTGGGAGTTAGGGGTAGAACGTTCGTATGGAGAAGGGTCAACAATCGATGGGGATGGCTATATGGCCGGGAAATTCTCCATGCACGACCGTGGTGGCGGGGTGCGACGGAGGGAAGGCCATGGGGGTCCATTATAATTAGATAGGGGTTGATAATGGAGATAGAAAGCGTGGACGGAGTTGAAAATCGCGGCAAATGTTTGCAATACTTAATGAGAGTACTTGGATCGGTCGTTCGTCCTCTTGGGTGGTCCAATGGTCTCCCTCCACCGTAGCCGCTGCTCAGGGGTGAGTTGTTCCGTAAACGGGGGAAGGCGACTCATCGAGGGAATTCGAAAAAGGAAATGGAAAAATGAAACGAGCTGCTGCGTCTGCTGCAGGTCAGCAGATTACGTCCGGATTGCTCCAGATTATTTAATTAAATTTCAATTTCAATTTTAATAGGGACGGGAAGATGGGATTTTTCTGAAAGGAATGATCACAGTCAGCACTCTGCAAATACTGTCTGGAAACCACTCCAATCTTGGAAGTTTACGGAATACTAATGAGTAAGGCCAACTGGAAGTATGGAAATTTGGAGGATGAAAGGGCAAGATTAGGAGTAAATTACACGGTATAGCAAAACTGTAATCCTATTAGTTTCTAAAATGTTTAAATTACTGGTAATATTACTAGTTTATGGAGAATTTAATTTATGAAATTCACACTAACGATGCACTATGCGAGAAATTGAGAATATCCGCCCTGCACTTTCGTTAAAACCGTTACGGTGATAGCATAACTTTCGGCATCCATATGTCAGTAAGTATTTGAATAAGAGGTAATCAATTAAGAGCATATATCAAAGCAGTATCTCTTTTATTCATTGGTGCTGAGAATTTAGGAACTTCATGAAATAATCACTAAATGAATGTATCATTTTGGCACATCTATTGCACCCCTTAATTATTTGGTAATTAATTGTTTATGTATCATCATACTATATTTGCCAATGTCATTTGACTTGTAGAATACTCTCTAACCAGGATTAATTTTGGTTTGAAATTGCCACCACTCTCTAGCATCTGTGAGCCTGTAATACTCTTCCTGACCCATGATTATTTACCAAGAATAATTTTACGCGTAGTTGAGACAAAGGATTGGCTATGTTCATCAGTAGAAAATGACATATGAACTTCAATTACAACAATACGAAGGAAAGGATACGTGAATACTACCCTTTATGACTTAGAGGTACTGCAATGTCATCAAACGCGTAAAGACTTTGTTTACTACCTAGGAAACTCCTGAGTAAATATCTGTTAAACCGAGAGGTTCAAGAATTTTTTCTCCCCGGGCACGAATCACGACCACAGCAAGAAGCGACAGAGAAACTAATTCTACCAAAACACACCTCACATACTTAGGGTTGGTAACCTAAAACCCTCCTTCACGTGACCTTGACCTTCACGTGAGGTAGTGAGTAGGTGTAGATGTTACAGCAATATTATAAATCAAAAGTTGAATAGGATTTATTTACAAGGGCCGCAACTCAGGAAATAGAAAATTTTGATTGTAAGTATTCGATTTGGAGCTGTAGGAAAATGCATGCATGGAGGTATTCTGAAGCGAACTGCATGGAGGCGTATTTCTCACACAACCAAGAATTGACAAAGAACATAGCAAAATATATTACTTCGTTACTCTTCAGAAATTAGTCTCCTTGCATTAATATTTTTCGGTTGTTTGCTGGAATTGTGTAAAACTATGTATTGAGCCATTCATATAGAGTCTGCCAAAGCAAACCAAAGCTAAGCGCTACGTTGCACAAAGAGAATGATTTATTTTTCCTTGGTTCCTTTTCACGTCAATTTTCGGGGCCTGAGATAATTCTGTGTTTAGAGGTAATGGTTAAGGTATTATATTTAGGTATTGTGGATAAGGCTACGACATTATCGTAGCCTTATCCACAATACCTAAATATATGATCTGAAAAAGCTTGTGATGAGCTTCAATGTATTTACTTACTAGCAAGTTTATTTCCATCCATTATTGATATTTGTCGACCTTATGTCCTCTAATCCTACTCATGACTCAAAGCCTCTTCCCAGAGCCATCCAATGTCTTTTCAAGCATGTATTGTACCGGGGTCATCTTCTGGAGAAGCAGCTTCCGTTTACTATTCCTTCTGCAAACTAAAACGGCTGAATCAAAATATGTTTTACGAGGCTATCCTTTGGCCCTTAAACCGATAGATTTTAATCGTTCGCCTATCTCCCGTTATACTATTTTCTTTCTCCTCGAAAGCAAATGCCCATTTTCTCTCTCTACAGATTTCGATAATGCACGTATCTAACGTGTAATGAGCGGAACGTATGACTCCCCGAAAACAAGATGATGTACTGTTTTTGCTGTGAAACATTTTTAACTGGCATGTTCGAGATATGATTAAGCATTTTATGAGTATAATTCCTAAGATTGACTTTGACCCTCTAATTGTCACTGCCCCCATCACCTTCTTTGCATCCTTGAAACTAACCAGGGATGTGATCCGAAAAGGCACTTATCGTATAGTGCCGGACCTGGGAGGCACCTGAAGTCGGAGTCCGAGCCTCGGCGTCGAAGGCGACCCAACCCTCCTCCGCGGGTAATTTATGGCACCAGTTGACCAGTCACACTATAGATTATAACTTCTAAAAGTTAAACATAAATCGCAAATTTATGTTTGTATTTGCGTTGCACTAGTCACGTTGATGAAAATGGTCTTTTCAACGCAGTTATACGAAAGATATTAACCATTTTACGAACTTTAGTAAACCAAGCCAGTTTAATGTACATTGACTTACTAAAGCACGTAAAACGTTCTTAAGCCTGGTTAACTCCCGGTTTTATTTACTCTCAAGGAACAAGTGTTTGTCTAGGGAAGAAATGTCGCAGAGTTTCAATGTGTTCTTCTCCCATGTTATGGGAAGCAAAACCTGGGTATGTCTAGATAACTATTAGAGTAGGCTAAATGAATGGAATGGAGTAATGGAGACGTTTTTGTGTCAAGAGTATGATGCATAAGGTTAGGAATGGTTTGGTCATTAAAAGAGCGTGAGTTGGAAGTTCCAGTAAAGTATATATATGAAAAAGTTGTGCTTCGTTGGTTTGTCAAGGACGAGAGATTAGGTGAGAGTAGAATAGCTAAGGAGATTAATTTTAGAGGAGTGAATGGAGTGAGAGAAAGGAGTAGGCCAGGCTATTGTCTTTGGAAAGCCGTGGGTGAATGTGGTGGAAGATCTTCTTATAAGAAGGAGCTTTAGGAACCAAAGAACAGGAGGACGTGTTTAAAGCAATGCATGAGGATAACAGAAGAAAAACAGATGTGCAAAGATATGGAATTATGGAGGAAATTGTGAAAGCAGAGTCAAATGAACATGCCGATCTCCGAGAGTTAAACTTTTTTGACTGTGCCTTTCCCGAAAGGGAGCGGTGTCATGGGTATATATGAATGTATGTCATCTGGTTTACGTATTTTTCCCTAAATATTTATCGCGGGACTCCCAACTTCCCTTGCATCATGCCTCTTATAAGTTCATTGTATCTCATGGGGCGGCCAATTGATTAGAATCTTCTCTTTTTAAGAGGGCGCCATGGCTTTCCAATCTTCCGTTCCTCTCTATACTCCCACGTTTCTGCTCCTATTTGTCTATTTCACCTTAAACATCCTCCTTCTGCACCAGTATTCGATAGCATGTTTTATTTTATGATCCGCGTTTCCATTAGTCTATATATCCTATCCATAGATAGCCTAACACTATAACCGAATGTATTTGCAATACCGCTCTCGACTCGACACGAAATCTCTTACACTGCTTACTGAATGCACTGCATCTCATTTTTTGTTCTCCGACTACCAAGTATTGTGGCTGCGTTTTATCATTCCTCTATCCCAATCAGTATCTTTGGTATTGCATACATTGACCTCTATGGTGAGGATCTTTTCCATTTCAGTTAGTACATCATGGGTATCGAGCATAATTTTCTTGCTCAAATTAAATAATTGAATGTTGGTCGTACCCTTAAGATTTAATTCAAAGGGTTTTATTTATATTAGTTTGGCTTTAAATTTAAAATATCGTTTAATACTTTTTTCCTCGATATCGCTCGAGTGCTGCCTTACGAGGAGTAATTCCTTCCTTAAACCCACCCAGAAATAAATTTTCATGGTGGGTTTAAGAAGCGATTGTATTCAAAGGTACCTTTGTACGTGCGACAAGCGCTTATGTCTGTGAGGTAAGGAAGTTAGAGCACTTGGCGCGAAATCGAGGGATTTGGGTTCGAATCCCAGTCCAGGAGAATTATTTTTTTCACTGTGAATTTCACATAACTGTTTGACCATTAGCAAGTCACTCCGTTAAAGTTACTGCGCGGCAAGTTCCGCAGTTCATTGAATAATTTCTTCTCCTTAACATATGCTTTGTTATTTATTAGTTACATTTACTAAATATTATTTATTTATATTTATAAGAATTCAATCGCACTTGACCTTTTGCACATCCTTCCCAAGGACTTAAACATGGATGATTTCGATCAAATTAAGATTAATAAACAGGCGCTTTGCAGATTTATGCAGTGAACAATTATTCCCGCAACTCTACAATTATGTAAACTCGTTCCGACAATATGACCCTTATAAAACAATAACCTTCCCCACACCCCCTGCACTTGATCTTTGGTTTCTGCATTCTTAAAACTTCCCCAACCTCTTCAGATTATCCCCCCTGTAACCAGAAAACAAGAACAACAAGCAATTTCTTTATTTTTTACCTGAAGATGCCATGAATCGTCGAAAAGCGCAGTAAAAATATGAAAACTATAATGTAAAACAAATTCTTCTTTCATTCATGAAAACTAAAGGCTTCTACGATGTAAAACCATATAGAGTTAAGCCCTGACTCTTAAATATAATTATTTGTATCGCAGATGAACTTCATAAAATTTATGACCAGTTTATCCCTTTCTTAATCTTCTCACCATGTGCCAACTCATTGAATTTAAAATGAGGAGCAAATGCTTATTCTACGGCATTCTTTTTATCAGTAACTAGCTGAAGGTACCCGTTGAAATTCAACGGGTGTGAAAATTGTTGAACTTATTTTATAAGAAAACCACAAAGCCTGAAGAACACTGTATGCATGATCATTTGAGGAGTTCGTATCCTATCTTGTTCGTTGAGATCGTTGTAATTCATTAGTTTTCCATTTTGTGCACGGAGAGTTGAGTGATTGTTTGTCCTCTTTAATGCACGGGAAACCCAATAATGGGCCACGAAAACTCATTACTACTTAATAAATAGCACCTAGATGGTCACCTCGTCCCACCGGTTCTCTTCAGCCGTCTTCTGAGTGATTAACAGCTTGATCACGTGTACATGAATATATGTGAATGACTTAATTGCGTTCCGCTATTCCAATATTTGAACCAGATTTTTAGCTGGTTACCCGGCAGTAGCTTTGGTTAGGATGAAATTTGTGCGGTTCTTAGCGTAATCCGAGAAACACCACGGGGATATTATCATGAGATTGCTGGTAGGCATGTCTTTGAGCATCCAAGGCTAACCTTTGTCGTTTTTCATGCAAGGACTCATTTTCTCGCAAAGAAGACATTCATCATGCTTTAGAAGATTTTTTCAAAAGGTTACCCTTTATTCTATAAGGCATGTTTATGGATATATTTTTAAGTCCAAGGAGGGGAAACAGAGGCAAGTGAGAGACTCGAATAGGCAACTCGATGATTGAGTCAACGTAAGTAAACTGCATTTTAACACGTTTAAGTATATATAAATAACTCGTAAAGTTTATGTAAGAATTGGTCTAAAACACAGTTCGCAATCGTAATGAGAGGCAGACGGTTCCACTACGTGTAATACATCTGAGTATTAAAACTATAATAAACGACGCCGTATTTGTTGTAGCAACAGAGGCATTATTAACATTATTATTTCCTGCACGTAAATATTCTTCCACGTTTAATTCCTTTATGTGTATCGTTTTATTAATAAGTGTTCTCTCGTATACAGTTCCCTTTTGAGAGCTACTTTGAGAATAGACATTGAAGAGTATACCTGTAAATATGCATTGAATTTATCGATTACTCCCCGAAGCAATCTATCATAGGGCCCTTGGGACCCTGGGCCCTTCTTATACAAATTTTCTTTCCACGTGCTATTATGGGCCGGCAGGAAAACTTAAATGCCAGATGCGTGAATATCCTTTGAAATTCAAATCTCTGGTTGTCAAGGAAATATGCTATTGTTGATTTCAGAGAAAAATGTGAGATTTTTCAGCTACAAACATAATTTTCAGAGAATTCCGAAGCGTAAAAGAAAATCGATTAAAAGAATTAGAAACTTCATTTATTCAGCCATCCGATAAAAAAATCCAAGCCCTCTATCTTGAGTGTAAGTACTTTTAGAAAGCAAAAAATGAAACAACTGCACCGAACCCAATGCTTAGTATGGACCACCAGGGACCACCAGGGGGGGCCTTTGGGGCACCTGACAGATTTTTAATGTAGCCTATGTTCAATCCATGCACATTTTATTTCTACATGCAAAATTTCAGCTCAATCGGTCGAGTAGTTTTTGAGTCTACGGAGGACATACATACATACATGCATACAAACATTCAATTTTATATATAAGATTGCTTTGTAAGTTACAGGAATCGTTTTCAAAATTTAGGCCACAGCTGACAAAAACAGGAAAATTCAGTCACGTAACCTTATTAGTTACTAACTAATTAGTTGACTAATAGCAAAAAGAGTCTGTTCGCCTACTTAAGCCAATTTTTTAAAACTTTTTAAACTAAAAAAGATTTTCATCAAAGCTCTCTAATTATCTAGGGCTTTACATCCCTTTGAAAGCACCTTCATTTTCCACTACATCCATAAAGAGAATTCTCTGAATGCTGATGATTTTTCCTGAAAATCGCAATAGGTATTTTATTTTCCTGCACTATTCTTTCTCCCAAAACCTCGTAAATCCTCCGATTTTATCATTCACAGCATTTTACGCGATAAGTTTTAGTCACAACATCGTTCATTCAAATTCGCGACTTGACAATCAGTTAGAAATCATGTACAAGACCCTTGTTTTAGTAGACCAATTGTCGATAAATTAATATCTCTTAAGTATTACTATTTCCTCTTTATAATCCTTTCTTTAGTATAAATCTCACGGCTTAATTTCCAGCATTATATTTCCCTCAATCTATATCATTCCTCCTTATTTAGTGAATATATGAAATCTACTCAATTAAGAGTGTATAAAAACTGAGTAAAGAATAGGAGAACAGTTATATACTAATTTCAAATATTGATAAAACTACTATTCATACCATAAAAAAGAAGATAGCTGTGCCCATGAATAACGGAATTCGCCTATGAATGCATGAACGCATGTCGTTAATTAAGGAAATGTTCGTGGACGAGAAAAATAGTTAAATGCTATAACCTAGGATTGTAAGGGACTAACAAAGAATTCTTTGCAATATTTTCCGAGAAAATTACCTAAGGAAAATATTAATACCCCGTGTATTGCTAGTAAAATTATAAATTAAGAGTGTTGATGTGGGTTAAATTAGCAAAAAAGCGGAAAGCAAAGAGAAAAAGAAAATAAGGAAACTATGCGTTGTACTTAAATCCAGCCGTTATGTTCCTAGGGTTCCAGGTTCTAGGATATGAATTCGATTCATATTTGTTAGACTACAAAGTTAGAATTCGCCAACAAGTGAGGAAAAGTTTTACCACCTTCAATAAACCAGCATAAAAATGAAGAGTGAAAATATAAACATAAAACTTAAACTATGACGATAAATCTGAGGAAGAATGTGCAATCATATTGCAAAGGTAAAGGATAAATTTCATTTGTTGAAAATAATTATATAACTCCATTGAGGGCAAATGTTAGAATCCCATCGTGTTTTGAACAAGATAGTACGGTTAATGGTGTCACATTATCCTAAAAACTTCACTACGCATAATTTTCATTTAAGTATTTCATTCTCATTTCAATGACTACCGGTTATATTCGGAGGAAAATATCACTCTCTTTTCCTAACACAGTCCAATCATATACCATAATACATCCGTTCGTTAAAACTTCCAGTAAACCACTCCTGGTCCATATTACCTCTTTTATAATCATATTTATTTATCGTACTTATTTTCTAGGTTAACCCATATTGGGTGACCTTTTGTCAATAGTTTCGATGCTTTCTGGAGGTGAAATAGTAGACAATTATGTCTATCGATGCGGAGAGTCCTCTATTAAACATTCACTGCGGTAACCTAACCCACTCTCAATTTAGGCTGAAACTGGCGTCTTCCACATGGTCTTCTAAAATACCACGAAAAATTGACATTCACTAGTTTCATGCTTGGTACTGAATTTTTTAAATGCCGAAGCAAGTAAAGTTGTTCCGAGAAATTTAGAAGTAATTTTAAGTATAAAGTTTTGTGGAAAAAAATACGATCGTTTTAATGATGAAATATGCCAGCAAATTGGACGAGTTCTCTGAAGTGATGACAGTTGATTACATAGGTCTACAGCTCATGGCGATTTTCCCGCAAGTGGTCAAAATGACGAAGGAAGGGAATAGGCGAGGCTATTGGCATCCTCAAAACTCATATGCCTTTCCATGGGAGACATCCCTTCATCCTGGATCAAGGGAAAAGAATATAGGAGGATATTGAAGGAGGTGAACCACCCCATCTAGACCGCCGGGGAACCCATGCACCCTCCGTCACCCCGTTACTCAAACCCTCGGGCACCACCAAGATCCTCCCCTCCCTACTCCTGAGAAAATAGTAAGTCTTACCCCAACCCCTTCGCACCCCCCACACCTATCTTGTTCCGAAACCACCCCCTTCCGAAACTCCCCCTGACTTCCCCAACCCCTCTGTCCCACACACCGAAGGAGAGACGGTTATCGACTCAAATCAACCCATACCCCCCCCCCCCCCCCACCAACCTCCCACTACCTCCTCCTACCGGAACTCCACTCTCGATGACGTAATTGCATGAATCCGGGAAAGCGTGCTATGCTGACCAGCTCTCCGGGAGAGGGAGGGAGAGAGAAAGACTTCTCCGGGGCTCCGGGAAATATTTTGTGCTGACAACACCTCACTCACACCCTTACATTTTCTACCAACTACTCTTTCCCCACGACCACCCTCCAGCCACCAGCAGCACCCGTCCCACACTTCTTCTGACGACCGTCGGGAGATGAAAAAGAAACGAAATATAAAAAATAAAATAAATATAAGGAGAAGAAAAAAATAAAATATGAAGAGGAGTGCGGGAAGGGTGCACAGGGACAGTGAGGGTGAATGTGGGAAGTGGTTGGGCTCGCGAAGGAGGGGTGTCTCGAATGAAAAGGGACAATGATGTCGGGCGGTTGGAGACGGAAGTTGAGCAGTAAGGGTTGTAAGGCGTAGAAGGGCGAGGTGAGACGAACCCAGGGTTGGTGGGGAAGGGGCAGGATAAGAATAAGAAGAGGAGAGAAAGGAGAAGAGAGAAAGAGAGAAGAGGGAGAGACAAAGGCCTCCGGGGGGTGGTCGGGCGAGACGGGGGAGGATTGAGGGGGGTTGAAGTACCGTCGGTGGACGGGGCCGAGTAGACGACCACCCCAGAATGCGGATGGAGAGGGAGGGAAAAGCAAGGTGCCATTTTTACAAGCACTCGGTTGGTTCTATAAAAGACAGAAGGCGGAAATCCTGCTGGTGTCGGTCGTTTTTCGAGATGGTAGAAGTAGAACGGGGTGATAGCAGTATGTGATCCCCTTTTTACTAATATCTAGTCCATGATTGGTTTAAACTTAAAGCGTGATTATCATATTGACAGTTTCTAATTGAGATCGGGTTGTTATTGAGGCTAAAACAGTGGTTTACCATAATTAATTATCAAGACTTGTACCTCGGCAATGGCGGAGGGATTTCATTATAATATCTTTAATTATAATAGCTGGGGTAAAATCTGAAACGGGATTTTAATGTAGTACTTCGTGTTTCAGATGGGACTAATATTTTGAGCAAATTTATCTTTCATTTGTCATTAATCCATAATCGGCTTTTCATGCCTGTCACGGAAAATTAAAACTTTTTTGATTGTGCCTACCCCGAAATAGGCGGGGTGTTAGGTACGTGTTAGCTATTCTTAGCTGTACCAATAGCATCAGTTGTCGATCATCTCCCAAAATAACAGAGCCAAAGCAAGTATTCATATCACCGCAGACTGCGTATTTATCTGCAATAGAGATCAGAAGTGCAGACTGCATTACCGCAGTTGTCCATCTCTTAGTTTAAACCACTAACCACTGAAAAGATCACCCAAGTTGTGGGGTGAACATAACTATCTTTAGTCGTCATCCGTTCATCATATGCATAATTTTAAGAGTACGGATTTCTGTCACCCAATTATATAGAATAGCCATGGCATGGCAAGAAAACAAAATTTGAGGGTGATGTTTTCCGCTAAAAGAGTACAACAAAAGTTCGATGCATGAAAATATTTCATAGCGTCTAGCTTGTATTGCAGCCTGTATCTAGGTTGATCTAAAGCGTCTAATATCTACACAAAATATGTTTTAACTGAGTCTATGATAATGTATGGCAAATAATTTGGTCCCCTTTTTCATTTGTGAATACTCGTGGAGGTACCATTTTCTATAGTTCACTTACACTCTTACTCTCGTTTAACAGTAGTAAATTATTTTTGCATAGGTAACAGTTTTCACTAATTACTACCACTATTAACCCTTTCAGGCCCGAATTAGCATTTTCGCGTTTTTAGTCACACTTTTTGCAGTTTTTGGAAGGGAAAGATGTGCTCCTCTAGAAGACTAGGAAAGGCATCAAATGACTCATTCACCCTAGTGGTAACTAAACACGTCATTTAGACTCAGGATATAGCATAACCTCGCGGCTCAATGAATAAAAACTTAAAATGGGACACTTTTTGTAAGGTGGGACTTATGAGTCCCAACAGGCCTTAAAGGGTGTATATTTAAACGAACACACAAACCATGGTAATAAGCCATCCTAGTTGGATTCGCAACTGCGGCCTTTGAGTTTCAAGACGAGGACGCTACGCTGCCAAAATCGAGGCTGGCGATATTCCTAATGCTTTTTTTGGGAAGTGCAATTCACAGATAAGAAACTTGGACCGTTGAAAAAAGGGACCCGAGACGTTTTTCTTCAAGATTTTCTGATGCAGACTGCTACTGATGACCAAGAAGATAAATAAAGTAAGAAACAGTGAAATGTGCAGAAATGTAAAAGAAATAATAAACTATAAGGAACGAAATGAAAAGATGAACCTAATTGATACACAATTTTAACCCCCGATGCACAACCAATTGGTAAAACATTAAATGGAGGGAAACATATAAGGGAAAGCCCTGGAAAGAAGAACGATGAAGACAGATACTTGAGTCAAGTAAAAAGAAATTTTGAGGGGAATTAGAGGAGAAATGACATTGAATAGGAATAAAAATATGACTACAGTGAACAAACTTTAGCATGGAGTCGGTTGGCGGCGTGGCTGGACTTCTCAACCTGAGGGGCCCGGTAAACGTCCTATCCCGTCTGATTGGACGTTAAACTGTAGTCTTCATAGTGCCTTTCGTAAAGACAAGACCAAAGCACACAGGGCTGGGTAGAATTCGAAATACGTATTTGAACAAAATTTCCAATAATTGCGATTGCAAAAATGAGTCATGTGCGCGGGTGCTATGATATAAGATACAGCGGTGAAACTCACCATTATTTGAGTGTATCTTTGGTGCATACGTATTTGAAATACATTAAGTATTTTGTATTTTAAATACACTTCAGTAATAATTTTGTATTTCAAATACGTATTTGAGGTATTTTAATTATTTTAAAATATCCTAAATACTTTTGAGATGTGTATAACAGAGCCATAACTCTACTTATTGTTAATGAATTTTGCACCCATTGCTGCTCAGTTCAACCGAAGCAAATTGTCCCTTTTTCATCCAAATTTACGTGTTATGGCATATCGTCATTACTGCCCATTGGCACAAATAATAAATTTGTGCCACAAATTGGCAGATATGTCCTCCTACATATTATTACAGTATATGCTGGGGCAGAACTCTAGATGAAGAGCAATACACCCCTCCAGAATTTTAGCAAGAATTTCTAGAAAGGGCCCCTTTATTCCATAGCGACCGTTGAGTCAATGCCTCAAGCCAATAGATTGTGAATCAGCCAATAGAATTGTGAAATAAATGACTGCGATAATCACTATACAGAATCGCCAGCGTCACTGAATACTGAAGGAGACATCTCTTTTCCGCACATGAGGGAAATTCACCACTCTTAACGAAAAACATGCATAGTGGTAATATTTTGTCTAAATTGTCGGCTCCAGTGGCGACGGGGCCGACCTGTCCTTGCCTGCTGAACTGAGGGTAGTGGGTTCGAGTCCCACCTGGGTGGATTTTTCACCACTCAGAACATGGGTGTTTGTGTTCGTCCATTGTTATAAACACTCGATGTAAAAGGCCGTTAGTGCGGTTTTCTAGGATATGGAAATAAATAAATAAGTTCATTTCTGCATTATGGTTATCATAACTTATAACGCTATGGTTGCCCCTCCTAGCACATGACTTGATATCATCTATTGTAATATTTGCTTGTGCAGTTTGATAGCTGGCGCCAGGTTCTGGCATGCGTTTTCGTTGCTGCTTTTTTTGGTGTGTTAGTAATCCTTTTTCTCTTCAGGAGCCGACGAATAAATACCTTACTCTCCAGCGCAACCACACGGCCGGCACGGCAAATACACCAAAAAAAGGCAGCAACGAAAATGCATGCCAGAACCTGGCGCCAGCAATCAAACTGCACAAGCAAATGTTACATAACTACCTTCCCCCCCCCCCCCCAAAAAAAAGAAAAATCTTCACAAACAAAATTGAAAATATACAATACCTATCGAACCACCTTCATGTCTTTTAAATGCCAGCTTCCCGCGGGTTTCCCATTAAGCGACACGAAGTCGTACACGTCATGAGAACGTGTGTCCGCCACTCTAAATGGCCCGATATATTTCGGCTCGACTTTAGCCGTTTTAAAATCTACAGCGCTGGAATTGGGAAAGGTCTTACGTCAAACGAGGGTCCCTTGACTCAATTCTTCCTGTCAACGTCGTAAGTTATAATAATGTGCTTGGCGAATAGAGGCCTTCTCCTGTTCTGCTTCCGCTCGGCGGTGTTTGTCAACCAAAGATTTCTTTAGTCCTTCAGCATAGCGGCATGGTTCAAATTCTCGTATTTCACCAATGTCAAGGTCTCGATATAAGTTTCCGAAGTGCCCTGCCAAAGATCAATATTGCAGGAGAAAATCCTGTCGTTTCGGACCCCACAGAGCGTAAGGCAAACATTAAATCCGAGAGGTTTTCATCCCATTTACGCTGGGCACCTTCACAAAAAATCGCAATCATAGTTTTCAGGATCTGATTAGTCCGTTCACACATGTTCGCTTGTGTGTGGTACGGGGCAGTGTGATGCAATCGAACACCATCCAGGTTGCAAACCCTCCGCAGTATTTGGCCAACATATTGAGGACCGTTATCGGTAATAATAATCGCGAGACAACCCCATTCATTAATTACGTGAGTGCGAAAGCATTGAGCGACATGCTGGCTTTTGATGGATCGTAGCGGTATGGCTATCGGCCACCGAGTACATGTGTCGACGAACATCAAAACATATTTGGAACCCCTCAGTGGCCTCGAAAACGGACCAATTATATCGGTAGATACATCCGTCCAGAGTTTCATCAACCTCCATGGTTCCATGATACCCGCGGGTTTGGCGCGTTCCGCCTTAAATATTTGACAGTTCCGACATTCCTGCACGAAACGTACGACGTCCCGTCTCAGCCCAGGCCAAAAATAAAACTTTTGAACATTTCTCCGGGTTAAAAAAACCAAATGGCCTCCCCTGTGGCCCGACTGATTGATGCGTAGCACCTCCTCTCTGTTTTCTGAAGGCATGACCAACTTCCAGCCTTCCGGCTGTTTAAGGATAGAGCCCTAGGCATATAACCTCCCTTATATTATTCGGAAGCGGGGATGAAGGTCAGGATTCTTTTCCACTTTGGCCCGCAATTCTAAATACCACGGGTCTGTGATCCAAGTGGGGTCAAACGAACCCACGCCTTCCAACGCCACTATACGCGATAACGCGTCGGGGATGACGTGCAATTTACCTTTCCGATGGATAAGCTCGAATGAATATTGTTGGATTTGGGAAATCCACTTTGCAAGGCGACCTTGAGGGCTTTGGCAGTTGAACAGCCACGTATAAGGGAGGCGTGATCGGTAACCACAGTGAACCGGTATCCTTATATATTAGGTCTAAACTTGTTGATCGAAAACAACACCGCTAGGCACTCTTTATAATTCTATAATTTCTCTCGGACGAAGAAAGAGTGCGTGAGCAATAAGCCACAACATGCTCTAATCCGTTTATTTCTTGAGATAGTATTACCCCACCCCCCAATTCCTACCTCAGAGGCGTCGCATTGTATCGCGAAGGGATAGTCAAAATGAGGGCAAGAAAGGATGGGTGCCGAGACCAAATATTCCTTCAATTTTTTAAACGCTTCACCGTGTTATTTCTCCCAGACAAAAGCCGGATTTTTCATTTTCAGCAAATCGGTCAGCGGCGTGGCTACGGTGGCAAAATTGAGGACGAATCTCCGGTACCAACTGACAAAGCCCAGGAATCTTTCAAGTTCCGTCTTGTTGGTAGTAGTAGGGTAATTCCGAACCGCCAACACCTTATCTGGATCCACGCGCAGTTTACCGCCCCCAACAATATACCCTAGAAATTTCAAGTGAAATTTCACAGAACAGCACTTCTCTGTATTAATACGCAATCCTGCATTTCTTAACCGACGAAAAACTTCTCATACGTGCTCTAAATGTTCGTCTAACGACTGACTAACCACCACGATATCGTTCAAATGGGCGAAGCAATGCGGTTCTAATTCAGGCCCAAGAACGCGATCAATTAAACGCTGAAATGTGGTCCCTGCGCTGTGTATGCCAACGGGCATAACATTGAAATGGAATAAGCCCCTACCTGGAATAGTAAAAGCCGTTATCTTCTTTACTCGAGGGGTGGAGTTCCACTTGCGAATAACCTTTTTCCAAATCTAACGTCGTAACATTCTTCCCCGCTCTCAATTTATCGAGTATACTAGACATGTAAGGAATAGGGTATGCTTCCACTTTGCTTACGCTATTCAATTTCCGAAAATATACCACAAATCTCTTAGAGCCATCTTGTTTCGGAACCAATAAAACCGGATTCGACCATGAGCTATGAGAAGGCTCTATGACCTCGGAAGCCAACATCTCGTCTACTTGGCGATTTATTTCGCTTTGGATAGCCGGAGAAACTGGGTAATACCTCTGTTTGATCGGCGTATCCACATCCAACACAATTTCATGCTTAACCACATTCGTCCGTCCCGGAACCAACTCAAATAATTTCAATTCCCTATCCAAAAATCGCATTAAAACATTGTCTTGCACGGGGGACAAGGAATCATTATTCGCTACTTCCATAAATTGGCCGCTGAAGGAACTATGTGGGTTAGATGGGTGCAGAGGAGAAATCTCACTACCATCCGACATCTTAATGGTAAAAGTTGCAAAATCTAAACATGCCCTTATTTTCCGTAGAAAATCCGCTCCCAAAATTATACAATAAGTCATGGTTGGCACAATATCGAAACGAAATTCGGTTACTCTGCCAGCAAAATTTACAAGGATGTCCACAAAATTAGAAATATTTGACCGACTCCCATCCGCAAATTCTGTCTGAGTTACCTTGGTGCCTATGGATACATCAAGACCTCCCAACTATGACTCCACGGTTGAATTCACTAAGGATTGTAGAGTAGATTCACATAGAGTAGAGCCTGAGTCTAACAAGGCGGGCCACTTTTTGTCAAAAATGTCCAACTCTATGAACATCCGCCCGTCCCGTTCGCGTCCCGGGAGGTCATCTTTCTTACTCATGAAAGTCCTCACTCTATTCAGCCAGTCGCTCCAGCGGCTATCTAATCCGGGCGGTCTTTGTATGAATGTGAGGGGTTTTACGCCCGATCTTAAGACGCCTCGTTCCCATTTCCCGAGCATCGACAGGTTACCACTGTTTCCCCCGCTTGGCCGCAACGGCGGGATAATTTCATAAGCGACTTCTTGCATTGACGATAATAATGGTCCAATTTCCACAATTCCAACACTTAAGTAATACCCCAGAGCTTGCCTCGACCGTCGGTCTCGCCGCGGTCATTACGAAATGTGAGTCCTGCCGCTGTCTCATTATTGGTACAAACTTCATGTCGAAAGTTTAAAAATTATTACTTATGTCATTACCAATGCTATATCAATGTGCGAGAAACCTCGGAGATACTTCATTAAAGAATTTGTTAATGTATGTCAAATATTGCTCCCGTGCTTGCTGTTTTTGGGAAGTAAAATTGCAAGTAGGGCACCTAAAACAATGTAATGTGCAAAAAATGCCTTGGCTCTCTGTGTGATAGAAGGCGGAATCTTTGCCCTCATTTTTTTAGCTATGACTAACCAATCGTCGGAGTGACTGTATCTAAAAATGGTACTCTCCTCAGTCAACTACAGTGAGCATTGCACAGAAAAATGAATATTCTTACTTTTTTTACTCCTTTTAATATTTTTACTTTAAAATGTTTACTTATGTTTCATAAACTATTTTCAATATTTTTTTCATTTTTGGGAAAAATATAAAATCATTTTGCCACATTTCTCACTACTTCCACTTGAGTAGTGCAAAAAAGGAAAAACACCAAGGTCACCTCAAGAGCACAGCAAACAGAGACTGCCTGCAAAGCAGGCAGCAGGTCTTCTATTAGTTTCTTAAAAATCACACGATTCATAAAACATGTGGAACTGAGAAGAACAACATAATGTGTATGAATCACAAACTCTAGGAATTGATTCCATTTCATACTCTTCAGAAATGCAATTTCTACAAACTTCTAATAATGTGTGGGTTGATTTTTCTTTTAGTGTATTGTACATGCATAGTTTTCATTTCTTTCATATTTTCCTAATTTACCATTCTTAAAAAAAGTTTAATTATTATTAAATTATCCTAAAAACGGGCTATATAAATAATTATTAAGACAATGAAGTGAGTTGTAAAATTAATTTGGTGGGGGAAGGGAAGAAGATAAAAAAATATTTTACAAGGGGATGGGAATGAGTCACTGAGCAAGGAGGGGTGTGTACCATTGATCCTACTCATGCTTGTGGTATCAAAAATGACCAAACTTATTCTATTGATGATAAAATTGCAAAATAATAGATTTTTTTTAAACTGGCCAAAATAAAATGCCTGATTCCTCTTTTAAAAAGTATGGAGCATAATTTCACGAGCTTCAAGGTCGGGAAGATGTTCAGGTAGCCATTTAATAAATTGTTATATGGAGGCAGCGGGGAAATCAATACTGGAGAGAATTGATGCAGGTACTTTGAAAAATAATTAAAATTATTTTTGGAGAAAAGGTTTTAGTGATCTCCTGATGAGATCATAGGAGGAAAGCTAGAGGTAGTCAATTCATGGTCGTAAGTGGGGTTTAGTGGGTTTTAAGGGTATGCGTAAACTGTGTGTGGTGTTGAACATTGGGAAAATCTCATTACTGCTGGTATTTTGAACCTTAGTCTTTGACATCTGCAATTTTTTGACATATCCTTAAATGTACTAACTGAGCTTTCATTGTAATGACATACCTACTTTTTCTTTTTCACTCAAGTTTCATTCTCATTTCTCACGTTTGGTTTCAATCTCGGTTCAAAAGAGGTTCATCGGTATGTTCTCGAAGTAGTTCCTATGAAGACGCTACAGTATGTTCTACCCTAGTAGAAGGATCCCACTATCATATTGAATCATGTGTATTTAATCTACGAACTGCTTTGTAGGAATTGCTACAGGAGATCTACTTCTAAAACTAACTCCTTATTTGTAATTATATGTTTTAGATAGAGATGGCTCCATAACAACAAATCTCATTTAACTTATGCACTCATTTGTTATTAGATATATGCGATTAGTCTCAGTAAATAAATTGACAATGAGGCATTTAGACAGGCAACCTAATAGGGGCTAATGTTTCTTTCGATTCATTTTTTCATATTAGAAAAAAAGTGAAACAAAGCAACCAAAATAGTAACAAAGTTTTTAAATATACTAATACGTCATTAATAAAAATTAAGTTTATTTTAATTTTATCTATAATTCCGTATGCTGAATGTTGATATGCTGTAGTAGACGGGCTGGCCTTATTATAGTAGACTGCCTCGTTGCTATTGCTTGAGCTTGAACATGACATCTTTCAGAGACAATATGGAATCGATAAGTAGATATGAAGGAGATGTACAATATTGGATTTCGACTATTATTTTTTAAAATTACTTTCTCCGGTCGGAAAATATAATTGCAATGCCATCTCCTTGAGAATAAAGCAGCGCACCTGCATTGATGTGGTAATTACCAGTAAATCGAAGCTAATGGTAGCTCACACCTAATAATTTTCATATTTTTATGCATGGAAGGACCAAAAATAGCTTTCAAATTGCACGCAATATCATCTGAATTTTCTTAATTTTCTATAATTTAATAATGTAATAACGCAAATAAGGGGAAAATTTCTGTTTTTTTTTTACTCCTCTTCGATAGTTGAGCACATAAATAGCTGGTATTGATGGATTTTCCGTTGACGTGATAGGGGCTTTGTCAAAAATTGATTAGAAGCGCAAAGCTTAGATGTATCATACATTTAATGACCCACCTCATCGAGTATCAAAGCATGTCATCTCTCATACACACCATATTCGACCTTTCAAGCTTCCCTTCTCCTCTGGGATACCCTTTTGCTACAAGCACTTCCAAGTCTCCAGGATGTCCCTCATAATCTCCAGGTCATTATTGCGCGCCATATAACCCAGTGTGACACAACGTACTGCCGGCGGACTTCTTGGTTTCCTGCAGTAGACCAAGTCATGGTGTCACAGTTGAGCCGTGGTGGTGGAGGTGTCTCTGGATTAGACTCAGCTGTATGGTTTACCCATGTTCCTTATTTTCTTCCTTACAAAATCAGAGTATCTGTGTTTCCTGTGTTTTAATAAAAGAACAAGTACATATTTTGATTGAATGCTAATCCGTGGCTTAATTATATGTAAAGTATCTGGAGTTCATACATCTGTTTGTTTTCGTTGGATTTGAGGTATTGAATAAGTTATTTGTTTTCAATTTCTTATGGAATGCTAGTAAAATATGAATAGTTTAACATAAATTATAATATTATTATGTTATATATAATATTTGATATAATTAAATAAATAGTTTATCGGGGAAAATTGGAATTAGGATCATGAAAATGAAGTTCTTTGAAAACCTTGAAGGTTTGCCTCCTCGAGCAGTCAGCAGAAGAGACGATTGAGGGCACACGTACGTGTAGAATGGAATAAAGTTAGCATAGAGGCTAGTGGGTATCAGATGAAAGGCAAAGGCCTAGGAGCGATGGACGAAGAGGGTTTATCAAACATTCTCTATTGATTCGAAATTTACTTTTACGGACGATGATTCCAGTAAAGGTCAGAGAATCATGTGGTTTTGAAGAAGCATCAAACACTGGGAACTATCTCCCAAACATACACATCATTCATATATAATCAGTGGCTCGTATTTACTTTGAATAAAAGAGAAGCATTTCTTACTTTTACGCATGGAAAGCTTGTGCAAAACAAAATACAGATTCAAAACAAAACCTAAACCATATCATGATATTAAAATAACCATTCCACTTCAGAATTAGGGGGGCAAGGATAGAAATCGAAGGATTGTAAGCGGTGAGATAAAAAAGATATTTCTGCTTATTGTTCTCGTTTCTTTAAATCTTTTTACGGTATTTCTTCGATTAGTTAGGAAATAGATTGTGTCATGGGTTATAAAAAGGAAGCCTTTTTTACGCGAAATTGAAAGAAACCCTGTTTGTAGTCTAAGTTTTTAGATAACGTAAAATAAAAGTATCTTTTTGATAAATTCTTACAGATTTTCACAACAGTAGGAAAAAAAAACCATACCTTATATCCGATTCTTAAAAACACATCTACATTTTGGTGGAAGAACTTATCAATATATTACGGTCGTATGCCCATTCCAAATGTTTTACCCTTGTGTCTCCTTTTTATCACTAATTTTCTTCATTATTTGATAAGTTTGTATAACTTTTGTTCTCCACTGGCACATTTTTTTACTATCACAAAGGATCGATCACTTTCGATTTCATTTTGTAAGAATGGCAGACGAGATATTTCATCCGGAATGCCAAAGTGCCAAAGTTTTCCGCATCATGATATTCACTTCCCTACGCACGGCAGAACCAACTTATAAAGGGAACTCGGAATGACGGAAAGAAAAACGGGGGATCTGGCAACAAATTCCGACCAGATTGGCAGAGCCCTTCCCCCCTACTCCCCCCTCGACTCCCCCATACACGTCCTTCTCAAGTGCCCCTCACTCACCGGCCCTCGTTCCATCAGTCGCCGTTCTCCCTTAACACGCCACCGTGCGAGAGCCCAACCAAACCCTTCTCCTCGCCACCCTAATCCTAACCCGTCTGAGCTCGCCCAAAAACACAGCTCATTAAACCCGAACCCTAGCAGCATCCTTGAGCTTCCCTGTCTCGCCTCATTTTTTCCATTCTGCAACCTGCGAGACTTCCTGAGACCATGCTGCCGCCGTCTTCCTCTTTTTATTTCCAAAGAAACCTCGATCTTCATAAGATTCGTTACATATTTCGCCGTCAAGCATTCATTCTAGAAAAAAATGTCGTGCCGGGGAAATGTCAACGCCGGACAATGCAATGGGTAAAAAAAATACATATAAAGTCAAAAAGAGAAAAACAAGTGTTAAGATTCTCTAAATAATTCTGAGTGTCTCAAGATGCGTATGTTCCTCACGTGATATATAACAGGGCTGAATAATGTTAATATAAAATTCACTTTAAAGAGTTTTTTTGCCCATCCACTGCCCATGCCCATTTCACTTCCTAAAAATGTGATACTAACACAAAAACTTCATTTCCGTTGAGCGATCGAAGAAAGCTTGTCGAAAAAAATACAATGAAGAATAATAAAAGTTTTTTCTTTAAAAAGATGTTCACAAATGCATTTCATTGGATTTTTACCATCCAGGGAATGACTTAGTGAGTACACGAATGTAAAAAATATGTAATGGGTACAAGGATATCTCAATAATTTTTTGGAGGAGAAAAAAGTCAATCCATGAGGATACCACTAGAAAATTCGTAGAGTTCGTTGAAAGCTCGACCATTTCCCATCTTATCTCCTTGACAGAAATTAAAGGCAAAAATGACAGAAATGAAAACCGTTCATGACCTAGAGTGCCTACCAGTATTTCTAGCCCATAGTTTGATTTATTAGCCAGCTTCCGGTAAAAATTTGCGATTTTATTTCTAAATGTAATATTATTGAAGCCCCAATTTTATTTTAATATTCTACATTCATTTATAACTTCTCACATCAATAACTTTTTTTATCTTGTGCTCAACAGTAGGGAGCCTTAGGAAATTGTTGATGAAATACGTTTTTCGCGATTTTTTAAAGGTATACCAACGATAGTAGCATTAGAACTATTTTTGCGATGATTTTCATTTCGTTTTCTGCAAACATGTATTTAATAATACACTATCTTATATAATATTAAGAATTCTTGAAAATTATAGATAAAAAAGCCTCAATATGTTAAATATAGGAATTCCATCACCCGCTTTCTCTCGCTGTGTCACAAGCGTTAATAGAAATGGAGAACCCTTGAGGTGTTTCATGTGGGCTAGCCCTCATCAGACGAACGAATAATTAAAATAAAAGGCTTATAGTCAATACTTCTGACGTAAAATAAACATTTTTCTTTGGAAGTAGTTAAATTTGAAGTCTTAATTTTAGTCACTAGATGTAGCAAAAAAGTCACAAGCTTGGAGAAACTGATACCAACCCCCTCGAATGCGCATTAACTTTACAAACAGAATGATAGAGAAATACATTCACCGGTATTTATGGTATCTGGATGCAAATGCCGGTTGAAGAATTGTATTTTGAAAGTTAGGTTCGAGCATGCCACGATCCTTCAAAAATTGGAGCCAAGTTTTCTTCACTCGGTCAGCTACGCTGGAATACTCGATGATCCCCTTCACTCAGCACCAAACCACGCAATTTACCTTTCCCCCGAGTCATCACTCGCCCTCCCGGCTGCAAACCCCAAAGTACCACTCCGTCATGACTCCAGCCCATACTTTATCATGCGCTGTGGTTTTTTTTTGCGGCCCACGCAATTTGGTCCACCCAACCCACCGCCTTACCGTGCGCGGAATCCAACATCTCATCCGCCTGCCAGCCAGCCACTGGGTATTTCTCAAAACATCGCCCATTTTTCTCCAGGAAGGGCGTCCCGCGAGCTTCATTTTGGAATATGATCTTGCGCACAATGCACAGGCCAGAATAACCCATACATCCTAGGCGCAAAGCTATTCGTAGAAGGATGAGATTCAACAGGAGTGTGGGTAGCCTTCGTGGCTCTATTGATGAATGGCGTGAGAGTATGTTCGGCTATTTCTTCATTCATTTCTGCATTCATCCGTTTGCTTCATTTGTACACCTTGGTAAATGAACGTCTTGATGAATATAAGTTCATCATGCTCATTCTACTAAATCAGATCCTTGGACAGGAATGCCCATGATATTCCAGACCGTTAAGGCCTTCTCTTCACTATTCCATCAAGAAATTATTTTTCGACGTTAAAAAAACAAATTCTTTACAATGTTTTCTTTTCTTTTGGAAACCCAAAATTTCCGTTCTACTCAGAACTCACGTATTTTAACATTATATCCTCTATCATTCCCTTTCCGTTTACGAAAACACGGGAATCCCTGTGTACATACATTGAAGATGAAAAACCGCCGGTCCGATCATTTCAATTCCACTACTTCCCAAAGATGTGTTTCGTCCAGTGCGACCAATTTTCTGACAGCAAAATAGTTCCCTTTATGCGTTTAAGTCCGTGTCTGCTAGCTCAAAGATTTCTGGTTCGAGTCCCACCTAGGTGGATTTTTCCCCGTCTAAGGCATGGTCGTGTGTGTCCGTATATTAATATTTGTTAACGATGCTCAATGAATATTGGTCTTAAGCACCTTTTTTGTGGATAATAACAAAAAAAAACAAATAATAAATATTTTTTAAAACGCTGAAGTGTTGTACGATTCAGAAACTTTGCCTCTGCGCTAAAAATGCAAGAGTCAACTGGACGCTTCTGAGATGTGGGCAGCGTAGAGAGATGATATTGGTAAACGCTGGGTAGAGTGGATGGCAAATATTAAAGAATATAATAGAACAGGAAGGATTTGGCGTTTTCACGGCGAACAAGGCTGATGAAGTTTTCTTTCTTTTTCTCGAAATGCTGATGTCGACAACGTTTCGGAGGCTGTCTCTGGTATCAACTTCAGGGCTGAGCGCTGTAGGCGATGACAGCCGCTGAAATTTTGGCAACCATAGCATTCCTGGCCCGGTGGGAAACCCGAGAAAACTTCTTCAGTATGGTGGGAGATGATAGGACGATGATAGGATAAATTTGGGGAGGGCAACAAATATGGCTGCGGGACGATTTAAGAGGCAAATTTACGTCTGGAGAGTTGCTATACATGGGAATATATTGAGCAAGCATGAGAGAGAAAGATTAAGAATAAATAATTTGGACGTTATTTATAATATAAACATATTTTTGGACCACAAATAATATATTGAAGGATATTGTTCTTGAGTAATGGTCAAATTTTATAATGCACTCAAGTAGACATAACCAATGTTTAGTCAAATTTAATTTCCTCCTCAGGGCTAAAAAATTATATCACTGAACTAAATCATGATAATGTAGAACACTGCTTTTTATTCATAGACATAATTTTAAAAATTTGTTAATTATCGTATATATATATAATTAAAATTTTTGAAATAAATTTGACTTATTCTGAGTGTGTGAAATAATAGTTTACTAAGCAGCGTAAATCAGTTATTTACAATTCATAGGACACAAAATAGAATTTAAAAATTAAGTTATACGGATAATGGATCATTCGGCAAGGAAAAGTTGAAACATGCTCCCTGTGGACAGGGAAATTATAAAGACGACTGCACTGACATAGCCATAATTTGGTTGGATTCTTTGATTCGAGGGCTGGTCACCTTCTTCAATAAGTCAATGCTTTTGTGCAAGGCATCCATCCACTTCCTCTGATTCAACTTCTACACGATACTTTCTTTCTCATTTGTTTTCCTCTGAACCAATCAAAAACATTCACTCCATCTCCAGATCCACTTCCAGTCAACTAAGTCATCCTCTACTTACTACTGCCTATCGATATTGGGTTTCCATCCTGTTGACTAAGGTTCCAATCCCGGTTAAATTTAGTGGAATCCCGATCTCAACTTTGTTTCTGTATGGAGATGACTTAATGTATAGTACTCCGTCTGACGAATGGGGTGTTAAACCGTGGTCCCCTAGGCGTCTCGTGAGTAGGATAAATTTTTCAAACATTGCGATGGGAAAGTTTGTCAAGAGTTACTCATTCTAAGTGGAAAATGCTGGGTTTATTCTACGCAACTAGACTGTGGCGTATCATACACGATCACATCCCTTTTTGCTACAATGTACTATAGGGACGAGAATAACTGGTTCGAATAAACCCCCGCTGGTTCAGTGGTGTAACTGGATTACACACCTTACCGGCAATTGGGAGATCCTAGTTTGAATCATGGTCAAGTTAAATGATTGTTTTTAATGGCGAATTTCACCCTTCTTGGTGTATTACAGTAGGGTAATACAAAAGGCAAGTTTATCTCCGCCCCTCCTAGAATACCCATAAAATCCTTTCCCTACCAGCCTACCCACCTATCCATAATAGCGTAAATGACCTAAGGAGTTTGTACCCTCCCTAAATAAACAATGTAGAGACCATATAAATTTCTGATGCCCGAAGTCAAGGGATTGAAGGGAGAAAAATTTAATGAGTTTAAAGGAAGAGGGGAAGCCATGGGCAATTGGTCTCTGTTTCTAGATAGAGCAAACGGAATTTGTGGAGTTAGAAAGGGAAAGACCCGGGCTATACACCACTCCAATCCCTCCCTTCAGAAACAGAAGGCCGGAAGAGGACGGTATCTAAACAACCAACCCTTTGGCCCAGCCCTTCTTTACGGCAGCCCAGCCCCCACTGACACGCCCCGGCTTCCCCGCCAGCCGCCCGCGCTCACCTCTCCCCAATCTCCCCAATCATCGGCCCAGCAAACCTTTCGTACACGAGCCGCACTCACAAGCAATTCGCACCCACGCCAAACATTTCACGTGGCCCTGCGAACACCCCTAATACAGTCCCGAGCTATCCCTTTCCTTTTTACTCTCTCTTCCACGCGTCCAGATGACTATCGTTTCTTTACCAGTCTCTTTTGACCATAATTCCGAGATCAATATGCTAAGACCTGAAAAAGTAGGTGATTTATTGCTCTGTTACTCCATCGAATTTTCGTAGAAATATGTATCAAATAGATCATCCATTGATGAAAAGGATACATCCATGAGTCCAGGTAAAGAAGGAGGGCATTTATTACTATTACCATTGCATATTTGTAGAAGTTTTTACCAAGTTTATGACCCGTCCATGAAAACACAACGTCCTTGAGTCTACGTCAAACCATAATAATTATTCATTGGTCCATAAAAAAAGGAGTTTGAGCGAAATCGGTTGAGTGTGAAAATGCCACTTCTTCATGGAAAATTGTTCTGATAATAATCTTTTTTTGCTAGATATTTAAATAAACATAAATTAACCTGAAGTTAGAAAATATTACAAGTGGTAAAAAATGGATTACAGATGGATATTGATGGAATTAAAATGTCGTCAAAAGTAACTTTGAAATTTCCACTGCCTTCTTGTAAGCTTAGCATTGGGCTACTAAGGGTTCTAATTTCAATAACCCAGAATACAGACGGAGTATTGAACAGAATTTCCGGTTATTTCGGTGGCTAGGAAAGAGTGCATAATCGCATTCTTCAAGAAACTCATGATTTATCGCTCTAGAACGTTAACGTAACGGATTATCAAATTAATCAAAGCCCAATTAGGGATCGGTTGGCTGTGGAAAAGGGAGCAAAGGATCACTATTCCGAGAGTTGGGGTACAAACCCAGGTAGTGGCGGAGATTTTCCACTGAAATCACTATTACTCCTTGCTCGAGTGCTTACTAGGGTGCTATGCAGAGAGCATCCTCCAGACACGCCATATTCGATATAATGGACGGACAAGAAGACAAAGGAGGAAATACTTGGTATGGTAGATGAGGAGAGGAAACTTCTGGAAGGGATTAGGAGGAAGTAGAGTAGGTGGTTTGATGAAGTTTATGGTATGTGAAGGGTTGCTGAAGGTCGTGATAGAGGGGAGGATGTTGGGTAAACTAGGAATGGGCGTGTTCAGGAAATAGATTTTATAGACGGGATGAAGAAAAGTAGGAAGTATGCTGAGATGAAAAAAGAATTATTGAAAGACAGGGCCAAGAAATAATGCGAGACGTGAAAATACCTAGAGGATTTTTACTTACCTTCATTTAAACCTACCAGAACCGGTTCGTAACCACATAGTATTAGTGTGCTTACTACACATCTAGCAGCATTCCAATTTGAAAATATAATTCCATAAAGTAACTTTAACTGCCCAGTCTTAGGAATGGTTGCCTATATGAGATACTGGTGAGTACATTGAGTGTAAGTTTGGAAACATCGTTCTCCATGGAGCCCATACTGTCAACTATATATGGAACGCTTTTTATTTATGCAGAATCAGTCTTTTCATAATAGTAGTCGTAGTATTGCAAATAAAGTTGCTACGCCTACTAAGGTTGTTTAGCAATTACTGCCTGACACTTGTAGGCAGGGTGAACAGTACCCAAAAGGTATTGGACGGTCACTCATCCAAATTCAAGCCGATAACAACGATACTTCATCGAGTGAGTATAGTGGTATTTAAACTAGGTTGCAAACGCATATACCAAGTGTGACGCCAATAACGGGAATGGCTGAAGGTCCAAGCGCCACCATGCTCCACTGCGACAACACCGGTGTTACCTCTGGTACTCCAAATTGGTGAGCTATCGTGGCAGGTCAATATCCAAATTGCACTAGAGAGGCACTTAGGCAAAATTAGTTGCAGATTTTATAAAGTAACGAAAACTATGACATCAAGGAAAGAAGTTGATACTTCAGTATGAATTCGCAGCTGCAACAGACGCGCACGTTAAAATTGAACTCGGTCAACCGCCCCGCGTCCAAATACACACGTTCCCGGCAGGCACGCGAGGGATTCGGGGAGCTAGGACGTGCATTCCCTTCTCCACGGACGCGAGCCACCGCCCTTGGCCGTAAAGAATTCACGGGAGGCACCCATGACCCCGTAAATGCCTTCGCGAGGGAGGGATGAGGAGGGACGACCCCTTTGGCTGCGATGCACGCGTGAGTTGAAGCCGGCACGAGGAAACGCCACCACCGCGGGCATAGAGAGAATAAAATATGGCCGCCACCCGTTCGCAGAATGGCAAGAGGAGAGATAGAGAGGGAGGGAGAGATGGCAACGGTGAGGGAGGGAGAGAGGGACATAAACTATGTACAAAAGGCCGCGTGTGAATGGACTGAATAGACGCGGATGTGTTACGTGAGGAAAAGAGGGATGAGCGTATAAAGGAAGAACGAAAGAGGACTGGAAGAAGGAACGGGAATCGAATGTTCGATATTCACGAAACATCGATATGAATGATATGACGGTGGATGTTTTCCTCAGCAATTGTTTCTCACCGATGTTTTCATGCCCAATGTGTATAAAGCTTCCTAAAATCGTAAACTTTCACGCAAAAAAGTCATCTCACACTAAACATAACTTAAGAAACTAGCGTTGATAAAGGCTGGTTCAAATGAATTATTTTAGGGTAGCGGGACGATACGGATGTAAGCGAACACCTCATTTTGTTCCATATTTGGTTTTAAACACGCGAAAGTTGATGTCATTCGCACGATTTGGACTGCTTCTTTGACATCATAAGTCCGGCAGTCCTAAACAACCGGAAAAAAGGGGAGAATAACGCCTCGGTAGCTTAAGGTAGTTTGGGCGAAAAATCAATTCACCTAGAATTTGATGAATTTGGCCTCATTATAAATAAAAAACTCATCTTTCCAATGATATCACAATATCAAGCCCTTGCCCCAAACTATTTTTCAAGCAATTTGCCTAAAAATATCAGCTGTTTTACATGGGATAGATTACGATTGTGCGCTCCAGAAGGAGAATATTAAAAACATTAGGAAATTTTAGCACATAGATTTCGTCAAAAACTAACAATGTATAGTTTGCATGTATTCTCAACTATTTACTCGTATAAAAATTATTCTATCATTCACCGAAGTAATATATACAGAATCACAAAAAAAACCTGCTGTTTTGGAGGGTTTTCAGCCGTACGGCGCGAAAAAATGAGTCAAGTTAGAGACTTATGTAGCTTCATTTATTTAATTACTGAGAACTTTGGTCATATATAACTATATTTTTGCGCCATTATTACTACAGTATTTATTTCATGCTTCTTACAGACTCTGAAATTAAAAATTAAAATTTGAATATGGTATCCATTATGGCTAGGGAACTATCTCGCTCAAACCACCTTAAGTAGCTAAACCATTCGGTGCGATATAAATGGATAGGGGTTTGAGTACCAGTCAAAATCAATGATTTTTTCTCAGTGGTTTTACGCGCCGGTTCAAACTTAACACAACTAAGAACTCAACTTAAGAGCGTAACTTAAGACAGATGGACGTTAGAACGTGGGTCAGATAGTGTTCACAAAACCCCTTTTAGGCATAATATGACGCTTAAGAATTTTACCATGAATATTTAAAGTCAAATCGTTGAATGGTCAATAATGAAGAAGATCAGAAGCTAGCTCGGCTAGTAAATATGCATAACTAGAGACGAGACAACCAAAAATGTCATTCCTACACTTAGCTCAGGCTACAGACGCCCATGTCTTCAAACCGTCCCATCCAACGAGAAAACATTATTTTCTTATGATTAGGAATTGGATTTTTCTTCCATGAACCGGAATGGTTCCATTTCCACGCCATAAGTTGGCTCTTACATAGGCATTTTTAAAAATTCCGATCCATTTTGTTGCACGGATATAATTGCTCGGGGATAATCAGAATGACAAGCGAAATCAGTTCTCATGGAACTCTCATACTCCATGGAACCATTGAACTATAATGAACGACGCAACGTTTCCTGCACTACAATATGGACTGAAGAAGAGGATATCTAGTTCGAAACAAACCCCGCTAAAAATACATTTCGATGGCAAGATGGTGGTCATTGACACACGTGACCAACTATTCGGATCCAGGTTCGAAACTCGGACAAGGCAAATTCATTTCATGGCGAATGTCACCCTTTAGGCGCAAGTAAGTCTTTGCACGCATGCGTGTGACTACGCACCCGGAAACTTGTGCATTTCGCAGCAATATTGGTTTAAGAACAATCAATTATCAAATTTTTTTGAAACCTGGAAGATATTATGAGAAGGCAGAGTAAAGACTTGGTCGGAAAAAGTAATGGGATTGGCGAAGGTCGTGATAGAGGAGAGTAGATTATGGTGGGTACGCGGGGAAAGGGATGAAGGAGAATAGGTTTTATGAACAGAAGGAAGAGAGGTAGGACACATAATGGTACGAAGGAAGAAATAGTGAAAGACGGTAGGGCCCGTGCCTGTCAAAATCTTAATAATTATTACTCACTGCCATTTAAACCTACCTTAAACTCCGTATTAAAAAAAATGGAAGCCATCCCTTGAAAATCAAGGCGTAAGCCCATGGGCAAACATTTATATTGCTTGCTAATACCAGTACCTTTTAATAGTTTCTTGTTTACTGCACAATATACGACATTCGAAAGCAAAGTGAAGGATTGGGTTGGTTTAATCGGCAAGATTATTGGTTTCTAATACGTCATCATTAGACAAGGTTCGAATTTCTTCGGTAAAAGATTATTTAGCGAGATTTCAATCCATACTTGGATGGTAAACAGAAAGCACATCAAGTACAGTGCTCCGTATTTTGGATGCAATGTGATATGGCAATGGAACCAGAAATTATTTTATTTCTAAAAGAAGTTCCAGTTACGGGAGCAGGTTTCTCTCATTTCTCCGAATTATCATTGTTATACAGTCTTTCTTAAATTACTTTAAAGGCGAAATTGACATCAACTATCGGTCACCTCCCAAAGTAAAGAATTATCAGGATTCCTTCGTAAATATTAAAGAACAACATGCAGTATCGTAAGGCATATTTATATGGTAAAGCCATAGTCGGAAAAACTGGTTGTAGATTGTTATAAATGTTTTTTTTTATAGAAAAGTTTATTTAATAACTCAGTGACTCAAGTAAGTAAATCATAAAATTTCCGCCAAACAGCGTTGGTTTTATTCCAACGCTAAGATTGGTATTTGGTTGTCTTCTATGGGGGGAGGGTATGGTTCCCAGGCCTAGTAATAATAGTGAAAAGGTGATGCCAAACGGCATCACCAAATAGTCATGGTCTTTTCTTACATTTCACTTTCTTTCCCTTTTGATATCATTACATTGTGTGATGCGTATCGAATGAAAAACATCGATAAAAAGGAATTGTAGTGGTGTTGCGAGCGGTGAGCGGCAGGTACGATGGCCGGCACGGAATAACGTACGAGGCCCGCGAAGGAATAACGTGCGAGGTCCAGAGAAGAGAGAAGTGAGGGGCAGACAGGGTTGAGGCGAGGGTGAGAATTGGCCGACGTGGTGGAAGATATATGGCTGGAGCTCCGTGGGAGACGGATAGAATGAGACTGAAGGCACGGGTCTAAAGGGTGAAATTCTGATGAAATTGAATCCATAACCTGTGTACGTGGAAAAGAGGAGGGGAGAGGTTTGACGTGCTGCTCCTAGGAACTTTCCAAACCTCTTTTCGTTATTCCTCACCTCCTTTCACATTTCACCCACGCCTCGCGCAGCCATCTATCGGCTCCCCGACGGAACGAGTTCTTATCCCTCGCACCATATTTTCTCTCCTGTCCTTACTTTCTGGACTCTCTTCTGCCTCCGTCTTCGTGCATCACCTATCCAACTTCTTCTTCGTCTTCCCCGGACATCGTATTATGTTTCTGCTAAGGGTGCATGACGGATTGGGAAACTGCTGCCACCAATTCACTCCTGCCAAATCTCTCCCGCTCTCGTTTTCCCGAACCTTCAGATCACCTGCCTTTCTTCGTATCTTCGCGAAGTTGTACTTTCGTCAGCTTTTCCTCTCTTCTTTAATCTATATTCCCTTCTTGATAAAATCAGCCAATTTGGAATAAAATGGACCATATGTGGCCAGTGAGAGTTACTGAGGATATGTAGGGAATGTAAAAGAGAAAAGTAACTTTTTACTCAAATAAATGTACTTATTATACTGCACAATTAACGATCATTCTCTTGTTTCCGTATTACCAAATACATAATTACCCGAATGAATTTCTCTCCCGAAAAAATAATCCCGAATCTATTTTCCCGAATCAAAGTTTCACAATATTTTGCCCACATACATTGATCCCGAACCAAGATTCACATATGGGTTTAAACAATAACAACAAATGAGCAGCATAGCAATAAAAGATAAAATTGTCAACGTAACCTTTGTATTTTTATTGAGTTTTGTTCTGAATGTCTGATTGACAGCAAACAGTCTTTGTTGCTTGCGCAAAATTCGTAATGGATAGCCCAGAAAAAGCCGGAAATGAATTAATAATGGTAAACATCAACCGGACTTGTACTCGGCTCATGGAGAAGTTCAAAAAGAATGTGTAGATGTAACTATTGCTGAACTAAGTTTAGTGAAAGAGTGAAAGCTACGTACCGAGCCACAAAAAAGTGAATTTACCTTTTAAAAAGAATCATAACGATAACTTCCAACTTTGGTACATAAAAGTATGAATTACACGCACTAGGCTAGCCATATCGCTGCGTTGTTATTTGAAAACGTTTTGCATGAAAATCATATGTTACAATTTAAATTGGTTAAAACATATTCCAAAATGATAGATAACATTCGAGAAAATAGAATCGTGATTTTTTTTTTGGAAATAAATTCATTTGGGTAATCAGCTATTCGGGGAACCGGATTCGAGAAAATGACCAGGAATCATGCTGCACTTCAATATGTAGGAGTTTGATGCTACTTTGATACTGACATAAAATGCAGATTTTTCTCTTCTTCTTAATTAATAATCCAATTAATACAATAAAATTACTTTTTATTCGGTCACCTGATTCTAAAAAATATACGACATCACACGTGTGATTTTCTGAAGGGCTAGTTGCCTAATGAGAGTTGTGCTCATCATTTTTGGAATAGCATGAGTCGTAAATCAGGTATCGATTGATTATTTTTCTGCCTTTTTTGTAACCAAAACATTGAGAAAGACCATGTTAAACATTTGGATGGAAATGTAATGGTGTGCTTAAGATTGCAAAAATGTACGAAAACGGCCCATTATTTCAAAATCTTAAGCATCAAAGAACGATAAGCGTTCAAAAAAGTTATTCTGTTACGGATAAATTCTGGAGAACTAAGTGAGTCACTGAATGCAAAAGATTCTAAATTATAATGGAAGAGTTAAAATAACTACGTTGATGTTCAGATAAAGAATTCCAGAGCATTGACTTAGCTACAAAAAAATGAGGGAGACAGAAAAGTATAGATATTTTTAATCAGAAAGCTACAGCAGTACAGTAAAAATCAGCAGTACAGTACATGTGCAGGTTTTTTATCAGGCAGAAAAAGGCTGACAAATAGCCCAAAAAGCTTTTCTTCAGTGTCATAACCGTTGTTAAAGTGATTTGTTTCCCTGTATATATATATATATATATATATATATATATATATATATATATATATATATATATATATATATATATATATATATATATATATATATATATATATATATATATATATATATATATATATATATATATATATATATATATATATATATATATATATATATATACATATACATGCATAAATAAAACAGTGATACACTAAACAAACACAGAAACACGCAAAAAGGACACTCACAAAAGAAAACTTGTACGTTTCGGCGTCAGGACGCCATCGTCAGCGGTAGAGGAATGATGAGTCCGCTTTGTTCCCTTGGGAAGGAAAGGGCAGAGAGGAAGGAGGGGGGGTAAGTGCGAATGGATAGTGGTGGGGAGAGAGAGGTGGCTATTGGGCTTTTAATTCAATGGGCTAGGTTTAGCCCGGGCTTTTCGAATGCTCTTGTCACCCAAATATGGGCGTATTCACGAATTTTCACGTCAACATTACCGGCGGATTCAGGAAGGGCTTCTATGATCTCTAGGGAGAAACAATCGTCAAAATTTTGAGAGTGGGAGGCGGTATGTTTGGGAATGGGATCAAGAAAAGGTGGAGTTTTGGTGGCATGGCGGTGATTGTTCATACGGATATTGAGGGGGGTGGTACATTTTCCCACATAGAAGGCAGGGCAGAAATTGCAGGAAAGGCGGTAGATGATGTTGCTGGTGGTACAATTGGCCGTAGAGGAAGATCTTTTGAGGGAGGGGGTGGCGGAGGGGCGGAGGAGAGAGCAGCATTTGCACCTCGGGCGTCCGCATGTTGAGGAAAGTGGCGGAGGGTGCAGGGAGGGTCTAGTGGATTTTAAAATGTCCCGCAGATTTGAGGGACGCTTATAGGAAACTTTGGGACATGAAGGTAGGAGGAGGGAAGTAGAGGTATTGTTTTTTAAGATTGGATACAGGTCTTTCAATATGTTTTTGATCCTGTGTGCACCAGGGAAGAATGTGGTGACAAGGTTAAGTTGGTCAGGTTGGTGGGTCTTGGTCCGAGGGGTATATTTTGCAGTAGGAGACAGGATTTTATTTAAAAGCAACTTCTCTGGGTACTCTCGTTCTCTGAGGGAGTGATGGAGAGTTTCGATATATTCTTTTAGAGAGGGGGCATTGCTGCAGATCCGGTGTCCGCGGATAGAAAGGGAATAAGGGATTGAGCGTTTGGTGTGAGAAGGATGACAGCTGTTAAAATGGAGGTATTGGTCGTGGTTAGTGGGTGTTTTGTGGACGGAGGTGATGAATTTACTGTCCTTAATTTGGATATTAATATCCAGGACCCTCCATCACTCCCTCAGAGAACGAGAGTACCGAGAGAAGTTGCTTTTAAATAAAATCCTGTCTCCTACTGCAAAATATACCCCTCGGACCAAGACCCACCAACTTGACCAACTTAACCTTGTCACCACATTCTTCCCTGGTGCTCACAGGATCAAAAACATATTGAAAGACCTGTATCCAATCTTAAAAAACAATACCTCTACTTCCCTCCTCCTACCTTCATGTCCCAAAGTTTCCTATAAGCGTCCCTCAAATCTGCGGGACATTTTAAAATCCACTAGACCCTCCCTGCACCCTCCGCCACTTTCCTCAACATGCGGACGCCCGAGGTGCAAATGCTGCTCTCTCCTCCGCCCCTCCGCCACCCCCTCCCTCAAAAGATCTTCCTCTACGGCCAATTGTACCACCAGCAACATCATCTACCGCCTTTCCTGCAATTTCTGCCCTGCCTTCTATGTGGGAAAATGTACCACCCCCCTCAATATCCGTATGAACAATCACCGCCATGCCACCAAAACTCCACCTTTTCTTGATCCCATTCCCAAACATACCGCCTCCCACTCTCAAAATTTTGACGATTGTTTCTCCCTAGAGATCATAGAAGCCCTTCCTGAATCCGCCGGTAATGTTGACGTGAAAATTCGTGAATACGCCCATATTTGGGTGACAAGAGCATTCGAAAAGCCCGGGCTAAACCTAGCCCATTGAATTAAAAGCCCAATAGCCACCTCTCTCTCCCCACCACTATCCATTCGCACTTACCCCCCCTCCTTCCTCTCTGCCCTTTCCTTCCCAAGGGAACAAAGCGGACTCATCATTCCTCTACCGCTGACGATGGCGTCCTGACGCCGAAACGTACAAGTTTTCTTTTGTGAGTGTCCTTTTTGCGTGTTTCTGTGTTTGTTTAGTGTATCACTGTTTTATTTATGCATGCGCATCGTCGCCGAGAGCGATTTTCTACCAAGACATTATATATATATATATATATATATATATATATATATATATATATATATATATATATATATATATAGCATGGGTGTCCAAAACAAGAAAATTGCTCAATCATCTAATCACGTCACATCATTAGATACCCGTGAAAGGTAAAACGGCCTTTCATCACTCTCAAAGCAACCCATGGCATCATATTAAGTCGTATTCAAATTATATAGTCTCACAACCACCGTTTATGTACAGCAAAGTATCATTAATTGTTTATAATTAACGAGAACTTCAAGCTCCAACAAACCCCAGCATGTAAATGTTGCAAACTATACTGCCTCTGATGTCACAAGAAATTATACAACGGTATATAATTACAATATAAAAGCGTTTAAGGGTAGAAAACATTTTGTAAGCACAAGAGTGGGACTAGGTGGGACTTAAAAATATTTCTTTTAACCAGCAAAAATTCGAAGGCAATAGAAACTCCTGCGAATTAGGGAACGTATGAACTCATACATCATCATCACATTTTCCACTTTAAAATTCAGCAATCGACAAATTACGTCAAGGGATCGATACAAAAGACGCCCTGAAGCTTCATTAAGCGAAGAAATCTTGAACAATACCTGGTAAAGTGAGCCTATTTATAAACAATGGAGCTAAAAAAAGAATACACTCTCATCAAATCACCACTCGCTTGTAAAATTTAATGCACGGCACCACATTGGCCGGGAAAGGAATTTCGTCCCGCAAATAACATCTTTGTGTGTGTATTTTTCATTATTTCGACGCGCGTCTCCTCTTCTCCCACTCGCTTCGGGAGCAGAAAATTCGGCATAAAACAAGGGATTCATGTAAAAAAAAACGGAGAAGTAGATGGAGAATGTAAAAAAGGATAAAAATATCCCTTTTACCTTTGACGGAATGCTTAGTTCCTCTCTCAACTTCCCAACCTCTCTCTCTCGCTCCCTCAATTTTTACCCAAGGCGATTAATTTGTCGCAGTATTTGTACACGGCCTCGCAACAAATAATTAATTCTCGAGCGTCGAAGAGGTTACCTACCCTCCAAGGCTCACCTCTCCAATCTGCGGCACACGCATGTCCGTCGTGTATGATGTACGCGCTTGCGTGCCTGCATGAATGTGTACGCGTGTATTCCAGGGCACATAATCAACTTTGCCTGCGGAGAAAGTGGAGAAGCAAACATCGTAAAGTCGCGGAGGGGAAAGAGGTCGGAGGGCCACACGG
Source organism: Pyrrhosoma nymphula (assembly GCA_963573305.1). NCBI lineage: Eukaryota > Metazoa > Arthropoda > Insecta > Odonata > Coenagrionidae > Pyrrhosoma > Pyrrhosoma nymphula. The sequence continues at coordinate 103,165,542 of OY754337.1, read as the reverse complement.
TCAGCAGGGTTGCCCGGGAAACTCTCATCGCTCGCCGAACGAATACCTCCTTTTTTCCGCGTGACAGTGTGATACCTCCAGGCAAACATGAGTGCAGGCGATGGATCCATAGGTGTGTGCCTCCTAGACGCAACAGTTCTCTAGCTACACCATGACCAGTTACACAGGCTTTGGTCAAGGGTGAGTGGAATTAAAGCACCAAGCAAACATGAAATTGTATGGAAACTGCTTCAACAATGCGAAAATTCATGTTGAATGATGATATACGTCATCTATAGATCTATATTTATAAAACTGCATTACCGTTGTTTGAACGCTATAGACTTCCAGATCTCTTGATGGATTCAAACAAAAGTTGGCACACACGTTCCTTAGGGTCTAGAAAGGTTAAGATGCTATAAGAGAAATTCACAAGGGATCTAAGGGTCCCTTAGTGAGTCCCTTAATGCACTTTTTTAAACATACTTTTATAACTTTAACTTCCATATCAAAAGCTTTGGATTCAGTGCAGAGGGTTCATATTTTAGTTTTTTAAATTATATTCAGGCAAGATTATAGGATTTAAATTAACAGTATCGGGTGCCTTAAAGAACAAATATTCAACTTATGCATTCAAAATACGTATAGGAATCTACCTTTTCCCAAAGTTTGCTATTTTTTTGCTCCAAATCATAAATTTTTGCACTACTAAATCCGTATAGGACTCTACCTTTTCCCAAAGTTTGCTATTTTTTTCTTCAAATCGTAAATTTTTGCACTACTTCAACAGTTGAATTTTTTATTTACATACAAACCGCAGCATAGGCTTGGAATGGAAACGCATGGTCGAGATATTTAAGCCCCACGTTAAAATTAATGGAATTAACCTCAGTAGGCGTACTTTCTACCCCAACCTCTCCATGCATGGTTAAATACTACTACATTTCATCTTCATTTCGCACGTAAATTTGGGATTATCCATTTATCCTATGCAACAATTTAGTTTTTCTTCATCTTGTTGTAATTCCACAGGAGCCATCTTCTAGTTAAGCACGTATTTTGTAAAGATTTGGAAGAAATACCAGTGATATTTGAGTACAGAACTAGCTTAGGTTCCATAGGAATTACTATACCAGAGCAAGACGCATATAAGTTGAAACTGGTAGCACTAAATTTAAATTTCTGTGAAGATCATAAATTGTTTTATATAATTATTCACCGTACATACATACCCATCTCGCAATTCCATTTTGGGATAGGCACAGGCAAAGTGCTTACTTGTGCCGTCTTGTGTTTAGTAGTTATTGGCCTTGGGCATCCAAGTACACGTCTTCCCAACCAAAACTTAAGTACTTTAATGTAAACTAGAGTTCACATTAACAGTAAACCTTATGGAATGTTTTCTTGACGCCCCAAGTCTCCACGCGGCGCCATGTGTAAGAGGAACGACTGGCTTTCACCATAAAACCCTATAATTCAGCAAAAACCCCTTTATTTTCATAAAATATTATTGTAGTTATCTGAAAAAATAAAGCAAAATAGTGACTAACCACTTTCGGATGACTATTGAGTTCTCTGTTAATTCAATGTTAAGATTAAAAAAACGGGAGAAATCCACTAGAATTGACCCCAAAACTGTGATTTTTGGTCAGCTAAAACTTCAGGAGACTAGAGATTGGAAAATCGATTTTAATCGAAAAACGATTATCACCATCCGATTTTTGAATTAATCGAACTCGACATTTTGTTATGGAAAATCGACCAAAATCGATTCTAGCCGATCGATTTTCGACTTTTAGCTTGCTATAGCATTTGAATTTGGCCACTTCGCTTTGCTTCGCAGCGCGTTACTTCACTCTGCATCGCTGGTGGGGGAATCTTGGAGGGGAGGCAAAGTGCTTCTGACAACGGAAGATTGGAGTTGCCAACTGTAGGGCTGCGGATTTTTATTACAATCCTAGTCTTTCCGGCGGGGACACGCGCTCGGAAGTAATACATTGTAGACCGCGAGACGAGGATTCGAAATGATAATATGCGTTGACATTGTCCCTTTTTTGTAATTGTTTTCTCAATAAATCGCTTCAGAACACTCGCCTTCTTCAAAATAGATTCGCCCAGAACGAATATCGTATTTTGCGCTTGGGCCACGAAGTTTAAATCACACTGTACTGTAGGCTGCATGCATTGGCCAGTATGTGTTTTGTTCGATTCGTCACTGTGCTACTTGTGTTGCGTTCGTGTCGTGCCGATCAGAGAGCGGTTTGCCGCCATTTGCATTAGCCATGGCTCCTCTAAATGCTGTTTGGCAGTATTTTAGCAAGAAAACGACTAATAATAAAACCTTCGCTAAGTCTTCAAAGTGTCACCTGAGCTTGACTTACTGTGGCTCGACTAGTACTTTGATCAGTCATTTGAGGAAGGTTCACAAGATTGAGGTCTATGTGAGGGCGCGAAAAAGAAAGAGAACGGCAAACAGCGAAGATGGTAATAAGTCTGAGGAATAAATGGACCTGGCTAGTGATTCTGATGCAGAAAGAGCAGCATTTCCCTTACCTCCGCCATCACCGAAATTAGATGAGGTAAGTGTACGGAAGTTTCTCGTAGGCTTCCGCGGACGCACTCTTGACTATTTCTTTTTTCGGGATTCATTCTGCGTTTACTTAAATAGCACAAAAATATTTCGCTAGCCCTTCTGCTAGCTTCGTCAGGTTATCTGATCCGTCGTTTCCTCGCTCGTCGCCGAATGTATATAGGATTGGACCCCATTGTTGCCTGAAATTTTAAATTTGAAAAAATCCGTTGAAAATTGTTCCCCAATGTATAACCGTCTTCACGGTTGATGTTCAATGGTATTTGCACAATTGCTATAGCCTCTCAGATTAGCCTGACGAAGCTAGCAGGAGGACTAGCGAAATATTATTATACTATTTGAATAAACGCTGAATGAATCCCGAAAAAAGAAATAGTCAAAATGAATGGAGGTTTGTTTACTATTAAAATATTCAGGACGGACGACGAGACGACAATACTTGAGAGCTAGATTAAAGAATATTTGTTTGTCAAACTCTAAATTTTTTGATTGGTAATTAGATGCTGTAAATGAAAATTTGTGTCCATAGGCTTTTTCCCATGGTCGATCTCCGTCAGTTCAATCGTTAATGCTCTCACCACCCTCGTCACCGGCACGATTAAGACCTCCAAGCCGAGCAGGTTCTTCAGGGGGATCCTCTCGTCCAGATAATTGCGGTAACATTTTAGGACCTCTAGACAGATGTTTCAACAATGCCTCTGCATTTTCTGGTGAGCTCACTGTTTAGAACATAGGGAAGGTTTGATACTATATGCTCCAAGCTCGGCTTGATTTCACACAACGCACTCGTGGGAGGTGTTGAAGTTGATGACAGCCTACAATTATACAAAGGTGTAATTCGTCTTCGTGTCTCTTTTTTAGCTTGAGGTCACAAAGATGAATAAATAACGGACGCACTGGGCTTCAAGATGACAACCTTCCGTCTAGGAAAGCATAAGACACCTCCTTGAAGAAATATAAGAGGTTAGATACAATTGAATCCAATGTACTGTATGCTGCTGCCACTTTCTTGGATGCAGCATTAAAGTATGTCGGCGAGTTAATTTTACATAAATTTTGACTTATTCCCTGGGTTTGCACTACCACGAGTCACCGTCCAGAAGCCGCATGCCTCGAATGCTTACATTAGTATTTCTGATTTACAGGGTCATTGGTTTCTCGTAAGATTACTGCCACACAAGCCGAAGACCGAGCTGTATTTGAAAGTGCTCAGGAGGAGCAGAAGTGCAGTCACAACCAACCGAATTTGCTACAACGCTAACGCTGATCAGGATCGGGCTGGTGGCGTGCCAATCGAGCTGCGCCAGTTCATAAACCGCCCTCCAGTCGACAGAAAGTCCAACCCCAGTCCAGTACAATCCTGGAAGAAGATAAAGGGAGAATATCCCCACGTATACAAAGTAGCCAGCAGGATTCTATCTATAGTTGCCTCTTCATTGTCGTGTGAGCGACTATTTTCTCACGCCGGGTTAATTGCAACTCCGGTGCGAAATCGATTATCCGGAAAACATTTAAATATGTTATTTTTTTTAAGGTCCATCCCTGAGTAACACTGGTTTCACGGCTTTGCAAACAGGAAATAAATAAATTTCTGTTTTTCATTTTGTGGTATGTCCACTTTTCAATATACAATTCTTATTGCTACTAAATTATATGTGATTTGCTTGTTATATTACCTATATGTATATAAGTATCTGGTCTGGATTATTACTTTCCTGCATACCTCATTAATATATTTAAAATAATATACCTATTGTATTAATAAATTTAGCCGTTATCGGTTTTTATCCCTAGTGCTTCCATTAACCCATATTTTGTATTTGGTTACAACAGCACATCCGTATTCCAGCAGATAATTATTTTTTTTTTAAATATCGATTTCGATTTTTCGATTATTTCGGGCAAAATATCGATTTTTTAGAAAATCGATTTTTAAAACCAAAATCGTAAGTTGATTAATCGAAAATCGAATCCGGGTTTAAATTTACAATCTCTAGGTGAGACCCCTAAATATTAATATTTTTCAAAAAGATTTTTTTTGGTGTATCTGTGGCTAGAATCACACCTTTTCCAAAAATTTCAAATCGAAATTAAAGAAAAGTCATTTCGATGTACCCTAATGTCACATAGGATGCCTGCATCCACCCTAACAGCATGGCCAATTCATCAAAGCACTCTCATATATCAGCTATATATAGTAAATCAGAGGTGTCATCATCCTACGAAAATTTGCCCGTTTAGCTGTTTATGAATTTCAACTTTATGAAAATCTGCCTTTGATGCTAAGTGGTACTGGACAAGAGTATCTGAAAGTAAGGAGACTGTCTAAACAGCCAAAATAACTCTAGGCCCAACATTATCCTTGGCTGGTATACGTCATATAACAAACCTACATGGTTGAATAAAGTTTTTAAAATATGTTTTCAATAAATTTAATGAATATGTAAAAATATATACATACCTAAATTAATTCTGCAGACCCTCTGAGAAAGACCATAAAGACCCAGATCGCCTATTTCTAATTATTCACTTCTAGCTTCTTTCATATATCTTTCCTGTTTTTGAAGCATGAAAGGTGCTGTAATTTAATCAATACATAGTTAACAGATGATTTAACCTCGTTTTTTGAGTAAAAATTTAAAATACCTAGTAAGTTATTAGCGTTTATCCCCATATTCTAAAACATATCGTATAGAAACATTTTTGGTCAATTTACTTATCATATCAGACAGGACTGATTTATTGGTTACCATCAATTTAAATTAATCGATTGTTGCGATACTTTGTGGACATTTAAGATAGAATGCATTGTCACAAAAACACAGTACAAAATTCCACTAATTATTTTAAATTCTGTCGATTGATTTCGACGTTTAAAGCGTCATTTACATGACAAACCTCTTTTGTCTTGTAAATGACGCTTTAGATATCGAAATCAGTCGACAGCATTAAAAATAATTAGTGGAATTTTGTACTGTGTTTTTGTAACAATGAATTCTACCATAAATTTCCTTGGGGCTATACTCATTGACCAAAAGAAGATAGTAGTAGAGATTAGATATATTTACAATGGTTTTGTAAATTATGTCAACTACAGATAAATTAATTATTTATTAGGGAGTAAAAAGATATTTTTCGTAGATGAAATAAATTTTGAATAAAAAATTGCTCAGTTATGTGACCACAAAAATACCTACATCATTGAAATGGGTTTAAAAAGAAAATAAAAACGAAAGGAATGGAACACAGGAGTAATCCTGATGGGATTGCCATATTAGCAACTTCTGTTCGCAACTGTGGCAAGCCAAAACTAGTCGCTTGAAATGCTGACTGAGGTATTGAGTTGGAGGATCCAATTTAAACTTGAGATTGACATGGATTCTATTAGTATGACATAATTCGAAGGGATGGAAATAATTTTTGCACATTCATATAGAGAAGGCTATTAAAATGAAACTCTCTTGTATGAAAAAACCAGCAACATTAATGAAAAACGCTAGATTAGGACTTTAAATGTAGGATCACGTTAATGTAGTATATATATGGACAGTAAAACCCACGATATTGTAAGCAAATGGGTTCTATCCAAATGGTAGTCTCACACATGCCGGGGAAAGATTAAAAAAATTGAGTTTAATTACTGGTGTCACTCACAAAGCAATCCTGAAAATGTTCTGCTTGCTAAACTACAAACGGTGTCATGCAATAACGTCATGCACCCACTTTGAGTACAGCGAGTGTAATAAATGTTTATTTTGATGGGATAATATTCGATCTTATTTCCATCAATGTGAGGACTGTAATTTAGCTGAAAATAAACCATTGTGTAAATTAATTAGTCAACAATTCATATACCGTCCACTAAGCATAACAAAAATATTTCCCAATGGAAATTAGATTGAACCTTGTGGCTCGCGACAGCGGATTACATTAAAGATAAAAGTTTGGAGAGAAACCAAAAAGTCGTCCAATACTGCTACTTGAATAAGTCATTCACACTCAAAGTTAATATAGTTTTGTTTTGCAAGGAAATGCGGTGAGACGATTAATTTTTCCAGCAAAAACACTCATTTCATGAATCAAAATCAATATATTATTCGGAAGTATCGAAGAAAACACTATTATCCATAATGGGTACAGAATAAATACATAATTTCATTTTTAATTCGTTCTCAAAACGGGCACTTCACGATTTTTAAGCATAAATATTTAGTTCATTCAGTGTTGAATAATCTTAAAATAAATTTAAAGGAAGAGCGTTGGGCGATTTATTTATTATAAGCGGTCATAACCGCGATTCGTTGCAACATATAAAATCTAGAGCAATGAAATAGTGAGTCCTTTACACCTCATTTAATATTTTTTATTATTTTCCTATGATTTCATAACGTATTTTTAAAGAGAAATTTTGTTTACATGCTTGGATAACATCCTAAGCTAGGACAAATTATTTTTTGCTGGATATTTGTAAAACTTTTACTGGAGCATAAATATTTATCATATTCTCCTATATCACATAGTAAGCTATTTGCACCTGGGACTCAGCTAATGAAAGCTTTGAAGCTTTCCGGTCTTACATTCAACCGGATACTTGTTCAAAATTCTATAAACAATCAATTTAGAGTTGCTGAATGCATCTTGTCATACCATACTAATATATAAAAATGTAATGGTGTCTGTCTCTCTGTCTGTAGCTCAATCACGCAAAAACTACTGAACCGATTGAGCTTAAATATGGCATGTAGTGAGAAAATGTATCTGCGTGTAACATAGGCTATATTAAAAAGAACTCAGGGCCCCAAAAGGACCCCCCTGGTGGTCCATGCTAAGCATTGGGTTTGGTGAAGTTGTTTCATTTATTCCTTTTTAAAATACCTTTTCCTGAAGATTGAGGTCTGGGATTTTTTATCGGATAGCAGAATAAATAAAGTTTCTAATTCTTTCAATCTATTTTCTTTTACGCTTTGTAATTTTCTGAAAATCATGTTTTTTGCTGAAATATCTCACATTTTTCTCTGAAATCAACAATAGCACATTTCCTTGACAAACAGAGATTTGATTTTCAAAGGATATTCACGCCTCTGGCATTTAAGTTTTCCTGCAGGCCCAAGATAGCACGTAGAAAGAAAATCTGTAAAAAAAAGGGCTCTGAGTCACAAGGGTCCCATGATAGATTGCTGAGGGAGGTAATCGATATATTCAATGAAACTAAACAAGTATACTCTTCAATGTCAATTCTCAAAGTAGCTCTCATCGGGGCACTGCATGTATATTAGGTAATTACGTAGTAAACGATACACATCAAGGAACAAAATGTGCAAGAATAGTTACTCGCAGCGAGTAGTAATGGAAAGAATGCCTCTGTTGCTACAACAAATACGGCATTGTTTCTTATTGCTTAATACTCAGATGTATTACACGTAGTGGAACCGTCTAACTCTCATTACAATTTCGAACTGTTTTTTACACCAATTCCCACATCATAAACGATACGAGTTGTTAAAATATGTTGAAAAATGTTGAAGTGTAGTAAACTTACATTCACTCAATCAACGAGTTGCCTATTCAAGACTCTCACTCGCCGCTGTCTTTCTCCTCCTTGGATTGCATCATATATGCATCAAAATTCCTGATAGAAAAAACGTGGTCTGCGTCGGACCAGACGGTGGAAGTTATACTTCTTTGGCCGGTCGCACACACCCGCTCACACACACAGGCAGACAGGATATATAAATGAAATAAAATACATTTTTTTCTCTTCGAAATGTTGGGGCCTGTTTCTCTATTATAATTTCAAAATCCAAGAGATAATGCATCATAGAACATTATCATTTTACATGGTTTTGACTTGTAGAATGGAGTTTCGAGGTACATTTCAGAAAGTAGGTGCAAGGATTAATGTTTCCTGGAAAAAAAGAGAGAGGGAAACCCGGAATAAGGTGTAAAGAGTGTTTCAGAAGCAAAATGGAGGAATCTGGAGCGATCCCAACGGATTTCGTAGGCATGAGCAAATGGAGGAGTGTCAAAGCTACGAAACAGTTTATGTATATAATTATAAAACATTGTAAAAAGTATATTTCTAAGGCATAATATCGTTAAAAGCGATTGAAATACGCACGGAGAATGTTATATTCCTTTAAGTTTAATCTTTATAGCACGCGTATAAGGTACTGGAAGTCTCGGGAACAATGAAAAAATTGCTTAGCAACTAAAATGAAAAAAGATCGAAATTTGCATTAATTTTGCGTTTAAACTTCAAATATTTCAATTTATCGATCGATAGAGAAACATCGGTTGCAAGAAGTAAATGCATTGATCTTTTGGCCTCATTTCAGTCAAAGAATGAAACTTGTATCTAAATTATTTCATATTTTAATGAATGAATGAAAATTACTCTACACGTAAATTATTCGTTGTTCCCATTTAAACCCTTTAAAAACAAAATCCTATCTGGACTCGAAACCAATGAAAAATATTGGGATTTTCGATTTTTTCCTGACTCGACACCAAATTCAAACCCACCCTTAAAAATTTCATCCTTTTAGCTCGATTAGAAATATCCAGGAATTCGTATCAATGAGTACAATTGTGGATTTTTCTCACCCAAAAAAGAGCGTGACGCGGAAAAGAGCGTGACGCGGTTTCTCGACCAACATCCCATCCCAAAAGTCTCCAACGGGCGCAAAGAAGTATAACTACAAAAAGTAACCTTTCGAATCAATCTTCTAAAGCAAGAGGAATGTCTTTTTTGCAAGAAAATGAACCCTTGCGATAAAAACGACAAAGGTTAGAATTGGATGCTCAAAGACACGCCTACCAGCAATCTCATGAGAATCTCCCCGTGGTGTTTGGACGTAAACATATATCCATCAACATGCCTCATGTAAAAAGAGTAACCTTTCGATAAAATCTTCTAAAGCAAGAGGAATGTCTTCTTTGCGAGTAAATGAGTCATTGCATGGAAAACGACAAAGGTTAGACTTTGATACTTATAGACATGTCCTCTAGCAATCTCATGAGCTTCTCCCCATGGTGTTTCTCGGGTTACGTTATGGAACTGCATAAATGTCATCCTTGCTCAATCTACGGACGGGTAACCAACTATAAATCTGGTTCAAATATAGACCCATTTGTTTCGAAACTCCAATCTCTTTTAAGATGGAGGAAATTATAATAACGTCACTAGATGTTTGTTACCCGAAAGAAGAATGGAAATTCATAAAAATCGACAAGTGCACCAAGAATCCCCACAATTTTTTTATTTAGCAACCGAAACCAATGATTATAGGTAGCTATCCTTTATGCCGAAGGTGCAGTCCAGGTGATGGAGAATTCATAGGTCAAATAAACATGGATGCTGCTGCAAATGCTCTTTTTGACGTTGTCAGCCGCTGGATTGCACACTATTCTCCAATCCTGCTTAAGATACTCAACGCACATATAGACGTTGAAATGTGCAACTCAATTGAGTCATTGAATGCAAATATATTTTTGTACACAAGAGAAGCGATCAAGCTGTTAATCACTCAGAAGACGTCTCAAGAGAACCGGAGGAATGAGGTGGCCATCTATCAACCTGAGTGTCATTTAAGTAGTATTTTGGTTACCCGTGCATGAAAGAGGACTAATAGCTATTCATCTCTCCGTGCACCTGTAAAATGGTCAGTGTGTCTACAAAAACGAACACAACATACAAGAAAGGTTACTAACTCCTCGAAACACCACGCTGACAGTATTCGTTAGGCCTTGTACAATAAGTTCAATGTTTTTCTCACCAGTTGAATTTCAACGGGTCCCTTCCGTTAGTTAACAATAAAATATTATACGGTTTATATATCTAATAAAAAAATTGGATGCAGAAATACAGACAAAAGCTCCCCAACCTCGCATTCCTTTTCATATCAATCAGAGCAAAATGCGTGAAAAACTTCAAGGCGTCACTGAAAAGCGTGGACTTCATTCGGAGGCAGGAGTGCATGCGAGGACAGCGTCAATCACGCTTCGACTTTCTTTCCGCGCGCGTTACAATCGGGAGAGAAAAAACCACGTCTAAGTTAACCAGCGAGAAATGAGCACCGCCGTGAGAAAAAAAAATGAGAGAAACCATCCGCGCACCAAATGCATAAAATACGCCCCACTTGGCGGCGCTGTGCACGGATTCGAAGCACGGCAGGGGATCATTACCCACTCCCGAGCTAAGAGAGACGGAAAAGAACAATAGGTCCTAATTAAATCGATGTCGTTCCTCGCGCCTGGTCGCTCGCCTGAGAACACGGAGGCGAGACACGCAAATCCAAATAGTATATCCATCTGAAGGGCCCATTACGCCGCTAGAGGTATGGGGGAAGATGAAGGGGAGGTTTGCCGAGCTGACCCCATATATATATATATATATATATATATATATATATATATATATAAGTAGGAAGCGGCGCCACCATCGTTTCCCTCCAATTCCCCCTCCTTCCCGTGATCCTCCAGCGCTTGCCGCCTTTTTTTCCTTTTTGGGCGGGAGAATCTCTCCCGCGTTCTCATTCCGATGCGCCATCTTCCTCACGCACCCTTCTTCGCGGGCCGTCGCCTTTCCTTTCCTTTACCCCACCACCTAGCCAGCCAACCAACTCCCACTTCCGTTTCCTTTTTAAAACAGTGGGGGCGGGGGGGAGGCTCCCCTCTCTTCATGTCGGCGAATGCGAGAGAATAAGACTTTTGAGGTGGGGCCCCAAATGGCGGGGTTATGCGGTGTGAGAAAGATCCGTACTCCGTTCCAAATCCAGGCTAAACCCTGTGCCTTTTGTTCGCCTACTCGCATAGTTTCTCAGCAGGAGTGACTTGAGTGTGTGAGTGCTTTGCCGAGTTTTAGGAATCCCACGGCGTCTTTGTCATAGGGCACTCGTCTGGCGCCGTGCAAAAGTTTCCGTAATGTAATTTTCAGTCGCGGGCAAGGGAAATCGTATTTATGAAATTCTTTTGATTTCTAAGGATGGGATCGAAATTAGTACTACGAAGCATAGCCTCACCCTCCCATTGGATTAGCTACATCACTCTTGTGCAGCAAGTATATCTTAATTTGTGATTGAAGTAATTAAAAATAAGCACTCATACGTAGCAATATATAATTATTCCTATAAAGCATATTAATAAAATCATAACATAAGCCTGCACAATAAGAAAAAAATCTGTGACAGCATGAATCAGTAGTCATTTTATTTTTTCTTTATCTATATGCCTTTCATATTTAATGTTTTAGAGAGGAGTTCTTTTGGACGTTCCTGAATAATTGAACCTTCATTTTTACCGCTGCCGCCACAAAAAAGTGAGTCATAGAGCCCTAAGGAATCCGAAACAAATTTCGAATATTCTAGAGCCCTATGGCCTTTGAAATGGAAAATTGGCTCAGAGTGGTGGACTCTCTTGCATATCTAGCTATCTGTCCCGACTTAGTAGTAGCACTGATTTTAATGCTAACCCAATCGCTCATAATTTTTTTTTTGGGGTACCCTCAGACCTCATATAATATAGGTACTTTTTCATTTATTAGGCAGTAGCAGGCCATCATAAAAATGTTCTTAACTTGAACATTATTTAATGATTTTGGAAGATTATTTGCCGAGTCAGATTTTGTCATTTTACACACCATCAGTCATATCTTGCTCCTCGAATAGTGAGTTGGATTTCACAGTTATTTGCTATTGCGTTTCATTTAAGTTTTGGAAGCGTCACCTTGGAAGCTATTGAAGCATTTCAGAAGATTGTTTGCACATTGTTTAGAATTTTGAAACAGTTGCCAGTATGTTCCACATTTAAAAACGAGTAATCCTCTTCACATTCATTTAGGAGAGCCAAAGCAGTGTTCTTCAATTGGATATAAAACTTTCTTCTAAATCACAAGCAGCAAAACTAGGGGACTTTCACTATTTGCTTTGCTGGTACATTTGCCGATATTACATTAAAACCATTTCAAATAAGGTTATGTCAATTGCTGGTATCCTCTACCGTCTGAATGAGTTTTCAGAACCGATTGCTTTAAGATCCGTCTTTATAGGATGTGTAGTACCCTTCCTTGAGTATTGCTTACCCATTTGGTCAACTGCCTCCCCTACCACGCTGTTACTGCTCAACCGTCCCCTCAATTTCTTTTTAGCAATAGTACGTCATCGCATATCCCACCTCAGGCTCTCCTCACGCGAAGAAATGTTGCTCTCTCTTGGCCTATCACACCTCACTCATCGCCGACTGACCTCTGACCTCAAATATCTTCCCTCAGTAATGAATGGGTCCTTCCGCTCTTATGATCTCCTCTCATTCTTTTCTCTTCAAATCCCTGCACGTACCACTTGTAATGTAGGGCTATTACACAAACCCAAATTTCGTCTGTCAATTTCCCAACGATCCTTATTCTACCGATTACCTTCTCTCTTCAACACACTCTCCATCACTTCCCCTTTACCTCTCGCAACAAGTTCACCTCCCAACTTCAGCACCTTTCATTTTGATTGTCTCTTTTTGTGTAAATTTCTTTGTTTTCTTTGTTAAATATTTTGTTTATATAATTTATTTTTATAGAACCCAATTAAAAGGCCTTAGTTGCTGTTTTTGGTTTTATATGAAATAAATAACTGCTCAGCTGTCACATATTATTCAACGCACTAAAAGGACACTTGAGTTTTTCAATTCGCTTTTTCCCACAGTAACCACATTTATACATGCACAAGTATACATGTACATTTATATATGTACATTTATGCACATATAAATTCAAATATAAATTGGTCAGTATTAAAATAGGCATAAAGCTCGTATTCCAGAACAGTCCAGCAAAGAAAATTGTTACATTGCTCGCTAACAACTGAAAAGACTTTTTATAGTATAACTACGGTTGCCTCTACACATCTGTAACTATCAAGGCTCTCGACGGCTTTCCCTCACAGGATTCCATGTATATTGCGCATTATGGAAGTAATATAAATATTATTATAGAATATATTGCTCTAGAGTGAAACAAACTGGAATTTAATTGGAATTGACTGCGTAGTACCACAAAGAATGGAGTGCTCGGCAAATTACTAATGGGCCTGGGCTCAAATTTGGACGAAGCCCTGAAGGATGTGTCCAGCAAAATCCCAACTATCCGCTGGGTATATTTTCGGGGGCTTCGTTGATGCTGCATTATAGTACCTCTCCTGGCCTACTTGACTCTCAATTGGTTATATAATCATGATTATTTAAAAATCAATATTCGAGCAAATAGGATGAGGATTCGAACAAATAGGATGAGGATTCGAACAAATAGGATTCGAGCAAATAGTTGCGTAAATATTATAAGACTGTCAAATCGGTTGTAGATGTGTGACTAAAAAATTAGCGTTATTGCTAGAATGCTAATTACGCCAATTTCCATGTGTCTTTTAAAAAGGTGCTGAAACATAAAATTTCGTAATTCAATAATTATATAAATACTCCGAGTCAATGTACCATGCCAGTATTTACAAAAGAGATTCTTTTCCAAAAAGCACCATAGCCGCATGTTCCTCGAGCTTGATCCTACCAAAACCTTTCTCGTTGGTAATTAGCATGTCGAGGGCGTTATTTTATCTCACGGCATTAGCATATTCCCCTTAGATCTTGTCTCCTATCTTTTTCTGAAGGTAATGCACAAAAGGGAACAATGATACTGCTCTTAGTAAGTCCTGTAATCTCCTAGCCGCACCAAGCGTTCATCACTGCGGTTATTCCTCCGCTCCGGCGTAAGGCGTGAGACTAGCTCATAGGACTGGCGCCCTCTTTATCATCCCCGCTGTACCCCAATCCCGTCTAAGCCTCGAGATGCTGCCCAGCTCTTCCGGTACATGTTTCATCCGCCCTGCGCTGGTTATATTTTCGGTCACCGTTTCTCAAATACACCTCCTTGGCTGCTAACAATGAGCGTTTTATTTTGCCTTACTTTAGTTTCGCCACCATGTAAGTTGCATTTGTCGAACTAAGCATGCATTTTAGACAACGCAACTCAGTTTTTTGTTAATTTGATTCGTTATTCCTGCCCAATCAAGTGAAAAGTACTTTGTACTAGGAAAAAATTAGAAAATTTATTTATTATTGTTGAACCGCTATGTGAATTGAAAACTAGAGCCTTAGGAAGGCTAAAAAAATGATGGGATTTAATAAGAACGCAATAAAATTATATCCAAACTAATATGTCGGCTCATACGGTTATGATACAAAAAATAACGTTCAATAAATGAACTCTTACAGTGTTTGAATGATGACTGGTGGACGCAACTCTGAGGATTTGAAAAATATTTCTAGGAGCATGAAAGGTTAACAAAGTATGCAATACATCTAACATAGCATAAGTAATACTGAAATTACTCGATAATTGGCAAGGAATGATTTACAGGTGTTCGAAAACCACAGCAAATTACAAATGAGATTAAAATGAAATTAAAGACAAATAAAACAAAAATAACTAGTGGCTAGTAATTTTAACAAACAAGTTTTAATAGAGATTCTTTTGAAAGAGAGGCTATAGTTTTGTAACAAAACCAAATTACGTTTTTATGCGAAAGAATGCTCATTCATAACTTAGTCTCCTACTTGGAATACACCGAAAGTTGGGGTACACAAATTTATCATGGTATTACAAAAGCTTAGAAAAAAACTTTGACATATTATGGCTATCAGAAATGCAAGAAGTAAAAAATATAAATGGTTAAACTAAGACAATATTGGTTAGTCAAACAAAATACAGCTACAGGGTGGACACAAAGAGAAATCCACAAAAGCATATTAAAGTTACATGGCAATTCCTTAAAGAATATGACCAGAGACGAGAGGGGTATTAGGATAAAAGACCCTCTGTTATAACTATCCAGAATATCAGTGAGAAATGCAAAGGCTAAAATGAAATGCAAGTGAAAGTTGAATCATTTAAACCGGAATCAAGTGTCTTCAAATTACTATGGGGCATCGAGACTATAGTTTCAGCTCATATCATAAATTTTGTTATTTTATAAGGAGTTTCTATTGTACGGTTATAATTAAACCTCTATTTAATAAGTGTTTTCACTACTCTTCTGTTATGTGGCGTACATTACAATCCAGAGTCAAACACGCCACTTTTCTTTGAAAAATGAGTAACTATAAGAATGGTAGGCCCTAATTGCTAAATAAACCGTTGCAAAGTTTGCGCTTATTCTGCAAATACATTTCTTTGGCCTGCAGAATGTATTAAAGCAATTATAGTCAACATGGCATGCCGAAATGAATAAAATATCCCACGATAAAGTAAACTGAAAAAGCTATCGAATAAGTAAATCGAGGACAATATTTCTCTTTTGAGGACTTAAATATCTCACCCACAATCAAGATATAAGTGTAAGTGAGTGACGGAGCGATGGGGTATTAATCTTCATTTGCAAAAATAATAGAATTAACGTATTTATCATCGTCTCAGTATTTAAAAAATGGGACCAAATATGCATAAATAAATGACTAAATAGATTAAATACAGCCAAATTTGTCATCAATCTTAGCTATTCCATGTTCTCACAACAACATAAATTACAGATTCTCATCCCTAACTACAGGGCAGGTGAATTCTTCAGGGATGTTATTCCGGGTAATTACAAAGTAAAAGTTAGCCACGCCTCTGCTAATGAAAAAAAAACAATTTTCAGAATGAGCAGGACTCGGTATTTGGCATTTCGCACCTCACCCACAAGCCCGAGACTGCTGGACATCATTGCGATCCCCTCATTTCCTCCATTATGCCCACTCCTAAATCCTTATAACTCATCCCAAATCCCTTGGCACCAGGGGAAAAAGCTACATCCTTCATCCCACGCTTCTCCTGCCCCGAGGGGTGTAAGGGCAAGGCACGGCCTAACATTTTCCCGGCACATCTCCCATCCACCTCCAAGACGTGCGTTCTTACTTCCTTCTGGCTCTTCGTCTAAAAACCCTTATGTTCTTCCGAAAAAGGCCAGGAGGTCATCTCATTGCATTGCCCATAAAAATCTAAACGTTTAAGTTTCTCCGACAGGTCTTTATACAGAAAAAAAATAAATAAAAGAATTAATAATTATATATTATAATATAAATATTTATATATATCACAACTATATATTAAATAATAGAAAATAATATTTATTATAATAAAAACTACCTATTATGCCTGTCTCTTTTGGAGCGGACCATTGTCCATGCTCCCAAACGTAAACTATTGAAATTCGTAGATATTTTGATGGAGTTTTTTGAAAAGTTTTCCACTTTTACATTGGCTGATAAGAATTTTAAAAGACTTGTCAAAATAGAAATGCTTAGAAGAATGTTTGGGTAAACACAGGAGGAAGGAGGGAAATTAATTGCTGGGAATATAAATGCACAATTAAAGTAGGTTATAACAGAAAAAACCATAGTCCATTTCATACATTCACCAATAATCTAATGTGCAGGTCATATGACACGTATGTCAGAAACCAGAATCACAAAGAAAATTCATGAATGGACACCAGATAGAAACAGGCTCAGAGAGATACCATAGAGACCACCAAGTAAAACCTGAAGACACGATATTCCAGAGAATTAACAAAGAATAAATATTTACAACTGAAAGGTGTTAGCAAAAGATAAAAAGAAAATGGACGTTATCCGTTGAGGAGACCAAAACACATTGAGGGTTGTCGAATTCAAGGAGGAAGAAGAAGAAGAAAAAAGAACTTTATTTGAGCTCACTCTCATTCCAGGTAAGCTCTAAGGATAAGGTATCATTTTGTTAGCATAGCCCACTTCTTTGTCAGAGGAATGAGTTAATTCGATTTCTACAGCTGTATCTGCAAAACTTCCAGATATTTGAGATCGATGCTCGCTAATCAACTTTATATTTTAAACCAAATAATTTTAAATTTCTCGGCGAAGGTGGATAGATATGCGGAAGGAATGAAATTTACAAAATTTGCAACAACGGAGTTTATATTTGTATTACATTTCGAATAGCCTCAAACTCCGAAGTGCTATCATGAGAAAATATTTTCTTCTGGGCATGGCTGGAATTTGAACCGGTCCAGGTCGTGAAAAACAATTGACATCATCCCATAATAGCTCTTCAATCAAATTTTCACATGCTCCTAAGTTAATCATATCTAAACATTCCGAAGTACGAAAATACGTAAAATTATGAATGAGCCTTACAGAGAATTGAACCAGCTACACAAAATAACCTCCAATAAATCTTTTATCACCTTCGGGGAAAAACGTTATATCGTGTACTCGTGTAATTAATGGCTAGAACACTTTTTATATCGCTGCAGTGTACGTCGTATGTGATATTTTCAGTCAAACTAGGTAGAAGAACAAAGAAGGTGGCCAAAAAGTAATGCAAGATGAATCTAACTGGAAGAGGAAAAGAAGAGAAAATAAAGATTTGTTACTAAATTTCATTTTAATAACAGTATACTTATTTTTGATTATTGAGTGTAAACATTTCAGGAACCCCAAGCAATTATTGTAATATTTAAAAATATTTTCCAATGCACATGTTCGGAATACGAAACTGTCTCCACCCCGTTCGCCCCGTTGCTTCAGGTCTAATCCAATATTCGACGCCCAGCGGACTGAAATCTTCAAATCTAACTTACTTCTACAGGTAACGCCATTTAGTGCTTACATTCTGATACTTTCATATGGGTAATATCACAGAAGACGAATTTGATGATTACAGATCCATATTCGATATCAGACCAACCATGCTAAATTATGCTGTTAGAGTGAAAAACAGTGTCCATTGATCTTCTTCGTAGAAACACCCTAGCCATTTTCTTCTCTTGAAAGTCCCGTCCATGTAGACTTTTTCCCTTGACAACTTTTAGCCAATCGATCGTGATATTTTCGGCGAGGATATAATCACAACCCTAGCCTATAATCATGGTATAATTTATGACTTTGGATATACTCTCTCTGGTAGTAGCTTCTTAGTATCCCTATAGTCCATTTGGAGTGCAATTGTTGGTGATCCAACGTAAAGTCCCCTTAAATCTTCCAAAATAATTGGGCACGACCATGTGTTCCCCAAGAATTGCTCTTGCGGGTAATATTTACCGACCGTCGAGGTGTTCGCACGATCTTTGCGGCACGCATTATTTCTAGATTACGACGATCCCGAAGCCGTCTGCGCATTTCAGTGAGTACGGGCTTATGCGCTTTGAATGTTTTTCTTAGATTTTTAGAACTTAAGGCAGACCTAGACGATAAATTTTAATTTACACAAAATTAAGCGCGCTAGCTCATCTAAGTAGCGAAATGTGATGCGCCGGAAATTTTTGCCAAGGAGAAAAATTACCCTTGATATCGCATGGTGCCTAATTACAGATTGTACTCACATCGTAATCATAAACCAAATCAAAAGAGGCCATCTGTATTTTAAGCATGTTATCGCGTTATCAGTCGCTATGAATTACTGACCGGACAGATCACCAGACAAACATTATGCCGTCGTATCTGCCCCGGGTCTCAATCACGGTACTTGGCGTGATCGTCATTTTTAAATTGCGCTCATGAGAGCGAAAACATATCGTTATTTTTTTAACTTTTCAGGCTACTTTAAACCAATAGTGTTAAATGATGGAATGCATTCCAAGAACAGTAATTGTGAGCATTGCTCTTTTACAGTCGTTTGCGTTTTTGGTAACGATAATGACAAGGTGAGAAAAGGACCCGTGATCCCACCCCTGGTAACCAATAGTCTTTTTGAAGATGTATCCACCTCCAAATTACCATAGTAATCGTAATTCATGGTCATCGTTTTGCTCCGTGCATTACCCCAGCAAGGTTTCATTTAATGGCTCGCTTCCCGATGACGGTACATTTTTCCCCTTAGAAATTCATTGCCAATGTTTACGGCAATAGGTATCAAGTATTTCACCGCCGTCTCATGTGCAAGGATGGAAATCATCAAACCAGAGGACCGCAAAAATTCCCGAAGCACCTCGAATTTTTATTATTATATCTTTAAAAAAATCTACTCCCACTACGACCAATCCACGAGCAATCCCTTCCGTCCGACCAGGACGTCGTATTTCTAGGGCGACGCCACTGAAGGGACAGCGGATGGCTAGGGAGGCGCAGCGGCGGGCAGAAAAGAGTTGAGGGAGGGATTCTACGTGGGGAGGGAGAGTGGCAAAGCCTACTTCTCTTCCTCCACGAGGCCGGAATGTCGCGGTTGAATTAATTTAGTTCTGCGGAGCGCAGAGAATGGTGAGAAGAGAGGTGGAGGAGGACTGGGAGGGAAGGCGTTGAGGGGGGAGGGTTAGGGAGGAATGACAGGCTAGGGGAAGGGATAAGTGAGTGAGAATGTGGGCGAGAGTTTGGTGTGAGGGTGTTTTGAGACTACGCCTTACGGTGGTGTGGGATAGGGTGCCCCTCGATGCTGGAGAGAACGTGGAAGTGTCTGCTCCTTCTCCTCCTCGTCTGGTTAAGGGAAACAATAGTAAGAAAGACGATTCTGAATGAAAAGGGATTAAGAAGGAAAGAGGAGGGCCGTGGGGTTGGGGGGGGGGGGTAACTGAACGACTCCTGGGAGTTCGGGGGGGAAGGGGATGCAGATTGAAATTCAAATTACTTCCCCGTCCCCCTCCCCTCTAGTGTTTCTCTTCCAACACTCCAACCTCCCTCTGTATCTCATCTCCCCCACTAAATCTTCTCTTTCCGCACCTCCTTTTCATCTCATCTCATCCTTCCACCACTCTTTTCCCGAATCCACAAGCTCGCGTACTCCCTGCCACTTCTCACATTCGCTAACCACACTCTCTCAGCCCTTCCCGTCCTCCCAAGGCTCGCAGACTCCCCGATCCTTAATTGAGGGTAGCGAAAAATAAATACCCCGGGTTGTGAGCGCAAGTATCATTAATCCAAGGGCGTCCGGTGCAGTCCGAGCCCTTATGAATAAGGCCGTGTTTGGCTCGAGTGGGATGAACCCCCGTGGAGATTTTTTTTCACTCTCTCAACTCTTCCGGGTAACATGGCGAAGCATTTATTAAGAGAATGGCGTTTTGGAGAAGTGGGTTTCCATCAGGAGGCTCATATATATTTTTAAAAATAGACTATGCCGAGTGAAATAAAGCCGAGCTCATGACCTGTTCCCACAACAAGGCAATGCACTTGAACGATGTCCCTGGGTGCATTGTTAATTAAAATGCATCAGTGGAAAATTGTGGCCCTCAAAAATATATAGGTATTGTACTGTTTTAGTTAAGCACATTATGGTGTGAGTTCAATCACCTTTCATATTAAAAAATAAAAACGCATACTTTTTCAATGGCGAGTCTCATATCGTGATTCCCCAAAAATTTAGTGAAATACAAATCGTGATTATACATCCACATTAAAAGGTAGATTAAGGTGAAAAATTAACGATTCTACATTCATCTATTATGTCCCTCAAGGAAAACAATAAACATTTTAGTTGTTGAGAAAATGCTTTTTCTAAGAAATCTATTAGAAAAGTGAAAATATTAACAAAACAGTCAACGTCATCCTACAGAGCAATTCCAACTTTAAGGAATTTATATCTTTCGAACTAATAAATTTTTCACTATTGAAAAAGCATAAGGCAGAAAAGGCAGAAAAACTGAATAAATAGATTGACGTCAATGTCAATATATTAGAAATGATTGGTACATTAAATAATCATTTTATCTTAAAAGGAATATCAAATAGTAACTACTGAACTTTACAAAGAAGTAATCAACCATTATATTTTCAAATGTTTGTGGAGAAATAATTTCTATTAATTGACCATAGATTTAAATTTTTTGATGGCATATTTAATAGTAATTAAGTAATTTGAGGATGATAAACTCGAGTATGATATGGCGTGGGTAAGTTATGTTTAAGGGCATGCGAAAATTCTTTAAAAAATTTCGGTCTTAACTTTTTCAGCTTATTGTTCATCAAGCATTGCAAATAAGTTCACGTGACATCAGCAGGCAAAATTCCCCTCCCTTCATTGGTATGACACTTACACTCGGAAAAGCATGACGACCAATTATTTCTTGTTGCGTCATTATAATATCCAGGTGCATTCATGGCACGTCAGCTTAATGCGGAAAACCTTGTTTACACTTTATTCATCGTGCGTGAGACTTCTGAAGTCGGTCACATTGCGAAAATCAGGTTGTACTGCCCTCTCTTGCCACCCCTGGATCTCATTTTGCAACGTTGAAACAAAAGAAGCATGCGGAAGAAAAAATCCACATCATACTTCACCACTTTGAAAACACAATTTAGAATCTGGGCCGAGATGGGTTTATTAACTGGGGTATACCGTATCCCCTAATTGAATACAGGAAGAAAATTGCATCCGGGCATCATTTGCAACAGCGCGTGGACAGTTCTCCAGTATAAGATCCACTTCAGGGCGCCAGTATTTTAAATTGTACGTACAGGAACGTGAGTTAACGCTGAAGTTCAGTGCAGTGTAGCCGCCTCCAGATTATTCAAAGAAAATTATATTAACTTGGAAATTCCTATGCTACAAAGTGCTCAATTGAGTTGCGTGCATTACTACCTAAAATATATTAAGTAACTTATTTAAATGATAAAAGAAATAATTAAAATTTATTCTTCCAAAGGCGTAAAAAAAAGAGACCATAAAATTAAATTTTATTTTTGGAGTTTTACGGTACTATATTTTTTCCTACTCTTTCGAATTTTACATGCGCATTTCACGCATGCGCATTTAAATTTAGGTTTCATTTCACTTTGGTTATGAAGTGAAATTACAAGAAGCAAAATCATAAAGCATGATATGCAAAATCAGAGTACATGCTGGGAACTTCAAAAAATGCATTAACTCTCATTCATTTTTTGTCTATAACAAACAAAGGTATATTATTAAGGCCTTTTTATAATTACTACAGATGAAATGAAACAGTGGTTTCTTATTATAATGAAGTTACTGTCTCTTATGTAATTTTACACTTATAATATTCCAGCTGCATCGAATTTTAAAACAAGCAAGCATAAAAAATCGTCACATAAATACTTAGCTTCACCTTCTGATTTACTTTAAGGTAGCATAAGGTGCTTTTCCTTGAGTGCCCTGCATGGTATCTACCTGAGAAAGACCAAAGAATTCAACTCAGTCACACAGCTTTCTCATTCATATTTATTTTACATAACTTATTTGCCCCAAAATAAATTATTAATGTTCTTAATACGTCTCTATGACAAATTCGCCAAATTTTGATCCCACGTGATAAGTAAATATACTTTTATCGGTATAAATGACTTTTTTATGAATTCATTCAAGTATTCAAACCATCTGATTGGTAGGTTCTTGGACAGTCCCCATACTGCATCCCAGCCTAATAGACATTGTCTCGCTTTCCCTCCTAAGGATGGCCCGTTATTAGATCCCTCTTCAATTCTTCGTCCAGAATTCCTATCCTCTTCCTTCCTCTTCCACGATTCCCTAGTGTTCACCCCGCCCGATATCACTCTCTTCAACATGCCCTCTCCTCTCAAAACCTCCTCCATCCATCACTTCTGCCTTCTCCGAATCTCTGCCACAAGCTTCCTCTCCTCTCCGACCATATCCAATACCTCCTAGTTTGTCTTTATCACCATCCAACCTACCTTCTCCATCCTTCTCCATCCTTCTCCAAACCCACATCTCAAACGCCTCAAGTCTACGCACATCCTCCCTTCGCAATGACCCAGTTTCCGACCCATATAGCGCCACGCTCCATATTAAAATATTCACCAACCTCTTCTTTACGTGCTCTTCTCAGACGTGCTCTCTTTCGTTTTCTTGTGATTGATCTTCATCCCATACTTTTCGCACTGCGCCTCTAATGCATTCACCATTGAATATAACCCCTTGGCAGACTGACTAACCAATGCTTGATCATCTGCAAATCTCACTGATTTTATCAGCTCCCCTCCTACCTTCATTCCTACCTCCTCTTCCCCCCCATGCCTCCCTTACCATTTCTTCTGAATACACGTTAAAAAGAAACGGCGATAGAAAGCACCCCTCCCGTACTCCCCGTCCTATCGTGGCCCATCCCGATTCTCCATTGGCTACCCTAACCTGCGCAGTCTGATTCATATACAAATTCCGAATCAGACGCAGGTCCCTCCAATCTACCCCTAATTTCATCAACACTCCCATGAGTTTCGTCCATTCCACCCGAACAAACGCCTTCTCGAAGTCTACGAAGCATGCAAAAACATCCTGCCCATACTCGAAGTTTCTTTCTACTAGCGTCCTCATCACCTCTATAGCGTCTCGCGTTCCTGTCCCTCTCCTAAACCCGAACTCGTCGTCACCCAGGTATTTATTTGCCTTCTTCTCTAGCCTTCTGTTTATAATTCTCAGAACTACTTTGGCCGCGTGGTATATTAAGCTTATAGTCCTATGGTCTTCACACGTTTTTGCACACTCTTCTTTGGTATAGGAATTAGTACAGTCTTAGCGAAGTCTTCCGGCTACACTACATCCTCATAAATCCTACGAATAATCGCAAAAAATTTTCCTCTTCCGTTCTACCCCAAGCTCTTTAAAAACTGTGCAGGTATGTCATCTATTCCCACTGCCTTATTCCTTTTCATGTGTCGTAGAGGTCTTTCGATTTTGCTATCTAGAATACTTGGTCCGATGTCATCTCTGTTGATATCGTCATCCCATTCTATATCTAACCCATTGGGCCTTATTTCTTTGTCATAAGCGCTCTTCAACATACTCCTTCCAACTCTCCTGGATGTCTTTCGGATCTGCGATCACCTTTCCCGTCTTGTCTGTTATCGTTGTAATTCCACTTCCCTTATTATCACCCGTCAGTTCCTTTACTTTCCTATATAATGCATCTGCTCTTCCCTCTTTTTGGTATTTCTCTAACGAGTCGATCTGTTCTCTCCACCACGCCTCTCTTGCTTACTTTGTTTCTCTTCTAAGCCTGTTATTAAATTCTCGGTATTTTCTCTTACCTAGCTCTGAGTTTACGCTCTTCCATTTACTTCTCTCCTCCATCTCCCTGATCATCTCCTTCGTGATCCACGGTTCTCTAATTTTTAGTTGCACTGACTAAGCCTACCATTGCTTTCGTCGCTTTTACAATAACATTTTTCAAACTTCCCCATTCATCTTCCACTGATCTAACTCCATGTTCCTCACCCATTATCTCATCCACCTTCTCTCAATGGTGGATGAGATAATGAGATAATAATCCACGCTGCGCTAACTACCATTCGTCTGTCTCCTAACCTTCGACCAATCTGGCATGGGTGACCGTACCAGGAGCATTGCTCCCGCCAGTGCAGCTCTAGGGGCCATAGGAGCACGCAAGCCCTTCCACAACGACAAGGTTGTAGTCCAAAAGAAGGGCTTGTTTATGCATCCTCTGAGAATTTCAGCATGTGAAATCTACGGAAAAAATAACTTTCTTAACGGTAAAATTCCAACTATATTTTTGTTCATAAGCCAATATTATGTTAGGTCATATAGGCCAACTTCCAAATTTTCACTCTGACTCTCATTTAACACATTCCCTTTCGTTTCGTTCAAGGACTTTGTTTGTCTTATCAGGGAGTGTAGTTTAATTCTCCAACAGCGAAATTGCGTTCAGGCAGATAAATATTGGAAGAGTCCAGGATCAATTACTCCACATGAGATAATGATTCACCTGCGAAAATATGCAATGGAGTGAATACATTTGCATTAATATCCTGCTGACGCTACATCGTGGATGATTTTAAATCGAGTCTGCCTGACTGGTAAATAGAGTGGTCAGACATGCTTAGTCATAGCTGGCATCTTCAGCCAAAAGCATCACACTCTGATGCACACTTTATTTTTCGTAATACATCGTTTTTGTTAACATTCCTTAACCATCTTCAAAACTCATCGGGATATAATAAGTTGATCATTCAGTTCTGGTAGATGGAAAATGTATGTCCTTTAGATAAGTCGTTATCTCAATTCCTGATTACCATAGCTATTAAAATTTAAACTTAATTTTTCAAACTTAGTTCTCAATAAAAGTTGTAGCAGTAGTAGGATTGGATTTACAGGGTGCATTGACCACAAAGGTCATTTTGCACCTTCAATAAAAGTTACATTCAGGCAAGATCAAACAAATTTTGGGTGAATGTATGAGGTCTTCCGTAAGCATTTTTATCCCATTAAGAAAGAAGAACCGTATTTTATGAAGGTTCATTATTTTTTAAGACATTTCATCATCAAAATATAACCAAGTAACCAAAGAAACTGTATATTTATAAAAATCAACTTTTGATTCTCATATTTTTCGTTTTATTTCATTCTGCTTAATTTGTTTCAACGCAATTTCTATCTAGCAAAACTTATCTCAGACATATTTTCAAATGAATATAATTTATTGAACGCTTTTAAGACAAAATATTTTTTTCCTCAATTATGCTGACGTCGAATACTCTTTAAATGATTGTGACTTTAAGAGCTTCAGTTTTAGAGGAATACGGCAACACACCAACGTTAGGCACCAAGTGATGTTTTTATCTACCCTTTGCACAACGAGTCACCGCAACAGCGTGTGGCAATGTGTGTTAGGATGCCAACCATGAAGAAGGGAAGAGAGAGAGAAAGAAAATTAAGACAGGTTTTGACTGAGTGCTTGGAGTCTTGCTTTATTATTTAAGTCTTTGATGGTGAGTAGGATGAAGAAATCTTTTCAACAATCTGTTTCACAGTGTATATCTCTTTCTATCAGTCATAGATGTATAGAGCCAAATATACACCATGTTGCCCTAAAATACAATCGATCGCACAAAAAATTATATCTCAATTTCAAAAGTAATCGTAGCCTAGCTTGTAGCCCACGAGACTCCTGGTACTAGGCGCAGTCCTTTCATCAGCTTTGTTGCACAATCTTTTCGTTCGTTGCTGTTGTTATTGAAGAGCACGGCTGAACTCTGTATTTTTTTAGCATTAAACATTTTGTGCAGGGCATCAAATGCTTGAAGCATTCTCAAGATGTGGCCTAACGAGAGCGAAGTAACATTATCATGGTCTAGGTCAAGCCACGGGGAGGTACGCTGAAGTACTTAAGAACAATAGAACCTTTCCCGCTAAGGGAAAATAGGCTACACATCATCGGTAACTGGGGATATGGAAGCTAGCTCTTCCATAGAATAGGTAGCTGGTGGCTTGCGAGTATACTATGTAATCAGTGGGCTTACGGTTACAGAAAACGTAAGTATAAACAGGACGAGTACTCACTAGCGGGGATACAGGCTCCTTGTTTAGGCATGGTATCGAGAGGAAGATATCAAGAAACCAATGGAGCTGGAGGGATTGGGGACAAGAATACCGAGTAGGAGTGGATGCGAGAGGTTGGGCAAGAGAACTCGTACTTTGAGGCTCACAGTGGGGAATACAGTTCCTAGCGAGCTTAAATCCCTTCTATAACAAGGGAAAGGGAATACGGATGCAATATCATAAGGGGGAGATTAGATATGGGAAACAAAACAATGCAAAAATGTGCTGTCATTAATGCTTTCCGTTAATTCACTCGGGAAGTCGGCACACAGTGCCTAATACAAAGGCCTAAATGATCATTTCAACTCTCCATTGTTTTCACAGCGTGGAACTGGATGCCCATAAGGTGGAAGGTCAAGAATAAATTACAAGAAATGGCTGATGATAGTCAGTGAAAATGAATAGGTACTATGGAGGAATTAGAATGCTGTCAGGAAAAAAATTCAATGTAAGGTGAATTGAGGGCCCATTATTACTGAATGCTGAACTTCGAACTTTGATATGACACAAATATTTTCATCCATTTATTTATCATCTCAGGCATGATAATAATACGAGGATGGACTTCTCCGAAAATATAAGGAAATAAAATTGACTGTGAGTCATTTTAAAATTACAAATGGAGTTAAATACTAGTAAGCTTTAAGGTAAGGAATAAAAATGCAAAGTTATTACGGCAATAATGATCATTCTCAAAAATGAGTAAAAGGTCACAAAGGAAAAGATCTTTCAAATATTCACCAAAAAATACAATGCAAGCGATTGCATTAATTTTGCTATTGAATCCCTTTGGACATTTTAACATATATTCTACAACATTGGCAAAGTTTGTTAAGAGATTACTGAAATTTATGATGTTTAGGAATATTCAATGGTAAATTTTTCAGTAATTTTGAATCTAAAACAAAAATATATGTTAAAATAAAAAAATCATTTAATTTCCATTCTTATGGAACTCCTCTCAAGTTCGCTCAAGCATTATGTTTAACTTAATTTTTAAAAACCAAGTCTGAAAGCGATTAAGTTAATTTATCATGCATGCACATGGAGTCAAACATTTGACTTAGGGTTTGCTGAAAGAAGCTTATTGTATGCAGAGTGATGACATTCTCTAATGTGCAAAGTTTGAAAGTGCTTAACTTCTCGTTCTTGAGTGAGCGTTGAAAACTGGGGATGATAAAAATCTTATATGAAAACGTTGCATTTTTAGACAAATATTTTTATACAACGTAGCACTTAAAAAACCCAATATTCAAGAACGAATAGAGAAAATTGTTGAGGAATAGCTACAAAAAAGATTGATTGGTTTGATCAGTATTCTGACTGCAGCAATTATTCACAGGAAGATTGCAAGAAGCATATAGAATATTGCATTTCATCAGGCTTAAATTCTGTCTTCAGTTAATGATACAAATAATTTATGCTATTACATGTGGTTAAATACGTTATATCACCTCTTCCATCATCTTTTGATACTCAGATACAGCAAGTCCTTTGTGCTCGGGCAAGTTGAGTGAGAGACTCGTTCAAATAAATGTTGCGTGTTTGTTCCCGAAATGACTTCCTTCGGTGTACATTCACAAAATCGCTTATTTAATTATTGATTAAATCCCTCACCAAAATTCAATATATATGATAATTCTATTGCAAGACGGTAGCTAATTTATCTGCAGTAGATTTTGGTGAGAGAAAATCAGCAGTGGTACCAGAGAAAAAGACAAGTCACGAGAACAACAGAAAAATAAAAACGCCAATTATTGCCTTTGATCAATAATTTCCTTTTCTGATACACTTCCCACAGGATAATGTGTCAGAAAAGATATTTCCTTGACGCTCCAAAAGCGTCTTAAAACATGTATCCTCCCGTGCTCATCAAAAACTTCCTCCTTCCTTTTCAACGTGTCTTAGATGCTAAAATGAGTACTGCGACATTCCCAATTAACATAAATTTCCTTTGTTCCTAGGTTATTTTTCATATAAAATTTTACTTTTATTCTATAAGTTTCCTGTGTTGCGACACGCTCAAAAATTAAGATGTAGTTTATTAACTTCCTTTTCATTTTCATCTATTTTGCTCGGCATCTTCCCCGCTTCATTTTTTACTTTTTTTGCAGAAAAAACGATCTCTTTTTTAATCATGCCGCTGGATTCCTTATTAGCACCAAAACTGAGAAACAATATTCTAAAAGAAATCTCAAATGTAATTTATTGAAAAAAATTCCATATTTACTCCGGATATCACTTCATCTTATTATAACTTGTGATTCATTCTTCCTCTTCTATGCATGAAAATGTTCATTAGCTTTTCGTATTTATCATAAGTTCCATCCGTTAATCATGATATCCCTGTATCATTTTCACCTTGTTTCAACTACTTTCGATGAAAGCCATTTCTGATGGCATTTAGTATAATTTCTAGTTACTTAAATCCAGCTATATCAAAGGACGTTTAATGGTGTACTGTATGCATTTAGAGCGTTTGCTTGAGTGTTCTCACTGACGTGGAAAGTTTAAAATTAAATATTTTTTCTGATTGTCCAATGCCTTTGACATTATGTCAGCCACTTTGGATCGTAGAGAAAGGCTGGGCGTAACTTTTTGCGAAATCGAGGGGAGTAATATATCTGTAATACCATCATAATTTGCAGGATCATTGTCATAAATGTAACTGATATACTTGACTCAATGACTTATTATCCATTTTTCACACTCATTAATCACTTGGTGAAAAATGCATATTTATGTCCTACCTTTTTTTCATTTCGTAAAATCCTTTGTCTTAAATAACGTTGCATGCATTAACTTATGAGTAACCCTATTTTCCATTAGTTTCACGTTCTACTGCTTTAAAGGTTGACTATATTTTTAGCCTCATTGAATATTTTTTCATCATTAATTTTAACGGCTATTATAATACATTTAGATCATTCTAAAATACAGGAGAAGTTGAAATACGTTGAAATACGTGAAATATATTTTGTTTGCTATTCGCAAAATTTTATACCGAAACACACCTTGATACTTTCTTTTCAATTAAATTACCCAACGATGGCTCAACGATTTCCAAGTTTGTTGAGTGTCAAACAAGTTCCTCACGAATTTACATAGCTATAATTTTTACTTTTAATGTCTCCGATAGGTCGTAGAAACTCAATGGATGTTTTCTGTGCCCATTCCGTTTCGTTTATAATCGTTTTTTGGAAGTTTTTTAAACCGGTCGCTTCACCGATGACAAAGAGAGATATAAAAATAAGAAAAGGGGCAGTCCTACCTGAAACGTGTTGTCATCGGTCATTGGACCAATGCAATTTAATTAAATGGAATAAGCTACTACCTTGATGAAAGGCAAATGAAGCCCCGGTTTGGAAACTGCTCCGGGACCTTTTAATTAAAATAGTTGTATGGATTGCCAAACTGAACAAGCAGTTTCCATTTCACAACACTCCCGCTCTCCAGAAGTGCATCTGTCAGTAAATTGTGTGCATGCTCACTCTACAGGACTCCGAGGGCAGAGAAGGGAAGTTTCTGCCGAATGTTCGGCGTTTGCAGCGGTGAGGCGATTCCAACACCGGTGTGCGACGGTGGGAATTGAAAACTTTTGCCAAGCAAAAGGGAAGGACGGATGTGAAGGGGGAGTAGTACGTAGAATCAAACTGCGCACGGGTTCCGGAGGGGTGGTATAATTGATCAAAATTCCCCGGGAATTAAAAAAAGGAGAGGATGCCGAATTAACAGCGTTAGGGGAGCCTGGCTTAGACGAAAAAAGTTTGTTCCCTCATTTACCCGCCGACGTTCGGAGGCCACAGCCATGGAACAACAACAGCCTAGTTCGCTTCCAGGCTCCCGCCAACTACCGTCTGGTAAAGCTCGGAAGCTTTGCCCGTGCACACCCAAACACCTGACCAGTGTAAACTCAATTGTTTGCGGCGTAACCTTAGCCAACCTAATTATAAACCCATGCTCGCCCGGTATGATTTCCAACTGGTTTACGAAACGGCAGCTTCCATTATCGAGTATCTTCAGAGTTTCCGAGTCATTATTAATAAGGACTATTTCCCTGCCTCAATTAGATAATTGGTTCATGTAGGTGCTATGAAAAAATCCTTGGCTTTTGAATATCATGCTTTATCGTGAAAAATGTCTGATATGTTTATTCCTGTTCAAAACATGATACGTAAAAGAGTATTATGAACAAAAAGGCGGGCTGGGATCTTGAGTTCAGGAATTTTTTTATTTTTATCTCATAGCTGCAATATGCACGCTTGTCTATTGTAAATTTCTACTTGGTGTAAATTGTGAAAATAAAGTTTTTTATTCGTCACAAATAGAATAAATTATATTCAAAGGTCCTGTACCTTCTTCAAATAAGGTGATTGAAAGTATTTTTTAAAGGACTTAATGGCCATGAAAAAACGTCCTTACCATTATATTTGGTACTTTTGAATGGTAACTTAACATTAGTTTAGCACTCTTTAATTTTATGTTACTGAATTATGGTTCCGCGCGTGAAAGGAACGAGTAACGTTTGTAAAACCAAATTGCTCCAGGTAAAAATAATTTAATTATGTTCATAAAGGCTCTGCAGAAGCTTTACGACGAGATAATTCGCAGGTATTCCGCTAACTTACAAATAAAGCACTTCTATTATAACAAAAATAGTATGGAACTAGAATGGATAAAACGTGTTGCAGAAATTATGAGGAATACGATACATCACAAGAATGCGACACGACATAAAATGCAAATCTTAGCATAGTTTCATTCCTCATTATCTGTTATATAAAAACCTAAAGGATTTGGAACTCATAAACCCGATACACTGACAAATTCACACTCGAAAAACCATTCTTCCTCATCGGGCATCCACAATCTTTGCTGTGAAAGCTTCCGGCCGCCGGACATAGACCGTGGACAAAGGGTACTCGATTGATGGTTTCATGCACTGCACTACCGGTTGATCAAATGAAACATTAAGGTATATGTCCCAAGGCTAACCTGGAATTTGATGGGGCAGTTTCCTCCCACGGAAGTTAGGGTCATTGGTTTATAAAGAGTGGATGCTCAGGACCGGAAGACCAACTACATAATTACTCAGAATAAATATTTGAGCAGAGGCATAGAAACTATTGATCGACAACCATCTGAGCTGGCGTCAGTTAATGCATTCATGCAGTTCAGTAAGGGGGGGAGGTGAAGGAGTATGGCCGGTTGGGTCAGACAC
Organism: Pyrrhosoma nymphula; assembly: GCA_963573305.1. Lineage (NCBI taxonomy): Eukaryota > Metazoa > Arthropoda > Insecta > Odonata > Coenagrionidae > Pyrrhosoma > Pyrrhosoma nymphula. The sequence continues at coordinate 103,133,460 of OY754337.1, read as the reverse complement.
TGGTGTTTCAAGGAGGTTGAATAACCACTGTGGAGGACAGATAAGGTGACCAGGACGGTAAACGGTTTTGGGAAGGGGAAAAATCCAGCTTGGCACCCTTGTCAGTCACATGTAAAATATCATGGTTAAAATCACTAAAATGTTCAGAGGTACACAAATTGTCCACAACTCGAACGAGCGTTTAACGTACAAACATTGTCAGGAGTAATGCAAAGTCGTCAAATACTAATTTTTCTAGCGTTTTTTGTTCCAAAATGGGATGGGATGGGATGACACGAATTCCCAATAATACGATATGGCGTGTAATCGAACGGCAATCCCTATTAAATGAATGCAATAAGAGGTTAATAAATATTAATATACCTAAAGGTTTAATATAACCCATTTGTACCAGCTAAAACAATAAACCAATTACGTCACAACCGTCCAGAATAAAAACAAACATATTTATCACCCTTAAAATCTGCCATAGAAATTATGTCATTTACCACACATTAATGAATACAAATAATTCAACTACTTTTAGCAACCATCCCACGCAGTGAGCATGTGGCTTCGTTTTTGAAGACCCATCACAAAATTTGGCCGCACACATTGTACATGACAAGGGTGTTGATTAATAGTTTTTTTCGCAAACACAAATTTAACGAGAGTGTACGTTCGCCCACGCTCAGACAATTCTGAATTAAAAATAAAACTTTGAGTCAAACAAATGATTCCCCTATGATCTGCCATTCCTTATAGCACATAAAAATTAAAAAAAAAATTGATCCGAACCTGTAAATAATTAATAACAAAGCCGGACCATTTTATATGCATTTAGGACCCCATTGAGATGAACATATCAATAGTCCCAATCGCTTCTAGGTTGGGCAACGACAATATCATGGAAAAACCTGAAAATACTGGAGTTTCCCTGGAATTCGTACTCTTCGGTAACTAGAAGAGCTAGAGAGGCGTTCTTTTTTTCGGCACAGCTGTGTTTAGTGTTCTACATTTGTGATAGGTGTCCGGTAACCTCCGAGGCTCCCGTTCTGATCCTGGTCCAGTAGCAGGCCATGAAGTGCCACATAATGTACTTAACTCGCCTTAAACCTATATTTTCCGGACTACTAAACTACGAAACGGCATTACTAGAACTTGTTTCGGTGCTTGGCACAAGTATATAAACTTTCTGAGCACCAATACTTGAAGCAGCACCCTGACCCTGCCCTCCTGCAAGGTGAGAGAAGTGCCTGATCGTCTACAGGTGATGCTGAGTCATGTAAATATAATAATATTAATGTCACAAAACTTATTTCTTATGACTGAACCTCTAAATAGTTAATAACATTTACGCATTTGAAGCTTATACTTGATTTATTTGTTTCACATCTCACTCTGAAAATAATTTCAATACCGAGTTTTTCAAAACTATTTAAAAAATAGTATTCCGTGGAGCAGTTTTGGCAATAATTGCAAAAACACAAACTAAACACCGTTAAATTTACTACGTGATCTGTAACTCAAAACTCCTCACTTGTTACGGCACTGTGGAGATCACAGCCAAACCAAATCCCATAGAGAGCGGCCTATATTATTTTGCAAATATCTCGATAAATGGTGCGATAAGTGACTGATATTTTGATATCAGCTTGAAGATGACCTTTTTTCTTTGTGAATCATCATCACTTAACGGTAGGTTTTAATTGATGTGAGAAAAAATACTTCTGATTTTTACAGTAGCAGGCCTGAATCTACCTACGCTATCTCTTTCTTAATTGTAGCACACGCCCAGCCTCTCTTAGTCCCTTTCCATAAAACCTATTCTTTTTCTTCTCCTTCCCCGCTTACCCAACATCCTCCCTTCAATCACGGCCTTCAGCATTCCTTCCCCCCTCATTTTTAATGAGACAAATTCATTGAATTTTATGAGTAGAGATATCCCACTAAATACCCCTTAAAAGAATCTTCATGGATGGAAAATGGATAATTACGATTGCGAACCTTCAAAGAAAACTTCACAACGGGGAGACATGGGGTCAAGATTAGGAGCGTTCAAAAGTAATCCACTAGTGAGTAGTAGATGTTAATCCTCTTCTTCCTTCTATAAAGTAGGCACATGGCCTGTTTTTTTCGTCCCTTCGCCTTTCGTTCTTGCTCGACTGTAAGGTGATCACATCATCTTTTTTTGGCCAACCTATACTTCTTTTTCCCAACGGTAACTTATCACGAGCTATTTTTACCATTTTTCTTCGCTCATACTAATCATACGATTTATGTGCTCACTCCATTCGTGTTTTTTTAAGGTCCACTCGTTAATGTGTAAGTACTGCTTTGCAATTTTTTTGTAGTTTCATTTAATTCTCGGTCCAGTAATGTTTCACCGGTGATTTTCCACAGTACTTCCATCACACCAGTCTCCAAGAATTTTCTTGTTCTTGCTGTGTCTGGCCGAGTCTCCAACATTTATGTAATAAGTGATCTTGTCTTAGCTTCATAAACTCTAGATTTTGCGTATTAATTGCTTCAGAAAAAGATCAACCTGGGCCAGGGATCGAACCTTTGGCTTGCTTGGCCAAAGCGCAGACCACCACGATACCCAGGCATCCTGATTCTTAAGGCAATTTCTAATTAATTCCATGACCTGTTTCCGGCAGACCTGAAGTGTCATCATATGTAGCCAATCATGGAATAAGTTATGTTACAGGATTTAACCCCGTGGTTAGTGGCTTCTTAGAGTTCCATATTTCCCTTACCAGTGTGATCCTTGATCGACTTTAGGGGCTGAAATTCTAGTTCCCTTAAATCCTCTCAAATTACTTTAGGAATCAGGAAGTCTGTGTAGCGTGGTGGTCTGTGAATTGGCCCAGCAGCTTCACCAAAATTTTAGTTCTACCCCTATACGACGGTTCTCCCATATTCTTTCGTTGAATCATCCAGTCACCCTTAATTATTTTGTTGTTTGTTGTCTAAATTAAGATTCCACATTTAAATATCAAGACAGTTCTATGCCAAGGTATTTAAACTTTATTATATGCTGCATAAATTTTTCATCTACTGCAGGCATTCATCTAACAGGTGTTATAGGGGCAGTTGCCATTGAGACTGTAAATACAATCTACTTATCTTTTGAAAGCTCTTATGTTTTCCGACGTATATTTACAATGAAGAGTTCTCGGGTTTCCCACCGGATGGTGGTGTTAATCAACACTGACGTTTCGAAAGCGTAGTTTTTTTTCTTCAAGGTGTACAGTTTCGCTGAAGAAGATGGCAGACTACGCTATCGATACTTCAGTGCCAATCAACACTATTATCCGGTGGTTATCCCGACAAATTTTAATTCTAATCAACCTGTCGGTAGAACATGAGATGATGACGATCCAGACCGTGGCAATTTTTCAAAATTATATGCTTGCCTAATGTCAACATAGTACATTAACTCCATGTAAGAGTGTCAAAAAAGGTTGACGTAGAGCTTAGCTTGGAATGTAACGTTTTATGGTGCAGAAACGTGGACTCTTATAGCAGAGGAAGAAAAAAGGCTGCAGGAGTTTGAGATGTGGGCGTGGGAGACAATGGAGGCTGTGCAATGAACGGAAAGGAAGACGAACGAGGAAGTGCTTGATATAATGGGTGGGATGGGAAAGTTATGAAGGAGATAAGATCGAAGCAGAGTAGGTTGTTGGAATGGACAGTGAAGGCCGTGATGGGCGTGAGGGGGGGGGGGAGGATTTTGAGTAAGCGGCAAAGGAGATAAAAGCGATTAGGCTATAGCACGCGGTGGCCAATGTCTAGGGGGGAAGGGGGAGCGTCGCAGACTCGCAATAACCCAGTGCTGACCCACCGTGAGCTCTGGATATCCAGTGATGCCAGCAGCGGGAGGACTGAAGATATTTTATTTATAAATCTCTCGCTTGACGTTAACCTTTTACGGTAATTTTTTAACTCAGTGAGGCTAATTGTCGGCTACAAAAGAGAAAAGTAGATGAAGAGTCACAGCTCAACCAAAATTTTCTCCAGAAGAAGCGAACACTCGAGCGAATAGCACCCTTTATAGGCATCAGAGCATCACCTGTAGACGATCAGGCACTTCTCTCACCTTGTAGGCGGGCAGTATAACATTTATGAGCAACAATAATTGAAGCAGCTGCTTCAAGTATTGGTGCTCAGAAAGGTTATAATTGTGACAATCACCAAAACAAGTTCTAGTAATGCTTTTTCGTAGCTTAGTAGTCCGGAAAATATAGGTTTAAGGAGAGTTTAGTACATGATGTGGCACTTCATGATGTGTACTGGACCAGGATCAGAATGGGAGTTTCGGGAGGCTAACGGACAACTTTCACAAATGTAGCGCACTAAACACAGGTATGCTGAAAAAAAGAACGCCTCCTTAGCTCTTCTAGTTACCGAACAGTAGTTAGAGAGACTTCCAGGAATCTCCAGTATTTCCAGGTTTTTCCATGTAATTTTCATTATCCCACTTAGGAGCGATTGGGACTATTGATATGTTCGTCTCAAAGAGGTCCTGAATACATCTAAAAAGGTACGGCTTTATTATTAATTATTTCGGGATTAAAACCTAATTTTCCTGTGCTATTATGATTGACGTCACCTTCTCAAATTTGTACACTTATACTATCAAACTACAGCTCAGAGTCGGTCATTGCTTTTCAATTAACCTACATTAAATAAAAACTAAGTAAATAAATGGTCCATGAAAGGTGCTAAGGAATGGAAGACTTCTGCCAATCTCCTTATCAAAAGAAGGTTATAATCAGAAATAACTTCAAAATTGTTATCATTATGTACTTGAATTTTAAAAAGTATGGACAAATGAGTAATTTTATTGATGAATATTTTAGAGGGACTAGGAATAATTTTAATCCAGTTAACTTTAGCTTTATGCTTTTAACTTTAAATTTATAACCCTAGCTATAATAACTTTAGCTTAAATGAAATTATTGAACTCTTGTCGTTAATTAAGAATATATGGAATTATGTTATACACGAGACTAAGGAAAAGCGGATGTACATCTATACGCGTTTCATAAGAGAGAAATATAACGCAGTGGATGTCAAAGTGAACAACGAGAGCACCATTCAACCTAGGTCCTTTATAATTATCATAGTTACTTATAAAGGACGTGTACGGACGGAACTGTATCATTCAGTATATACATTCATTGGATGCAGCTGGTAACAAGATAAAAGGAAATATTGATAACCGGTAAAATAGCCGTATTCAGCAACTTCTCTGCTGTAACCTAATCCAAAACAAAGAACTCTTATGTCATCAATTAAGAAAACATATTTTCACTGTATGATTTCTAAACATAAATGCATAATTATTTCCTAAATCTTTGGTTCAAGTCATTTTATATTGTTTTATATTATGTATGAATTTTATTCTATGTTCCCAGCCTGTGTTACAATGCCACCATTTCTTTATAAGTAGGCACACATATACAAGGCAGATATATTACCATGTTTATATAAATGAAAGACAATGGTTTTTTTGTATTAAATTTACGTTGAAAAAATGTAATCAAGTGCTTTGGGATATAATTTTTTTTGGTCTTACCGCCCTCTGCAAAAACAAATAAAATTTTCGGCTGTCCCACTCTTGAGCATGTGAAAAGCATGGATTTTCCAGATTTATTCCCCAATTTCCAAATTTAATCCACACACTTGAAACGATTGACCTTTTTCCTTGTTGATGGCCATTGAAAAGGCAAGGCAAACTGTAGTCGTTTCACTACAAATAGCAAATTAGTCGCTGAACCTAGCCTTTAAATGCTGCAGGAGTGAATAGCCATTCATGAAATCGCTATTAAATGGATATTCACGCCTGGTTGCCAAGGAAATTTTCATCGTTGAAAAGGAAGAAAAATTGATGAATTTAGAGATGGAAACGGAATACTTGAACAAATACAAAGCGTATAAGACATGTGAACGAAATAATTAAATACTGCATTCTCTTATGCGTTCTATTATAAAAATTTCCATTTAATATCTTGAGTACAAGTAATTTAAAAGCGCAACTGATACTTTCAAAAGAGGCACTACTTTCTTTCATTCAAGATGGATTATAACACCGCTTTAGTTTATAAAGCCGCTTCGCTAATCTATGCTAGCAAAAAGATATTTTGAATGGTGCCAAGAACTTTCATTAATGAGGTCTTATGAGATATAATTCATTAATGAGTTTTCAAATTTCAAATTAAATTTCAATAATGAGGCCTTATGAGAAATAATGAGAATATAAATACTTCACATTAAAAGGAGTAAAATGATTCAGTCCCAAAGAAAAGGAAACGTAGTAGTTCATCATGTAGTAGTAGTAGTTCAAAAAGACCATTGACTATCACTCAAACGGGAAAACAGCTAGCTCAATCATCTATGTTGTCCCGCGTAAATATCTAACTATGGCAATTCAATTGTAATGCTTTATCTAAATTTCATCTGTTACTGTAGCAATTATAAATTCAAAACGTGACACAATTTTTTTCTTCTTTTGCCCTACCTAACTCATCAGCAATTCCATCTATAGACCTTGTTCTGAATTCCATCAAGAATCGCTATGCTATTTTCGTAAAAGACTTCTAGAATCCCTCATTGCTTTGGAATCCAGTCACCCGCATTTTGGTCATCTAGCTCAGATAGCAACATGAAGGAGAATGAAGGAGATGTAATGCAATGACTTCCTAGGAGATTTAAAGTAATTTCAACGGCCCTCTCTTTTGTCCCTCTACACTTACAACGTTAAGGTGCAGCGTGGCAACATGAAATAGGACTGCAAAAGCAATCGAATATTCAATGCAATTATTTCGTAAATTACGTGCGGGGTAGGATTGAATGGTTAATACTTCAGTCCAATTTAATTATGCCACACAATGCTCACTACTCCACTGTAATTACTGAATCCTGAATCCATGTAAGTGGATTCATATATCATGCGCATGAGTGCGACGCTTGGTGACGATTCCAAGATCGTTCACGGGCAGCGATTATGGTGCACAAATAATCCTCGGCGAGAAGGTGTAGAACAGATGGCAGAATATTGATTGAAGGCTCTCAATTGAAATGCTGTGACATTGCTATCCATTGGATGACCCCCACGGTGATACATACATATTTCGAATCAGCACTCTCTGCAAAGTGAATATTGATAGACCTCCGGAACGTGCACATTAACTCGAAATTGGTAGCACTCCACCTTTAATTAAGCCTGACTCTGACCAGTGATGCACCCTTTTAATATTATCGGTACAAATATATAGTTTATAATACCCATCAAATGTCAATGGACTGCTTGCATCTGAAGTACAGGGTTACTGCAAGTTATTTAAGGGTTTCATTCGATAGACGATAGGTTCGAAATCATTTTCTCAGCAAACGTCACATGCTAAGGCATGAGCGTTGAACTATCACAGAGAAACAAGTAGTTTATCGTCCCCTAATTAAAGATATACACTCATTGTATGGTTTTATAAATTGGATGATGGACTGTACCTTTTTAAAAGGTGACATATCCTCATATAAATTAATCAAGGTACAATGATACCATAGATAAGTTTTAGCAAGTGAAATTTATTTCCAAACATCTTTATAAGTTTCGAATACAGAGCACCTATAAAAATAAATTTATCACTAAATTATTATATATTTAATAAATTTGTTTAACTTAAATATCAGAGTGGGTAAAACTCAATTACCAACACAATTAGTGAAGACATCGGCGAAATATGTAAAATTTCTCCCGTATTCATGTGTTATGTACACAAGTAGATTTATTTCCATCGAATATTTTGCAAATCTTTTTAAAAAGGAGTCTTAAAATATGTAGCACCGCTTTAGGGAAATTCGTTGGGATATATTCGAAGCCTCTTTCAAAGTCAAATTTTAAAATGCTTCTTTAAAGAAATTGTTTTTCTGAAATGGACTCACTTCATTTAAAGTCATTATTCACATATAAATAAGTAATGTAGGTTCAGCATAAAACGATGATTAATATTGTGAGCCATACAAATAACGGTTATATAATTCTGTTTAGAAGACATTGTGAGGAACGATATCAAAGAAACGCCAAGAATAGTTTGAAGATTATATACAGATAAATTAAAAAGTAAATGGTTGATCGAGAACGGGTAGAATTATTTAATTCACTAACTTGTGATGCGAGGGCTCGGAAAAATTCCCGACATTTTGGGAAATTTTGAACAACAGGTTGAAAAACCACGTTTTTTAATGATAATGGTAAGAATATTCAATTGTATGTAACCATCGTCACATCGGTAGCTGCTGCTACTATAAGGAATAGACACTGTTATCATACCTATTGATATTTTTATTGAAAGTCACCCCAATTAAAGTCCCAAAGTCATGATCAGCTACGTAGAGCAGATAGCAATTGGGGAATAATCAATGAAGCCCTGTTCTATTGATTAATGTGCTATATCAATGCTATCATTATTTCAATGGTTTCAGGCTCACCTTTGTGGAAGTTCATTTTCAAAAATGAAAAAGAAAACTTTGTTTTATTTCATCAATTTATTTTACGGTACGACTATTTAGACGCCGTTGTGTCGAAACTATTCGTACCGTAAAATGAATTCGTGGAATAAAACATAGTTTCTTGTTCTATACTCTAATGTTCAAAGTGACGTAATTTTAGTAATGAAAATTACACATGTATTCAGTTTACAAATGGTTTCACATAATGGATGATAACACTTCCCAAAAAAGTTGTAACTAATTTGGTTACTCCAAAGACATCCTATTTTGATAACATTCATATTTATTTGCTTAAAATATTACAAAATACTGTTATAGCATTACTTATCAGATTATCAAACTGCTTAATGCCTAAAAATAACACTAGGTATTTTCCACAGTTGTTTAATGAACTACTAGTTTCAATGCTTAGGCGTCATATTCAGATACCAAAATATGATGCCTCTGCGTTGAAACTAGTAGTATTGTACCTCAATAAAATTCTGTTTAAATACCTAGTGTTCTTTTTCATAATTGAAAAGTAATTTCCACGTAGTCACCCCTGAAAGTACCGAGTTTAGCAAATCATAGGTAGATATGTCTCACGACATCATGACAGAAGACAAGGCAAATGACTACGGTCCTAATAATTGTAATATTAGTTCGTACTCAGGTAATTTTCCCCTGGATTTTGAGCCCTCAGAATCCAATGCAAAAAGATCCAATCCAAATGCAAGGGATGCCATTCCTACAAAATTACCACATATATGTAGTATGTATTTCAATAATTTCATCTGACGAGCTCTGTCTTTGAGAGAACAGGCAGATTCTTTCTAATGATTCTGCATCATATTTATCCACTGCCACAGACTTATCGGCACGTTAATTTGTTGATCTGTTTCTACGCTTGTATTTGTGGTACTAAAATATTAACAGATTCTTTTTATAGATAAAACAGATAGAAAAAATGTATAAGACATTGATCAAGGATTCAAAAATTAGCCCTGCTAAGGTCTTTCCTCCAAATTGCTGGATTGGTATATTTAGTGAATTCCCATTTATACCTTTCCCTAACACCTAATCTCCTTACCCGTAAATGTTCATTTATGTAGTTCCAGGTGCTATATTTGTCATTTATGCCACATTTTCTTAACTTCCACTAGAAGTGGCAAAGAATTCGTTGATAATATCTGTAAAAATAGGCTACCTAGACTAAACTCTCTCTAAGAATAAATCCATACAGATTCGGTTTTCTACGACAATAGGGAATTCTACGTAGCAAAATAAGTAGTCTATACGTTCGTTTGCCCAGAACACACAAATGGTTTGATTTGGAGAGGAATTACTCGTGAAAGAAATTACTAAGCAGTTTTCCATAAAAAAGTGGAAAACTGCTAAGTGATATATTTCCCAATGAATCAATTCCACCACATCTGTCCGCAGATAATTTTAGTTATATCTTTCCCAATTGGAAGACTTCAAAACAATTTTGTTTTATTAAAATTTTTGATTATGTAGCATTTGGCATAAATATCCCAATCCAACAAAAGATTAAATATTATGAATAAAGAAATTAGTTAGTTTTTATTATTCTGTCTTGAATACTACAAGATTAGTATGAGTTTTGTTTTACATTATTGACCGTATAAGAAGGCTGGCGAGGTGGCTAGAGCACTGGATCCAAATCCCGTAGGTCTTGGGTTCAAATCCTGACAGAAATAAAGATTTTTCAGAGGAACCCCAATCCCTACTTAGGTGTTTTGTTGACAGCACTTCAAATACTGCACTATGTTGGTCGGATGGGATGTAAAACTTTGGAAAAAATGACAGCAGCCCCTGAATTTGCCAAAACTATTCGAGTAAGCCAATACCGATGCCTAGTTTCTCTCTACCATCTTCCATTCCCCGAAAAGCGATATGAATACACATCTGCCTACTCTATCTTCATTGTGCAAAATGACGTCCATTGCTTTTCACCGTGTCTATAAATAAGAACTTGACAAAGTCCTTCCATTCTTTGAATGAGTTATGCATTAATGCTAATCCACTGATGGCACTTATCAATAAATTAAGATCTTGAGCAAAACAACCCATTTTACAAAAGAAAATTGCTTGGGTACTCGTCAGTCCAAATATTATAAACTGATTTCTTGTTGCTTGCATTACAAAATGAGCAAAACATTTGACACTACCAGTATTTTCTTTAATATGTAGATATTATTTAGCTGCTAATGCAGCCTTCATATCATGTCCTTCGGTTTTAAGGCATTGTTAAAACAATTCCGCAGATATTTTGATTGAAGGAGAAGTTGATGATACTGAATCCTTTGAATTTTTCTATCTATAGCCTCCTATATCTCTGCAGTCTGCTTCTTCCATTGCTCTCATGCACTCGGCATTAACAAACAACTTGTCAACAAATTGCGGATATGTTGCACATAGGGTGGCTTATTATTCTGCCAATGTGCCAAGATAATCACTTGCTTTTCAATGTAGCTCCATAAACATTGATCAACGCAATTCAATTCCGTTCCCTATGAAATCGTTGGTTCAGACCGAAAGGAATGGTATCAGAGAGTGGGGGTCAGGACACTATCGGTAAAAAGTAACATAACAGCACATTTATGAGGAATTAACGCTCAACTGTATCGTGGATCTTGATTATAAACCCATAACCCAATCTGTGCGAAATTAACATATTAGCCTAACGCAATAGAAGAGAGAACTAAAGGTCGGAACTGGCATTAACACGTTATTAAAGTAAAAGGGCCAGTAAACCACGATTATATGTCACATCCGACTGACGGAGCACTTATCACAAAGTAGTTTAGAATAGAGGTTTGATTGTCTATGAAGGTTTTGTCACTTTTAGTGTATAATCCAGCACTTCAGCAACATCAATCTAAACTCCACTGCATAACATTGAAATAAAATTATTAGGAGCTTGTTACTGCTCAGAGTTTAAAAAGAATTTTTCAAAAAAGAGAAAAAGATGTTTTCAAAAAAATTTAACACATTATTATCACTGGGGTTATCTACCGGTTAATATATGTAAAATGGAAAGGAGTAGAAATATAGTGTTTTTATAGGTGCAGGCCTCTTTCTCCTTACAAATATCTTTCTTCATTTCAGCATACGTCCTCAATCTCTTTACCCCATTCATTAAGCCCGTTCTTCTCATTCCCCATCCCTGGTTACCCAATATCCTCCCCTACATCATAGCTTTCAGCATTGTACGAAACGTAAAAGACAGACAAACTAGAAAACTGGACACCGGGGACATGATAGCAGATAGCAGAATATTAATTGGTTTGTTATACCCAAGTACACGTGCAAAGAGTACCAATGATATTATATTGCATATGGTAATAATATATTGTATATTGCAATAATGATATAGTATTGAATGATAAATTAATGCCTGCAGTGGAATAACTTTACTCCTTCTAGCACTTGCTCCCGAACCATCCCTGCCTACGCGTACGTAGAATTCCTTCTTATGTCTGAGTAATTGGTGTTGAAGCTATATAATAATTAGTGGCCTAACAAGGCCTCTGAATTCTAGATCATTTGGCTAATATGAGAGTTATATGGAAGCAGAGGCTGAGAGGGGGTTTTATTAAAGTGACAAGAATTTTAGAAATATTTCTCACAAATATTTCAAAATATCACATTATTCAGAGGAAAAAATTTGGAACAATTCGTTGCAAACCCAATGTAGAGACAATTTCTGAATAACTCATATTTGTTCAGCCTCACTACATACATGAATATTCTATTCGATGCCCTGTTCTGAGTGAAATTACCTCAATACAGCCACAATCTAGACTCTGTAACTACTCTTTATCGCAATTTAGGAGAATATAATACTACAGAGAAATGAAGCACCTTAAGAGGAATGCATTATAGTTATGAATTCAGATTATATTCTGCCATAAAATGAATTACCATTTTTTACAGAGCGTAGAACACGAAAATTTGAGTATTAAAACCAAATTAATCACTGATGAAAAAGGAGTTTGGTCGTGTCCTATTAAAGACCATTACATTAAGGTCCTTATTCGAGGATGGTTAAATGATGTCGATGATGAAGGGAGGAATACCAGAGATGCTGGAGAACTTTTTCTTTGTGACAAAATGTTCCCGTTCTCCTCTTCTTTACTCCTTATGCACACATGAAGACACAAGTTCTCCTCATCCCATCCCCTCCGCCAAATTTCTTGTCCCCATCCGCGTTCTCCTTGTCCCTCATCCTAATATCTTCCTCCGAGCGACCTAAAGGGGCGAATAATATAAAAAAGTATAAAAATATATAAAAAAATATAAAAATATGTAAAAATGTCTGCACCGATGAGACGGGGAATGCCAACAAAGTGTGGGTAGCAAAGGACAAGTTTTATAATCCACTCGCATAATAGATGAAGGAAAAGGAGCCGACCGAGACTTATACGTTTACGGAAAAAAAATTCGTTCATTGTAGAGGAAAAGGATCTTTGGTCAATTATCCAAGCCCAAAACCCACCAAGTAACATCGTCCCACGACGCGATGGGCCGATGACTCATTTTTCCCTGCCGAGTAATCCGTTAATTTGAGTTTCGAGTGGATATGAATTCCCGTTAAGAGCGTTGCCGACGTGCCCTTAATAATAAAAGACTATTATCTTATAGGGAAAACTCAAATGAAAGCTCACATTCCATTTCTATGTGGGGAAAAGTGCTCGTTAAAGACCATTTTTTAGTTATCCATGGGAGTGTATTGTCGATAGTATTGAGTCACACAGTAGTTATAGGATACTGCATTCATTTCACATAGGTACGCGTTGTTTCAAGAACTTTGCAAATTATTTACAACGTTAGTTTTGTCTCCTATTTTCAGGAGTATCAGCGTCGATTGCTTACCGCGTTAGCCGACGGAGTTTATAACGGCTGTGAAGCAGTTCCTTATTTTCATAATTTAAATTAAAAATGTAAATATTATGTAGAAATATTAATAAATATTGTTTCAAGAAGGTTAATTATGTTTCACTGTTTTGTTCAAAGGTAAGATGGGTAATCTGAAAACTAAATTTTGAAAATAATGTAGAAAAGAAATATCGTAGCATGACGGAAAAGTTAAAGGACAAGCTTCGTTCATCGTCCGTTGAGGGGACCGTATACGTCTAGCCTTCGCAATAGGTTCCCCCACATCACAATCACAAGCGCGCGGGGTCTTTTAATACACCATTGGGAATTGTGTGTATCATAGCCACTTTTATTTTTTTTGCGTTGTAGTTTTTAATACTAGATGTTTGAAGCTGTATAAATAATATACGCATCCTTAATTTTGTTTTATCCGTTGTGCTACTAAATATTATCTCATTTCTTCTATTTGCCAATTTAACCAGATAAGGATACACAAGTCATGTTTTTTATTATTTATAGATTCTTTAAAGTTTAAAATTATTTCGCATACAATATTAGATCATTCAAACCTTATTTGAAATATGTTTATTCATAGAAATTTTTTTAGAGCAATATATTTGTCGCATTATGTTCCATTTTTTCACTGAATATTACACTGCTTAGTCCAAAGAATATTTTATCATCGATTAAAAATCAATTTCAATAAAATAACAATAATATTGAAGGATATAATGATATTTAATATATTTTTCTTTTCTTTACATGCATGGGTATCACTTGTTTTAAAGAAATCACAGATTATAGCGGCACATCTAAAATACTGATTATAACCCTCATGTTGAGGATTACAGCAATGTTAAAAAACAAAGGATGGTCAAAGTAAGTCATATTTTTTTAAATATTCATTAAAATGATCAAAACAATGATGGAATATGGCTTTCATGTGCTTTAAACACATTGTTTTAGAACAGTGGAAGCAAAACTGGTTTGTTTATTTGTCCAAATTTCTAGGGCAAAAAGTACTCTTTTTGCCCTAGATTTTCTTTGCCCTTAAAATTTCTCTTACTTTCAGATCAAACTCATTGTGCTCCAAAGATGTTGACCCCGAAATTGTTGACGCTTTCTCACGAAGTGATCTAGGTACATGCTTGCATGCTGCCCTTTTTTTAATCTGCCCTTAAACGAGTTGCCGACCAATCTTTTTGAGAAATAACCGCCGAACTACCTTACTTTCTGGATTAATGCACATTCGAGAAAGAGACGCTCAACCATAGGCGTATATAAAAGCGTCTGAAGGGGTGGGTATAGAATACCCCCCATGTAAAACGGGGGTCCGGAATTTTGAAATATATATATATTTAAATGGCGTTTAAAGGTGTTCTATTATGTCATTGGAAAGTGATCTATAGGTTTACTATTAGCATGTGTTATGCACATAATTTCTACGTTTTACCTTTATCAATGGTGGGGGGATTTACAACCCCCAAGCCCCCCCCCCTGGATACGCCTATGCGCTCAACTATTTCTCGAATATGAGGTCCAATTTGATGTAGGTATGAAACTGACAACAAACAAACAAAAAATTTGAAAACAAGATGACTCTAATAATAACAGCATAAATAAACAAATGCTTCATATACATACCCTGAGTATAGGAAGAGAATTCAGCGTTATCCCTACCTAGTTATTCCTTGGTTACTTCAAGTAAATTCAAAGATTGCTTGTTTACTCGACAAATTATGTACCTTCAAGGCAGCGAACTCTACACAGTGAGAGAGGAAGCCAATATGGGCTCGTGCATTACTACGTTACCAATTTATAGGGGGGAAGGAGTCGCCAAAAAATCTACGGTTGGAAAAGAGGGGGTGAAAGGGGGGGGGTTCACTCAATATAACCTAATTGCTACAATTCGCCTACTTAGTTTCTTACTTGTCAACATCACTTCGTAAATACTTCATTTTTTTACACGAGAAATGGCGCGCGGTGTGCTTCTAACACTCAAAGCTTTTACTTGAGCAAAATGTAGCTGATCCATTGCCTCTATTGCACATTTTCACATTGTTGCACATTTTCATAACTTCAAATTGTTTACATTATCACAAAGTATTAGCCCTCTCGCGGGTTGAAAAATGACCTCTTGACCAGTGCTTTAGTCAGAAATGCAGGGAGGGTAGAGAACAAGCTAGATTATCTTCTATGCACCTTGCTAGCGAAGAACTTGGCGTCCTTGGTAACTGAATTTGTCACGTAAGTAAGCGCGTGGGGTCTAAAAATACCCGAGCGGTGAAAATAATTTTTTTACGTAAAATTTATCCATTGCAAAATCGTGATTTTTTATTTATTAGCTACATTTAAATGTTCTAGAAAGGTACTGAAAACGTCAACTTCCAATACGCCTTCTGGAATAAATTATTGCGTTTGCCATATCCTTGGGGTCTTTAAAGACCCCACGCGCCTACTTAAGGGTTAAGGAAATGTGTAGAAGTATTTTTTAAATTTCAGATAAAAAAGAATTTCAACACGACAATTTATATATGTATATTTCTAAAAAGTAACTCGAATTTCCCCGGTAACCCTACACCATTGTTAAAGGTGCTGCTGGTCTTCGAATGTTTTCAATCTTTAAAACACACGAAGCGGAAACCTGAGTATGAAGCCTTAAAGTAAAGGATATGTCAGAGGGATTCACATTTGGGAGTAGAAAGACATTGAATAAATATTCCCTCAGATGTAAATATTTCACTATAACTTAACAAGTGAAATGGACTTTGGAGTACCATTCGATAATATTTGGAACGATTCGAAGAATAATTTAGCCCCGACGGCGTTCACGTGACTGAGACTGCAACATTGGCATTAGGGAATGGAAATAATTTCACCGGTGATAAAATTATCGGATTCCAGTCAACTTCACGTCGCAGATATGCAACAAAATGTAATAAATATGGTTCGGATGCACCATATGCGAACGTCAATTACACACACGCAAAGCTGCATTCATATACCCTATGCCAATTACTTCGGTCATTGAATAAGTGGGAAAAAATTTGGAAAACAGTGACCAATCATGTCAAAAAAATGCATAAAAGTGAAATTTGAAACGTGTCACAGAAAAGAAAGATGTCGATATGTTTTCCACTCACCGCTCTTTTTTTCACTTCCCGCGCCCCGTCATGTCGAATCCGTCACCGAATATTACTTCTCCCTCCGACGTCGAGCTATATTCGATTCTGTTCAATACAATCATCGTTCGATCAATCCGATCTCTTTTTCGCCTATTGAAGTGTAAAACATTAAGATCACGATGTTTTAGGGAAAGTTTCACCATGATGAATTAAAATGGATATTAGGGATATTTTACGGTAACTTTATTATAACGCTGGGGTAGCCCCATGGTAACAATTCTAAAAACTAGCAAAAAAATCTATTTTCTACTCTGACTAGAATTGAATGGGAGATTGTCGATTTCCTTCAGTACTGGTTCATTTCAGTAGGTCCAAATAAAATGAGAGATTTTTAGACTCTCATTTTATTTGAGACTCATTTTATTTGGACCTACTGATATGAACCAGCACTGAAGGAAATCGACAATCTCCCATTCAATTCTGGACAGAGTAGAAAATAGATTTTCTGCTACTTTTTAGAATTGTTACCATGGGGCTACCCTAGCACTACAATAAAGTTACCGTAAAATATCCCTAATACCCTTTTTAATTCATCATGGTGATGTGGATGTGGTAGCTGGGTTGATGTGGTAGCCGGGGTTCTGTCTTCCGACCTGTAGGGCCCGGGTTCTAATCCCTGTAGAGGCGGATATTTTCCATTGGAAACCCTTTGCTTGCTCAAGTGCTATGTGGGTAGGAGTTCAAGTACAGTGCTTCGTCCGTCGGATGGCACGTACTAATTTGGTCCCCTTGGAACCTCACGTTAAAAAGTACCCGACTCTGGGTTTTTATTCAACCTCCCCGCATTCCCCAAATAAATCTCTCACCAACCAACTCTCCGATGGTCAATGGCACCCATAACCATACAATCAAACAAAGAAAGAGCAACTATATCATAATTATCACATAAAGAGGAATAAAAACGTAAGTAAGAGGTAACGTTTTGAAACATTTACATATTATTTTATGGACTGATGTACCATACTTTGTAAACTCAAATACTCCAGGAGCCTTGAGGAGCCTTGAATATTGTTTAATGCCGTATAACATGCATAATTAATACTCATATAGCCCTGAAGAAGCATTTAAATCTAAATTGGAAGCTATGACGTGGCGGAAGAACTCCATAATAGCAATGATGAGACTTTGTAACTTTCACAGTTTATTTGACAGAGAACGACCGGTTTCGGCTGTCAAGCCATCTTCAGGTACATTCCATGTAACAAAAGTGTAGATACATCTTCATGTACCTGAAGATGGCTTGACAGCCAAAACCGGTCGTTCTTTGTCAAATAAACTGTGAAAGTCACAAATTCTCTTCATTGCTATTCTGAAGAAGCATAATAAATATGTGAAAAGTCTGTAGAAAAGATAAATAAACCATCAGTATTTAGACCTATGTCTCCAGAGATGATCGTAATAATTGATAGAGGTCAAGATCATAAATCACCTGGAAAAACAAAATTGGAAGGAGAAATTAATGGGAAGACTTGCAGAGGAAGACCAAGAATGGAAGACATCAAGCTAACTGTGGACTTCACTACTAAACAGTAATGTACTAATGAAGCTGTTAGTGAAGAGGAGAGTAGAGTGGAGAGCTGTTGCAATGAAATCTTCGGATTGATAACAACTGATGATGATGAAGAGGATCTACAAGTTACAGAATTTTCCGGGACTGCTACATTAACAGCTACTTTAAAAAATGTAGCGGGCTACAGCTTCTGAAAAAATTAGCTGGTGCAATAGGTGAATGACTTAACCTTGTTACAGCTCAGAAGAGAAATAATTAAATTATGACTAAGCATTCTTCTCGTTCAACCCCAAATTAATTGTTGGCCACTCCCCGCCAATGTAGCCGCCAGCCATAGGATATATCACAGCTTCGCCATGGCAGAACGACTCCCAACCTAATGTGCAGCTCCATATCGAGAATCGAGTGTGAATTGTTTCGCCTTGCCCCGTGCCTTTCCTGTCCCTTTGATCGCAGTCACAGATCCGCCTCTGGCTCACTGCGAGGACGTGCTCGGGAACATTCGGACTGAAACCACCTCGCTGACTTTCCCCCCACCTGGAGCGTGTTGGTGGAGAGTGGTTCCCGCTCCAGAACAGACAGACCAAGCCACCCCCACTCACCCCCTCCTTTCAATCGTTGACCCACTTGACAGACCGCACCCTCTGACGAACCCCAGATATCTATCTCTCTGGTTTCCACGCACGCGTCTGTCATTCCTATCTGACTTACCCCCCGCCCTCCTTCGCTTAACTCTGTCTATTCTCTCTAGCCTACTGCTCTCACCTCATCCACTACGTGTCTCCAACTCACCCTTCCCCCCCTGGCCGCAACTATTCTTTTCTTACCCCCCGTGGGGTGGGTGAGTGATCCAGTCTCTCCTCCCTGGTCTCTCGTGGGGTGAACCGCAGGGAATTAATCACGCACGGTCACTCGGGAGCTTGATGAGGTCGAAACTCCGTCGCGAGGTTGAGGGTCGAAGGGCGGCTCGGTGGCAAATACCAACTTCCCCGCACCTTACCTCCACACATACACCCACCGAGTGTGGGTTAGCCTGGTGGGCAGTGAGCCCAAGTGCTAACCCTGAGGCAGCGAGTCCCATTCCCGGATAGGTCACGGGTGCTTCGTCGTGAATGGCTAAATTGATGACAGCATCCGAATGTCCAACATCATCAGTGTTTTTAAACTCTCATCATCATCGGAAGCAGATTTTATCAATCCGATGGTCGATTGCGTACTGCAGCACTAAATTTTCTGTGGTGGCGGGGTTAGGTCATCTCCTATTTTGTACAAAAGGTCGCGAGTTCGAGTCCCGCCAGAGTGGAATTTTCGGCTCTCATGATGTTTGTTTGATGTATTCTGAGTTAAATATAAGAATTTTTTTAGAACCAATTCGATTGCGATAATAACGCCATTTATTTAATCTCAAGTAACCGATTGTTCCTTCATGTTTCCTTATTTATGAAATTCCTCCTTATTTTTCCTATATCATATTATCCGTCTTCCTTGTTTTACATTACTTTTGCCTTCAGTCAGTTTTTTAAGCGATGTGTCACATGAGTTTGTCTCCACTCCTTTTTTACAGTTACCTATACATATCTTCAACTCTTCGAGGGACTCATTATATCGCAGATCGCTGACCATTCCATTTTTGGTATTCGCCTATAACTCTACATCCCCATTTAATTTGATTTTACCGGGCCTTTTGCTGTTAATTTTCAAGCGTCACAAGTATATCATAGATTGCTCCATATACATATACGTCTTAATAAAGTACTTCCTTCCGTCTTAGCTTGAGTTTCTGGAGTCCACAGCACATTAATGATTTGTTTACATGGAATAAAAATACAGAAATCAAAACATCTACCTATAATAATCACCGATGTCCGATAGTATATGTCAGTAACTTTCACAAAAGAAATACACGGAAAGCTGAATCTTCATTTGGCTGCAGACCGTTTTTTACTTCCAAAATTAAATTAGAAATATAGGTTTTCAGGATTATATTGGGAGAAGTAACAGTGGAAAGAAAAAAAATCCTATTCTTTCAATTGAATTTTATATTCCAGTCGAAATTCCAAAATATTTGCTAAAACATTTTTTGTAATATTTTAGCGTTTTTGAGTCATCGTTCCCATAACGGCCATAATTATTGTTTATGTCGAGATTCCGTGTATATCCATCAACTCAATGTTTTTTTGCACTAGATAAGATATGAATGGTTTATTAAAATGTATTAGTGTTAATATTTTTCCTTCCCGTTGATATTCAACGGGCACCTTCTCTAGTTTTACATAACTGCCAGAAGATTTTGATTTTTATGGAACTTGACGCATTTTATTGTGTATTGGTAAGCCATAGTATTTGAACCGTGATTAAGGGAAGAATAAATTGAAACACGGTTTTAAGCACCTAATCAATCAATCTAGTTAAGCTATGGACTCTTATTTAATGCAATCATTATCTTCAAAGCCCATTGCTAAGTGATGGATGGAATTGACACATTAAGGAGGATAAATGGTATTCGGTGAAGAATTTCGTGACATCCCTGCCGTGGTTATCCCTCGCGTTGTCGCCAATGGAATTACGCAGAAAATATTTCAACGTGTTAAAACATAGCTTGGGTCTCCCCCGGGCGGTGCTGAGCCAATTCATGTTCAAATAAAATGATTCCACGCCGTTTCCCTTTCTGCGGTGCTGTGCGTCACATAATTGGCACCGCGAAACTGGCCCGGGAGGGAATGGCGGTCACCCACGAGAGTGCCGCCTCGCCGCGGCCGGCTCCTCTTCCACCCCCGGCGGTCAAAAGAATCGCGGAACACCGGCCGTTTCGTTTGTTCTGCAATAGGATGGCTAACAGGAGACTGAAAATAAATTAAAGCCGTTCCCAGGAAGCATGAATTAAGGCGTATCACGATATATCTGAAAGGCATTATCTTCATCATCATCAACTAAATAACTCAATTAACATTATTCTGCCAACTAATTGGTAGGTTTACCATACCTTTTTGCGGCCATTTTTTCACTTTCCTAGGCAAATATTTGCCCATCATCCAGTATTACTTAAGGGGTTTCTACATCTGAGTTATAAAGCTCGTTTTAGACGTTTATCCATTTTCCCGTAGCGGCCTTTCAACTTTTGAACTACAAATTATTTTTCAGTAATGCATATAATATTACATTCTAATATATTATTATCACTCAGTAAAATTTCAGATAAAATGGCAGGGTTGACTGAGTTTATAGATCAGAATAATACTTTTCAACTTACATTTTTGATACGTCAGCCTTACAACTAATTATGATGTCTACAGCAATGCATGCGGTAACACATTCAAAATGCAAAAGAATTCCACTCGTAAATAAAAACGTATATGCTCCTGTCATCCAAAGAAATTAGCTTCCACCGTATACGTTTAACATGTGAAATGTTGGTGAGCACTGGTATAAGAACTTTTTAAGCAAAGACAATTTTCCAAAAATCAACATAGTCCACCTATTATGGATCCAGCTAAGTTAGACTGCCTAAATGAATAATGCGAGTAATGAGACTGTGACTGCTAGCAAATAGTTCAAATGCGTTTCTCATTAGAGAATAATTCCGAGGGGTTTCCGCTGGTAAATTTGACTTTGTGAGACGTAGAATATGACTCTTCTATGACACTAGGAAGGATCTTGGCGTCTAGGTCAATTGTGCCTCCATGAATTCTCTAAGGTGACCCGCAGAAATCCGAGGTGGATTCTGCAATATCCATGCGTATGTTCACGTGCATGGTGGAACATTATTTTCACTGCACTGCACTCAAATCATTGAAAATTGACACCGTTTGTATGCTCTACATGGAATATTCAGAAAGACGGCATGCAAGAAAAATCCACATGCACGATCAGAACGAAGAGAAAAGCCTTTTAAGTTGTATTCTGTTATTTTCACCAACTGTGAAAAATGAGATATTATATGCGAATATATTTGGACAATGCTCCTAAATGGAAACGAAGCCTGGACGATAACAGACGCAGAGCAAAAGAGGTTGAAAACAATGGAAAAGTGGTTTTATTGGAGATTGATGATCATCAAATGGACGGCGAGAATCACCAACGAAGAAGTCCGACGAACAGTTGGAGGGAAAGTAATTATGTACATGAGACTAATTTACATTGAAGAGACACAATAGCTTATTTAAAACAATACTGGAAGAAGAAATGAATGGAAATAATTACAAGGGAAGCCGAGGAATGAAAGCATTTAGGAAAATTAGGAGTGAAGTCAAAGTGAATAATTATGTAGGAGTGAAGCGGAAGGCAGAGAGAGAGGGTAGTGGAGTGGAGAGCTGCAGAAAACCAATACTCGGGTTGATAACTGATGATGACTATGTTTTTAATAATAATATTTTCGGTTTTTGATATCTTTTTTATTTCCATAGTGACTGAAAAGTCATTGCATGCCACTCGGTCAAGACTGGGGTGAATAAGGAGAAATTCCCCTTATACCATCCAGATTATTACCGCAGACTTCAATTTGACATTTTCACCTTCCTTACTATACCCGTTTTTTCACTGCAGAGAACGGTAGTAAAGTTGCCAATGGGTATTCCTCAGTACATTTGAACAAAAATTGAGAATAAAGAGCAATGCCAAGCTGAGAAATTAGAAGGAGATTTGCGAGAGCGAAGGAAGCGTTCTGTAACCGGAGAGAACTGATAACAGGGCACCTTGGGTAGGGTAAAGAAAAGGCTGTCTTATAAGAGTTTGATATGGGGTGTAGCGTTGTATGAGACAGAAACCTGTCGTTTGATAAAGGAACACGGGAATAGGTTGCAGGCGTTCCAGATGTAGGTGTTGAGAAGAATGGATGAAACGTGGTGGACGGAAAGGAAGGAAAACGAGAGTACTTAGTATGATGGATGGAAAAAGAAAACTTCAGGGGAGAGTAGGTGGTTGGAAAAGGTAATGTAGAGCGAAGGTATGCTGAAGGACGTGATAGGGATGAGGATTTTGGGTAAGCGGGGAAGGGGAAGAAAGAAAATAGGTGTATGGACGCGATGATAGAAGGTAGGAAGTATGATAAGATGAAGAACTATTATAGTTAGATAAGGTTCTGCTCCAGTAAATATATAGGGGATTTTTACTCACTTCCATTTCAACTAACCTCAAGCAATGGGTAACCATAATAATAATAAAGAAACGTCAGTCCTGTTTAATGTGGTTTTCCGATAGCTCTCCCTACTGGTCTTTAATTTTCCCTACTAAAACTCGTCTGTTTCTCTCCTAAAGATGAAAATGATCTTCCAACATACATCCGTCGAACTGCCCCCGTAGATTGCTCGCATTCCACTCCGCCGAGAAATCCCACTTCACTGGGAGTATCGCGATTTGCGAGTGGGCGTTTTCCACGGCAGAGGAACTTCGGGATGCGTCGCGACGTGAAGGCACATATAACTGAAGGGCGGTGGAACAGTAGAATGGGGAAAGGACGGGTCGTAGCAGATGTAGAAGCGAGATTATTTGGTGGAAGACGCTTAGGACTGCTCGTATCCGTTGGCGACGCCTTGAGTGCCGTCTCCGACGTCTCGTCTCACTTTCTACTTCCCATCTGCGAAGGGATTTCAAGGGGCGTGTGGGTGAACGAGGGGCTGGGATCGAAGCAAAGTTTAG
Organism: Pyrrhosoma nymphula; assembly: GCA_963573305.1. Classification (NCBI taxonomy): domain Eukaryota; kingdom Metazoa; phylum Arthropoda; class Insecta; order Odonata; family Coenagrionidae; genus Pyrrhosoma; species Pyrrhosoma nymphula. The sequence goes on along the minus strand of OY754337.1, from coordinate 103,109,754 downwards.
TTGGGAAGGTTTTGGTTTTATGGGATGGAAATATGGTACTAAGACGCTAAATACCTGCCCTCATTCAATAAAAACGCGCCAGGGCCTTAAAAATATTGCATACAATCATGTATGCTATATTTGCCAAATTCTCATGTCACAAAGTAGTCAAAGAAAAGAATGCATGCTTCAAGGGGAGGAGTCTGGTAACAGCAAGTAACACAAGCCTGGAAAAACGAAGTTCATTATCGATCATATCTGGAATATGGTCCTATATGGCAGTGAAACTTAAACAATAACAGCCACTCAAAAAAGAATTTGAAACCATTGGAAATTTGGTTTTATCAAAGAATCAATCACGTTCAATCACGGTTTTTTCAAAGACAATCAATATTACGGAGAGAAACACAAATGAAGGAGTCCTACGAAGACCTGGAGAGAAAATATTGCGATGAGAAATATGCAGAAAAAGAAAATACAAACATATTACTCACAATTTGCGACACAATGGTTTACTGAAAAAATAATGGCAAAAGGAATAAATTGTGCCAGAAGAAGGACAAAGATGTACTTACTATCTCAGGCAAGTAATGACGTCAAAATCAAGACTAATGTGGGAAAGAAGTAGTTAGCTGAAAGGAAAGTAGAGTGCTACAGCAAAGAAATCTTTGGATTAACGACTGCTGATGTGGAATAATAAAAAAAATAAAGCGAGGAAACGCTACGTTGTCAATAACATGTGTGCAATTGAAAGCTAGATTTGAGGATAGAAAACTTCTGGAAAGGAAAAAGGAAATTACTATAATTTTGAGATGATATTTGAAATATTTTTTTAAATGGAATTTTGGCAACGTTGGTCAAGCTAGATGTGGTGAACGTCGAACGATTGAAGGTAATGATGACAGATTAATGAAATCATAATATAATACCTATGGAATACTATTCTTGTGTAATATACTAAAAAGAAATTATCTCACAACCACCGATAGTTAACACAAATTATACACAGAAGATTCATTTGAGTTTGTTCAATTAACTGATGAAATAATGTTATAAATATCATGAAAAAATATAGGTTGATTGCTCCAGTATTGGACACACATGATTAGAGAGTGTATTTCGTAGGTTTGGCCATTTTGAGAGAATAGATGCGAGTCGATTAACGAAACAGAATTATCATAGCAGTATGCATGGGGTAACAAGGAGTAGTCAGGGGTTAATGTGGTGGAGGATAGTCTAACGAGGGGAAATTTTCGGAAACTAAAGAAGAGGACAGCGTTTACGAAGCGATGCAAGAATGTAATAGAGGCAATATAGACATGCAAGAATATGGGATATTTTTATGAGAGTGCCAGATTCCTAGGCCTAACAAGAATTGTCGCTTCTTTGTTCTTTGACATTGCCTACTCCGCAAGGGAATAGCATGATGGATATTTATATATGAATTGATCCTCTTATTGCCAATGTGATCCTTGCAATTGAAAGAGCGAGTTTAAAAAAACAAAGGAGACTAGTAGTTCCACGCTTCTTAAAGCAAAAATTTCAGTCATCGTGCATGACGGTATTCATTTAAAATAAATTAGGAGTGTTATGAGGGGGAATTGAAGAATTCCGGCGATAGAACAGCAGTCGTAAACAATCTTCTTCATAACACGAATGCCATCATTGGGAGTAGTCTAGCTTTCAATTTTCAACCGTCTGCGAATTAATTTCAGAGGAGTGTTGGTGAATAAGGAGCAGGATTTGGAAGGGAGCTTGGTGAAGAGGGGGGTCTGGGGGCGTTTTGTTATGGGAGCTATGGAGGGCGCCTCCGGGATATTCACCGCGGAGAAAGGCATTTTTACAGTTTATGGGTGATGGAAGGATTTTGAGCGTTTGTGCTCCGACGTCTAGGCAGTCTTGCAGGGACGTTTGTTGCTTTCCGTGTGGGTCTCCGGCTAAATATACCCCCCCGCCGTTATGGTTGGAGAAACGCACAACCCCTGCCGGGGATATCGGGGTCCAGAACTGTTGAGCAGAATTTATGTGCCCAAGCTGAGGAGAACTTCCAAGTTTGGATCAATACGTTTCAGCTAGATGCCTGAAACAATGATGAAGATTCGTAGAATATACATAATTCTAAAACATTTTTACTACTGAGGGATTTACGTTTAAGCTAATAAATGATACGGCCACTAAATTTATTCGACACGATTGCACTTTGACGTATGGTAATGCATCTGAGACTCTGAAAAAATAGACAATTTTATGAAAAATGATAGTATAAGTTTCTAACTTTAAATATGCAAGTGAAATACATTAAATTATTTCTGTTTTCCTTTAAAAAATATTCTGGCTGTAGAAACAAGACTTTTAAATTTTGTCTCAAACAACGCTCTGATACAAGTTTCTTTCCAAGTTTTCATCCTGGATTAAATAAAATTATAATATATTTATTTCTAGGAGTTGATCTAGTCACTCTCTAAAAAGTGCCATCGTCTGTTTTAAGGAGCAATAAATCATTTTCGTAGATATGTGTCAAAGGAGAGGAGATCACAAAGCCGCTGCATATTTGGCAAGTGCCCAAAAGTATCCTGATAATTTTGACTAAATGCTGCACTGTCGAAATTCAGATGTCACGCGGTTTGTAATAGATCGTGCATCCGATGCGACATGTTTCGAGTCTGATTTTGACTGACAAATTAGGGATGATATTTAAAAAATGTGTCTCACAAGCTAATGCACATTGTTTCACTAAACTATGTAAAACTTATTTTTCGGTTTTCCGCGATTTTTTAATAAATTACTCCATATTATTATTGTTAACCTTCTTCTTCGAAATGTCAAATCTCGCTTCCCCATTATTGCAATGACAGAGTATTCCTTTAAACAAGCCACCAAACTAAAAATAGTGGACTCCTCCAAATTGAAATACATTACAGAGTGAACGTTGATGTTGAATAACTTTTAAAGGAAATTGGAATGAGTCAAAACCAGCCACAACAAAGCGAATACAAATTATTCTAAATTATATTTTACTCTTAGGTTGAGATTATTTTCTAATAATGCACTTAAAACATTCATCGTTACCTTCTAACGTATTGTAATTTTCAGACCAAATAATATTTTTTCTTTAGATTTTCTTGTAACTATATAAGTAATTCTGGAATTATTATCATCGTTTTTCAGGCAGAACACGTTTAACGCAATACGAATAAATTTTTGTTTCTGTCTTGAAAACATTACGCCAAATCCCTAAATTTATCCTTTTGTAGCAAAAATATTCCTCTTTTTTTCCAACCAACTCTCTATTTTTGTTTTTGTCCAAATTAGGGTGGAGGTTTTTATTATGGCCACTTTTAGATAATTTTGTATTACCACGAATATCATAGTAATAAAGATAAGTAGAAATGTTACGACAGGGTGCCTAAGGCCTCTGGATGGATTAATTATTTTAATTCCTATATTTCATCCACATCGACATACTATTCTGTGAGTAACCGCAGAGGCGTGTGGCAGGGGTGTTTGGACACCGGCCATGAAATCGCTTAGAAATTCACGTGATCAATTTTCTAATTTTCATTTATTCCGCGTGACTATTTTATATTTTTCAAAAAATATCGTGGAACCTTATCATATTCTAGTTTATAATCCCAAAACCTCGCCTATATGTAACGGTATTTTGCAATCTAAACACCAGTTTCCGATTACTCACCTGAGCTCAGCTTCGTTGCGCTCGGGTCATATTCGGGAGGGGAAATCTTCCGAATCCATTCGTGGGCTATTACCTTTTCTTTTCATGTGGCAGAATGCACGCGCAAAATGATAAACCATCCAAGCACGTCAAAATATAATAATTATTAACATCGGCCCTACTATTTTCGTTTCATCTGATTATATCGGGTACCATAGAAGAAGAGTCAAATGAAGAGTCCAAAGTTTAAAATGGTCCACTTTCCAGGAGCCGTATTCATCATGTAGAAAATGAGTAAACTTTCAATGAAGCTAATGACTTTTCTAACGGGTATGAGTTCCTTAATTTTATAGGAGATGAATGTAAACCGCTGATATAGATACAGGCCGCAAATTTCCTGAATTATTGTTATAGCCGCATTTAATCACTGTAGTATAATCGGATATTTTCCAGTCATGAAGGTACGTACTTTAAGGTCAGATGATGACATATAAAATATAATTAGAAAATCATTGGATTGTGTTGAGCTAGCTCCTTGAACACTCATACAGTAACCTTCTCCGTATATGCTGAAATTGCTGACTTTAATATAGAGTTACCCATTTAAGTTCCCCTTCGCGATTGATGACTAGGTCCCCATCGGTTTATTAATGATATAAAGATCTGAGTAAGGCTTTTTGTCGTCCTATATGTGTACACCTTCAAAGCATAAGCTAAATGGTTTGCTTTGTTGCCAATGCTAGTGACTACCGAGATTTTTCTCGAATGACAATGGCTCTACGACTTTTCCTATAAGTTTCCTAGCGTAAAACCAAAATGATATTTTAGTATTCATACAATAATTTGCCTAAGGACTGTTTTCACTAAGTTTTGTGCAGTATAACGCATAAGACACTGGCGTTGGTAATTGCTGTCCAAAGCTGCTTACTCCCGGCAAATTATCACTGCAAAAACTCTCGTATGACTTTCACTCGATAAACGTCTCTTGTGGCTCCCTTGTTAAGAAGAAGCAGAAGAAGAAGCCCCGTTCCTTGTTTGACAATCCCTTTTATACTCTCTCATCTCCCCTCCTGTATGTTCTAGAACATTCCAGGTTTTCTCCCCTTCTCTCGTATCTGATAGGCTATTCCCCTTTCATTATTATAAGTTTGTTTACGTAAACAGAAAATGGTATTGTTTAAAGTTGTTTTCATAACATAGACGGCATTGTTATAGTCTGTTTACGTAAACAGAAAATGGTATTGTTTAAAGTTGGTTTCATAACATAGACGATATTGTTGCCTCGCGGTAGCACGTGTTCCCAAAATATACACAATGGCGTCCTTAATCGTATACTTATGCCAACACGGCCAAAATGGCGTGTTACATTAGCCCCATTAAAATAATGACTTGGAAATATAAGAAAGGAATTATTTTAAAGCCTTCAAATGTAAACTAACGCGGCCCCAACGCCTTCAAACTTTAGCCTCCCTCTAAATAATGTCTGTGCCCAAGTATATTGTGTTACAGCAGAAATCACACATGAATACATTTATATCAATAAACACAATTACAAACAGCGTCTCCTCCTTTAACTCAAGACATATGATATACCATATAACAATATGGTCTCTTCCCTTTCTTCCTTGCTTGAAATAGGCAAATAACCAATGAAAATCTTATTCACGTAATTTAAAATCAAGAACATATTATATAAATCGACGTTATTAACTGATACATTGAACGTGAATATAACGTGCAAATAATAAAACTGTCCATCTTCTTCTCAACATTCATTCTCACTTTTAACCCCTTAAAAACACTGGGTTATCAAAAGGCCATAATTCACATTACACATATACACTTCACAGCACTTAAAGTTCCTTCAGGTGATACACTCTCCCTCCTTCCGGCTCAATCTACGTCCACGAGCCCATTCATACATAAGAAAACACGAATCAAATAATGGCAACATGACACTGAATATACACACATTGAGAAAAGATATCACGAAACATACATATTGTGCTAATCCACCTGCCGCCAAGTTCAACCTCTCTCTCTCGTTCGTAAGCTCCCCTCGCATGTCGGGCCCTGATACAATGTATATTATCGGTAAACAGTTCTCCCTTGCTTGAACGGATCAAATTATAATGTTGCGGCGCTAGCTTCCTCAGTTTAATGACTGCGTGCTATGGTCAGTTGGACTACGGTCTTCTTCTCGTGTGCTCGTGTGATGTGAATGATACCAAGTTCTGTGCTATCGTTCCCTATATGGTTTAATATTGCTGAAGTGGAAAGTGCCTCGTATTTCGTTCTTTTTTTGGATTAAATACTACACACGTGGCTGGCCCTCGGAATTCTGTAATCTCTTATGGACCTTCGTATAATGCCAGGAAGCCGTGATAAATCCTCCTTTGCTCCTCGGATACCGGATTGGTACGTACTAAAACCTCATCTCCTATTTTAAATTTCGTCCTCTTCCTCTTATCTTTCTTCCTTCTTCTCTCCGCCCGTTTTTCGCCTTTTTTAATGATATTTTCACGTATCCTAAATATATCATTTGCGATCTTCTCGGAGTCACTTTCTTCTAAGCTTTGTTCTCGTGGTACTTCCTCGCCATCCGTCTTCCCATACTCCTCGCTGGTTTCTATGTGCATGTTGTCATATTGTGCGTCCATGCGCATTTCCCTAAACTTACATGCGATCTCCTTTTTTCCTTCACTTAGGGTTATAATCCTGCGATCGTACTCAATCTTCGCGGATAGTTGAGCTAATGTGTCCGTCCCGATTATGAATGGTTTGATCAGCTCCGGCACCACCGTGCAGGCCATATTTGTGGTGAATCCGTCTATCTCTATACTCGGACAGATTTGCCTCCTTATAATTCCACTCTTCCTTCCGACGGCTCCAGCTATCCGGATTCCTTTGACTGGTACCTCCAAAGCGTTTCGCAGTGCATTCTGATTCTCCCGATAAAACTCCTCGCTAATGCACGTTAGCTCCGATCCCGTGTCTATCAGTGCATTCACAGCCACTCCTTCCATTTGAACCCTAATCTCCGGGCATTTAATTACTTCCGGCCTATCCGCTTCTTTCTCCGTCAAGAAATCTCGAGGTGACTCAAAAACATTGCATATCGTTTCCTCCTCCGTGTTGGGTTCTATCTTCTCCTCTTGTGGTGGTGTCCGTTTTATTCTCACTTTCCGTATCTTTGCCCGTTGCTCCTTCGGTATGTCCCAGAATCCCTCTTCGTCTTCCGGCCTCGGCATGTTGGGACCTTCGTCATGCTTTGCCGCTAATAGTTTTCCTGCTCCGGTTTCCCTGCGGCGTTACTTTCTTCCGCCATCATGGAATTGACAGGGCGCTCTCTCATCGGTGGGCGCGCCTCCGCCATATTGTTTTGTCCTCGGCGTCGATCAGCTGGTCTCTCGCCCGGCCGTTGAGAGTATCCCTCGCCGCGAAAGTTATCGTCTCTCCGTCCGTCTCTCTGCTGGCTCGACGCTTGCCACTCTCGTGGTTGTGACCTCTTCGAGTCCCATCTGTACTGCTGGTTGTGTTGGGATGTGTCTTCCGGTGTCCTCCACGTACGGTCTCCATGGGTCCTTGGGTATTGGTCTCCCCATCTTCGATGTCCAGTCGCCTCGGAGTTTCCGTCCTCTCGCGGTATGTTATCATAGCGGGCCAATAACGTCAAGAATTGCGGGATTGTATTTACATTATTTGAAATCATGCCGACGCTTACTTCCATGCCAAAGTGTTTCTTGAGAATTAGAATGATCATTCCGTCCTCCATTGGCGGCGTCAACTCCCTCGCTACGCTAATTTTGGCCGTCGCATATTCTACTCGCGTGAGCCCTCCGTTCTCCTTGTATTTTCCCGTGTCGAAACTCCGTTTTATCAGCATTTGACGTTCATCTCCCCAAAACTGCTCCGTGAAAATAGCTTGGAAAGCGTTCACATCTTCATACAGGTGTCGGGTCGCAGAGAACCATTCCTCTGCTCTCCCAACCATTCCTTGTCTGATGACCTGGAGCATCATCTGGTCAGGTAACCGATATATCTCTTGGTATTCGCACAGCTCCTGTAGGTATTTCATGGGTCTTGATGTATGCCTCCCGTCGAACGTTGGGACCTTTAATTGTACCATTCCCGCGGGTGCCGTTGTGACGTTAGGTCTCCTGCTTTCCTCACGCACGATGCGTCGGACTGCCTCTTCATCTAGCCCAGCTGCTTTTGTGGTGGATTGTTGTCCCAGCTCGTCCGCCATCTTCTTGAACCTTTCCTCCACGTTCTCATGCAAATTCACGTAACTCGCTTCTAACTTTCGGACCTTGAGATCGCTCGCCTCCAGCCTCGCTCCTACTCCGTTAATTTCTTTCGCGACATCTTCGCATAACTCTGCTAACGCCCCGTCTGTTTTGGCAAACCTTTCATCACAGCCATGTTCGAATGATGCAATACGTTCCTGCGTCTGTCTATGTTCTCCTGCTATTTTTGCCATTTCTTCCAAAAGCTTTCTCTCTCTTTCGTCTGCTTCTTCCCTAATTTGCCCCAACAATTCTGCATGTCTTCTCTCTTGCCTCTCAGCCATCTCCTCTAAGATCGTTCTATTTCTCTCTTGCCCTTCAGCCATCTCCTCTAAGATCGTTCTGCTTCTCTCTCGTTCTTCTTTTGCTTCTTCTGCCCTCTCTCTATCTCTTCTATCTTGTTCTTCTTTTAATTGCCTAAATAGCGCTTGCATCTCAGTTTCCACCGGTTCCTCACTATCGACCCTAAATTCATACGTGCTTATATCTATTCCCTCCTTTTCTAGCGTGTGTAATAATCGCTGCTGCAATTCTGGCTTGGTTCCCCCTACTAACAAGTCCCTCTCTCGTAATAATTGCCGTAGCTCTGCCGACTTCAGCTCCGGAAATTTCTTCATGTTGGCCGCCATCTTCTTTCTTCACTCCTTCGGGATGATCCTCCTTCTCTCCGGTTCTCGTGGTCTCACCTAATGAGTAGTCAGGCTCTACACGCTGGGCGCCAATTAATGTACTAGCCCCCCCCTTATCAATTTCCTTATCACAGGGGTTCTAATAATTATTCTTTCGCGCGGTCCTAAACACGCGACGTTATATACTTGTATCGGCCCGACACACAAAAAGGTACCCTTCACTTTATCACTTCTTACCTTGAGAGAGATCCTTTCCTTTCGGTAGTCCTTGGCGGCAAAGGTTAATGGATTAATTCATGCACTAAAATGATACACTTGAACAGTACATATATTTATAATAACCCATTTATTATTTACTTATGAAACAAATTCACTTTAGTTACTCAATTAATCAATATATGTTCCCTTCTCAAATATATTCGTATTAATTTATAATGTTTGTTCTACTTCACCGGATATTGTACAAAGTGAATTTCGCCGATACTCTATGTCCCAGTATCTGTTTATCGGATTCCTGGATCCTTCCTTAACACAGGACACTGGCGTTGGTAATTGCTGTCCAAAGCTGCTTACTCCCGGCAAATTATCACTGCAAAAACTCTCGTATGACTTTCACTCGATAAACGTCTCTTGTGGCTCCCTTGTTAAGAAGAAGCAGAAGAAGAAGCCCCGTTCCTTGTTTGACAATCCCTTTTATACTCTCTCATCTCCCCTCCTGTATGTTCTAGAACATTCCAGGTTTTCTCCCCTTCTCTCGTATCTGATAGGCTATTCCCCTTTCATTATTATAAGTTTGTTTACGTAAACAGAAAATGGTATTGTTTAAAGTTGTTTTCATAACATAGACGGCATTGTTATAGTCTGTTTACGTAAACAGAAAATGGTATTGTTTAAAGTTGGTTTCATAACATAGACGATATTGTTGCCTCGCGGTAGCACGTGTTCCCAAAATATACACAATGGCGTCCTTAATCGTATACTTATGCCAACACGGCCAAAATGGCGTGTTACACTTTTAATCTGACTCCGAAATTTTCTGTATATTTCATATAGGTAGTCGTTTTGTTTTGACTTTATTAAAGGATGTTCAATTATTTCTAAGGCAACTAAATATTTTCAATAATCGCTATTATTGTCAGCGTGGCACATAGCTAATACATTTAATGATTGATTTGCTTGGTCGGTTTGTAAAACACTTAGCAAAGAGAGAGGTCTTAGTTACTTGGCACAAAATCTAAACGACAACTTAGGCAGATAATAAGTAAAATTAATGCCCCAACCAATTATTGTACTCTTTCCATGGATTTTGATGCAATTGAAAATATTTATTCCTCTATTTAAAGGATATCTTCCGTTGCGCGAGTCAGTCAGGCAGCTTTAAAGGCAGTCTCAATAAATTGCATGGTACGTGAGGCCTGAAAATTAAACACATATATGTATGCTTCTATATCATTATCATCATCATTGGTCGTCCAATCCTAAGAATGGTTAACCGTATCCCTCCATCCTTATCTATCTAATCATTGATCTCTAACTTCAAGGTAAGTCTCCTCAAGTACTTCCCTCTTTATTTGGGTTAAGTAGGTACTAATCCCTCGGCCTTGTTCTTGGGAATTTTCCTCCCATTTTTCCTCACAAACCTATTGTGCCAGAGAGTGTGACAATCCATCTGGTTGTTCAGTTCTGCATAGTTTTCCAAATGGTTTGTTCCTCTTATTCTCTTCGGTATACTTCTCCATTTCTTTATTTTCCGTCCATCCGATTTTCAACAACGCTTTTCTTGTTGTGCTATTTTTCTTTTCTTTTTTGGGCCAACAGACCCGCTGAATTTCATTGCGCTCGAGTTTACGGACGATTCTATTTAAAAGAGACTTAACTGCGATAAATACTGCACCGTGACCGTGGCAGCGCGTTTGTACAGCATGGTCTATTGTGTATGTAGAGTTTACACCCTGAAGGGAAACGTAACTACTGCTACACTCTTTAGTTGTCCTCCTCTCTGCTCTAATTACTAAATTGGCTTTTTTATGCATTTCCAATTTTGTTTGTAATGTTGCGCTAGTTTATTACAGCAGCACTACTGTGATGTAAGGCATAAACAGTGCCAGGTCGGCCTACTTTTGGTGTCAATGTGTTTGTTTTTGGTCAATTTAGTGTTGTGATAATGCCGCAAACTTTCCGTTTCCCTCAAGTAGAATTATATCCTTTTCCGTTCGTTTTGAATGTATTTTTTGCAGATTCTGTCACTTATCAACGATTATGTTTCCCAAAAATGTGTCTTATCTCCTATTTTTCCGTACTCTGTTGACACTGGGGGCTTCTCCGCATCAAAGTTCTAAGAATAATATCAAATTGGAGAAAAATATTTATTAAAATAATTTCTCTTAACTAAAAATTTGATTCATATGTGTGATAGATCTTAGCACCCTGTCGGGATAAAAAAAATATAAATCCAACGAAATCGGAACCGAAAACGTTTCAATTAAAGGGATAAAACAATAAACTCGGTATTTCAAGCTCTAGCATACAATGTTGAGCTTAAAGGGCATGGCGTCATTTTAAAATAAAGGTTATAGAGCAATAATGTTAAGTCTGGTAAATATAAAATTATATGACATGAAAGTCAAATATTAACTTTAAAAAAATTACTAAAAAAGCAAATTCATAAATCAAAAGCTAACTAGTGTGCATGGGAAAAGATGAGATATTCAATCCCGGGTGAAAGAGAGGTTTGGAACAAGCCTACTTTCAATCTTATCAATGTCTGGTTACTCACGGGAATGACAACCCGCAAGGTCAGCATGTCCATCAAGTTAATCCCATGAAACGTTTATAATTGGAAAAAAAGGATTAGATGGATGATGACGCGTAACGGAAAGATAATTGCGATACTCCACTCGAACTCATAAAATAGCCGCTGGTGAGAAGAGAAATGAGTAGGTACATATGTTAGTAGAGAAAGAAAGGAAGGGAAAATAAAACATTAGTGAGAATTATTTATTAATTAGCCTAAACTGAGTACTTATGAGGTAAAAAAGGAGAAAGCTACCTTATCAGTATGGAAAAAAGTAAAATTCCTACGTGAAAATAATGCACAACTTCTGAACAACACTGAAGGACATCCTATTAGCAAGAGAAGAAATGAATATTCATTACATTGAATTATCATTGCATGGTACTCTAACAATGGTTTTGATAGTTTTTGGATAGTAGTTGCTTCATAGTAAGGTTACTTTTAAACGTTTGTTAAACATTTTATCGATATATTCTTATCACGCATGGATCCTCTTTGAATTTTTCTCACATTCTGCCTCCCATCTCTAACATAAAATAGGGGTCAATATTTACTTCAGTTCCTCGGCTAGTTAGCTGCCTAGTGCTTGGGCATCAGCGTCTAAAGCTTATTATATCCATCTCACGTGATAATTGTTAATAGAAGATCGCTCACTTTTTTATTCAATGCAATATGTTTGATCATATATTTCTTCTGACTTTCGTTAATGTCACACATCATATCATTTGAAATTTTTAACCCTTCAAACAATTAACTGTTCCAATGTAGCATAATATTCTAGGATATAAGTTTTTTAATGTATGCTTCTAAGTGAAACTCTGCTACACAGCTTCTCTGTAGAACTTCGCGCAAATATTGGATTTGTATCGTCATAGCAGAAGTAAGAGCTATTTTCAGCTAAACCCTACACGTATGAGCAATTTTTTCCTTAATATGTCACGTTCTTCATTTCTTCTGCTAATAAATTTAAGACTAAGAAATTTTTAAGGTTCTTCTATCTTCTCTACTATGTAACAAGGTTTTACCTCATTTTACACACCCATGTAACACAATTATTCTTCCAAATACAATATTCTTCGACTACTTCATACCGTGCGGTGATAAGGTTTTAAACTACTAACGTGCTCGGACACCATTTCTTTCCCCTTAAACCCCATCGTCTTAAATACCCCTTGTCCACGCTACCTTAGGTTTTAGTCTTTTTATCTTCCACGGAGAAAAGAAATGCGAGAACTCCTTAAACACACTCGCGACAATGGTCACAAGGGGAGACAGATATGACCACACGGGAGGGTAAATTAGTACCACAGGCAACTTGGGCACGTAGCGGGGTCAAAATAAACGGAATAGAGGTGGAAGATTCGTTTTCCTCAAATCTGGACGAGAGGGATGAACCAAGGATGGAGCAGGGTGTGGTAGGCGGGTGGAGTAGGAGAAGAAGGCAATGTCCTTTCGTGAGAGCCATTGTCTCACGCGAATATGGGCCCAGTGTGGATGAGGAGGTCCTTAGAGTGAGTAGAGGAAAGCGTCGACCAAGGTGCGAGGAGGAGAGGCCTGTGGCGAAGGATTAAGTGTCCTTGCGTAACCTCACTTCCTATCTACCTCCTTCAGCCACCTCCTTCCTCTCGCTCTCCACTACGGCCACTATTCTTCCTTCTTCCGCAGCACGATCTCATAACGGTCACTTATGGTCCGGAGAGATAGAGGAAGATATCGAATGTGGTGGAGATCGAGAGGTATCGTGTGGTGGAGAGTGGAGCGTCAAATAGCTCCGGCCATAGCCTCGCGCGAAACTCTCGATCAACTTGTTCTCCGGAGAATTCAAGGATTCCCTGATTTACCTACAGTTGGAATATGGAATTTTCCAATATTATGTTATGTAAGTATGTTATTTATATGGAAATGGTGGTTGTTGATTAGTTACACAAACAAGCTTCTGTTGAATTGTCAATGTCTTTGGAATAAAAGTGTATTTCCGTAGTGGAATTTTTCTTAAGGAAAAGGAAAATGCTCCTACATTATAAGTTCCCAATTCGGACCACAACTCACTCAGATAAATGAAATGTTAAAAGTCGTCTTTCTCATGATAGCATATTTTTGGAGATATAATTTTTACGCGGCAGAGTAAGGATAAACGTTAGTGATGGTTCGAAATGGCATCGAATCTAAATTTTCTTTTTTAAACGTATCTCAAGAGCCAAATATGGAAGACGAATCCTGTTTTCACTTATGTTTCAATGCCCTCTTCCCCCTCCTTCATGTTATGTGGCGGATTATCATACATACGAGATTAATTTTTCGTTATCCTAGTTCCCTTCTATCACCACTTTAGATATATAAAAGAAATCTAAATTCATGTTTACAATTTTCTGCTGAATCTCTGCTTTCCACTGAAAGACAATTATAATAAATTAGCTTTGAGTTACGCATTCAACTGAAGAGCGATTGAAATATCACAATAAAACTATAGTATTTCATAAATGAAGTTGCAAAGTAAAACTGCAAACTGTGATTGACTTCTCGTACCCATAGAATTTTAAGTTTAATAGTTTTGATTCATTAGCTTCTGTTATATTTCATGCATATTTACTCATATCCATTGAACTAGTTTTACAAATTTCAAATACTGTACTTGCTATAGAAATCGTTAATACAAAAGTTCATAGTATTTTCTTATCATATTCTGTATAAGGTGAATCAAACATCATTTTATAATTCCTGTGGAAAACGTTGATCGGATTTAAAAAATAAAAGGTATCAATCAATGGTGAATATAAACTAATCAGAGGTATTGGATTGGAAATTGAAAAAGGGACTGGAATCATGTGCTTATAAGTCAAGAAAAAGAGAGTGTTAGGTGAAAGACGTCAGAGCCTAAACTTTAAAGCGGAATCGTGGTTCAGGTCACCAGTCATATAGAGCCGTCGACAAAGCAGCAATTGCCTCTTGCATTGGTTGATTACATTTGATTAAATGTTGGTACACCACCTATTAATTCTGGTAATCGGCTAAACCGATCCATACTTGTCGCCTATCTTTTTTAATTAATTTCATTACACTGTGAAAGGAAATTCAGTGATAAACCATTACAGGAGCGAAGACCATCGATACGGAAGGAATGAAATCGAGGATTGTACAGCATACTTTGTTTCTTTATGACATTTTTGGATGAAATTGGAAATAATTACTCATTATCCAATAAAATCCGAAAATTATAAGCAAAACTCAATGTTTCTACGGCTTTGATCTCATCAACGGTTCTGGTTTCGATAATTACGGTGGTCCCCTTACAAATTAATATCCAATATTTATATTTTACAAGTAGAATACATGGATACATGTATAGAACGAGAATTATCGAATTAAGTCTTTATTAACACTTTAGCATTTGAATATGTAATCCTTTGTCCACAACACATTATGTAAAACACTGACGAAAAAAACGTCTGCGTCCCCACACCATGGGTAACATTAAGCTAGGTATTCTAAAACGAAGATATCTTATTATGGCCAAGATGAGTGGAAAGAACAATAGTATGAATAGGCTTTTGGTTCACCGTATGCTCTGAGAATTGTTCAGAATTTTTTTTCTGAAAACTGTAACATTCTGGTTCATATTACTATTTGAATAGTTTTGGTAAAATTCTTTTGGATTTCTGCAATTAAACTATACTTTTTAGAAACACTTTCGCCATGCTATTCTGCCAGCTTCGTCAGGCTTTCTAAATCAACCATAAAAAATAAATAAACAAACTTAAGCGGTTATTAAATAGCATGATTAATTAGTGCATGAGTTTTTCAAAAGTCATTTCCACGTATAAGGAAATTTGTAGCCATCTTCCCTATTTAGGTTGTTGGGTCTTTTTCTATTTCATTGGCTTCCCTGATAATTCGTGGATAGCTAATTTCTTTACATAAAACTTTCGCCCTTTTGATGTCAATACTGTGACCTTCTAAAAGTATGTGCTCAGCCACGGCAGAGTGACACCAATCTTTCTTCCGAATAGCCCGTTTGTGTTCAGTCTGCATCCTATGGCTCTCTTTGTCTTGCCAACATATGATTTTCCGCAACTACAGACAATTTCGTATATGCCTTTGAACATTGTGGGGGATAATGGATCTTAAGCTCCTCTAAGATGATCATAAACTTTGGAGGTGGTGTTAAATCTTGTAATGATGTTACGCTTCTTCATGATTTTACCTATGCGATCTGTTGTTCCCACGATGTAAGGTAGCATAACATATCTCAAAGGCTTAGACGTCTCTTTCTCCTTAGGGTTCTGATTTCTAATACTTTCAATTCTTTTATAGTTATAACCATTATCCTTATCCTATGACTGCGTGTCTCCCTTAAATGTTTTATTTCTTCAGAGATGGAATCAGCATCCGAAACTCTGCGAGTGCGATCAAATAGGGTCTTGATAACTGATGCCTTTTGCTGTGGATGCTACATAATAACCGCTTAAGTTTACAGAATAGTACGGCGAAACTGTTTCTAAAAATTATAGTTTTATCGCAGAAATCCAAAATAAATTTACCAAAATAAAAATGAACTGCGAAAATCTACGAAAAATGTTTATTTGAATAGTTTATTTCTACACTAAATAAAACAATCCATCATCTATTGGCATCCACATGAACAATGAAAGAATATTTCAAGCTCAAAACATACTTTTTCGGTGAGCGGTAATTAGTATAGCTGCATTCAGCACAATTACTAGGGAACACTATAAAGAGCCATATGAAAAATAATTTCCATATTTGATTTAGGTTAAAATATGCTTTATTCTCACCAAAATAATGAAGACAATATATCTGCCTTGGTACGGAGGCTTTTGCGGTGATTTGATGAATTTATTTAATACGGATTTCTGCCGCCTTGATTTTTTTATGGACAACCGTTTCACTTCCATTCCAGCTAGCGTTGTCAGGTTCAGGACCTGACGACGCTAGCTGGAATGCAAGTGAAACGGTTTTCCATGCAATGAATCAACTCGGGAGTATCCCGAATAAAAGAAATTCAATATATCTGCCATACCAATGTATATCCAGCGAGTGCAATTTAATTATATTTTCATCCAATGAATATTGTTATCTAGTGGTTCATTAACAGTAAAGTGGAAGAATTGATTTCACTCAAATTATCCACTTCTTGAAATTATTACCGCATTTACAATGCAGTTATCCTCTCTTAAAATTGGATTATTTTTTGTTATATGTAAACACTTTTGCTTCGATATTTCTTAAATCCGATATGATCTGTTTCGTTGTGTATATGGCTAAAGCATTTGCAAATTATTTAAATGAGCAATGGCTACAATCATTTTAAAATTATCAGTAAATCATTTTTTATAGGATGAATACCAAAAAATGCATTAAAATTGGAAATAAATCACTCTATGACTTTATTAAGAATGAAATGGATTATTTTATATCTTGGACCAATCTCTAAGTATGTATGTTCAATCCCGATGGTAACTCCAAAACATAAATACCTCGTTAGTATCCAGAGTTCCGACAATTTATCTAGAAATTCTAATCAACATTGTATTTTTAGTGGTATAAATTATATTATTATTAATTTAATTCAAGTTTGGTTTTCTCTTACTGGTTATCCAACTTTCTGACGCTAGTTTTTTAGACGTTCAAGCACTTTCATTTTTCGTCTCCTTTCTAGTCCTTTCCTTTAGTTTTCCCTTATCTTTCCCCTCGCCAATCCTTTCCAATTCCGAACTCAAATCTTATTTCGTCGCGCTGCATTCATCCCAAGGGGGCGGTGGAGAGGACTGTAAAAAGGATTGGTCCTCTTCCCTGGCGGGCTGGGATTTAGTCCCAGAGGAGGTGATTTTCACCCCCGGACCTACTCGCTACCCAGTGTGCTATTGAGAGCAGAGCCGGAAGAGTGCGGTGCGTCGGCCCCCATGGGAGCCCGCCAGTCTACGGGGGAAACGCCGGCATTTCACGAAAGAGAATGGTTACCCGATTCAATGCTTTTTCCTACTCCTACTCCCGGACTCCTACTACCATGGCATTGAATTCTCTCCGTCACTCTTCCATGGAATGCAATTTTGTAGAATTCTTACCCATGCATGGATTCCGAACTATAAGGTTTATTTTATCGCAACCAACGCCTGATTTTAATCTTTGGAATATAGAAATATGCACCCAGAAGACCTAAAAGATCGATTTTTACCCCTTATCTTATGACTTAAGTACAAGTAATACGTGTCAAAAATCCAGCATCTCACATTGGGGTGAAACACTTGTATTTTGTTTCAGCAGACCTTCTAGCAATATAATAATCGAAAGCCATGTTGGAAACTGAATTTTTTCAAAACACATATTGGATTTAGTACTTTAATAGCGGACAAAGGTAAGCGATAAAGAACGTTGGAATCAGACAATGCATTAGCTTTTGTTAAGCTAAACAAATTCCTTCACTGCAAGCGGGTGAGTGAAACATATGGTCAAGTGAATTTTATTCTGATTTAAGTCTTAATATTGAGTACAAATAGTTTTCTGTGAATCATACACAAATTATAATGCGTAATTCAAAGTTTATTTTTCACCATTCGTGATTACTTCCAGATAATACCATTTTAAATTCTGCCACGCAAAATTCTCTTTGGTATCACCAAATTCTACCAAATTTCAAAGCTATCCTCATGTTGGAAGCAATAGATTTCTTGTAGGGAGCCGCTATTCCAGCGAAAATTAATTCAATTAAGTAAAAATGATAAATGATTACGCCTTTTTTTAATTTTGTAATGAGATTTCATTATTGACACGTATATTTTTTATTTTATCCAAGTTTTTTCAATTTAATCTTCTGCTCTAAACATACTGCACTCATTAATTACACACATGCAGAGTTGCCACTGATTTCCCCGTTCATTTCATCCTCCTTCGCTGTGTAACAACATTTCCTGCTGACAATATTATAATCACCTGACAGCCCCTTTCGTTCAAACAATTATTTTTTAAAATTCTTTTCCATTGAAGGGTTACTTTATATCCTTTACCGATGACTCAAGTTACACAAGGTCATTTCTTGCCCTAATCTCTTTTATCATACTCATTTTTCTTAATGAGTTTTTCGGCAGAATAGGCTTTTCTTGGTGTATAAGGATACTCGGAAGAAAAAAAAACTTTCTTAGAAATACAATAAAAAACATTTCATTCCAAAGTACATGAGGAATTATGAATAGTTATTACTATCGCTAACTTTACTACTGAATTTCAGTGACAGTAAGACAACATTGGTCAAAATTAAAGATTCAACTATGATAATATTACCGTGTTGATGCAAAACGCAAGGATAAAGAGAATAGGGAGAACACTTGTAGTGCTATGGAAAGTTGACTATTCTTTGGTCTCACCAAGGGATGTTTTGAAAGCCATGACGTGATTCCTGGCTGGTAATTGTCCTAAGCCCTGTTTATCCATTCCAGATAAGTTCATTTCGTGCTATAATTACGCCAAATCTTCCTCATGGAACTCATTATAGTGAAAAAACATCACCTAAACCAAAAAAAGTGCATAAAAACTCATTCTGATGATTATTAAAAATGTAAAAATACATTTAATTCACCACATACTGAGGAAATTTTAATGCGGAATTCGATTAAAGGATATGGTGTTATCATGTTCTATAGTGAGTAGGAATTCAAATAAAAGGAAAGATAAATGAAATTTAATCGATAATAATTAGAGAGACAACCACTCTCATTGCGCAAGCATTAATCAACGGTGTTATAAAATATGTTTTTGTCAATCGCAACTTGCAAGGAAATGTTTAAAACTCTGAGCAACGCTAGAAAAACATATATATTTTATTAATTGAAACTGTGGCCGATCACATTTTTACCTTTAAAGAACTTACTAGAAATGCCGTTTACCCTGAAATAAACTTTAAATGATTTTGACAGAATTTTAGGATACCGGGAAAATCATATTATTTAAATTTAGAGATAAGCCAATCATTAAGAGTAAACTAACACTGAAATATATTTACTTTTCCAAATAGCTAACATCACCAATTGACCGCGAACTACCTGAACTCTTTGTCGATAACCACGGTTGAATTCATTACATGCCTCGAAGGAATCAAGAGGCTGGGAAATTTTACTGGCTTTTCAGTTGAAGAGATGTTTCCGTTTTTTTTTTTAAGATAAGCAGAAAACCTTCAACTGCAGCCAATCGCCCGTAGGAAATGACGTCCTTATATAAAAGCTTCATGTACAGATCTCGAACGCCAGAGAGCTGACCACCTCTCCTTCATCTCACCCCCGATTCCTAATAGGCCAGCAGGCACGTGTACAGATGACGTCAGCAGACAAGAACATCAGGTCAGCGAAGCACAAATTTAATCCAAAGCGATCTTTTATATCTTAACAATTTTCAGCCATGTTAAGTTGTTGGAAGGCATTTTATATCTTTTGAGTCCGACTCAGATAGAATTATTTGCTGAATAATATCAATACCTTCGGTGTATAACAACGCATTCAAATGGATTTTAGTGTGTTTTATACAAAACTGAGATTATTCCATGTGCTAGAGGAAGTCAAATAACAATAACCTGGGCCTTAAGAAACAAAATTTAATTTTAGTTTCAAATAAATTGTATATTTACTTACTCTATTCATATAATCAACAATGATTTCATTTGTTACTAAAGATTCAAATGGGAATTAAATTTGCTTGAAAATACAAAAATACGAGCATAATGAATGTATTAATAATTCGGTCAAAAGTTAATGACTTTTATACGGTTAAAATATGGTGTACTTTAGAAGAAAAATTTAATCGATGTATTCAACCAATAATAAGAACCATATGGCATTAAAAGATTCATTCTCGCCTTAGGCAACAGATTATAATCTCGCAACCATATATTTTTCCAGTTAGCATAAGAAAATTCGTTTACACCTTTTTACGGGTGACCTCAAAGAGCTAGGTAACGAAGAATTAAATTTTGTTAAAAAAAGCACAGTCAAAAACTAAGACCTAACCGGTGTAAATACACTTTTAGGCGAAAATGATCACAAGCGAAAGATCGAAAGACGAAATGATCACGTTTCGGCTATCACCTTCGCCTTTGTAGGTCCCGATGCAGAAATTACTGAAATGTATTCCATCGGTTATTTCGTTTTCAGCGCATATTCAGTTATGCATAAATTATTTGGCGTAACACTTTTTCCCGGCGTTTACCTTTTAGACCTCCTTTCTGACCCTCCCTCTGCTTTAAAAAACGACCATCCTTTTCTTCTTCCCTTTGTGTTAATCCGTCTGAAGAGAATTCACTCACCCACCTCACCACAAGCCTTCATCCCGATCCCCATACCCTCATAGCCCCATCGCTTTTGAATTACTCGCGTTGTAGAAGATAGCCTGCATTCCTTTTTTTCACTTCTATTTTATTTACAATTATTTTTGGGTTCAAATTATTCATTAGTTTACTTTATAATTTCTATCACTTTTTACAAGTTCCAATATATAATCAGCTCATTATTTTAATTAAATTTTAATGCTTTTTTACTTTACATCTTCTCATCTTATATCGTCATCAAAATGTTCTATGTTCGTTTTGTGAAAATGCATACACTAGTTATGATTCAGTACGTATTCTTTAGACTGTCACTCTTTCGTTTATCTTATGCGTGTACAATTTTTATATATCTTCGATACATTTCTGTAAATCTGTTTAGATGATTATATTTTCATTACGCATCATATTTTCATCATCATTGGTTGTTCAATCCAAAATTGACTGCAGCCCCTTCCTTCCATAACAAATGCTAGTTCCCTTTTTCCCTGGTAGTTTTTTCAACGTACTTTCATCTTTATTTGGTACGAGCGGAAGGTACCCGTGTCAATTCAACTGGTTCGAAAAACATTAAACTAATTTTATAAGAAAACCACAAAGACTGAAGAAAAACTGTCAGCGTGGTCTTTTTAGGAGTTCGTAACATATCTTCTATGTTGTGTTCCTTGTAGTAGACACGCTGACCGTTTTCCAGGTGCACAGAGAGATGAGTGACTGTTGATCCACTTTCATGCACGGGAAACTAAAATATCGGCCATGCAGACTCATTACTACTTAAATACCAAAGGTTGTTAGATGGTCACCTCGTCCCTCCGGTTTTCTTGAGCCGTCTTCTGAGTGATTAACAGCTTAATCACTTCCCTTGTATACATACATATATTTGCATTCAATGAATTAATGCAGCTGCACTATTCACTGTTTTTATATGCGTTGAGTATCTTAATCAGGATTGGAGAGTAGGGTACAATCCAGTGGTTAACAACGTCAAAAGGAGCATTTGAAGCAGCCATGTTTATTTGACCTGAATCCTCCATCACCCGGACTGCGCCTTCGGTACAGCCATTATCATTAGTTTCGTTTGCTAAATAAAAAAGTCTATTTTGTTTCTTAGTGCACTTGTCGAGTTTTATGCACGGATGTCGTTAATTGCGCAGAATTTCCGTTCATCTTTCGGGTAAGAAGCATGTAGTGACGTCATTATAATTTCCACCATCTTAAAACAGATTGTAAGTTCGAAACAGATGCGTCTGTTTTTGAACCAGATTTAGAACTGGTTACCCGTAATTCTGTCAGTAGTTGATATTTTTGTATCATTGAAAGGATGAGATAATTTCCCTCACCATCATATCTAATTTGCTGAAAATTATGCGACGTGATATCTTGTCCAAACTTGCTTAAAAATATAATCCCCTCCAACTATGACCAACAAGCGAACAACCCATTCCGTACAACCTGAAAGTCGTATTTTTAGGGCATCTCCGTCACCGATAGGACTGCTGGGATGGTGGCGTAAGGAAACGCAGGCACAAATACAATCAATGATACTTCTGGGTTGTTGGAGAGGAAATTAAACTTTTGGATGAAATAAGGAGGTAAATTAGGTGGCTGGAAGAGGTAACGAGGCATTGATTATTACCGCGATTAATAAAATGTTTGGTAACTGAGGAAGAGGAATATCGAGAGGAGATTATATGGACAGGATAAAGAAGGGAAAGAAGTATGAATGGATGACGAAATAAATCGTTTCAGGCCCTTTTCAAGTAAAAAAAATATATTAACCTATCTTAATCGGTATAATACCTTATTATGGCACACATGATGTGATATTTTTGTGTCATAACATACGACATTTTCCTTACATCTTATTATTTACCCAAGTTCTTCTTTGCAACCTCCGATATCGCACGATAGTAAAAATACCCCGTACATAATGATATAACTATGTGTCAATAAATTTTATGAACAGCTTCAATCAATAATTGAAACAGTGCAGCGGCTAATATTATACTACTTCATAAATTAAATAATATTTCGAAAAAATAACTCATCAACATTTAATTATATACTAGTAGGTTGTATGAAGAATTTTTGTAATGTGTAAGTTGATCGGTTATTGGTTTACAACAGTAACATTGTTTAGGAAATTAATAGTCACCCTAACATCGAGATGCGATACTGAAATTTGAATATCACACGGCTCTGGTGAGCCCGTCCCTGACAGCCCACGCGCTCATAACCCCGTCCTCATCCCTACCTTCCTTTTATCTTCCATTCTTTATTCCATTGCCTCCACCTTCTCCTCAACCCCCCCCGCTTTTCCCTCCCACCCCCGCGCCTCGCTCAACAAATCGATTGCCCCTCTCAGGCGGCGCGGCGAAGCCTCACTCGAAACATCGCCTCGCCTCTCTCTCTCTCCTCTCTTCGAGGCCTCGTAGGAGGAAGTGGAGGCGGGTATGGGGTGAATTGAGGTGAGGAGCGTAGGGCAGGGGGTTCCATATACGCATGGCGGGGAAAAGGGTGGGGTATTGGGGGGGTGGGGTGTACGGTCTCGCAAGGCCCTTATGCGCATGACGGGAGTCTTTCCCTTGCGCTCCTCTGCGGAGAGAGAGCAAAGCGAACCGAGCAAGGAGGGGGGTTTGGGGCGACCTGTTTCTGCTGCTACCCCCTCCATACCTTCTCCTTCCTATTCCTCTACCCGTCACGAACCCGCGGCCACTCATTATCCACCCCCCCCCCACCCCAGTGCTTTAGCGTTACCATCCACCCAGCCACCACGGCTACCTCACCCGTCCCTTCGCACATACATGCGAAATACCCACCCCTTTTCCCTGCTCTCGTGCCCTTAAGGGACTCTCTGGGCGAGTCTTTTCAGGTGGACCTAGGGTACGAGGCCTTCTCCATCCGTCCCCGCCCCTCTCACAATTCCTTTCCCCTTTCGCGGGCGACCACGCAGCCCCTGCCACCCACCCAATTCCGTCGGCCTTAAGCTACGCCAAAGCGCTCCTCAACTCCAGCATTCTCCCCCGAACTGCCACACCCCCACCCCTCCCATAGGATCCATTGTTTAAACGTCAAGGCGATGACTGATCGCCAGGTGATGGGTATTCCTCGAGGCATAGTCTTTTGTTTTTTATTCGAAATTACAAAGCGTTAGCCACGCTAGGCAATTTATTAAACAGGTTCAATTCTGGAAGGTGCGAGTGCGCTCTCACTGTGGAAAAGTTTTTGGGCTTAATTGGTGCATAAATTTAGTTTTTCTTTTAGTTTTGGTTCGGTTGGCTTGCTAATGATCCCTTTGGGTCTGTGACGTTTGCTACAAATATATTTTGATTCGACGGAAGAGTCTACTTTAACAAGTGGTTTTGTTGATCCAGCAACCAAACGAGTATTTTTTCTACCACTTGAAGAGAGTTGGGCGTCAAGTGAATTAGGATAAATTAAAATAAATAAATCCTTTTTTGTGGCTACCAGAACTATAAGTCTCAGTGAATTTAATTGCGTTCTTGTTCACAACGTAACTTAGCAAATCCAACTTATACCATCCAACAAATGAATATATAATATCTGGTGCAACTTGACGACTATAGAAGCTGAGAAATGCCTAATGTAAATCAAGTGATGATTTATGTATCCATCTAAATGAAAAAATATAATAAGAATTATTAATTCTTATTACATAACCTTGGATTCACGAGATACTATTCATTGAAATACAACTATTTACA
Source organism: Pyrrhosoma nymphula (assembly GCA_963573305.1). Taxonomy (NCBI): domain Eukaryota; kingdom Metazoa; phylum Arthropoda; class Insecta; order Odonata; family Coenagrionidae; genus Pyrrhosoma; species Pyrrhosoma nymphula. The sequence continues at coordinate 103,085,340 of OY754337.1, read as the reverse complement.
TTCCTGTGATTCTTGTGCTCGTGTTTTCAGCATTTACAGACATCCTCAGAGCAACTTATATAGTCTTAGGAACAGTAGTGCATAGATGTAGAAATTGCATTATCATTGAATATTTCTAAAGCAGAAGAAAATTCCACGTTAGGGTAGGCTGAATAATGATAAAAATCTTCATTTCACTTTTATGATTTTCGTAGAAAACATTTCCCTTTTCTATTACTAAGAAAAGGCTCTGAATTTTATTGATAAATAACTAAAAAGTTTTAACTACAAATATAGTACCTATTTTAAGAGCTTGAATTCTGTATCTATTACTCTGAAGGAAATGTAATCAAATAACAACTGCTTGAACGTAATCCTGATGTTAAATGTAGAGAAACAAAAGCGAGAACATGCATTTGAAAAGATATACCAATTATTCCCAAGCTTCTAAATTAAGTTTTCTAATACTATTACAATTTACGTTTATTTTACGTTTTTCATGCAATTCATTTAGAATTTTGATCCGATTAAGGTTACTCTAAAATAAAAGTTAATATCGGCACGAAAATAGTGATAAATAATGTTGCGTACAAAAATTGCTGGAGAAAATCAGGGTACAAAATACAACATGGAAAAAAAGACATTGAAAATAAATTTTACTTCCGGTGAAAAGTTTTAAAACTCTGAAACTTTGAAAACTGAAGTCTGAAACTGAAACTTGTCTCACATATACTGTCTGAGATTTGCCTTCTCTGCACCTTCTGGAATTTTCAGGATTTCTTTGAAAGACGTACGGGCTCTATTTTGTCTTGACGTATTGCTTCAGGTAGGTTACTGCTTTTTACACGTCATAATTGTATATTTCGGCAATAAGTCTGCGTTTGGCTATCACTCATGCTGAAAAATAATTCCGGTTTCAGTAGAATTCTAGCAATTTTGGATCGGCAAATCAATTGGGGGATGCTTTTATCCGATACCTTAACAAAATTCGCCATGCATCCTTAACTGTACTGTATAACCTATTTATAAATAGGGGCCATCACCATTTTTTCCCTTATCTGAATGCGGTAATTAGCAAAGCATTATCATATACATTCCATTCCACCCATCTCTTTGTTGTAATCGTGAATGACATTTGGCTGAAGTGCAATCTCACTTTTCTTCAGCTTTCTGTTTCGTCTTCAGGCACCTTTCGACTTTTTGGCTCCTTAGGTGAAAGAAGTTTGGAGTTGCCAGTTCAATTAGCTCTGAATGTGCCTGTTGTACGAATACAATTGTCACTAAGGGTTACTGATTATTTATATCTGGTGAAAACATTGTCAAAGAACACTGCATGGTGTATTTGAGTAATTAAAAAGGGCAGTAACTTAAGGAAAACTCTTTCTCCAAGTTCAAGAGACTTATCATCACTTGGTTCTGCTCCACCATATGAATAAAACCATAAAAATCTGAAAACGATACCGGTTGATACTGAAATGTATCGTAATTTAAAACCAAAACTAATATGTTTTCCACGAATAAATAAAATATATGCTGAGTGCCCCCCAAAATATACATCCATTTCATCATCAATGGATATCTTATCAGAAAATATTCCAAACTGTCTCAATCTCTTGGTCAGCTCTTGGAGAAAAGTGGTAAATTTATTGTTTTTGTCTAAATTTGATTTTTCTGAGAGATTTATCTTTTGAGTTTATCAGATATATTCCTTTCCACGCTTTTCCTAACAATGAAAACTGTCATATCCTCTTGTCTGGACCAATACAGCTTAGTGCGTGTATCGTGTGGTACCCACAAAAAATTTAAATCCCCATATATATATTTTTTATTTTTTCCAGAGTGAAACGAAATACGTGATTATTTTTGTCCTTAGCGTACTTGATGGAAAAAGTTAGCACCAATTCCAATAATTTTTCACTGCAAAACAAGTAAAAATGTCCATTGGTTCCTTATCTATTTCTTCATATTTAGCTTGGAGTACTTATATAGTATTATCCTCACAACAGGTAGATTGACGACGACTGAAGCAGGCTCTAATGGTTCCCAGTCAAGAGTATCCCTTTGCTGTTTTTTTCCTTCTCTTTCTTGTATATATGGTATCCCGGTCAGCAATATTTTTAAGTAGCGTTAAATCAACGTCAGAATTGCCTTCATGCATGCTAATGTGGATTTCAAAGGTTCCTGAGACGTTCGAGGGCAGTAAAGCATCATTGATGAGTGTTTGCCTCTCATCAATATTTTCCTCAAGGGTGAGTTCATTTACTTTTGGGGGAAGAATCACTGCATCGACTGATTCCTATTTGAGTCCTTCCGATGAATTTATGATCAACACCGCAGTGTTATAACTCTTGAAATGTGACATAACTAAATTATACAAAAGAGAAACTTACTGAAATTACTAGTCGCATATATTGAATGACATATTTTCGCATTTTTCAAATGGCAATATTTACCAAAGTAAATTTTCTCCTAAAACTTGATTCTTAGACAGAACGATGTTCTTCTAATTACTGCTTTGTACTCAAGGTAATTATTGAAATAGAAAAAGAGAAGGAACGAGCAAATACGCAGCTGAAAAAGGAGGCGGTGGTAATAACGAGACCATAGAAGACATTCAGTTTAATATTATACATTACACATGTATATTCATATATATATATAAAAACTTACTCCCACACAGGAACAATCTCCTGAGCTATACTACGGAAGAATACCCGGCCAACTGCAGTCATAGCTCAACCTCAACTAAATTTTTTCCCTATTTTTATAACATCTCAACAGTCATGTAGAAATGATCTCATATTACGCTTAGTCAATCCGACAATTTGTATCTGCATAGTTTGAAACCTACTTTGTTGCGGAATGCGGTATTTACAAAATCTTTCCGATTTATTTCTATGCTGTAGCTTTTAATCCGTGACCATTAGTAATCAACATTATAGGGGCATACCTGCTGAAATGAACACGCAATCTCATTTTATTGGCCGCATTGGCATGAGGGCCAACAGGGAGCCATATCCTGTATCCTGCCTGAGATTTCCCAGCATTGCGTACACGCAACATTATTTCCGCCGGGCAACGGCCAATAATTCATGATTGAATCAATAACTTATGTTACACACATAACCATACAAGCCTTAACGCAAACGTTAAGGAAGCTTAGCAAAACCAATTTTAATAAAAGAAAACCAAATTCTACCACGCAAAACAACCGAGACTTGAAATTTTCATTTTAATAATTCATAAGAACTTGTTTCCTGAAGCTATACTTTAATTCAAAAATTAATTTAAGACCCTTGAAACTTCGCAGTTATTAGTCATATAAATGTTTATATTTATATGAAATAAAATATTGTTCACAAAAATGTTAAAATAATGTGTTGTCAACGCAACGTCCAAGCATGTATACTTTTAATACTCAGAAGTCACCTTCATCTCGTTGAATGTAACCAATGTGGTTCCAGGATTATAATCTTGGCGTTCTCTGTGCAATATGATAATATCATAAAAAATACATTATATCAATGCTCGGTATGTCTTTCTCCACTCTATCAGTAATTAAGATGTTATTTTGACATTCCGACAGTGGTCATCTAATATATTTCCATATTTGAAGTGCACTCTCTGGTTAAATAACAGGTGCTGCGATTTATAAGTCCTTTGTTAATATACAAGATGTTTGAAGGGTTAACTTTGTGGAATTTCGACATGATGTAATAATTAACACGTTGTAATATTCCACACTTTTATTATTAGTACAAGCCTGGCAATTGCCAAAGGAAATTTTGGCCTCTGATGATGATGTATTTACATTGAAACCGGTCAGGCTTGTACTAATAATAAAAGTGTGGATTAATACATAGTTTTAATTATTACATCCTTTGTTAAAGCACGAAAATATTTAGAGCATATTAATTCCAGTCTCAGTTCACAATTCTCACTCTAATAATAATCAAAAGAGTTTCGTTTCATAAAACTATGTAATTCTTAATGAAAATATATATTTAATCAAAATGTAAACTGTGATATATTTGTAAATATCATATTTCAGTATGTGTTTTATTAATATATGTTATGTTACTCGGGATAAATCAGCATATTTTTAAAGATATATTTGAGAAGATAGCAGTTACTTTACAACATCTTGTAGTGCAAAAATATTTATTAATAAGAGAGGAAGCAAATGATCTTTTTAAAAAACAATATTAGGCCATAATAACTTATCAGTACTCCAGAGAAATTAGGAACCGTAGAAATTCCTAAAAATAACGCCCGGGGTTACCACTATTTTCAACATATTAGAAATTCAGTGAATCGAAAATTTGATGCCGGCTAATATCTAAGGGATAGAGAAAGAGCCGAATTGTAAATGCTTGTAGCCATTAAGCGTGTTAACCTTTGACATATCACTCTCGATATGCCGCGCAATGTAGACACGGCTACGTTCTGTTATGCCGATAACAATGATCAGCGAAGAGGCATCGCTGTGAAAGAGTTTGATGCTAACACCGGGAGTTGCCTCGTCGGTCAACGAACAACATCACGGTCATGTGCATATGCACACGCCGCTGGTGCCTGTCGCTTTCGCCGCACGTAATGCACGAATGAAATCGCCACGTTAGATCCCGCCGGGGATGAGCCAGGATCCTCGGGTTAAACAGACTCCAAGAGCTCCCACGGGAAGAGGTGTTTCGTGGGCTTTCAGTCCCACAGAGGAAACCTGCTATGCGTCCAGCAAAAGTGAATGATCCTCTCTACTAGGACCGGAGCGAAACAAATTACGATCTTGTATGGCATTCAATGCAACAAGAATTGCTGGATGAATTGTGCAGCAAAATTTTAGATTAAATATCAAATGTCAATAAATTTAATTAAATATTTTTAACGTGACATTCTTATTAGAGGTTACAAAAAAAAGTTTTCCAAGGATATTTCCAGAACCATCTATTCAGGACATCTCTACATTAACTGTTATGAAGGTATTCACATTTATCTCTTAAAATAGCACCTAAAGTCGAATGTATATAAATCATGTAGCAATTGCAAAGGTTAGCAAGAATAATTTGCAATGCATTAGTGACTATAATGGCGTTTATGTTAGCTGTATTTACACTAACATAAGGTACACAAAATTTTAGGAGAAACTGTCAAAAATTATCTTCGTAAGCATAAATAATAATAGCTCATGGTATGCCAATTCATGAAAATACGACATACGTAATCAACGATAATTAGGTTCCATGATAGATTTTAAAAGCTGCTATTTCGAATAGTGCTGAAAAACCATCATCCTGTCTTTTACTATTGACGGATTTAATATTTCGGGTAATTTACTGCGGGTAAATTGTACAAGGAATGGATGTCCTTCATATTTGAACCCAAAAATGCCTTGCTACTTTCAAAAACCTTAACAATTTTCGTTGTAATTGTCAAATTTAAAAAGTTATAAAATTTAGATATTTTAATGGCTGTTTGAAATTATATTTTGTTAGCTTAAAAACTATGCCACTGGCATTTAATCGATTAAACTTTTATAATTATATTAAAACACTACGAATAAATATATTTGTTTCAAGCATTAATTATTGTAGTGCTTGGAATAATAAAAATGTCAGTAAGTAATTTTTTTAACGATTCAGAAAACCAAGATGTAGCTATTTCGATAAAATAGAAGAATAAGATATTGTTTTACAATAGCTAACATTACCAATGTTCGTAGATTGCTAATTGATACCATCAAGCATGAAGGAATAATGGTATAAATTTTTTTCTTTCGTTTAACTTTCCTTTTTTCCTAACCAATTAATTCCTACAAAAAGATGAATGATCGCTTCTTGAAGTTGAATTATCACGTTATTTCTCTTAATCTATATGTTCTCTATTTAACAATGCTCACTATTATCAGAAAACCTAAACGAAAAAGTATATATTATAACGCATAAAAGTTGAGACCATAATTTTTTTTTTTAAGCAAATATATCGGATATGACTGTAAATAGAATACCGACGGGGTCTGTGAATTTGTCGTGATCGGTGCAGCATATTAGGTGGTCCTTTGACTTAGAAATAACTTCGGCCTTTATTTAGTAGAATTTATCCATACATAATCGGAAAAACGACTTTGTAATATTCCATACAACGAGATATGTGGAATATTACAAAGTTTGGTCCTTCGAAACCTTCAGTTAATAATTCATCCATCTCATAATTCACACAGAATTTACTGTCCTTTTGAGCTGCAATATCTGAAAATTATTTTGAATTACCTCCATGATCTCTTCAATTATTTACATTAACTATAGGAGTCTTTTCCACGTGAAAATATCCATCAAAACCTTGCCACCAAATATGATAGCACCAAATGGGTGGTCACTTCTCTAAAGTCCTCTTTTCATTTGCGTTGCCACCCTTGATGGACCAGAAGTGCATTATATTGTCCTCGATAATTATTTTCTTATGGCAGTTTTTACGCATTTCAAGGCCATGCTCAGGGTTGGATGAAAACCATCATAATGAAAATGAATACTATGCTGAAATACAATCAAATTTTGCCATGATGAGTGTACCCAGGCTAGATTCTAGGCAATATGATTAAGAACGAAATAACTACTTTCACGTACTGCTGCTTGGTTTGGATTTGTACTAGGTTTACATGTACTCAGAATAACAAATTGAAACAATAGCCATGGAGTACTCTTCGATGTGTTATGTCTGGTTGGCTTGCAAAGAACTTAATAAATATTCTCAGGAAGAGGAGTTGTAACACGTTAGGAACCAGTACTTATTACCTTCTCCTCAGAGGACCATTTCCTCACATGAATGCTCATTAGACAAGGCGGGCGGATTCCAATCAGACGAAAAATGCTTTTTAGGAGTTGCGGGATCCACTAAAAGGACGAATTAATCAGTTTAGCTTTTCAACCAAAACATTATGGGGTTTAGATTTAATTAGTAATTGCTATCGTCACTTCCATAGGCAAGAGGGCTATTAAGAAAAGATTTACATTCACTATCTGTGATGTAGTAACCCTAAAAAATCAAAGCCTCTCTGATGATAGAGCAAGAGCAATTTACTTCTCTATGCCAGTTATTTTTAATGCAGTAACAATTAATGTTTAATGGAAAAAATAACGAGATAGAATATAAACCTGTCAAATATTGAAAATGAAATAAGCATAGAAACATTCTCACTGTATTTCATATTTTTTCCATTCCTAAATAACATGCTCCATAGAAAATATTTCCAAAGATATTCTTCAAAGCTTCTCTGAATAGCAATTCCTTGAACTACTTATATTTTCCCGAATAGAGGCGTAGAAAGGAAATATGAAGGCCAGGTTAGGTGGGGTATTGATAAGTAACGATAAGGGTAAAGGGTACCACACGGAGTCACCGCAAGGGGAACGGATGTAGGGCGGCTCCGTGGCTGATAAAAGGAGTTATAAAGGTCCTCGAGGCCGTAGAAGGTAATAGCATCGGTAGTCCCATATTCGATACGGGCTCCAGGAAGTGGAGTGGGTGTATGGGCTCACCGCGTCCTGCGGCTGTGTGATTCGAAATATTGAAGATGCTGGAGAAAGTGGAAGGGAGCGTTGGTGAAGGTGGAGAGCTAACCTCCAGCCTCCTCCCCACCCTTTCCAAACTACTCAGGGGGCCGTAAAAGCACACATATTGGAAGGGAGTTTTAGGGGTTCCCCTAAAATCACTACCCGAGTTTTAACCTGGAGTCCCCCACGGTCAGCAGTTTACTGCATTACTTGGCCACCGCGTTCTCAAGTCAAAGTAGGGAGCATCGTTTTGAACGGAGTCTCAGCAAGCTGATAGCTCAATAATGGCTCCCTTATGGGTTTTTCAACTTCAAACTTTAAATTTTCACTTCGAGCAATGTTGGGAAAGAGAGTATAACTTTCACAGACAAAAATGAAGTCTTTTATTAGATTTTATGCTTAGAAAATGGATCCATATGTTGTAATACAATTGCCCTTGCATAGCATCATAAATATCATTAAATATTTTCATTTCTTCCCTTTATGAGGACTTTTTTCTTCTCTCCTTTTTTGGAAAAATTGTGAAAACTGTAACACCTCCATAAGCCTCCTCCCTCACTTTGCTACCATATTTTAACTATTTTCTAACAACTGGTAACTGACTGGCTATTTTTGGTGATCAAAATGATAAATGTTTTTCTAAATCCACATTTGCCCTTTGGCAATGAGCATAAATCAAGAAAAACCCAGTAAGTATCATAAAATAAGCAAGATATAAACATATAATATGAAATTCACTTCAATAATGTTAGTGAAGCTAGGGAATCTGATGCAATAATTCAATTTTCACAATTGCATTTTTTATTATTTAATGTAGATTAATGTGCACTTCAAATTTAATGTGCAAACATGTGGATGTTAGACAAATAGAAGGAAAGTTAATAAGGCAGACGAAAAATATTAGAGGTATTTCAATAGGAAGCAGCATTTAGCGCTGGATAGTAAGCAACTTGATAGTAAGGTTGAGAGATATTAGCGATAGTTGAGAATACCTGCTTTTGGAAATGTGTTCGAATGAAAGGCAGCCTTCGAATGAAAGCCTTAAATTAGTGGAGAACAGTTCTTCACATTTTTTTACTGAAAACACTATCACAGGAAAAAAAGTGATTTCAGTACAATAGCTGAAGAGGAGTAGGCGAAAGCAAATTTCAAAGTAACCTTCTGATACGGATTTTATTAAAGATAATAGTGCTTAAAATTGAATGGATTTCAAAAAATGAAGAGTTCAATATTTGTGCGACTAGAATTTACTTTAGGGCTCCAATTACAACAAATTATAATAAAATGAGTGGGTATGCCCTAATGACGTTCATCATAGTGTAAGAGTGCAGTTTTGAGTGGTGTCACTGAAACTTGAACTCTTAATGAGGGCAGGTAAATTATTACTGTTTGCGTTCGAGAAGTGGGTTCTAAGATGAATGGAAAATGCAAATGATAGACGAAGAGAAGGATAAATAATGATGGGTGGGGTGATAGATTGTTACGCAAGATTAAAATATGACAGATTTGGTGGATAAAGTGGGATATTAGAAGCAACGGGATGCAGAAGAGAAAATTCTGAGTGAGCGGAGAATAGGGAGCAAAAAGAATGGGATGAAGAGAAGTAGGAAACACGACGTAGCATGAAAATAAATGGCTACGGGAATAATCCTTGGCCAGAGTAACCCAGTGTTTCTTTTTGGTTTTACTTTTTTACCCATTCTTCACTAACCTAAAAGGAATCAATTTATAAATAACGATGTTTAATTTTCCTGCACATCGTATTAGTCATCCAACATCCTTAAACATAGTCAACCCAACCAACAAGAGCCGTGGAATTATCCCGATTGGTTCCACCAAATCCTTCCACAAACATTTCCAGCAAAAGAGATCTCATTCTTTTGAAACCATTGTGTAGAATAATTATGAAACTATCCTAGAATTCTACATAACTTAACCATAATTTAGAATTCTGATTAATTCTTTCCATCCTAGACCTGATTTTAGAGTCGGCTGTCAAAGAGCATTACTCCATTGAAGCTGGAACTCAAAAGATGAACACAGGGAAAAAATAATTTGCGATCCAAAACACCAGCCGACATAGCTCAATCACCCGAGTTTTTCGAAATATAAAGAAAGATACTAGGTGACAGAGCTTAGGGGGAATTAAACGAAAAGTGCATTATCTACAGCACCAGAGCCACTGGCGGTCGGGCTGACCTTCTCCTAGACCTCGATCAATCGATGCATCGAAATTGCATATATAGTGAAGGCGGCCGATATTCCTTGCTGCCAAACCTTAGTTGGTGCAGGGTAAAGCGGCTGACTGACCCAGTACTCGGGTGAGCCGGATCCCTTTGTGATCCCTGTCGACGAGCAAATTGACTGATCATTCCGACGGATACTTCCCCTTCCCACCCTTATGCCCTTCATTCCCACCCCCAAGTCCTCCGATCTCACGTCACACACCCTACCGCGGTTGCAGCAAGAAACACCCCCTGCCATCCACTACTCTCTGCCTTACCGTCCAAAACCCCTACTAACCCCTGCAGACTACCAGCACGGCATCAACCTCTACGCCTCGGCATGGCGGTCGGGGGCAGCGCTCAAACAGAGGCTGGGAAAGAACAAGGGTGGGATATGTCCGTGAGGTAACTAGCGGGAGGCACCAAAAAAACTGACACCAAGGGCCAATAAAAAGTGTTGGCTCTACAGTGTTGAGGTAGAAAAAAATCTCACCGATGGAAATTGGATATTCCCTTTCAGCTTTAAATCCCTCTCAGTGGAAGGGGGTGAGGTCACGTCCATGTGACGTCACCGCCGTGGGGCATGACGGTCAACTGGGATGCCATCTGCCAGTGGCGCCGGGAATTATCCGCAAACTTATGATTGATGTGGAATTTTTTTCTCTCCTTTGTCCCGAGAAATGATGCGCCATTTCTTTTTTGTTCCCGCATATCCTTCACCGCACACGTTAGTTAGTGAAACATGGCGTTCAGCGTGGGATTGCGAGGAGTGTCCCTTTGAATTTGTTTTGTTCATTATTTTATGTTCGTTTTTTCATGTTTGCTAGTTTCCTTGTGCGCGCGGTACCTCGTTCAAATTTGTGCCTTTTTTGCCCTTTTCCATAACATCGCTCGTTAGTAACAGCACTACCGCAGGTCATTTGATGGTGAATACAAAAATCCAGTGACTTTGCGACCGTTTGAAATTCCTACATAAATTGAGAGAAGAATATTCTTTTTAATGAGAGAAACATTAAAAATTGAGCTCTATTAATATTTCAATTCTCCGATTCTTTTCTCCATTGATTGGCTTACGTTATCAATACGTCCTGTGCAGTTTGCAATCGAGTAAAAAGAATCTATTTTTCAATGGAAATCGGCTGTTTGTAATACGGTGATTTTTTTGATAGAGCACGGAAGTTTCCTTTGAAATAAAACCGGAATGCGCTCTATCTTTTAAAAAATACTGTGCAAACGAAAACAGCTAAATATCCTTAAATTAGCGTTATGAAATAATATAAGAGATTAAAATACTTAGAATTTACAATTTTTATAACGTGGATATCATTATGCAAAGTACCTACTATCCAGAAATATAAAAAAGTTGTGATTGATAAATAATCCCTTCTTTAATGAATTGTTGAAAAAATATTACTTTAAAAAAACTATAATTAGTTGCCTGTGCTAAATTCTTGTTTCAAAAATATTAATTTCTCCCAAATAACATTCTGCCAATTTCAATTTAAAATTAAAATTTTTGTCAACCCCAACCTAGTGTCAGGTACAAACAGGTGCCATGATGCAAGGATCTACAAAGTTTAATGTGAATATGGGCTTTGTATAGTGAAATCTGCTATCCCATTTCAATAACTCATAGATTGAATGGTTTTGTCGTACTACCGTCGTGTTTCTTAATTGTATTTCATATTTAGCAGGAAGAAAGACCTAAATGATTTGATATATTGGCATGTTTACGTACAACTGAACAATTATCTATATGAATCATAAAGTTCATCATCTTGGTATTTATTAAGTGTCTTGAATATTGGTGTAACAATTTTACCCAGAACAAGCATCACTCCTACCTGAAACTCATTTTTTCGTTTTTGTTTGACCATTGGTCTTCACATATATTACAGCATAAATAATGTTATGAAAATATTCTTCCTTGGAGAACTAATGAAGGGAAATCATAAATCTACATAATTTTAATTTGTGAATTTATTTTGTAAAAAAAAAAGTTTAAGTTCTAATCAATAAATATTAACTTAAATGCAATATTACGATGATAATGCCCAAGTAGTCACAAATACGAATGCTCAAGAAAGCTGTAAAAACCTTTATACACTCGCTGTCTGCTTAGCATTGAATATTACGACAGTGTTTATCTCAACTCTTTTCCTTATATTACCATTATAGAAAAAATGCAACAATTTACGATAACCGGATATAGAGGCGAATATTTAGCCAAGAGTTCGGGCAGATACTAAGTTGTGAACCTCAACTAATGCGTATTATAAAACTGCCGCATATGAGAGATAAGCTCAGATGGAAATAATAGGGAAGAATTATTGATTGACGGCCATTTAAAAATTGAGCAGACATTTCACCTAGTCTGGCACCGCATAGCAGTCCACCGGGGGCAGGAGAATTACGACGCTTGCGCAGCTTTGCGAATTCAAGATCACCGGATCAAGCACTAAAACCGCCGAACGATCCCCAACACGAATCCGTCGGCGAAAGATGCAACACGTCCAATCACCACGTCCACCTAATAGGAACGACGACCCACAGTCCCGGCGTCGAAGTTCCTCGGACCCGCTATCCTACCACCCGCAACGACTAATAAAATACGACTGCGCAAATAAGCTTCCCTTCATAGAGGACGGAGTCAGATACGATAGTGACGCTCATCCTTCTCCCTGACTATCCCCGGTCACGTTGACCAACACCAACGCGTCAGTTGCTATGCAGCCTTTAACGCCCAAACCTTCCCCGAGCGGCGCGGCGCAACGAAAATTATCCACCCACTTTCCGGCCCTCTGGTATGGGAAACGGTGTGGAAGTTTATTTACAGTCTACTGCAAATCCACGTCTAGTCAGTTTTGCAGAGGGCATCGTTTGGTGGGGATTCAAGTTTCGTAGAGGATCACCTCCGATATTAACTTGGTTAGATAAAGATAAGTCTCGGATAGAGAGATTAGGATGAATGGCTGTGCTTCATAGCTTTCCGCTTCTCAACGTCACGTTGCCAGCGAGACGGCCACACAAACAACTCCGCGCGCTATTTCATCCCATGCCCTTCCCCACACACTCAACCTTTCCACTTACCCATAATCCCCTTTGCGTTTCCATCACCGATCGGTCCTGGACCTTAGACCTCCTCCTCCGACTCAAAAACCTACGCCCGCCTTTGCCATACCACTCACTCACTCCGAGACATACAAGCTCGGGTAAAAACCATCCCGGGTCGACTTCGGTGTTTTTTTCATCTCTTTTCGCTCCAAAATCCTCGCTACGTCACTTTGACCGTCACGGCTCGCCAAAATTCTTTTTGCCCGACCGTCTATGTTTTCAGTCGAACCCTTCGCACCCCCACGAGCTCTTCAACGTCAACCGACAGGCCCACGTCCTACCTCACCGAACTCCCTTATACCGTTTCCTTGACGTCCTTATCCCCCACCACACCCTCCCAATTGCCATTCCGTTGCTACCTCCCTCCCATGCTGCCCATTTTTTGCGCTCAGAAAAATATGCCATCCTCCCAATGGACAGAGTTGTGTTTTTTTCTAGCTTGAAGGCCATAAGTTGTTCGAAAAAGTCATTTCGAAGAGGACAGGGATCAATATACTACGAAGCGCAATTTTATTCGAGGATTTCTCTGAAATTTAGTTCCCATACATTTTTGTCGGCGCATTTCCAGATATTCTTAACAATAACACGGGCAGAATATATTTTTCTTCGCATTTCGTGATCCAAATTATTACATTAACCCTGGGATACATGACTAAATGTAGATAGTAATTAATTATGGAGATTTTATTCCGGTTTTGTGTAAAAAAGAAGAAAATCAGAAGTGCTTGCGTAAGTAGAAATACTAGACATTTACACATTATTTTATATGCTACGAAAAAAATGGATATCTTATCATAGTCTCTCGTTAAATTATACTTTAGGTATAATGTGAGAGTGATGGGAAGATGCTATTTAAAGTATTGTTCTATTCTGCTTCTCAGTTCAAAATGCTACGTCAAACCTAATAAATTATAGAAGGAAAACTTCCATCGGATGAAAGATTGTTTGGAGGCTACTCCTAATTAAGAATAGCAAGTAGTTCACTCTTATACGTACCACATTGAAAGTGGAGCAATGATCCTATAGTACCATCTCGGAAATGATTAACTTGCAAGCCGGTGTAAAAGTAAAAAGCTCACCAGGGCAATGAATCGTAATTTTTCTCGTAGCTCATTTAGCAAGTTCAATCGCCACCTGTCTCCTTATTTTGTACAAAATCAGTGTTTCATCAAAGCACTCGTATACTACCTCAATATTACTAGTGAAAATTACTCAAATCAAATTGTTCATACTATCCTCGGCACCCAAACATCTTTTTCAATGCTGTATGTATTGAAAAAGGGCCAAAATTCCAGAATTCAAAAATATAAATAAATTGTTTCAAGAGGAGGAAATTGAAACAATAATCCATGAAATTCCCCATCGATTGGTCAAACTACCGCATTCGGAATAATTCAGCTGAATTTCCAACGATGTTCACAGTTTTCGTGATTTCCCTTGCATTCCAGAGATAGAGAAATACCCTATGGGATAACACACCCTACTTTCTTGACATGGTATTGGACAAAGGAAGGTTGGCAAATACTTGAAAACGTAATTTTCAAAAAACATATTAACATTAGGGTTCATGAATGTGTGTGGAGGAAATTTGGTCAATTATATCTAACTTTTTCGATTGGGGATGTCCAAATGCATGTACATTATCGTTCAGAAATTGCATCTATAGTTCTTAAGTGACATTCGTTGTCGGAATAAAAAATAACTAAAGAGTGACATTAACTGTGAGTAAACACATGGTTTTATGAAGTCCTGTATAAATATTCTCTCTCACAAGATTTAAATTTATTTTCAATGTTTTTGAGATGAATTAAATCAAATTTTTTTAGATAATAAAAACAAATTTATGTTGTCAAAAGAAATTAATTGCTAAGCATTTAGCCGTCAGAGCGTTGCCAACACACGACTTAGCTACTTGAAAATGAGTTGTACCTGCTAACGAAGCAGAAACACCGGAAATTGCCAACTGCATAAATCACATTGACGTAAGAAATAGTAGTATTTAGTCTTCATCACTTTAAGATATGGAGATTCCTTTTAAAAATAGTAATTAAAGTTTCCTGAACCAATAATTTGATAAAAATAGAAGTTTCGTATCTGCTTCAAGACAATGCCCCATTGCCACGGAAAAATGCTCATATTGCTACTTACATCGTAGTTATTTAAAAATTAACATCGGGCGAACACACAAATCAATGCAGGACATTGAGAAAAACCCACTCAGGTGGGACTCAAACTCAAGGCCCTAGCGTTAACTGGTGAGGACTCCACTCTGCCGTTACCTGGGTCGAAAAACAAATTATTACAAGATAGTAGACAAATCGTTTTTATGGCGTAATGTTGAGTGTGTTGAAAATATGCTGCAATTAACTTGAATTTCATCAATTTTTTAATCTATATCTAATATTATTCTTAAAATAACATCATAAAAACTCCTTCAGTTTGTATAGAGCAGGTACAAAACATTTAAGCAAAATCTATCATCATTTGATCTCTTATAACTAAATTATTTTTTCATGTGTTAAGTACTCTTCTCCAAAGTTTTAATAAGAATATGTTTTGTATATTCGTAAAATATGTAATATACATTCGAGATTTGAAGTTACAATATCCGGATGTTGATTTTATGATTTTTACTATTAATTTTTAAATACTTTTATTTTTACTTATTTTATTTTTAAGCAATATTTTAGCATGGGTATCCATTTTGGTTTTGCTTTTAGTGCTGATTTTGTTACGAAGAGGAAGACTTTGTTTTTGTTACCATTGTCACGGCAAGAAAGTTGATGTCATCTTTTACGTACTAAATTTATTAGTGTTAACATTTTTGTCGTTGTAGTATTATAATTGTTATTAACTGTATTCCTTGCATTGTACTGTAGCCCTGAAGCTGCTTTAATTGAAAGGGGTAACGTCGGCAAAAAAAGGAAGTTGAGATTTAAAAAAAAAGACACGACCAACCCTCTGTAAATGAACTCATACATTATCTATCGTTCTTATCGTCTTTTCACATATTTACCCACGTATATTTTCTCATTTCTGCTCTTCACTGCTGATAATGTCCATTTACCGATTCGTTACTTGAGCTCAAAACGAAATTTTAAGCGAAAGCAAGAGTACAAGTCCAAATAGGTACGAATGCTTTTCAGCACATTCATTTATAGCCAAGTAAACGTTTCTCTTTTCCAAATGATCGGAGAAAACGACATGACGAATCGATATGACAAGGATTAATTGTCCCCAACATTCAGTCAAATTGCTAGAAAGCAAGGCTCTACCACAGCTTTACTCTCGGCTCAATTAATTGGAAGATCTACCAGAACTCTTCATCTTGTTGGCAGCGTGTGGTCGACCACATTGATTTTCCGTTGCGCTGTAAACGTTTGAGGGGCTCCGAGGGTGAGATTGAAAATGTGCTTGTTAGGAATGGAGATCAAATTAAGGGAAAATGCGCGAATGTTTCCGTTGGATTTATCACGTTCATCACCCTTTACTATTTCATTTCAATTCCGGGTTAATTATATGGCTTTAAAAATTATAAATGTGTGATAGACATAGACACTATCCTTCCCAGTACTCGTTGTCAGTAAGTAAATGGAAACAATGTTAGAGAATATTATTGGGTATGGTGGAAGAGGAATTTAAGTAGGTGGTGGAGGCTCGGAGAAGGAAAAAAAAGATAGATAGTGTTAAGTTGCGAGAGGATGTTGAAGAGGAGAAAAAGAGAGAACGCTGACGAAGTGTGGAAGAAAAAGGAAGAGAATAGGAATGTTGGACAACCTAACGAGAGGTAGAGGGTACGTGAGATTAGAGTGAGGCCAGATGGCGAGCCATCTCTTGGAGGAAAATTGAGATGATTTCCCGGAAATTGGGACGTTAGGAGAAGGGCTGTCCAAAAATCTACCATTTAGCTGGTAGAATAATGCACAAATAAACAAGCATTAAAAATCGGTCCAGCACATCAGTGTAAAACAAGTACGAGGCATGTTTTTAAAGTAAGTACCGTTTTTAAATTCGGCCGATGCAGTGCTGAGGTGGGCATTTGGCATATGCACGCTGTGTACCTACATCTGTTAGGATGCCACAGACGCTGTTACGGAAACATTCGGCCGTGTTTATGTTTGTTTGTGAATATTTAAAATGCCTCCGCCGATTGAGAATCCCGCCGACTGCAATTTACGCGCTGTGATTCGTTTTCTTAGAACAAAAGGCGTAAAGGTGGCTGAAATTCATCGTCAGATCAGTGACGTTTATGGATAAAACAATTTGAGCGATGGAATGGTGCGGAAATGTGTTAGAGCTTTTAGAGATGGCCGCAAAAACGTTAAAATTATCGAAAGTTTGCTCACGCTGGGTACCGAAAATGTTGATTGCTGCATGACAATGCCCGTCCATCAAACTCAAGATCTCATCGGATCAATTTGCTGGGAACAACTTGATCGCCCTCTGTACAGCCCAGATCTAGTGCCTTCTGACTCCTGTATTTGCATTTGGAGGTGCATCTGGGTGGTCAGTGCCACGACAATGATGATGAAACCAGAACTACCGTGTTACAGTGGTTGTCAAATCAGGCGGCAGACTTCTATGAGGAAGGGATTCAAAAGCTGGTTCTACGATACGAGAAGTGCCTTAATATTAGTGTAAATTATTTAGAAAAATAGATTAAGGCATAGGTTTTCACGTAAAAATAAAATAGTTAAGGAAAGTGTACTAGTTTTATTTTAATTTCAAAACGGTACTTACTTAAAAAATACGCCTCGTATATACCCAATCCAACATTACTTGACGCTTCTTAAAAATTCGCGATTACATGGTAGAATAAATATTGTCATGTATGGTCGTTTGCTGACAGGCTGTGGTATTTACGATCACTTTAACGACGTACAATAATTATTATATGTATTATTCATATGCAAATTTTGCATATACCTCGTATTTTTTCCTTTTATGGCCGACAGTGTGTCCGTTTTGGTTAACAGAATCAGTAAAAAAATGTCAAACGTCAAAAAATTATAAACAAATGGCTAACTATCATATAAAAATATTTTCGCTTTTTATAGAGATTTGTAGTGAAATTTCTAATAACAACATCTTCAGCTTATCATGTACTCATGTAACTACAATGATGGTACCTATGATTTTTCACCCGAAGGCTTGAACGTTTGAATTTTGATTTTTGCCCTCAGAATACGCCTGCCTAAAAAGTTGAAAATTCCTTTGTAGTAAGCAGAAAGAGCACTCGAAATTTTGATTGATGATAAACGTAAGATAAAACTACGAAAAATATGCTTTCACCTCATCGTTAATTAAGGGATAAGAAAACACGTAGAAAACACATTAAAAGAGATACGCGTGGCCATGTTTAGGCCACAACCCTGAGGTAATCGTGAACACGTCTACGGGTGATGATTCGCGGCCGAAGGGTTGTTTGAAGTATCGTTTGCGGCTCGTACCGCATCGACATAATGAATAGGGTGGGTCGAAAAACATAAATATTTTATTTTCGGAACGTATTAGTGCGGAAAAGTTGCCTTTTGTAAAAAGAAGAAAACGGCATGCAAAAAAATGAAATCGGTTAACATCTTCCGTTCGCGCATCGTACGTAAAAATTATGAAAAATTGCGAAAATCATGATATTTTTGTAATTTGTTTCTGCTAGCTAAAACTTTTAAAATAAACACGCTTTAGTTTTTGTGCTTGTTTAATGATTTAAATAACCTAAATAAATTAAATTCTGATCAAAAATCTTATTTTTTCCGTTCACGTCAAGTCTTACAGAAATTTTGCCAATTTTTCGCAATTTTCACTATGCAACTCTTCGCTCGTTTTGCTAGAACAAACAATGGAGGTTATTGCACGTCGAGTTCCACTTATCCCCTACCCAATCTACTATCCCATTGTTGGGTGTGGTTTTTACAATATTTACAACTATTTTCATAGATTTTCCATAGAGTAGAATTCTTTGGCTTACTGTGATTTTACTTTTTCTTTATTATATCTACTACACATTTTAAGTCTGATTTTTTGGAGAAATGAGGCATAACCGATCTAGACGTCAGTGTTGCTTGGATATAGCTTCTCTAGCTTCATTTCCACATACTTTATTCGAGGCCTTTGTCACGTGTTTGACGCACCTCTTTACAGCTTGGATGTTACAGGGAAACTTTTGTATTTCTCTGATGGACTTAGTGTCAGAATTGATGGGTGATTTAATATCATCTTCACTTAGGTCCCGCAGAATTGGAGGAGGATATACCACACAAAAATTCCTATTAATAATTTCAATGTAATCGGAAGCTTGAAAGTTTATCTTTGGCGGTACGAAATTATTAAGTCCCCTCCTCTGGGACTGTTTGTCTTTCTTTTATGATCCTTCTGTAACCGAGCTCCCGAATAAGTTCTCTTTCATTGACAAGCATTGCCAACAGAACATTCTCTAGGTACGCAAATAACTCATTTCGTTGTATTACTGGATCGAAAACTTGAAGTAATTCGTTGGATAAATACCGTGATGTTTGGATTGCTTGAAAGACATGTTTTGGTCCGTCTGTAAAATATTTACTTTTTTATGGCAAACCACACAGGCATGTATGATTTTAAGATGAAGCCAACTATTTATTTTAAATTTACGGATGGATCTGATGAATTTATATACAACCTAAGGACTCAGTCGGCCGCAGTGAGCCAGTTAGGGACAATGGACCAGAGTCCCGATTTGCCAATTCTTCTGGACAGTCTGGATTTGAAATGTCCAACAGATACTGTTGGTCTTTGCTCAACAAATTCCTGTCTATATCAGGAATAAAACCCAAAGACTCTCCTATTTTAGGAACTTCTTTGCCACTCAGTGCTCGCTGAAGATCGTTAGCTTTCCGCTCGGCCATCACGTTCAATTTCTTTGTAACCGTCTTGTCAATATATAAGATTTTCCCCAAGTTGTAATTCCTATGAAGAAACATGAGCCTCAACTCTAGGACAGGAGCTTTCTTTATTTTTTCACATAAGCATTTGATTAGCAGTGCACATTGACATGTATCTGGTGTCTTTTGGCATGTACAGTTCACCATCATCGTGCATTAACAAGCAGCGACGTCAAAATTTGATCTTGCTTTAAGTTTAAGTCTTCCAACCAACCATTAAATAAAGGTTAATCTTTATCAAAATTATATGACTCCCTTTCTTAATATAGGATTCGTGATACACATCAATAAGTTCTACAAATCGGAAGTCAGACAATGAAGGAATGGATGATTTATCATACAAACATTTGATTTATTTCGCTACGGTAGAGGCTACTTTAGAGAAACATAAAATTGTGTTACTTATCACGAGTAACAAATTGTATCTTTCTTAAACAAACAGCATCTAAGAATACATTCATATGTTGGCAGTTTATTGTGGAGGTAACTTCGTGGTTCATCAAATATAGGGCAATAAAACTCCTGTCTAGAGTCGGCAATCACACTCCTATTGAGTATAGTTTGTGACTTATTCGTCATTAGCTAACGTTGATAGTAAACATTAAATAAACGTGACACAAAACAATGCAAAGTATTGCACAGCACACACGTCACACAAAGCACCAAAGCGAGTACACGTGAACCAGTTGTAACAGACAGCGAAAGACTGAAGTGGCGAGTAGACGCCCGAGTTGGTAGGGGGGGAGGGGTACGGCAGAGTAGGGAGGGTCCACACCACGGAAAACATCAACGAATACGGATACCCTCTCCACTGTGCGTGAAAGAGAGTTCTCGGAGAAACAGCCAATCAGAGAACAGCAAGTTTACTTGACGCCCAAAACTGTAATTCGTTACCTTCAACCTGAAGACTCCGATTAAAGCACCGTCGAAACTGTGATCAACACACGCGGCAATAATCTACCCGAAAAAGGAGAGAATACTCATTGCTTGTTTGCAATTTACCCGCAACAATATCGTACAGAGACAGTTCTTGTGTGGTCCAGACAAATCTCGTTGAGGTCGTTTGGAACCACAATCTAGACCGCTATCAACAACCGCTATCAATCAATCAACAACCGCTCGAACATCAGGGGCCGGATCACGATTCCCAATAATACATGCGCTTGCGTTACCGTTATTTTTCAAATGCGCTCATGAGAGCTAAAACGTGGTCGTCATACTAGAAATTTTGTCCTTAATTGATGGAGTGCGTTCTTAGTACAGAGACAGTTTTCGATCAACGCGAAGGAATTAACCATGATCCCACCCCAGAGCCGCCAGATAAAATTGCGGAAATTTACTCTCTCACCAAAAATGGCCACCAGTCCTCGAGGGATCCAACCCGCTCCTCGCGCATCTGCGGGCCATTCTTGCATCATAGTCGTGAACTCAATCAAACGGGAGGACATTTATTTCAATTGTGTGATTGATTATAATTAACAGTGATGGAATGGATCACGCGTCAAAAGTTACATCGCCCCTTCCGCCTATTGCGTTTCATTTAACGATGGATTCACGTCAAAATATGTTAAGACCACCTGGCCACAGTAAGGCCTGTTTTTGTCTTCAGAACAAGCAACAATAATGTAAATGAGGCCTTAGCCGAGGATACTCCGAATGAATTATTCAGGGGTGTATTCTGATCAAAGAAAAATTATTTAGTACTGCCTCGATGAGGATAAACTGCCACCTTTTTTAAATTTACTCGCACCCATTTCCTACACCTAACTCTTCCCACAATTTTCCGTTTTAATGAGTTAATTTTAAATTAAGTACTTGTGTTTCTTTCGATTAAAATCATAAATATCTTCTCAGACCTTTTGTTCTACCTAGCATATATTCATATCGGCCGGCCTCGGTGTCGGCGGGGTAACGTCCTCACCTGCTAATACGATTTAATTATCAGAGCGATGGAATAAATATGGCTAGTTTAAGCCTAAAGCTATCGATGCAGTGTTTTTGAAGACTTAAGACATGGTCTATGGTCCTTTTTGTATGTCACCAACATGATGTATCCGTATGGCCAACGACGAGGTCCAGAAAATTGCCTTATCCAAGATTGCTCGAGATTGGATCAGCTCGGTCTACGTAGAGGGCTCGCGTTCGGTAGAGATAGAATACTTTGCATTGCTAATCCAATCCTTCCTTGTGTAGGGTGAGGAGAGTAAATAAGCAACGGCCTGCCCCTAAAATCATATTTTGCCAAGAGCAAGGTTTAGAAGTCACTCGGATTCTCTCCATACATCCACTAATATTTTTATACCCATTCATTTGGGGTGAGAGTGATAGAAATTATTAGAATCAGATCATAAAATGTCATTTGAAACTCGGTCACACATAATTGAAAACCAGTTTAAAATGCGGCTTATTAATAAATTGTGTAGGTTTAAGTTTTGCACAGTGGAAATAATTTAACAAAGTCACAAATAACCACGTGAAAAATTGTGGATACCATACCTCTATTGCTTTTTTAATATTTCGATATCCAAGTGGATAATACATTTATTTACACAAATTATTTCAAATATGTAAGAAAGCTAAATTGACATTTACAGCACTTTATATGCTCAATAAGATGTGTATTTGATGTAGAAAGCATTTCATTATCAAAATTCCAACATTATCAATCATGTTACTCATATTAAATGAAATTCGAGCATGGTAGCAAATTATTTGCTATGTTTAATGCCACTAGGAAAACGTAGTGTTAGTGAACTTTGATTGGAAAAAATAACTTACTACAGATGATAACAGCATGACTTTTATGAGCTATTCAGTTATTATCAGATAGTTCGTCGTGAATATAAAATAGAGCAATGCGTTTTAAAATTTTTCACATAAGTTAATGGTGATTGTATACTAAAACTACTATGTTCACCATTCAGAATTATGAAAATTCAATCAATTTCTGTGAATTGATATCAACGTTTATTTTAGAAAGAAGATCAAACGGGACATTGAGTAAATACACAAATTACGTCCTCACCCGTTATCACAATCCTGTTCATGAGCGCTGTAGAAACAAACCTCATCCCAGAAGCATGGTATCTGATGAGAAACCGGTTCCAGTTGTAACTCTATTAACGCCAAATTCAACTACATTTATCCGTTTCAGATACAGCACGACATAAGTTGATGCGTATAAACCAATATGAATCACTACTCTTCTTATTGGTGATTAAAATCTGATATCAACGGGTAATTAAGAACTAGGTCTAAGCCAATCAATTAAATTCGAGTATCATATTCCCGGGTATGACCGTGCTCATACATGAAATACTCACTGTGAAAAAGTAAAGCATTTTTCCAATATTGTCCCCACTCTTGGTCATTGCGAAAGGATGATGCACGTAGACTTGAGGCGTTTGAGATGTATGTTTGGAGAAAGATGGAGAGCTGGGTGGCGAGGAGGACAAACGAGGAGGAACTGGATATGGTCGGAGAGGAGAGGAAACTGGTGGCGGAGGTTCGGAGAAGGCAAAAGGGATGGATGGAGGACCTACTAAGGAGGACAGGGGATGTTGAAGCGGGTGATAGAGGGAGAACACTGGGGGAGCGTGGAAGAGGAAGGAAGAGGATAGGAATTCTGGGCGAAATAAGAAGAGGCAGACGATATGAAAGAGGGAACTGATATTGAGTTATCTATAGGAGGGAAAGCCGATGTACCGAATTTGGGATGTTAAGTTAAGGACTCTTCCAATATTACCAATATGCAAAGGAGTATATGGACTATATGCCAAATGTAAAAGCAATTTTGTATACAATAATACAATGATACTACAAATAACTAGGAAAATCCTTTACGCCAGCAATTATTTCTTTACTTTCCACCTGAATCAACGATGTTAAATCTTCATTCAGGTATTTAGTAGCAGCCGAAATCGAGTGTAAGGACACCAGTCATATAAAGGAAGGGAGAAAGAATAAGGTATCAGGGAGAATAGAGTTGATTAATAAGAGTGTTTTATTGGAGGTTAATAAAGGGAACAGAGTGGATGGTAGCAAGTTAAAGCTTACAATTTCAACTTTATTCAAACCTTGCGGCTGCTCATATGACCAGCTAATCAGACGCTACAATTCATTTCATCATTTGAATCCAAAAATGGCGTTACTCCTGGCAGGATCATTCAGGCGAAACATTTTGAAATGGCATTGTATGTTAAAGAAAGAAAGTATAAAGATATATTGAACAAAAAATCTAAGCCCAATTGGAATTATCATTAACACCCGTGCTAAAATTTGGTAATTTGTCGTAACTTACTTGTAAGACAGGAATGAAAAGTCCTACATTCACTCAAATAAAAATGGAATTATTATTAAATATTATACCTTCAAAAAAGGTTTATATTGGAATGTATGAACACGGTCATATAGGTCGTTTGAACGGGAATGACACGACACAGCGCGTGATTAGAGTACGGTGGTAAAGGCGAGGCGGGGACGGGCGGCGCGTCGTAGGCGGGGAGTAGGCCGCCCGTTGCCGCATCCGACGCGGGAGTTCCGCCCCCCCGATCGTTGAGGGCGGCCATGTGCCCGCCATCCCGCGCCCGCTATGCTCACGGGGACCCTCTGGCGGCCGAGAAACGCCGCTGGGGAATAAGGGTGGTCCCGCGATCGCAGCACTCTCGCCCCATCTGGCGACGGAGCGCCGAACTGCGGGCTCCCCTCATGAAGCGACACCACCCGAGCGTCGCCCCCCTGTGGCTGGCAGAGAACCCGCGATCAGTCCTGTGGCAGGACTCGGCAGGAGCGCATTGGACGTCGGGACCTTACTTAGCGGCCCTAAGAATGAAAAAAACTCGCGCGGGTGAGTCGCTTAAAGAAACGAAATGAATATTCTTTCCGCCATATGATTTTGAAATCCGATTTTTTAAACATGTTTCCAAATCGGATTTCCAATATTTAAGTCCGAGTAGAGCTAAGGCATTGGTCAGGCAAATGGATGGCTAATTTCTTTATTCGATAAACATAGCAAAACACAAGTAGGTATATGATTTTTGGACGTGAATAAAATAAAGTATGTTATTGTCATTCAAAAATTAAGTAGGCATTGATGAATTCGAGTACGAATTATTGGAAATTAATAATAACATAGCACATTCCAAAAACTTTATCATTGCTTAATTGGCACCCTAGTTTGAATTTGGCCACGACCTAATATATTTGCTCACTAATTTTCAGGCCAAATCCCATGAAAGCAGTTTTCAAATCAATCGATCTAATAGAATCCATCCGCATTGTGATATCACATGTGAAGTGCATGTAACGATTACTGTTTCAATCGTTGGAATCTTAAGGCAGAAAGTATGATGATGTGCATTCTCGAAATATCTGACAACGATTCAGTGAAATGATTATTTAGTTTCAAATGATGCTGTAGTAAGATATTTTTTTTCGCACTTGAATAACCTACAAATATAATTATTATATTAATTAAGAAACATTGGAGATTTCACAAGCACTGATACATGAATTCCTTTCACTAACCGTTCGAATTTTAGTTTTTCTGATAATATTTTTAAAAAGAAATTTCTCCGCTCTTACTGAATATTATAAACGCATGAACATCATTTCCAAAGGAAATTTTTTCCATTTGAACAATTTAAATAATTATAACAACAGGGTTTGCATTTTTGCATGGTTCAGCTACACTTTTGAGGAAGGCCGGAATTTAAACTTAACAAGTATTAACATACTTTTTTGAAGATTTTCGCAGCTCATGTTTATATTATTCAGGTTTCTGGTTCTGCGATATTTATGAGGGTGTAATGAGGTCCACCCACAATGTATGAGGGTGTGTACGAACTTCTCTGCAGTTGTGGTAGATCATACGTGGGGCAAACCAAGAGAGCAATTGGATGCCGATTAAAGGAACATGAACGTGCAATCCGGAAGAAAGACTGGTATCACTCTGCCGTGGCTGAGCACACTACGTTAGAGGAAGGTCACGCCATTGACATCGAGACGGCAAGAGTACTACACAAAGAAAGCAGTTACTTTCCACGGCTCATAAGGGAGGCGATTGAAATAGAAAAAAGACCAAATAACATCAATAGAGAGGATAGTTATAAACTCCCTTATACCTGGAAGAGACTTATTCGAAATTAAGTTTATTTACATCTCAAAATCATCAACTGCTGGAATTGTTTATTTACTTTTTGAAAAAAGACCATTGTTGTTCTTAAAAGCCCGACGAAGCCTGCAGCATAGTACGGCAAAACTGTTGCATAATATATAATAATTTAATCGCAGAACCAGAAACCTGAATAATATAAGTAATAACATATTTCTTTACCTGTATAAACTGCAAGAATTGATAAATCATCGATATACAAAATTGAAACAGCAAGTGGCAAATGTTCTTCTACGAAATTCAATCTTTAAAAAAATGCATGCAGTGAATTATATTTTGTATAAAAAAATAATTCCATGATTATAAAGCTGTTGATTTTTATCAGTTATAACAAATGGAAAAAAAATGTTCGCGAAAGGTGATTTTAAAATTTTTATATAGTTTTTGATCAAAGTAATTTTGAAAGATCTTCAGTATTTTTTGGAACTGTCCAAAATTATATAAAACAATGAATCATTGAAATTACATTCAAACTCGTTCTAAAGGTATTCAGGTGTTTTGAATTAAATAACACACTTCATGAAATGAATTACATTTTGCCTCATTTAAAAAAAGATATTATACTTAAAAGAATATGATTATGTATGGTAATTATTACACTACTTTTCGAGCAATTATCTGAAAACAATAGAAAACGTTTAACATGAGACATGACACGGCTGTGCACTCAGGAGATATATTATTAACAAAAGTAAATTTCCGAGGCAAAGACGTTGGCAATAACTGTGCAAAGTAAGTTTGTTTCCTACTTTTTTATGGAAAAAATTTATGTCAATGAAACAACACTTGTAAAATTGCAAAAATATCTCCGGTTGTGATGACGTTTCAGCGAACGATGCAAAGCAAATAAGTCGATTCACAGTATCAAATATGAATATTTAGACACATGGACATACGGAGAGGTTTTCCAGAAGTAATCCTACTAAATTTACTTGAAGCTTCTAATAGGTACTTTAATTTTCATGCTACAATATGGTCTCCTCAATTAGGACAGAAATATACCTCAAATTAGCTTGAAAAAAAATTTATAGAAACTGAATTCAAAATAACCTAAAGTATAATCTCTTTTACCTTACTTGTCATCCACCGCATGTTCACCAGAACGCGAAGAAGGAATTATAAAGAGAGAGAAATGCCTTCACCAACACATGAAACACGTCATCATCAAAGGAAAATGTTTACTGCTAAAAGGAAAACTTTTACTTCTTGAAGAGGAAAAATGGAAGTGTGATATATTAATTTAAAAGTGTGAGGATTTTAAGAAGGAAGAGGGCCCTCCGAGAAAGCAGGATTATCCGTAAAAAGAAGGAATAACTGAAGTTTTACGAAGCTTTCAAGAAAGGTCAACCACCACTGAAGTTCCCTTTCGCTTTGAATAAAGAGTGACTCATTACTCCGGGGGTAAAAAGGAAAGTGTGCGGTCGTTAATGCTAAGCTTATCAAACAAACGGAATCTTTTAACACTACCTTTTATGAATTCTTTAATTTAAGCAGTTTTATATTAATTTTTTTTTTGGGTTTATTTTATTCTAGAATTTGAAATCGCTTTTTTAACCGGGTGAAAAATTAATATTTTTTATAAGACACTGTCTCCGGCGTTACTTTGTGGAACTACTTCATTTTAATAATAATAAACACTTGGTTGTTATTCCACACTTTGTTGGAAACAAAACGACTCGGGTTTCAGCATATCATGCCATCATCAGGTCCTGATGATGGCATGATATGCTGAAACCCAGGTCGTTTTGTTTCCAATAAAGTGTGGAATAACAACCAAGTGTTTATTATTATTAAAATAATATTTTTTAAATAACTGACTATAGTGATGTAGATGATTTCTTTAATACAATAATACACAAAAATAGTGCTGAATATAAGGAAACTGATTCATTCCTCAATTTTTTATAAGGGAAGAAATATATTTTCCACATGTAAGCGATATTAAATCGTTTAGTCATACAGCAAGTACCAATGAAAGTCATCTCGATAGAAAGTTCTGCAGTCAATGTGTCGATAAAAGGGATAAAGAAATTTGAGATTTGATTATTAATTGGCTCCTTGTTGAGAACGAGATTGGTAGTAAACAATATGAGAGCCATTTACTCTATTTTAGTTGTTAGGAAATTTAGAAAGGTAATATAGGTGTAAATATTGTTCCTTGAAATGTCACGAAGATATTCAGAGGTTGAGAAAAGATGAGTCACAAGTAAAAAAGTACTGTTAACCCCGAATTTCAAGTATTCCTACAAGTACTAAGCTCGACCCACATGCGGAGTTTGACCCGGTGGAGATCCCGAATATACCTCAATAACAGCATCCGCCGGAAAAGTCTCAGATCTTATTTCACTTTCCTAATGTTTTTTTAGGGCAATATTATTTTCATCATATTTATTATATATATTTCATATCCATATTTCATTATATTCAAATTATATAGAACTGATACTTTTTAACTAATAGCTACTAATTTTTCTTCGAAAATGCCGCCCAATGCATTCCTCTGAAATACCTGACTAGCATTCGTCTGTGTTTCTTTGGTCAACCTCATCCCATCCATCCTCGTCTCCAACTGCATACTCCAACCGTACCAATTCATCTTTACCTCCTCTTCAGCTAGAGTAATTAATGGCATCAACCAACACCACACTTTCCAGTAATCCACGCCACTCTTTGTTACAACTCTTTAATCAGAATACCTAAATATATTTCTATGTTTCTTCATTTGAAAGTCTCTGTCCCCATGCATGTCGTTCCTGAGTATTTACCCATTTTTTTACGAAAATACAAAGACGTATACAAAAGATTGGTTAATAATAGCAAAGAGCACCGGCCAATGTACAAGGCAGCATTTCATTTTTGAGGACTGATACCAATCAGTATCCGCGATTAAGGGAGAATTATTGCATTTTTAGAAATGGCAAATAAAAATCTAGGGTCGTTTTCCTACATCAAAGCTGATATTAGCAATGCAGGAAGTATTTCAGTAGCAAAGGATCAACTGTAAATATCGTTATGCTAATACTTCACCATAAATGGAGATGATGAGTTATCCATGGAGAAGTTCCAAATTCAACAAACTAGCCTTGAGTCAAGACCCGGGAAAGTTATAATAAAACCGTGTTCTGGGGAAATCCTATTCCTTTTTTCTCCTCTGTTGGAGTTTATTAGTTATAGTTTACTAGTATTAGCTATAGTTTTTACTGGTCTGCGATTGATGAGGTGACATTATTATGTTGTTGCTTAGAGAGCGGAAGTTTGTTTCTCTTTTTTTCCCTCAAATTTTTCTGAGCAAGATACCTTAGATACTCTCTTTAGTTCCAGTTCTTGCTGAAGAAACAATTTTCTTTACATTAATTGTTGTTACAATGTTTGTTTGATCGTAATTTTTTGTACAATTGTTCAAGCTAATACAAGCGTTTGTTTCAATTTCAGTGTTCGCAACTCTGCGGAAAAACCTCCGTTTTTTTATCTAGACTAAGCTGTCGAGGCAAGGAATAAAAAATCAATCATCCATCTGCAAGACACCAAAAGTGATCTGCAATGAAAGCCGATGCAGCCCTAATTCGGGAGGCAATTGAGATAGTCGAGCCCCCGAATAACCAGAACTGGGAGGACGGGTACAAGCAAAAGAGCACCCGAAGAAGAACTTTCAGTGCAGAGTACGCGCGATACCGTTCCTCCAATCAGGACGCCTCAATGGCTCAGACCCAACCACTTAGACGGACCAAAATAACACGTCACCACTTTAGACATGAAGTCGCCAGCACTAAGTCTGGATAAACTTGTGTCAGCAATGGGCACCACGCCGAGCAACGCCCGATAGATGCAATTCATTAGAACATCAGTACACAGCTCAGTTTCACCAATTGTGACACATAGATGTCTGCCAAACTAGTTTCCAAGTATGGATGTGTGAGTTAAGAGTTATTTTTGTGAAATTAATAAATTAATTAGAGATGTCTCTGGCCTACTTTCCCTGTCAGAGGAAACGTAAGTGAAAAAATAGTGAGGTAACGAGATGCGGGGTGCGTTGATCAAAGAGGAAAGTTGGTGATGTAATGGATGCAGACAGAATACAGAGAGATAAGACGTCATAGTGTTGAGTAAATAGAGTTTTCCGTGAGGATAAGCTATAGGGGAGTTTCCCAAACCAATGAGACCAATAAGTTCTGCTCCTATGGGAACTGCCCCGAATTAGGGTAAACTGAAAACTAATTGAGCTTCCGAAAATACCAAAAAAGTGTAAAGTGTAATATTCATTGTTCTTGTAACTCTGCGATGTAATCTGGATAGCTATAAACCCATTTGATCGCAATCCTAGCCTAGATAGAACCGCTTTGGGTAGCTTTTATTCACATTACTACAACGGACTAGATCCTAGGTTTTTTGATGATCCATCTCTTGAAAGTCTCATTGATCACAAGCTAAATTAATGTTTCCAGATTTTTCCTTCTGCAAAAAGTTTCCATTTATTATGGTAACTTGTTTTGGTCTCAAATCATGTTCTGAATATGACATCACAAAAAAAGTACATTACTTCCGTACTCATGCCTAATTGACATATTCTGTTCACATACGATACAATCGTGGCCCATTCATTGCTTATTCTATCTCTCCAACTAGTATCACGAATGTCATTAATGTGTCCCGCTCCTAACACATAATGACGTCTATAATGCTTATCCGTTCACAATGAAGTTCCATTACAACGCAACAATAGAAAAGGTATCTCTAGCATATCACCCTGTCCTCTTCCCTGTCCATATGTCCCTCTTCCTTTAATTTGTAAACAAAACGGGACATATTTAGAGTTTTCTCTACACAAACAACCACAGAGGAAGACAACATTGGTATCATATCCACAACATGAAACTAGGACAACGCCACTGGAAAACAAAAACATTCATGAGTGAGTGAAGACGTGGTGAGGTTACAATCATGCGCATGAGACAGCTGGAAAAAAAAACGTCGCAGAAATTTTAAAGAAAAGTGACTAAGTGTATTCGAAAATGTGAGCAATGTAAAATGCCTTTGTGGAAGAATTCCCCTACAAGGGAGTTTAAATTTGGGATTTAAGGCATGACGAATCAATTCTGAGATCATACCCACAGCACTAAATTCCTCGATCTTTAGCTAATAATGCAAACTATAAGGAGGAATTCTCACAAAGTATTGATCAGAATTTTATCAAAAAAGGAAATAAAGTTATGGCCTATAATTATATTTAAGTAAGTTCCATTACAAAAATGATATTTTTTACGCAGAGTGGGACTTACCTTAGCCCAAATATGGCATGGTAACTAACTGAATCATTTGACCTTTTTTCTTATATTTGCTATTCATATCATCATTTTCCACAATTATAATATTTTTGTGACAGTAAGCATTTCCTTAGTTTAAAAAAATAATAATAATATAACATTTTACAGCAGAGTAGTTACTTGTTGGACCATCAATCACCATTGATGTGTCGAGAAAAATTTCATTTTTATAACATTCACTCATCTCCGCTCGAAATAAAATTTGTCAATATTAATGAAAAAAGTAATACTTACTTATGAAAAAAACTCAAAAACGATTCCTGCAACCGTTACTATTAGGTAGCGCTATATCTTAATTAGTTAGAAAGCATATACCTACAACCTCTCAAAACCACGTATTTGCAGGTGGATGAACAGGTTGGAAATTTTCGTTAAGTCACTAATAAATTTCGGAGCACAAATGCCTCTTATGCATTCTTGGAGGTGCAATTTTCGTTTTCAATTTCGTTATCTTACTTGAAAGGTAGTTATTTTTAAAGTTTACTAATATAACCCTGAAATTCAACGGCTAAGTTATGCACCTACTTTTTTTTCGTTTCTTTATCCACTAATTTGAAAAACCTTAATACCTTTGGCAGTGATATTACAAATTGGGATTTATTACATCAAGAATTGCTGAAGGAAAGGCACATAAAAGACTAGTTTCTGGATCTTGTTGGTTTTATCAAACCTGTAATTATTTTTTAATTTGTTGGAGCGCTAATTACTAAGAAAAATCTTATTTTCCGCTCGTATACGTTTTACAATCACCTTATGAACTAAAATAGTTCATTTACTCTTTGATAAATGGAAAAAATCCATGTTATATTATGACTTGTATTTGTTCATACGTTCCTATAGTTTTACAACTTTTAAGCATATAGATAATACTATTTAGGAAAATCTAGTTACAAAATACTCAAGTTCTTAGTCTAAAGCCATGAGAAAAATTAGCATCATCACATCTTACGCTCACTTTTTTTGTAAAACTGTAAACTAAATTAAAACTAAATCACCGTACTTGGCCAACACCGTAATTGAACACAACAGATTTATCTTTCTACATTTCCATTACTAACGGTCGCTAAACTATTAATTACATTCTATCAAACCATGTTCCAGACGCTCATACAAAGTTTATATCATACCTGTTATTATTCATGAGATTCGACTGATCACAAGTAAAATCAAATTCTCTCGATCAGAAAGTAAAATTGCGTGCGATCAGAAGGTAAAAAAGTGATAGACTGATAGACATAACTTATAATTTACGGATTAAGTATTCGGAAGTGTTATTAATGCATGTAGAGAAGAAGGAAATGAAAGAAGTTCCTCTGAATTTGAGTAAATGTGGGGAACCTGAAATATATTGGAAGTAATTCGTATAGCAAATTCATTGCTTTGGAGACAAACCCAATTCTACGGTGGAAGGCAGATGGAGGCCGGGGGAAAAAATCCTTGGTTCATTAGCATTTTAATGTAACGCGGCACTTGATGTTCAACCCTTAGCGAAGGAATAAGGGAAGTGGTGGGCAGGGTCTGACAGAAGACATACTACCATAAAGTATCCCAAATATAAAAAACCGAGAAGAGCTGACTGAATTACAAAAAAACGTGGATTAAACGGAATAGAGGAAACGATTTGGAACAAAAAATGGCCAAATATCATTACGGGATTGATTGAGTAAGATTGGGTCGCGGATTCTCTAGCTATTTGGAACTCTAGTGAGGTGTGTTTCATTGAAACTAATGGTATTACATCTTGTACAGAAACAGTCGCCATCTTTCACTCTCTTAAAACTTTCTTAAACCTTGTTAAAACTTTCCACGAGGTACTGAGATTAATGAACGTACCGTAGAAAACTAAAGAGGTGCGACGTGAAGCAATATCGGTGGTGCAGCCATCTCTGATTTTTTTCAACAACCAAGACCTATTTGAGGAAACAGAGTTTCACTTAAATTGAAATTTATAATTGAACTCTTTATAGAAGCAACAGTGTTCTAAGAACTTGGTATAACTCTCAGTGAATGAGGAGGAAGTGGAGACAGATTTTCCGTGAGGTAGATCTTTTTCAACCCACAACCCTTTTCACTTACTTCCCTCTATTTCAAAACAATCTCGAATACCTAATAGCAGGGGGATAGCTATTCATCTTTGACATATTTCCCGGATTTGTTTTGAAATTGCCATTGCAAGGTGCCAACGTTGAGATTTCCAATGTTGTAATGAAGTTATTCACGGCAATACACAGGCACTGAATATTTAAGTTATGCCTTAAATGTAAGTATAATTTATTTGAGAGAAATAAAAGGCATGCCAGGCTTCCGCTACGCAAGCCGAGACGGCCCACATCTACTTTAACTCCTTAAAAATAAAGATACTGGAAGGAGTGAAGTTATAAATTTCCAACAGGTTACACCTATATTTAACGTGAGGAAGGAGCACCTCATTTCACGAAAGATTCATGGCTCATAATTTTATTACATTTTCATAACTTATTATTCACCTGCAATAAACTCAAAAGTGTTACTCCAACCAAGGAAACTTTTTAATGTCTGCTTACAAAATGTTAAAAACGTGTCATGCGTAATCAGAGCCTTTATTTTTTAAACCACAGTTTCCATATCTCTCATAATCCTCTCATAAGCATAATCCACTCCTCTGCTACATATGCTACGGCCTTGTTGTTTAGACGTCTTACTACCAAAGTGAAATAATAATTATGCTAGCGTCTTCATTTAATAAATTGGGATACAAATAGACACAAAGGCAAGGTTATCAATTGACTGTTTAAATACCAATCATTTGAATAAAATTAAAAGGTACCAGGGTTTACACGCAGATGAATTAATACATTATTTTAATTGTCAAAATATTCTAAATGTTCCCTTTATACAAAAAAATTAAGGGTCGCAAATGGCGTTATTCTCAAAGACGACTTAGCGCTAAGCTTCCATATCCACACTTCCGTATTAATAAAATACATCTCACCTACAACAATTCATGTCGTGTAATTAATTTTACCCTTTCTAAGCATATTAACTCTGAGAGAATAATCCCTTTCATAAAGCTGTGTAATATTTTAGCTTTATTAATATTTCTTTCTACTTGCAATGTTTAAGGCAATTAAAAATATATATTAAAGATACACTTTTATTTTACGCTCCAGAACAAAGAGCAACATTTATGTCGAGATGAATAATTGCACGTGAGTAATCACCATATTTACATTTTCATAACTTTATGGGGAGGGAAGAGAAGCATTGTGATGCAAATTTTTGGTGAGTTAAATTAAACGGAGGACTTGAAATTGAGTTGGTTTGAACCTTGAATGCCGCACGAATGGGAATATATAAAAGGTCGCACTTTCCAATTTTATTTTATACATGCATGAGAATAATTTCTGATAATAAATTTTTGAGCACATATAGGATCATATCAGCAAGTTTTTCTCCATGTGGATGATTTCTTTGTTCAGAGACTTAAAACAAGGTGAACAAACGTCAACAAAAATAAAATTAAATTTAGAAATATATATATGTACACGAATAACATAGATTTCTGATAATAATGATCACTATTGTTACTAGTGAGCATAAAATAGAGATTTTCATAGTCATAGAACACTGAGATGATTATAAGAAAAAGATTTTTCCTCATTAGCTAAAACATTCATAGCTTTGCTAGAGGAACATCTTTGAGGAACAGATGATTAAGGGAAAATACAGTTAAATTTGAAAAATCCTTATCTAAAAGCCATGGAAAGCATTCGATATTTTACAAACATCAGCTGAAGATTACGCGATGCCTCGTTTGCAATTAAAGTGATTACGATACTTAGCAAACTATGCGAATACAAGTGTAAAAGCAGCGATAACAAATTAAAGATCCCTCATAAGTTCAGTAAACATTTGGAGACCATACGATTGAGTAGCATTGTTTTTATTTCAACTGGACCAAATCATCTGATATATACCGTGCATTTATTGCATCTCTGTTTTATAAGTATCTGAGATAACGTTTAACAAAACGCATTTGTTTTCAATAACTAGCAGTTTGCTAAATTCCTGATAGGTACATACATCATACATATATATGTATATATATCCGGGACATACTATTGTTTCTCTTGGAACACAGGCAATTTTCCAGACAATTTTTTCTAATCAAATGAAGCTATGTAAAACTTGTACTAAAGCTAAATTGGAAAAGAACTAGGGACTTTATAAATATGGGAAGTAATATGTACTAAATTAAATAAAAATTATGTCAGTAGAAGAATAAAAGAAATCAATTGTTAAGGGAAATCATTTTATTATAATGTAAAATTTAAATATTTTTAATTCCACTATTATAAAGAAGAACTTCATTCAAATGAAATAGAATATTTGAAGACCGGTAGGAAGTTATATTTTTGTTTATCCTAAGGAAAACCGGGACAAACAACTCCAAATCAGTATTACCCAGCCAATCAGGTAGGTAAGATCACCTTATATCTAGCTTAAGAGTGTAGACAGAACTTACTGTATAAACGTTTGACCTTCTTAAATTAAAACTTGGCACATCGTCTGCCTGAAGATCGTGTGCTGTGGAATTCTCTGGATTTCTTGTCACTCGAATAGAACCACTGGCTCAACTCGCCACTCTCCCGCAGCCAAATAAAAAGGAAACACGTCGATTTAATGGTAGGAATGGAAAAAATAAAATAGAAGCGAAGGATAAGCGGTCAGAGAGAGGGAGTTAGAGAGAAAGAGAAAGAAGAAGAGGGCAGAGGTTGAAAAGAGAGAGAGAAATGGGCCAAATGCGATAACGGGGAATAAAAGTGCAGAGGCCGGGTAGGATGGGAGGGTGGTGGAGAGTTTTACGAACGGTTTCGAAAGAGGACTGACAACAATGAAAAAGGAAGTAAGCAACAACCCCTTGGGACGAAAATGTATAAAAAAAGGATAAAAAAAAATATATATATATATATATATATATATATATATATATATATATATATATATATATATATATATATATGTATAAGG
Organism: Pyrrhosoma nymphula; assembly: GCA_963573305.1. Lineage (NCBI taxonomy): Eukaryota > Metazoa > Arthropoda > Insecta > Odonata > Coenagrionidae > Pyrrhosoma > Pyrrhosoma nymphula. Next base: position 103,049,055 of record OY754337.1, on the reverse strand, counting down.
TTAGATCAGGGGTGGTTGTTGGAGTGGGGGTATTCTGCGCGGGTTGAAGGTGGGATTCCGGCCACGTGATGCGAAGAAAATTTTGGAGCAAGGGGTCTTTTGGTCCGTGGATAAGGATGCAGCTTCGTCGGTGATGGGAGGGGTTGGGCGTGGGTGGTTGGAGAGCTTCAGAGGAAGGGTGGGTACTCTAGAATCGCTGGGAAGGGTAGAAAAGAGAAGGTGTGGGAGGAGAGGAGATGGGTGGTTCAGAATTCCAGGGTCGAGCAACACAGAAACAGAAGAAAGACGACAAAAAGATTGCTGCGGCCATCAATCTCTTACAGTGTCGCGCTGGAAGTCCCTAAGGGAAATGACGAGCTCTTTCCTTTCGGCCCAAAGCATTTATTTTCCCCTTATACGACTACTCCTTCTCTTACCTCAAGCTTCCTTCCCCACTCCGTTATCGTACCTTTCCCCTTCTCCGACAATCCCACGCTCACAGTTTTTTTCTCTCTTTCTACCTTCCTTCTCACCCTCCCGAGAAGTTGGAACCAAGGGAATAAAAAGATTGTGGAGCAGGGAAAAGGGTACTGAGGGACCAATGGGGGTTCGGGATGGTGTTGGGGAGAGGGAGGGGGAGCCCCAAAGAAATGAGTAAATAAGTAACGTGTCTACGAGAGATACGACACCGGTTTGATAATGACCCGGTTAGATCCCCGCTCCGCACCCGAAAAATCCTGGGACATTATCGACAAATGAGCGCCGGATTTTCTAGTCGTACGCACGGGAACCGTTCGGAAATCAATCTTTTTCAATGGAAGAGTTAAATCTGAGGAAATTTCACGCATTTGTCAAATCAGTATTTGAATGATTCTAAAGCATGTTTCCGTAACGTATTATTCTTGTACTTTACTGGAGATCCAGTCGCTTTCTTGTACAAAAATGTAAATTCAAAAGCCAGTAGTGGTGTAAGCACTTGATAAATACTTATGTTTGGATCGCGCTCCTGAATGCAAGTGAACCTTGGACGACCACAGCATCAAAGCAAATAAGAGGCAATGGAAACGTAGTGTTATCGACTAAAAATGAGAATCGGATACACGGAAGAAATCATCAACAAAGCCCTTAGAAGCACAGGGGAGAAAAAAACATTCAATGAAACTCTGTAAAGTAAAAAATACAATCCTATTGGATGGACTAGTTCTGCCTCATGACTGCTTCTTTAAAACAATATAGGCATGCACCTATAATTAATGGAAATATTTGACAAAAAAGTGATAAATGAAGGAATAAACAAGTCTTAGCGTGACTGACGATATAATGGATGTTTATAATTAAATAAAGTCGTCATTAAAAAGCAGAATAGACTGTAGATAAGATATTTAAACTAGGGAAGAATGATCATTTGTACTGCTCCTAGTATTATGTTTAACTGTAATTGAGTCATTAGGATAGCAAGGTTTAGTAATGCAAATGAAAGTTATATTATTATTATTATAGATTACATGAAATACAATGATGCATGGTGTAGTTCCCTCAAAATTGATGATTTATCATTATTTCAGCGAGAATAACACATTTTGTTAATGCACCTACTTCTAAATTCCTTTAAGTTAACTGACCTCATTATAACCGAAATCAGAAGATAATTTCAAAAGGCTCATTGATTCTTAATGCAGTAATTGTTATGCGGTCGAACTCCACGGAAAATGACTTCCCATGTAAGTACTGCGTAAAACCACCATGTACTAATTTATTCTTACAAATTGAGAAACATTACTGAAATATTCAGAGAATCTGGAGTAGAAATTGGAATCCATAGATATTATCGAGAAAAATGTCACCAGTAAGCACAAATAATTACAAAATAATCACTAAACAGGTAACTAAACACGTATGAAGAAATTCCTCTTTGCCAAAATTCTGTTAACAATCATGCTAACGTCATAATTTGCATAATTCTTATAACTTTTCAACTTATATTATCCTTGGTCTATCTCAGCAAATATTCACATTTATTTTCTCTTCATTATTATGACCATGAGACTGCTATGCTAAAAAATGATTCCAATAATGTTGCTGTTGCCGTTAGGAAGCCGTTGGTGATATTCTCCACCCATTTTATCTTTATTACTCATGGATTTCGCCACATTTTCAATTTATTTTTTCTCTGCAGCTCATTTTGTCATGTAAGACTGATTTAGCCTGAAAGCTTATAAAACGTCATATAGAGTCATAGAGAGCATAGAAAACTCAGACAAATGACATCAATTACAAAATGAATCTCACTTCATAGTGCTACTGTGACGGCGCCTCGGCCTCCCAACTAGCTCTGGGCGGGATCAGGTGTTGTGGGGGACAAAGTGCGTAATGGATCGGGTAAAACAAAGAAAAAGGGGTGGGCGCCAACACAGGTAGAGGAAAGGGAAACGTCCGCCTGTACTCGGACGAGGAGGGTTAGGTCAAAAAGGGCAGGAATTTCCTTATCGTAATTCTCTCAGCGACTTACACTCATACCAAGTGTCGCGAGTCACGTCACATCATCGAGAACCACGAAAATGAAGGGAAAAGGGGAAGTTAGGGAGATGGATAAAAAGGAAAAGGAATACCCAAGCGACGGAATGAAACGCCGACAACTCAAACGAATCTGGAAACCAACGAAAAATGACGCGAACTCCGCGACCTCCCACAGGCAACGGCTCCTAACTCCACGGCCTCCAAACAGAAAAATTCTCTCTCTGTCGAGGAGCCCACGAATAAATACCTTACTCGACTCCAGTGCAACCACGCGCCCGGCACGGAAAACACACCAAAAAAACAGCAACGAGAACGCACGCCAGAATCTGGCGCAAGCAATCAAACTGCGCAAACAAATGTTACACTACTACACTGCAGGTCTGGCTGCTAAATTGGCTTTGAAACTTTCACTATATCAATTTCAATTTAGATCCACAGACCTTGCCAAAACTGGAGCTGTATTATGGGTAAAGCATGCCAAATATGCTCTTAAAGGTTTATTTTATTTTTTGGGATAAAATTAATTCTAACAATTACTGAAATCATGGTATACCACGATTCAAAATATCCAGAAATTAGACACATATACTCAACTCTGAGCATAAGTAAAACAAATTTCACAGAAAGAATTTTTGAAATAGAACACCACATCAACCGCTTGTTACAAATGTTAGAAATGGCAAGACCTGGAAACGAACATGATGAATCTGAGACTTTTAAGGCTGCAAATGTCAATAGTAAGGTCCTCAGATACCACGTGTCATACCTTGACCTCTTTGGGTAATATGGTGGTCGTCAATTTTGAGTTTACAAATCGATGACAAAATTTAATTATAATTTCAAGTTAATATATATTTTTATATAACAATGGTTTATCATATGTTTCATTCAATAAAAGACCAAAGAAGGGGCTACAAACGTATCGAATCTTTGGTTTAAAAAGGCGCCTAGGTCAATGGTAAGGTCTTCAGATCCCTCTTGTCATCCATTGTCCTTCAAGGTGTAACAGGGGTGGCAAAAATTGAATCGGGGCAGCAAACATATCGAATTGTATCGAGTCCGCCTGCACAGAACACAAATCCAGAGTATGTTTTAGAAGTTTAGGGAGAAAAACTGTTTCAACGTTGAACACCACAAGAAGAGGGACCATAATAGACACCCTTTTGATATATCAACCTCACCGGAGTAAAGGCAAGCAGTAGTGGCTTTGGTCTTGGCATCTTATCGCGCTCCATCCACCGCCGCGGCTTTCATTGAACATCCCCAGGTGAACCTTGCAACGAATAGTGAGGATGCTGAAATTGAAGCCGTACAAAGTCAGAATGGTAAAGAAGTTTCGTGAGGAAGACTATGGAGAATGCGTTCACTTCTGCAACTGAATGGCTGAGAAACTGAACCAAAACCCTATGTTAATGATTAAGGTAGTTATTGATGTTCTTTGATGCTTCGTGACGATATTTTCTGCTTTATTCCAGTTTTGATATAAAAATATTTTTGTCTGTTTCAGCTTATGGTTTCCAAAGAAGCCAAATACTTTTTATACGGGACTGTTTCTTCCCCTCACGCTAGGTATTGGGCTGCAAGCAACCCCGACGTGCGGGGTGAGCGGTCCCTTGACAAGCGTGTCATGATCATCGTCATGGTTATGGTTGATACTTCTGTTTTTGGCCGTACTTTTTTAGGATTACGTGAAAAGATAAACTTTCCTAGCTATGCTGTAGAAAAACCTGTTCCGGGAAATGGGAGGGAGAGCTACGGCACCACTGAGGAGGTGTGGTTCCAGCAGGATGGAGCACCTGCCCATATGTCCCGGACGGTCATTCATGTACTCCTTTAGCGAGCAGCTTATTACGATGGGGACGCAGGTCGTATGGCCACCAAGAAGCCCTGACCTCTTGTGATTTCTTTCTTTGGGGATTCTTGAAGCAGTTGGTTTCCAAAAAAAATATTTCCAAGACACGAAGACATGAAGAAAGAAATTACAAAATTTGTAGAGTTCATATCCCCAAATATGCTGGAAGACACGTTCCCACACGCTTATATAGAGCGATTTCAATTGTGCCTGGCACGGAATAGAGGGCACGTAGAGTGAATAAAAACTGATATTTCATTGTACTGTTTCAACATTTTCATAAAAAATTTTGATAAAGAGTTAAATTTGCATAATTAATAATTACTTTGAATGAAACATATGATAAAACATTTTTAATTTAATATAATGAATTAACGTGAAATTAAAATTAAAGTGTGCCACTGCTTTTTAAACTCGAAATTAACGACCCCATATGACCCAAAGAGGCCAAGGCATGACTGGTGGTATCTGAGGATATTGACATAAGCGGCCTAACATGTCTCAGATTCACCATGTTTGTTTCCCCGTCTCGCCATTTCTAACATCTGTGACCATTTATTTCAGCGTATCCCTTGGAGTTCAGGAAACGATGAGAAGTATTAGGGAACTACATCATCTAATTCCTCTACCTTTCGAAGCTACAAATTAACGCGTCTGTTGCCCTGATTTCCTTGGCTACACCTAGTGGCCTTTGACCCCTGCCCAATAGTGGGAGGTTAAGGAATTCCTGGGGGGTGGTTACTATCGTATTGGGTGCTCTTTGATATGATTCGATACTTTGTAGCTCCACTATGCTATTCGTAACCCCTGAGATATTTGACCCCTGAGTGACCCTTGAAGGTCAAAGGATGACAATAAGGATCTGAAGACCTTGCCATCAACCTTGAAACCTTTTAAATCCTATGATTCGATACGTTTGTAGCCCCGATTTACTTTTTGTCACCTCTGTGACCTCTGAGTGACCCTTGAAGGTCAAGGGATGACAAGACGGGTCTGATGACCTAACCGTCGATCTTGGCTTATATTTAAACCTATGATACGACAGGTTTGTAGCAGCGATTCGCTTTTCATCACCCCTATAATCTTGACTGTGCCTTGTCAGGGTTCATCGTTACAATTTTGAACTCAAAAATATTTCCATCGTGTTTCCTGTGCTCAAAAACCTAAAAATTGAAAGTTTCGCAAAGAAATTCTGTATTTTTTGTATTCCGAAAAATTTTTCATTGAAAGCCCATAAGACAAAATTTGGAATTTTGGTTGGACCCTATTTATGGGGTCAAAAGATCATATTTATAAAATATCGCTTATACTAAACAAAACTTACGACCTTTTTCTACATAGGTGCCAAATTTAATTCATGTGGCACGAAAGAAAGTGTCTGAAATTATAGGTTAGAAATGAAAAACGATCAATAGGTCACTCTGTATAGTGGTGGAACAGTTTCTGAATGAAAAACCTGGAATTAGACAACGAGGATTTTCATACACCCTGCAAGCGACCCATACTACCCGGTTCCCCTTCTGATCCAGCCAGCAGATCCAGGAGAGAGCCAGCAGTATTCACAGAAGGCAGTGATGGGACGGATCAAGATCTATCCGGTATCACTGTCACAGTGAAATCCACGGAATCGGCCGGAATACTGTGATGTGGAAGGCAACGGGAAATCTTAGTTATATACACTAGTATCTTAGCACATCTTACAAGCAAGCATTAGTCTCCTTAGAAGGTGACGTGAAAGCTTCACCAATATATATGACGTGATAGCATAACTCTCGATAAAATATTTCGGGGGTTAAGTATTTCCTCAATCGGATCTTCGGGTTGGGACTACTGGGAGGGGAACATCAGTCAGAATGGAAAAAATTCATATCTTTACAACCTTGTATATAATCGAAGACAGGGCTACTTAAAGTACATGCAACGCAAAAACGGAAATATACGGTCAAATAGCAAAATATAGGGGATTTACGACAAAACGTCTATAAGACCGCAAATATTTGTCCGTGTCAGTGTTTCCAAAAAACGGTGACAATGGATACGGGTTGAATTACCCATAATACCGCTTAAACTACGAAAACCAACATTTCTCTGCCAACCTACATTCATACCCATCTACGTCTCTATTCATATATAAATCGCTCCTCACATATGTGTTTACCCATCACCATTTTCCTCTTCGAAGTAATCTCAGTCTAAATTTTAAATTCTCTGAAATTGGCCCGTAAATCTTATTCTGTTTTAACGATTTACTCCTTACTGCCCCATGCTTGCATACTCCCAGCAGCTTTTGCTTCAGTTACCCACGTACAATTGCATTACATTATTTACATACACATATATGAACACTGCAGAACATACGTTGATTTAATTTTATGTGTATATGTTAATTTGTACTCAAATTTTCTGTAGCCTTAAGGTAATACTAGCGTTTTTGAGGTGAGCCATGTTCACCATTTTTGAAGATAAATACAACCGAAGTGACAGAATAAATAACTAGCATAAGTATCTCCTTATTGTCCCCAAAAAAATTCATTCGAAGAATGCGCTTGAATGTCAAATTTAATTAACACTATTGTCATCATTCAATTGACTAGGTTTTTTTTTCAGTTTCCGGAATTCCAAATATTGGCAGTTATTAATGGAGCTGGAAAAGGCTCATGTTTATGACATACAAAAAAAGCACATTATCAGGTATTTACTATGTTCTTCACGCCAAAAACATTTGCCAATATGGAGTTCTATTTGGAGATATTTCATGATTCTCTTAAAATTTTATTTTATAGGTGGCCTCTATCTGGTACGTATATTTACGAATGACCTTAGACTTGGCAGCGGTATTCAATATTTTCTGTTGCCACAAAAACAGATTGAGTAATGCTATTGTTTTCTCACGATTATTTCTTACCCGTGGAACACACTCTTCTTACGCACATCAGCTGCTAATTATCTTCAACGTGTTGCTCCTGTTTAGTGTTTTTCCTTACTGAATTATGCTTTGCTAAAATTTCCAGACTTTTTCATTTAAATATTATTTATGTTTATTTATTTACAGTCTCTTGATGGAAACATTAGATAAATAAACAATAAAAAAAATGAATGCAATGTTTCCGCGAAAATTGGTCGAATCATATCGATTGTAGCATTCACTGTTCCATGGTAGTACTTATTCACTTATATTAATTTCAATTGCGGATAGAAGCATAAAAACTCTTTATAACATTTTACAGAAGCTATTACAAATCTTCAGAAAGTTTTGTAAGGGAATCAAGTGTTTAATACATACCGAAGGGAGCTCGAAAAAAGTAAATTTTCGAGTATCGAATTCTAATATAAGGTGCGTAATTGGATGCTTGTAATACTTTTAATGGCCTTGAATATATTTTAGTTCTACAGTGCGTCTTCTTTTAAAGCTGGAAACATTAGTTTTCATCAAAATTCGCAAACTTAAGGCCTTATGCGTGAAGTCAAAATGTAGCACGCGATTTAAAAAAATGCTTTCTCCAATATCAGGCCACTATAATGAATTACGTTCCCGCTATCAGATGTCGAAAAATTTAACGCAAACTGAAAATGTAACATCGGGTTTTTGTCAAAATCTTTCGTTTATTAGCATGCAATTACGTGACTTTTCCGCGGTATTTGAATTCGATGCCTATTCGAAAACTCTAGCCACCCTTGCTATGTAAATACTCAAAACTTGTATTCCCGTATTTCTGTGAAGTGGTTGTGAAAAACTACTGCGGTGGTGTAAAAGTGAAATTAGGAGCTCTTCATTCATACAACGTGATATATACCCGTCTGAATTAGAAAATATAGGATAACGTACTACTTTAGCTTAACAAGCAACTAATGAAATATCTAAAAATATTCATATTAGCAAGTTTTATGACTGAAGAAGATGCGAGACATGAAAATGAGCCTTATTCAGATTCAGCTTCGTAATTACGTCTAAATCTATGGGTTTACAGACACTGGTAAACTACTGAAATTAATCGATTGTACTGATACTTGGTTGAAATTGAAGATATAAACAAAAACACAGCGACCACATTAAAATAAATAGTGGAATAGTCTTTTTGTCATACTGATAAACTAGTTTGAATAATGACAATATTGGATATGTAAATGAATTTGGAAATAAAACTCTACAATTCTCAACTAATGTTACTTCGCAAGCACTGTTAAGGGGTGTGCATGGGATTTTATTTCGACACTTTTTATATTTCTTACCTTCCAAAATTTTGAACCAGGCTAATTCTACCTTAAACTGGTTAGTGACACAATGCAAGCAAACGAGGATGGAGTATTTTACTCTAATGCGGTAAGGTAAACGTTTAAAAAAACGAAGCTATGAGCAAATTCCATATGGACACGGGCTGATGTCACAGGAAAAACTGCATGTCGAGAAATAGTGGGGAGATAATAAAATATGAGCGCTGGGAAAATATAAAAAATACGAACCACGGGTGACGCGGTCAACAAGGTGTGTTGAGTCCTGCGGGGAGTGGCATCATCAAAGCGAATACCCTGGGTGTGTGTGTACGTGTGTGCTTGCGGGCTGCTGGGTACGGTGTCTACATGAGTGGGGAGCGGGTCTCGGAGGACCGACGCGACTCGGAGGTGCGTCAGAGGAGGAGGGTGTGCGGAAATACTACGCAGACAGTGCCAATTGTAGAACAAAGGAAACAAAATAATACTCGTTACCCTTGAGGATTTTTTGTGTGGTACGAAGATGTGGAGTATTTTAAAATAATTAAAAATTCAAATTTTCCGACCGTTGCGAAGTGTCCAAATAAACTTCCATACAGCATTCTTACCAAACATCATGCATCCGACTACACGTGGGAAGAGTGTCGAAGGAATAAATTAAATAAGCTAATAACTTTTACGTATATTTCCACGACCGAGAAAATGTGCATATGAAAAAAGGTAGGTTGTTTACAGCATGCCCAAATGCAGACTGGGCCCAAAACATATCACCAGAGATGATCTATCTTTATGAAGTGTACAGTTCATGTGTTATTGACGATTCCGGTAAGGAACATGGGGCAACAAATGACACGGCGTCAAGCCTTAAAAATGCGTGCTTGAAATTTCTACTCTCCGATAATTAGAACATGCTTCCGCCATATCTATGCTTGCATCTTGACACACGTAGTAAATTTTTACCACAAAGTATTAAGTAGTAGGCGTACCTACAAATTCGTGAGACTAAAAATTAGATAAGTATCTTTGGATATAATGTTCCTTGTCTTTACTTTGATAAACGTATCAAATAAATGTCACAATATATCATGTATGATGAAGATAACTTAATTTTTTTCTTACCTATGCACGTACATTTTTATAACTGATTTATTTACATTTTTCCACCCGAGGAACTTTTAAATCCTTTCTTGAAAATCGACTTTCTTCCTCGTGGAACACTACACCATGGGTTGATCCACTGAGAGCAAATGATGGAAGTCAGGTTTGTTTTTTTATATTTTTGTTAGTTGCGCAGAGCCATTTCTACACCTTTATTCTGATTCGTGCAATATTAGTGTCCGTCCAGTTTTAGAAATATTCCACTGTATAGCAGTAATTAGGGTTTAGTTATTCATTTAATCCATTTTAAGCCTTATTTTTCAAAACCTGGTATCTTTTACTTACACCATTCTCGTTATCAATATAGAAAGAAGAATATTTTACAAACACAAACATACCAAGATTTCTTATACCGCGATTTATACATGAATTACACATCTCAATTCTATTTAGACTCACAGATGACACGTAATCAGAGGCCCCTATTTTCGTAAGTGTACGATTTATGAGTTACAGAGTCGAAGCTTTCCGTTTTTAGATGAAATTGTTGTGGCGTGTAATGAAACTAATACAACCAAGGAACGGAAGACACACATGATAAAAGTCCTAGCAGGACTTCGAAGACACTCACAGGCAATCGGCGGTTGTCAAAATAACGCCCATAGTAGATACATCCATTTCACATCTAATTTAACCCGTGGCTAGGCATTATAATCGAGTCAATCATCGCGGTCTGCCCCATTGCTATCGGCAATCACGCGTCCACAAACCATCGAGGGATATAAAACCCTTGGTGAACGCCCTGGCTCGGGCAGGAAAGAGTAGGAAAAAATCCCTACCTCAATCTTCCGGGCGCTTAATGACATAATGAATGCCCCTACCTGCACAAAAACGGGTGGAGAAGGGGAGCGGAAATAATGGGAGATGCTCTAGGTAAGAATGGTGTTTACGCTCTGAGGGGAGGCGGATAGGTGAGGCAGGCCAGTTTAGAAAAAGATCGAAAAAATATTTGGGCCGCATAGGAAGACCACCACCAATGTCCGGATAGAACTTTCCTAAAAAAATATGGTATATTAGATAAAAAAACAAAACTTCGAAAATCCTTCGACCGGACCACCCTAGTCGAAAAGACCAGGGTACACACGCCATCCTCAAGACCCCACTTTCCAGCCAACAAACCCTTGAGGGCTCACCTCCGACGGAATACGCATCTATCCCCCCAAAAAGAACAGACGTGGTGAGGAGAGGTGGGGTGGATTTTGAGCAATGGACGCAATACGCCCACCGCACGTAGGCAGTCATTTTTTTACGTTCTGCTTCTCCTTCCCGACGGACGCGTCACTGTCGTCGTAGGCCTGGAGGGCGCCGTGGCTTCACGGGATGCCGTGGCTTGGGTATCGTGATGGCTTAACACCCGCGCAAACATGGCTTGGATCTCCGGGAAGGTCGCGGGAGAGATGTGACGTTGTGGGAGGGATTGAGCCGAGGAAGGATTTTTAGTGGCTGGGAAAACACGATGGCGTTTTCAAGTTGGATTACCTCCACTTGATAAACTGAGCAGAGAATGCAGTTGAAATAAGACCTGGCTTTTCCTACGCCCCACAAGCCCTCTCTTCTCCTTCCGCCCTGGCACGCGAAACTTAAAAAGGCACATTGACAATGGCTTATGGGATTTAGGGCAAAGCTTTGTCTTATGCAGCAAGGAGTACGTTGGAAACTGCGTCTATTCTCCCAGGGAAAATATTTTATGGGCTATAGCGATTGGATGGAGCAACAGATCTCAACGAGTTCAACCAATATCATCGGCATACCTTCGACTTTGCCGTTGCATCTCAGGTATCAGAAAATATTTGAATAGCGCAAAGGAAATGATTGAAGAGCGTATGGGTGTAATAATATCACATATAATCTTGCATGATAAATTTAAATTCGAGTTGATTTAGAGAAAAAGGATGGAATAAAACTACCACCGTGGCACACAATGTTGGTGTGCATTTTTAAGCCATGTTTTTGGATGAATAAACCATTGATATTCATGTATAAAGTACTTTCATAATACCAATAATTCAACCAATAACACCGTAATAGTAAGAGCTTTAGGTGACTGGAGAAAAAGTATACCATATACATTTAGACTTAAAGCACAAGAGTAGATAACATGATAATGAATGAGAACATTTTTTGCAACACTAATGTGTTCATAGCATTACATTTGTTTTTTATTAGATTTTCCCGAATTTTACCTGGAAGGCAGAAATATGGGATAGAGCCGTTGATAAGTTCCTAACAAGTGGATTTGGCAGCCAGCGAAGATATAACTGAACTAGCAATCTTATGCAACCGATTGCACGCATATAAAAGAAACGAACGCTAGCAATTAAGAACACACGATTTTAGGTAAAAATTAGGGGGCAACTAAATTCACAGAAAATGGAAATATAGGCCTGCAATCTAAGAACGAAAACACTACTAAGGGAGAGAAATTAAGTAGGTTAAGTCTAATAGATGGAGAAAATTTTCTTTTAGAGTAAGACACAAAACCGCTTTGGTAAATGGAAGTTAATGAAGAAGGGCCATTTATTATTGCCTAGGCTTCATATTTTTTTACCTATCGCAAGGTTTTCTCCCGTAATGCACCTCCCGGATGCACAGTTCACAATACGGTATAAATAATTCCCTCAGACTCCGAGCGACGTAGCGCGCTAGCAATTTGCCCCACGTGGAATACCGGAGGATGGCAAAAAGTCGAGACTCGAGCCCGGTGACTTGTATTTATTCTTTCCGATCCCTCACCGTCAAAGATCGGGGGATTGTCCCGAAGAGAAATGTATCCGAGAGAAACGTAGATGTGTATTTTTTCTTTGCTATTTTCGCTGATCTCCAACTTTTCTCCTCCTCCTCCCCCTCTTCACTCAGTCACTCCCGCCCTGAGGCATGAATCTAACGAATACGACGGACGTTTGGTTTTAACGTAAATATTTTCCCGACAAAACTGAGATATAATTCTGCGCGGCGGCGTTATCGATAATAAATAGCGTTTGCTTCCCCGAAGAGCAAGAAATTAGAAGATAAATATTTCTTCTCCGGTTAAGAATTTATTCCTGTTACACCTCCGTGTGAGTCCAATGCGGTTGGAATAACTAAAAAGAGGATATTAATGGTACTAAAAGAAAGACGAATTAAAAGGGATAGTTTTTGTATGTGTCACTGCAAGCACTTCTTTTGAATATAGAAACGAGTACAACAAATATGTAGGTGCTCTTGGATTTTTAAGACGCAAAATGCGAATAATTTTCGTACATGTATTTAATATTTATGTGATAAAAATCAATGAGAGTCTTTAATGTCCAAATGAACTTGGTCAATGTGATAGCCTATTTTAAGAGTTGCTTTCAATCGAACAAAGAGCCTTTAATGATGAAAATATAAAGCGCATATGTAGAAAATATTTTTAAAAACTACACATTCACCTAACACTATTTAATAGAAGGTACTGCATTTTTATTGGGTAAGTCTTACTATAATTACTCATGTTAGTTAAATTATACTGTATAAAAACTCTTAAGGTTAAGTCACGAACCCAAAATATGTTTCATACAGAAACAGTTTTTCGCCTGTTTACTTAACTATCATTCAACGCATTCCGAAGAGGTTCTTCTAACTAAATTCACTTTCCGGTGCTACAGAATTATGTAAATAATTTTTTTAGATTCATAGTCTGCTAACACATTCTCTGCCCACATTAAAAAAACTAGATTCTTAATTACCTCGGTCATAACGGTATCTCTTTGATAGAATGCCTTCACTGGCAATAGCGAATTTCAAATGCATGATTTGCTGGCTATGCGCCACTGACGGTTCTACTTAGACGTACGAGTTGGAGGGAAAAGAGAGGTATGTAAGCAAAATAATACAGCTTCAATTGAACACTCAATCTTACTAAAGTTTTATATTAATTTTCGATATTTACTTCAAATCAAATGTGCGGTACACAGATTTAAGCTTATTAAACTACTTTCTAGCATCAACTTTAAGAAAATTTGACAATAGGTTGGAAAATTATGCCGAAGGAAATTCTACATGGGTTTCAATGTTAGTTAACGCTATTTTCAAACATTTATATCAAATTACATTGCATTTTTACATGCAATAAAAATACGTGGACATAAAAATTAGGATAAAATGAATACGTTAAAAATAATAGCAAAGTAGAATAGATTTATGGCAGGAACAATTCGTATCTTAAGGTCACTAAGCGTGGGAGAATGATATACATTCGTCTAGAGGAAATAAGTTTTAAAATAAATTTAACAAAGCCACGGTAATATTTTGCCTCTCATTCTATTCGGAGTGAAGTTGAACGCGCGAGAAATGCGGACCAACGAAAAATTTCATCCACGAAAATGAGGGGCCCTACTAGCGAGCAATTTCTAAGTAATGTGAAAGATGGATTCGATCGTGCTTCATTGGCACGGAAAACGACGAAAATAACCCACATCCTAAAAAAAGAGGAAAGAGGAAACTCCCAACTCAACAGAAATGTACGACGTCAATGCCATGAAAAAGGACAATCCTTCTTGCCCCGAAAATATGAAACACACATCTCACAAATCCTATTTACCTGTTGCCAACTCACCCCTTGCCACCGGCCCCATTTGCCCTTCCCTTGCTGACCCACCACCCTGACCCCGTCACCTTCCCGGCGACCGCTGCCGCTCTTTCGCACCCATTCACAGCACAACCGTGGCCTGCATACCTCTCCGACCTTCCTTTCTTCATCCCTCACCGTCCCGTAGTAACGGCTTCCTCCCGAGGAAGAGTGGTCGATTTAAGCGGCAGAACTTCAGTCCTTTGATACCATAGGGGACTTCAATAGGTATGGTAGGTACGTGAAAATTCGCTCTCATTTGACCAGTGAATAAATGTTTCAATCATTCCTGTGGAAAACATTATGTTGCACACAGTCCACACCACAGGCACGTGACTGGGATTTAAATACGCCACTCCCAATTGCAGGTCAAGGGTTCTGGCTAGTCACAACATCTTCAAGGAAAATCTCAGGGTTCAGGGTTTCCACGAATTATGATTTTTCTAACAGAGGAAACCCAATTTGGTGCGTTCAAAAATACATACTACTGAATGAAATAAGATATGATAGCAAACAATTGAGCTCTTAACAAAAAATTGGAAAATATCACAGATACAGTGCGAGAAGACAAGTTTTATGGGCATGTTTTAAGAATGAATGATCGTTGGTTGACAAAAAAATCTATAGCTATATCACCAAATTAGATACAAAAACAAATTGGGCTGAGCAGAAAAAAAGATACGGAGGAAGTTTGCTTTCGTCTATAAGATATCTGGAATAAAGACATCTTTCGAAAAAAAGTTGATGGATTTAAGGAATTGGATGGTTGGATGGTTTCAGGAAAAACAAAGTAAAATGGCTAAAAAAACCTGGTCGGATGAAAGGAGGATGAACCACGGGGAAAGAATGCAGAACTTTTGGGAGGAGAAGAGAAAGATAACCAAGCAAATTGTTACCTCATATGTTCAAACTTCTCTACATTCCTACTATGTTCAAGCGGATTTTTAGATAAAGATAGCATTGCATTTTGTTATTTTCAATTAATATTCCGGATTGGGTATATTTTGGTGGATCTTTGCTACTCTCCCAATTCCCTTGGTAGGAAAGCACAACTTCAAAGGCCTTAACAATTTTCTCCTTAACCAAGAAAATACAAATCCTTATTTTTTTCACTTCACATTTCCTAACGTCCTTCCTTCTAAAATGGCTTTCTGCAGCATATTACATTTTATCGCAAGTTCCAAACTGCCACGAATCTGATCTCAAACCACTTGAGATGGTGGTATCATTCTTCGAAACGGATAAAAATCGAAAGGATTAAATCATTTCAGGAGAGGCTTAATTCCAAAATAAAATTGATTGCATAAATTGTAAGCATATTTCCTTCAGTTAGTTGTCAGACTCACTGAGAATCTACCTTATAATAAATTACTAGATCTAGATTTCAATTCTAGGTATCATTTTAGTGTATGCACATCCTCTTTCTGAATATAGTCTTTCCCAAAGTCAAAATGCAGAACAACTTTGATGTTACAAAATAAAACGCACACATAATTAATAATTTTGAAACAGAGCCGATCAGATTTTTATTTTAAATGTTATGCAATATTTATTGAGATTTGGAAAAGTTTTTCTGGACGATGTCTGCTCCCAATAACAAACACTTCATAACCCATTTGCAGGCTACAAATTGGTTTAAGATTTTCCATCCATTCCAAAGGTCTTTTTCCACACAAGTTTATATTTTTACTAGCTTGTAAAGGGGAAGAGAGCAGAGAAAAAGTTACAAAATAAGAATGGAAACCATGAGACTTCAAAATCTTGTACCAGTTAGAATATGCTGATACATTCATTTTATTGAAACCTAAACTGAGTAGTCGTTCCAAGTATTTTCCTTTAGACGACTGGCCCGTGACATAAATATAATAGCAATTTTCCTGAGTCGTTACATTAGTTTTCAAAATAATTACTAACTATTATACCTCTATGTTATTGTATATTGCATATTAGAGGTAGATTTTTTACGGTATACAGAAAGCTAGTAAATATCGATCTGGACTTGTGAAAAAGTTCTGATTCATGCAAATAAATTCCTCAACAATCCCTTTTGTGCTCGACTTACCTTCGTTTCTTCATGGCAAAATATAACTTTACTTAGCAGCAGTTTACTCAGCAGCTTTAAGTTACAACCATGTGTTTGCTACCCCATCTCCTCTCAACTTAATTGCCTTATTTGAATATCCTCTAACAACAATGTATGTCTACCGATCATATATAAAAAGCTTTGCTTGTATTCCTATCAACAAAGATTTTTCTCCCAGCCTTTCCAACAACCACATAGCAAAACAAATAAAATCTGAATAATCTAGACAGACTTAGTCATTAAGGGTAAAATAACGAACGTAAGTTGACATAACTCAACAACCTATTCCACCGCAGACACTTTATGGCACCTTTGGGTTATAATATTATATTGCCACCTGACATAGATATTGTACGATGAGAATGCTATCCTGAAACAGCAGGGAACAATAAAAGGTTAGGTTTATGAGATGACACCATTTTTTCATTTAACCATAATTTGCTTCATGGCATTCATCGCATTTTACTATGATATTTTAGTCACTGACCCTTAAATCCTTTCCAATTTCATGCGTACATGGAATCAAGTTGGTTTGATATTTCCTTCACTTACCTCCGTCCTGAGAAACCATATTATTAGGAGATATTTCGGCGAAATTGAGATACCGATTTGGTAGTTTTCAGAGGGCACCGGAAGCAATGTATATCGTCCGTCGAATAAGAAGTCACCAGATCAGGTAATCTGAGTCCATGCCTTTCTCCACACACCCTTTGAAGGTTGTTTGCCTGGTTTTGACAAATATCAAGGTCATTTTCACCATTAAGGAAGATGGTTGGATATGTAATGGATGGATCGTTAGGGAATGGAACAAGGGTGAAGGAAAATCCAGCGTCGGTCTTAGCCTTCTCTTAACGAAATACGCCAATGGGACCAAGGTTTGACGTCACATCCGACGGAAGGAGAGCTGTACTTCCCTCCACATGCCTAGAGTGATCGGGATTCCTCCGAAAAACCTCCTCCTCTACTGGGATTCGTAGTTGGGCCATTGTAATGGGAAACAAGTACTGTACTCACCAAAACAACCCGCTCACACACACTCTAAACTCTCTCCCCAAATAATCCAACCCCTACCACCGTACCCAACTTTTCTTAAACGAATAAAATTCTCATTCCCTCATTAGACGGTCGCATCACCAAATAACCTGCTGAATTTATTTGAACACATATTATTAGAAAACCAAATGGCCATTGATTTGCTAGTAATTAACGAAAATAAACTTGAGTTAAAATTTTTTCCATTATTTTCCCAAGCTTTGTTCCATTTTTTATTTAGGTTATTCCAAAAATTCTTTAAAAATTCAATGGATAATTAATTCAATTTAACTTTATTGAACCCATCAATTATATACTGCAATTTTTAAAAAGTTGTTCAGTTATAAAAGCAATCCAATTATTTCCTTTGCCATTACATCCACCAATCCCTATTGGAGCAAATGACTTCATCTCGGTTGGTAGCACCATATAACACAGATGCGTTGTGCATCCTTCTCAGGAATTTCAACACCCTATTAGCCCTCGTCCAATGGTCAACTATTCCTTCCTCCCATCCATTTCCCAAACGCGAGCCTAAAGCGACGTCCAACCCGTCGATTCCCCTTCGATTCCCACCAACACGCCCATTTTGTTCCTCCATCCAGAATTCAGTTACTCCATGGCGACCCCGCCGGCCAACTACCCTCCCGTTCGCGCCAAACCAGGAGAACATAGACTCGCTCCTAGCCCCGAGAGCTGCGAATGGAGCGAAAACAAATAAATGAGATGAGGAGAGGAGAATAAAATGCGCCCGTCTGTGGCCATCGCAACCGAGTTAGCCGCCGTGGACGCGTGACCACGTTCGGAAAGCTATGTCCCTTGTCTTCCTCTCCTCCCTCTCGACCCCCGGTTACCCCCCTCCATGCTTTCCCACTCCAAACCGCGTTTTCTACACGAGAAAACTCCTCCCCCAAAAACACCACCACCCGCTTCCCAACGCCCCCCCCTGCTTTTGCTACAAAATCCGACTACGTCCCTTGCTTGCAACGCCTTGCTCGCTGTCCCTCAACGTCCACGTCCCTTCCTCCGCCCACGAGTCCAGAATAAAGAAGGTTCAGGGCTTTTGTGTGTGCGTGTACTTGTATGCAAATGCGAAATCTGGAAGGATCGCGATGGTAAGGTTGAGCTGCCTACATGTTAGGAAAAGGATTTGGGCTTTCCGGGAGGTAATGGAAGAGTTTTGGAGTGAGAAGGACACAGAAGAAGTTACGATTGTGATAACAAGATTACGCTAGTCAATCTGAATGATAGGAAGTGATAAATAACGTCGTTAAATACGTGTTGATGGTTAAAAAGTTTTTATGGTATGAAATAATTTAAAGTAATTTAAAGTGAAATAATTGAATGTAATTTAACGTTTTAATAACTTTTTTAATTTCTTAAAATTAGAGTTAAATAGTAAGACAAGTGGGATTTTTTATAAATACAAAATAATACAAATACAATAAGTCTCCAACCAGAATTTAGATTTATTTAACGTCTTAGCTTACAAAGAAAATTCATCAACGAAAAAAAAATTACTGTTCAACATCGGGAGAGCGGTTCAAAGGAGTCATTTAAGTACGGGTTATTGTTTCAAAAAAAACAACAGGATTTGGTACCCAGAGAATCACTCGTCTAAAGTTCGGCTGGTCTTACATAAGGACAGTCCGAGAATCCAAGACATTGGTCACCCACTACATTAATTAGGATACCACGTCGTCCGATGTACTTAATAGTAATCCAGATATAACAATGACTTTTAAAGGGTATAAAAAGTGTATGAGTACATTTTTTTATGCATTGGAGTTATCCACTCTAAGATATAAGGTATTTATGTCTGTATATTTATAAATAAATGTCATTTGTATAAAGAAGATAGTGACTTTATATCAAAATAGCGAATTGTAATGAATTCAACTTTCGCCAAAGGTAAAATATAGGTTATGGCATAGTAAATATTTAATAAGTTGTCGCCAAAAATAAGCTTTAAATAAAAATTACAGTGACAAAAAAATGTTTATGAATGAAGAAATTCCGAGCAGGAGAAAGTAAGGCAGTGAAAGACAAAGGAAGTAGCGCAAGCAGAAATTAAATTACACTGGTATGTTAAGCTGATAGAATGGAAACCAAGGCAGTTATCGATAAATATAGTAAGGTTTGCAAGAATATAGCGATGCTATTATAACAGAAAAAGCCATCAACAAAATATAGAAAAAGCAATCTGGAGCAGAAAAAATAATGCTTCTAGTATGTAAATTTAGTGTTCATTTTAAGAAGACAACTAAGCTGCATAGGTAGCTATTGTGTAAAAATATTAGGAGTCTATAATAAGACAAGAGTATTGAAAATTATTTCATGAGCCTACAAGATTTAAGGCAAACGAAGGGAGAGGAAATTGAGAAAGCGACTGAATTTGATGCCTTGATTTAATAAACGTTGATTTACAGAATGATCGTGGTCAGAAGACAACATAATGTGTTATCATAGGGAAAGAAAATCAGAAAGAATATTAAGACGGGAAAAGGAAATAAAATGTAATGATTAAATTAAGAGGAAAGTGCAAAACTAAAAAGAATATGCTGTGAGAACGAATGAAATACATGCCTCTAACGGGACCAGAGACAAGAGAAATTGAAGAGAAGTGAATGGAAAACATACCGAGGAAGAAGAAGATAAAGCCGGGATAATAAATAGCTAGAGATAATAGGGATAATAAAGAGAGATGAACTAAGAAAGATAAAAAGAAAGGTAAATAGGAAGTAATCATAAGAGGATAACTGGAGGACATTGTGATTCAGTTCTAGAAATCCGTAGATGGGATCGAAAGTAATCACTATAGAATGTGACAAAAATACGTAAAGTATCATTGTATTGGGTACCATATACTATAACTGAATGAAAAAAAATAAATGGTACATAACACAATATGTTTAGCATAAAATACAAAGGTAATTTAAAATGTAAAAAAAGTATACTTAGAATGATGGGAATCCAGTTTATGCCAACAAGTTTTGCCTATGTGCTATATGAAACGTTTTGGTTATGAAATTTGCGTACGATACATTAAATGCGATAGTTTAAACCATATATATTTACGTTATGAAGCTAGTTGCGTTCGCTTCTACTTAGATTTAGACTAAATATTTTTGATATACTATTGGAAAATGACCTATTTGGCTCAGGAGTAACATATTTCAGTCCACAGTGTTAATATACAGACGGATAACCTAATCCTCTAGAATAAGTGCAACGAGATAACATGAAATTAGAAATTAAAGTCAAAAATCAATCATACATTTGAGATCATTAAGGTGAGGGGATATTTTAACAACCTCCGTCATTCGCTCCTCAGTTACCACATACATTCGTCGCTTCCAGACAATTAGCATTTCTTTCTGAATGTTCACTTGCATTCCGCTGGACCCAGGCGCGTCTATTTACAGTCCCTCTTCCATCTCCGATTTGTTGAACGAGCAAATGTTTGGACATAATTATCGTCAAAGCTTCCGCTTCTCGGAAAAAGGAATGGGGTATCCGTTCCCAAAATACAGCCGGGATGAGGACCGGAATGAGCGCGGAGAAAAGAGATATTGAAGCAACGGATGTGGAACGAGTCACGCGGCAAATGAAGAAGACAATTTGGACTTGACGGCTCTCGGGTTGGCCGCTCGTGGACTCTCCTCCGCCCTCGTTCCTTCTCTCTCTTCACTAACTCATCCTTTTTTCCTCTCGCCCTAACCTCAACCTCACCTTTCCCCCGGAAATTTGAGGCTGGGAAGGTGTGTGAGTCGGAGAGGTAGGCAGAGGAACAGAAACAAGTCGAGAGAGAAAGAATGAGAGAAGGTGATAAAGCGGCGGATAGCGAGGGAGATTGTAGAAAATATATATAGCAAAGCGAAACAAGGTAAACAGACCATGGAGCGAGGGGCAGGGGGAAGGTTGGGAGGGTGGTGGAACAAGAAGTGGCCGGAGGGTGGGGCAAGAGATATGTGTACTCCCACTGGCGGAGGGAGGAATGAAGTGGTCAGTGGAGGGGGTTGCCAGAGTGATTTAGTAGGTGAGTGGAGGGGGGTGTGGATTGGGGGGGGGATGGAAGTGGTGAGGGGGGAGATAGAGTTAAGGGGAGGAAATAGGAAGCAGGCAGGCCCCCCAACTCCATTGTAAGGGCCACGGAGATACGTGAGAGGAATGCGGCATGTGGTCCACGGGGGGTGGAGGGGGCGCCGGACGAGAGGCTTCCTTTTATTGGCTGGAGAGCGTGAACGGTGTGAGATGGTAATGAGACGAATGGCGAGGAGGGAGTTGGGGGGGATGAGAAAAGTGGTTTTGGTCAGAAAAAGTGGTGAATAGGGAAGAGAACACGTAAAACGGGTGTGCATGAATAGTTAGGTTTACGAGTAGGTACTAATACAAAGGGAATATGAGCGGAAACCCGGCTTGCTTTTTAGGAATCCGGATAAATAACAATGTCTCTATCACGATATTAATATGATAAAGGTACGACGGAAAAAATGAAGTATATCGCTAACTACAACTTGCAATCCAATGCAATGCACACGTTTTGCAATATCATGGAATATCTAACATCATCATAGGTATGTTACCCAATATGTGACTGCGACATTACATATCATGCGATATGATACGATGTGCAATGCCAATGGAAATCAGTATAAATGATGACTTGATGACATTGTGGCCCATATTACGCAAATTAAAGCGATATCATGACTTGTAATTTTACTACTTTAATTTTATATTGTAAACGCATTATCGTTTCAAAATGTTTGTATCATATTGCCTAACGTGTTTAACCGGTTTCTAAAGTATCGTTGTGGATATCCGTATTTATACAATGGTCCATAAAGCAAGATGAACGAACTTTTGACTAAAGTTACATTTCATATAATACGATACCTTGCGGTATTATATCCGCGACTATGTTATGTTAACGCCATGTCCTTTGCGACATTGAATGAGCCATTAAGAGTAAAAGTGGTGTAATTTAGTTTCTTAACCATTCTCTATTTATGAGTTCAGATGCATTCCTATACCTGTAATCTCTTTAGTGCATGAGTGGGGTGAGTGTAGCTTCTGAGTTTTTCCAACGATTATGATTTAAATTTTTATTAATTGTCATTATAAAAAAATTATAAAAAGTACCTTTTTTTACTCACAAAGTTCTTGTTCTAATCATAACAATCACCCATTCACAACTATGTAATTGCATTAAAAATTGTAAGTCGAGTATTTCAAAGATATTCACTAATATGTAGTATGTTGGGTACATGATATATATGGCTTTACGGACTAGTGAAATCATGGGAAAACATCTGAGATTAGATTAAGGGAAATGATCCTGGGAGAAACAAACGGAGACATTGCACGGAGGAAGTTTGGAGCGTCTTTGTTCCTGAAAATGGAGTGGGAGTTGGAACAAGTCGCTCAAGAATTGTGGAAGGACACTCCTAAAAATAAATAAAGCTTCTGGAAGAGGAGTCCCGAGTGCTTGTACGTCCGTCCTGGGCGATCCTAACTCTTTCATTCCGGGGACATCGCCTTGAAAGGACGATAACGTCGTTTTCTTTGTAGCAAGGGTCAGTCAGTTCGATTTTATTATTTCAAAGGCACAGTTTCCTTGTTGGGAAAGCACGAAAGATACCCTATTCTCTTGCGCTTCACGTTTGTGACTGCATTACTACAGTGCGCTTTACAAGTCACGATATGAATAGGTGAAAGAAATGCAACGAAAATCCGGGTTTTAAAAAGAAAAAAGATTTATGCTTGCAAGTGAGGACTTCAAGGTGGCATGTATAAACTGTATACCAGGTAAAATTTTGGCGTCCGGATGTTCTATAAATAAATGACGCAGGATGAATAATCATTCGCAAGGATCAGTAATTTACCAAATGGAAAACACATGCTCAAATAACCAGCTATATTTCCAATTCTAACCTTCCAAAAAAAATCACACAGTGGTCTAATATAGTTCAAGTATTTTTAAAATAATTTATATAATGTACGCAATAAGTATATAAAAAATAATAATAAATTAAAAAAAATGTTTTGTCGGTCCCGGTGGCGACAGGGTTAAGACCTCGCCACGGACTTAGAATTTAAAATCTACAAATTTCCGCCTACAAATCCGAGGGTCGCGAGTTCAAGTTTGAGCTTATCGGGATCACTGGGCCATACGGACCACCAGAATCACCTGAGTCCAAAAGAATGGTCTCCTAGCTATTTATATCGATTAAGCTGACAAGCGTACATTTAAGAATTTGCGACCGCATGAAATGTCCGCAGCTCTGATTTTCAATTCCAGAGGTAAACGGTTAATCATACAACTTCACAGTTAATAATAGCCCAATAAGATACAAACATGATATTTATAAATATGTTTGTTGGATAACTTTAGGGTTTCAAAAATCAATTTGTTTACGTATTTAGCACCGATAGTCTGGATTTCATAACGTATTAAGGTCATAAAAAAATTAGGATAATCAATAAGGCAATACACATGCCATTATTCTTTTTCTATGACCCATTATGTTAATATAAACAATATTTTGGATAACATAACAACACGTGAAACGAAATATTTTTATAGACATATTTTCATAGGAACCGAAAGAGAAAATACGGAAATCTTGATATGTAATCCAAATGTAAATTCAAGCTACTGAGTAAATAATTCTAAAATGAACAATTTATAGGTGTATTTGACGTTCTAAAATTTTAGTTATTAAATGGTTGCTATCTACAAATTAAATATTTGCTAATAATGACTACTGCAGAGTATACGCTAGCGAATTTTTAATCAATGGTTAAAAACTTTGACTAATTTAAGCAGCGGAACTGAATCTTGCAAAAGCGCTGGTAAATGCAATGCGTCCACTAATAATTGGAATAAATACAGTGGCGGTTAATGCTTTATATTTCTGGAAATTCTAATGCAAATAGGAAATTTGGTGCAGGAAACGGATGAGGTAATTGACCTACATGATGAGCTGACATTTTCTCAAAAACTATACCAGTAGTGGATCTTCCAGTGAACAACGATGACGATTCATTACCCTCGTTATTATAAAAAAAACGCTGGAGAATATTTATTTTCTAGCTGCATCGGGTTTTTTAATTGATCTATATTTAGGATGATAGAAAGTATCGAGATACGTGAAACTAATGGCTTTTTAAGCAGGTCAGTTGCCAGTTTAGCTCAGCATGTCATCCATTTGTTCCGTATTTCATCCCAGGATTTTCCATATATTAAACGGCACTCGGGTAGTAAATTTTAAGGAACGCCTAAATTACAGCAAATGAATTGTTTCTATGAAACTATGAATATAGAGTGTTTTGTTTAAATGTTTGAATAAGGAATTAAGGTTTTTTGTATCCTTAATAATTTAAATGATTTCGCGATTGTTGAAGGAACAAACATTTATAGACATTTGTACACAATAAAAAAAGGATAGGCACAATTTAAGCCAGTTATTCTGTCTATACTTCATTAATTACAGTGCTATTTTCCCGCGTCACATTTAGGGATAAGAGGTAGAACTAGCCTATGCAATAATTATATGAAATAGAAATAATTTGCTTGTAAAATAAGTTTCAAATGTTTATGAGATAACATGTGAAAAAAAGCAGTAAAATAATCAATTCAGATGATGATAGGAAAAACATGAGTTGACGCTTAAATTTCGTCATTTAATCGGAGGACATTAAAGTGAAAACGATCATCTTGATGTCCGCGGCCTATTTGTGACATTGAAAGTCTGAGTATCGGTCCATAGTGAATTAGCCTGCCTACAAAAAACGGCATGATTACAAATCCCATCTCGGGCGTGAGTTGTCTTTGTTATAAGCCTGCTGTGAGTTCTAGCTTAGTTGCAGCGACATAATTACAGAAGTTGGAGAACGCCAAACACAATTCTGATTCCAGTTATCAACATCATTCAGAAAGGTCATCCCAAAATATATGGCTGATAGAAGCTGTGGTACGAATGAGCTTTATCTTTCACGAGATAGCCAAAGCCACAAGTAAATGTTTTTAAAACCATGACGCTCGTATTTCGTGATTATAGTGGTAGCTAACCTTAATGGTTGTTACCTGCGTGAATCGTGATTTCATGTACGGGAGAGGTCGCGTGGAAGTGGTTCACTAAGGTGTACAGGGAAAAGGACAGCAAATATCCTGGCAACGCTACAACAATAAGGTCATTATATTTTATGAGGATGAAAGAGATTAAGCAGCGAATTATTTATAACTAAGCGGAGAAGTTAATATAAACAATTGGATTGAAATTCATCTATAGATAGAACATTGATGTGATTAATAGTTAGAGCACTTAGATTTTGGCAATAAAGGTTTACAATCTTTAGAACCATGGTATTCAAACGCAGATACGCAAACCTTATATCCCAGGGTGGAAAAAGTTTGCATGAAATGTACTTTTCGACTAAAAATGGAATTGTTCGCATTTGGGCACTCTTCTTTGACTTCTCTCTGGGTTAATGTCTGCATAATGGCCGACGTCAAACTACTCTTCCGGGAAGACACGAAGGATACTAGAATAAATTCACGAAAAATGACAACAAGATCCCTTGAATCCAAAAGCATCAACAGAGATCAGATACTATCAGGAAGACCTGGAACCCAATCCTGAAAAGGGCAGGAAATCCTAAAAATGGCGGAAAAAGAATTGCCATTAATTGACGATCAAGGGAAAGGAGAGTGTATTTATACCGGATCACACGGAGAACTGGTTTAGCCGCACTGAGGATAATGGAGAAGATGTCCATCGAAACGTCCACTATCGTGGAGACATAAACCCGGTGAGGTCCCGAGAAGAATTCAACAGAACGATTCTATGGGGAAGCATGAAAACTTATTAAATGACTTCTGCGCAAATTTTATAATGTTTTGCTAGCACTATACCGCTAGCACAATACCAAGAGAAGAAGAATGTGGACTGATAAGTGGGACTGATAAGTGACACCCGTATAATGGTACAGCAAAGGAGAAAAAGAAGTATGGCAAGCAAGTGAGGGGAGAAATTTTCCGGGTCGCCTGTGCTTGGCACACGCTTCGTCTGACAAAAAACCATGTACTACTTGCGAGTATAGATTCACGCATACATACGTGTGTGGAGGAGAATGTTGAAAGAACTGGTGTCGAGTGGACGTGGACCGGACATCTTAACGGCTGAGAGATAAGGGTCCGGAAAAACCTTTATCAAGTCGCGGCAGCTTAACAAAGGGTTAAAGGGATAGGAATGGGCAGGGCGGAGGCGATGAGGTAGGGGAACTAATGGAGGACGAGAGATTAAAGGAATGGTGATAGCTTGGAGGTGATGCAACAGAGATGGATGAGGTGGAGTAAGGATATCTTGTTGAGTTGACTGAGTGACAGATGAAAGGTGAAGGGACTTTAAGGATATGGTCAGCTGGAATTAAAGATCAAATTCCTAGGACAATAGCATCGAAGGGAACTGAGAGGAGTGGAAGATAACTTTGGTTGAACATCAGTATTCATCAGGGACCAGCTTATTTGAATCCGCAAAAATACAAGTAACACAGTCACAGAGAATTTGTAAGTAGATGAGTTGTGGCCTGATGCTGAACTGAAAGGACCGAACAATGAAGAAATGCAACTGATGATCTCAGCCCTGACCTCGTGGAAATTATGGATATCCATGATGAGAAAACCACCTTTATTAATTCCACAAACTTTCTTACGCTGGCTGCCAGCGAAAGAACGTTTGTGGAATTAACAAAGGTGGTTTTCTCATCATGAAGAAATGAAAGTTGAAGATTAATGTTAAAAAATAAGTTTTTTGTTTCTGAAAGAATTCAAGAAGATAAAATCACCATCGAACTTGGGTAGCAAAAAATTGCGCAAGTAGAAGAATTTAGCTATCTAGCACCAGCGATGAGAGTAGCAAGAAAGATATTGTGGCAGGATTGCCCAAGCAAAGAATATATTCTACCAGAAGAGGAGTCCTCCAACAGCTAGCAAATCAAGCCTGTAATTTAGGAAACACTTTGCTAAAACATACATTTGCAGTACTTTCTTCTATGGCAGTGAAGCCTGGACGATAGGAGTGGCAAATTAAAAGAGGTTGGAAGTAATGGAGATGTAGTGTTACCGGAGAATGATGGAGATCAAATGGACAGGATACAATTTGGGTCAATGTAATCAATATGCCGCAATAATGAATAAATGATTTGTAAATAGTATTCCTTACCGTTTACCCCAGCATAAGTAGTTAGGAGTTACGATAACCTCAAACCTATCGTGGGGAACACATATAAGAAATATTTGTGGCAGAGCTCTGAAGAAGCTAGGATTCGTCAAGCGTATTGTGGGAAGATTCTCAGATGAAAAAGTAAAAGAGAGGTGCTATTTCGCACTCGTCCGGCCACACCTTGAATATGCAGCAAGCATATGGGATCCGGTGCAGAAAGAATTAATTCGGGAACTTAATAAAATACAAAGGAAAGCTGCGCGATTCGTCAAAAACTGTTACGGGCGTACAGACAGCGTTACGCAGATGTTAAACGAATTAGGCTGGGAGCCGCTAGAGACTCGGAGGCTGCGCGCTAGGCTTAGATTACTTGAGCAATTGAGAATAGATATCTTTCAGAGCGACACGGAGAACATCATATTAGAACCCCACTATATTTCCAGGTCCGACAGAAACGATAAATTAAGAGAGATATTTTGCCGAACGGATAGGTATGGGAATTCGTTTTTCCCCCGAACAATAAGGGACTTTAATAAATGCAAGGCGTAATTTCATAGAGCGTTTCCTTTTTATATGTAAACGGCTGGTGTCCTAACACCCCCCGCCACACGCCTATTGAGGCGGCTTGCGGGGTAGTATGTAGATGTAGATGTAGATGAAGTATGGTTATAACATGATATTGACCGTTTCAGGTAAGATGTATTTGAAATAAATACCAATTATATGAAGAGCCCGTGGCAACATTCTTTTAGTATTATTAGTATAAGTACTGCAATGTGCGTCAGCAGCTTGGTCATTTAACAACTTTTCACCCCTAATTAATACAATGATGCTTTTAAAAAATTAAAATACGAAATCTATATGACAAGCATATGTAAAATATAAATATGCCATTTGAAATTCATACGAAAACAGGTTACATTTTGCAAAAGACTAATTTGTTTCAGAAATAAATTTTCGCGGCAGATATCGCTAGGATCGTCGTCTATAACAGTCTTAGTCTCCTTTAATTCATTACTAGTAACACATGTCCCGGCATCTGTCACACTCTTTCAGGAAGTAGTTTCCTACTTGATTAATTTAGCACTATTTACAAAACGCCACGTCCAGGTACGAACAAAATATTACTTAACACATTCTATTATATATGTACCATATGTACTTGTGTCCGAAATGTACTATTTTGAAGATGAAATATTATTTAAATAGCAATATTTAAAAAAAATCAAATTGGAAACTAATGTAGACTCCATGGCTATTAAAAGCATAAACACAATGAAGTATTTTTATAATCCATTGAACAACGTTTTCGTTTATAATACTATGCCTTACCTCAGAAATGTAATTTCAGAAATTGTATAAAATAATCTTAACACTTAATAATATCAAATTAATATACGATGAGGTGATTTTCGAATTCATTTTAGTATAATCATAGCTGCGATACTAACGCAAGACTAAATGAATGAAAACGAGTTATATATTACTGTTACTATTTTCTGTTATATAAGTGTTGAACAGAGTATTTAGGTATAATATCCTGAGCAGAAGTTGCCGAGAAGAGCAAGAGTAACCATCACGGAGAATGAGACATCTATTTCACCCTTTTATTATTTTTTTAGGAAAATAATACACTAATGAGCTCATAGAAATCTTGAAAAATAACATTGATGGATTAACTTATATGAATACTTAAAATCATGGAATAATATTCATTTAATAAATGTCGTGGTTCTTCACAAGCTATATATAGCTGCTATACTGACGCAAGACTTAATAAACGAAAACGAGTAAAAAAAAGGAGTATGGATATTTCAATTGCATTGACTGGCACACCGATGTTTGACTTACGAATTTTCTCACCTTTCGCTTAACTTTTACGACTAGCATTTCCATCCTGATAAGGGAATTTGTAAAGGGGGGAAACTGTATAAGAGCAAAGGTGAGCAAAACCTTGCTTTGAAATGCCTTCTGCCGCGGCGGTGGAAAATTACCCATGATGAAGTGCCGCGAGTATGGGTAATATATACCAATTTTTTTCTGATTCCTTTCATTAAAATATATTTTTCAAAATATGATATTGGCCAGTGAATTAAATTTTTTCAAGTCAATAATGAAACTTAATTAAAATGCATAATGTAATTACCTCCGTAATGATATAAATCAAATCATGAAATAAAATGATTCATTTAATCGTTTGACTCGCGAAAATGTTACCACAAATAAGGATTTAATTTTCCCCTGATTTTAATAAAAAATTGATATTTTTTGCATTCTTTTGCCTAACTTCAAATGCAAATATGACGGTTAATTAAAATTCCTCAAGGGAAGTGGAGCATTTCTCCCTCGCCAGTGGACTGTTGGTCGACTATCCCTCTACTTGAGAGGCCCGCCTCATTTCATCTTTAGCCCGTGGCAGAGAACCTCATCTGGCGGAAAAGCAGTACGAGATAGGTGCCATGGAGGGTACCAGAAAGACAAGCGCCGAAGAGAGGAATGAGAGTGGAAGCAGAAGGTGGTAGAAGGAATGGAGCGGGTGACGGAAAGAATCGCGGAGGAAAGACGGGGAGAAAGGCGCCGATTAGTGTGCATGCATGCTTTCGGAGGGGATGGAGTTGGAGGAGGGGGTGAGCATTGGTGGGCAAAGGGAGGGATCCCACTCCCATCTCTAGCCACCACCATCCCCCTCCCTAACGGAGAGGTTCCACCCCTACATCCACCTCATCCCTTTCAACCCCCTACGGTCCTGAAGAGGGGGAGGGTGGGAGAGGTGTAGGTTTGGAAGATAGAGAGAGGGTAGGAGGTTGGGGAAAAAATTCCCTCCTCCACCGGGAACGACCGCCCTTCACTCCACCTGCTAATACAATTTGGGCGAGACAGGCTGAGGGAGGTAGGAGGTGGGGGGAGGTGGAGGTGGAGCGCTCTTGCCTCTGTCTGTGAGTGTATGTGTTAGGAGGCGAAAGAGGTGAGGGATTCGGTTGGTGGGGAGGCTGAGAGAGGTGCCGCTCTGAGAGAGGCAGGTAGGAATGGGGACGTGAGCTTGTGTGTATACTTGAGGGAAGGTGGATAAAAAAGTGGAGGCTTGTGGAGGGAGTGAATGAGGAGAGGGGCGGAATCGGGTGGTCACCCCCCACCATGCACCTCACGGAGGCCAACCCCTTTCACTCCTCCCTAAAATTTCCTCTCCACCCTCCTCTCCCCGCCCGACTATCCACCTTCCCCAAAAACTCCCGCAGCCTCTTTTTCACTCCTCCTCCTTCCCCCTTACAGCACCCCACATCCTCCCATCTCTCTTCCCTACAGAAAAAAACTCTCCCACTTTCATTCCTCCCCTACACAACCCCCTCTCCTCTACAACCATCCCGCTCCCCGCTAACCCTTCGGAGTAGCCCAGGAGTTTTTTATACCGCGGGAAACCAACTCATGAATCATTGAGAGTTACGCGCCTCAGGGTCTCGGGAGAAGAATCGGAAATGGGGTGAAAAGGGGTTTTGGTGTGGCGGGGAGGGACGAGGGGGGTGGGCTGGTGGGTGAAGTGGGGGGCGTGGCGGATAGCGTGGCGCGGAGAGGTGGATGCGTCCGCACGGAGAAGCCCCGGGGTGTGTGCAGCATTGGTTGGCGTCGGCCGGTGATGTGAGATTCGCGTATTCCGGGAAACGAGAGAGGAGGACACATGGGTAAACACGGGGAGTGAAGGAGTAGAGGAAGGGAATGACAGAATATAGGAATTCGTACAAAGTGACAAAATGCGAAAAGGAAGAATATAATGAGGAAAAATACCTGAAAAATATTAGGCAGGGGACCTAGCAATGGGCCTTGAGGAACCCTCTTCTCACCGTCCTCGTAGTCAATTCCGTTTCGAGAAAAGCAAGAACGGAAAAACGAGTAATGAGGTAAAGGTTTGGTACAGACGACTGACTTACTCATCTAAAATTCAATGGGATCAAATAATCTGGACCATAATTGGATATCGCAAAGCGAAGATGTGCGCAAGTTCTGGGAAACGAAAGGAAAAAAGAGAAAGGATAAGCAGAGGAAGAAAAGACATGGAGAGTACAAAGAAAAAGATTGGTAGTGATGGAGAATAGAACTACGGAGGACGGCAGAGTGATATGTGAGAAATAAGCAAGCTAAGTGAAGGAGCTACGGATAAACCAGAAAGATTCTGAACAGTAATTGAGCCTTGAGGGACACCCTCAGGACCAACAAGGCAGTAATCTCCGTTTCGGGAAAACTGGACGTGGAAGAAAATATACATAGGGTGGGCCAATTTTGGTAAAATTTCCTATACGTTAGTAAGAAGAAAGAATCTCGTAAAACTTGGCTCTGTATAGTGAATTAGGCGTGAGAACATCTGAATAGGGTGGGATAGAAGCAATGGATTAATAAAGGAAGTGGAGGGATGGAGAGGAGAAAGGGAAGGATATAAGGTTAGTAGAAGCTAGCGAAAGGGAACAACAGATGTGAGGCAGGGAAAGGGAACCGCAAAGGATATAAGACCGAGTACCGAGAACTACGCCCTGAGGGAGCCATTTCTCACCGACCTCGTAGTGAATTTCCTTCCGCGAAAACTGGGCATGGAAAACGAATACCAAGTACAAGATATTTACAAAAAATACGATCTGGCTCTCCTAAAAGTCAATAGGACTAAAAGTTGTTAAATTAGTTCAATGAATTTGTTTCTTTGATTTTTACAAAGAGTTTTCAATTTTTATTTTGGGATCAAAAGTCACTTTATAAAGTCATTGTGTCCTTAATAATCATCTTTCTCATTCATCAAAATGCAAAAGACTCATCAGCACTCGCGATAAAGCATATTCGTTCATGTTATTCATTACATAAATAAAATATGGTTGAATTTAACATAATGTTGCTGAAATTAAAAAAAAGTAGTCTTGAAAAGTTTTGGAGATTGTCAATCCTTCACAGTAATGTGAAATTCTTAAGGTATAGTTTTTGATAAGATTACGATAAACTTAAAAATTAAAAATGTGTTAAAAGTAAGGGTAATTATAAAGCCTGAGCATGCTGACGATGCTTTTATGCTCCTATTCCAAAATATTCAGATTTTTTGCGAAAAAGTTTTATCTCCGTTTTTGCATGCATAAAACTTTCTTAAATTGTGTTCTTTCGTGAAATAGGAGTTATTTATTTTGGTTATGCCGCTTCGTTGTTTCTCTTTCTTAGCGTTTAGAGAAGAAAATTAAATCTGCAGTCGGCATAATAATAAATAAGGCTATATATTTATTTTCATGACAGGAAATCCGGATGAGAAAATTGACAAACAGAAGAAACAGCATATCATAAAAACCAAATCATTTACTAAACCAAACCATATTTTCTCAAACCAAACTCTAACTGACTCTCTAATCTGCGTGCGAATGAATTTTATTTAAAATAAACCCTCAATACTGACACCCTTCACAAAAAAAAATGTTGGCCTTGACTGGAAGGGACACAGATAAGACGAAGATGCAAATTCTGCTTGATAGTATGGCAAATATTTATGCCATATTGCACAATTATGCAAATATGAGCAGAGAAATGTATTTATAAAATAACTTGAAAAGTATATTCTCACGAATTTTTCATTATTAGCGTCGAAATAGATCTGAAATCCTGGCTTCATGTCTTGTCGTTAGTAAAAAAAAGCGAATGGGCTTGGAAAGGAATTGGCAATATGTTTAATAGAAAAGAGAAAACGCGAAAAATGCACCGTTAACACTGATAATCACTGGCAACCTCTTGGCTAATAAACAAGTAGAGGCTAATATATATTAGTAGGTTCTGTAATATTTCAAGGTATTGCTGAGTCTATGGCTGACCTAAAAGTATCTGCTTCAACGTTTTCCCCACGTTGTGGTGAACTCCTTTAGGTACATTGTACGTGCTAATAACGCCTCTTTATATCCAGGAACTACTACCTATTAAAATATTATTTTTTACATATGGTGTAGGTATAGCAACAATGGCTCTAATGACAAACGGTCAAGAAAGAGATACTTGGCTGTATAAGAATACTAAACCAGTACACACTATATTTCACTCTTCGAAACATTCACTGAAATGTGAAAGAAATGCTTGATGTCAAGATGTTGGTCTGTCAAAGGGCACACTGGGTGGACATCGTATCTGCAGTATGCTTAATTCAGTCACTTGGCGTAAAGGGCCGAACCTAAAGGAGCAAAGAACAAATAGAGAAAATGTTACGACAATCGCTGACGTTTTCCAAAGAAAAATTAGTAAGGTTCCGTAATTTGTCTCATCTACGCAAGTAGGGTTTAAAGTTGGACCGAGGCTGTGTAATATGTACTCTGGCTTGATATCTAAACAAGTGTACTCGGCAAGTATTATTTGTGTAATCAACCGGCTGTGGGTCTCAATAGAATGGATTAAGAATCTTCTAGATTTTTAGAGGCGGAGACCCCTTTACCCAGGCACGATTCCTTTCTCCTGGTAAACATACGTTCTACATCTCTTCATTCCATCTAAAGGCTAAATATCTTCCTTCCCCTTTCCAATGTTCTCAATATTCTCCACTCCATCATGGCCATTTTCATCATCCATTGGCTCTCATTACCAGTTACGACCTCCTTCTCCGCCTACTTACTCGTAATCTTCTAAACATTTTTCTCTCCTCATCCACCACGCACAAGTACATTCTCGTTTATCTTCCTTCACATCCACCTAATTCAGCAATACTGACTCAAATTCCACTAAAATTGCTGAAGTATATTCGCGATTAGCACTCCAGTTCACAGAATACGAAGCCGAAACACCAACCACCGCACAAAACCGTCACAGTCTAACAAAAATACAGGTTTGAGGCGCTGACGTGTGAGATAAAGAGGGGAGGAGGACAAAAACCACGATGTAACTGTGGGAAGACGAAGAAAATAAAGAGTGGAGGAAGGGATTTCGGTGAAATGAGAGAAACATGAAGAAGTCGGAGAAGATGGAGGGCAAGAAAACCCGGGAAGGAAGAAAGAAGTTGACGCGACCAATTCCAAAGAAAAGATATAAAGAGGAAAGGATTGGTGGAGTGGCGGGTGTGTATATAGATTAAGGATGACGGATAGGAATGAAAATAGAGAGAGAAAACGGAGCAAGGAATAAAAAGGAAAAAAAACAAAATTGGTAGAAAAAAACTCTAAGACCGATTCATTTGGAGCATATAAACATAACTTGAAAAGTTTAGGTTATCTACAGCTACGTAATACCCTGCAAGCCACGTGGTTGTGTGGCAAGGTGTGCGATTTTCCCAACATGAAACGCATACCCTAAATTTATTATTGAAACTATGAATATTAATAAGTTATCGATACACTTGAGGATACGTGTCAGGGGATGAAAATTCATCAGCACGCACTACTCTATACGATACATGTATTAAAGAAAGTATGAGTATTAGTGTATTTTGGAACCACAGGAATGTACAGTGATACAAGTGTTAAACAAGAAGTAATTGAGAAGTTCTGTTAGTACAACCTAGCATATTAATGGAGAAGCATTAGATATATATAATCAAGATACACTACCGTCAAAGAGTCTAGCAAATATACAGTCTCAATGGCAGTTATTAAAGTCTCTTACCGCTCGCGCAGCATCTCTTCGCGGAAAAAAATACTTTTTATACCCGTCTGTTCTGTAGAATATTTTCGAAATATCACTTATACAATATTATTTGCCGTAGTAATTTGTATTTCGTAAAATATTTTTGACATCCTGAATTAATAAATCTATTTGGAACTTACATAAAATATTGTTAATTGTCCAAGTCACCATCACCACCATCCTAGTTGCTGTAGTATGCTTGCAACTATAATAAAATCATCGTAGCGACCAAAATAATGAGCAGGCTGTAATCACCCGCGTAGTCTAACCAAGTAATTAGAATTCGTCATTCCTTCCTCACGCGCTGGCTCATTGCATGCTTACTATTTCCATGTACAGGAATGGTTCCTACTCCATACCAGGAGTCAGCTATTATTTTACGCGTTTAAAAAGAGCGATTTATTTTTATATGAAGCTGACTAGTAGGGAGATTTCAAAGTTTAGCTGCGTGGGGAGAATTTTGGAGATCAGGAAGCAGTTCAAGAAGATTCTAATGGAGAGAAGCACATTTTCGGTTGTATACTACCAACGCCTGATTAGATAGGCAACAGATATTTTCACTCGCCAAATTATCATAAACAGAGATGATGGTTTAAAATTATCGAACTAATGGAAATAACACCTCAGACCGACAGCCCACTCAACGGATATATTAATATTCCAACGTTGCCCGGTGAAAGGAAGTAAAAATTTCTGAATCTGCACCGGAGGTCGTTTAGTCCACAAGAATAAAAGTTAGATGGAAAGGGGATAGGAACTGTGTTACTTCGTTCCTGAAGACGCTCGCTGAAACGCGAGACAAAACGTTGATCCGCAAATAATCACCACACATTTCCATTAGAGTTCCATTTTGCTGATCAAATTTGGTCGCCCGCGATCCATCTCATAGAAGGACGGCTTCATCTTTAATTATTTGCAGGAGGGTACTTCTACACTCCACTTCCTTTACGCTGGCAGCGAACGCGTATCAAGTGAAAGTACCTTCTTATTCTGAGTTAAGTGAACCTGAAATCCATCTTCTCCGTAAATGGCCGACGTTTCAACGTGACCTAAGAGATAAGAGACAAAGCAATACTTTAATTAACGGTATGTTCTTGAAGAGCATGGTTAACGCTATTGACCTTAATCACATGCTGAACGTCAACTGGCTAAACAATTTGTACCAAGCCTTTGAGCATTTTTCTTTGACAACCGTGTGGCAAATACCTTTACGTCAAGTTACCTTACATACCTTAAATACCATTACGTACGTTAGTATGAGTACACCGACATTTCCATGATTTACTCCCGAGTTTCAAGGAGGTTGACAAATAACTCCGTTAAACCTACATGAAAACGATTAAGAGGTTAGCTATCGAAAATTCGGTATCTGAACTCCTGACCCTGTTGGCAACATATTAAGAATTTACTGATAAAATTTGCTGCGAAAGAACCAGACCCTCCACCTGAGTTTTTAGTCCCAAACGACTACTAATCAGTTCGGAAGTTTTAAGATACGATCTTTAGTTATTTCCTTATGCTCAATTCACACATTAATAATAATTATAGTTAATCTTTCCATAAAAAAAAGACTACTAAAAAGATTACATAATATTTGGAGCTCCAGGCAGCCTATTATATCTCAAACCTGTGGTAAGACTCCCATCAGGATATTCATTGCATTTCCACTTGAAATAGTTTGAACATGACATATACAATGTGTACCTTAGTTAATAATGCTACGGCGAAATAATATGCATCTATAATAATATGCTTTCCCATCCTGGCACAAAATTATTTTTTATATGAGGAATTGGAATTACAATTATAATTCTTTCCTAAAGGCTATGACTTTTAGTGAGATAATGAACGCGTCTTTTTTTTTAAGTTTTAATGAAAAAATGGAAATTTGTGAACCTCAAGGCCTGATTTTTAGTCAGGAAAGTGGAGGGGGGAAAGGGCGGAAAATATGTCGAATGCAGGAAAATACGGTGTCGACAAAATAGTTGCGAACGGGATTAAGTACAACGTCACCCCACATGCAGATTTTGATGAAAAAAGCGAGTATGAAATTAAAATAAATTTATTTCTCCAGTAGTATTTTTACAATACGATAACATATTTATGCATATATATATATATATATATATATATATATATATATATGTTGTGTATGGAGATATAATAGGGTATGCAACGGGACCAAGGCGGACGGAAAGACGAGGGTTTTCTGCCGGAGGATTGAGATCCTTTGGAGGAGTTGAAAGCGAAAATGTGACAAGGGGAACTGACAGGTTCGGATATGTCGACCGGGAGGTTTGCGATGGGAGAGAGGCTTGAGAGAAGAGGATAGGCGATGAGAGGAAGTGGCAAGAGGGGAAGTGTCAGGTGAGCCCGGATAAGGATTATCTACAGCGGAAGGAGTGTCAAAGGTCGGATGGTAAGACAAATAGAGGTTCCTAGGCGGAGGGTGGATATTTACTCAAATGGCGATCAAGAGCATCGGACAATCCTTTTGAGTGCTCCTTGTCATATATCCTTAGTTCAGTATTATACATTTTGCACACTTTGTTTGACAATAAATGAAACGCAATACTTGAGCAACAAGTCTAAATATATTGCAGTATTCGTATGGCGAAGTAAAAGCAATACGTATTTGAACATTAAACGCAATCAACGATGCATGAAAGAACATTTGACCACAAAACACCAAAAGTAAAATTTGACATTTTTGCTAAATGATTTTAGCATTAAATAACAAAGAATTAGATAGAATAAACCAGTAAAACATGAATTTAACAAACTATGAATTGTTTATACTGTTTAAATCCATGTTGTAAAGATAAATAGCAAAGCCATTGAGGGCTGATAATTCAATATAAGGTAGATGTGAAATTATTTATGTATATAAATATAACTAATACGTATAATTAAAGGCATCAGCGGCGTCTTGTTTGGGAGATCCTCTAATTGTAAATATAATGTGACCTGGTGACACGATATTAAAAGTACGAATACTGATAAGAGTTGCATTACATTATCAATCATATCGCTCAAATAATAAATTACACAGAAAAAATAAGTGTTCTATTGGGAACAAAGCAATATTAATGCAGCATAGATGGAGAATTAGAACATAGAATTTAAAATACGGGAATAGGTAGCATTATTATATAATTCAAGGAATTTTGACAAGGTCCAAAGCCCTTAAAAGAGGGGAAGTGAAACTTCCAGTGGTTTAACAAGTAAAGGTTTAGCCAAAGATATTTGCAGACTATGGTTTAAGGATAATAATTTGAAGCAAATGACAATATTGTGATCTAATGAATTGATAAATAAATTTCTTCAACAATTTCGTTTATACATTCATTCATTATTCATGCTTTATCCACTGTAGAAGTGCTTTTTCCGAATTGAATTTTTTCCGTTAAATATCCTAACATATTGTTAAAGATTTTACCAAATGAATGTCGTCAAGGAATAAAAATACAAAACTCATGGTCCTATGATATAGTTAACGAAGTCACTGAGGCTTATGGAAAGTACGTGGAATGCTTGTAGAAAAGGTAGGAAGCCGGGTATTTAATTTGCAGCATCTCAGGATTCATAGGATTTACATGATAATTTCGAATTTCTTTCGTAGAAAGAAGCAAACATTTTTTTCCGTGGAAAACATCAAATTCAACTCGGATTATTTGATTGAAAATATCTAATCAGGATCCAAAAAAGCATGGAAAAATTAAATTTGGATTTAAAAAAACGTTATGGTTAATCAATATCCATTAATAGTTAAGTATTAAATTCACTTTGGCTCAAAACGATGAATGATGAAAGAGTTAGCATAACCCTACAATTAAAATAAACACGTCATTCGTGCCGTAACTATCGCAGGAAAGTTTATTAAAAAGGTCACAAATTAATTCTTAAGATTTTAGAATAAATCATTTGAAAATAAATGCCCATACTAAAGAGAAGTCTATTTTACTCTGGGGAAAAAATAGATAAAAAAAGCTGAAAAATACCGTTTCACTAGTCTTATTGTTAGGGATAACAAAATAAGTCCCAGGTCAGGGGGGTTATTTTGTAATCTCACTTAAGTGAGAATACGTAATAAAATACGGAAAATTACGTCATTTTTCGTTGTTCAACTCCGCCACCCAGGCAGCGTGACCATCTTCGACTCTCAAGTAGTGAACTGCCCGTCTATTCGTTTGATTCATACGCTCTTTCGATTCTTCATTCGTATCTTTCGATTCTTCATCCGTATCTTTCGACTCTTGATCCATTTCATTAGGTTCCGAATTTCATTACTTCCATCTCACCTTTCGTTGGGAACGTGAAATGGAACCACCATCGGGCATTGGCCGCTCGTGAGCCGATCATCATGAGAGCGAAACGGATCTCCCGTCTTCCCGCAAACAGTCATTAAAATGGGGAGATTACAAAATAACCCCCAGCTGCTGGAATTAATAATGAGGACATCTCCAATGTTTAATTAACAAATTCTCAAGTAAACATTGCGAGTAATTTAAACTTCACATAAAATATCCTGTATTTTGAAAATTTATTTTTAAATTAAAGTATTACAGTAGATATAATCACTCATGTAAGGAGAAGGCAAAAAGACCTTATGTAACACTATATGGTGATTTTAATTTGAATTTGAGAACCTTCTGATGATCCATAAACAGGCTCAGGAGGATTCAAAACTATTTTTCCCTGTTTTTATAAAATGTCCATATTTTAACTGTTTTTTTTGTGCAAAATGTTTTCATTGGCATAATATGTCTGTTAAATACTTAAATGATAAAACATATTGTAATTTTATGCACAGTTTTGTGATGAAATTGCATATTCGCTCCTTTTTTCATGACTTATGTATCCATTTCAAATGCTTAATAATTTATAATTTTCACCAAAAAAAGAGGAGAATATTTAAAAGCATAAAACATCTTATCGGCCAAACATAAGAAGAAACCAATCATGAGTGTAAGCATCAGAAACGATTAATTAATAAGAATATCATTAATTAATTAATATTAATACATTAGGTTCACCATTAACCAAACCTATACTTACAAAGTTCATATCACTTTTCTCCGGGAAATTATTATGATATTCAAAGAGATTTGGAATATTATGATTAAATTTTGATATCAAGTCATCCCCAAATTAGTTCTTTCAACTTTAAATTAAAAATGAACTTTCGTCCAAAATTAAAAGAATTCTACTAACAGAAGCAATCTTCGACTGAAAGTAAGATTTCAGTAGCCTCGAAACAGCGTCGTCCAAAAGTCTATGCGAAAAGCACCTTATAGTATTCCTGGAATAGGGCAATGTTTTTATTCCCTGAGCTTTCAATATATTGTGGATTTTCAGCGTTTCAGAATACCATTACCTAGCACACGGCATTCATCCAAATAGGACAGTTTTATCAGATGGCTACTGCAGACGTTTATGAAAAACAATGTTTTGAATTTCTTTCTTCAGCTAATTAAGATAAACCGTTGAAGCTGAACCACGTGCAGAGAGACCAAATTAAAACAATTTTACGGTAATTTATGATCATTAAAGCTCATAATAATTTAAAAATTTTAAAAGATTTGAACTTAATTGAAAAGTGCACGGAGAGGAGAGTTACTGCAAATCAGTCTTCAGATTTATGAAGGCGGGTGATGGTAACAGAAAACTGAACGCTGCCTAGTGTGAAAACGTTGAAGATATAATTTTGAAGGATTGTGAACTTGTTAACTGTACTAAAAGTTTTGGAGTTATGATTTACTAAAGACAAGTTAAATTACTTGCAATACAAAACAAGTATTACAGATAAATTAACGATGAACCAACATGATACCATCATTAATATACTTCCGGATTACACTCGTTACACATCAATAAGTGCTTATAAACAGCACCTAAAACATAATTTACATTTTACTTGTCCTATCCTTCTGTTTCGTAATATTTATAGTACGAACGAGGAGCTACCAACGTGTAGCTGATGATTGGTCGCAAAATAGTGAATGAATTTATTATAAAGGCAAGTTTACGATTTGTAAGCTGCTTTAAATAAATTCACTAGAAATTTTCGGTGAACGCTTAGTGGCGATTATTTGATTTCAATTCTGAAATATTCTTGGAAAATGATTTGAAAGGATAATAAAAAGTGTCAGGGTTTGTCCTTGAATAGCTCCAAAGTAATTGAAAGATACAAGCCAAGCAGAAGAGCATACCTATAATAAATCCCTACCTTTGCCTACCTAATTATTTTTACCACAATATCATTATGCACTAAAACACCCGTCAACTCCACGTGTATTTGTTAAAGGCTGACCTGGAGCTATAGGAAAATGTCCCATGGATTGTGGAAATAATAACCAGATCATTGTTTAGTTTATATTATAGTCATTTTAGATAATCCAAAGAAAAAATCAATGGACTCCGTACAGAAGTTACAACGTGCTTCTATTCCATTGCAACGATCATTTAAAAAACATAAATTTTACCGATTCTTCTCTAGCAAATAATCAAACAGTTTTTTTTAATTTTATAAGCTATGAAGAAACAGAGATTAAATATGGTAGAAATTTCTTTTCATTACTATTGTTATAAATGTAAGCATACCTAGGTT
Source organism: Pyrrhosoma nymphula (assembly GCA_963573305.1). NCBI lineage: Eukaryota > Metazoa > Arthropoda > Insecta > Odonata > Coenagrionidae > Pyrrhosoma > Pyrrhosoma nymphula. The sequence continues at coordinate 103,007,184 of OY754337.1, read as the reverse complement.
TCTCTACGCTTTTTCACTTTTTCACGAAAATTAACAATTAGGTTTCTCAAAAAACCTCCGTTACTGATTTTCACCACTTCCTCTCCGGTGCGTGATAATAAAGTTCGTGATATAGGGTTCGGGATATAGTTCACGAAACTGCTATAGGTATCTTTTTCGGAATTACGATTGCAATTCGGCTAATTATGTATTTCATGTGGCCTAGGCTCTGCTAAGTCCTTCCAACGCGCCAGTAAAGGCAATTTCATCCCTTTTCCCCAGGAACTAAAATAATTCTACAAGGCTTGATCTTTTCGCCTTTATTTCCCCTAGTGCCATTTCAACAGTCTAGCTTCCTTAGAAACTTTGGAATCAACCTCAATTATGTAATTCCCTTTTCAAACATGCAATTTCAACATTTCACACAGTGCGTGGATTAGCTGTATATCATTAGACACTTGCATCTACTGCTTAAACAACGTTGATTAGACTAATTTATTTCTCGCTATATATAGCGTGAAAAATCAACATGGTCACTGAGGGCCAACATCTTCTCTGTATTTGTGACTTCCCAATCTCATATTCTATTCTGCTTGATGTATTTTACTACATTTTCTCTCTAAGGATAATATGTATAAAATAATCAATCTGCACAATCATCAAAATTGAGTTGGTCTGGGTGACATACCCGGTATTATTTGCCTAATGTCATTATCATCAGCTATTGGCGTTCTACTGAAATCTGTTTTACCGCTGTTTTCATGAAAAAGTATGTGGCATTTTATACGGTCTCAATGAACCAGGTAAAAGAAGAAACTAGATTGGTTTTCCATTTGCTTTTCATCCTTTTATATAATGCAAATGATGTGGTATAGCCATGAATCGCTGTATACTGCGAGTCTAGAAATAATTTCGAAATACTTTTAAGCTCCAGCATAGTATTACTCTGCTCCACTCAGCTTCATTAACCCGTTGTTGCATTGCAATACCACAGTGAGGTGAAACGCGCGTCGAGCCCGCGGAATAAAGTTTTGTGGAAAATGCAAAGGTGGGTTTTTCAACATGGATCTAATTATTTTGCATGTACAAGAGAAAAATGATTTCCCCCAATTCTCTGGCGAAAATGATTAATACAATGAACCATGCATGCATTCTCACCTTGCATAAATAATTCCAATTAAAGCTACAATTTCCTCGACAATTTGCCCAGTCTTTTTAGCTTGATGGAACAGCTCTGGCTTAATGCAGCTATGATGTACTGGATCACAAGTTTATCTACGCACAAACACTGTTATTTGAGAATTAGAGATGCGGTCAAAATGACTGTTGCGGCGCTTACATGTATATATGTGAATATTTCGTAAAATATTGCACCTATTGACAAAAGTAATTAAACAAGTACGTACCAACAACTAAAATTCATTAAAAATCATCAAATAACAAAACATTTAATTTATTATTCTGGGAGGGATAGACAATGAAATTCCCAAAACGGTCAAAAATGGCCGCTCTGGCGCTTCTAGTGATACATTGAATTTTAATAAATATTGCCATTTTTTTACTTTATACCCTGGATAAATATAGTACAGGAAGGAATATAGATTGGATATGAAGAAAATAAAATGATTATCAAATCATCGCAAGTTGCATCCTAAGAACAACAAAACAAAAATACTCTTGGTTCAATCTTTCAATAAATTTATCCCATTGAAAAATGCATGTGCCACTCATATTCATTTACCGATTGTCTCTTACCGACAGAATAAACACTTTGATAATTCAAAACGCCTGGCTAATCTAAAAATACTTTTCTTCCATTCGGAAAGATTCCTCGTTCATTCAATGCTCCAGTGCAATAGTTTACTCGAGATAAAAGGATATTAAAATAGAGTTATGAGTCTGAATGTAACACGTGTTATGCTTTCATCAGAGAAACTAGATAATCTAGCGAGAATTGTCAAAATTAACATGAAAGAAAGCCGGAAAAACGAGAAAACTAATATAGAAATACAGATACCATCAATTTTCAGTATCATTGATGTAGACGACTTCCCACCTACCAGATGATATTCATCAGCCATGATTTGCAGGGTTGGTGGTATCGAATATTTTGGTTAAATAATATCGGATTCATGACATATCCGTATAGCAAGGAATAGGATTTCATGTTGGTTTAACTCTATGACCTAAGCTATATTATGTATATCAAACAGTGTCACTACTGAAGCTTACTTTCATTTATCCCATAGGATGTATTTATATTTATGGTCTACATGGAAAGGTATTGCTAAATATTTACATTTTCTTAGCTGTATGTCGATAATTCTAGAAAAATGCTGACATTTCATCCCTAAAGGATTTCTAAAATATTGTTCCCACTAATAGACCAAATCGTTAACAATGTCAAACACGGCCAAGACTGACCCTACATAAAATGAAAAAGTTGTTTATCGTGAGAATTGGAATTTTTGTCATTACCATATCTATCATACTAAACATATCTTACATACATCATCGCTTAGGGATTATTGAAAATAAACAATAGCTGTTTGCATGTGACAGAAAGATTTCTTCCTCTTAGAATGTAGAGCTCTCGGGTTTCCAACCCAGTGATGTTGGTTAGTGGCGCCGACGTTTCGCCCCCAAACTATTCACCCTGAGTACGATGGTGAAAACGCCTTCGAAGCGTCGGTGCCACTTACCAACATCACCCAATCGGAAAATCGAGAACTCTACATTCTGAGCGTTCGCCGGGAATGCCTTAAATCTAATATTCCTTCTTCTTATTTCCCTATACTTTTAATGGTCACGTCAGTAGACATAAATAGTTAGAGGGTTAGCTCTGTAAGGTGGCGACTGAGATAGAGGATAGATGAGTTGATTGCTGATGAAAGGAAAAAAGTTTGAGAGAGTAGGGTAGTGTTCAGAAAAATTTAGGGTAGCCAATCTTAACGTCAAAACTAACCAACGCAAGCCGCAAACGTGTTCACAGTCAAACATTTCATCTGACGCACGGAGTATTCTACATCTACATACTACCCCGCAAGCCGCCTCAATAGACGTGTGGTGGGGGGTGTTAGGACACCAGCCGTTTATATATAAAAAGGAAACGCTCTAGTGAAATTACGCCTAGCATTTATTGGAGTCCCTTATTGTTCGGGGGAAAAACGAATTCCCATACCTATCCGTTCGGCAAAATATCTCTCTTAATTTATCGTTTCTGTCGGACCTGGAAATATAGTGGGGTTCTAATATCATGTTCTCCGTGTCGCTCTGAAAGATATCTATTCTCAATTGTTCAAGCAATCTAAGCCTAGCGCGCAGCCTCCAAGTCTCTAGCGGCTCCCAGCCTAATTCGTTTAACATCTGTGTAACGCTGTCTGTACGCCCGTAGCAGTTTTTGACGAATCGCGCAGCTTTCCTTTGTATTTTATTAAGTTCCCGAACTAAGTCTTTCTGCACCGGATCCCATATGCTCGCTGCATATTCAAGGTGTGGCCGGACGAGTGCGAAATAGCACCTCTCTTTTATTTTTTCATCCGAAAATCTTCCCACAATACGCTTGACGAATCCTAGCTTCTTCAGAGGTCTGCCACAAATATTTCTTATATGTGCTCCCCACGATAGGTCCGAAGTTATCGTAACTCCTAGATACTTCAATTCATCTGTCGCCTTCATGTTAACACCATTCACAGCATATACATGGGAATAGTTGGACGACCTCCGCAAGAAATGTACCGCCGTGCATTTGCTCAGATAAAGTTCGAGTCCCCACTCTTGGCTCCACACATGAACGTTGTTTAAATCCGATGATAGAGTTTAAAAGTCAGAGTGATCACTAATTTCACGATAGATGACAGCGTCGTCGGCAAATAAACGTATTTTACTGCTAATTCGAGAGCATAGATCATGGCTTTGCTTAGTGTTCGCACGAGGACTGGCCACCTTTTTTGTTTCTTTAAATTTCCCTCCCTCTGGCCATGGCGAGTTTCGTGTACCTTTTTGTTTGTCTTGAAATGATGATTTTGCCCACTGAGGGCGCTGGCCGGTGTGGAGTTCAGACAGGACAAGAGTATAAGTGGCCTGCAGGCATGACGTGTGTGTGTGATTGTGCGAGTGTGCATGAGAATTGAAGACCTCCAGAGACGTCGGCGATACAAGGTACGCGAAGCTTACGCCCGGCATTTCCTTCCCTTCTTTATTATTAATTTTGTTTCACCTATTATCAGTATTTCTTCAGTTTATTATTTTTTGTCCCGTTAAAGGCCAGCCACCATTCTTTTTATTTTATCCTTGTGGGATTCATTACTTGTCTGGGGACATCACGGCCACGGGCGCGTACACTTAGAGTATTATGGCTTTAAGGCATCTAGTATCTAAAACTGAACCTCTGTTTGTTAATAGACTATGTGAGAAAGGCCCAGTATCCCCAGGGACTGCTATGAAGGCCCATTTTGAGCTTTTACCTTCGAAAGAAAAGTAATGGATTTGGTGCTGAGATATCAATTTTTGCTTTTTTTGAATTACTTGACCTCATGATATAGGCTTGAAAATCATTGTTACGGATGACAGAAAGGATAAAGTTTGCCATTTCTGCATTCAATTTCCGTATTCGCTTTGACGTTCGTTGCGTTAAATTTGAGTAATTGATTTAAGATTTAAGCTGGGGTATTTTTTAACCAGCTTCTCCTTGTATGGTCATTGACTACTACATAGTAAAGGCATTTTACAGGTCACTTTGGGAGGATTATTTAATCCTGTGCAGCAATTTTATTTTTCTCTCCATGTGGTGAAAATTCAACGGACACCATCTTCTCTTCTTTAGATGAATTTACTTATAAAAATCAATGCGCTGCATAGCACACAAGTGAGGATGGGAATTCTGTAGAAATATCTTCACCACTTTCTATCTCCACCACCTGGATGTAAATTCCTGTGTTACAGTCAACACACCATCCCGATCCCTCATTAATATTAACCGGTATTACATCGATACACTGCCATGTTGAATCATTATTGAGTTTCCTCAGATCAATTTGTTAACTATTCCAATTAAATTCATACAGGAATGCAAAATGGAACACGCGTGCCCCCAAATACACAAATGTCGTTCACTCTATTCGGACGAAGAAATCTTGACGTCAAATGCAGCCCACGTCTGTCCCATCAGAAATAAAACATGACGGTATATCCGCAAAGGAGAGAAACGTACGTATCCACTTTGAAAAATTAAAAAAACAGGCAATTTACGTGTTACTTTTTACTCGGCTTGATAGAGCAGAAGTTAAAAAAAGGAGGATTTGTCGGGCTAAAAGGGGAGATGTGTAGCGATGAAACAATATAGGAAGCAATCTGTGCCTTTTCTAGGTTGCTGCACAAAATCTTTCAGCTTGCGATGATGAAAGAAAAAGGGTTTTTTTATAAAAAAAAACATTACGTCTGCGCGGACGATAGAAAAGAATATGACGAACAGAGTTCGGATTTCAGTGAAGCAAAACTTGTGATTAAAAAGCAGGGATGAAAAATGCAAGAGTTCACTTTGTACGTATAGCGGCGCCCAGATAAACATGTGGGAAGTGCGTGATGTGATTTAAATTGAATTTTCTGCGCGGAGGAGGTGGATGGGGAGCAGGAAATAAAAAAAAAATCCTCGCGGGCAAGTCGAGGGGAAAACGTTTTCAAGTCGCCAGACACCCGTTCACCATTTTTTTCCATCTTCCTCCCATCAAGATTTTTACCCTGCCTTTATCTTCCTTTTTGTATGAATCTGTCCATATTTTTTTTTCTTAGCCCTCTATACCTTTCTCCCTTTCCCCCATTCCCTACTCTACTCCGCCCTCCCAAGCATCGAATCTCCTGACCTCCTCACCATCTCAAACACACACTCCTTTTTTTCCCATTCCCCATCTTCCTTCAGCTCCCCTTTCCGTGTACCGTGCGTGGGGTATCATAATGCCTTTCCCACAGACAATAAATATTCTATAAAACGCATTCAATAAATTTTCTCATCTAGAACAAGTAAATATGATAAATTTGATTCAATAAAAAATTGGCATTCGCTAGAAAGTGTAGATTGAATTTTTTTTACTACGTAGGAGGTTGTTCCCAGACGGCGATCCCTAAGAACATAAGATAAAGCAAATTTTTAATTTCACTGCAGGAATGAATTCAGTCTTATTATAACTAATTCAAATGGTAATAAAAGTTAACCTTACCGAAGTACCTTATTGAAACCACTGATCTAGTAAAATAATGCTCCAAATTGTTTAAAATTAAAATTCTCACTTTTATTATGAAATCAATAACAACTACTCTTCGCCAACAATTGTAGTGGACTTGCAGAACATTACAAGTGTATCATAAGTATTGCATGTGTCGGGAGTGCAACGTTACAATTCACCAGGCAGTCGTTCACTATTTTTTCCATCTTCTTCTCACAGATATTTTAATTCTTTTGTCTTCCTTATGTAGGAATCAGTCCATATTTTTTCCCATTCCTTCATTTCGTGTCCTTCTCCAAATGCGCTTCAGCATCGAATATTCTGATATCCTCACCACCCCCAACAAACACTTAGTTACTTCCAATTCCTCCAATACTTTCTGCTTCCATTTTAAGTGCACCGTGCGGGGGATACCTCAATGTACAGGGTGATTACAAAAGAATGCGTCAGTTTCAAAGATCTGTACGTTTCAAACGGTACGTGCTACATAGCCGCGCGACCTCTTAAAATGACTTAAAATTCACTACTTTTTCTGGAAAAAACATCACAAATGTTCAATATGTCCTCCTTAAGTAACCCGAACTCCATCTTAATGAGACCTACCCACAAAGATGGATTGGCCGATCTGCAAGGCAAGACCTCGCCATTAATCTGTGGCCTCCGAGGTCACCTGATCCCCCACCACGTGATTTTTTTGTGAATATATGTCAAGGGTTAAGTCTTTGTGCCACCACTGTCTACTAACGGCGAGGAATTGAAAGCTCGCATAACTTTGGCCGTGAAGACAGTAACTGCTGACATGCTTCACAGAGTGTGGAAGGTATTTGAATATCGACTTGACATTGTTCGGGTTATTCAAGGAGGACATATTGAATATTTGTGATGTTTTTTGCAACAAAACTAGAGAATATACCGGTTTTTTTAAGTCGTCTCGCAGCTCTGTAGCTCGTACCATTTGAAAAATACAGATAACCGACGCATTCATTTGTAATCACCCTATATTTTTCACATTATAAACGTGCTACGGATCCAACTTACGAAATTTTCCCCCACCAAAGACGAGGGAAATAAATTTGATAAATTAGTTTTTAAAGTGTGGCATTCGAGATATAGTATAGATGGATTTTTACGCTAAACGGATGGAGATCTCGTGATGAAATATACAGAAATACAATTAGAATTCGCCGGCCAATTAAAATCAAGATAACTGAAATTAAACTATATGTGAGTGAGAAGAAGAAATAAAAAAGAAAGACTGACGTTTTTAAAAAATGAATATAGGTATCTGCTACAAATATTTTGATAATGCAGGGTTAATTTCATTTAAGTATTCTACCGGCTGATTGGTAGGTTCTTGAACAAGCATCCCAATTTCTGAGACATTGTATCGCTTCTCCTCCTAAGGATATCCCGCCATTAGATCCCTCTTAAATTCCTCATATATTTTCTACCTCCCCATATTTCGTCCAGAATTCATATCCTCATCCTTCCTTTTCCACGCTTCCCCAAATAGTTTTTGTCAAATGGATAAGTGATTAAGGAAATAGTTTTGTAGCGCCGAATCTCCGGACGGTATATCAGCCCCTATCACGCAATTCTATCCCTCCGTTTCCGTCTGCTTCCATTTTTTGTGCGCCGTGCATGGGATACCTTAATGGTGGTCTCTTTCCCGCTCACGCCCCCGTAGTTTCCATTCGTCGCCGCGAGGTGGCAGCAGTGAATGCGCAGGGGCCGAAAGACAGTCCCTGACGTATACCTGTAAACCTGAAGAATGGATGTGGGCAGACAGAAAGATTTAGGGGTCCAGGGGTTGTGTCGGAGCCCAACCTACCCCCTTCTATTCCTTCACCCCCTCTCTCCAAACCCCCCCCCCCCTACGCTGTTGGTAGATGTTCTTTACCCGCGTAAAGCGAGCCTTTTTCCAGACCCTCCAAGGGTGCTAAAGGAATAAGGGGAGCATGGGTCGTGGCAAAAAATAAGATGCCGCCGAGTATATTGATTGCGAGGCATCTCTCAAGGCAGCCAGACATACTTCTAAGAAACGTTTCCCCCTTCGGCAACTTTCATTTTTCAATATTTTCGAAAAGACAGGTGTTTTCTCACAGCTTATTGACATCGCAAGGAGTTGAGAGCAAGTAACAATACACTTAACTTATTGGAAAATAAAAACAATGCACGTAATTTGTAAATGACGACTTGATCTTCACCATGCAATTGGTGTTCGGTTTCATGAAATCACACTCTATTGAGCATAAGCAAGCAAGAAGAAAGCAAGCATTAAGGCAAAGCGAAAAAAACAAGGGATTTTATATTACCAGGCCTAAAAAAATACAATAAATATAATTATTAATTTGCAATAAAAAGTATGGTCAGGGTCTATTAAACTCATGGAAATGTGGACCGTGGCAAATGTACTACATAAAAATGCTGGATTTCGAAGAGTGGCGTATGTTAAATCATGATTAAAAGTATTCTCAGGAAGTAGTCACTGAGCTGGTTGCAGATCTCTTCAACTAGCAACATCATGTGGTACTCAATGATGCGGCTGTTTCCTGAAAGTATTGCTTAATTTTTTGTTTTACAGGAAAAGGGTTCTATGAGGTTCCACGATTCTATGAAATAACACGAAGTTTTCCATTGCAAGGTACGATGGAATGCAAACAGTGCAATAAAATGCTCAAAATCAATATTAATTTGTAATATCTAAATTAAAAAAGGACAAAAATAATAGTAGAAGTCTATGACTGAACGGACTCTGACAGTGACAGACTTCAAGTGTGTGGATCGGTTTGGTGATATTATATGCGGGCAGGCTGTTTTCCTGACTTGGTAAGACACTAAAGTATACCAATCAGAGCCTAACCCATATTTGCCGAGTCCAAACCCACCTACTGCTTCCATCTTATCATCCCATGTTTTACCTACAAGACAAAAATATAAGCTAGCTAACAGGGAAACTCAGCCATCCTTGAAAAAATGCTTCTATCAAAAATCCATTGCTTCTTGATTCATTTCACCTGAATTTATTTCCCTGGGTTGATGTTTTATTTCACACTATACTCAAGTAATTGATTCAATCTTGAATTTCGAAAAGGGCTCATCTAGGAAATGTTTGAAAATGGACCTTTTCCCTCTTTTTTAATTTACACAATGCACGATGTTTTTTGGGCGAGACGGCTCATATCTGCTTTTTATTAAACGTTCAGCATGAGCTTCAGAACAAACTCCACTCTTACTTCAAATGGACTAAAATTCAGTTTTTTGTCCCTCCAGAAAATTTTTCAAAATCCGAGATGAGCCGAGATGATTTTCGTAATTCGCGATTGAATTACTTATTCACTTTCTTCTCATCCAAAAAACTTGCAAGGCTGCTGGTTATTTCCAACGACAATCGTTATTTTCAAGCTTTAGAAGTCTATGGATGAAAGCTCTTAATTGCTAGAATAAGTAAAGACAAAGAGAACATACAAGCTAACTAAATATATTTTTACAAAAAATGCGAACAATAATGAGCCATAATTTTCATCTAGACAAAAAATTAATATGAATCGGTATTACACCGATTCTATGTTTACTTGTTTCAATCAAGTTTATAACGAATCTGTAATCTTAGGGTAATATTGTGTAAACTATATATATTTTATAAGTGTGAAAAGAGAATTATTCTAATATTAATGAAAGCGTATCCTTTGACACATGTATATGGATGCCACAAAGAACAACGTTTCACTGAGACGTAGCTACGAAAGGGAAATCGAACTCATAATTCAAGAACTCAAAATAAAATAAGTTGGCTTTTCATTCTTGAATTCATACATTAAAACCGAAAATTAGAGCAGCCAGAAATTGCTTTGCATTTTGCTGGCTGTTCTAATTAGACGGTGCGGAAAATAAATTATATCGCCTCTTCCCTTCCTTTACCTGACTCTTGAAAAACAACTGATAAACGGTATTTTCAATTAACTTTCGTAAATAATACTCAAGTTGTTTGTGAAGACAAAACTTAATTAACGACTCTCCCCTGAGGCTGGTACACCGCGGAGCTCGTTTTCATTTATTTTCGCGTCACTATCCAACGACGCAGCTACGAAACATGTAAGCTTCTTTTCTCGCACGAATGCGGAAAATTCTTGTTTAAGTCGTCCGCAGACGAAAAGCCTTGTTACCGCCAAGATGACTTTTTACTGACAGTTTCCACGGAGTGTGTAAGTCATAAAAAAAACTTATAAGGCCTGTACAAGCTGGAATGTCATATTAGAGTAGAAAGAACAAAGTAGACCATTTTTCCTATGATTTACGAGACACTGTATGACACATAACATTCTATGATGACAGAGTGACTAGATGGGAAAATGAAATTGAGAACTTTTGTTGGAGTGGGTAGTATACATATAATGTATAATAAATTATATGTACATTTTATAATAGGTTATAGTGAATGTGTAATAAAATAAATAAACCATGTACATTTACAGTGAAGTATAATTGAAGTGTATGCAGCGGTCACAGGGAAAAACTTAGCTGTTCATGTCCTGTTATGATTCGCTCACATTTACCTAAATTACATAATTTAAGAGCATTGCGTAACTGTGAGCAACATTGAGTAATTTTGAGCATTCAGGCTGTCATTGACGTTTTCAAATCAGCCAACGGGAAAAGTCGAAAAATATTTTCATAATATGCTTATACTTATTAAATTTCCAATGCACAAGGATGAAAAATCGACTTTAATTTCGGCATTTGCAATATTTTTACTGGAAAACGTTACGTCTCACAAGTTACGATCTGAATGTTTATGCATCCATCCATCCATCTGCTATGTTTAGTTAACTGCCAAAACACGTTGTGAACACTCTCCGTATATATAACACCCGCAGAGCGGGTGAACACTCTCCACTCACCTGAATAACATGCACCCGTCAGAATTAACGTGCTAAAATGTTATTCTTAAATTACGTTCTTGAGTTTTACTCTAAATATTTTGAAGCCTGTGTTTCATAATCGTTTGGGCATAGAAATCCAGGCGTTTTTGGGTTCTTGAAAAATTGTCCAAATCTATCATCTAAGTATCACCCAAAAGCTCCTCTGTTAGGGTAGCATTATTCCAAAAATGATACACAAATCAAGGATATGGCCTATATTACAGCCATTGTAATCCAGAAAAATGAGCTCGTAGGTAATAATGCATAGGTTTTAACGGTGGAGCCCGAATAAAGATCGGGATAACTCTTTCCGCTCTGCGGGTGTTATATGCTCTCCTTAAGGTCTGCACACACCGGCGCAGGACGTGAAAACGGGACGCGGGTGAGAAATTTGTGCGTAAGTGGCCAGGGGCGTCAACTAATGTCGCGCAGGCCAAATCAAAGCATTCGCGGGAATTACAAGGTGCGCGCTCAGTACTTTCGATTGCACTTGATACGTACCGAGTAAAGACTATGAAAGTGTCATCTGACGAAGAGGAAGCTCTCCTCCTACTAGCATTGGCCCAAGACGAAGACCGTGAAACGTACATTAGCAAGCTGCAATAATATCAAATTCTGAAAAGTACTATTTGCGATTACGAAGTTTAAAAATATGTATATGACATATGTATTTGACCTGATGAATTTAAATTTTTCCCTCAATGAGAAAAGGAAATGGGTGCACTAAATAAATAAATAGCGGGAATGAATGGTGAATTTAATACTCAGAAGCCAAAGCTACGGCTGGACGAAAAGCGATTTTACATCTACTTTCGAATGATAGGCGAATGCTTCGACAAAATTTTAAATTTTATCGACAACTACATTAGAAAACAACACATTCATTCTCGTGAAGCTCTATCTCCGGAGGAACGTCTGGCAGTTACATTTAGGTAAAAAAACAGCCAAATTGAGTATTAGTTTTAAACAATGTATTTATTTTACTTGATCAATTTATATTAACGCAAATTATCCAAGAACAACTCAAAAAACGAAATAGAATGCCGATGCCGAAATAGAATGCATTTAAACAAATGAGTTTAAGATCATTTTTAGTCCATAAAATATCAAGATATAGCAGAGAGATTATTTAACATATAATTTAACACAAGATGTAATACAAAAATCGTAAAATAGGTTAAAATTTAAATTCAGGGAATGCTGATGAACTTTGGACAAATTCTTAATTGTCCCCCCAAATATTTTCCATGGAATGGTCTTCATCGCTGGAGGTCTTAGTGGATTGTGACGCTGGTAATTCAACCGACACTTCATTCAAGTGCTCCAGCTATTCATGCCCCATTATTTCCGCCATTTTCATCTTAATTTACGCCTGCTTTCGAGGGGAAAATGGTTTGATGGTTTCCACGTAAGCTATAAATATGAGATCAAGTAGGTCCATATCAGTATGCTGGCGTTTGTTTTCAAAATACTACAGTAATTATTCTACCGATGTTCCACCGTTTGATTTGTAGTTTGCTCTCTTTATCTTTTATGACATTGTTGGGAGTTTTCTATTCGTTGGGAGATTTGAATCAATAGCGGGCTGGCTGGAATATTTAGGAGCATTTTTGTTTCTTCAGTCTTCATATTTTTCTCTGCGCTCTCTGTGGCAGAATCAATAACGTTAGATCCTGTATTGGAAAATGCCAAAAAAAGTTGGAAGCCTGCCATTGCACTAACCGACAACAATTGCTTGTGATTCTTTTCATAGCCTTGGCCGGTGGTTGTGGCCGTATATGTGTCAAAGGTTTTTCCATTCCTTCTTCAACATTATAAACACAAAATGTAAACACTCGATAAAATTAATTTCTTACAATTTATTTGAAATAAACATTTGTAAAACCTTGAACAAACATTTTTATTTCAGGTATCGTGCCTCTAGCAATTCATTTTTAACAGATGGACACGGTTTCTGAGTAGGATTTTCAACAGTCAGCGTTATTGTGAAGGAGGACTGCGAGACGATATGGCAGTGGATGCAACACATGTATATTCCTGAACTTAAAAAAAGCATTTGGGAAACGGCTACTTTAGGGTTTTCCTGAAAAATGGCAATTTCGTAACTAAATTGGGACAATCGATGAAAAGCAAGTCACAATCAAATTCCTTAAAAAAAGGATTAAAACATTTTTGCTAGAAGAAGGAAATCCATTTTTTCATTGTTTATTGTTGTACCTCAAGTTTGTATGCATCGTATGGGGAAAAAATTCAAAGCAGGGACACTTAATGTTCCAAACGCAAAAAAATATCCCTCCAAAGTGCACCAACACAGCATGTACTAATAGCTAATGAGGCTTTTCGTCTTAAATCATATTTAATGAGACCACTTCCATACTAATAATCGAGAGATGTATAGAATAAGGATAAATATAATGAAGGACTGCAGAGCAAGGAGAGTCGTAGAGAATTCTTTTTGAATACTGGTACAAAAATTAAGAATGTACTATCGACCTTTTAAGATTAACGTAAGAAATGTAAGTCCAATGTAATAAACATCTTGTTTTTTTTATTTTTTTAAGATAAAAAATGCATTGTAAATGTTATGAATATTTATAACCACATAAATTGGTGTATTAAACGAGTTGGAATATGATGTTGGACAAGCTACAGGGATGGCAAGTACAGGAAAAGTTTTTCAATCATTTTGACAACTAAACCATTACATATAAAATATTGTAACTATATTTTTTAATAAAATTTATTTTCTGAAAATATATTTAGTTTAAAAAACAATGCTCCGGAGTAAATAGTTATACGCTCAACCTTGTCTACCTTATTTTTTAAATCGATCTACAATTTAGCCTCAAACCTCTTTCTTTCTGATTAACTACTTTGATTGTGAACGGCTTGGTCGTTACAGGCTTCAACGAACCGTTACAAAGTCACTTTATGGAAGCGGAGTAACAACATCAGATACCTTCGGAGTCAACTGCAACCATCAATACTTCCCCTTACTGACTAATTGTAAGTGGCAAGGCGTTTGAAACCCAAAACTCGACAAAGAAGCCCCTTAAATATAAATTTTGAAAGCAATTCATCTTAGAGAACTAAGTACGAATTTTCCTCCCCCAACGAACGCTTCCCACAGGCGAATATCTAGCTTTGATCCAGCTCCACACCCACAAAATCTGGTTGAGAAGCCTTGATTACGTATACGCCTCCTAATTATACAACTTGCTTTGACCATATTAGCGAATGTAGAAAGTGCAATATTACAGAAAAGAAAATATCGTAGAAATATATCACGTTAAGAAATTAGCTCACCAGTAGGCTAAAATTTCGTTCGCGCAATCCTTAATTCGCGCTAGTAATTTATTCAAGATGAATTAGAAATATAATTTTAGTCATTTCCCAGTATTTCAAGCGGAGCCTAAATCTTTTTAATGAGGCCGATATTTCGTTTGATTTTCTCAAGGAACATTTGTTCACTCATTTATTTCATTCCTCACATTAAAAAGCTGCTTCCCAAAGAGGATTTGTTTTATTTTTTTATAATTCAAATATTACAACTAAGAAAGGATGGAAAAACTCATCAATTGTATCAAATCGCTCTCCAATTTTATCCCATTTCTGGTCCTTCTTTCGCACATTACTGAACTAAGGTGCTCAAAGTTTTTGCTAAGCTTTAGAGCAAAGGACACTTCTTAAACGCATCAATTAACTCTTCAATCGACAGGCGGTCCCGCGTTCCGCCGGGAGGAATTCGCTTCTGCTTGCGTGCAGTGGTATCCCGCCACGTTATTTCGTCCCTCGCAAATTTTGTTTCGTACCACGTTCCGCTAACTCTTCCTGCTCCTGGGTGTGCAGAGCAATCTAGTCTACTGGGTTTTTTTAAGCAACATTTAAACGTCCGGCGATGACTCCGATAGCAAGGGGAAAAACTCGCTAGGAAGTGGGATATGACTGGTGACACCACTGATTTGGGATCTCTTGAACAAAATTTAACTGCATATAACACGGGAAAAGAGTGTCTACCGAACACATTGTCACAAAATAGACAGGACTAGCGATAGTGCTAGAACGAGCGGCACACGGGCTTCGTGCGCTCGGCAATATATTGCTTCCCGAGCGCTACTTGGGCATAGAATGGAAAGTCCTAGGGATTTTGAATGTAATAATGCAGCCCAAGCTACATTCGGGCTCTGCCTTCAAAGTGTTAAGTTCCGTTCTTAAGTTACGTTCTTAAGATAATCTCATAAGTTTACTTCTTTCGTTCAACTTGAAGCGGCCTTATATTCATCAGTACATTCAATTTCTGTCGACTGTCGACACAGTCTTATGTCTAATAGCAACCATTTCCGACGGCTCCAGTACCACTTAAACACACATTCGATCAATGCCCAATCCACCCTCCATCACCACCACCTCCGAAGGCACCTAGAGCAAGACGGCCACCTTCCACTGCATCCTACAACTAACCCACGCTGCTCACACGCTGACACCACTTCCGGGAAAGCCCCTCCCTGCTTACCCCACCTTCTGCTCACTCGACATGCCTTCTCTTACTTATTTATCGGGCCGCACACGGGGGAAATCGGGAGTGCAGCCTGCACCGCGATCTAGCCTTGGAGGAGGAGCAGAGACGGCGTGAGAGGAAGGTTAACGTGTTAGACCGTAGGTGTAAGCATTGGCGGAGGGAACGAGCAAGGCGAAGCCATCTTACGTATTTCTTTGGCGTGCAGGTAACTACGTGGCGTAAGAGATAAGACGTCAATCAGAACTTGAGAATAAGGGTAACTTCGAGGGTTCACGTCAGTTAGAAGGAGAGAATTTCTAGGTTACACAACTAAGAGGTTCATCGGTTCTACTGCCTGCGTGAAGTCAGCAATTCGTCGAGCAACAGATGAAGCACTCAATTGTTTTCTCGGTTGTTCAGTAAAAGCAAACAAATACATTGCACAGCAGGCATTGGACCATTTCTCATTTACCAAAAATGCGTGGTAAACTGATAGAGAGAACATATTGTATCATTTCTTAATAATAGGTATCGCAAGTGAAAATTTTTGTCAAAGAGTATGTCGGTTTTACATACAGAGGGGTAGTGAGCGATTAATTACATGCTAGTCAACGAATCTCCTCGTAGACGCCTAACATAAAATGAAGCTATTAAATAATTGGTATTTCTCAAAGTATCAATATTATGCCTCGGATAAGGATGTATCATACTATGACAACATGTGCGACGAATAGGACTACGTGTTGTAAAAGGAAAAATTTAAGATTGTCCAAGATAAGCTTCGAGGAGGAAGAAGTGTTGGCAGGCCAAAGAAGCGATTGAATGATCTGTATGTGAAGTGTCGGTAACAGGCGCAATCATGGGAAGAAAGTGGGAGGAAGAAAAAGAAATAATTTCCAATATTACTTTAGCTTTCAAAAATACGCTTATAAATAAAAAGCAAAAAGTTGACTACGAGTCAGTGTAGTAAGCTTACATTCATTTTCAGACCAAATCGGAATAGGAAAAAATGTAATTATTTAAGCCCTCCTTGAATCTGCTGGCTATTAAAGCAATTCATTTTCTTTGACTGCGCAAGATTCATTGCAGCCAAATGATATGAATTGCTCCGAATATGTAGCACTTAATAAAACAACGAGTAACACCTCTTGAGTCTTTCGGCACGGCCAAAAGCAGCACAGGACGTAGGGATCGGAAAAAAAGCAGCTAGATTACAGATAACTCGAATAAACACTGCCGATACAACGAGATGATAGTATCAAGCTCCGATCGAATTCCCAAACTGTAACATGGCAGATTTATATGCTCTCAGTTTGCAATGCGATTGCAGCACCTTGTAGTATAGAACTTTCTATTCCATGGTAAGGATCAGGTGGGATTCTGTCTTCTCGTGTAAATTGCCTGAGCATATAAATGGTAGGAGCATATACAACTGTATCAGATGAGTTCAAATACTGGGAATTATCATTATATGTCAGAATTATCGCGGGAAAAATAAATAGGAAACATATGAAGCGCTGTATCAAAGAGACGAGGATTTATCAAACAAATTGTAGGAACACCTTTGGACAAAAAACCGAAAGAGGGATGTTACGTCTATCTCGTTATGTGAAATTTTGAGTGTGTCACAATCATTTGGGACCGTGCGCATTAAAATGTAAATCACAAGAAAAACATAAATATAAATTGAAATCCGTACGCTCAGTTGGACATTGTCACGAGCACAAATTGAGTATAAACACAGCTGGTGATAGGCCTACGTTGAAAGCCATTAGAGGCTCGAAATCTACATGCTACGCTAAGATTACTTGAAAATATCAGATCTGGCGATGAGGTTATTTTAACCGCGCACTAGAATATTTCTTGTAATAGAAGTCGCGACCAAATTACAGAGATACAATGCCAATCTGAAAGTGAGAGGTAAAAAATTCTTCCCAAGTATCCTTATTGACTAAGCATCACTAAGACACTCCATCCGTAAAAACTTCATATTCCATTTCAAAACTAATTCTTTCCGGATAATACAAAATGTGAACTCTTCTCGGGTTACACATCGAATCAATTCTCGCATTTCACAGTTTGCTTCGATAGGTGTCTTGCTCATCATCATAGCCAACTCCTATTGAAACCCCTTCGTTCGCGAATACATTAATAAAACTGAAAATTCCAAGGTTTAAAGATGCCAGTTCTGCAAATGTGACCATTATCTTGAGAGAATGATTTCAATGAATAGATTAAAATCTGTTTTAAGCCAGAGAATATACATATATTTAACAACCCCTAATGGATGATGTTATTAATTCAAATGCTATTTTTTATCTATACCATAATTTGTAATATAAAAGGCTTTATAATCATATTTGCAATTTTTGGTATTTATTTCGATCAGCAGAAGTAAAGATCATCGATGCATTGATAAAATAGTATAATATATAAATAAGGTCTTTGGAATGCTAACCACATAAGTAAGAAAAGAAAGTTAATTCAGACTTTGATGTACTGCAATCTCTCAATAGTATTTGTATGCCATTGAAAAATCTGTGACTTTGTTAACCTATATATCTGATTTTTTTATGCAAAGGGGATTCCACGGTAGCATAATGAAGAGAATGCAGGTGGGGAAACTTGTTTAATATGCCGAGAAAAATTGAGTGCAGGATGATAAAATATGATAGTTTTGCCTTTTAAGTTTACCTCTTACTAATGTTCTGTTAATTTCTTACTAATGATATTCACTGCTTACCTTTGTAGATTTGATGCCACATATGTTATTTTGATTATCTGCAGTAAAATTTGGGTTCTTACTACAAAATGCGACAGAGGCATCACTTTGATAAAAGCGTTTGTTGTGAATGAATCAATCTGTGACAACACAAATAATGTAAACCAATAAAAACCTTAAAATTTGGGTTCTTACAACAAAACTTGACAGAGGCAACACTTTCATTAAAGCGTTTGTCGTGAATTAATCAATCTGGGAAAACACAGATAATATAAACCAATAAAAACCTTTCAAATGGAATAAGACAAGTTTAAAAGACATCAGTAAGCCACGTATTGCCCGGTTTCTTCCAAATCTAGCCGCCATTGCTCTTAAATAAAACTTTTCTATATCCACGGGTACATTTATAATTCGAGGATGCAAGTAAACGCGTATCCCACCCATTATCCCAGCCTGGAGTTCGTCAATGAGGAAACTTCTCAGCGTAGAGATGGCCTCGGGAAGGGTGATAAAAAGGACGTTTGCTTTTATTCTGAATATTTTACGGCACCAAGACATCCTCTTCCGACCATTATTTTTTTCGAGGTAACCGACGGATAACATCTTTCTCATCCCGTTCTCCCTTCCAAAACTCCATCGCCAAGAATACTGCAAGCGCAATGCATTATTCAATGGAATGACCCATCTCCCGCGTGCCTAGAGAATTATAAAAAACAACTTTGTACAGGCCTCCACTCCCGGCATTCGTGAGAGGCCACGGGTAACGCCAAACTATATATTTTAGCGCCGAGTGACGGTCATCTGGAGAAACGAAAGCGTGATTCTGAATTCGATTCAAAACTTCCTACGTCGCCGAATATTCATGAGAATATTTTACGAAAAGAATAGCAAGATAAATGTTTCCTTCATTAAATTTCAGCATTTCTGTAAGCGTCGCCCGTCACCGAGTGCCGATCGATAATTAAACAAAAATCGACGGCGAACGGTCGCTCATTTAAAGCAATTAGGTACCAATGGACACCACGAGTGTTAAAAGGCAGAAAATAAAACTACCATAAACACTGATAGAAATGTGTAAAATATGATTTTAACCGATTTAAAACATTTTATTTTTTGGGAAACCCAGTCAGTGGTATAAAAAATATATTTAACTAGTAAGGGATACGAATATTGTATAAGGGTACGCAGAATAATCTAGAATCATAAAAGTTTTAGTTAGAACTTATAAACAGGAATTATTACCATGAAAACTTTATTGAATTCATTCAGGATGTGTAATGCGTTATCTGAAACATTAATGTAAAATTTTAATTCTTACTGACATGAAGTTACGGCATTGGCAAATAGAAAAAACAGTGGCATAGAGACAATAACGACAAATTTGGTTTTATTAAAAAGACTTGGCTTCAAAATTCATGAAAATTCTAATGTTTTCCTATTTTCATGGCATAAAAATCAAGGCAAGTCAAAAGTTAAGGTTGATTTGTATGAAATGCAGTGCTATGCATCGAGTTTAAGCCACATCCCTCTCTTGGTCTAAAGTCTATGAGTCCATGACAATACTTTAAACGATTTTCTTAAGCTCTGTTTATTTCTCACTTACGGTTAAAGACAAAAAAATAATCTTAGGAGTGAAATATGTCTTAGGAGTTCAATAGAATAACAAAACAGCAATTTTTGACGGTTGATAGGAAATTCTACAATTTAAAAGAGGGTCAATGCAAACAGCAGATGCGAACGAAAAATAGCGAATGAAAAATTCCTCGGGTTAAGTTCCTATGGCGCACATAAAATATTTATTGACCATTTATTGAAGAGACGAAGCGAAAAAATTGCCAACTAACATAATATATTTTTTGACAGCACTTTATAAAAGCAAATAAAATATATAGCGTATATAACATTGAAATTCTGATTATTTGGATACAATATTTTTCCACACGGACATAATTTGGTCAAAATGTTCCCAGGGATTCAGAAGGATTAATAGAATTTATAAGAAAATCTAAGGGCCGCTAGAGCTTAAAGGCTCTCGGTGGTAGTAGATTACTCACATAATACAATTGTTGGATTCTGCGCGGTTTCATTTTTAAATTACTAGTAATCATAAGGAAGACATGAGGCTTCTAGTATCGTATAGCTGAAAGAAAGCCAAGTTTTTGACTCTTGCATCGAGTTTCATATCTGTTTACTTTTTGCCTAATATTTGAGTTATTACCTCCAAAATTGTCAATTTTTGCAGTATTTCAACAATAGGAAAAATCTTTATTTTCATGGGATACGCAGCATAGGCTTAAATTGGAAACTACTTACTCCCGAGGAGCTTATAATCAATACGATTAAATGATAAATATAACAGAACTACCACAATGTACATTTGGGGTTTTTTCACCTCAGCCTCTCCATATGTTGTCTTGTTACCGTAGAAATTCAACGAGCACCATCTTCTAGTAAATTACAAACTTTATGTCACCATTCTTAAACAGGAATCCTATGATCTCCACCACACCACGAAACGTAATCGTTAAGAGAGAAACCCAATAATTGGCTATTTTGTCCACAGACAGATAAAAACATCATATGACCTCTCTGAAGAGTTTGTTTATCTGCTAGAACACCGCATATCAAGGTGGAGTTACACTGGATAGTTTAATACGTAATTTGCTTACAGAAATCCATTGTTTACTTATAAAGCACGTATTTTTAATGTTTATTATGCTTCTAATTAAACGTCTTATTAAAGATTCGGCAAGTCATTTCCGGTTGCGTATTTTTTCCAGTGTAAACAGTAACCAATATGACTATGCACTCATGTGTGAGTTTATAGTCAGATTGCTTGCTGTCACGGTTTGTATAGGCAGATTGGTTTTGGTGAGTGAATAGAAATTTTCATCAGTAAAATATCCTCTTCAAGCCCTTTCAGAAGAAACTTGCCAGTGCGAACCCATCTTTGTGTAATTAACGTTGTTCATAAATACATAGGTGAGGGTATTCAATTATTGACTTAATTCAAGTCTTATTTTGCATTATTATAGTCTAAAGTCTTTCGTACTGTAACCTACCTCTATTATTTTCTTCGCTGTTTCAAGTACCTCAATTAACCTGCAGACACAACTTCCACCAAAGGGTGTCACCGGCAAACGGCAAGAACTTGCAGTCGGACCGTTACGGTAAATAATGGAGCAGGAAGTCAGCCCCTGGCATACCTATTAATGAAAGAAGAGGGATTTGTAAAAAAAGTACTGAATATTTCTCTTTGAATTTAAATGCCTTGGAGTATGTACACTAGTACACGTATAGATCTTCAAACAGAGTTTTCTTAGACAGGTACTTTTTTTCATTTTGCTTAATTTTTATAATGAATTTTCTTTTATTGAGAAGTGAAACGAGGGCCCTAGGAATTCATGACTGAAAAATATAAGTAAATTAAGTAAATATAAGTAAAATAAGTAATTTATAAGTAAGCGAGTATTTAAAAAAATAATTGCATCCATTTAATATTATTTACGTTGTTTATAATAAGTTAATCTTCAGCATGGACTATATTGGCGCAATATTTTCAAAATTAAGTTTTTCGTACGTCTACAATGTATCCATATATCTTCAGAATAAATAACCGCAAACATTATATTATATTAAAAATAATTCGTTTATAAAATTAGAGTCTTCAAACATTTTCTCCTGGATGCAAGCATGATACCATTCACAAGCATTAGCTTTAATTAATTACGGGTTAATTAGAGGAAAAAGGCCTTTAGAAGAAAGCAAAGCTTTTACAGAGTAAAAACTTGAATTTTTGAATGAACTTTTGTCACAAAATAGTGGTAATTCCTTTAATTCCAACATAAAAAGTCATTGGTATGAGAGCACGTTCAATTAAACACGCTATCCTTTGTGGTAAATTGTATTATTCACGCTCGCATTAATAATTCATTAACTATGAAAAGCAATTGGGAATACATTTGGCCAAATTTATTTCTTTATGATTATAACGCCTCCATTCACAATATGTGAACGGGGAAAATTTTTGAAAATTCGATTCATTATTCACATACACATATTCACATTATTCACTGAGAGCATATCTTAGATTTTGGTACAACTTAGAGAATAATTGCGTGCCTACCTTAATTTGACCTAATAATAGCCACTATATGCACTGCCACAAACCAAGGACTATTTTGTGGTCCTACCCTGAGCCACTTGCTAACTTCCCTCAATACCAGCTGCAAGGAATAAAAATTAAATCTAAATTTCATTTATAATAGTTTTTTATAGAACCTTTAGTATACGGGCAAATTTGAAGCAGAAATAATAATTTCGCTAATAATTAAACCTGAAAAGAAATAGATTTCGGAATTTTTCCAGATCTTTATGTTGGAGATAATATAATGCAATGAACACAACAGTAACAGGTAGGGAATTAACCGAAATAGTCTACTGACATATAATCAGACCACTCGAATGTAATATTTTCGTTTCCCGCTGATTTATAGTCTTCACGTATAGCTCGCGGAATGAATAGATGTGGAAAGTAAGATGAATATTTCATCATTACGAGTCAATGCACTCAGGCTTTCTCTATGCCTTTCTTTTCATTTAATCAAAATAACAGTCACAAAATGTTTTTAGCTTGAGCAAGTTCCACAGAACGGTGTTGAGATGCTAGTGGATGGAAAATGGATTTGAAACTTAAAAGGCTTAAAACCCACGAATCACAGTTAACTTTAGGAAAGCTGATCTCAATAGGAAGAGAAAAAAATTACGCAATTAATTGAATAAATTCCTTGAAAGTTAATTATTTTCTTGGTAAAACACTTTATGTGTAAATAGCTTGATCTTAATATTTGTCCTGGAATTTGTCTGTGATATGACAGTATTCAACTAAAATCCACAATACCAGGATCATTTTGCTTTGTAATATTTTCGATAGGTATTTACCTAGAAAATTCCAAAAATTTAATTCAGTTGACGATTAAAAACAAATATTGCAAACATAGAGCAAAGTTCTGAGAAAGGCATTGCGTCGTTCAGAACATTAATTTCAATTAAATTGTCCATTCATTTAAATTTATATCTTATGATTTTATATGGGACTAACCAAGAGACTTTATACGATGAAGTAATGCCACGCGCAATGTAATTTCCACGGGAAAATCATATTGTTTAAACAAATATTTTGACTAGCGTGACAAAATTCCACTGAAAAATATGTTGATACTATACCGCGGTAGGTCAAATATATGCATAAACACTATTTTTACCATGATATTGGAACGTTTTTACTTTGGATAATTCCAGCTGCACACAACTAACGCATTCCTAGGGTGTTATGCAAGCACTAAATAATACTCCCCAAATTTAGGTGTATGTAAGAAGAGGGGCATTGAAGGGTAAGAACCTGAAAACAGCTGTATTCTGCGTGAATAAATTACTTTTCACCGACGCCCATCTACGACTGCAATGAAAAGTGCATAAGGGCAGCTCATAATTGATTACTAATTAATACAAATAATGGAGAGGTACTTAGTTAAAATACCATCGAACTCCAAACGTAACATAACCCAGATGAAAATCCGTTTCTAATATCGTATCTATTAAGCCTGACGTAACTCTAGGGCTCCAATGACCCTTAAACTTATTTTTATCTACAAAAATGATATTTAAATCTTTTTACATACTATACAACAAGCAAAGATACTGTCAACAAGCCTACTGACGCGGAAGTTAACCCGGAAAATGCAGAGATCAAGCAAAGATACGTTTGGAGAGACAGCATTGTCTCGCTCCCCCATACATTTGTACACATCGAATGCTGATGAAAGCCTATTACAAAACCAACAAACAAAACTGTGGGATGTGGACAAATTGGCATCAATGATCACTTGTTATAAGCATTTCGGGTTAAGTACAAGATACTAACATTGTTCTAGAAGCTCTCTTTGGCTGTACACCGGAATCGTCATTGAACAGGTGGCAAATATATATATATATATATATAACTCCTAAAAGTAGGTAACACAAAATGCGCACTTAAAATAGAACTGCTATGGGTATGCTTAATCTCCAGACGGCCATTTGCTTCACCTGAGTGATATAAGACCACTTGATTTAAAAAAAGAGGTGCTTTTGGAAATGCTGAATCAATAGGAGTGATTAAAATAGCATATGAAGTTTATCGTACACAACCGCACACACCTAAAACATGAGAGTTTGAAAATACAAAGAGTTTTAGCACATTTTGAAGTAAATTTCGAAGATGAATAAGAAATGATATATTACCAAACGTTAGCCTTTCCGATTATGCAGTTACTTTCACAGCAAACACAAATACCTTGTACCAGCAAAAGAATTAATGTTACTGAGTAATGCAAATGCACTCATCACTAATGATTTATCCTATGTATTATTTTTTAAATAAGAGACTTATCTTCATGACACAATTTGCAATCAAGCCACTTATTAAAAATGTCACAGCAAAACACTGCACGCCAGTGTGGCCGCAAATGGTAACGTCAGCGAGTTTTCCCGCATGTTGCACTGTAAATAACCAGGTTATATTAAACGTGTACACAGAAAGAGTACCATTTTTGCCCTCCATGGGACAGAACATGTTTTTGTAAGCCTTTCGCAAGAAATATGTTAACTCATACTCTAAGCTACTCAACTATTACTTTTCCGAAACATAATTTACTTACTTAGCTGGTTGGCATTTTACTCAATCTCATCAAATACTCTACACCTAAATACAACCCGCCACAGAGGCGTGTATTGAGGGAGAAACAAGAGGAGGTAGAATATAGAGGGGATTTGGGTGTTAACGATGCGTGTTAAGTTAGTGTCACGCAGTTTTTGCTATAATCAGTAATGGTGCGTGCAAAGCCTGAAATGTTTTACCTGTCAGGTTGGCAGTCTCTTATTCCGCCACTCCTATCAGCTTGGGATTGCTTTAGAATTTGTGATAGGAATATTTTGCAAATTAAGAGTTTTTCAGTGGTATTATAAAGTATGATAACGAATTAGGGCGATATGGCATGATAATGTTTCCGTAATAATTCAACGATAATTTTAAGTCGGCTTTGAACATGAGTAACGAACTGTTCAAATTTCTGAATTGCTTCCCTAATTAAAACGTTGTGGATTACAGCGCAATCACCAAGCCACGTTACAGACACAAAGGGGTATTGCTGTCGCTACATGGCCGCGCTCTAAATATTTTTAGGGGAGAAAAAGATCGCTTGACCAAGAGATGAGTTACAATGAGACCCTTTGGGTGCGGAGTATGTCAAGCACAGATCCCAAAAGTTAACCCGGCCACGGAATCCTCGTGTGGAGAGGGATTTGGGTCTCCTGCACACCACATCAATGGGCTCTTAATTAACTCTTTCGCGTATCGAGGCGTAACTCGTTCCCGACACCAATCCGACTTAATCCCGCATACAGTGGGAGAGGGTAGAAGGTAGAAAATAGGAGGGTAGAGAGGGAGAGAAAAGATGAAACCGGGCAAGTGATGGGGGGAAAACGAAACGAAAACTTTTTGTATCAACCCCTTTGCCGAAGGCCTCCTTAAAACCTGTGAAAATCCTCTTCGGGCAAGTAAGGGAAAAAAAAGAGATTGGGGAGCGGGAATGGAAAAATTCAGGAGAGAAAGAGGGGTTGGAGGAGGAAAAAAAACTCCCAGGTTTTACTCCACGCGTTTATTCTTTTGAAAAGCATCTATCAAACGTCTTAACGAGTTTTTCTTTTGTGGAAAACTCTTCGTCTCAGTTCCAAGCCTTTATCTCTTCCTCTCGTGCAAACCTCTTCCCACCTCCTAACATCACCCTCGTAAGAGTTGGAGCACCCTACCTCTCCCTACTCCTCCTAGCACGACTGGAACTAAGAAATCCCCCTTGGGATTAAGGAGACACGACATTTCGACGCCCCAAGGAGACTAGTGACACCTATCTCGCCCCCTTTCCGAAACGAACAGCACCCCCCTCCCCCCCCGCCCATCGCCACCAACACTCGCGAACTCTTTTCTCCACGCTTCGGAAAAAAACGCTAATCCCGCTCGGTTTCTAGTTCCGAAGTCCGCCACTCTTCGCCGGGGCGGAGCTGGTGTCGCAGCAACACCCCATTCGGGTAGTTATAGTCCCGCTCCTCTCCTATGTAAACGTATAACTAGGGTCACCATATTCTGACACCCCAAAACCGGGAAAAAAATTGCTACATTATTCATAAAGGTTAGCAAATGGTTTACAGTTATTTTATTCTTTGATTGCAAATACAAAATAAAATAATTGCCTGCTGCAGGGGATGGCTTGTTTTAGTACCAAACTATGGAGTACCGAGTTTAAATCTCATTATTTTCGGGGGGGGGGGGGGGGCTGAAATCTTCTTGACACCGTACAAGTAATTCTCCGGGGAAATTTAATGTGCTCATGTTGCATGAATAGGTGAATGCACTTCGTAATTTTAGGAACGAGTTCATTTGTTGACGACCGGTTTAGTCGCAAATGGCGACATAAACCCCGGAAAAACCTAAAAACAGCGTTACTCACTTTGGTTTCTATTGAAGGGTCCTTCCACCAAATCATTCAAAATAGTCAGCCAAAGGCGTACGAGGATGCGTG
The DNA here is from genome assembly GCA_963573305.1 of Pyrrhosoma nymphula. Classification (NCBI taxonomy): domain Eukaryota; kingdom Metazoa; phylum Arthropoda; class Insecta; order Odonata; family Coenagrionidae; genus Pyrrhosoma; species Pyrrhosoma nymphula. The sequence continues at coordinate 102,980,227 of OY754337.1, read as the reverse complement.
TTACGGATTTATAAAACGTTTATCTTCTGCACATTTCTCGCATAATAATTTGTGACGGCACGTTTCCCTAGACAGTGGGGGCAAACCTAAACGGATACATTTTTTGTCAGCTGTGGAACATTTGCCAACCGGTTGGGACACCGGGCCAGAGCTTTCAAACCAGGAGTGTCCCAGCCAAACCGAGAATGGAGTAGTAAGCTTATGTATGGCGCACAAATCCACCGAACTACCTACCCGTTCTTACGTACCCGTCAGATGTACCCACAATTTATCAAACTTGTTTTTTTATTACAAGCTGTCCGTCGAATTTTATATTCCCGCCTTCTTTCTGCTCTGTGTACGCAAAGAACTGTAATGGTAGTGGAATTATCTTTGGAATGATTTATTTTTCTTAACCTCTTCCCGTACTTATTTTCTCTCTCCTGAATTATGAGTAAAGTAGCACAGTGCAGCAGGTGGGAGAGCACACAATTCATCTAAAAATTAAATATGCTCCAAGAATTCCAAGGAAAGAACGCAATCACGCCTCTAGGTTGGAAAAGTATTCGGGACGTGATTGATTCCTTTTTCTGCACAAAAAATTTGATAATAGTGCTATTTATTTAACCAATCCATTGGTTGCTCAAGTATTCGAGTTTTATCTGGCATAACTGATGAAGTAAATGTATAATTTGATTTTTTTCTTTTTTCAGGGCTCAGAGGCAATGTTGTACTTTTGAGTTCTCGTATCCGCTGATTAGCTCCAATGTTCACATGTTTAATCTATGAATTAGGACTTCCCAAGTTATGATTCTAACTTAGAAGTAATGAAACGGAATGCATTAAAACAAAGAAAACGGATAAATACTTATCATTGTTTCATTCACAGGGCATTCAATATCCGAGTCTTGAGGGCATATTTTATCTTTTTAATGTAATGATGAGCTAAATAGAACCGCATTTGCATGCGATTTGGATCTATGTCTCTGAATATGGGATAGGGATATTATTTCATAATTGTACGTTTGGCATAATTTTAACATTCTACTAAAGCTAGCATTGTTTTAGACACTAAGAAATCAGGAATTTATGTGATAACCATCAAGCTCGGTTATTAACAGCAAAAATGGCATTAAAATGTATTCATAGGAGATAAACAATTGAAATGAAATGATTTAGGAGTAGTTTCTAGGTTGTATGAACTGGAAAAAAGAAATAAAATAATGACGATAAAAATTTTAATTTTTGTAATTAAATATAGCACTTCTTTATACTAATTCCAAGCTTAAGCTAACGCTTTAATAAGGAACTAAAGACAGTATCAATTTGATAGGCAGAAAATTAACTTCTTTTCATTTTTCAAAAACGGTAATTTTATGTTCATTCATTAAAATTCTTTACATTTTCGACATAATCAAATTTTCAGAACGAGCATTTGAATGACTTTGAATAAAATTGAAAAAAAAACTTGAAGGTACATGTTTACGGTCCCATGAATGAAAGTCACTCAATATTTAATACAGAAACTGGCATATTCCATTATAAGTACCTAAAGACATCAAAAAGTTGAAATTTTTTACTAATTTTGATGAGTATAATTGGAAAATATCGGAAAGTCTGGAGATTAATTTACACTTGAACCTAAGGTTAAGCGCACATATATAAAAAGAGATATTGAAGATATCATTATGCATGGTATCTTTCATAACTACGTTGCTTTTACACCAACACATTCAAACATCTTTATTCAAAATGCAACTAACAATTTCATTCACTTACATAATATTATTTTTGAAACCTTGTGTATCTAATTTTCAAACCTTGTATTTAAAATCATGCACGAGCAAAAATCATTTTAAATTCGGCTTCGTGAAAATTTATAAAGATCCTCATGGAAATTCATAAAGCATCATTATTTTGGATATTTAATAAATTCTCCGAGCGTAAATACTTTCGGTCAAATCCAAGCGTAAATACTTTGGTAGGTAATCTACACTAATATCAAGTTTCATATAGCTGCAATACTTCCGGCAATATATTTTTCCGTGCATTGTCAGGCAATACGATTTGGTGGGAGCATCTGCTTACCACCCTATGGTTTCTTTAATCTCTCCCGAACAACGAGCAGATATAAAATTTTGAGATACAAGTTTAATGGCCATTACATTAACCGGATTAGATAGCGAATTCCTCAGAGAGGGTTTACACTGGTAAAAAATACTTCCTCTAGTTTCCTCTCTGCTAGTGATTGTGGAGAGTTATACTCTGACAAAAATGTTTCACATGCTTTTTTCACCCCAACCTTTCTCACATACATTGGCAACAATACACTTCTGCAAGCAACTTTCTGAAACTTTTAAAAAATTTGCAAGCGGATTTGCAGAGCATTTCACACGTGGATTTAAAAGCAAAAATCGCTTGCCAGGGTGAACCCACTTTAACACAATTTTCTCCACCCGAAATACGTCTGTAAAACTCTCGACGGTATCGACCATTAAAATGACTTCCCAACTTGCAGCTTCCTCTCCCTCTCCTACAGCCTTATCCCACGTTCTACTCTCGGGAGTGAAAGAGCTGTCGGGAGGCACACCCACCCACGCCGCACGGAGACTTTACTTTGTCACACAGATCACGAATCTCTCATGGACTCGAAGGCAAGGAAAAGGCACGTGGGGATGCTCTAGGGGAGAGGAGGAGGAAGAAGACGTCATGGGGGGTGGAGAGGAACAGCAAAATGGACCCAGGAAGGTACAGAGGCTGGCGAACACATTTGAAGCATGGCAATAGAGCTGGAGAGGAAAATGGGCGTAACTCCTGGTGGGGAAGGGGAGGGTAGCGAGGTTTAACAGAATGACTATCACGTGTAGGGCAGGGTTACTGGGGCGGGGGACGCCTCAAGAAAGAAGGAAATAGTCCGAAGAAAGAGCTTAATTTAAACGTAATCGGGTTCTGCCCCCACTCGCCTCCACCCAAGGCGAGCCTCAAGGCCCCATACTTTCTCCCGCTCACTCCTTATTTCCCCAGCAGTCCGCTCGCCCGCCCTCCCCCCCCTCCTCATCCCATCATCTCTTACCGGCTCTTACCACATTCCACGTCCCTCTTTCCCCTTCAGCAATCTTCCCCGGCTCTCTTCATCCTTAAGACCAATTCCCTTCCTCTTTCATTCTTGCCACCTCTTCCTCTAATTCCCCACCTTTCCTCCTAATACCCTCCCTACGTCCGCCCATTCCCATTTATTCCCCATTTCCTTCCTTCCCTTCTACTCCTCTCTAACTCTGCCTCATCCCTATCCTATTTTCCCCATATTACTAACTCCACTCCACCCATTCCCCCAGACCCACGGCCGACCGAACCATTCCTTCAACATCCCGAAAGCACGTTTCTCTCCCTCCGCCCTCTCACACGGCTCTTCCCGTTTCCATTTGGGGAGTTCCACAAGGCGCAGTCCTATCCCTCACGCGGTGTTATTTTCGTCGCACGACTCCCGAAAGGTTCCTCCTCCTTCCCCCTTTCTCCCGTCACTGCCTTCTTGGCCCGTGTCTTTCGCCTCATCTCCCCCAACTCCCACTGCATACCATTGTTCTTCTCCCCTGTTCTTCTTTTTCTACTCTTTCCACGTTTTCGGCCGAGCCAGCAACATGGGTGCGACAGGGTATAAATTTTGGTGTCTACTGCCTGCTTAATTTCCATTTAGTTCCCACTCGCACGGTCTAAAAAAATAAGATTGTCACTTAAATTTATTCAATAACTTAACGAGTGCATATAAGTAACATCCTATCTTTTTTATCATTGAAAGAGGAAAGGGGGGTATGACTCTGGCTGCATATTGCGGCCCAACCCACTGGCGGCCCTCGCATCGCTCTTTCCGTATCCACTCACGCTGGAGAATAAAAGCATAATAATTTTATAGGAATAAAGAGTATTTTCTTTATAGAAATTATTTCCAAAAATATTTTTGATAATAATATTAAAATTTATCAAATTTTGAATTTTCATGTCCAGCTTTGATCGTACTCTTTTAATTAAAACTATCCATCACTAAACAAAGATCTATTAATACAAAAACCAACGAAACCAATCAAAGTTGGGGAAACTCAGTTTTAAAATTAGCTCAACGCAACTGAAACTCATTCTTCAAAATATGAGCTCAGCTCACCTCAAACTCGCATTTAAAAAAGGGAGGGCTAACCTCAACTCAAAGCTCAAAACTAGCTCAATCCCCAACAAAGTAGGTACAATTAATACAAATACTATAAATTCTATTAATATGTTTGTGTAAGAGTATATAAATGGGGAAGCTATGGAAAGAGTAGATTTTTGATTATGTTTAAATGTAGAATGCTTAGAGAGGAAATAATATTAAGATTTGTAATTGAAATTTTCTATTTGTTCAACCACTTAAAGATTTTCAGTTGCCTTTAAATGTCAGTACCACTAAAATTAAAGAAATTATATTTGCTAAAAATTCATATTTTATATAATTTTATTAACCTTCAAAAGTAATTCCTTTTTAAAATTTATCATTAGAGATTTTTTGTCTTATTAGTATTTCCAAATGCTAAGGGGTCAGAGCAGAGGGACTTGTAAAACCCAAAACCGGGAATCAGCATTTTTACCTGCATTAACCGCATAAAATTTGTAGGCTAAATACTAGAATTCTGAAAAATTCTGGGAATTCTCGAAGTGAGCGGAAAAATGGGCGCCATTTGCAACTCAAACTCAAGAAAATATGGAGCGCGCTCACGCTAAAACTCAATTTCTTAAAAGTGAGCGCACTCAAGTGCAAAATTCATAAAAATTGAGCGTACTCATGAGCGTACGCTCGAATGAGCGCGCTCGGCGCCAACTCTGCAATTATGCAAAATTCTGCATATGGTAAAAGGATGGAAGTTAATGTGAGCGATTTGAGGAAAAACCTGAGGCTTTGGGTGTGCAAAAAGATGAATATTATGCGGCAATATTGATATAAAGTGCCAAATTAAAAATATGTTTAATTTCAAGTTCTGGAAAGGAACTGAAAGTTGTAGAAAAACGCTGGATGAAAACGTTGCAGTAATAGGCTTATCTTCTATTATAATGTTGGATGTTTCGAGAGCAACGCATTCAATTAAAGCCTAATACGTTACTGGACTTTGCCTGATTTGTACGTTTCTATGTCAACTTTTATCCTCGAATCAAGCAATACTAGTTTCTTTCCTACAATTCGTTCAGGATGTGAATTCGATGATACAAGCTAGCATAGCAGCATAGGAGGTATCGGTCGACTTCGAACCAGCTTTTTTGCTGTCATTCTCTCTGGTATATACTTGTTAAAATCCTTGATATTATAATTGATTTCTTGTCCAGTCCTGGATTTATGATTGACACCAGTAGCTTCGTCGAGTCATATTAACTTGTATAATGCATTGCACTTTTTCATTGTTCATCGAAGGGCATACTAATGCTCCCGTGCATGGAGAGGTTCAATGATCATTTAAACGATTCGAGGTTAGAATGATTTGATCACGCTTGGGACCACCAACAGTGTGGAATAATGGCTATCATTCAAAGCCTTGCATGAGTCGTGTGATACGGACTCAATGCCGACGGGAAATTGAAAGGTCACAAAATTTCACACATGTAAGGCAAACAGGCCCTATCAGTTGTGTAGAGTTTTAAAACCTTCAAAATCCGCGATTAATGTAACGACCTTAACAAATGTTTAATCACAGCCCTCTCCAATATCCGGCTTCAATTAGATTTGAATGCTGTCAATAACTATGATCTTTAAATGTCGAATACGTCTCTATGTAAAGATAAAAACTAAAATTCAGGAATAAGGAGTTTGCTTAATTTTGATCAATGCATGTACATTGAACGTACATAAAACACTGACAATGAGTCTGAGCACAGAAAAAACACAAAGTACAGAAATATCTCATTTAGGAAAACTTCCGCCAGGGAAAAAAGAGTGGAATGAATGACATATACAGGACCCGTTATCCTGGGCCCCTTTGATACACATAAGACGCAGGAACAAGTTCGCGACGAATCTCACTTGAACGCTTGGAAAGGAATATTTTATATTTTTTTTCCTTTCGCATTTAATCAACCCCTGAAATAATTGACGGTTATTTGGTCCTCCCTGAGAGAGTGGAAGCGCAATGTGTAGCAGAAACTCGTTCCGTTTGACACTTCGATTTGCAACACGCCGATTAAGCAAAAAATAAACGATTAAACTTTTCCAATTCCTGGCAAACTCGATAAAGAGACGTTAATGTCTTAATAATATTATCCAAAACTTCCTCTTAGGGAAAGGAGACGAACTGAAATGGTTTGGTGGTTAAGTACCTACTGGCTTCACGTCTCGAAGTTTTGTGCCCGAATTAGAGATGGGCGCCGTACCGGTTACGCCGCACCGCCGGTCATGAAAGGCACGCCGCCGGCGCCGAGGTAAAAACTACGGCGCACCGCCGCCGGTCATTTAAACGGCGGCAGCGCGGCGCGACTTGTATTTTAATGCCCAGTCCTACAATCGAAAATGTACTGACGAATTCTTCAAGCAGATGCGTTTTGAATTGATTTCCTCTGCTACGCTAGTTCGTATTGGCAACCTATCCTCTCCCTTCCCACTGCCAGCCTCGTATGTCAGCTGCCTGGCGTGGTTTCGATACGTTTAATTTTGCACCAGAGTTTGGCCCAGCAAAAAAGAACGTAGGTGAGGCATAGTGGAAAGTTACAGAGTACGCAGGAAGAAATAGGTGCGAACTCAAAAAGAACGTAGCCGAGTGGATGGGTACCTATATTTCCATTGAAATTGAAATTTTCTCGATTTCTCGAGACTAGAGCGGCTTAAAGTCTGCTGACGTGTGTTCGATCCTCAGGATAACATGTTTCGGTCGGGTTGTTTAAAACTGAGGGAAAATTAGAAAGTTTAAACAAACCGAATTTGTGTTCAAGCTAAAAATGTAAAATTAGGATGGTAGAATTCGTTTATTTGTTGCCCAAATGCAATATAATCCTTCATAAGTCTTTAAACCTTAATAAGACGAGAGGGCTACTGGCATTTCAGTGGCTTTGCGCGGTCTAAATAACCGCATTGGCGAAAGTTTGAAAATTAGTTCTTTTTTAAATACTTTATGTGAAATTTAACAATATATCCACATCAGTTATCGTTAATACATTATTACTTTTTTGTTACATAGTTTTTAAACATATAAATGGAATTTATATATTTGCATGACGGTACAGTTGAGATAGAATTATATTGTAATTTACGCTATATTAAATAAATAGTTGAAAATTAAATGTTGAAAGCGCAGGTTGTTCATTATGTGAAACGCATTAAGCCGGTGTCCCACGGTAATGTTTTTCGTAAATTTAGTCATGAAATCAATATTCATAAATAGAGTTTCGTGAACTGTTGAACCCCATGTCACACGAGCAGGAAAAAATTCATGAATTGGGCGCTGATCGGATGACGGCCGAGAAGAGAACTTTTTGTGCTGCTATCAATAGTGTATTCTCTTTTCGTAAAGAACAAGCAGAGATGATATTTTTGCGGGACCTACGAGCTATGATATGGAATAGCACGCACCTTTATTGCTGTAATTACCCGGAAATTACATTAGCCATACGTATAAACTGAAGGAATTGCAAGAACAAGCATGCTTGCTCACAATGGAATACGTCAGAATCACGCATTTCCCTATGCAGTGCAGCAGCAATGTAGCAGATCCCCAGCCCAAGTCACCAAAACTATCTTCACCGTAGAAAAAGTGAGAAACTAGAGATAGAAATAACGATCTGATAAGACTATCCATCACTGTGTAAGAAAATATTACAATTACTGAGTTAAAAAAAATATTGTGACTTATAAAAATTCGTTGACCAAAAAGTTCTCCATTGAAGAATCGAAACCGCGATCCCTCACACGCAAGGCAGGCGTGCTCCTCAACAGACTATCGCTCATTAAAAGAGATTTGGTGAAGCATGGCAAGAGGCTCATGGTATAACCTACTGATACTTTCCTCAGATTCTAGTTATTTTTACGCGTATTATTCTTTATATTACTTCTAATGGTCTTATCTACACGCGAAAACTATAATAATTTTCTTGTATCTAGTCGAGCTTCATATTTTTGGAGGTATTTTGTACAGATATCATCCATTATAAAGAAATCAGGAGTAATCCTCTGACTCTCGCTCTGAAAGTCTCTGAGTGAAGCAACGAATGAACTGAGCGAACAATTGACACTTTATAAATATTAAGCACGGTACCAATTATATATATTAATACATAAATAATCAATCTTTGTGAAATTAACCTAAAAAATAATTATTTAGAAAATACGAAGTGAGGGATTTCTCTCTCGTCGATAAAAAACCTTTATCGCTAATAGTGACCATAATATATCTCGTACCGTCTACAAATCCCTTTCTTAATTTAAAGGAAAACTGCAAGAGTATGTCGAGAAGTGCAGTTCCAACGTCAAAAAATTACCTATTAATTAAATAATAGCATAGTATTCGAGATGCGAGATACTGTGAGAACGTGATGGTAGTGGTCAAAGCGCATGTGCGCAGAAAAGTCAATCAGTTACCGAGTTTCAAGAAGAATTTACAGAGTTTTCGTATTTACAGAAATTTATCGAATATTGGCGTGCGCATGTGAAGTGTCACTCTGAGAGTATTCAAGAATAAACTTACGAAAATATTTACCGAGGGACACCGGCTTTAGAAATAGTTTATCATCCTCCCAACCGTGTTGTTTTTCCTCGTCGTCCTTCTCACTGTCTCCAGCTTCAGCGAAACCAAGAAAAGTTGTGACGGTGTGCTCTCTGCCAATCCATTTTGAAAATATTTCACTGAGTGCTCTGCTTTTTCCATTCTTTCTCATTAACATCTTCCTATGACCATTTCTCTCCGTGTCTACCTGGTGTAATACACTGAGTCACGCTGTTCCTCATTGTCACTGTCACTCTCTTCGGCAGATTCTTCGTGAATCATATTCGCTGCCGGTAAAATACGAATAGAGTCTATATAGCGTCAATGAATAGGAAAATTGGTGATGTACAAAAACAATTTGAGCACCTTCCGATTTTGGGGGAAAGATGAATGCATGTACAAAATTTGCTACCATATTAATGGTATTAGAAGAATTTCACGAGCAAGGCAAGCATTAAAATGACATGGATAAATAGCTACCGACACCTTAGGGTAGACTTAGACAAAGGATTAGTAAATCCCATTTGAGCGCGCAGGAGATTCGCAGATTGAATTTGGCTTTCCGGGCAGGTGAAACGCTTTTGAAGGCAGATAAGAAGGATAAAGAGGTTAAATGGGATATAAGGAAGGCAAATAAAGAAAAGATCAATAGTATAAGAAAAAGTAAGTGATTCAAATAAGTTAGATACTGCGAATATAAGACACGTTGAGAGATTGCTCGGCTTTGGAGCATGTCATAGAAATAATAATTTCATACAATCAGAATAGAGGAAGAATCCTGCATTGCATTACATTTAAGTACGTGTTTTGCTTCAAATCTGAAAGCCTACATTAACATTATAACTCCCTGCGATGGATTATATGGTTACACGGGTAAGCAGATATGTAATGCAAGAATGCATAAGTAATCACAAACGCGACCAACAAGGAGCAAGAAAAGCCACGCCATATGTATAACCCTTAAAATATTGATTTATAATGCCGAATCATCTTATTTACAATTAAGATGAAGAGTTGCGTGATATATTTATGACATTAGAGCAAACCGGAACGCTTCCATGTAAAAGGCAATGTAGGCGACTACATGGCCGCCTTGAATCACACCAAAGAGGTGTTCTTGGCCAGAGAAGTGAGCTATGGTGTACAGGAAATTCACGTTTGGAACTAAGAAACACAGCAGCGTCTCGCGTTCCTTTCACTGCTGCTTCCACTTCAGGATCGACCGCCCAAACCAAGAAATCGGCAACTGAGAAACTTATTGAACTAAAGCGGAAAACACATGGCAGACATGCCCAACCGTGCCGCGGATGTTGAACGGGAATGGAGCCTTCACTTCTACGGTGCTTCGCCGGAGGAAATCCTGGACAACGACGTATCAAGGTTCTGGAAAGACCACTGTTGTCAATTCCCATTGCTAGCGATTGCGGCACGCAAGTTCATGTGCATTCCTGCCATCAGCACACCTATTGAACTGAGTTTCAATATCTGTGGGCTCGCCCTTACAGCCAAGAAAAGTAGACTAGAGCCGCAGCACCTTAAAAATTTTTTTTTTTAACTATGACTTTTGTAAAGAGTTTGTGCATAGTAGCCATGTGTACCGCAATTCAAGTGCAATACTCCGCCCGTTGGATAGGTCATACAACCACAAAACGCGGGATTATCATGAACGTTGGCACATACAAAAATGTAATGGGTGAATTTTTAAATAAACTAGTCTGAAACTCGGTTATTTAAAACTTATTTTCATTTTCATTCGCTGAATGTGAGGATATTAAATCATAGGCACAATTAAATAATGAATATTTTTCAAATTAGTACTGCACTAAATAAATACAATACGTAGATTAACAAGTTTGCTTAATCTATAGTCTTTGTATTTGTAGATATAAATTGTAAAGAAATAAAAACACGTTGCCATTGTTAGAATTTTACGATGTGATGATGTTCTGAAGACTTACCTCACTCTAATGGCTACGATGTAGTAGTGTCCTGACTGTTTTTCTTACCCTCATTACAACTCTACCATTTGACTATTCGTTAAGAGAAGTCTAATCCCGACGCCGGGTTTCTCTCAACGTTTCGTCCATTCCCCGAGGAACTTTTCTCTAAATGACCTCAGTTCACGGTCACCTTCCACAAATAAAGAAACCAGCCTTATTATCCCAAATCTCCCCTTGGGGTCATGGACGCTGCCATACCTTCTGCTCACTCTCGCCGCAAAACTCTCTCGACTACAAAATCATGACAAGGCATCCCAGACCACAGGGCAGCCGACTTCGTTTAAAAAGGGAAAGACCAAAATAAAATTCATAATTTCGTAAACCACTTCACTTTCCGCCATACTCCAGTTTTCAGCTCCGAGTCAATTCAGTATGTTCCGCTTCGACACAAGGTGGGACGATATCAAATAAAAACACAAAAACCCATCCAGGTTGACAAAACACTGGCACGGATATGATGATGATGTTGAAAACAGAAGAAAAAACAAATGAAATCCGAATTCCCTTGTTTCCCCATCTTCCACCCCCAACCTCTCCAAGCCCTGTTTGTGTCGGAGGAAGTCGGCGGTGGCGTCACCTGCTATACGCTGCTGCATACGCACACGTGATCTGCAAATTACTCAGTCCTAACCCCCCTCCCCCACGGCCCAGCAACCAAGCAAAACTATTCTCCTGACCCCCACCATCCCCCAATTCCCCCCACGACCCCCCTCCCCCCATTATGTAACCGACACAACTCTATTCCCCTGGGGCGTGCGATGTTGTTGAACTCTGCTCTTTCGCCCGTGTCCCTTACCACCCACAACCGCCCGTCTACGAAAAGCACGGGAACGACGGCGGCCCAGGAACTCGGAAACCTAGACCCAGGCACAACCTCCTCTCCCGCAGAGAAAAATAAGCCACCCTCACCCGCTTCTCATACGCTCCCTCCCAAACCAACCAACCCACCCGACCTTATATTTTATTCGTTCTAACCCAACATTCTCCTCCCGCGCTTTTCTCTCTTCTATCTTCCACTCAACCCTCCCCACCTCCCTCTCACCTTCTCATTTTCCCTTATACCCTTTTTCTCCCAGCCGTATTCTGCCCCCCCTCCCTCCTGAAAGTGGGGGAAATAAGGGGTAAGTCGGACCCCTATCTTCCTCCCTAAGCCTCATACCCTCACAGACGAGTCCCTCCAAAAACCTCACCCCCCCCCTCCCAACACATACCTCCACGTGGAACGCGAGAAAAAATTCATGAGACTCTCGCAAACATCTTCTCCTTATACTTCCTTGGAGGGAACCAAATCCTTTTCAAACATGTTTTTCCACACCCTCCAGGCGATTCCCATCCTTCGGGGTTGTTCACCATTGCTGCAGCAGTAGGAGAGGCGAGGGTGGCGAGGTGGGTGGCAGGGGGTTTTTTTGAAGCGTCCTCGCGCCAGATACACACTTTATTATTAGCTTACGTCCTCCTCTTTTGCTCTTCCTGCTCGTCCTCATCTGTTTGCCTCGTTGTTCACGTTTTTGTACACATTTGCTCCACGTGCAAATACGTAGCGATATGTGGAGTGGGAGGCGACGGCGGGATACATTTTAATGTGTTCACGCATGCATGCACGTTTTCCCCGGATTATTTCTGCACCGCATCATCTACGGGAGTGGAACAATTGACATGCCAATTAGCGCGATTAATTGAGGAGGAAATTTGAAATTGTAGCGGACTTGAAAGGAAAATATCCTTCTCAGCTCCTGTTAGAGGTCTTCATGTTCATGTTTCCATTTATTCTCGTTATTGGTACTCCAGAGATAATGCTTTTCCTGTACGGCATGCAATGTCAGTAATTTTCCTTTGAAACGACTTGGCTTCTTGTTTTTTATCATGGTATAAACATTAACATATAGAAACATATCGTATTCATGAAGAATAGAAATTACATTGCATTATTGCATTGAATCTCTCTTTAAAGGTTTAAGTACTTGTACCAGGCACATCTGTCGATGACACTGATTGTCAATTTTTCAGGCAATTTAATTTTCCTTTTTGGACAGGAAAAAAGAATAAACTCGAGCTAAATGTTGACCAAAGTTTGATAAAGCCCCCGCCCCCCTAACATACGCCCTTGTAGTGGCTTGCAGAGTAGTACGCAGATGTTAATGAAAGGAAGTAAACGATGAAATATTCATCATCCTGATTTCAACCATGGATATTGCATTTTAATTTAGTAGCAAGGGACAGATAATAAAATCAATTAAAATTGAAAAACTTACTTATGCATTCTACCTTTAATTTTTCTGCAAGTTTACAGAGGATTTTCTGCGTGGGAGCCCTGCCGTGGTATTGGAAGTATTTTCATGAAAGATTTAAACAGCATTTCATATAAAATATGACTATCCACTTCGCGCTTTCATAGTGTAGCGCTAATTTACCTCTAGAGTATTCACTACACGGGGATGGAGCATGATGAGACGCAGAGAAAAATACTCACAAATGCCAAAAGTCAACCCAGTCCTGGCTGGCTCTCGATAAACCGTAATCTATTTCACTGACCTGGGTTGGCGAAAAGCATTTTGATTCATCGCCAAAGGGTCATGTGTTCTACTATGCTATCGACATTAAAATGGCAGTAGAGACGGTGATGCCCACCCCCTCCCAACCCCGTAGGAAGACCAGCCATTGGCGCTTAGAATTTTCCCGGCAAAGAGGTAATCGGGTTGGATTGCCCTTCGGAAAAGGGACTCTGGGTGTTAAAGATTAATTCCCGACCTCCCATTTCGTTCCTGTACATCCCACTTCATCCACCCTCCCTTCGCCTTTTTGCCAAATTTGAGAGACTTTGAGTGTTAGTTTTATAGCCCGCGTTTGAAATGATTTCCCCCGAGTAAGCTTATGAGATTTAATAGTAATGGGACATCCTCTCTCCCTCGGAGCACACCAACTCCGCCCTCTATAACATCGTTCCCTCTATTTCTCTCTTATCAACTTTCCAAGCCCACGCAGTACTCTTCCTTCAGCCCCTTATACATGTTTTTCTTGTGGCGTTAATCGACTCATCCAATGAATTAGAATCCACTGACGAATCGGAATAATTGAGTTAAATAAAATTTAACAAAACTATTGTGTTTAACTACAGGATTTTCTGCTTGTGGAGCTCATACTATGCTCATAGGGGGACGTTCAAATATTACGTAAGCACCCCTAGGGGAGGGGGGGTTACGAGTTTGCTTACTTTTGCTGATAAGTGGGGGGGGGTAATAGCATTGCTTACGTAATACAGGAAGGTCATGCTCTTAAACACTACTAAATTACTTAAATAGTACGCTTTTATATAGTACTAATGTGACATTGCAAAAAGAAAAACTTCAAAAATAATTTAAAATATTTGGTTTTCTTTATGCAAAGCAAATTTAAAACATCAAAAATTTTAATTAATTTTATTCAATTTAAGTGGGGGTAGGGGTTTGGCAAATGCTTATTTATGCTTAATGATGGGGGGGTCAAAAATGGCCAATAATGTGCTTACGTAATACTTGAACGCTCCCATTGATACGTTTTCAGAAAAATTTGGCTACACCTCGGTGGCATGCTAGCAATAAGGTTGCGAGTTTGATTCCAACTTAATTGGTTTACAACCAGTTATGGATGTTTTGCGAACTATTCTGCAAAGGTTCAATGTAAGAAACGGCTTTCAAGATCTAAATGCGATTAACTAATGAATAAGACGTTTACTTACTTTGTTTTAGGATAGAGTCTATCGGAACACTTGGAATGTAACTTGCGGGAGAAGACTTAGATTTTAATTCCTAAATCTGCAATTGTAAGCTAAAAAATAATTAATATTACGTACCAGCTGCTGTGTCAAGATGCAACCGCGAGCCTTAAAATATATATCACGTTTGATAATCTGCTAAGCAGAAGAATTTTCTTATGAATTTTCCTACCATTGCAAGGTTACCAGAAGTTACTACTTCGTCTAAGATGATTATTATTGAACCTTATAGCAAATGAATTTTGGATAAAGGCTTAATTTCAATATAATTTAATCTTCGTATCCTGACCAAAAATCAACAGTGATACTTAATTTTCCGGAACTCAATCCTCAGTGTCAACTGGTGCGGAGTTATTTGTTAAAAAAAATACATTTCCCGTTAAAAACCATCAGTATTCGGCGAATCAGTAAGCATTATTATCTTTTGTCTCAACTTTGAGTCCACAAGCTTCAAAATCCAAAATACATGCAGTAACACATACTAAGCGGCAGGTTAACTACCGTGAGCTACCGATCTGCGCGCATCTGTCAGAATGGTCGAGAATACTTATCGTTCACGCATAAATTCTATAGTGGAATTAAATGCAGTAAATAAAATCCAGTTAACCCTCAGTTAATCAAGTCAGGCACAATATGATAGGTTGATCTAGCGGTGGTTACTGTAAACAGGCAGCATCCGATGGTGTAATTGATTAAATTTAAATGTCTTCCAATATCTGCCGAAGGTAAACTGGCACAAAACTATATGGCTAATCAC
The DNA here is from genome assembly GCA_963573305.1 of Pyrrhosoma nymphula. Lineage (NCBI taxonomy): Eukaryota > Metazoa > Arthropoda > Insecta > Odonata > Coenagrionidae > Pyrrhosoma > Pyrrhosoma nymphula. Next base: position 102,965,035 of record OY754337.1, on the reverse strand, counting down.
AGAAAATGCCCATATACATATTTCACAATAGTCTGCTAGTATTCCATCATCAACTTTGATTTATGATACACAGCAGTAATTTATTCAGCGTGTTAAAATCTGGGCTTATTATTTCCAGCAGTGCTTCAAATAAATTAGCAAAGTTATAATTGAAATGAAGGAAAAATTAAAAACAGGAATACTAGTTCATTGAGAAAAAATCAGCATGCTGAGCTTCGCTGATGGCATTGCAATTCTTTCAGAGATGAAGGCATATCTGGAGAGAATACTGAACTATAGTGCAAACATATGAAGAAATAGATAGATGAAAAATTTATAATCAGGAGAATATGGCTTGAAGATTAATGTAAAAAAAAACAAAGTGGAAGAAATAAAAAAATTAGAAACGCTATAAAACTTGGGTAGCAAAAACTTCCAGAAGTAGAAAAATTGCTTTTTAAAAGCAGGATCACCAGCAATTGAAGACACAAGAAAGACATTTTAAGCATAAAAGCCCAAGCAATGAAGACATTATACTTGGAGTCTACTGGCAGGCTGAAAGTAAGGAAACAATTTACCAAAACATATGATAGGAGGATGCTCTTATGTGGTATTGAAGCATGGACAATAACAGCTGTAGAGTAAAAAAGAATGGAATCAATGGATATGTGGTATTACCAAGAAATGAAAATTAAATTAGCAGAGAGATCCTCTAACGAAATAGTCCTACGAATATTTGGAGTATAAGTATGATGAATACTCAGCGAAGAAGTAAGACAAGCTTAATGGGCACATTTTCTGACAAAAGAGCTTAATAAAAAGAATATTGGGGAAAGAAATAAGTGTGATGAATTGAAGAGGTAGACCAAAAATGGAATGATAAATTAAACCTTGAATGAAGCCAAAGTGAATAATTATGTAGCAATGAATCTGACGGTGGAGGAGTGTGTATTGGAAAGCTGCTGCACAACAATCTTCGGCTTATGACTACCAATGATGCTTCAAATGAGAGAAAATTAAATAAGGAATTCTTACGGCCAAGGCTACCTATTCTCAGTTTTGAAAATTCCTTACTAGCATTTATGAATGGTAATAAACTGTCATGCAATAAAAATACTTACAAACCGTTGATGCTTTCTCATGTTAGCTTGCACGATTAAATTTTATTTTCAAAGTTTTGGCTTTTTCATTTACATTACTTGAGATCTTACGAGAGGCATGATTAACTATGGGTCGGAAAAGGAATGAATTTAATATAAATATAGCAAAGGCAGAGGTTGATAAACGATTCAGCCGTATTCCGTGAAAAGTACTTGCATAAATGTATACAAATCTAATTTCACCTGAAACAAAGAACTATTTCTCTGGAGCAATATTTGAGTATTGTCAATGGTCTATATCCTATCAGTTGCCTTGCTTTTTTAACTATTATATTTCATAAAATAATTAAAATAATGGGTATATCAAGTTTGTTAGAGATTTAGATGGCCTTAATCATTATGTAATGACTATAAAGTAGGTTTTTCAGTTTATTCTTAATACGGGTGCTTTTACGACTAGTTACACGGAGTTTAGTAACATGACTTAAGCATGCCTTTCCTACGTACTTATTTCGTAAAAATCCCACCTTCACCTCCTCTTGCTTGTAAAAATATCTTAATAGCATTTTAATATAAATGTTTAAATATAAAACGTGTAAGGAGTAGGCAAGATGATCATTAAATATTTTTACTAGTGACTGCGAGAGTCAAAAACGTTCTAAATCCAATCAACTCATTTCTGTCGTTCAAAGGATGCTAGAAAAGACGCCTTTTCTGATTTTTATAGTTCGGCATAAAAAACTAAACAAAAATACAGATGATTCGAAGGGTACATTTTTGCATGTAGGTATTACATATTAGTTCAGAATATACTTAATATAGTTAACTTTTTCAGATCTCGAAACCGGTAAAAGTGTCATTGTCCTTATTGAAACAAATTTTTTGAAGCAAATTCACATTTATTCCATAAGAGGTCGACAACCAACGTGGATGGATGCCGTAGTCTACTACTAATTTACATTCCAAATTATGAACAACTTATCTGTTATTCAAGATTCTAAAATAAGAATACGTTTAGAAAATGCGCTTGCTTTTTTCTTCTCATTCATAGCCCGTGCTCTCCACTATGGATTCAGGGAAAATAATCCTCGGAAGATAGTATTCACGTTTAATTCTACACCATTAAAAATTCAAACAGCCACCGGGATGTAAGTCGGTAAATAACGTCTTAAGCATAAAAAAATGATGGGAATCGTTAAGTAAAGGGCTATAAATGAAAATGTGCGTTGGTGCATCAAATATTCACACTGGGCTATTATCGCGAATAGAGAGTGGAAAACATCCTTTTTACAATGTCAAAAAGCCAAAAAATATCACTAGATGGCTTTTCTAGGACTTACACATGATATAAAGCAAAATGTACGTAATCAGTCACGAATATGTAAGCATATATGACAAATGGGTGGCAAAGATATACATTAAATAGGTATTCTGCATGTTGTTGAGGATTAATTCGCTCTGTTACCAATGTTTTCTTGAGGGCTGTGTGGAGAAAAAAGGAATGTGAGTCTTATTTTATCAATTAAGTCGGGCTCAAGGAGATTATATTCGTTGACTCCGGTGTGAGTTAATGGAATTTGCGCAGAATTTTGAATGAGAAGAGTAACTTTGTAATTCCACATAAATTTTAATGAGATAAATTTATGTGAAAAACAGGTTTACCTACTCTTCACATTCAGAATTAGAAAATATTCATTTGATGAATAGATATGTACACAAGTTTTCAACAGGGCCGACAAGCATGTAAAAACTGCGTCTTAGTTTCTTCGGTAGAATCTAATTAAGCTATCTCACAGCAGCTCCCGGCAATTAACACCTCTTCCTCCGTCGCAGCAACGTGATCGCCCGGGTGGCACATTCGCATTCGGCGTGATCCACAACTATGCTCGTTTACGGCGGTCGTGTTTGTGCACACTATAATTCGCTTGCCAATGAAGCATAGGATGCCATGGGGTCCTCCTCACTCCCCCCCTAAAAGTGAATTAGCGGCCGATCGATGGGACTCAACCCGGGCAACTTCCTGCAGGCGACGCGCGCGCCTTGTCATGCAGGAGGTCACGGGCCACGATGCCTCACTCACGGCGCGGCTGCACGCTGAACCCGGGCGCGGCGGAGGTGCTCTCGGAGTTTCTTCAGCGGCGTTGATGGTACCAAACTGCCCTCGCCCTTCGGGGCACTGATTGCCTAATTATCGCGGCCATTACTAGATCGCCATACTCACCCAGCCGTCCCACGCGAGGTCCATCTCATCGGTAAAGCTGTTCCTCTCTGGTTGACACGCATTTTACGATGCAATTTCATGATTGATTGAGCATCATAGGATACCAGGAAAATATTTATTCCTATAGAAACCTTGAAACCAAAGTTTTGAACGACTTTCTAAGTTTCTTCAATATTTTACCAAAATCCGGCATAAAAAGCAAAAAGGTTTTTCCGAAAAACAGTGGAAAATTCCAAATATATTCAACAAGCAGCAATGCATAAAGGCATTTGTTTTTTCATTTTTATAATTTATAAACTATTCAAACCATTCTATTTATATTAATGTTATCACACGATGTCATATTAAATATAAATACAGAAAACTGCAATCCAATGATTTGCTTCTAGGAAGAGCAGTCTCTCTGGGAATCTAGATCTCTAAAACAGTTATTTACTCCGGCCACTTAATCCCTATTTTCATGTTCACTAAGATTTTATTGATAGCATAAGGAGTATTGTACCAAATAATTGGTCGGCCCATAGAAATTTGTACCAATAATTTCTCAGTACTCAGGGCCAAACATTTCCTTCGTATAATAAAGAATTTTAAATGTTAAGTACCTTTCAAATCTTCGCATATGCTGATACAAGGTTTGCCGAACGATACGGAATAATTCACATTTATGATGCTGAATGTGATATACCTAGCGATAAGATATTGCTGGTTAATGAAAATCTTCCAATTAGCTATTAATGTCTTCCATTAACACCTGAGATTCCGAATCATGTATGACCCCGCTCAACATTGCTGTCCTTTTTAATGATTATTTACCGGTTTCATTTAGAAATATGCTCTCCTTTGTAAAGGCTTCTTGGTTCAGAAAATAAACTTTACGCTCTTATTTTGATTATTAAAATTATTTTAAATTTAATGAGCCTTACCTCTTATAATTGAACTAATATCTACTATGTCTATTAAAAACTGCGAAAAACTGGAGAAACTGCGTTAACTATTCCAAATCTTTATTTATTTTCCTAAAACAGAACTGTATCTTTTTATTATTTAGCCAAACTTGACTAACTGGGCAATACTAGATGTAAAATCAAATTTAAAATTTTCACAATCAACATATTTTAGATTGACAAAGTTTAATACATTGCATCTTCGTCAACCATTTACAATGTAAATACGTAAACATATTTTGGTCACAAGATAACTATGTAACCAAATATCGAGAGAACGTAGATTGTCACTCATTCTCCTGAAATTATTCCACAATACAGAAGGTTTATTTGAAATATAAAGTATGTGACAGCTCTCAAAATAAATATAAAAAGAGGGAAATAAGCACACTCTGGAACATTGGCTCCCCATGCAGAGTGAGATTTGGAGAAACAAACTCTAAAGGCAGTTATATTCTCTCTTGTAAATGTCAGAGTTCCTTCCAGGTAAGAAAAAATGCCATTCATTTTTACGTCAACAAAGCAAATGTTAAATGTCTCGCGAGGATTCACTTCAACGGTTCAGTCAGATAGCCATATCGGGGAATCGGAACAACCGCATGTGAAATTTAAAAGATTATGGATGAATCGATTTCATCCATAAGGAAGTCATTGGTTCCATGGGAGCTCTCATTGTTAGATGCGGAATCAATGCATGATAAAAGTTCAAGGACGCGATGTTTTATATGTTAAGGAGATTTGCTTTTGTTTTGTATTTTCCTAGGATTTTCACAACTCTCTAAATAATAATGTATTACTACTTGAGAATGAATGAATCCCAACCAGTTTGCTATACATGTAAAACATAAACCTAAATACACATGAATAGGATGCCAAACTTAGATGTTTTAACTCACTGACTTTTTTCTTGGGTCCTCCAATACGTGTGTCATAAGAATAAATATTGGAAATTTTAGAGATTAAAGAAGAATAATGAAGTAAAAAACTTCTTCGTGTTTTATGATTTAACAAATTTTTCAATGAATAGATAGCCGCTTAAAATAACTGCTCAGCAGTAAAAAGTGTGATTAATTGATAAAAACATGGAGATGAAAAATTATATGCTCTTAAGAGAAACCAATATAATATACGAATATACTCATAAGTGAACACAAAATAGTTCTGGTAAGATTTATAGTGAAAATTTTATATTTTACGAGCGGAAGGTACCCGTTGAAATTCAACGGGTGTGAAAAACGTTAAACTTATTTTGTTTGCAAACCGCAAAGCCTGAAGAAAAACTGTATGAGTGGTTATTCGAGGAGCTCGTAACCTATCTTGTATGTTGTGTTCATTGTAGTAGACACGCTGACCGCTTTCCAGGTGCACGGAGAAATGAGGACTATTGGTCCACTTTCATGCACGGGAAACCCAAAAATAGGCCAAACAAACTCATTACTACTTATATAGCAAAGGTTGATAGATGGTCACCTCATCCGGTTCTCTTGAGCCGTCTCCTTAGTGATTAACAGCTTGATCGCTTCCCTTTTGTACAAACATATATTTGCATTCCATTCCTTTAATTCAGTTGCACTATTCAACGTTGATATGTGCGTTTAGTATCTTAATCAGGATTGGACAGAAGGGTACAAACCAGAGGTTGACAACGTCAAGAGGAGTATTGGCAGCAGAAGCCATGTTTATTTGACCTATGAATCCTCCATCACCCGGACTGTGCCTTCGGCATAATCATTGGTTTCGTTTGTTAAATAACAAATATATGGTGATTCTTAGTGTACTTGTCGATTTTCATGCACGGATGTCGTTATTTGCACAGAATTTCCGTTCTTCTATCGGGTAAGAAGCATGTAGTGACGTCATTATAATTTCCGCCATCTTAAAACAGATTGAAGGTTCGAAACAGATGGGTCTGTCATTGAACCAGATTTAGAGCTGGTTACCCGTCCATATGTTGTGTAAGGATGAAATTTGTGCGGATCTTAGCGTAACCCAAGAAACACCACGGGGAGATTCTCATGAGATCGCTGGTGGGCATGTCTTTGACAATCCAAGTCTAACCTTTGTCGTTTTTCTTTCAAGGGCTCATTTTCTCGCAAATAAGACATTCATTATGCTTTAGAAGATTTTTCCGAGAGGTTACTCTTTTTTCTATTAGGCATGTTGATGGATATATTTTTAAGTCCATGGAAAGGAAACACAGCGGAAAGTGAGAGTCTAGAATAGGCAACTCGATGATCGAGCGAATGTACCAAAGTTAACTGCACTTTAACACTTTTAAACATATAAATAACTCGCGACGTTAATGCTGTCGGAATTGGTCTAAAAACAGTTCGCAATCGTAATGATAGGCAGACGGTTTCACTACGTGTAATACATCTGAGTATAAACGATAATAAACAACGCCGTGTTTGTTGTAGCAACAGAAGCATTATTACAATTGATATTCGCTGTACGTAAATATTCTTGCACAATTAATTGTGTATTCTATGAATTCCTTTATGTGTAACGTTTACTACGTAAGTGTTCTCTCATATATATGCAGTGCCCCTATGAAAGCTACTTTGAGAATAAAATTGAAGAGTATGCTTGTTGTAAATAAGGATTGAATTTATTGATTACCCCCTGAAGCAATCTATCATGGGGCTCTTAGGACTCTGGGCCCTTCTGATACAGATTTTATTTTTATGTGCTATCATGGACCTGCAAGAAGACGTGATATTTAAATGCTAGAAGCGTGAATATCTTTTGAAAAACAAATCTCTGGTTGTCAAGGAAATATGCTATTGTTGATTTCAGAGAAAAATGTTAGATATTTCAGCTAAAAACCTGAATTTTAGGCAAATTCGGAGCGTAGAAGAAAATCGATTGAAAGAATTAAAAACTTCATTTATTCAGCCATCCGATAAAAATAATCCCAGCCCTATACCTTGAGTGGAAGTACTTTTAAAAAGCAAAAGATGAAACCACTGCACCGAACGCAAAGCTTGCCATTGACCACCAGGGGGACCTTCAGGGGGCCTTTGGGGGCCCTGAGGGCTTTTCGATATAGCATATGTTACAACCAGATATGTTTTCTATCTACATGCCAAATTTCAGCTCAATCGGTCCAGTAGTATTTGCGTGATGGAGCAACAGACAGACAGAGACCATTACATTTTTATACATATTAGTAAGGATCACACCCTTAACCCTGGAAAAAATAGGGTTTCGGTTAATTGAACCCTACAGTGTTTGTTGTCTACCAGTAACAAACATGTGTTGCAAATTTCATCAAAATCGGTCCTGTTGTTTAGGAGGAGATGTGGAACATACATACATACATACATACATACATACATACATACATTGACTTTTATATATATAAAGATTACAAAAAGGAGTAAATGAGATTTTTTAATTGAATGGAATTGAGTACATGAGAAATACATGAGACATACCATTTTCGCCTGATGTAATATAAAATAGCACCCCATTTACACGAAAGTAATTGCAAAATGCTTCATCCCATTTTAATCTAATTTAAAATGCAACCAACTCTAGACTCTTGGTCATAATTTCCCTTTGTAAATCTATATCAGTTGTTAGTTTATAAAAAGGGGTTCATGAAGAACCCTCAGGGTCGAGTCATCTATAGCTATCACTTATATGTTTTATGCTTTTGAATTTACAATGGTCGAGCATCAGCTCCGTTATACTCCGTCTCAGCGAAAGAAAAACGTAATATGTGGTTATAGGTCGCTATGGCTTATTATTTTGTGAAACGCTCCAAGGAGAACAAAAAGTATTGAAGATTCGAATGAATAGGAAAATGATAAAAAAATAGAATGATATTATCTGGTTTACCACTGGAGATGGTATAACGTCTCTCATCGAATGGAAAAACTAGAACACTCATAACTTTATATCTCATGTAACAAATCCTTAGGCTTCTCTAGCGTGTTTCCCGAAGAGTTCTTTGGAAATAGGACGGGAGAGCTTAAAATCCTATGCTAGATTTATGGTATCTCCATTACAAAAGGACAAAGAGAAATCAAACATTTTTGAAGAAATAAGAAAGTATTTAAAGGGCTTTTGGTCAGAATATTTTCTTTAAAACTCTCAAGTTCCGATTTTACATATCACTTATATGTGACAGTATTTTGATGTGACAATCGAACCAGATGCATCATTCGAAGTTAATCGGGATAAATAAATTGTATTAATGCACAAAATGTGCGAAAAAGTTGTATTGCTAGCACATGGGAATGGGAATGGTTAAAAACCTCTTAATGTCGCGGGTGCAAATCTTCTTGCTAAAGAGTTCAGGAGGGATGCGTTTGTTTCAGTACATTATCTGAGGTCCAAAATATTTAATAATTCATAAATTTAAAATACAATTTATTTTTACTAAGGCCTTTCATTAAGAAACAAAAGTAGGCCAAAATATCCATACAAAATAAACCACAAAGTCAACAATAAAAATGAGCATAGTCAAATGAAAGCTTTAACTTAGTAATTCAATATGAACTTTTTTACGACCTAGATTTCGACTTATGAAGTCATCATCAGTTCGTTCATCATGTCATTCACGTCGTCATGTGGTCAGGATCCATAAGTCGAAGTCCTAAGTCGTAAATAAAACTCATATGGAATTACTAAGTCAAAGCTTTCATTTCACTGTGATAAGCAGGTTCGACCAAGTTTCGCCTGACAAAACCAGTCATAAAAATGAACCCTGATGACGACAGAATAAAAGTTTCGACCTAATTAAACCATCAAATGGTAAAATTAGCCATTTTCCCAAAAATGATTGAGTTTATACTTCATAATGGAATTTTGATTATTTTAGTTGATAACCACAAAGGCTACAAATAAAAATTATGCTTCTTGTGGCTTCTTGTTAATCTTTAAATAGCGTGCCCTATGATTTAGAAAGGTCCAATTCACTATAAAAGAGTCAATGTATATTCAAAATAAAATATGTCAGTCATGTTACTCATGAAACAAAGGTCGGAATCATTTTACACTGAGTTACAGGATGTAAAACAGAATACCAAAGTGTAAAGTAAAATGCTAGTGTGAGTATCAAATACATGAATTACAGGAAGAGACTAACACAGGTCTCTGAATTCATTTTTTAATGTGGGTTGAGTCGACGGCACAAAATATTATTTTAACCCACACTCTACGATGTGAACCAAAACTCCTTTCGCCAGACGTTAAGAGAGTGACTGTGGATCAAATTGAACGCCCTTCAACCCTAATTCTGAGCCTGTTAGTGCTTTAATCGCGAGAGATACCGTTGTACTGACGCCATAATTGCGAAGAGGTTGTCTCCTCCTCGCTAAAATCCATTTCTTACCTCTCCACCTCCAATCCGGCCTTTTCCCCGGAGAACTATCCTAAACTGCGAGGTATACGATAGACATTGTAAGAATTCATGGCATACATTCCGCGCATGGAGAGAACGCCCACTGAATAAGTAAATTGGCCAAATACGGCCGTCTTCTGTTTATTTCAGCGTATTTCACCTCCCTTTCCCTTCCCACTCTTTTCTCCCTGCATTTAGCATCGTGCACGTTTCGTCTCGCGAAATTGTTTTTGGCACATCTTATTTTTTTTTTCTCCATCTCCATCTTGGTTTCCTTCTAAAAATTCTTGGGGATAGGGCATCTGGAAGGTATCCCAGGAAGTGAGAGACGATGTGCGGGCTATGTGTTGAATTCTGAGCACCAGCGAAATGAGGCCGATCCTCAGGTATCTTCGGTGCCTCCGAGCTGAATCAATGCAAAATTTTAAGCTAATGATTTTACCATTTTCCTTGTTTTAGCATTTATCCTACTTTTCACCTCCTTTTGGGATGAATATGTTGGAGATGTGCATCTCCCCGAATGATAGGTACTTCACAAATCTAAGAAGGGAACTCTTATTGGCTCCTTCCTATTCTTGCTTATAGATGCAAATATCTTTTCTCTGTAGTCACAATGGACGTTATACGAAACAAGAAACTATGATGAAATAAACGCCGATTTTATTAATAGACTGAATAACTGGTGTTCTTTGTCAGTAACTGAAATACAGTGTGCATAAAATGACATGTATTGGCAATGTCGATTCTTACGCTGCAAAACGAATGTAAAAGAGCAGTGCGATCTGTTAACATTAACGTATTTTCCATATTGTTTCATTCACTCCACAAAACCTTCCACTGTTCTTAACGAATAAATAAGCAACAATAGATTATAGATATATCATACTTATATCAATGTATCATACGCTCATCTAGCAAAGATTCATCATATCTATGCTACTATATTCACAATATTTCCGAAGCATTCCCTCGTTTTAAATTTAGTCTCGCAATTTCATTCATTCCTTTAGAAAACCTTCATTTTAATAATATATAGGGTGTCAGAAAAAAGGTGCACTGGCTCTACCTTTTCGGATTTCGGACGCCTGAAATGGAACAAACAATTTTGGATACATGCTTTGTTAGCATTACATTCTGAGAGGAAAAATATTGTTATTATGTCAAATATCAACCGATCTTATCAATTCTGATACCGTTACGATCAAAATTATATTGATAATTATTTAGTAGCAGTAAATGTTTAGAAAAGTTTACAGATTTTTAGCAAATTACCATTAAAATTTTGGAGAGGCCGCCATTTTGAAACGGAAAAGTATAACATTTTCAGTCAAATCTCAACCGATCGTAACAATTCATTAACCGTTGTTATCATAATTAAAAGTATATATGTTCCGTTTCCAGCAAAGTTTTCGAAAACTTAACAGGTTTTTTTACAATTTACTATTGAAAATTTGGAACGGCCGCCATTTGGAAACGGGAAATCATAACAGTTTTTATTCTTTTTCCTTGTAAGATATATTTGAAAGAAACACATGCAGATAAACATACGCCAAACGAAGCGGAATTTGAAAAAAAAAACTTATTCAACATTTTATGTTCCATTTCATGTTCATAATCCGAAAATGTATAGCCAGGGCACCTTTTTTCTGATATCCTGAATGTTGTACATATTTGATTAAACTTTCAACATGTTTTTATCACACGCACAGTGATAGTATCAGTGAAAATAATTGTGAAAATATATCAGTGACATTCTCACGGACTTACGACCGTGTCAGGTTCTCTATTTCAAACAACGTTTCGATGCAGATGGATTTCACTGGGATAATTCGCCGGGAAAGCATCAAATACTACATTGTGAGAACATATATTCCTGAAAATAATTAACTTATTAATACTCACGATAAAAGTTTGATTAGTGACTCTCGAACGTTAAAACTGGTGTAAGAAATGAGATAAAAGTTTATTTTGCTGCGTTCAATCCTGAAATTGCATCCATACGAGTCAAGTTAAGCGTACTTAAGGAGGCAGTTTTGAAGTGCAAATTAGAATAACGCGATCTGGAAATCTACAGGACGAAAGCTGTGGCTTTAAATGCGGCAGCGTAAGGCGTTTCAAGCGGAAGGTATGGACCCGGGTATGGAAGGTAGGAATAGTATACTACTTCAAAATAGAGGGCAACGATATCGTCGCAAAGAAGAAGTTCTCTCATTTAAATATCATTGTTAAAATTAGAGTGACTTCTGCCCTTTGTTAATTTTGGATCATACTACGGTGAAACGCATGAAAATACTATTAAAGACGGATGGTCGTCGCTATTCAGAACAGCCCGGCTATTTTATTTCGACCCTGACTGATATCATCTGCCGTTCATAAAACCAACTAGCGCCCAAGCGAATATAATAGCGACTTTCGGTGGCTATTCACTCGCCCAGAATACTAAATAGCCACTGGATTGCTATTAATATTGGAAAAAAGCCAACTGAGTCGGAATTATGGCGAATAGCGCGTTGGCTATTTCATTCAGAATAGCAGCCTTTAGCTCGTCTTCCAGTTGGCCGACATTTACCTTCATTTCTTGTTTCGCATAGTCTATTAGGGGCGGTCATGGACCAACTTTTTTCGAAATTCTAAGTTCGACATACGGCAAACTGTAGCCCGTAGTACCAAAAGAACAGAGAAAAAAATTTGTTTCGGTAGGATGACTTCCTACGGTGCTGCCGAGGTCCTAGATATGGATGGTAGGCAACCCACAACACACACCCACTATTGACTCTATTTCTGCTGTAGATGTCGCGATTCAAGCATTTTTTCAGTCGATGCTGTACCAGTCATGTTAGGAATTGTCGAGGTAAGCCACAAGGAATGGATGATGACGTTTTTATACAATAACTTGTCTTAAAATGCCAATAGACGTGAAAAACTGTGAAAATTGCTTAATGTATGACTTATACCTATTATAATTTGCCGCACTCGCACGGGCATACGACCCCTTCCCTTCCCCTCTGCTCTCAAAAACCCCCCACTTATCCCATGTCCCGCCCACGGGCTCGTATCAACGATACTGTTCTGGCTAAAATATCTACGACAAAGGGTTCCTGTGTTCAAAATGTTGCAGCTCTTCGCCCACCGTAAATGTTAAGATCGAAGTTACAGGCTGCACCGTACGTAAAGAATTAAAACGTAACTCATGACAACTGCACAATTTGAAGCTATCTAGTGGAATAATTTATGCGCCTCGACTGCCCACGAATGTCATTTGCTTATCTCGCGGTCTGACGAGGCTAGAATCGCGTGTTTTTGAAGATGTTATGAAATACTAAAAGTGGGTGGAGATGAAATAGTGGCAAGAGAGGGAAGAACTTGATCCATCGGCCCAGATGATTACGCAGGTTGTCGCCAACAGAGTGGAGCAAGTGTGGAACGACGCGTCTGGACCTGCTATCTCAAACCGCGGTTTTCTCACTTTAGTTTTGAGATACTTTTAGAAATGTAGAAACATTATAAAGAGAGCAAAGAAGGAAAAGTCACATTTTATCCAAAAAGACTTTAAACAGTTTAAGAAAGATGTTAAAAGACTGAATGATTCTGCTCAATTCAAGTGTCTTCCAAAACTGGCCAAGTGCATCTGTAAGGCAAGGTTAGTAATTAAGAAATAAGAAATGCCATTTCTTTTGGACCAAAGATCAGCCATGAAGCTAGTGATTGGGGCCTTTATTTGAAAAGAACATAAAAACACATAAAACAGTGTGTCAAAGGAGAAATAAAAGTGAATAATAATCCAAAAAGTTCATTCTTCAGTTCAACGAACAAATTCGTGAGGTCTTGTGCGTCACCGTCTATCTTGAATAAGTATTCTTCCGGGTCCATACCTTCTGCTTGAAGCGGTGTTTGCAGTCTCATTTTAAGCGCAGATTTCATCACTAGGTTTCTAGGTCGCGATTTTCTAACTCACGCATTAAAACTTCCGCCTTATGTATGCTTAACTTGACTCGTCTGGAAGTCATTTCAGCATTGAACAGCAAAAAGAAACTTAAATCCCACTTCTGACGCCAGTTATAACATTCGAGGATGACCAATCACATTTTTATCACAAAAAAAATATTTATTTTCGGGAACTTAGGTATGTTTACTCAATAACTCTCACTGATTTATCTTGTGCGGTACTACAGTCGTTATCCTAACCACAAAAAATCCAATCTTTATTTGTTTATTTTCCTCGTTGCAAAGTTTCAAAAAATAATTCCGATGTTTCCATCAATAAATCCTCTGGAAACCTTGGGAATAATTTTCGAGAACCTTCGCGAACATTCCATGTCACGTTACAGTATATATATAAATAGTATACCCTGAGGGAATGGTAACCCGTGGTAGGCATGATGGTAATAGTCAGATTGGAAAATTTATAGGCCTCCGATTTGCATCCTCCACGGGAATGAATTTAGTTTCATCTTCTTATGCGAGGCTTAAGCATGGGATAAAATTTCTAATACTTGGGATAAAAGGTCTGCTATACTACTGCTGAGAGAATGAAATGGTGGCCAAAAGAATTTGCCAAATTAATTTAATAATTATGGACGAGAGCAATTGACAATTAAATTAAATTAAAGATTAATCCAAACTGTCATTTGTAGAATATATTTTGGCTTCTATTGACTCTATGGATTAATCTTCAATTTAAAGTTAATATTATTTTAAGAAAAGTGGTTAAGAAAAAATAAATATTTTTTCTGCAGTGGCTTCATTTCACTATAAAATGACAAGCTGTTGTGCTCGAATACAGCAAGTAAGGAATCTAATGCTGACACTTTTATTTCTAGTTTTGAATTACTGCGAACATTTCCATTAACGGGAGAGAAATAGAACTATATACGAGGATCACATTTGAATTAGTATTATAGGAACGTTTGAATTATCTACTTTTTACAAAATATACTCTGCTGAGCAGTTTAAGCATGCCAGCATAAATACTTTCTATAAAATATATACTTAGCTTTCCACTACCTGAAAACTGTGACATAATAATTTACTCTCAAAAGTAAACAGCAATAAGCTGTAATAAAAATTTAACAACAGTTTCATCAATATGACTGATGTATAAACTTAAATAAATATTGAAAGAAGGCTGTTTGCTATTATGAACTTATTCGTAAGTATCGGGGAGCAAAAAATCGTCGGGGAGCAAAAAAGAAATAATTACTGACAATGTGATGCTTCATTTTTAAAATGAAGACTTTTCTGCAGCCATTTTTTAAACGAACGCAATGGAATCCATAAGATAATGGATAATTATGTCCATTGATAAAACTGGACCACAATTTCCTTTATACTTATACTAATTTAAGTACATAAAATATAAAAAGTGTCACATATGTATGCCTTGGATTTGGTATTCTTCATGAATTGTTCCTACTCACCTCTATCTCAAGCATGTGACATTGTTTCCCTCACTCAATTTTCCACCTCATCACTCCTCCACACACACTTCCACAGCTCCATCCATCCATTGCCATCTTGACTGCTGAGGATGCATCCGCGTTAAGCAACATGGTTGGCATTTTTTGTATGAACTTTCAGTTTTCCTGAGGAAAAATGGAGTGTTATCCTTGATTTATTTACTGATAATTATTTCGAGCATAATGACGTATGAGCAATTTTTAATTGAACGTGAGACAATTTATAATTCAAGAAAAAATGTCAATTAATGAAACAACCATCAAGAGACTGGGTTATTAAAAGAATAATATAGAAATAACATGAGGTAATGTAAATAGGAGCAAAATAATTCATTATGGAAATATAAACGATTGGTAAAGAATAGACAAACATCCATTTTACACGAATTGTAAAGTTCCGTAAGCTATATAAATATAGAATTCTCAATTTTACCCTTTAGAAATGTCCATATGCGAGTGTAGGTAATTAAAACCTTTATAATTCTAAACACCACAAAATAAATACTGGCTATTATGGGTCCTTGATGTTACGAAATCGGATACCGAATTACTCTGTTAAGCATGTTAATATCCATGTTCATGTCAACTTAGACCGCATTAAAAATGATATAAAAATAATAATATTTAGGATGAATGGGGGATTTGTTTTAAATATGAGAGACATGGCTTAATATTACAAACATAATTAAATTTAAAACGTCATTATTATATTTCTAAATTAATCATATCTATTTAGAAACAGTTTTAAACGTATTCATTTAATTTTTTTTCTCAGCAACTGCTTCATTCTCACAATAATCAATATTTCAAACTGTGTATATTACTGTTAGCTTGATGGGTTAAAGAAGCAAACTATTTAAATAGGCTACGACAAATTTTAACTGCAATAGTATCCGCTGTAACCAGCCGAAACACTTTCACCGCACGAATTTTTGGCGGTGTCCCCATAATAGTGCACTTGTATGATTTAATTCAAGTTTAATCATAATAAATGAAGTGGAAATGAAGAGTTTAATTTATTTTTAAGGTCAAGCTTTTGCTATTTTATGTCGTTACTTCTTCTGGTTAAAACAAGTTATAATGCAGAAACTTCCGATTAAGATAATATAAGAATTTTGGTTAAAACTTTCTATTTTAATTTGGGCAGCTATTAGTCATGAAAATGAAGTTAAAGTACCAAATTTATCTAAAGTATTACAGGAATTTTTTCATGGCCACTTAGTTGAAATATAGGCATTCAAATTTCGAATACTTATTAATACGAATATATATTATCATTTGGCATACACGCATTGGATATGACACAATCGTATACTTTTATTTTTAACAAAAATTGGCCACTCGGCTCTAAATTAAAACTAATGAAGATTTACTGACATCTCTTTCACTAACTTCTAAGAATTTGTAAACATATATGCATAATTTAAATTATTATAAGCGTAAAACAAACGAATGAATACTAAAATCGATACGATGGATACATACAACTACGACAGGTACATTCGTCTTTTTTCTATTGTTTATTGTTCTACGCGAGTGAGGCATGAAAGAATAAAATATATTTATTGACAGAAATAAACTGAAAATTTCAACTCAAAATAAATAAAAAAGGTCAAAATTCAACAACAAAAACATATAGAGGAAACAAGGCAAATGTATATGAGAAGAGGATGTCAACAACTATAGTGCCAACAGGATCATTGTAAAGTCTCAGGCCAAACGTAAACCAGATTTCAAATAAACATTGGAAAGCGGAACACAAAATATCAAAAATAATTTCATATTGACATGTTTATATGCGTTGATTAGATAGTAATTGCCTGATAACGTGCTCATGTTTCCTTTAATAAACATGAGCCGTTCTCAACTCCGTTATAACATGTAAATATTAGACTTTCCAGATACTGAATATATTGCTCAAATAAGTATTTGCAGTACACAAACGCATCAACTATTAATTCTACTTCGCAAGCAGTTTCAAGGTTATAACCCCTTTTCCATTTAGTTACACTATTTTTCAAGGAAATATGATGGATGTTTACTCCGTCGTTTCGATTTCCTTAATTTTCAAAATTTGTGAGCCTGACTCCTCTCAAAAGCGTGAAAAGTGTAAAAATGCCTTAGCACGTAACTTCTTTGCCATTAACTAGGGATGGATAACTGAGAGTGCAATTGGACGATGAATAAGTTCTGATGCATCCAACATTAGCCAGCAGGGACGCAAAAGTCTAGTACTCAGGTTGTTTTACGGAGAAGATTGCTTATTTCTACGATAATATTAGTATGAGAACGTCACATTTCATTGCAGATTCTAAACAAGGTGAAATGACCACGCCACTGCATGCTTCCTTGACTTGTGGGATATAACCGTCCATAAAACTTGCCCATCGGGTGATGGCCCATCATTCCTCGTTAGCGGATACGGCCGTTGTTATAATTATGATCCTCCAAACGCGTATTCGGGAGGAAATTCGTGATTGCTGGATTATATGCTTCATGCACGGATGAGTAACCGCTAATTTAAAACTTCTGCCATTAAGAGGCACCGTTTCTACGGACATAGTGTCCGAATTTAGATACGAGTTTAAGATAAAATAGTTTATTGAAAATGTTTCTCGAAACAAATATTCATACTCCTAGTTTATTAAAATGCGAGTGAAGTTAAAATTTCAATTTAAGTCTATTGAAAATTTCTCATTTCAATTTGACATACTTTTTCCAAATTATGCATGCTTTGCTTCTATTCCCTCGACTCCACTTCCGATAAGTTAATGCATAAAAGCAGGCTCTTTAGTGTTAACTTGCGATTTCATTCATATAAAGACAACCTATAGTTAAAGGTTGGTCTGAATAGAGACGAGTAAATATCTGCTGCATTTTTACAGGCGCAGGCCCTAAATATACATATAAATAAAATATAAATAAGATGATTTCTTTATTCATCTCAACATAACTCTTACTTCACCAAGTCCATTATTTATATTCTTTTACCTCCTTCCCCATTTCCCCAACATCCTCACTTCATCAACATGCTTCTTCATCCGTTCAATCCTTACACCAACCCATCTCCAACCTCAACCTCCAACCCACTTACTCTGCCCCCTCCTGATTTCCTACCGTAGTTTGCGATCATAATGACACTTCAATGCATTTCAGAATAACCGTTAATGTGAAGGATCTGGAAAAGATATTTTAAACTCGAAAGCAACTCAAGCGCAAGGAAAAAAAACTATGAGCTGAATCATCACAATGTTTCCCATCTTCAACAGAAGAACTAAGGTGTATTTAATCTCGGAAATACGTGAACGATGATTTTTTGCTGGAAAGAATTAAAAGTTGTTCAATGTTTTACAAAACTTTCGCTTTTAATGAATAAATTAAAAATCATTTGGATAAAAACATCCGGCCATGGGCATTCTTTAACATTTCCGTCCAGTCTTATCCAAGTTTTGCATACATTGTTACGATAAAATTCTCGGTGTGACATGGCTGTCTGGTGTCGGGATGTCATTTCCGATTCACATTTGCCTTTTTCCGCGGGATATGAAATAAAAATTGATAGCTTATGACAGTTGTGCCATGGTATAAAAATTGACGTATTAGTGCGACAAACACTTTGGAAATAAGTGAGGTCCACAGTAAAATACGTTATTAAGTTTTTTTGCACCCAAATTTAAACCAATCATTTTTGTTAGCTGTCAACTATGAGGGATATTCGGAAAGTAAAGATACTAAATTATTTCTATCGCACTTTATTATAAATTTTACTAATTCCGGCTTTTGAAGGAATTTATGATAACATTTCCATCTTCTGCAGAAATGCATTTAGCGAGCTCTCGGAACGAGGTTTTTAAATCCCGCTGAAGTAGAAGTCTCCTGCCTGCGTTGCTGCCACTCAATTTTTCTTGTGATCCTTAGTCAAGATTTTCGGTCTTTCTGTTGTCGTTTCATGAAGATCTCTACTTGACATGCATGGGCATTGTTCATGATGTTCATCAATGATTAAGCGCCTGCCTTCTTGAATCTGTTATTCAATCTTTTTTCTTTCTTCACTGACGACAGATGAACTTACACTCATCTCATCTTGTGCAGGACATCTTCCTCACTGAAAATCACGACATTTTGCCACGTTTGTTCTGTTTACCTTCATCGCAGTCAGAACCGAAACGCCGATGAATTTTGCCACAGTCTCTCCTTTCGCGTGCAAAAACACGAATCGCATTTGGAGGGATTTGGAATGGACTCCATTTTATGGAACCACTTTAAACTTACATTTAGAGGACAGTGTTGTCGCAAGAAAGTTCAGGTAAATATTGTTTCATCATGCGTACTCTTAAGTACCACATCAGTGCTACTAACAGTTAAAAAATAACTTTGATTGCCACTTTATCAGACTCTTTATTTTTGTTTTTTGTATTACTTTTTAAAAATCAGTATATCTAATTACAGGATATCCCAAGAATACGATTCATCATATTTGCTGAAAAAAGCAAAAAGCATTGGCATAATGGGGATTATTCGCTCCGGCCAAAAATTGCGCCTATTGGCCTAATTTCGCCGCATACTTGAAATTAATAAAATCATATGTTCTACAGAAAATCACTCCGTATTTGAATTAAATCATTCATTGATACAGCACGGATTGTCGTTTCTCTATTGTCTAGGACAGGATAACATGATGAATAAATTCAAATGTTGATTAAGATGGAAATTAGGCAGCATGACATTACTTCATGTTATTAATAAGGCACGAGAAACTTAGAAGAAGACGTTCATTCAAATGCGTAAATTTTAGTGTTGCGAAATAATTTACGCAAAATATAATGGCTATTAATATGAACTTCTTTTTTAAACTTTCGATGCCCAAAAGTATAAAATATGGTGTTCTGTGCGTGGGTAAATTTTTAGATATTATCAGTTGTTTCCTTGAAGCACAAGACAACAAAAAATTGTAAAGTAAAAAATAAGCCAATTTTCTTGAATTAGCATATATTTGCTTCCATTGCTGAGTTTAACCACAAAGACCTGAACATAAGTTGGGCTAAATTTCGGAAATATCCAAAAGTAACTTTTAAAGTTCCTCTTGATTCGGCTATTTAGTAATTGGACTCTCTGCTGAAGTTTCTCCGGTGACGCTGGGGTAACTTTTTTCACTGCACTCTCTTACATATAAGAGGGTCTTTTATAAACGACGCGTAGGAGATTACCGGGGGAATAGGACTTTTAAGTACCCCTAAGTTTTAAGGTATAGAGTAAAAAGCAATAGTGATTCGATAAAAAAGTAACGCGCTTGGTCTAATTTCGAAGCTAAATATATATTTATAAGAAAGTCATCTCTGGGCTTCCTCATTACCGAGCCCCTTAATTGATTTTAATTAGTTCCATCCTCAAATTCCAATGATCATACGCCAACTTGTACTATAAAACGTAACATCAATTGGAATATAGAATTCTATACTAGAATTCTTTCTTCAGTGTTTGACGTAAATATACTTTTTTGACAGAATTTTAGCAATTAGCAGTTAACGGTCGGTGATAAAATATCAATCATTCCGATTGGAATGAAAATTCATTTGTCCGGAAATTAGTTATCGCTAACAAACAATTTCATCGGTTTTTGCATGAATTTAGTTTCGAATAACCCCGATTACATTAAGTAAATATCCTATACGTACAAACTCCAGCGTGGTCCTATTATTCACCAAATATTGTAGATAATTTAAATCAGTTTGACTAATCCCTTATTAATAGGGCTAGTAACCCATTTTAAGCCCCCTGAGTAAAACGAACGAAACGTATAACGAAAGAATGCACGTAGATATTAACGAAAAAATTAGTGATTTTGATATGCTATTTGTTATATAGATTCATAAAAATGATACCTACAGACTGATAAGATTTAAAATACCTAACTACGGAATAATTATTATCTATGGAGAGTCAGATATTCATTTTTTTTGGAAAAAAATTGCATAAAAGGAAACAATATTCATTTCCTGATAATGATATAGTGGTAGGTGAATTATTAACTTTGAATTATCGTTGTGTATGTACAATGATATCATAAAAACACACAGTTCCAAGAAGAGGGCAGGCAAAAGAAAAGTTAAGACGTACATTATTTGGATGTTAATAGGGTAAATGAACCATATGAATACTAATGTTTCGTTCAACATCACCTTGATAAACTTAGCACCATGTTAATCAATAGTTTATGATTCTACTTTGAGGTAATTCAATTTTAAAAAGGCAGGAAACACTTAGTATTTCCACACGATTTTGAACCGCGGTTAACCTATTAATATCGTATGGAAATAATGTTTTCTTTCTTTTTTAGCACCAAGGAATTCTACTATACCATCCTTTGTGGTGAATAATCGGCCTATATTATATTAATAATATGATATTTGTATATTATTCCACGATGCAAAAGTAATCTCTGAATCGTTTACAACCAGATAATAATAGGAGCACAGTAGCATGCAGAATGAATAGGAGTGAGCCAAAGAATCGTTTGATGTGCCACTGGCTTATAGCTACTTATAAAGTGCAATGGTCACAGGTTACCGTACAAACGTTTTGGTGTGTGCACTTAATTCCAATGTGTCCACTTTGGCACAGAAACAAATGAAATTCTTCACTTCTATATACTCCATTACCGACACTTAGTCAGGACGACTTTTTTCGCGTGAGATCTAAGTTTGAATTCCAGCGATATTTTTAAAAATAAAGATAATAAACGAAAACATAACTAAGCAATTAATGGCAAATGCTAACATTGCATAGATATAAATTTAAGTTGATTACGCAGAGATACTAACTATAGTGGAAATTCAATTGCAAAAAAAGAGCCAAAGCCCGCCAATCTTTCACATGAGCAACACATTCCGTGCTCAGGACAACGGGAGAATTTCACAGGGCACTACGGAAGGAAATGCTCACATCACGTCGGTCCCAAGAAAAAAGATGAGAGTTGATTTGCTTCGCTACGGATTAAAAATTCCCATTTCGTCTCTTCAGGAAACCAAATCATCGCCAACTGAGCGAGTCACCCATTCAAATTTTGGAAATCATCAATTTCTCCTCCCTTGGAATGTGTGCACAACATATCGGCGATTCAGAGCGTCAACTGAGTGGAAATTGCTGGGTGAATTTTTTTTCGTGGACGGGGGAAAGCGGAAAAAAGAGAAAATGTGTTTGAGGTTTTATGTTCAAAACGCTCTCTGGTTATATCTCCAAAAAATTCCCCCTAAATTTACCAACTTATTTAAATGTAGTGGATTCCAAAAGGGAGAATTTTTCCTTCCCAAATGCGAAAGAAAGATAAACTCCCTCGCACGCTGGAACAACAATGACTCTTCTGAAAAAGCTGATCAAAATCCCATCTCTATAACGAGGTAAAATAAAAAGCAAAGAGAAAAAAGGAATATGTACTCGGAATTAAAAGCCTTGGCAATCCCTTAAAAAGAGTTAGGTGGTGATTGGTGTGGTATACACAGATAAATGTATTCAGGACAACAAGAAAATTCGAGAAAAAACTTGACTCAAATCCTTTAGAGCTGAATTTTCTTCATCAAAATACTTATTTTAACAGGAAAATTTTTTTTTATATTTTAAAAATAACAAAATTGACGTAGTAAAATATACGATCTTATGATTACTTTTATAACCTTTGACACAAAAATTAAACAAGGTATGTCAATATTTTTTTCCATGCAAAGCAATCCTTTACTATAATCTATGAAATTAATGGTTAAACAAGGTATACATCATCATATAAAAAATAGTATTGATAACAGTATTTTTTTATAGTCGATAACACAAAACTTTAAACAAGGTACATCATCATCTACAAAATAGTATTGGAAACAGTAGTAGTATAAGTAACATTGTATCATCACGTATAAATTGCTTTAAGTATCTGTTCATCACGATGGCTAAAATTACAAATTGGATGAGAGAATTACATAGATAATGATAGCCATGATTCAGTGAGACAGTAATGAAGAAAGTTGAAAAAAAATTATACTTATACAAGTTAGGTCCTGATAAGCCAAAGTGGCTTGTCAACATGTGTCTTTTGGACAGTTTCAACAGTAGCAGCAACAAGCAGCCACGCATGTTAGTTATTTCTAAAGAGCAGATATACATTTAGTATCATTCATTGACATAGATAATTAATTCGTTTACCAACCCAGAGACCACATGTGCCAAAGACCTCTTGCCATGGAGGTTTAAAATACTTGGGTACCGACAACCTGTTCATTCGTCGCTGTTGCATGTCAGTATTAATCACACGTTGTTTTTTTATATGCTATCGAAGAAGTTGT
This sequence comes from Pyrrhosoma nymphula, assembly GCA_963573305.1. Classification (NCBI taxonomy): domain Eukaryota; kingdom Metazoa; phylum Arthropoda; class Insecta; order Odonata; family Coenagrionidae; genus Pyrrhosoma; species Pyrrhosoma nymphula. The sequence continues at coordinate 102,941,655 of OY754337.1, read as the reverse complement.
CACAAGTTAACATATATATTTACACAATTCTCTTAACGGCAACAAACTTTGATTCTCATACACTTTTTTCACATTTTTCTCCTTGATCATCAAATGCACAATAATTTTATTTTGTGAGATAATAATCTCCTTCAACAAGGTGGAGTTTATACCGCCCCATACCGTCAAACCACGACGTATTACGGCTTCAGCTAAGCCTTGATTAATTCATCTTTTCAACTCATGAGGAAAGGAGTACTTGAGATTTGACATTTGAAACCAAATACACCTTAGTTTGTCACATATATAGATGATATGATCACTAAAACTAAATTTTTCATCTAATATTATTCCCAAGTATTTTAGGTGTTTAACTTGAGTATTTGGTATCGACAATATCTTCGGTGAATTGAGTAGCGAATGCTTCGCAGATATCTTCGACATTCATGGTTATCCTGAAGTTTTTAATAATATGAGAATCAAGTGATTGTTTTTTTCGTAATGGTTTTTTTTGGCGCAAATTGCTTATGGTCTCTTTTGTGCCTCCTGAGTAATGAATTCACTTTATTTCTTTGTGCCTCCTGAGTAATGAATTCACTGTATTTCTTTGTGCATTGTAATGTAGTTTATATATCTCATTAGATGTGTTTGATTTACACTTTCTGTACAACATATCTGTTTCCTTAATTACTGAATAAATGATAACAGTCACCCAACACTTCTGGAACGAATTATTTCCAGTGTATTGTGATTTTTTAACTGTAGCTTTAGTGTATTTGTCGTTCCTCGTATCCTCCGGAGCGTCCTGAAAGCTTCCCGAAGGTATACAATAAACACAAGGACGGGGCCTATGTAAGCGCGACACCACGAGCGTGGAATCACAACCGACTTTCTCGAGTGCTGCCGTAGGCACTGCTGGAACACAGAGTCTATTTGAACAAGAGCAGCTGGAAGATCGGCTATAGTACAGACATATTTCACTAGTGCTACAAGTAATTGGAAACCAGTAACAAAAGAGAGAAGAAGTATATATTTCGCTGTGATTAAGCCGTTGTCAAAGTTATTTAAATACGTCATAAGATTGGGCGAGTGTACCTGCTGTTAGGCTGTCCCAAAAATTTTTTTTTTATATTTCAAAAACGTCAGTCAGATTCCGATGACCCTAAGGTGTACAAGGAAAGGCAAAAAAATATTTTAGAAAAATGCTCAATAGTCAGGTTGCGAGAGAGGCCTAAATACTAACTTCCTTAATTTGTCGTATAATTTCTCGAAACGGTCATTTCTGGGGCAAACACGCTTAGTTATGATCCTTGGGGCGAAAATTTCGTCGGTTTCTGCGTATCTTCCACCGTTTAGGCTTCGCAGCCCGCGAGGCCTGGCGCCGAGGGTGGCGCAACGCGGCGCGACAGGCGCCTGCCGCCGCCCCCCTCCCCTTTGGCCCTTCTGGAAATGTCTGAAGTCAGTCTGCTGCAGGGCAGCAGTTCGTCTACGTCTCCGTGCTGCTGCGCCGTGTGTCTCTCTCTCGTTGGGCGCTCAAGAGTCTAGAGCGCCCGATTATGATGCCATAGTGGGAACGCATAGTCTAGAGTCTAGACTATGCGTTCCCACCATGGCATCATAATTGGGAGACGTTGATCAAAATTGATGAGGATAAGGCTTTCTTGCGACACACAATGCTCCTAGGTCAGTTCTTAAGAATTAGTTGTTTGTGTGAAGAACGACAAATTATTCGTTTAAGAAATTAAGTGGCAGTTTATAATAGTTTATTTTTTACCTTCCAGAGCGCGTGGGCTACAATATTTCTGTTCTCGATAGGGCACTGGCCAAGAAGAGGCGCTTTTAGAGAAACGGAGGGCCAATGTCGATAAATACGAGGAGAAGCAACGAGAAGAAATTAAAAAAACACAAAGCTACTGTAGTCGACCCTAATAGTTATTAGACGCTTCTCTCGACAGTGAGGACGATGAATTCAAGCCCAGAGTACCAGCACGCACCAAGAAAAATCGTGTTGTGACGCCTTTTGTAGCTGCATTGCTAGACTGTGGCAAGTTGAGCGTTAGATAGGCCGTTACAGTTCATCTACATCTACATATTACCCCGCAAGCCGCCTCAATAGGCGTGTGGCGGGGGGTGTTAGGACACCAGCCGTTTACATATAAAATGGACACGCTCTAATGAAATTACGCCTAGCATTTATTATAGTCCCTTATTGTTCGGGGGAAAAACGAATTCCCATACCTATCCGTTCGGCAAAATATCTCTCTTAATTTATCGTTTCTGTCGGACCTGGAAATATAGTGGGGTTCTAATATGATGTTCTCCGTGTCGCTCTGAAAGATATCTATTCTCAATTGCTCAAGCAATCTAAGCCTAGCGCGCAGCCTCCGAGTCTCTAGCGGCTCCCAGCCTAATTCGTTTAACATCTGTGTAACGCTGTCTGTACGCCCGTAGCTGTTTTTGACGAATCGCGCAGCTTTCCTTTGTATTTTATTAAGTTCCCGGATTAAGTCTTTCTGCACCGGATCCCATATGCTCGCTGCATATTCAAGGTGTGGCCGGACGAGTGCGAAATAGCACCTCTCTTTTACTTTTTCATCCGAAAATCTTCCCACAATACGCTTGACGAATCCTAGCTTTTTCAGAGCTCTGCCACAAATATTTCTTATATGTGCTCCCCACGATAGGTCCGAAGTTATCGTAACTCCTAGATACTTCAATTCATCTGTCGCCTTCATGTTAACACCATCCACAGCATATACATGGGAATAGTTGGTCGACCTCCGCAAGAAATGTACCGCCGTGCATTTGCTCAGATTAAGTTCGAGTCCCCACTCTTGGCTCCACACATGAACGTTGTTTAAATCCGATGATAGAGTTTCAAAGTCAGAGTGATCACTAATTTCACGATAGATGACAGCGTCGTCCGCAAATAGACGTATTTTACTGTTGTGGCAACCACCCTTATTTCCAAAGGAGAGAACCTTGACGATTGTACATTGAGTCGGTCAACGATGCATAGAACTCGTAACCAGGCACGCTCCGAGATTGCTGTCAGAATAAGAGAGAAAATGAAAAAGGACGTCACTCTGATTGTTCACTTTGTCGGAAAAATACTGCCAGACCTCACACGGCAAGAAAAGGTCGACAGAGTCACCGTTCTCCTGTTAGAATGTAATATATGAGTTTTTAAATTATTCAACTTAATGATTAACTTCAAAAATATTTCGTGAGGCAGATGTTTCCTTATTTTCGCATGGGAAAGCGACCAACTTCTTGGTGTGCCCAAAGTTTCATCTGAGATTGGGAAGCTGGAAGCTTCAGCCTCATTTCAATATGGAACCTAACTTTGGTTACAAGGGGCGTGGTTTTTGATACCACGTCCATCAATACTGGTATTCATAACGGTGCTGTGGCTTGCCTTGAACGGTTACTGAAAAGAACGCTGACCCACTTGGATTGTCGCCAAAACGTAGGGAAATTCGTGCTGAAGACAGTGTTCGAACACTGTGTAGGAGTTATAAAATCTGAAAAGGTGACAATTTTTAATTTTTCCTCAAAAAATGGCCCACCTTTGATCATCAGGATTTTCACACAGGAATTTCTGCTCCATACATAATAAGGATCATAGGATATGAATCTGACGGCATAATCGAGATTTGTTCTTTTCAACTGCATGTAAATAGACTCACATGCATTTTTTCACACGAATAGACTCTGTATATTTAGCATCAAACATCGTAATCGAAATATTTTCTTTACAAACAGGAATACCAACCTCGAGGGGACTACAAATATTTCCTAAATGTGACCATCATCTTTCTTGGCGGAGTTCCTCCAACAGGCATCAAGTTTAGAGCCCCTCTACCCACCCACGATGCTTGGTGGATGAACCGTGAAATTTACGCTCTCTTAATGTTTATCGGGGGGCGTGGTGGCCTAGTGGGTAGAGTGCTTGGATACTGATTGAAGGGTCCTGGGTTCAAAGCCTTTGGACGCCCCCGAACAAAAAAATCCTCGGAGTGCGAGGTGGCCCAGGGAAAGGAACTGGCCCCCCTACCCTGAATGGGTCCGGGGTGAGCTCTATCCTCAACTATCCAAATCAAACTTCGGGTTGAATCACTGGAGTGAGTAATGTTCATCTTTGGCAGAGAATTCCTACAAGCTTCACCGTAACACAAGTAGAAACTGAAATACTTATGCGCATTTATATGGAACGTTTACGTGCGGTAATGGTTAACAGCACCAGTCACCAGAGCTACCTTAAGAATTTCTGAACAAAGACCCTAAATATTGGGAGACGAGAGAAAGCTATCAAGCTGCTCGACGGCCCATCAAATAAAAATATATTTTACTTATCGCAGAAAATGGTAAGCCAGAGAATGAAGAAAGAGCTTGCCCAACTGAAACCTGACTTTGTTTGATCATTTTTTCTGCAGGAAAATAAAGTTAAGCTTGATTGCATTACGTAAGTGTCAACATTATTTGGTACAATAGACGAGTTCAGAATTCGAATTTCAAGTAGAAGAAGGCACCTCAGAGGCATGGCAAGTGAGCGTGGAGGAGGGGGCGATAGGGGCCGTCGCGCCGCGTCGCGCGCCGTACCACGTGGCGCCACCCTCGGCGCCAGGCCGCGCGGGCCGCGAAGCCTAAACGGTACAAGATACGCAAAAACCGACGAAATGTTCACCCTAGTGATCATAACTTAACGTGTTTACCCCAGAAATGACCGTTTCGTGAAATAATACGACAAATTAAGGGTGTTGGTATTCAGGCCCCTCTCGCTACCTGACTATTGAACATTTTTCAAAACACATTTTTTGCCTTTCCTTGTACACCCGAGGGTCATCGGAATCCAACTGACGTTTTTGAAATTTAAAAAAAGTTGTTTTTTTGGGACAGCCTAACCTGCGGTGACATCACACCTGACGCAGGATAACGAAGACAGGATGATAGTTTGGAGGACAGTAAGCCCAAACCTAGGGGTCATCGCAACATGGGAGAGAGCGGTTCGCTACGTAGGGAGTCCGGACGTCACATCTCGTGGCAGAACGAGGGCACGATCTATGGACCACCAAGCGCGAGGGCATACGATGCATGTATTAAATGGACCTATTGTCCACCTGCAAATCACTTAAGGGCATTCGTGCCATGTACAAGGGGTTTTGTGTGTCAAGTGTAAAGGTATTTTTTATTTCATATTCAATGATTATATATTTTTGGAAGTGAAAGAGAAATCTCATGTCAATCAAGTAGAAGTGTAGGAATTTTCAAGTGTTAAGCAGCAGAAATAAATCTGTGAGTTACGGTGTTCGTCATTTGCAACTGCCATTGCTAAGTGCAAGCTGATGGTTGCTGATGGTTGCTGACGGGAGGTCCAGGGGAAGGAGTATTGCTGGAAGACAGTAAAGAGAAGGAAAAGCAAGGTGATACTTTTGGCGGCCAATGTAGAGGTCATTACTATCATAGTAAATTTTTCATTGTGCCACAAAAGAGTATAATTTACCAGTTACAATGTCCATCTACCAATCGGTAACTCATTATACATTGGCTGTTAAGCGCTAAAATAAAATTTAATGCGAATAATATTTTGGCAATCTTTAAGTTGAACCTTTTTCCTTCCACTAAAACTTTCGAGTGCAAACGTTCCGATTAATAACTGATCCGTAGTTAGCAAAAGTGGTTTTTTGCCACATTGTAGTTCGATGTGGAGAAATATTCCTTGATCTATGGTATATTTAGCGAATAAGTTATGTTAGTCGATCTTTAGTGTTATTTCACTAGAAAGCAAAATAAAAGGTTTGATTTTTAAGTATTTTTGCTAAAAGCCTCATTTTTACAAAAAGTGACATTCATGTAATCAACGGCACAATTGTACAGCTATCTGGCTTAAAAGAATAATGCAACATTTGTATTCAAACTGAATTTTTGAAATCAACTAAAGAAAGACATGCCAAAAAGATATACAAAATATGTATGGGTTATCGGTGCTATGCTTTACAACTCCTGGCATCTACCTACCTCTGAACGCTATTGTTACAAATCGACATAATTTTCGACGTGGTAGTTAAACATTCCCATGACCATATTTATCAAATTCATTATTTATCGATTAGATCCTTAAACGACTCTCTCCATATCCGACGAATAAAATTAACGTAACTTGCAAGTTGAAGAAGAGAACGACAGGTATACCTAGGGACGCATGGTCGTATTTCCAGTTTCACTTTCTGACAATCGAAACCCACCCCCTTCCCTAACTCCAACCCCGCTTTTTGTAGCAGAATTTTCTTATTCGTAAGCCGGATGTCATTAATTGCCGTACACGTGCTACCCTAGGGATTGTTTGCTCGCATCCTGTAACACGGCTTCCGGCCGAATAGTTGCGAAAGGGAGTTTCCGCCCCTGATCAGCTTATGAATTCAGATTGAATACTCAAGCTTCTCTTCATGCCAGGACGATTCAATTTCCTGTGTCACTCTAGCAACATCGACAAGTAATAAAAAGAAATAGATATTTTTCCACGAAGCTGTCTTCGAGCGATTTAAATGTATCTTCATTCAACGAGGTTGACCATGACTATACTCCTAAACGTTTCAGCGAATGATTTTGCTATAATTTGTCAAAATTTTATCCCAAATAAAAGAATTATAGAATGATCTTCAAATCGCCAGGTATCACAAGTCGCAGAAAATTGACTCATTACCGATATAAGACTAAATTCTCTATAAATTTATAATCGATTTGATCACTTAAATGTTACATTATCCATAGCTAAAGTATTTCAAGTGCAGGTTCTTATCTGAATTCATCGACATTTAAGAGGGCTAATTATTTTCCTGTGCCGAGTATTGCTTTCCATTAGCTGACAAGAAAACACGGATCGACATGTACCCAGAATTGCTTCTCCTTTTCCTCTCCTAAAACATGACATACTATCGACAAGATGATGAAATTTAAAAGGTAATGGCTGAGTTACAGGATGATTTCTCGGTCTAAAAAAGTTTTTTTTAGAAATAAGGGTCCTACCTTATCTAGATTATTCGATGCGATAGACAATTTTTAACATGACGGCATAACATAACGGTTAATATTCATAAATTTATTGGATTTTGACGGCCATCCCAAAGAATAGTTTTACCACAAACTTCTATTAGCAATAAGCATATCGCCATTAAATCCTGTTCATGGGATATGCTGGTCTGAATTTTTCTCGGATATAAGGCTTTAAGCAGTTGATCATGCCGCATGGGGATATAAAAATATTAAGCGGGCTCAAACATTTTTGGAGGTATACTTCTGGCTTTAAATACGAGAAATTTATGTGATTAAAGTACAAACACACGAATTAAATCTTTCGACGAATGACTGCTGATGCTGGAGCCTTTAAATCCTTATCGCAACCATACTTCAAACATGACATTTTGAATTTTTATCGAAACTGTAGTTGGCAGTACGTTAATACTCCAATATGTATGTAACTAATATATGTATATTTAAGCCAATTTTTATAGATTTCCAAAGTCCTGCATGGCTTAAGCCAATATGAATATGTATTTGCATAGAAAGGAAACCAATATAATCTATTGGTGCTGTGGTACATGAATTCAAATGGTAAGTGATAAATCAATACACAAGGTTGAAAGGCACGATACTAATCATAGTCAGCGTGTTAATTGCATGGTAACTAAGGGCAATTTTAACTAAACTCAACATGCAGTGATTTTAAACCGATTTATAAAGCTAATTGAAAATAATGAAACGCTTCCCCATACAAGGGCACCCCTTCACTTGCATCTTGCCACTAGCACATGCCTCTTTGCGGTCCAAAATAGTGTTCTCACGTCTTTGCATGTGAAAGCTGCATAGTTTTTGCTTAAGAGTCATTGCAGGTTACGATAAACTGTCATCAGCAGAGTATAACGAATAATCCTTTTGAGAGATATGGCATTTAGGAATTAAATATCAACCTGCAAACTGACTACACATCACTTTGGGTCAGTAGAGAGTGGACATAAAGCGATAACTACAGGTAGTAGAGGTACAAAAAAGTCAATCGTTGCACAATTTTAGTTTCGAGTTGGAAGCGTTTTTTTTGCATCAAGTCCAAACATCAGACGAGCAATATATGGATGTTCATATGGATAAACTATTTGCGCAAATATTCTTGAACGTTCAACAAGACCCAGCAGTGCACCCAACGGTTGAATTGTCGGAATGCTTATTTTGAGCAATAGGAAAAATGTGCAAAACTACTATTTAACTGCATAAATATTTTTCCCAATTGGAATTTTTCTCTTGTCTAATTTGCACCCGTCCAATTGTGAAACTTTTCTTGCGAAACAGCCTGGACTTAAAATTCTTATCTGTTCACTTTTCCGTTTATCAGTCTTGAAGTTTCCTCTATTATTTCATTGAATATCAGAAGAAATAAAAGAAAAATTCAAATTTTGTATTCCTCTCTTCTCAAATGTTATATAATGACGGATGAGGTTAGAAGCACTGCCAAAATGTCTACCAAGATTTTAAAATCAAATATTCGAAAATTTGAGACTAATTATAATGTATAATTAATAATAGCATAAAGCTAATAGCCATAATAATTATGGGGGACATCTTAAAGCTTTTTTTGAATAATTCAATTGATTTCGCTGATAAAGGTGTGCTAGCTTCTCGTCTAACGTGCCAGACTAGGCTAAGAAAGAAAAAATGAAGCGATAGAAACTGTCTAGAATTTGGCTTTACAGAAATACTCAACAAAGGACCAATGGTTTTTTAAAATTCAGGCAAAAGATTTAAACAATGTATCGCAACTCAAATGTACACTCCAACGTGGATGAAAGTTTATTCAGGGCAAAAAAATATAAATATTTAAAGTTGCATTTGACTTTTCAGAGAAACTCTTCAAGAGACCAACGGGATTAAAAAAATTCTAACACAAAATCTAACAATTCGTAGCAAATTAAATTAACAAAAACTGTATTCAATGCAATCAATAAACGTTGCCTGTGACACGGCGAACGTAGTTTGAAATTGCAAAGCTAATAAAGCCACTGTCCACCTACTCTCTTGGTTCCGCAAATATCCACACTAGATTCTGTGCGACCTACCAAGACGGAGGCAAGGTAAACTAAGGGATCGGATAAGTTTGGACAGGGCAACTGTTCCCTAAACAGCCATTTCCCGCGACTTGGAGGATTCTGAATAAGAAAAGGGGTCCACAGGTAGGGGCGACTAGTGACCTCACCGTCTATAGTTTAGTCAAAATAAAATTTGAAATACGGGCAGTCTGCTTTGTGTACTTTGGCCGCGGAAACAACTCCCAGTTGAATTAAGATATCGCGTTACACACGGCACTCTAAGTACACGAAGAGTAGAGGACAACGTACAGTATGTCGCAGTGCGGTATTCCGCTGTTTCTCCCCAGTTCCCCCCAGTGGACCAATACTCTAACAAATTTCCGAAGTTAGCATCATCGGGGAGTCACTCCATGACTAAGGACCAGGGGCTGTGTACGACTAAGAAAGGGGTATTTAATGTCACACACATTCATCTCTTCTCTAAGAGGCTACAAGAACATGTACCTGATGGTGAATAATAAAATCCTGCGGAAATCAGGTAACCTACAAATGGTATTAGGCTGAAATATGAAATGCAGCAATGTCGGATATCCGAGTCCCAATCTGTCGAGGTTCCGTATTATATATTGTATTCCAAAGTACATATGTAGTTTGATATCTGCATTATTAAGCCAGTTATGTATGGACAGTAATTTAACTTTTCGTTGCATAATCATAATTTCTAATGGTTATTTTATTTGATTCTCCTGCTAGTATGGGGTCATCCCTGCAGATATTTTTCTGCAAAAATGTTTGGAGATAATTGGAGAAAAGAACTAAGAACAGCAACTGTAAAATTAAAATAACTTTCATGGAGGTAAAAAGAAACATTTTATGTTAAGTTATTTCTTCAAATTGATTGTTAATGAATATATACGTTACACTATGGAAAGGCAAATGAGTAGCTAATTAATTTAACTACCTACGTACACAAGATGATCCTTCCGTAGGTTTCGAATTTTTTATTGTCTGCGGTGGCCTCAGTTCTTTTTACCGAGATAGATTGTTCGCAGGGCTTTCGACAGGAGCCCGGGCACTTAGACCTTCTTGGTCCAATGTGCCAACCCCATGCCAGTTTGCCACATGTAGACAGGGGACAAGAGTGCCACGGTGAAGGTATGATTGGTCAGCCCATCTAATTTCCGTCCGGGCCCAACAATGCTTACTTCGGGGATCTTGCGGGAGCCAGTGTTTTAATGTGGCTGGGCCCTTGCCCTATCACCGTGGATAATTGAGTCACTACTCCGTATTCCACGGCAAGAAGAAGTAGAAAACGCACCTTTTACGAGCTAAAGTAAAGTTTAGATGTTTTTAATAGAAAAAAAATATATATTTAATATAACTCTCGAAACTGATATTGAAATAACCATTATGCATTCAATTTATGAATACAGATTCCACCAGGATACGAGAAAACCGAAGAAAAACTTCCATTTTAGAAAAAGAAAACCAACCAAAAAAGCAGAGTCTGTTTTGAAGTAATCCGTAACCTTTTTTAATAAGTTAAACAAACTTTTGGAAACCTCTGAAAGGATAACCACTATGACATCACATCGCTTCAGAATTATAATATTCTTCAAATGTGGAAGGGATGGATTTTAGTGGAGTGCACCTGCTTATGTTTTCTCTCCGCGGTGTTTTACAGACACTGAAGTGAAATAATAAAGGATTTGTATCCCCGATTAATCATAACAGAGTTTTTTTAATGTGTCACACAAAAAAGAAGAATTAGATATAACATACTGATATGGAAATGAATAACTGGCTAATGAAAGAAAACTCAAAAATGAAGAAAGAAAAACTATAGGTAGATAGGGCTCGGCACGTGTTAGAGTCGGTTAGATATTCTCTGACTTTCATTATAACCTACCTCAAACCTGTAGATTACTCTAATGAATGAAAATGAATGAATATTTGCCAATCTTGGAAAAGTTTATTATTTCAAATATAGGGACTGGAAAAAAGATGTATTCAAGAAACTTTTTTGCACCAGGGACTCAGGTAATCTATATATATAAAACAAAGTCGAAAATCGTGTTAGTTACACCATTTATAACACGAGAACGGCTGTACCGATTTTAATGGTATTTGGTTTTTTGGATTCGTCTAAGCCCCTATTAGCAGAATGACCATTAAAAAATAGTAAAATTTCACGGAAAAAATTAATCTTGATATTAGGGATATTATTTAGGAGTTGGTAACACTGCAACAATTGCCCAGTCGGTGCTAAGCCCAGCTCAAGTTGACACGTCACTACGTCACTACCGTATTTGTAAACAGATCACAGACAACAAGCAAACATTTAGGTTACCGGTCAATTTGTTTGCTTTCTTATTATTATGCCTCGACGCAGAAGGTCTAATCTTTCCCAAGAAACCCGTAATGCAATTAGGCTTCGGAACATTGTGAATGAATCCACCGAAGAAGAACGAGAAAACGCACGCGAAGAGCGCCGCGTTAGTATGGGCCGGCTTCGAGCTTTTCAAACCGAAGAGGAACGAGAGGAAACCCGTGAAACGGCCCGGTTGGCAATGAGAAGTTGTCGAGCTCAACGTAGAGATCAACAGCGACATAATCTTCGGCGCGATGCCTCAAGTGTTAATTTGAATCGAGCAGCGTGTCTATACGATTGCACAATTGATTACAGCTCGCATCCTTTCGTTCGCATTGGTGAAATGGACGTTGTTTGTGAGCATTGTGGCGCATTAAAGTTTGCTGGAGAAACACCTGGATTGTGCTGCCTTACTGGCAAAGTGAAACTGCCATTATTGACTTCGCCACCTGAGCCATTACGTTCATTGCTTTTCGGTGAAACACCAGAATCACGACATTTTCTAGCGAACACTCAAAAATACCATGGCTGTTTTCAAATGACTTCATTTGGGGCTAACATTGTCCAAGAACCAGGATTTAATCCGACATTCAAGGTAATTTATCTTGAAGAGAGACAATGTTCATTTTATTTAATAGATAAGTATTTTCAATAGATGACAATTTGCTCAAATGTAGTTTCAGTTATGGGTGAAAAATTTTAGGTCAGTGTATTTGTGTCCAAAATAAATAAGGCGTGCTATCATAAAAAAAGATAATAAATGAGTAATATTGATTTCGCTTTCGACAGATTCAAGGCCAGATTCACCATCAAATTGGATCATTGCTACCTCTTGAAGATTCACAGCATAAATTCTTGCAAATATACTTCATTGGTAATATGGAGAAACAACTTGAACGACGTGAAGATATTTACTGCATGATACAGCAATGAAAAGAGCAATTCTCCATGGTCTGCAGCAATTACTTCATGAGCATAATGCATTAGTTAGGCTGTTCAGAACGGCGTTGGAACGCATGCCACACGAAGACTACAAAGTCGTGATCAGAGCAGATAAACGACCAGCTGGAACACACGAACGAACATTTAACGCTCCAACATTAGACGAAGTTGCAATCCTGATTGTAGGTGAAAACGTGGAAACACGTGATATCGTGCTTACACGTCGTGATACTGGGCAGCTGCAAAAAATATATGAAACATTGCAATACCCGCTGATGTTTTGGCAAGGAGATGATGGATATAACTTCAATATTAAGATGATAAATCCATTGAATGGTGAGTATCAAACAGTGTTGGGAAAATTTTAATTGTAAGTGCAATTAAAGATTAATTATCTTCATTAATTAAAAAACAAGATGATTGAAAAATGAAATGATTAACGCCCAACACTGGAATCAATATCCTTCAATAACGACGCGACTTCTAAGATACTAATTTTACTGTTTTTATTTCAGGAGAGGACACTACAAAGAAGGTTAGCTCCATGAACTATTATGCATATCGTTTGATGATTCGTCAAAATGCTGACAACTATTTGCTGCGATTTCGGCGATTGTTTCAGCAATATTGTGTCGATATGTATGTCAAAATCGAAACGGAGCGACTAAATTTCATTAGGTTTAACCAAGCGAAACTGCGCTCGGAGGAGTATATCCATTTACGCGATGCAATTAGCACCGAAGGAGATGCAGCTAATGTTGGCCGATTGACTATTCTACCGGCAACGTAACTTCAACTGACAACAAACATAAGAGTTGCATTGCTGAACGATCCCTCTGCTGAAGATTTCTCCAAGCAATTGTTGACTATCGGTAATGGCCGTGTTCCTGTCGACGAATTGAGCGGATTGATTTCATTTCCTCAGAATTTTTGCAGTTTCGTTTCATCGAAAGATGAGCTCATCAACAAGGTGTTCCCGAACATGATTAATAACCACAAAAATCACAAATGGTTGAGTGAGCGAGCAATTTTGGCGGCTAAGAACAAAGATGTAGATGACTTAAACTTCGTGATTCAGAATCAAATCGTTGGTGCTCTGCACTCATTCAAATCTATTGACTGTGTAACTAACGAAGACGAAGTCACCAACTATCCATCTGAATTTTTAAACTCCTTGGATGTGCCTGGCTTAGCACCGCACAATTTACAGCTGAAGGTTGACTCCGTGGTCATGATGCTTCGAAACCTAAACCAACCAAAACTATGCAATGGAACGCGTTTGGTGATAAAAAAACTGATGATCAATGTGATTCACGCGACTATACTCAAAGGAAAATTCAAAGATGAGGAAGTTCTCATCCCGAGGATTCCTATGATCCCAGCCGATATGCCCTTTGAGTTTAAACGAATTCAATTTCCAATTCGTGTTGCATTCGCGATGACGATTAACAAATCACAAGGCCAATCGTTGAGTGTTTGTGGTCTGAATTTAGAAAACCCATGTTTTTCTCATGGTCAATTATATGTGCCATGTTCACGTGTTGGTAAACCATCGGCTTTATTTATTCTTGCGCCTGATAACAAGACAAAAAATTTTGTACATCAAAATGTTCTTGACTCAGGAGAATAAATTGATAGTATATATACGTTGAATAAAAAAAATGTCTTTCTGATAAGCCATTGTAACACTAATTTTTGTAGTTTTATAGAATTGTTACCCTTATTTTATTTTAACAATCCAAATAAAATTAAAATCGGTACAACCGTTCTTGATTTATAAATGATGTAACCAAACTGTCCATTGATTGTTGGGCGGTACGAAGTTCGCCGGGTCAGCTAGTACAGGTATAAAAAACAGGTTTTTTACAGGTAATAAAAAACATTGACATTGTCTATCGATTCTAAGCACGGGTATGAGGTTGGGGGCAAGTAGATATAATTAACATCGTAAGAACAGGAGTCGTTTCTCATGTAGCACATAATATTAACAAGCACATCATTTTAACGGAACAACCTCAAGCACATCATTTTGACGGAAACTAAAATCAATTTATATGGATGTAATAAATTTGAAAATTTTCAAAAAGTGACATTTAATTGATTTCACTCTGGTTTGCAGCTAAACGGACACTATTTGCTGAAACATATCTGACAATATTATTCAACGTATTTCATTTCTGTTAGAGGGCTATTTAGGAAATTAGAATTATGAAGGCATAAATCAACGTGATTGCTTATTTTTCAGCAAACAGGGAACTACCCGGTTTTAAAATCTCTCATTAAATATTTTTCTCAAAATGAAAACCGAAATAAGTGCGTGTTCTCATGCATGACGCTCTCGTCAACCAACCGACATTTTGAAAAAAAAATGCAAAAACTGAACTCTCAGATAAAATAAAGCTAACGAAAAGGTGACGTCATCCTGCAAGTAAAGTTAAAACAGACTATAAAACTGAGGCAATGATAGTCTATCAAAAGTTGCGAGCTTAGAAAAAAATAGTTCACACGTTGACAGACATATTGTTCCGCTGTCAATTTCATTTTATTGCGGGAAAACTCTTAGCATCTAGTTTTCGGTCAGAGATTTCTCAATTCAATTGGCGAGTAAATGGGCGTGTGACGTGGATTTCCTCACCAATTCTCATTTATATTTTATATTGATAAAATATCCAACATCAAAGTAACACAGGGAGAAAGTGAGAGGTGGTAACTTCGAAAGTGTAAGCAAATATATTCACTATCACCACCACACTATTAACATCTCCTATCAAGAATTAGTGATTTAGAACATACTTCTAGCTCGTCCAATGAGAATGGTCACCATTGGGAGTAAATGCTAATGTAATAATAATAATAATTGGGAGTAAATGCAACCACACTACCTCAGCACTATTGTCATTGTGAATAATTATAACACGGCCAACGAGAATACACCATTTACTGCGTATGAATCTTTTGTGGTTTCCCATCCACTGAGAGAAGATAGACCCGATGAGTCATGTAAGATATTTCCCCGGGGGTCTCCTGCCTTTTGGAGCCTCCCTCGCCGAGTTCACATCCAAGTTTGCCATGCCACGAGTTTCACAAGACTTAATATGGCTACCATGTTACCAGAGAGCGAACACATTTTGTTTTTATTGCCTAAATATGAGGCTAAAATTGATTGGAATCCTGAACCTCCACCTGTTTTCTATTACTATGACAACTATAGAAGATCATATCGTGCTGATTATTTTTAGTATACTTAACTCTATAAATACATTGCCCAGCATCTAGATAACTCTGCAATACTTCTAACATTCCGAAAAACCAATAGCGACCGAAGCATATACAGACATAGGCTTCCGGTGAACCTATAGGACGCACGGACTTGATCGAGAATTTCCCTATTGGTGATCCCAAATTATAACGTGGAGGAATGACCTTGGATATCTATCATTTGATATTTTTATAAAGTGTAGTCTTTTAGCAGCAGCAGGTAGATTGCTTTAGCAGACAAAGTCCTACTATTGAATACTGTTACAGGATGATTACAGAATCGATTTTGGATATCAATTGAAAGACATCTTTCATTGATAAATGTTATCATTTTCTATAGAGATTAAAACTTAATTAATTATGATTTTAATTTGCTTGTAGATTTGAGCTCGTAGCAACAAAATAAACTACCCTAAAGCAGCACTGCAGTCTGTGGCATTTCTTTTTTCTCAAAAATAAATATCAATATTCATGATATTTTTTCAGTTTATTTTAGTAAGTTATATAGTTTCCGTGGAAAATGCATAATGTTCATCATTCAAATGGCCTTGCCTCTATATTAAATTTAGTTGCCGGCATTTATCTATCTTATTTTCAAATAAAAAATCACAAGCGTAATTTTTTCCATCCTTTATCAATCTGTGGATATATAATGCGTGATGATATAACCGCCATAAGGGAAAGAATCTCACCAAAAACACTGAAAACCTTCCACTTAGCATTAAATATCAGTCAAATAAAAAAATCAAAAAGATGTCGCTTGTTGATCTCATGCATCAAGTAGCATAGTTTCACTTTTCACCTATAGATACACAGATAGCTATATCGTTTATTTGGGTTCAGGAAGGGGAGAGTAACTCGGGATGCGATTGTGGAAATGAGGAAACTTATAGATAGAAACAGAGACAATTATCTGAATGTTTTTGCATGCTTTATGGACTTCGAAAAGGTGTGTGACAGAGTAAACTGGGAAAAACTAATGCAGATACTTGGGAAAATAGGAATAGATTTGGGAGATAGGAGACTTGACAGAAACTTATACACTGGTCAGAGGTGAGGGCAGCGGAAGGTGAATCAGGGTGGGAAGTAATAGGTTGCGGGGTAAGGCAAGGGTTCCCGTTGTCACCTTTGCTTTGTAACATTTATGTTAAGAAAACGGTAAGAGAGGCTTGGGAAGAGGTAGATGTGGGAATAAAAGCAGGAGGCCTGCTGATAAAGTCGGTTAGATTCGCGCATGACCAGGCGTTTGTTAGTTGATCATCGAAGGGATTTTAAGCTTAAGTATATGCATTGGAAAAGCAGTGCGGCAAATACGGAATGCAGATTAATGATAAGAATAAAAGTAACGAAATTATCTAGGACAAAGAAAACGATTATGGCCATGAAAGAAGTGCACAAACGGGAGCAAGTAGAACAATTCAATTACGTGGGTAGTACGCTAGAAGAAAATGGGCATAGTAGCAAAGACAATATGAAGAACAAAGATTGCAGATAGTGTTATCGAAAGAAGCATTTAGTAAGATAAGGGAGCTTACGACGGGGAATTTGGGTAAGGATATAAAGAAGAGGCTGGTGAAGAGTTTTATACGGAGTGTGGCGTTGTATGCAGCAGAAATTTGGACTCAGAGAAAGGAGGTCGAAAATAGGCTGAAGGTGTTTGAGATGTGGGTGCCGGGGAGAATGAATAAAGTGTACGGAAGGGAAGACACATGATGAAGCGCTTGGTGTATGGTGTTTGGTCGGAAGTATGGTTGGTGAGGAGAGGAAAATTCTGGATGAGATCAGGGTAAGGCAGGGTAGGTGGCTGGAAGCGGTAATGATGCGGTGAAGCGATAGCGGTGAAGCGATAAGCGGGCGATGGTTTGTTGAAGGCCGTGATAGAGTGAAAGATGCTGGGCAAGCAGGGAAGGGGAAGACAGAGAATAAATTTCACGGATGGGATGAAAAAGTGCAGGACTCTGGAATGAAGAAAGAAATGTTAAAGGTAAATACGTGGAGTCCTGTGCGTAAAAATATATGTTCGAATTTTTCTGACTTTCGTCATTATATACCTTTAACTGGTAGATAAATGAGTTAACCCATCTATTTATGCGTCTGCTTTCATTGATATGATAGACATTTACAACGAAGTGGCTATTAATATGAAATTATATTTACAATGGGTTTCCTCTGTTTTAAAATGTGTAATTCGTTGTTAACTTGCCAAATTTCAAATAAATTCGGCCATTTTACATGGTTTTATGCATGTGCAAAGGAAGGTTCTGAGCTTTAATTACGCCAGGTCAGAGTGACTTGTTTTACCCTGATTTCTCCTGCTTAAACGCTTTATCCGTGGTTTCAGAGGCTTTTAATATAATAGTATACAAATATATATTGGTCTGCTACAATAATATCATTAAATACGTGACTTGGTGTTAACATCAATTGTAATGGAAGCTTTCTAATGATCAACAAATTTTTTCCGTTGAGCGGCTATAGGAAAATTATAGATATCCCAATTATATACCTGTCTTATCACTATCTACCCTAAAAATCTTCATAATAAATAGCCACCAATATCATATGATAAACATGTAAATAGGTTGGGACTGGAAAAGTAGGACGTTACTCATTCAACTGTTGCTAAAGAGGATTGTTCGTATTACGAAAAAAATCAACAATGGCATCCTTAGGTACTATTCAAATATCTCTCAAATTTCAATTCTGAGGACCAGAAAATAAATAATGGACCGTTGAAAACTGAAATAATTACAAACCTCATCACAACAACTTCAACGACTTAGATGAACATTAATTTAACATTTATTTTATTTTCAAAACTAATTTCAAAGTCAAAGCACTATCTTAGCAAAGCCTCGAAAAAAAGCAAAAAAAAGAATTGCCAGGCTGAAAAAGACAGAAAATAATCGTCAGTAATAATATCCCAAGGTATTGATGTTGGAGTCTTTCACTGTAAGTTTACTTCTGATACCCAGAAAAAATAATGGATAATTGAAAAACAGGAAAAACTTCTCGTGTTATCAAAGCAACATAAATGAATTAAAGTAACTAAGCGCAATTTATTTTACCCAGATTATTTACAAACCAGATTTCAGTCAGAGTATTGTCCGCGAGACATGTTCCTTGAGGCAAAAGGAGAGAGAAACACAGTCGATCAACTATTCCGCATAAGTTTATATATTCCATCCTCTTTTTGCATGTTAAACGCTAAAAATGTTGTCCGGGAAAAGAGTAATCGCTCCTCATCCACTCGTTTTTATTCCGTGCCTGCAGCTGAAATATTGATTCAAAGGACGCTAAACGCTTGTGAGGGGAAAGGAAAGAAAACCACTCTAAATTATTCTGCAATATGCCGAATGCTCAACAAAAATCCCCCCGGAGCAGAACTACATACATATACATTATATTTATATGTGAATGGTGAACGGGAAAAAGGAAACGAGACGACACGCCAAAAGGAAAAGGTAGAAAGATATATACCTACCTTCGCGCATCTACAAAAAGTCTCCCATCCGACAGAATCATCGTGGGATACGTCCATACACGCACACAAACGAAACTTTGAATTAACGGAATCGATATCATTCTTTTTTCTTCTCCGCCTACGTGATGACGTTTCGGTGAAGACACCTCCGTCCTCGGGTCATTTGGGTGCGTGATCGGACATATAAATTTGAACCTTCCTCAATCCGCGCAAATCAAATCAAAACAGCTGTCCGTTCGCCGCCGTGCGACGAAACTTAAGGAAAAAATGAAACGATGTCGCATATGCGTGAGACTTCGTTGTATATTCAATGTTTTATTTTGAAAGGCGGACAAACCGGACGGAGAATTAATTAAGACGAGACGAAAAAGAAAAGGAGTTCTGCGTTTTGGTGGGATTTAAAATGCTGGTGCAGAAAATAGAAAGGCTACTTAATACTCCACTAAACTCTTGCGACGAGGGAAGCTTGGCGTAAACTTACTATCCACTAGAGGTATGAATGCATGAATATAAGTGGGTGTTGATTTGCATAATAGATAGGGTTGAATGTAAGAGTTGACTAATAAAAATCTCAACTTTTGTTAATTTAATTGTTGAAACATAAACTCTCGGGCGATTTGTTATAAAAAATAGATAAAATAAGAACCAAATATTTTTGTTCTGGGACATAAGGCTGACTACAGCCATCCATACTGCCTTTTGTTATGTTGCTGGGTAAAAGTGCCTTGTCTTTGTTTAAAACTAAAATTGTTTTATTTTGTTTTAGTTCACTTATGCCAATGTTGAAAGGCTGTCATATACACTTTATATTATACAGGTCCCCCATTTTTACACCCTATTACATCTCCATATATAAAATGTAGGTATATACATTGTGATGCAGAACCACCTCCGCTCATGTACCAGGTAATCATTTTAAATGTCACGGGGTATCGCCGGCCGAAATGTTCGAACACGGGTCGAACGCGTGCCGTGGTGAATTTCCACGATTGTAAAAAGTTAGTATTTAACGCCACCGCCAAATGGGGGGCGATTTAAGGGGAAACCCCGGGCGCAAATTAGAGAACTAAGTGAGCAAAAGCGCTGTCAGACAGGTGATCGTGGCAACGGGGGAAGCAGAAAAGCGGAGACCAGAAGAGACAACAGAGGAGAACCAGGAGGGGACTTCGCTCAAGCCCGTGGAGAAGAGAGCCGTCATGAGCCTGACCACGGATCTAAGTACCCACGGTTTTTGTCTTACTCCAAATAATATTGCAGAAGAGAAACTCATTCCCCCTAGTCTCAGACAGTCTGGTGTCGGTAGACTAAGTGTTAATTAGTTTCACGAGGCGAAAACATTTGTTTAATTGCACCAGACGCCCCGAGGGCGCATCGTATCCTGGACGTAATTTTGCTGACGCAGAGTGTCATTCCTGTATCACTCAGCTCAACCGTGAGCACCTGTTCGAGTACTCTTATTATCCGACCATTATTCTTTTGATGCCGGCCGGTTATCCTATTTCTGTGTGTGCTTGGTTGAGTTTCGGCCCAATTGACCGCGAGAAAGTCATTTTGTTCTGTCCGATAATAAAGGACCATTTTCACGGTTTTTCTGTCGAGCTAATTTCTTGCGAGGTGGTTTTCCATCCCCGGCTGATACACTGGGGCCGTGTCCGTTCGTCCGCACCGAGATAGAGCCCCGTACACCCAATTTTGAGGGAGGTCTAAAACTCCGTTAGCTGGGCTATTATTGTTGTTATACTATTTATTGTTGTTATACGTTGCACTATCCCAGTACTATCCCGTTTCTATCCCATGGCATGCAGCTTACAAGGTAAGTGAAGGATTCGACTAGTTCAAGTACCTCCCGTTGCAGAGTAATGTCTGCCCCTGGCTGCTCTCTTCGACATGCTAGGATTTTCATTCTCTTCCCGTTAATTCTAATGCCATATCCTTTTAGTACTTGATCCATTGCTTTTAAGGATGTTTTGAGGACTTCTAGCTTCTTTGCTGTGACTGCGATGTCATCAGCGAAGCGTAGTACGTTGATTTCTTCTCCATTCACCATTATTCTTCTGTTTTCTATTCCTTGGGCTTTTTTTTACACCTACGTACAGGGATGCGTTGGAAAAATGCCAACAAAACGTTGCATCCTCCTTTGTTTATATAAGATTCAATTTGTCTTTCGTCCTTCATTCTCATATTGGTGATTTGGTTCCTGTAGAGTTAGCGGATTATTCTTCCGTAACTGTTACTTAATCATAGTTTTAAATAATTTGAGCACCAATTTTCATTCCAAGTTTTCAAAGCCCTTCTCCAAGCCAACGAATTCCACATAAATGGTATGTTTGTTTGTGCTTGTCCATTGAATGAATTGCATAAACATGATATATGTTCCACAGGACTAGTTCCTAAAACAATAAAAAATTAATAATAAATCCTTTTCAAGGCTTCTGAGTAGTATTTTGTTATAAAAGTCTGGTCTTTCTGGTACTCAACCGCGAACGTTCACATTTTGGGACAACAGTTTCACCAGCGTTGCAGACGGCGTCTTCAGGTCAAAAGTGATTGATTGATTCCAGGTATCATCTTGTAGAAATTATTAGTATTATGTGGAATATTATTAATATATATATATATATATATATATATATATATATATATATATATATATATATATATATTATTATGTGGAAATTGAGTATGGCTCCCCTGGTTCTTTGATATTATTTTGAAGCTCTTGCTCATGGAAACCGGATTATATTTATTGGCAAAGTATTGTATTTAACACAGTGGCTGATATATTAGTATTATTTGAGAGATGAGATATTTTCTTTATTGTGAGGCACAGTACATTAATTTTTTATGCATTGTGATATCGCGCTAAACTAACAAAAAGCTATTTAATACAAATTTCCATGAGATTCACGTTGCGTATTTGTCGTGTAAAACATTGTGACTATCATCATCATTTTATTTTTAACAATTGATTGGTCATGGACGGCGTCAGCGTTAACATCCACCCAAATTCTGGCATATGTATAAAGGCTTACATTCGGGAGTATAAATTCGCTATTATTAAATTTCCTTTATACTCCTCATCCTTTATGCCCCGTCCATGCCTTCCAATTTTCGCATTGTCTTTCCGTAAATTTCAATCTGTGCATAAACATCCACCCCTTTCTGTGGTAGCAGTAAAAATCTTTCGTGTACAAAATATTTGCCCCTATTTGCCCAATAATTTTTCAACCCTACCTCCACAAAAAAACTCGATTTCCTTCAAAAGGATTCGGACACCCCTCGTCTCATTAGTAGATTAACCTTACCCACATTCAGGACACAGAAGGTAGTCTTTCTTCCTGACGTCGGCCTCCCGAGTCCATCCCTCCATACTTCCTCCCGGATGAACGGGACACATCCAAATCCTCTGCATATACCCCGTTCGTCCCGGTAAACCCGGCGGACAAGAGCAATTCCCTATCCTATTTTGCATTCAGTACCCGTTCTAGCAAGGCCGCTAATCGAATCACGAGCCAACCTAACCGAGACCCCTCCCTCTCTCTTCCCTCCCTCCTCCACCCCCGTTCACCCCTCCACATACCATCCCCATTCCCACCCAGACCTCCTGTCAACCTCTCACTCCTCTTTACCCAAACCTCCTCATCCCCATGTCCCCTCATGGACCGCACGACCAGTCTCCGCGCACCGCGGCGGAATTGAAGGCAAGGAAAGCAGTCCGCCATCAAACACCTGGCCGCCTCAGGGGGAGTTGGAAGGAAGTCGATTGCAGTTGCATGGTTCATTCAAAGGGGGTGGGTGACACAGAGGAGTGGTTCGTTGCATCAAAGAGG
The DNA here is from genome assembly GCA_963573305.1 of Pyrrhosoma nymphula. Lineage (NCBI taxonomy): Eukaryota > Metazoa > Arthropoda > Insecta > Odonata > Coenagrionidae > Pyrrhosoma > Pyrrhosoma nymphula. Next base: position 102,918,714 of record OY754337.1, on the reverse strand, counting down.
ACTAAATTTAATCAAACAATGCATTGTCATTCACTGATACATCTATCATCACCAGCAGTCGTCAACCCTAGGATTGGTTTGCAGTAATTCTCAAATTTCAAATGAGTGTAACACATGCCTAGGGGCCTAGTTGCTTTAAGCAAGTAATCATCAGGTTACGAAATTAATGATGAAACCTCGATGTTGTTCTCAGTTGGATTATGATATGTCTCATTAATTTGTCTACATTGCCTTATCAGTCCAATGCATCCTAAATAGCATAGCTTCCTACATTACCATTTATTATAGCTTTTCTGACGGATTCAATCCATGTCCTTTGCTGGTAACTCTATTCACATCCATCTCCGTTATTGTTTTAAATAGGGTTTTCTGTCTCAGAAGGCACAAACTGAAGCAAGCAGAACAATTTTATTATTTGGGTTGTACGCTAAAAGAAAATGGACGTAGTAGCAAAGACAATAAGAAGGACAACGAGTTCAGCGTTATCGAAAGAAGTGTTCAGTAAAATAATGGAGCAAATGACTGAGACATTGGGTAATAACATAAAGATGCTGGTGAAGAGCTTGATATGGAGTGTAGCGTTGTATGGGGCAGAAACACTGACTATAAGAAAGGAGGATGAGAATAGGCTGCAGGTGTTTGAGATGTAGGTGGAGGAGGATAGATGAAGTGCGGGGTACAGAAATGAAGACAAACGTGGAAATGCATGGTGTGGTTGGTGAGGAAAGGAAACTTCTGGATGAGATTAGGTGTATGCAGTTTCGGTGGAAGGAAGAGGTAATGAGAGAGGATGTGTTGTTTAAGGCCGTCATAAAGGGAAGCATGTCCGGTAAGCGGAGAAGAGGAAGGAAGAGAATAATTTTTTTGGACGAAATGAAGAAGGGTCGGACGTCCGTTGAGATGAAGAAAGAAATAATAGTCTAGTGCAGTATAAATACTAGATTGAGCCTTTTACCTGTGAATGTTATTTGTATTTTTTATTAAAATTTTAATAAAAACCTATCTTTAACCGGTTCATTACTTTAGCAATTGATATTCGCTACTTACAAAGCTCTAAACAGGCTCTCATTTTGGTATTATGCCTTCCTTACTTGTGCAACTCTGCCTAGTTTTTATTTCTTGCTTTTTCTATCAGTGGTAATCCAGTAAGCAGAATATTTTCACCACTTATGTTTTTCGTTAATATCTCTTTTCGTGGCTAAATACATTTTTTATATTTTTAATAAGAACAAGATTTTTATTACTCTAGATTAATATTTAAGTCAGTTTCATTTATTTTACATGAAACTGAGACGCTTAAATATCGAAAAATATCAGACCTCGATGACGAGACGAGGAACATGCTCTCTTCACCAAGGACGTTATTTCGATCAGGTGTTGAATGTCTGGCTATAATGTTATAAAATCATCTGTTTTGGTATGTATATTAATCACGCAATTGTTGCTAAACAATTGCCGTATTTTCTTCCATACCTTTTTTTCTGGAGGGTGTTCGTTGAATATTATAAGAAAATATCACTCATTTATTTTAATTTAACTAGTCGAATGTGTCGTAACGGACATAACAACTCCACCTGTGGCTGGATTATTAAAGTGAAAACTTCTTTTAGCCCACTGGGCACTTTTGGCATGGGGGAAAAAGAGCAAACTCGCGTCACGTACCGTACCGTACTTTTTTGCTTCGGCGACGTAATTCCAACACTGTCGTTATACGGCAGCACCGCTGTCCTAACAGTAGGCATAACTGCCACCAGATGGTAGGACAAGCGGTAAGCGGGAAAAAGTGCACCGTTTAAATCGCGCACCATATATACCTGTTCGTATTCTTTACGAGTTTAGTAATCATAAGTTAATAGTTTCTTTCCTAGAATTCTGTAGAAATAGTAATGAAATAAATCAAATTATTCTTGAGAAAAATGAAAATATCATGCGAGAAAATGATGAAAATGAGGAATTGGTGATTGAAGACGTAACCAATAATGATGAGAATTGTTAATCAGAATAATTAGAATAGAAATATATAATTAATATAAGAGATATAAATGAGAGTTATATTATTCAGACGCATGTACAATACCTATTTTTCAGATAAATACCTATTTTGTCCACAAATAAAATTTACATAAATGATTCATTTTTAATAAAAAATTATTATACCTTATTTATTTTGATTTATTTGGGAATATTAATCGGTCAAAGAAGTTTCCACTTCCAGCGTGTGGTACAAAGCACACCCAATTTTTTGGTGTAGAATGATGTCACACAATTGTGAGACCTTTGGTTGGGCAAGCAAAATATTTTTGGCGATTAACGCGTTTGACACTCATCCTATTAAAACCAGTCAAACGAAAATGCCAACTTTACTCAGGACTAAATCTTTAACAGGACATTGTTATAAACTAATATGATGTTTCCGTAGGTGTTCACTGCGTGAAATCTCCTTATGAGTCGGTCATGCTCATGTTGCAAAAGTTGTTTTTAAGTGCTGCATAAAAGTTTGGCGTTTTTGCAGTCTTATTGAACAGAGAGGAGTTATGGGAGTAGTTGTATCTAAACATACAGTATACAATCAGCATAAATTGCACATATTCACATAAAATTCACCATGTGAATAGAGAGAGAAGGAAAGCTGCCATTTCTACGCGTCCCGGTAGAGAAAATAATATGGAACCCGAGGTCACGCAGCAAATAAAAGAACCACATCAATTAACCGGTACTTCCATGCCAGTTCTCAATGTCATCCGGAACAGATATGCACTGGCATGAATACCAAAATCCAACGCTCCATTCGGTTGATTGACAAGACGAATTTCCCAATAGAATAACATTAATTGGAAGCCATTCTCAGAAAAAACTGTTAGAAAGGTCCTATCTCCCGAAATTTGAACAAAACCACGAAAACCATCAGAAGCTGTGATAATGCTAAATGGTGTCCACCACCCAGAAGAGTACCTTTCTTTCCTACTAAAAGAATACATCAAGTATGAAATTTAGGCTATATTCAAGCCACATCTACAAGTTAAACCTCCTATGAAAGGTGAAGGACAAAAATCTACTGAAAATCAAAAAAGGGGACGTAATTCCCCGTGGAAATTGTGGAGAGAAATTTATGGGGGGAAAAAGATGCTCTGTAAAAACACGGCTGGAAGGACACCAACATCCGAGACTGGGGCAAAAATCGAAGTCGCCAGTTGCACAACATATTTTGAACTTTAGACTAATGACCATTCATGCGTTATGACTACTAATCCATGAAGCCTTGGGGCACGCGATTAACTCCGAAAGTATGAGAGAGCACTACATCAACCAAGATGAAATCTATTTATTATTATTATTTTTTAAAGAGCTAGAATGTCGGGGTCGCAAGGTAGAAACACCAACTGATCTGTGAGGCCATCGAGTAAAGGAAGAATAAGCAAACTTTCAAAGGAGATGATGGTCTCAAAAGCACCCACGCGTGGGACCCAGTCATCCGTAAACATTTTTCTGGCTTACCGCCCACCTATCAACCTCTCTTGTTTGAGTCAAGTACCGAGAATGAAACATATAGGTAGGACATATAACATATAGGAAACATATGTAAGGGCATAATCGGCAGTGGGCATTTTGTGGGCAAAATTTCCTTTGATAAAGTAAACAGCAAAGGTAAAGAAACGTTGAACTAACGCTTAAAAACACGCGCCAAACACCCTTATATATCATGATATCTAGTTAGCATAAATACCTCCAGAGTACATATTTTATTATCGTTGCAATGCACAAAATCGAGCCAGCAGACTATGAGCTGAATTGGTAAAAAGCAGACCAAATAAAAAATGGCTTTTTTTCAAACCGAAATTTTTATTTCCAAATGCCTTTCTTCATTGACTGCTGCATGAGGTAACAATTGTCATTTGTTTCACTTCTGACGTACAATAAACGATGGCTTATATTTTAAGGAATTAGGAAAAAATTATGCTCTAAACTTGATTCGTAAATCACCGTAGGTAAAGTGGTAGGGAACCTATTGGTTTTAATTTGTAAAAATGAAAATGATAGTGACCAATAAAAACGTTAATCTTTATAGAAATTTTAAAACCTTAGGTTTTTTGTTACAGTTTTTCCTATATCTATCCAATAAAATGGGGGACATTGTTTTCAGGTAGGTTTTCGCAATGAAGTAGGCAAAAAGTTAGCTTATACATCGATTGACAAAAATTTCCAACGAAAATGGAAGGTCCTTCTTTTAAAAAAGGACCTTCCAAAGGAAGCGTCGTGTATCGCCAAACGATCATGCGTTGATTTACAGAAAAACCATGCGGATGCGGGTAGAATGGTGTTCAAATGTACGCAAACTAAAATAAGAAACTTCCATAACACACGCATTGTGCTAGATGATTGATAGGATACAGATTGCAAGCACAATGCTCGCCTCATATATGATCTCAATTGGCCCAAGCTGGTGGCATCCACAGTCGGTGAACACAATTTGACTGTACTGACTTTTTTCTTGCGCCAAAAATTGAGGTCATATACGAGCATTGTGGGGGTCTTGCATGGAGCTCATTTCATTGTTTACCCGGCAACGTGTCTTGCTCAAACGGAGCAATGGACGTACCATCCTGCAGGCACGTGTGTATATTAAACCGTTTGTGTGGATTTACATTGAAGTTGCTCGTCGGTGTCTGTTTGTACAAATGAGTTTGAACGCTGGCGAGCTTCAACGGCTACATTTTCTCATTAACCTCAGTGATGAACATCAAATAAATTGATTGACTTCCGGAACAATGAAAATTCCAGCTTTTATTTCAGGGTGCGTGAAGCAAACAAACTTTATTCAACAAATGACTTTATTTACTTCAATGTAATGGAAAGAGTTCCATATTCAGGAAAAATAATAATTTTTGGGTCTCCTTTCGTATTCAATATGTTCCTAAATTAATAACGCCTCATTGGTAAAAACTTCGATAATCAGCGATAAGTTAACAAAAAAGCAATCGCCTGCCTGGTTTAAGCAAACGATTTGGCTGAAGAAAACATTTCTATTTTACAGTTTGCTGTACCTACAATTCGCAAAAAAAATCAAAGTTAGTGGAAATAGCTAGAAGTTTGGTATATTTTTTCGATGTCCGCATACATTTCTCTGAACAAATGTTGCTCACTCAGACCTCATGGGCCTAAGGTGAACATGTATGAAAATATCCGCGCCTAATTCAGGCAAAGGAAAAAATTCCTTTGCTAAAATAATTTTATTCAGTGAAGGATCAATGAAAAAATTCAATTAATATTCCTAGGAGGACGTGTTTTAGAAAAATGCTATTGTAATCGGTTTGGATGACACCAAAACGCTAAAGGGTGAGATTCTTGTTCCATTTGCAGTAAAACCATTGTTAATTCTAAACATCTGCTACACCAAGTACAAAAGTCCCGTTTAATTAAGAGGACTCCATAGGCATTCTTCGCATTTTAGCCTAAGAGCGTTAGTTCAAAAGCGAGTCACTATATTATATAATATTATATTTCAAATAATATCATTTATTTTATAGAAAATCAAGCAAAATAAGAGAAAAAGGAAATAACTTTACAACTCTCTTTGACAATAGAGGTCCAATTTAGGATTTGGCACAAATTTTACTGATAATTATGAGCTTTAACTGTCACCAAATATCGCTGTCCTTGATGATTTTCTTCGTTTCGGATCGTTTCATCATCTGAATAGAGAGGACATGATTTACTCATGGCTAGTTCATGGAATACAAGATATACAAAATTGAGTAAAACACAACAATGAATAAGATTTAAGTTTGTTGGAAGACTGCTTGACTTCATTATTCATCCTTACTGCACGAACAAGGCTCATTCATTGGGAATGAGAGCAAAAGTATAGCAAATATTCTAAATTATACAACTTACACTAGTAAAAAATGCATGCTAGTTTAATTAATACATTTAATACACAATACCTAGCTTGCAAAACTATGTAAACTATTTTCAAGACGAAAATATAGCATCACCGTACCCATCAGATACTTTGTTTAAATGCCTGTAAGAATTACATGGAGCAGAAAAATATTAACTTTCGAATTCAAAATGGAGGAACTCCGAAGCTTAGCACTCTTCACAACTTTTTATTGTCTTGAAAAATCTGGTATTTTCCCAACGCATAATGGACTTCAAGTCTTCAGGTATCTGGCTGCTATCGACGCTTCAATGGCTGACACTGCCATCATCTTCAGGGCACGCATCATCTTTATTGTCTTGTTTCTGACATTCTTCTACCTCAACTTAACACATTTCTTTACCGTTTATAACAAACGGACCGCAACATGTGACTGGTAGTATCGCGTTCGACAAAACTACAAGTGAGGTGGTGCATAGATGCGATTCATTATAAGGAGCCATGAGATTTTGTCGCTCGTTTCCAAACTTGACGAAAAACATTTTGTCACGAGGTTTTATTATCGTAGAATACACATATAAGCTAACTATTCCATTATTCATATATGCTAATTTTCGTCTACATCCGCAACAATAAACTGACTCTTGGGCCGACGACTTTATACTCGTGGAAGAGGTGAGTTAGGGAGGAGGAGAGATGTTAGTAGGTCGGGAATTCCGGTAAGCATAGCCACTTCCGCGTTGGAGTACTTTTTTGTCGGGAAGCGGGCAAGATGGGGGAGGGAGAGTTGCTATTTGCCTTGCGAAATCAAGTAGATCTCCGCATAGGATTGGCTCCCGCCGCCCTGGGAGAGGAAGGAAGGAATTTTATTTAGGAGCGAACTTTCCTTCCGCTTAATTTCATCAAACTTCCTGAATATATGCCCCCTCAACATCCCCTAACTCTCCTTCCCTCCTCTCTCTTTCACTCTCTCATATTTCCCCCGATTCCAGATTCCAACAGTCTCTCTTTTTTCCATCCCATCCACTCCTAACGCTCCCTCTTCTTCTGCTCGACGAAGCGCGACATCCACCTCCTCCTCCCAACCTCCTTTAAAACTACTCTTCCTTCCCTCTCGCCGCACTCACTGTTATTCTTTGAAGGGAACGGAGAAGTAGAGGGAAGAGACTTAGGTAAGCGAGTTGAATACATAGAAATCTCGATGATTGGGCTCTCTGCTGGACTGTGAACAGTTTCACGCGGAAGAGAAATCGGTGGGGTACGAATAAAATTGCTCCATCCTTACCTGCAGAGAGTCTCGACTCAGTCTGAAGGATAAATACAATGGCGACAGAGGAAAAACACGAAAACAACAGTCCAAACTCATCGAAATGACCATCCGATGCAGGATTCTGCGTTTGCTCACAACCTTATCCAGCCACATTACGATCAGCTGTTGTTCATATTTGTGAAATAACTGTGAATTATACGTAATCCACTATTAGCACTCTGGGTACTTCAATGCAATGGCTTCTTTGATAATCGGGAGATATTAACTTGTGTAGAATACGATTTGAATACATAGAAGACCCAATGTTTGGGACCTCCTAAAAACATCTCCTTGGCTGTGAACAGCTTCACGCGGGAGAATAATAGTCAAAGGAAGACAAAATTTCATCCCTATGGCTCCATCCTTATCAAGAATAAAAGTGTTATTTCCTTATCTACAGAGAGTCTGGACTCAGTCCGAAGAAGAAATACAAAGACAACCGAGAAAAAACACGAAAATAACATTAAAAATACATCGAAATGACCATCTCTTTGATTTTCTCCCGCGGCTGAGTCAGCTCCCAAATTTATTCTGTTCCGTTACGATAATATTAGCTTATATTTGTGAACTAAATATGAATTTTAAGTTATTCATTATTCCAATTTTATATCCCTAAACGCTAGGAGTTTTCTAACAGCCGAATAATATGAACTTGCTTAGAATACTTATGGCTCATTTCTTTTGCTTCATACTCTTGCTGCCCCCATGCTCCTTCTACTCATAAGAGTAGTAGGAGCATGGGGACTGCTGCAGGACGCACTATGAAAATTCTTTCATTATCCATGTATCCGCGGAAAATTATGAGCAACCAATGCTAAAGATGATACATGAATACACAATCTTCTCGCAATTGGGAGATACGTATAACCACAATATCGCTGTCTGTTGGATGTAGGTATACACTCAATATCTATCAATGTATATATTCTTTAGCTTCCTTAAATGCAGCTGAGTTGGGGTTTAATACCAATCTCGGTTACTTCTATATTAATAGAAAATGAAAATATTAAGATATTTCAGAGTAACAGGAAGCTAAAGGATTTACAGTGCTGCATTTCACAGTGTAATTATATCACACCGGTGAACGAAATAAAATTCAATCAACTCCATATGCGTAAAACGTCCCCGAATTAAGGTGAATTATGTCAACATTTCGACTGCTTCAACGATTCCTCTGCAATCACAACAGGAAATCGGGTACAAAGGACAAGTCAGACATAAGCTATTTGAAAATGTTTTGCATTATTAATTGAATTTTATACCGAATTTGTAATTTAAACCTCAAGAATAAAAATGTAATGAAAAAAGATTAAATAAACCCTTGTACTCAGAAGGTTGGGTTGAGATCGGTAGAGGTAGTAGATCTAATAGCAAATGAATGGATGATGGATGAATAGATAGCGAATAGAAGAGTCCAGAAACTGAGGGTTTTTCACGCAGGGAAAGATATTTGCTGACACAGCAAACATACGTTAATTCTCGGAAAAGAACATGAATTATAAAATAACAAAATTTTAGGCACGATAATTCCATAGGACTCGTCCTGGGCAGGTATATTCCTTCTTCCTAACAAGGTGACAAAGCGGATTTAGATAAAGAGACACGCTTCACTTAAGTTAGCAACGGATTAATGGTCCTCATTGCATTGCTGCATTATTACTCCACTGCAAGCTTACTACTACGCATTGATTCGACAAAGTGAGATTATCCTGCGGTAATGAGGCAGATCTACAGCGCTACGTCGGAGAATAACTAGGTTTATTTATCACTCCGCCCGCGAACTTAATGCCGAATTGCCGCTATGCGACAAATAGATCACGGCCATTGCAATCAAACGCCGAGCCACGTCTGTTTTTGATCACTTAAATTTAAATGCTAATTAGGCGCACGTTAACGCGTCTATTTTATTTAAACCCACTTCAGCACGGTTTTCTCCTCTCCGGAATAAACAACCTTGCTCAGTACTCACCATAAATGTATCTAATTCTGGTTTATACTAAATTCTGATTCATTTCCCAAGCCCTCCCATTTCCACTTCTTTCTCTCCTCATAATACTTAAGTCCTCCTTCTCCTACCTCAGCAAATACTTCATCCATCAACATTATGCTGGGCCTCATCAGAGATCCCCCTTGCTCCATGTCAACTTTCACTTTCGCATTCTCAAGAATCAACTCTTCTTTTAGCTTCATTCCTCTCTCTCTCTTTCTTGTCTTTCTTTGACTCCGCTCCTTCTTTTCAGCATTCGACGGGCTCGACAATAGACTTGAGGGACAGCCCAGAATCCTTTGAGATTGTTCGAGGGAGAAAATATTTTTCACGGTGCGAAGCGAACAAATACTCTTCGCGGGAAATCCTTTCTCGCCGGGACAAGCGATGTGGTTGAGTTTAGTTCCGCAAGGTCTGGCCTCTCCGCACATGCAATCATCATTCAAAAAATGAAACTAATACGGCTACCCTCGACGTGGGTTCAACTTTTCCTCACGGGGGATTTTTACTTGTTTCAAACGTTTTTCCTTTTATTCAACTTTATACGAAGAACGCCGGCAAAAAAATAAAATTCTATGCAAATAACACTGCCTAACACAGCTTTTGGCGCATGACAGTTTTCTAATGTCCATGCGTAATTTTTGACACTGAACTCAAAAATGTAGTTAGAATTTATCCATCACCCTCAGATTTTGTGCAATATCATTTTCCAAGTATTTCTTTTTTGGAAATCGATGTATTTTTATGGGCAAATTATAAAAGTATTAAATAATGCCTAACAAAGGGTGGAGTGTAAATGTGTGAACTTTAACTCATAATTTGCAGTAGGACATCTACAGTTAAAAAGTAAATCATTTCCAACAGCTGTATATATGCGTGATGATTCATTTACTGAAGATTCGGGCATATCAGCGCAGAGCAGTTTTCTAAGACCTACAATTAACACACCATACCAGAATCAATTGTTTCAGGCGTGATTTCATGGAAGCGATGCATATCCATCAGGAAATGTAATAAATTAGTAAACTTCCACACAATATATAACTATTGGCACGACGCGTTTCAGTACACTGTAACATAATCATGATGTATGGTAAATTCTCATTCTTCTTTCTTATTTATCTCAGGCTTATTATTTCTTCTTCAATCCTACAATTCGCGCATTCTCATTTATGTTAGAATTCCTCATATATCCGTTATAAATAGATGCATACATATTATCGGCGTCATTGGTGGGATTAAAGCATAATTCGTCCTCCTCCTCCCGTTCTTGGAGAAGAAGGTTTCATTATAGGGAGAGGGAACGGGAGATATATAAATGCAGAGATATGGAGAAACGAGGTCGAGTGAAAGGAAGAGACCGGAGATGACTCGCTACATTAATAAATATTCCGTTTTTGTTTTCGTCAAGGTAGGGAGGGCGTGGGTGTGTTTATGTGGGGGAAGCTGTTGTGCTACTTTTTACCGAAGGGATTTCTGGTTGGGGCGGAGGGTGACTTAACGATGGGACGAAGGCAGGGTGGGAGTTGGAGAAGGGTTTGAAGTCCATGGGATGGGAGTGTCTCATTGTTCGGATCGACCTGCGAGGATTGTCTCGATGGATGTTGATAGTGTTGCGGGGAGAGGAGAAGGGTAAGGGATGGTGGAAAGAGCTTGGAAAGGGGTACGAAGAGCAACGGGAAATTTTGAATTGCTAATGAGTCTTCATCTCTTCCGAACCACCCCCCTTTCCCCTCTTCCCCTCCTGCCCATACCTACAGACTTTAACTGAGTAAATGACTTAATTAAAATGAATAGCTTTGTTTGGCGAAATTGAATTCCTCGGAGCTTTTCACGAAAGCGTGGTCGCGACGGAGTCATTCAAACAGACAAAAGGGCCGTGAGATGATTGCTGTCGAGCAAAAAGATAAAAGGAAAACTTGACGAGCATTGGAAAAATTACATTTGATTCATGCCTAAAAATAAACTACCGATGAATGTACTTGAGCTCGACTACTTGGAACATGCGATGGAGATGCACTGCCCTCGACTAATTGAGTGAGAAAAATCAAGCTGTGTCAATGTGCAATGCTTGATGTCGAAAAAATCGACTATTCATGAATTTCGAATTTAATTCCAATATTAGAGTGTTAAACTGAGACCCATGGCTTAAAAAATAGCAAAATGTTACCCATTGCCGGATTTATTGATTTTAATCCCCGGGATTAAAATGACAAGCTCATTGAATTGATGTTTCAATTCAATATTCAATATCAATTTATGTATAAATACATACCTTTTTATACAATTACGATTCAATAAATTACACTTGATTACAATTCGTGGGATATGTACAAATATATTTTTTACCCTTTATTAATAATTAGGTAATCAGTAGCAAAACTCAAGACCAGTATTGCAAAAGCAACCAAGTTTCTATTCAATTCAACAATTTCGCAGAAACAAGACAATGTGCTTCCAGAATCAGCTAATTCGTAGGAGTAGCATTAATGCAAATCCCAAGATGCATTGTATCGTGCCCCATTGTAATGAGGCATAATATTGCTAGAACTGATCGTTCTGCATATAGATTTTATAAACAGCCTCGGAGGAATTATTGATCGATTGATTACTTCCGTGATGATTGAATTTTCATATAAGAAATCATAAAGTCAGCTTTTTATAATATAGGACAAATATAAATAGTTAATTTCCCTAGACACACAAAATATTATAAAAAATATATATTTAAATTAAGCAGCTAATGAACCTTCTATTACGATTTGTATAGCATTGAGTGGCAGAACTGTTTTTTTCTGAAAGTGTCACGGTTATCTCAGCAAAACGTGTTTTTATTTCGGATAGATTTCAAGGGTTTCGAATGAAAAAAGTTAATGATTCTGATGCAAAGTAATAATTACGTAGTAATCAAGACATATAGTCTTGATTTCAATGGTCCTAACACCAAGATACCGGGTTTCACTTTTCTGTATGTCATTTAAAACAAATGTTCATATTTAAAACAAATGAGCGTGAACAATCTCATTCTCCATGGTGAATTTTCTGAGCTAAAATATAAGAAGTAAAAACACAAGATGGATAAATAGAACGATATGAAATGCTGTATGTGAAAGTGAATTGGAATATTATGACAGAGAATATTCCAGATTTAATTAGAATGCAAACAAAGAACCTTTGAATCAGCCTTTAACACTAGAACGCCCAGAGGGGTCATTTTGACCCAAACGTGTTTTTAAATTTATATTTTGAGCTCATTTTTTAAGAGTGAAAAATTTCCACTCGTGACTTTTAATATTATTAATAGTTGTTTGCTTACAGAAATTTTTATCTTCCTAAAATAATCCATTCAGCAGTTAAATTACATTTTACCTTGAACGCCCAAATGGGGTCATTTTGACCCAAGCGTTCATTTGCGCGTTTTATCTTTACCGAAGGTTCTTTTTTATCAGCATTCATGTTATTATTCTGCTACTATTATTTTCATGTGTTTACTGCTATCTCGTCTTATCTTTTTCATTCGGATTTCTTCAATGTTCATGTCACATTTCTAAACAGTTTTGTTTTCTTTCCTCTTCATATCCTCGTACTCTCACTTTTCGTCTAGCTTACGTGTGGAATATTTAGTAATCACTTTGCTGATACTATCATACATTGTCACATTTACGGTTTGAGGGGAATGCAATACTGTTCCCCGCTTTCGCATAGACGTTGTTGACTTCAACTCTGATTATCCTTCTTCGGATGACGCAGTCTTTCTCTCAGTTCCTGAAAGGGAAGTTCGTGGCTTCGTTGTTCATCGCTTCACGGTTCACGGTTCGTGGTTTTTGAATTTGCGATGTGGTCCTTATTTAGAAGTGGTCTAAATGTCTCAAAGACAAAAATTACCTTCTGCTGACATCCTTGCGGAGCTGAATAAGATTCAAGAGGGTTAGTCATATGGTGGAGCGTGTTTATTTGACAATTTCGACGACGAGCTGATACTTTAAACTTATGAAGAATGAACAGAATCCTCAGAATGTGACCATGAAATTTATAATTTTGGCAGGACAAATCATTCATCAGAAAACAGGCCCACATAGCGTATGGAGGGGAAGAGGACGACGCCGCCACCGACCCCGTCGTGGACTTGCATGTACTTTCCTTGTAGATCACCACGCTGTCGATCGTAATTCAATGGCAGAGGAAGAATCATCTGCTGATGATGCCTACGTACACTCATGTTAGAACCACACTTCGCCAGATGGGAGCACATGAAAGGAAGTGGCTTTGGATTCTACGCCTCGAGGACGACTTTCCTCGCAGAATATTTTTAGGGAAGAGCCAGGTCCCACAGTCCATAGTGAATAATGTAAAAAAGTGTACTGAGACAGAGGCCCACTGAATCCTTGAAAACAATGAGTGATCCATCAGAATTGACGAATTAGAAGCATTCATTGTAATGTAAAAACAAGGAGCTTCACTCTTTATGTTCACATTCTTGGGGGTTGTCATTCTGTAAGGACAAGATGCTTCTGTGATATCATGAATTTATTTTAAGTTTCATGAAAAATCAACTAGATATATTCGCTTGCAAACTGATAAATTTGCATTGACTTCCTCCGACTGGAATCATTTTATGGAAAATTGCAAAATTTATTACAAAACGGGGGCGAATATAACAATTGACGAACAACGTTTCCCTACCAATGCTAGGTACCAATTCTCTCAGTTTATGGCTTCGAAGCCTGATAAATATGGTCATAAATACTGGATCGTTGTAGATGTTGATTTGAAGAATGTGCTCACTGGGTTCTCGTACTTAGAAAAAGTTGATAACCGTCCCAATAGTCAACAAATTTTGGATTATGTAGTGATGTCTTATGCAGCCTTTTCTGTACAAAGGCAGAAATTTAACCACAGATAACTTCTTTATATCCCTGAATTTGGCTAATATGCTGAAGGAAAAATGCACCAGTTTAGTTGGGACAGTAAATCACTCCAAACGAGATGTACAGATCTCTCTCAGTAAAAAGCTGTATTATGGAGAATAACTGTAATCTACTAATGTACTGTAATGTGATGATTCTATATTAACGATGTACCGAGAGAAAATGGGAAAACATTTCTTACTATTGAGTTCTCTTCACCCAAGTGTTATTGTAACTAATTCTAAGAAAATAATTCCAGAAACTGTGTCGTATTATAATGCAACAAATTGTAGTGTGAATATTGTTTACAAAATGGCAAGACTGTTCTCAGTTTAAACATCATCAAGGATGTGGCCTGTTCATTATTTTTATAATAATTTAGGTATTGCAGAAATAAATGCCGTAGTAATGCTTAGAGCCGTAACTGAGAGGAAAATTTCACAAATGAATTTCATCCAACAGCTTGCGGAGGAACTCCGTTCTAATTACGCGAATAGGCGAAGGAGTCAAGCGCCACCTTCAGAAGTAGATATAGATACAAAAAGAAAGAAGTGTGAAAATAAAGAAAACTGTTGAGTGAATAAAACAATATTGAAATGTCAATTCTGCAAGATGGCGACCTGTGGTGTGCTTGAAGAACTGAATACACGTGTGTCAAGTGTATGAAAAAAAATCTGTTATAATATAGTTTAAACAATTCAAATGTTTAATTTAAATTTATAATAATGTACTGGAGGAATATATTTTTACAATTTCTATTACAATAATTAAAAATAATCAGCCACTCCCTTTAGATTTTTCGGAAAATTCCTATTTAGATACAGTATGTTAATTGCAACAAAAATACAAAAACGATAAATAAATAATTTCAATAGAGTGGGTGATATTTTATCATAATTATGTGTCTCAATTTTAAGCAAAAAAAATAAAACTGAAGAAAACGAGAAAATTATACCAACACTCAAAGTAGATATTACAATAAATAATTATATTTAGAAAAACATGAGCATAACGAACTGAAAAAATCAATGAATGTGAAGAATTAAGGTGCTAGTTAACAGAAAAACTAAAAAATATTAACATTTGCATGCCTCGTGAGAAATATAATTATAAAATACGGAGGGTCAAAATGACCCCGCTTGGGCGTTGAATGATGTCGAGAAGTCCGGGCGTCCTAGTGTTAACCAGCAAGCCGAGCCAGCGTTCCTTAGGCTGCCAGTCCGGCGCGTACTACTACTAGCAGGCTGCCGTAGAAGGCACATAGTCAAATTTTGCTATGCATAGGGAAAGACCAACAGGCAATGTTTTCTGGAATCCATACATATATAGGTATTCCTGTGTTTTTTAGAATTTATATGCATATATTCCTATGTTTTCTGGAATCCCAATGCTGAAGGCAAAACGTATATTTTTGCCGAGTTATTTCCGACACAGCTGGCTTCGGGATTTTTTTGTAAACGGAAACCGTTGACGAGAGATACAAACAAATGGTGCACCCCATTGGACTGCGATACAGGCTCACGAGTCTTATTCCGATATAGCGGGTACCTTTCACACCTGCGAATGACCTTAGTCGTCGAAGCACCCAAATCACCCAAATACTACTACCTTTCACACCAAATATTGTTTAGTCGCCTGAGGAGGGGGAGGTATAGGAGGATAAAAATATTTTAACTCAAGGAGGATACGTTAAGGTACAGAGAGTGGCAAAAGACTAGCAAAGGTGAAGGTCGCCCGCAGTGTCACCTATCTACATTATTGAGATTCCCTCGAGGAGTGAGGGTTAAGAGATATAGAATAACAAAGGAGGATCTGAGTGGCGGAGAGTATAACTTAAGGTGGAACTGGAAGAAAAGTGGGAGTCACCGTCATGCCGAGGCAAGCTGCTGTACAACCGGAAATGACGGACGATACGACTCTGGAAAACTGCTTAGGCCGTTTTCCTCCAAGCCATCCCTTCTCAACATCACATCTCCGCGACATTACGAAAACGACCTCACCACCTTCTCCCTTATTGCTCCCTATTTTTCTCCCCCTTCTCGTTACAATACCGACGTCATCTCTCAAGCGTCGACTCATACCCCCATCGCTTCTCCTACCCCTTCCATCCTCAAGTCCTACCCAGAAGTCTCCAAAAGGAGTAATTATTGCGGCTTTCGAAAGTTGAAAATTCCATTTCCGCGGGAGGAAGACTTTGCCTCTCACCCGCGGCTTCCGTCTCCTGGCAAGGGCAGAGCTACGGAGGGTGCCGCCGCTCAATGAGCCACCAGATTGGCGGAAAGGGAAAGAATTAAACGAAAAATGTATAATGAAGTTACAAAAACAAAGGGTGAAGAAAGGGAGAGAAAATGTGTATTGTCCCGGAGGCAAAATATAAAAGTAATTTTATTTTATCTCTCATCCTTTCCTCTCCCAAATGACTCCCGAAATCGAAATTTCAACACAGTCAATTGGTAACTTAATTCTAACTTTAATTGTATTTCTTGGCCACAATCTTTTTCAATTCAATTTGCAAGTAATTCGTTTTCAACAGAAAATTTCCAACTTAGCCGTGAATACACCCATGAATTGGAATGAAATTTCGTTTCACAATACGAGCCTACTACACCTGTGGGTAAGGAAAATAACGTTGTGACCAGACCCAAAAGGTAAAAGATCTGTTTCGTTCTCCAAGCTCATCAACAGTTTGGAAATCTTGAGGATTCATGTGAGTTTATACCTAGATGGCAAATAATTTCTGAAAATATGTTCTACTAGAATCATTCTCAGTGAAAATAGAGAATAATTTAATTTTCGCGTATTTCATTTCCATAAATTTACCGTCGTTTTTTGTTCTCACGCTATTCCTCAACCTTAATAGGAAAAGTACATGCGTACATACGATTTAAATTCCAAACTCTCTTAAAAATTTATTTTGACACAAATTACGACCACCGATGATATCTATGCGAACCCGAAGTTTTGGCATATAAATCAGAAATGAATAAGTATAGTTGAGTTAAGTGATTTACAAATCACAGGAACTGACATATACTTCTGTCTGAGTTGTCACATAAAAGTGGTACCACCTATGGAAAGTAAATTATAAAAGATTTTACATTGATTATTCTATGGAAATGTGAATGACACAGCATCATTCGATTAGTTCTTCCGTAATCGCAGTGCCAATCCAGAGACGTAAAATATCTCGTAAGAACGCAACTATGCTAAGCCCGTATTCGTTATTCTGTTATTTTAAGGCCATATTTACATCAGCTCTCGGGATTAGAAAAAAATACACCAATTTTCAACGAGGCCCTGCAAACATTAAATATAAATATTATTTACTTTAATGCATGCACATTATTATTCTTAAAACTCGAAGAAGTAGTATTTATTATGATCAAAAGCATCCAACTCCGTGAAGCCAGCCGCCTGGTAAGAAAAGCTGTTAGATGACTCAGGGAAATTCACCAGGAAAATTACTCTCATTTATAATGTGGTTATTTTTAAAATGGATTTTGAAGTTCAAGTCTGCAGATATCAATCAAAAGTAAAATCAAGTAAATCAAAAAGTCAACAAAAGCTTCCCAATCGACATCACTCTCTCCGTGCTAACTTCCATATTCCGAATTTGACTATAGATAAAGATGTGCGGAAGATTATCGCATTCTACTTACGTCACTCTCCTTTAAAAGTGCCTTGTATACCAAAATATTAAGTAACCGTTAATTTTTCCATAGTAACATCCATAACTCAGCACTTTTATCTAGACCAGGAGCATCAATGAAAAATTACTTCGACCGCTTGAAGTTAATCCACTACTGAAAGTAACGAGATTGTATTACTTAATAAATACTTGAGTATGTTACATGGGGGATGAAAATTAACGCAACGTTTACTATCTATAGCCTGACTAGTGAATGTTGTCTGCCGTAGAGTGAGATAGGTCTTTAACCCTTTCGCGCCGGCGTCTCACGTTGGAAAAAGCTTCTCCCTTCACGAATGCCACTAAAATCACTTTGCACTCCATGTACGGAGCTCTCAAATGGCGAGGAATAGGTTAGGTGTGTGTATTTCCTAAACTTTGGACCGGACCCGGGCCGCTCGACCCTTTCCTCGACAGCTGGGCAGAGAAAAACTTCACGCATTTCCACATAGGTAGCCCATCACAGCATACAGACGCGGTGAACTATTTTTTTATTCAATTGTTTTGCTAAAAAAATAATTACTTCACCCTCAATGTTTGTTAAATCATTAATGAATCCCTTTAATTTTACAGAGCCTTTACAGCTTTTGAACAAAATTTGACTGTCAATATAAAATATTCTTGCATGAAATGCATCATAATAGTTCTGGGCTTCCTTTGCACACGAACTACGTTAAAAATAAAGGTAGAGCTTCGTTTCAAATGTGTAAATGTTAAGCTAATCATAAAGAATGTACTTGTAATTTTCAGACAAGATAGGGACGAGGGGACGGAGATTTAGTTTATCATTAGCTATAGACATGTGAACTTCCATAAGAAATATCGGTAAATCAGGAAAGCGAGGGGGAAGGGCTCTAGCGGCTTCAGAAAATGGGATAAAATAAAAGAAAGTTGCTGAATTAAGAGCGAATCAAATAGTCAATTATGATATTTTCTCATATGTATTATATATATATATATACATATGACTTCTCAATTTTCTACAGCTGAAGAAGGGCCTACATGCCCGAAACGTCCCAGTAAGTCCTCTCTCTCTTTTTACTTTTCTTTCCCCACCCCCTGTCAAGTGTTTATATTATATATATATATATATATATATATATATATATATATATATATATATATATATATATAACCATTCATTCATTCACTCAAACCGCTCACAGGCGTAAATAATAAATATTTCTATATATATGTACAATGTGGAAAGCGTATGTTCCACGCATCCACCCAATTCGAAAGTGACTTCATTAGGTACCAAATTGTAGGGCATTGACTATTACTGGGCAAATGGGTAAATTTTTGAACCTAAATACCTGTAATTTGTAATTTATATAATTCATGTAAAATAACAGGATATATTAAAAATTATCAATACAGAAATACATGTTTGTGAAAATAATATATATAAAACATGAGGTCGTACTTATAAATACAAGTATAACCAATGCTTTGTGCGGAGTGTTTCAATACTTTTATGAAACCCAATTAAGTCGTTTATCAAGAGAATCGAATTCAATCGTTTATCGATCTCTCAAAGGCTAAGAAAAATACGAAAGTATTTGACTTGTTAATTTATCAGGATTCAGTAAGTTATGCCTTTGAGAGATCGATATGATGAAGAATGGAGAGGGTGAGATGAGTGACAACGAAGGCAAACAAGGAACTGTTAGATACGGTAGAGGAAGAGCAAAATTTCAACAGAGGCAGTGGTTTCGGGTCACATAGTGGTGACCCACTCTGAGTTCCGGCAGTAAAAAAGGCTCGTTAAGGATGGAGAAGATATTCCAAGCCCCACAGTGGTCTCCCTATGCATGCCTCGTATGGATGCATCAGAAGTATACATGTATCAGCTCTTCAAATATGCCATGACATCAAACGAATGCAATCGTCGTTTCACCGACATGGGAAGGAAATAAGTGGTGGATATTCAGAAGAGGGAGGTTTAGGGGATGAGGCGCGTATTGGGAGTAAAGTCATTCTGAGGAAGATTGTTGAGTGGAGAATGTTGGGAAAGCGCGGACCGGTAATGGGGAAAAAGAGTAGGAATTTTAGACGGCATAATGGTAGACTGATGATTTGAAAAGCTTAAGAGAGAATAAATGTATGGAAAATAAGTGTTTTACAGCAAGCATTTGGAATATCCCTAGAAGAGATAAATTAGCGCATAGTGAAGCTGGGAATTAGTTTACGGAAATCCAAATGAATGAATATATTCATATAAATTCATTCAATTGCAAAACATTGGCATGTACTTGATCCTCGCAGACTATGATTCCATTGCCTCCCTTTAGTGTAGCTCATTAGTATTTATATCCGTTACAAGCTTTCACATAAAGAATTTTTTTGTTTTAATAATTGCATGACGCAATTTTGCTGCTGTTCAGGGTTAGGTATTCAGCACAAGCTTCGTGAAGGCATTGAATAATAATCGGAATCATGTCGCCTGATAGCAAAATTTTTCATAGTCTGTGAAAGATTTTAATTGGAAGGCAGTTGATTCTTTTCGTTAGTTTCATGGATGGAAAGATCCGACTACTAGCTTTACATCATGATTAGCACAATTGGAAATAACCATTAAAATTCTGTGACAGTTCGACCAGCAAGAAAACATGATTATGGAGGATATATAATTTTACTGAAAAATCTTTGAAGTTTATGAATCAGTTATAAACGCGCCGATGAATTTCATAAAATAATAATATTTCTAAATGATAATAGATTTTATGATAAATATGAAACAATTATAAGTTTAATTTAATTTACACTTAACTTCTGCCATGGGAAGGAAAGATCTTACCACGGGTTCGACGTAGTAAGATTAAAGTTCATTTATAAGCCATTATTTATATTTACAAGAATTTAATTCATAATAATGTCTATTTTTACAATCTTAATATAACCAAATGAAAACTGACAAAGGCAAACGTTAATATTTCACTAATTTTAAACTTATTTAACTTTAATTTTAAACTTAAAATATTCTTCCAGTAAACGTATTTTATAAAAATCTAAATGAGTAATAATTTACCAAATATTATCTAATAATGGAGCAAGCCTGTACATTTAACCAGTCTCAAAAATGTGGCCACCAAGCCCCCAGACTCAAACCAGTATTCCTTAAATGTTTCATTTAGTGTGCTGATGAAACACTTACCTATCATTTTTTCGACTGAACGTAGGAAACATCTCGCTCGTCTGTATCTCCTTCACATCTCATGAATTTAAGTTACACTTGATGTCATCTTCTACTATGGCACTGTACTACGACAATATACGAGTGCTTCTTGGCATTACTTTCCCTTCTGTCTCAAACAGTACCAATTTAAATACTCCAGTTTTCACTGTTTAAACCGCTGGTTCCATAAAAACTAAGCCATTATTGTTTATATCACATTTTTTATCATCATGAGTCTCTTCTTCAGTGTCTTTTTAGATCTATGCAAAAAATACTAGGTCTAACTCTGAAAACATCAACCCAAATGCTATACTGATCTTAAATGTACATTTATATGCATATTTAATTTATTTATTTAACTTTAATTTAACCATTATTTATTTAACTTCAATGTAACCTAATTTATTTATTTAACCATAGCTTAAAACAAAAATTGTTAATTTCACTTAAATATAACTATATATTTAATTTAAACGTACGATCATGTACGGTCGGTTGTCTTTAGCATTTCCCATAAAAAATTGTTTTCTATGTAATCCAGATGCTGTACTTAAAAGTTTAGAACGTTAATTTAACATTAATTTTCAATTCTGTACATCTTGGGATGTCAAGAGCAGTAAAATTTACATTAAAAATCACTGATTTTGCACAATATACTAATTGTAAGTTTTTAGCATTTAATCATTAATTTAAGATTAAATGTACCAGTAAAAAATATAACTAGATTACATCTTTCAATTTCCATGTGCAGACAAACTACTACTTCTTTATACGCACTAACAGTATACTTATTTATACTGTAATAACAGAAGAAACCTAAACAAACCAAATTATCTTACACTACTTCGAATGTCCAGCTGCCAACTTCAAGGTTAGCATCTCCCTTTTTAAAAAATATTTTCAATGCATTTTCACTGAATGATGAACTTCAGAATGTTTAGAAAATAAAGCTCTAAATAATACTAGTTCAATAATTTTTTTGTCATTGCGATCACTTTTCATGGAATGGCCCACACTATAAATACCTACATGGCACATAGAAACTTTCAATGATTCTGGAAATTCAGATTATTTCAATGCTATGCGAGGCAAGGTAGTTTCTATTAACTGAAAGATCGAAAATTTTATTTCAATACGAAACTTACGATCCATATTGCTGGATCAGCATTTAAGCCATTAAGATGTGGACACATTTCAACCAAAAATAAATATTACAATGAAAGGTAACTATGACATATTATTTTGCGAAAGACGCAGTTCATACACATTTACGGCAATAGGCTGATTTGTTTACAAAAAAATACAGGTTAAACAGTTGATAGCTTAACGGTATGTTGCGCTAAAAATTCGCAAAATTCATATCAGAGATTACGTTTTATGTCACTGCTACGAAAGCGGATCGTTATCATAATTATACCACTACCAACCGAGCACTGCCTTGTAGATCACTACGCGTTCAACTTCAAATGGAATCAATCCCACCTTTCAAACAAAAGGGCTGACTCAACCAATAGTCATCTCCCTGATTACGCACCAATTATCCAGTTTATAAGGATTGCGTCGACATGCGTTACTGAATGGAATTTAGGAATACAATTGCAAATCCGGATAATCCTCGGGTATAAGCCTGGTTATAATTATGAATCCTGTAGTAAATACATAAAAAGACTAGTATAATTATGTAATCATTTTTGGAATGCTACCAAGATTATTTATTTTTTTTTAAATAGAACTATCAAATGAATGGAATTTGACTTAGGAGTTCAGTTTTATCACCATTTCACACTAGAAACCTCCTGCAGCCAATAAAGGAAATACGACAAAAATTTTATATAAAATACCCACACAATCGAGGTGGCATTCAAGAGATGGCGGGGAAAAGAGAAGAAACTAAATCTTTATAAAGTCATTTAACGTAACTAGAAGTTCTTGAAGCAGAGGAAAAAGTTTCAATATCATTCATGTTGTCACAAAAGTGAGATTTCTATGTAACTTCTTTTCAAATCATCAATATAATTTTGAAAATTAAATCAACAAAGTGCTTTATCAATTCTTTAATCTCATGCTGGTTCCGCTAGTTAGGCAGTGATTCTTTTAAGTGTCATCGCGACCATTTTCAACGAATGCTATCTAATGTGAGCCGTCTCAATACCACTGATGAAAAAAGGGCAAGATTGTGACTGGGAACTGCATACTGTCTTATTTAGCATTACTCTGCCAATATAGTGCAGTAGGAATATCAGAGATGAGTCAGCCCGCCAACTCACGACAGAAGAAGGGCTGCAGTCACATTTAATTTAAATAGTAGAGAAAGAAATAGGTAAACGAGTGAAACCATTGACTGATTATGAAGAGAGCGGAATAAAAATAAATTCCCCTTGGTCTTTTAATGAGTAGCACCTGAATTATTCGATTTCTGCGCTTCCATTATCGAAATGAAGAAATTAGTGAGCGTATCACAAAGAGTTGAGAGCAAAGAGCGTCAAGCATAATTGGCGGTCACATGAAGACAGTGCCTTATCTGATTGAAATTGATATATCGTTTCCTGAATAGACGCGAATAGCTCCTCAATTGCAAATAAATGGAAGCATTTAATTATAGAATTGCCACAAGTAGGTAATCATGAATAATTAGATCAAGTTTTGCGCCTAACAGAAGTAAATTTAATTACTACAACAGTTAGGTGAGTAGTGAATGATACGATTATTGCTCACAATATATTTTTCATTCACGCAAAGAAATGGACAATTTTCATTTTTCGTGCACAAAGGACCTAAAGTCAGACGAATTATTTAAATGTTTAGTAGTAACAAAATCAACCACGTGGAGTTAAATAAATGAAGAATTAAATAACCATTAGTGTGAAAATTACGTATTGGATACGAAATTTGATTTTAATCCTACTGTCAAACATCTACCAAATAGGCTTCTCCGGGAAAATAAAATGTAATTGACCGGAGAGATGAAAATACAATGATTTGATTTTAATGCACGAATCTATGTCAAGAATATACGCACAATATTTGAGTTATTGAAATCCTTATATGAACTTTTATGAACTTTTTATCGATAGTATTCCAGGTTTGAATGCACTATTTTTCGAATTACGCTCGCATCAACTAACCATGTATCTGAATTTCTTTAGACAATACAAACTCTCAGCTTCCTTTCAATCAATACTATGGAAAACACAAAGAGGTTAACGTTATAAAACCAAGCATCAGCGTGAACTCACCCTCCCTTCTTTACCCTTTTCGAATTCAAGTACCTTTGCGACTCGGAGGAAAAGGGGAGAAAAAGATAAACAAGAAGTGACTAGAGAATGAGCATTGATGTGTGATTGAGCAGAACGTATCCTCACAAATATAGTTAAATACAGTTACCTTTAACCCTGAGCCATCTACACTTCATGCACCTGAGTGCTGTGTTGTTAAACGTCAATCCCTCGCTCCCGCTCCCTCTCTCTGGACAGTACATTTGGCAAACTCTACTTGAAAACCTATGCACCGTAAGGACCTCCTGTCACAAACAAGCGAGGGCTCTTGGAGCATCACGAAAGCAAACAAAGCTCACAACATTCGAAAATATATTTGAATTCTGGTTAAACCGCCTTTTCTCACGTTTGTGTCTGATCCAGTCAAATGGTACCCTTTTCGGACCAAGCAGGGAAACGGGGAGATTGACCGTGGAGCTGGACCATCGGTAGTACACATGGAAGTGGTAGAGAGTTAGGAGCGGGCAGCGGGATGTGTGAGTGAGGAGAATATAGGTACAAGGCAAGAGCACGCGCCAGACGAGGTGAATGGCATTGCAGACAGGAGATTCGTGATGTGAAGGTTGCATCATTGGACTTAAGCTTTGGAGGGAGCTTTGCATGATATTTGAGGCGGATGCGTAGAGGTCGATTTTGAAACAGGAAGTTTCTATGCTTTTCTAAAACCCAGACACTGCTAATGAATTTGCCGTGGCTGTGTGCCTTAATTTTCTTTTGGTAAGCAGTCAAACCATAAACTATGAGCGGACGTTTTAGGAGAAAAATCTGGCGTAGCTATTAGACAATTATTAACGAAAGGTGACAAGGGATCCTCAATTTTATTTACCACCACATGGACGGAGTCTGTACCTGTTCTGTACCTGAGTCTGACGTATACCTGGGTGATCTCTTTACATAACAGCCGGGCAGAACGCGCGATTCCACAAAAATATCTGTCACTTCTGGGCCTGGAAGCTGGGCCCTCGAGATTGAAAGTCAGATATTCCAGTGCTCTAGACACAGCACTAGCCCAATTCCCTCTAAAGTTCGATATGCACGATAACTATCAGCTCGTGGATATCATCAAAATATTATCGAAAATAATACATAAACCCGATAATTTTAGTTACGCAGATATGTATTTTTCACCTTAATTTTCTGCATCAAAATGATACCAAAAAGAAAGATCTACGTTCGAAAAACTTTTGTCAATAGCTCGACCTTAGGCCGAATGAATACATCACGCTTTGAGCCAAAGGCAAAATCCGATGTGATTGTTGGAACCTTGGAAAGCATTCATGTTCATCTTACGTACTGTGGTAAAGGCAGCATGGTCAATTGCACATTCTCATGCGTTGAAGGAGCAGGAATGCTGGATTCCGGAGGCCTTGTTCCAAAATATACCCATCCGTTAAATATTCGCAAATAGCAGTTAAGTAGGTAATTTAATAGAGGAAAAATACTCACTTCTCTTCACTCCCGATCGGCATTTGCGTGTAGTTTCGCTGGAAGGGTGTAATCATGCTTGGCAAAGTGGAGGGAGAGGAGAGGTTTTGGGTAAGATTTGTAGGGGGAGGGAGAGAGTGTAGGGAAAGGAAGGGAAGGAGGAGTCCTCAGCGCGCAGCACGTCGAAGGCAATAGTTTCCGGGGGGTGACGTGGTTTTATTTCCCGAAGCGCTGCGGCATCGGCGTTGGCTTATTGGCGTTTGAATGTTCCGGTGTTTCCTCTATCCTCTGCTTCTTCTGCGGTTCTTCGTCAGCCGAACCCATCCCCCTCTTCACCCCACCCTCCTCCAAGACGGGGGTCGGGGAGACCGGAGGGGAGGCGGGCGAGGGGCCTTCGGTCCACCCGGCAACAGGACCGCCGCGCCGCGGGCACTGAAGTCAAAAGTGGCCTCAGCTTCCAATTCGACGAGATCCCGGGCCTGTCGCTCGACAGTCGCCTCACCCAGGTGCATGGCAGCCGGCACTGTTGCGACGTCGGCGTTTCTCCAGGAGTTACTCTGCGGGCAATTTCTTCTCTCATGTCCCTCCTGACCGCATCGGGCACAGGTTCGGCACTGTCCATCGTAAATAACGATGACCCTCTTCCCTTCAATGGTTAAATAGGAGGGAATGTTCTTCTCAATGATCATCCTGACGATTCTTGTGCCCGATAACATATGGGCGATGCGTGGATTGTTACATTTCCCGTCCCAAATACGGACGAATTTCCCACACCGCGAGAGCTCATTCGTAATCGCCGCGTGCGGCACCTTAACAGGGAGGCACATCACGCGGACATTAACAGGGCATCCTGTGGCAGCCTCTACAGTAACCTCTATTCTTCTATTTGTCGAAGTTTGAAATAGCATCCGAGGGAGCACCATTTCCATCACTCTCTTATAGACCTCTTCAGACTTCAACTTCACAAAGATCTGTCTTCTTGATAATCCATACTGTATCAAGTATACTTCGTCTTCCGCGAGGCGAATCGTCTCGGTGAGAAATGCGAGCGCCTCAAAGGGTGTTGGTACTTCGCAGTCCTCATCCGCCTGAAGGAGAACTTGGTGATTGGCGGTGAATCACCATGGTAGCAAGGGAAAAAAAAGAAAAAAAACACTTCACAAATCAGCTATGGGGCCGTGGTAAGACAAGATCACTGGTCCCCGGGGGGAACCCCCCAAAGGACTTAAGGGTACTGCGTCGTCTGATATGTCTAGGTGACGACAAATGCACTGAACATCCTAGCCACCCAGCCCAGCCAGTCGCTGAACTGCTAAAAATAAGTAGCAAAGGCTCTTATCTGTATTTTGGGCCGCTCCCGCGGCCCAAATAATTAGTTCACGCACGAAAAACTTGCACTTTTAGCTGTCAACTGTCTTCACTCAAGGCGTGGATGTCCGCCCGAAATTCGCCGGCGGGGCAGGCTTGCACTCGCCGGGAGAGACGAAGGCCACGTCGGTGAAACCGAGCAGTCGGAGACACGTCTTATCACCTCGAACTACCGAGGCGTCCTTCTCCCCTGTGGATTATTTGGTGGCTTTATAGAAGCATGGTGGTCAGGAATACTAGACATATGATGTCATCACCGAACTCACATTCGTTCTCACCGAACGCCTCCTTGCGTTCCAAGTATGACTTTATCCTCGCGGACTGTGGCGCTTAGCGCGCGACTTGGACTGCTAATGACATCATATGTCTTGCAGTCCTGACCACCATGCTCCTATGAAGCCACCAAATAACCCACAGTGGACATGGTAGCTTAACTGGTTAAAGCACTCGGCGCAAAATCGAGGGATCCGGGTTCGAATCCCGGTCAAGGCGAATGATTTTTCTCCGGTGGAATATCGCACTTATGTGTACTTGCGGGTGACTCCGTAAAGGTTACTACACTGGCTAGTCCCGGTTTCCTCAAAACTGCTCAAGGATGTTTTTATCCAAATATTAAAAAACCGTGCCTGGCTCATCGCGGTAACCGGCGTTTGAAATTATATTATCGAAGTAGTTAAATGTATTTCAATCCAATCAGCCATCGAAAAAACGCAAGACTGAAAATGTTTATAAAAATACGGCACTTTTTTCTTTAACACATAGTGATATTGTAGGTAGGTAATTTTTTTGAGAATACAACCCTAAAAGAATCTCTACGGGGATACATTCTTATGTTATAAATAATGAGTAGATAGTGACCTACCTTCAGCATTGAGCAGTAAGCACATATCCTTCTAGTCCGCTTGATTGGTGTAGACGGTTGGCGGGGACAATCAAGGATATTCACTTGACTCCTGGAGTTTGCGGATGGAGGTCGCTCCCTGTAAAAAAATGAGGAAGGCCAGTGTGAGTAGCTGGATGCAAAACAAACCTTCCATCGTTCCATTCCTCTTACAAAATTATCTGGTTTGCACAAACTCTCTTCTGCTCTACACCGACGTTTTCCTGGGTGATACACACTAGCACTAGATTTTCACGACCACTCGAAATCCTACCATTCAAATTCAATGTAAAAATTCGCATGATCACAGATCTTTCGGAGAGCACATGGGTTACTAAATTAAGTAAATTCGATGTATCCAGGGCTGCATTCACTAAAGTTACTTCACCTCACCTCAATAACCTCATATAATTCACTGAGTAGGTTTTCAATACCTTAGAAGGTCCTGAGAAATATTTGTAAACAGCGATTTAAGCCTTGAGTCATTCAATGACGTGCATACATACCAATTCAAAGGTTGAGGGAATATCGGCGTTTCAAGTTGAAATCTTCTTTCAGTTTAGAATAATTGTCCACTTGGTGAAGTAGGGCTGCGACAACAACTCTCACTTCGTCAACAGGCTAACAGAGAGAATATTTGGAGTAATAAGGCAATGATTGTGTCTTATTGATTGGGCAAGGCCAGATCCATTACCTAATGCTTCGCAAAAGTTCTTGAATTTTTACTGGTAATATTCAAACACGATTGCATTTTCCAGATGTCACTAGACCATTATAAATCAAAGCCCATTTCAATACAGATAACTTTTTTGACCGTGTGAACATATTACAACCTATATTGCAACCATCGCCTCGAGGAATGCCAAGTGAGTAAGGAGGTAAACAAATGGCGAGCAATCGAAGCCCTTGGAAAATAATACACTTTCATGAGAATGCACCCTAATTAGAGAGAATTTAGGGCAAATTTCTTTGATATTTTATCTGACAAGGATCTCAATCCAAGAAAACAGAACTTCTCTCAATGAAGGAGGTAAAAAAATGGCGAGAACTCGAAGCCCTTGGAAATCAATATCACTATAATAACAATGCGCCCTCGGAAGGGATAATTTAGGGCTAATTTCTTTGATTTTTTAATCTATCAAGGATCTCATTCCACGAAATCAGAACTTCTCTCAGGTAGCCAGTGGTTTTTTAAATGACTACAACGGTATTATAAACCGTGAAATAACAGTACTTGCCATGAAAATAAAATTGTAATGCTGATACTAATTTTAAAAAAATGTAGAACTGCAAACTTCTTTTCTGTTACTCACCTCCGAGTATTGAATGCCTGATTTTCAATCTTCAATAAATTAAATCATGACGCCGCCAATTATATAATGTACCAACTTTGATATTCTGCTTTCCGATTCCTTCTCGGTTTCTTACGTTTGATGTGCGACCGTGTTAACTAAGTGAACGGTTAGAAAAGTAGAACTCAGTTAATGAATATATGCAATATCAGTAATTTTCTAAGTCTGCAATTAAAAATTGTAAAAATTGGAAAGTAATTGACCAACATTCGATTCGGGGCTGTAAGTGATGTCTTGCAGAAGTTAACTTAGTTACACTGTACTCAATAAATAATACGAACTTAATTCCCAAATTATACGCTCGAAAGAATTTACTTCCTCAGAGTTTCTTACTGACAAGGCTGATAATATTCATAATTGGCCTTCCACGCTGCCACACGACACCAAAACCGGGATCGAAAAGCTCTCTCTCCGGGACCCAAACCGGGAATCACCCTTGGGCAAGATGCCATCACTGAAATCAACGTACCAACTCGAAAGACACTCTTTCTAGGTCACATGTCTACTGCAATTATTCAATCTGTAGAATATATATTTTCACTCGCACAAATAACTTACATGTTAACGCGATTCAGATAACAGCTTATGTTCTACGATAAATGAGCAGACGCGATGAAATATCACGTGATTTCGAAACTATATGGCACCATACCCTGTCGGCCGTAAGACTTTCAGTCGGAAGTTTAACGATGGAAATGGCTCATATGTTTTAGTGATATTAAGACCGTGCAGCATTCTCTTACAACAACTTGTTATGCATCACATAAAACTCATGCCTTGGTTTGAGAAAACCAACCCTTGCGGGACCCGAACCCTTGAGCAAAGGATGAGCAAGTGAGTACTCCCACCGGCTACAAGGTCCGACAAGAAGGCTGCGGTCGAGCATACGGGTATGTTACTCTTTCGCAGTTTAATGCCAGAATATTCTCACATATTCCATGGGCCAATTTTTTTTCCTGGCTCTTTCAATATGACTGGGCAGGAAAAAGGCGAAGGACAATCGCGGAGGGCTTATTCCTTTCTTTCGGATATCGTGAATCATTTCTTGAACAAGCCCGAAGTTCTGATGCAGCTTATCAATAAGGGAAATAAACCAACGAGCCGTTATGTAAGTCATTACTTATGCTGACAGCGGTTAAACCATTAGCAATATAGCCATTCATACACAAACCTCCGCGCTTCTTTCACGCTCCCAAAAGGAAATACTCACGAAAAGTATCGTGACACCGGTAACGATCAGACATTTTGAAAACAAAACCTATTCGTGAGCTCATCAATTCTTAGTGTTCAGAGTGGTTCTCGTTCTAAGATGATCAGTAATGAAAATGAGACCAGCATGAATCATAACAATTCAAACAATGATAAAATTATGCATTCTTTTACATCAATTAGTAGGTAGTTACTATGCTATTCAATGACAGGGGCATTCAGAACACGATTCTATCAATACCTTAATTTTTTCTCACTAAACGTAATGGATAAATTCAGGGAACTCTGTTATCCTGCTCAAATTCACAATTTTAAAGGAAGTAGATTCCTGTCATACGTCACTTTTTCTGGCAATAAACTCATTTAAAGCACATACCTCAAAGACAGAACCCTTTCAATCCTCTCCCACAGGAGTTGCTGGTGGATTTGGAGGAATATTGACCCCGTACTTCAGAATCGGTATTTTTCTCGACGAGAGACGGCATTTCTATAACATTCGGCCTATCTTTTGACTCACGAAACTGCCTTTCACTGAGCACCCTCAAACGTAACTACTACGGCTAGTGCGTTGCCACTAGATGTGATAGCAACAATTTATGGCTTTATTCTGCAAGAAAAATAAGTTCTAAAAGGCAAAACTTTATTCAGGTCTAGATAGGCAATTATAGTTGAAAACTGAAGTGCAAACATTCGAATAATCAATGCATTTCATCAAATATCTTCTGTCCCCTCCAAATCACTGGGAAATTTATAATATTCATATATCTCATTTGAATTACAGCAATAGCTTGTAAAATTAACGTGGAACCTTTTACCAATATGTGGTATCGGAGCAAAAGCTGTCAAAAAATCTGAATACACATTATTTTCTCGGATGGTCACAAAGTTTCCACTACCCATGGAAGCGTCTTTTGGGCCCCACTAAAGGAGATGCCAAACTCTTTCGAAAATGTTGCGGCTCCAAAACGACATTCTGTAACCATCTTTTTATTTGCTACTTTAAATAGTATTGTGATGTTAGATAGAGAAGATTACCTCAGGAAATGTAACAATGTTTTAAGCGTTGACAATCATTTTCATATTTTAAAGAAAGATCCCACTAATTGCTTCCAGAAGGAGGTGAAATCCTCGTTACGGACCTGTTACGCTGTGCTTACAGATAAAGAGAATTGGGCTCTCATTCGCATGAACCCTCAACCTCCCCGGTTATACGGCCTTGCAAAAACTTACATGCCTGTTGTTCCGATTTGCCCTGTAGTATCCCATTATACTGCCCCTTGCTATCGTTTGGCGCAGAAAGTGAACGTATTATTTCGTAACTTCTCGAATTTTAAATCAACTCTTGCGATCAGAAACTCTATAGATTTGACAAGTAAATTATCTTCTATTTCTCCAACACCAAATGGCAAGTTGGTGACGTTTGAGGTCAAAAATCTATTTCCTTCAGTGTCGGCAATAGGGTCAGTTGCTCACTCTCTTCAACATTTGAAAAAGGCTGGTTGTAGTGACTCAATCATAAAGGACTTTGAAGCTCTTTTGAATCTGTGCACTTCTCAAAATTATTTTTAATTTAATGACACTTGTTACGCCAAAACGCATGGACTAGCAATAGGGTCACCACTTTCTCCAATTTTGGCGGAGTATTAATGGACAACCTGGAGAAAAAACTATTCGCTTCCGATGATCTTCTCATAAAAAACGTTTCTTATTATTTTCGTTATGTTGACGATGTTATTTTCCTTTGGCCTGGGATTTAAAGACAGCTGGATCAGTTTGTGCTAACGTTAAACTCCTTACACCCGTCTATATCTTTTACAATGCAAGTATGATTGAACGCTTAGGATATTTTCGGATTTAACAATAGCCATAAAAGATAATACCCACTGGTTTTCTATTATCCTCAAAAGTACTGTTCCCGATGTGGTAATGCCCAAAAAGTCAAACCATCACCATTCTCATAAACTGGCTGCTTTTCACTCGTTAATACATGGCCTCATTTCCATTTCCCAAGCTGAAACTGAATTTGAAATGGAAGTGAAAACAATTAAACTCATTGCGTCCCGCAATGGTTACGATGAGAGAACTATTGACTCACTGCTGCAACGCAAACTGAAGAAGAAGACGGTGATTTCATTGACCAATCTCTCTCCCATTTTGTGTTCCAAGGATAAGTGGGCCAAAATACCTTTTCCTGGCCACTTGTCTTATAAACTCAGTAGATTTTCTGAAGGAAAATGTCATGTTTTTATAGCCAAGTGAATTCCAGTGAATTGTTTTTTCATTCTAAAGATCACATAAGTGTAAAAGAAAAGAGTTGAGTCTACTTATTAAAATGCAATACAAATGATTTTAATAGTTTTCATATTAGAAGAAGGTTTATTGTAAGAATAGAGTAACATAAAAAATCATTTTTGTATTCTGACAACAAATCCATGTTTGCTAAGCATTTATTAGACTGTGACCATTCATCTGATTTGAATTTTAATATTTTACATGTTATTGACAAAGGTTCTAAACTGGACTTCATGGAAAATTTTGAAATTGGGGCATTTCAAAATATGGATGGAAAAAATTGTTAACGAGGTTGTGCCGATGACGCATTCGCCTTTGCTCACTTTGCGGGTTCGTCATCCCCCTAAAACCTTTTTCGAAAACCCTGACCTTGCTCCTTAAACGTAAGTCCCTACCTCCTGCCTCCTTCGTTATGCTTACCCCACCTACTTCTCAAACATGTATATGTCAGAGAAGCTGCTCATTCTGTCTCCTCTTGAAAATGACGTGAACGTTGAAACGGGTCGAGGCGCAATAAAAATAAGTGTGAAAAATACAAAGTGTTATCTTAGATTAATATGAATTTCCACCAAGTGAATCCGTCAACAAGTGATTTAATGGCAGCTTTCGGCTGCCTTTAGAATGGAGACTGCCTATGGTATTAGGATTCATTTAACTGCTTCTCCGAGAATACAGATTTACGTTATAAAATTATTAACTCAAAATTCACAAATCTACGACTCAAATGGCGCGATAATATGGCTGCAAAAATCGCCACGTGAAATCTATATCGTTAGCATTACACATAATAAATGCGGCATAAGCAACACGTCGACGAACATGTGTCAATATTATGAGAAATCTGCGTCGACAAACCGGCGGAAAATAAGACCTTGAATGTCAAAAGAAAACGAATGAGCCATCGCAATCAAACAAACGTAGGCTTCGTTCTGTAACTTTGACCAAAAATATTAGCTTATTTAGTAGAGAGAAAATTTCCTACTTCATTTAGATTAACATGGAGTTGTCATTAGCCTAATCAGTAGAGAGAAAATTGCCTTCTCTATTTAGACTATCATGGAGTTGTCATTTAAAGGGGAAGGATTGGGTGCGTCATCCACTATGGTCATCGTGCACCACTAGCAAAACTAATATATGCTAATACTTCTAGTAAAAATAAAATAGTTATTTAACATAATTAGAAGATTAAGGCGATCAAATATTATGGATGGAATAATGATGCGCAATTTTTCACAATAAAATTTGTAAAAATGTTTTTGAATTTCACATGCACATGATGCAGCACATGCTATGCAACGCTGCCGACATGACTGCATTTAACCTAAGAGCATGGAAAAGTGTCAGGAGCGCGTATTACGGAAATGTTTACGATCAAAGCTGCACCCAAATACCGTAGAACATAGGTATCCGAAGTACGGACCACATCTGGACCGTAGAAGAATTATGCGGAAATGCGCCGCATAAATTATGCTATGATAATCGCTAATTGTGAGTTATTGGCGTTTTAAAATTTAAATATCAGTTCAATAAGATTTTAAAAGCACAAACACAGTAACAGCATACATTTTAATGGTTTAGTGATGAAAATATGAGAATTTGCGGGTAGTGTTCGTCGTCATCAATATACGATAATTAAATTTCACATACTCTGCAATTAGTTAATACAATTTTCTGATTTCGATAAAACTCATATCTAGAGTATTTTATAGTATATCCTATTATTACTTTTTACTATGGCTCGCTAAAAAGTGTTCAGGTACCCATTGCGGCTCTCGTTACGATAAGTATGGAGACCCCTGCCCTTTAGAAGAAGCTTTAGAAGAAAAATAGTACAAGCCCATCTCAAGAGTTGGATTATATGTTAGGAGCTAGAATTTGGATGAGAACGACATATTTAGGGCATTTTTATAAGTTGGCAACAAAGGTTTGCGACTCTGAGAACCTAGATAAACCTGTAATGGGAGAGGGGTTAAATATGTATCTACTTGGAATTTCCGATCCTCAAAAGTGACGAACTTCGACGTCATAGTCTCGAAAATTTCAAATGGGGTCATTCATAAGTTGAGATTTGTCGGGGACAGTGACAGTGACGTACGTGGGAAGATCCACGTATTTTTTTAGGTTCGACCGTGTCGAGTACTTACTGAATATGGTCCAGGGACTACCTTACTCTCTAATGCAGTGCTGGTTTGAATTCTGTAGATTCTTCCACTATAAAGGACCTTCTCCAATGCTTCCCCATTTTTTCCTACCACTAAACCAAACTGGCTTTGGATATTAGGCAAAGTATAATGGTACCGATGTCCTTAGAGATAGATAGTCTGACCCTTAGAGGGTATTGCGGTTTTTTATTCCACATTCTTTATTTAGCTTCCAAATCTCTGGCTGGAAATGTTATTATACTTAGATTAAATAGTAAAAATGTAACGTAAATTATTTATCGGGATTTACGCTGCCTCCGTTAAGCTCGTTCGCTCTGACTGTTGCACCAGGTGAAATTCCAGCAAAGCGTTCCCAGGTAGAAAAAATATTGTTTCACCCATCGCATCATTCATTATCATTATTATGACGGACAAGATACGAGAACTTTTGAAGCACATGATAATTTATGCAAAGGAATCTGCATGGGAAGGGTGAAGTAAGGAAAACAAATCAGCCCAACATTCATAACTCTACAAGTTGCAGAATATGAAAGAGGGAAGGAGATAGAGTAAGAGAATCTTTTAGCCCACAGTGAGCACACACGTGCAATTCCCTCACTTTAATACAAACACAGTTGTTAGTTTAATCCCTTTGAATATCTTCGCATTTAAATTCGGGCGTTAGGGGAGTGAGGGAAGTAGGAAAGAAGAGGAACTCTTGCTCTTGAAATGGAATATGTATGAATCCGAAGGAACCTCCGAAAAAGGAGCCCTTTGACTCATTTTGAGGGGTGATGCCGGGTACCCACCACCCCCCTGTATCCGGGGCATCTTCGTTGCCTCTCTGCCCCCCCTCCGTCCCGTCCCCGCCCCCTCTGCCCTCTCCTGCCGTCTCTCTCAGCCAACCAGGGTCGACAGCCTCACCCCAACCTCCCGCTCGCTTATGCAAGTCTCACCTCTAGCACTACCTTCTCTCCCCTCCTCCTACCTCCTTTCCCCTCTTCCCCTCCCATCCACGTAACTCCTACGAGCCCATCACCACTCGAATGCCAAATTATCCGACTCTTTTCGCCACACGCACGCACACATACATCCGAGCGAATACACGTACCGACACGTATTCTTCCCCCCGCCCACTACCCTCCCGCTCCCCCCAACCCGCCTCACCCACTACCCTCCCTCCTCTCTCCGCCAAGGAAGCGATGCAAGGGAGGGGAGATACTGGTGATAAAAGGAAAGATGGGAAGCAAAGAAAGGAAAAAGATGGAAGTTAGAGCAATGGCTATCATACACAGTGTTTACATCTTTATTTACATACACGCATTCCCTTCCTTTTCCACATCTTCCTTCTCGTGACTTTCAACAGTCCCAATTACTTTCATTCGCTCCCCCCAGAATGAGCGATGGCGCAATATATTGAATGCTTCTTTTGAAAACTGCATTGTAAATGCTATTATCAGACAATTAAATCTCCGTACGCATTAAAATTTCAGTTTTAACGAGGTTGGCACGTGAAGTTTTTTAGCTAACATCTAAAATGTGAACAGTACTTTGAAGTAGTGTCT
The DNA here is from genome assembly GCA_963573305.1 of Pyrrhosoma nymphula. Lineage (NCBI taxonomy): Eukaryota > Metazoa > Arthropoda > Insecta > Odonata > Coenagrionidae > Pyrrhosoma > Pyrrhosoma nymphula. The sequence goes on along the minus strand of OY754337.1, from coordinate 102,882,260 downwards.
CATTGGAAATTATCATGATTCGAAAGAAAAAACTTTGCTTTTTCCAGAATTGTATTTGAGTGATTGCCATAAAGAGGGTCAGAAACGATGTCCCTTAGCTTCTATAATGCTGAAAACATGATTTTTTTATTCTAAAAAATTAAATAACTAACTAAAATTTTCTATACAACTGGACTAATCCATTTTTATTATAAATCTATTTTATTGGTAATTCGAGGAAAAAGTATTACTTGTTCACTCCGTGGTCAGTCCATTGCAACACCTCTCAAAGTGAATTGTTTTTATGTAAAATACATGATATTATATAGTTTATATTTTAATGTCCATTGGATCAGTAAATATTAACAAGAATATTATGAGCATTTGACATAATCCAGTCCATAAGAATAGTCCCACAAAAATAAAATCAAATGCCCCCAAGTACCTCCATGGAAAGAGTCCAGAGTCCAACTTATAAACTTGCCGCTAGAGAGCAGCACTAATGCCATAAACAGCAGCCACAGCTGGCCAAAATTTCAATTTAAATCCATACATGTTGTTTACTTGACGTGTGTATTCCATTGCAAGTTGGCAGGTTAATGGAATTCATGTTTGTGCATTTGAACTACTCTTTATCTTTTAATTTTCTCATTTTAGTAGGTATCTTTAGCCCTTTAATCCCTATGTGTCACGATCGTGACGGTTGTGCATATTCGAGTATTCCTTTCCGCCGAGGAGCGAAAATATGTGAAACCGGAGTGAAATAAATGTGTGGGTTAATTGGGGACGTTGTTACGTTTTCCTGCCAATAAATGCCAATGCCCATCGTCCTTATCATCATGGGCGAGCTTTTGTTTAATTTCAGATTCAGAAACAAATCTTCAAATAGTTACTATTGTAATTTTTTTATATTTATAATAACACCAATATTGCTTAGACTCAAACGGTTAAGGAAAATGTTAATTTAATCATATAAACGATAACATATAAAATAATCATATAAACGTTAGAAACACTACATATAATTTTACAGTTTAAATTTAAAAATAAAAATAAAAATTAACAACCATCACGATCGTGTGCATCAGGCTGATTTGACGTCCTAAAAATGTATGCAAGTACCACTTCTTTGTAATGTATTTCCAACAATGTAACATTAATCATATATAAAATTGATAAATTTTAGTATATACAACAGTTGTGCCATATGTATTGATGATTTATTTCTATATTTAAGGGTATTTGTTAATCAGAATTCATTTACTGCAGAGGGACTTTTGAAAAATAAATTCATAATGGACTGCCAAATTCGAGATGAAATGCTAATTTTGGAAATTCTTGACAAGGAAAATTCAGAATGTAGCGACCTCTCTGATGAAGATGAACTTCATGAATACAATACCCCTGATCGAGAGAGAAAACATGATAGTGCAAGTTCAGACTGTGATGAAAATTACCCATTTGTCGCCGGTTTCACAGGAAGCCAAGATTCACCAAGACAGATCTTAGGGGAACCACGGATTAGAGTGAAAGTAAAAACAACTCCTAGTCCATTGCTTACAGCTCCAGTGTGAGTATGCAAAATATATTTTACCATAATATTTAAATGAGTAATCAATGCACAGTAATTTAATACAAAGAGAGAGAGAGAGAGAGATTTATCTGAAAGTTGGGAACTCAAACGGTATGGGAATTTTGTTTAATCCATCAAATGTTAAGAAAATGTAATTGTAAAAAGGGCAAAAAGCATGGGATTTTTCATTAATTAACGGTTTTTACGTTAAAATTATATTATAATTACCCGGAAGCTTTTATACGGCACATCTTTTTAATAGAAAATCATGTTGTTCAACATATAATTAAATTATGGTTTAATGCTTATATGCTATATATTATTGAAACTCATCCCGTGGTTCCGTTTATTTGAACAGAATCCTGATCCAGTGTAGTTACAATCTGAATATTTCTCAGACTACATCTCCGACGAGTTTTTTTCCAAGCTGCTCACTTCACAAATATGTATTCAGTATTAAAACAGGGAAAGTCAATTAATAAAAATGTAATGAAGAGGTTCTTTGGTTTCAATGTACTAATGGGCTGCATTACTATTCCAAGATTGATGATGTACTGGGAAAGAAGCTATAGCCTACTTTCTATTGTCGACTGCATGAGGAGAGACCAATTTCTTGCCCTAAGGAATCTTTTTCTTCTCGTTGACACTTCGAACAAACCAGACGGACATGAAATAAATCGGGTATGGAAAGTGCAGCCAATAATAGATGCAGTAAGAAGAAAGTGTTTAAACTTACCACGAGACAATGTGACATTTAGCATTGATGGACAGATGATTCCGTTCACAGGACGGAGCTCATTGAAGCAATATCTAAAGAACAAACTTCGGCCAGTGGGACTTAAAAACTTCATTTTAACAACTTTAAGTGGGATGGTTTTAGATTTTGAAATTTATCAAGGGGAGACAACTGAACTTGACCATACAGTGCTTGGGCTTGGCCCATCAGTTGTGATGAGACTTGTACGAAGTCTTCCAGAGCAGACTTTTGTTTTTTTTGACCGGTATTTTACCACAATCCCCCTTCTGGAAAAGCTGCTGTCGAAGAATATTTATGCTTCTTGAACAATTCTCACGAATCGCATCAAAGGCTTACCAAAAGAAAGCGAGGTTGAGAAACTAAAACGTGGTGAGCACAGAGAGTATGTGCCATCTGACAAAGTAGCTGTTATTGTAGAGTGGGAAGACAGTAACAAAGTAACAATGGCATCAACATGTTTTGGATCGAGCCCTCAAGAGACAGTCCTGTGATGGTCAAAAGCTGAAAGAAAACACATTGAGGTACAATGTCCAAATGTAGTTCGCAGCCACAACAGATGCATGGGGGGAGTTAATATATTTGATCAACTAATGGAATACTTTTTACGCACTTGGTTTAAAACGCGTAAATGGACATGGAAAGTCAATGTGCATTTTCTAGATTTTGCAGTTGTTAATTCGTGGATGCTCTACACTCGTGATGTGAAAACAAACAATTTCCCGTCGAAGGATCGGCTTGACTTACATGCTTTCCGCCTTGCACTATCGGAATGGCTAATGTCACCTGCAGAACAACAACGCAGAGTTTTAAGTGAAAGTGAGGACAGTGAAAATGAAGAACCTCATCCAATAAAGCGCTCCCGGTATTACAATCCACCAGCAGAAATGCCGTGCAACGACAAGAGGTATGACGGATACGACTATCTACCAGTGGTAGATGATAACTGCTCCTAGAAAGTGCAGGATGGAGAAATGCCCTAGCAGAAGCAAAATTAAGTGTCATAAATGTGATGTGTATCTGTGCTTAACAAAACAAAAAAAACTGCTTCACAAAATTTCACTCTCTGCGTGGAAATGTGTAATTGATTTTAAGTCATATTTAGTACTTTTTAATTTTCTCTTGTAGTGTGATTTCTTGGGGCCAGTAAATAAAAATGTATGTATTACATGAAAACACTCTGTACGTTCTAATTCATGCCAGAAAAAAGTAAAACAAAGTTACAATCGCAATCGTAATGGTGACCACCACGTGTTTAGGTGTGAGTGACTATTAAATAAATTATTTTTCCCATGTCCAGTAACACCACGGGAATACAATAGAATATAAAATATTCATATTTTTTACGAAAAAAGGTGTAGGTCTTAAAGGGCTATATCACCATTCCACTCAGAGGATATCAATAAAAAAGGTAACAAAGATCGTATTTCTGTTACTTGTAAAATCCATATGGTATCATTCGTGTTTACATTTAACTAAATAAAATTTGAAATAATGTCTTACCTCCAATTCAGTGTATATGAGACTGCAATCTTGAAGGACCTTCAAAATCATGGAGTGGACAGTTGTGACAACGGAGTAGAATTTTTATGTTTTCAGGAAAAATAAAAGCGCCTCCTATTTTTATTTATTATTTTTACATTAAATTTTTCATTGCAGGTGGTCAACGCATTCAGAGGAGGGAAAAGAACTGTGTAAGCAAAATTGACTTGTGTGTTTAGCATAAATATAGACACAGCACTTCAACACAGCATATTAATTGGCACACAATGGTGAAAACAGGCTGTAAAGGGAAGAAACCCAGAAAAAGTTATTCACTAGCATGGATGGGGGAAATAGAAAAAATATATATAAGAAAAACCAGAGATAAATCAAATAATGACTTAATGAAATATGAACAAAAAAAGAAAAAGAGAACGTTATCAAAAAATAAAAAAGTTGATAAATCAAATGAATGACTGGCAATAGAGAGCAGTAAAAAGAAATGTCGACACGAAAATAAAAATAATCAATCAAATGGTTTTTCTAAAAAAAAACTCGACTGGCTAAATTTATTCCTCCAAAGGACAGAAAAATACATGACGTAGATGCCTCTGACGTTTGTGCAATTCTAGACCAAACAGTTTCCTTTCGGAGAAACTAATATAGTTTGAAATAAAAATAATACTTCTTAAACTTATTTACTCTTTGTTTTCGAATAAAAATGTAACAACTTTTTTTTCCACATTAGGTTTTAATTTTGACGACCATGGTTTCGACAGTTAACGTCATCATCAGGTACGTTATCACGTACTCTTTTTTATCAAATATATGTTCCATTTAAGAGTAATGTCCACTCCATATACTCTTATGGTCTACTCCGTGGACATAATGATTTTCAATATTATAGATATTTAATGAAAATAAATTGAGTGATTGTAATTTGGTGGTGATATCAATCCACGATATCAAGTGGAATATTAGAAAAATATTTGATCATTTTTTAAAGGCTTTTTAAAATTTCAAAATATCTTACAAAATCTTGCCTATTTTTTGACAATCACCTATATTTTCCCTGTGACCTGCTTTGATACCAAGTGTCATTATAAAAAAGGGTCACTAAGTAACTCAATATGTCTCCTCTAATTTATATTCAATTTTGTGACTAGTTTAATCGATGAATTATACCTATACCTAAGAGTAAAACCATTCATAAAAGTGGAATATTATCTCTACACTATCCACAATTCTGTATATGATATTACTTTGGATAGTAACGTCCACGTGCCAAATTTATCCCTGACCGTTCAAAAAACTGTAATATAAATGCGAAAACTTTTCTATCAATCTCTGATTTTCTTAATCGATAGATTTAAATTCGCACCATAACTTTGTGGGACAACCCACGTTTTTCAGGATTACGACATAAAATATAAGCACGCTCTTCTCTTTTTGTGTATGAATACGAACGCATGTTCACGGTATTTGTGATCATGGAAGCTCTTAAGGGTATTTTCTTATTTATCCCCGTTCCCCCGTTATAAAAATGTGCCTCGACCTCTACCTTGTGATGTGTGAAATGTGCCATAAGATCACTTTGTTATTATAACTAATTATTTTTTTCAAATATCACCCAGATCAAATTTCACATTGCAAGGAAATATTTTAAAGCTAATGAAAAATAAAAGGGTTCATTCAATTTAAAACTTGAAATACCAAATTTTTCGCAAGGATAACGTTCTTCCAAGAACAGATTTAAGGGTTCTGAGAATTATTACAACTGTTTTCCCTTTTTTTAATAATACCAAGACGGTTGGATATGAAATGAACTTTTGGAACAGTAATCGCTGTTCATAGGCAACGGGTTTAAGCACTTTTTTATCGGAATATAAGGGACTAAAATATACATTCAAGAATTAGAAGTATTTTTAAGTTCACACATTTTTCTTGCCCATCAAATTTAAACCAGTCTAATCTTTTAGTAGAAAATTGTCATTTTCATCGTTCCGTTTGGCAGTCCAGCTCCCAGTGGTATGCTAAGCATCTAATTGGCGTAAAATTAAAGCAATTAGTGTTCCGGGTTTTGCGGAATGCAGTTGACGTAATAAAAAATATGACTTCGAACAAGTTATTGAATCATCAATCGGAAGATTGGTTTACTACAGCTCCCCACTCCATTCTTCTATCAGCATATCGCTTCATTATTACATAATTATTCACTTTGACGTCCATCCATTGCTTCTAATCTCTTTTACTCTGCTGCTGTTAAAGTCCATATTTCACTGTTATATAAGAGCATACTCCAAAAATATGATTTGGTAAAGTGCTTCGTTACTCCCAGGCTTACGTTACTAGCTGTCAACAGACTCCTATTAGGGTAGAATGCTTACCTTGCTTGGGATTTCTCTTCCATCCTGGTTATCCTGCTTCCCAAATTAAAAAATTCCTCCACTTGCGTAAGTTTAGATTGACCAAGTTTTACAGTGATTTTTTTCTTCTTGCTTACTTTCAAAACACCATACCTTGGTTTTCTTTAAATTAATCTGCATGTTATATTTCTTCATATTTTTGTCCATACAGTTCACAATTCTCCTTATATTTGCCTTCTTCTTTCCAAGAAATGCTATGTCATCAGCAAAACGTATCATACTGATATTTACTCCTGGCACTTGAATTCCTGTTTTTAATTTTTCCTTAATTTAATTTTTGGAACCGATATAATCAAATATATAATACCGATATAATCAAATTGATAACCTATAAAAATATAGTGTATCCCGTCCTAGGTCTTTCTATGGGCTTAAAACGCACTTAAGGTTTCCGCAAAGACATTTTAAATGTCAAGAGGATTTTGCTGCAAATATCAACCATATGGTGGCTCAAATTATTTCAGCTAGTAGCTACACTTATTTCTAAAAATAACATTTGTCTTTCTTTGGTACTTTGTTGCCTCGTAAATACTTGTGCAACAGTTTCACCATTTTTTCGAGGTATCTTGACCGGAAAAAATTATTCATTGGGGAATAGAGCCGAGTAAATATGATATATAAGCGATTGCTAAGTAGTGACGAACCCATCCTCGCAGACTGTTTAACCTCTCGGTGCTTTCTTTTGACTCCATTCGAAAAGGATCTCTTCCCATCATTCTTCCCTGCCATACACCCTGCGACTTCCCTTATCACCACAACTACTCTCCATCCCCGGAAGTCTTTACCCACGCAAAGGTGGAGTGTCCCCATGCCGCTATGGGGATGTAGAGGGGGTGAGACGAGTCTAAGACACCGCCACCCCTTCCAAATTTCCTTATCCCTACTCCACCCCCGCATGAAACTTGAGCTTACCCCTCCCCATAAGAGTATCCATCCCCGCCCTCAGCTTCTCACCCCATGAGTCTTCCACATCCTTTTAACTTTCCCGACTGAATTCAGTATTCCGCGCACTTATCGCTCCTTCCCTTCCCCTGGCGTGGGGGGTGAAGCAGGCACGAGCAAGCCGGCGAGGTTCCATTGGGCAGAAGTGCCCGTCTCACACTCCAACCAAGCTCAATGTGCACTTCTTCACCTAAGTCAGAAGCATTCGCTCCTGCACTCATTCTCCAACCATTAGCTAGACATCAATTTAAATGAGAAACCACTTCCCGAATCTTGGGCTCAGTTAGGGAAGGATCTTTTGATATAAAGTTCAAAAGCAAAATTGATCTTTCTGCCTTTTGGTGCGACGTGCCTCTGTGAAACGGTGCTTTGAAGTACACGGCTACAAAAACTAAATATCGGTACCATATGCGTCCTCAACTTACTTCTGTGGCTCCGGACATTGACAAACTCTGCCGTAAGAGGCGATATTCTTCACATTAACTTTGGGTGTGCATGTTACATTCTTAAATACCATTGCGAGTTGTTATATCATTTTTAGGTTTTAATAATTTTAAATATTGCCTCCAGTACCTTTGTATTATTTTTTCCTGCATTAAAATATAGATACTTGATAATCCGAAAATGCATCATGTATAATGTGCCTCATAGAAGATAGACAGATAGATCTAAACATTAATAATTACTTGGGGCTCCATTAAAGATTTTTCCGTCAGTGAATATGCAGAAAGTTATTTTTTTATTTCTTAATGAAATCGTTTTTTATAACTTTTTATTTATTTTTATTTTTTCGTAATATAATAATATTGTTAGTACAATTCCACATTTGTGACAACATTCAAAGCTCTAAGTTACTAGGAAGTGGGTGAAAATGAGATCGATCTACCGATTTCGTTGAAGTAGAATAAAAGCGTTTAATAAAGGTTCCGTGGCTGAGAAATTTGGGAACCGCTGAGCTAGACCATGAGTTTTGAGTATTCCTTTTATAACTCCTTTTTAATATAATATAATTTTTATAGAAAAAGGGGAATGAACTTCGGGCTTAGGCACTGAAAATGTATACAAGACTAGCGTGTGATTGGTTGGCTGGTTATTTGGGCGAGGCGACTGACGACTATAGAGCGTTCAACATTTAGTTGACATTATGGGCCAAATGGTGAGCGCTGTAGCCGAACTTACTCAACTCTAGGCCACGCGGGCAACCATTTTCAACACCGCGTTTAACGTCCAGCGTAAAAGTACTCAAATTTAATTACATTCACATTGTGGGTACTACTTATGGAAACACAAATATCCTCTATCTGATTGGAACAAAAATGTTACCTTTCCTCGCTACTTTTCTCGCATATTGAACATGAAATTATATGGGTTTGAGTTGTGATTGAGCAATACTATTTTTGTCTAATAGAAATGCAATTTTGACGGGAAACATTTTAAGAAGTGAACCTTCCCGAGAAATCGATTTAAAGTGAAATAATGCATCTTACCACTTTTTTTTGAGTAATTCGCTAATTACTTCGATAAATAAAGTCGAAATGTGGTTATTCCATATAAATTGCTCTGCAGTTGAGGTCTTTGGCTATAAAAGTGGAATATTCCACATGATATGCACCTTCTAGTTTTAAATATCTAACACAAAATATCAATGAAAGCAGGATTTTTTTAACCCATTAAACAAAAAGTTGCAATTAAGTACTTGTGTTGACTCACACAGTCCCAGTTAAACCTCCTCGCCTCCCTCACCTAAGTCACCTAAGGGAATAATATTTGCTTATAGGAAGCCTCCAAATAGTGCCGCTTGTGAAATAATTCATAACATAGCACTATTTTAATCTTTCTAATACAACTGGCAACATCGCAACTGCAATGTTTTTAGATTAGCATGGGAAACAAATTTCCATGAGAGCCTGTACTGTCAACATAACGTAAAAAGCCCAAAATAGTCATTTTCGCCATTAGGGTATATGTCTAGAAGGGTGGGGAATCGAAGACAGAGTAGAAAGGATTTAAATCTTGGAATTTTCTACTTTTAAATATGTATCAGCGCAAAGCTGTCAACAGTCGAACGTCACATTCACGGAATACTGTACTTGAATTACTCCCTGCATAGTACCCATGTGGATATTTTCTCCGATTAATTATCTGGTAGTACTTATCCAAAAGTCCCCGTTATCCTTCCACCTCATCTTGCACTGCTCCAAATGATCTATTTTGCCTATCTACATCTCCTTTTTTATATTCTCTAGCTTCCCGGCCCTCATTATTGTCCTTACATTTTTGAGTTCCTTTATTTACCGCTAATTTTCTCCTGTGCCTCTTTCTCTTATTCTTCATCTTCTTCCTCCTATTCCTTGTATCATTTGATCACAATGTTGTGCAAGTATTTCGTGTGATAACGACCACGGAGACCTTGCCTCCCCGTATTTCCCAGGATTTAAATATCTATGAATGACTTTCATATTCTGAGTAATTGATAGTTGGAAAGGACTCCCACCCCCACTAGCCAATGATATTTTTCACGTGACACCTAGACGGTAGTCCCCTTAACACACGACCGTTCGACAGCTGCCGAGGGACACGGCGAATGTATGTGTAATTTAGAAGCAGATATAGTGAAATGTTCATGTAAATAGTCATTCATTCATTGTTTATGGAAATAAATGAATATTGTTTCGTAAATACCTTGAATAAAGTTCGCTCAAACTGACCTGAACTAAGAAAGCACATAAATGTCATTAATGTTATGACGCAAATGTGGAGTGAATGAGAAAAGAAAATGAGAATTTATGGTCAAAATTAAAAACTAAGAAGTAGGCGAGATTTTTTATGGCACATCGTTATATCCTCTTTGTTCCAGAGCCGCCCATGCCAGAAGGTCCAGGTCGAAGGGTAGAAGCCAGACGAAAGGTAGTTTCGTGATGGTGTAACGTGATTTTTAATACCAGTGAGTGGCGTGGGAATACCTCTCAACTATCACTTCCTAGAATATGAAAGTTATTCACAGAGAATTGATTCCTGGCAACTACAGGACGCCGCCCACTAGGGCGGGTGTCGTGCCCGGCGACGGGGGAGGCAAGGCCTCCGCGGTCTTCATCACACGAAATCCTTGCACAGCATCATCATCGGCGGAAACAAGGGATAGGAGGGAGAAGAAAAAGAGAAAGAGGACGAGGAAAACAGCGGTAAAAATTGGAACATGGAACGTAAGGACCATGATGAGGGCCGGGAAGCTTGAATATATTAAAAAGGAAATGGAAAAAGAAAAAATATACGCATTGAGATTGTACGAGGTGAGATGGAACGATAGCGGGGACTATTGGAGTGATAACTACAGGGTAATCTATATTGGTGGAGATGAGAGTCAACGTGAGGTAGGCATGATACTGAACACAAAATAGGGGCTGAGGGTGGTAAACATTGATCATGTGAGCGACAGGACACTTGTGGTAGAAATAAAAGCACGCCCAACGAATATCGTACTGGTCCAGGTATACATGCCTACGAGCAACCATGGAGAGGAAGAGGTGGAAGAGGTGTACGAATAAGTAAAGAAATAATTAGAGAAGTGCCGGGAAATAAAAACCTGATAGTCATGGGTGACTGGATGGATTTTGGGGGAAGGGAGGGACGGATTAGAAGTGGGAGGGTATGGACTAGGAAGATGAAATGATCGCGGTGAAAAGGCAGTTGAATTTTGTAGAAGAAATAAATTAGTTGTGACAAACACTTGGTTTTAACCTCACCCCATGCGTAGGTACGCATGGAAAATGCCGGGTGATACTTGGAGATACCAAATTGATTATATAATGGTAAGGCAGAGATTATGGAACAGTGTAAAAAAATCGCGTAGCTATGCAGGGGTGGATGCGGACTTAGATCAAAACTTGGTGATGATAAAGTGTGAAGTTAGACTAAAAAGGCTTTGTAAAGGTCGGAAAATGGAGAGGTTGAACCTTGAAGCATTGAAAGGGTTGAAAAGGAGGGAATACCGAGAGCTGGTAGAAAAGAACATAGGCGAAGTAAAGCGGATGGGAAAAATAGAGAGAAGATGGGAGATTATAAAAACAGGCATCGTAGGAGCGGCAAAGAAAACAATAAGAACGGTGGAAAAGAAGAGGGTTAAGAATCATTTGGTTACGGAAAAAATGATAAAGTAAATGGAGGAGAGATTTGGAAAAACGTCAACACCGACGTAGGGAAGAGGTACTACAAGGAATTGAATAATAATATCCGACCAATCGGGCAAAAGAAAACTGGTGGAAGGAACAATGCGAGGAAATGGAAAAGCTGCAGGAGAAGGGGGAAGTGGGCGCATTGTACGCCAAGGTGAAAATGTTATCGGGTGGTAAGAGAGGTCAAACTTGACCAAAGGTTAAGGAAAAAACAGGGAAGGTATTAATCGAAAGGGAAGATATCCAAGAAAGATGGAGATAATACGTAGAGGAGCTATATGACAGCGAGAATAGACCCTTTAGCCTAGATCTAGAGGATGAAGGATCAATAGATAAGGATAACCTTGGACCAGAGTAACTTGACAGCGAAAAAGAGAGGGCATTAAGAGAGATGAAGGGTAAAAAAGCCATAGGAACCGATTACCTACCTTCGGGGCTACAGAAGAATGTAGGTAGTAAGGGGAGAAAATCGTTTTTCGAACTTATTCGCAGGATTTACGAGGAAGGAGTATTGCCAGAAGGTTTCGTGAAAAAAGTCTTAATACCTATCCCGAAGAAGAAGAAAGCGTCAGAATGCGAGGAGTATAGAACAATTGTTTAATTTTGCACGCGGCAAAAGTCTTGCTTTGAATACAAAATAGAAGGTTGGAGAGCAGAGCAAACTGCTATGTAGGCGATGACTAATTTGGGTTCAGGAAGGGAAGGGCACGATTGCGGTAATGAGGATACTTATACAAAGAAACATAGAGTACAATCAGGATGTTTTCGCTTGCTATGTGGATTTCGAAAAAGCATTTGACAGAGTAAACTGTGAGAAACTAATGCAGATATTGGGGAAAATAGGAATAGATTGGCGTGATAGGAGACTCATCCGAAACTTATGTATGGGTCAGCGGGCTCAGGTGAGGGTAGCTGAGGGTGAATCAGGGTGGGCAGTTATAGGTCGCGGGGTGCGGTAAGGGTGCCCGTTGTCGCCTTTGCTTTTTAACATCTATGCTGAGGAAATGGTAAGAGAGACATGGGATGAGCTAGATGTGGGAATGAAAGTAGGAGGCCAGCGGATAAAGTCTGTAAGATTCGCGGACGACCAGGCGTTGGTCAGTCGGTCATCGATAGGATTCCAAACTTTAGTACCTAGATGCATTGGAAATGCAGTGCGAGAAATACGGGATGAAGATTAATAATAAGAAAACTAAAGTAATGAGATTCTCTAGGGCAAAGAAAGCGAGGCTGGTGATAAGAGTAGGAAGTCACAAACTGGAGCAAGTAGAACAATTTAATTACTTGGGTAGTACGCTAGAGGAAACAGGACATAGTAGCAATGACATTATGACGAGAAGCGTTAAATATAAGAAGGGATAGCCCAGGAAAAATAAGCAAAATTTGACCCGAACCCGGAAAAAAATAATAACAAAGCCGGACCTTTTTAGCTGTATTTAGGAACCCTTTGAGATGAACATATCAAAAGTCCCAAGCTCTCCCAGGTGGGATAACGAAAATATCCTGGAAAAACCTGGAAATACTGGAATTTTCCTGGAATTCGTGCTGTTCGGTAACTAGAGGAGCTAGAGAGGCATTCTTTTTTTCTGCCACTCCTGCTTTTAGTGCTCTACATTAGTGAAAGGCGTCCGGCAACCTCCCGAGGCTCCCGTTCTGATCCTGGTCCGCTAAAAGGTCATCAAGTGCCACATAATGTACTAAAATCGCCTTAAACCGATATTTGCCGGACTAATAAGCTGCGAAACGGCATTACTACAACTGGCTTTGGTGCCTAACACAAGTATAACTTTTCTGAGCACCAATACCTGCAGCTGCACTCCGAACCTGCCCGCCTACAAGGTGCGACAATTGTCCGAACATCCACGAGTGATGCTCTGACGCCTATTAAGGGTGCTATTCGCTCAAGAATATATATATATATATATATATATTCTTCTGGAGCAAGTTTTGGTTGAACTGCTACACTTCACCTACTTTTCTATTTTGTAGTCGACAATTAGCCTAACTGCGTTAAAATGTTATCGTAAAAGGTTAACTCCAAGTGAGTGATCTGTAAATAAAATGTCCTCAGTCATGCTGCCGCTGCCTGTACCACTGGATGTCGAGAGCGCACGGTGGGGCAGCCGCGCTTTCATTGTTATAAGTCAGCGACGCTTCCCCTTCCCCCTTCCCGTGGTCCGTACCGGTTCGTAAATCACTCAGTCAGGTCTCTCCAATGCAATAAGTGTTTAGTGTCGCATTTTCAAGTTATTTTTTGTGACGTGCAATGGAGTTGTTGGACGAGAGTTATCTGTGTGCTTTCGTTGGAAGCAAAGGTGAATCAGTGAAATGAGGTGAAAAAGGAGTACAAGAAATTTTGAATGCAAGTAAAACGAGAAAGGATGGTGCCGAAGTATTTTTTAAGGACAAGACGTCGGAGCTTTTGCATATCGAGTGCGGAAGGGAGTACACACGCAGACCGTCATCCCCCTCCGCGGAACTGAAGAGGAGATCATCCACAGACACGCCATTTGATTTCAAATTACATTGTATTTTTTGTGCAAAAAGTGTGGACGAAAAGCAAGCTGAGAGGAAACCTTGGAGTGTAGTTGGAACCGTCGAAGTGATCAAGACTATACGTACCATAAGCAGATGCAGAAAGAGGTGATCGGGATGAGTGGGGAACTGAAGTAATCCTGAGATTAAGCGTAGTGTGTGATCTAGTCGCGGCAGAAGGCAGGTATCACAAAGATTGCTATGCTTACTTTCAACGAATTGGCTCCTGTAAGCCGAGAATCACATCAGAACGTGGCAAGAGTCGTAATGATGACGAGTCAAAAAGTGCTGCCTTTGAATTGTTATATAAGGAACCTGAGGAAAATTGCAAAGATGACAGCCAGTACAGCATGGAAGAATTGATGACAATACTGGATAAGTATTCAAAGAGTAACCGAGAAAAATACACTGAAAAAAGGCTGAGGAGTAAACTAGAAGAAAGATAAGTTGACTCAATCACCTTTACTGAGCTGCCTGGACGCAGGGGCGTGATGTGTTTCACATGGGTTGCGCAAAAAGTATTAAGCACGAAACGGTACAGTGAGCGGTGCGTGGGTAGCCAAAGTGAGGAAATAATAATAGTAAAATATGCTGCACAACTTATCAAGCACCAAATCAAGTTACAAGCATACGATACTTCTGTGTACCCAACACAGAAAGACAAGACTACCGGAGGTAACAACCTAATGCCAGAGCTTCTTGATATTTTTATGTCAGAGCTATTGCCAAAAAATCAAGATACTGTGAGGAAAAAGACTACAGTGATTGAACATGACATAATTGTATTAATACGTCCTCGCTCGTTCCTATCACCAATCCAAGTAGGACTCAGTGTGACCCTTCATCGTCGGTTCGCTTCGAGGTGGCTTATTGATATGCTCCATAAGTTAGGCATTTCAGCTTCGTATCAAGAGTGTGAAAAATATGAAGCGTGCTTATCTCTATGCTCACCTCCTGAAGTAAATATGGATGCTTGCATCCAATTTATTTTCGACAATGGAGAACATAATCTGCGAAGTCTTGATGGCCATGGCACAATTCATATTTTAGGAGGTATTCAGCGCAATACACCAAAGTCTGCATTGCATATAGATGTAAATATTCTGCGCCCAAAGTGTGCAGAAATGATTGGAAATGGTTTAAGAAAAAACACAGTACACCAGTACTTTGCGCCAGATATAAACTGGCTTTCTAAGGTCACAGCAGAGAACAGGAATGAGTTGGTGATATGTGAGGACAGCTTGCACAAGACTTTGCCTTTACATATTTTATGGTCATCGGGCATTTGGAGTGGCGCAATTCCTCAACCGGGATGGAATGGATTTATGGAAGTCGCTCATCGTAAGCAACCGTATGAGGTTTCATCTGAGATCCCACTCCCCTTCATAAACCTCAACCCCACCAACCCCTCAGCCATCAACACAGCTTTGTTGAACGCAGCAGACATATGTGAGAAGCGAGGACAATCCCACTGTATGGTGAGTTAATTTTCTACATTTATCACTGATCTGCTAGAACCAAATTCAGCAATTTTTGGTCGAACTTTGGAATTTAGAAATTTTGTCCCTAATAGATTTTTTTTAAATCTCAATGCAGGTGACTTTTGACCTAAAGCTGTATACTAAGGCATTGGCAATGGTGATTGCCGCATCTAGTCAAAGTCCTCTGAAAATAGCAATAATTAATTTGGGTGGTTTTCATCTGTTTAAGTCATTCCTGGGTACCATGAGTGTAATTTAAAAAAATTAATTTAATTAACTGTTTTTGTAAACGATCGGGCACTTCTCGCACCTTGAAGGCGGGCAGGTTCGGAGTGCAGCTGCAGGTATTGGTGCTCAGAAAAGTTATACTTGTGTCAGGCACCAAAGTCAGTTGTAGTAATGCCGTTTCGCAGCTTATTAGTCCGGCAAATATCGGTTTAAGGCGATTTTAGTACATTATGTGGCACTTGATGACCTTTTAGTGGACCAGGATCAGAACGGGAGCCTCGGGAGGCTGCCGGACGCCTTTCACTAATGTAGAGCACTAAAAGCAGGAGTGGCAGAAAAAAAGAATGCCTCTCTAGCTCTTCTAGTTACCGAACAGCACGAATTCCAGGAAAATTCCAGTATTTCCAGGTTTTTCCAGGATATTTTCGTTATCCCACCTGGGAGAGCTTGGGACTTTTGATATGTTCATCTCAAAGGGTTCCTAAATACAGCTAAAAAGGTCCGGCATTGTTATTATTTTTTTCCGGGTTAAAACCTAATTTTCCTGGGCTAGGAGCTGATGACGGGAACCCTAAGTAAGGATGAAAAAAACAGGCTGGTGAAGAGCTTGATATGGAGTGTGGCGTTGTATGGGGCATAAACGTGGACCTTGAGAAAGGAAGACGAAAATAGGCTGAAGGCTTTTGAGAGGTGGGTGTGGAGAAGGATGGAGAAGATGCGTTGGACGGAAAGAAAGACAAATGAGGAAGTGCTTGAGGAGAGAAAACTTAAAGATGAGATTAGGGGAAGGCAGGGTAGTGTTGTATGGACATAGGTATTGGTAAGGAATGGAAACATTCTCTCAAGTTTGGTTCAAGTAGATATATTAAACAGTAGGACACACATTACATACTCTGATCTGCTAACTCTAGAGACTACGTTCCCTCTCTGCGTCCGGTCCCGGTGGTCGCCGCAAGATAGCGACGAGCCAGAGCGGATGATCCTTCCCGACTCGGAAGACGGAGACGGCGCTCGCATGGTCGCGGTGGTCAATCGTCGGTCGCCGCAAGGTAGCGACGGCTTAGAGCGTATGATCCTTCCCGACACGGTAGCAAAGTACTGCTATACACCGAGGATGGTTAGCGCTTATATCCAACTTTACGGATCCAAAGGTTAGGATCGTCAACACGCTAATCATCCCGGGGCGGGGTGAGTCGCAGGCAGCCCGCCCGGTCACCGATCTGCCTGAGCTGTCCCGAAGGGATCTATGACATTAGATCACGCGACAACAGATCACGCGACAAGAGATCACAAAGACAATAGATCACGACGACAACAGATCACGCGACGTTGGTCATTACCCAGCCCACCCCAATGGTGATTGTTTTGCGTAAAACTACGGCGAGTTGCCCAACCAAATAACTCTAAATGATAATAAAGTGTGTAAGTGTGATTTGTATCATGCTACTAGGAATTATAACAGTGAAATATATCTGATGAAGTGAAACCCGTGTTTTTAGGTTTATTCTATCTTTCACTTATTTAAATACAGCGTTTTTTGTATATCGTGATCTATTGTCGTCTTGATCTGTTGTCGTCGTGATCTATTGTCTTCGTGATCTGTTCTTCGTGATCTGTTGTCGCGTGATCTGATGTCGTCGTGATCTTCTGACGGGGTACCGTCCCGAAGGATAAGCGTTATCGCGAGGGTGCATCCTGTCCCTGCGACAGTAGGTGGCTGGAAGCGGTAATGAGGGACGATGGTTTGCTGCAGGCCGTGATGGAGGGAGGGATGTTGGGTAGGCGGGGAAGGGGAAGAAAGAGATTAGGTTTTATGGACGGGATGAAGAAAGGTAGGACTTATATGCTGAGATGAAGAAAGAAATACTAGAGGTAGAAAGGGCACGGTACGTGTAAGAGTTTGTTGGATATTCTCTGACTTTCATCATAACTTACCTCTAACCGGTAGATTCTTCTAATGAAGGAATGATTGAATGACACAAGCGTAGTGGATGTAATTAACGTGAGGCAGACAAAGGAGAGGGTTGAAGACGACAAGATAAACTCGTAGAGTGACGCAGATCCGGAATTTGAAGCCCTCCGTTGAAACGAGAGTAGGAAAATCATTCCTCCGAGCGACAAGAACTCCACGAGTTGACATTTATGCGAACTACGATTTTGTCTCCGGTTCACCGTAACGTCGAGCGTCACTCGTGGATACCAACTTTTTACGACTGCGATTGCCGAATTCAAGACACTCGGAAAACAGAAGTTAGTGGTATTCCGATTCTGGCTCTGATCTGGATGTTTCATGAACAGTGCGGCTTCTTCGGTAAATAATTGAAGTTCAAATACAAATAGAGTAGAAATAAGTGAATAACTTGGTTAGACAGTCAGAAAACCGAGCGTGGCTTCGAAAGTTCTATATAATTGAGGAAGGAATCTATAAGAAGGCACAAATAATTGGGAAGAGTTGAATGAAGCAATAAAAATCGAATTGGTAAATTATAGATTTTGTCAGTGGTTAATGCTGATGATAGGAGTTTAGTGTTAGAGGAAATTCGATATACGACCATACAGTGAAATGTATGTTCAGGCAGATAGAGTATTAAGACATTAGCTTCACTTAGAAAAAATTAATTTCACTCATATATCTCAATTCACCGTAATACGCCAGGTTAGTAGGACGCGCTTTGAATTATAGTAGCAATACATGCATGTCCTACGTACATAACATTTTAGGGAACATGAATAGTGGACTGAATATACATAAAATTTCATGGGTCGTTTATTGTGGTTGCAATATACTAAACCGATATCTGCATAGTTCAAACTCAATTTAGCGAGAATAAAGAAATACCGCACAGGTAAACGTTGATGCACGATGCGCATTTATGGCAGGAGGACTGCGTTACGTTCAGCTCTTTGCTACACCTACGGCAATCCAGTTTAATTGCTAATCGTTCGGAAAATTCTGAGGCATTGCAACGCGGGGAGGAAATTGAGGAACTGACTGAGTCATTACCCCGGGGCTACGCTAAATTGGATGCACGGAAACGTAGCTTCAGCAAAATGCAAAACACGATTAGTTTTTTGGTCATCCGATTCACCAAGCATGACCCCATGTTGTAAAAGAACCGAAAGTTTAATTCCGAAAATGAATGTCACTCTTCCGAGATTAGTAGATTCGTAACGAAAATTGATGTGTACAACGAATTGAAAATTCTTTCCTGGTGACGTAAAACCCATTTCCCCATCTCTATAACGACAGTGTAAATTTAGTCATCCGCATATTATTACAGATAGGTAGATTGAATAGTGCAGTTAAATCTAATACGTTTACAAATCCTGGAAATATTGTGAAGACAGAAATTGCATTGGGTTATTGCAATTCAGGTTTAGATGCGCTTCATTTCGATTTACAACTTCATCATCACCAGATGATGAAGTAGTAAATAGAAATCTTGGACGAAATAAATCTATTTATAAGTGCATGTTTGTCTTCACTATGTTAAACTCTATCATATCATGTGTCTTCTTTTTTTGTCTGGAGATATCGATTTGCTCATGAAATTAATCTGATGATCGTTACGAAGTTTTCCGCGGGGTTTGATTATTGGAGCAGCTTTCGGGCGTTCCTCCGCGTGATGTCTATTGTTGACAACAGTTTCTCCAGCGATCCCGCTGGTGTCTTCAGGTCAAAGACTGGTGCCAAAGAGACCAGGGTATATAAGTCGGACAAAAACGGACATCGATACTTCAGACCTGAATACGCCAGCAGGATGGCTGGAGAAACTGTTGTCCACAATAGACGTCACGCGGAGGAACGTCCGAAAGCTTCTCCAATAATCTGATGATCGTCTCTCATTTTAGCATTACTATGGACATTTATTTGAATAAAACTCTTTGGTATTCATCGATGTACTGAAATACTTTATCATCTGTTCGGAGAACAATGTACAAGTGAGGAACATAAAATATTGAATGAACTGCCAGAATTATAATAGTATTTTAGGAAGCCTCCACTTCCAAGACTTCACCGTCCAGGATTGCCATTCGGTCCTCCCACACCATTCCGCCTCATTTCTATTGGACCCTTAATCCCTGAGCTGAAGGAATGCTCCCCCTCCCTTTTGCCCGGTGCCCTTCCCCTACCTTGCCCAATTCCCACAACGAATTCACCCCCAATTCCGACCCATTTGAGAGCATTTTTTGTCGTACCTCGGCACGCCCCAGCCCTCTGGTGGGACCCTACGCGACTTCTCTCATGCCCGGCACATCCCGCCATCCCTCCCGGGGATGCCATTTTCTTCCACCTGCACCCCCCCCCCAAAAAAAAACCCTCCTCCTCCCCCCACATCACTTACCCACGCTTTTCTCTCCTCTCTCTCTTCTGCTTACGGCATCTCCTTCACTCTGCCTACTTTTCTTCTCCCCCAGTCTCGCCGCAGTTATTCCCTCTCTTCCCTTGCTCTCCTCTTCATGACTGCACCTCCCCTCTTCCAAGGACACAATCTCTTTATTTAGACCCCCGTCTCCGCGCACTCTAACATCCAAACATCCCTGTGTCTTCATCTAAGCCGTACCTTGCGAGTTGCTACTCGGGCGTGTAGAATTGGGTTGTAGGACAACAGCCCCCTTCTTGTTATCATCACATGGTATTTCAATAGTTTACTTGTAAGTTTAAGGTGGTTTGAGTAGAGATAGTTCCCGAGTTATAATGGAGACCATATTCTTTTATATAGATTTTTTTATTTCAACGTCTGTAATAAGTATGAAATAAATATTGTAGTATTAATGGCGCAAAGATATATTTATATATGGCCAAAATTCTCAGTAATTAAAAAAATAAAGCCACATAGGTCTCTAACTTGACTCATTTTTTCACGCCGTTCGGCTAAAAACCCTTCAAAACAGTAGGTTTTTTTGCGATTCTGTGATAATTACTTCAGTGAGTAAAAGATCAATTTTATAAATAATAGAGAAAATATGCAAACTATACACCATTAGTTTTTTTACGAAATCTAGGTCCTAGAAGTTCCTATTTTTCTGAATATTCTCCCTCCGGAGCGCACAGGTGTATTCTATTCCATGTAAAAAACATATTTTTAGGCAGATTTCTCGAAATGTAATGAAGGTAATCGATATCGTACTGTCCACTTTTAATTTAAATTTACAACACGTGTTTCGGCTTTTTGCACTAAGCCATCCTCAGGTACAATTTAGTAGTTTGTAGGGCAGGTAGTTTGGCAATGGGTTGATATTTTGATATCATTGGAATGATGGTAGTTTTTTTTATTTAAAGTGAGGCCAAATTCATAAAATTCTAGGTGAAGTGATTTTTCGTTCAAACTACCTTAAGGTAAATTGCTTTTATTCGGGTTTCTCCCGCGTTGATTCATTTTATGGACAACCGTTTCACTTGCATTCCTAGTATGGACGTAATACCTCGTCGCCAGATGTCTTCCCTCTTTTGTTCTCATTATTAAGAAAAATATACCACATTTCCAATAACACCATAAAATCAGACACCATCATACTTTTCAAGATATTTGCCATTGCCATTTGCCATTTTACATTGGAATTGGTATGGGTGTTCACTCCAGAGGGACTTACTTTAAATATGATGAATGTTTAACGAATGAGTTACGTTAGAGTTCTAACATCGTGTAGTTTAAAATATCAATACTCACCGCAGTAAATTTTACAGAATCACAAAATAATCTTTGGTTTTGATGGCGTTTTCAGTGCAGTTTTTCAAATTAGGAAAATTGAAACCTTGTATACGGATGCTTAGGTAATTACTAAAAATTTCAGCAGTATAAAACAGTTTTTGCCTCATTTATGATTCAAAATTTACCTTATACTTCTTAAAGTTGCTTTATCTTATACGAAAAAAATATGATCTATATATTGGCAAGGAAACATTTCACCCAAACTTCCTCAATGGACAGTTTCAACGCCTACACCCTAGCTACTTACTTCATCGCTTCTGTTTATCTCAAACTTCCTTTACCCATCTTTATTCCATCTCTCATCTTGATCTCTTCCTTCGTGGCTGCATCTACCATCTTCCAAGCATTCTATTTCTATCTTGAAACCCCGTCAGCACGTTTTCCCTAGCATCCCTATATCCCTAGCATTTGCATCTAAGTGGTACCGCCACGAGGATGTGTAGTGTTGCGTGTTAGCTCACAAGGATTTTGCGTGTTTTCATCATATAATATTTTAAGAGCTGACTAGTAGATTTAAATGGACAGCTCAAAAGTCAAATACCAAAATTTGGAGTGATCTATAGACGTTTCCACAACTTCTTGCTACATATTTAATCGTGGACATTTCTCTCGAGCTCATCATTTCTATATACTTTTAGGGTAATATACATTTTTAATAAAACTGTATTGCAGGTTAAATAATGAATCATTATTGCTTGGCAGTGGCGTAGCCAGGAGGGGGCACAGGGGGCACGTGCCCCCCAAACCAATTAATTTTAGCAGAAAAATATTAACACTGTAAACAAATAAATACTGTATTGACATCTTTCAAAAAGCAAGAGTGATTTACTTTTATTCCATTATTCTTTTCTTTGAGTAAAAGTTAAGTTTGTTCTTCGAGTAAAAGTTATTGACTATAGTGATTAGATTTCTAAAAAAGCTCATTTTTGCAAAATGTATTTTATAGCCAAGTATGTTTTAGCAAAACAGCTTCCCGTCGACCCATCAATTGTGTAATTTTAAGAGCCAAAATAGCATAAAATGTGAATTCTAGAGATAAAATGTTCACATTTTCCCCAGAGGAGGGTTCCACGCCCCTGACCCCCCAGGTCGTGCCCCCCCCCCCAACACATCGTCCTGGCTACGCCCCTGTTGCTTGGTATTCTTTCAACTAATTGTTATTTATATAAACAATCTCAAGGCCAAAAATCACAATTGGTAGAGATCTTCGCAAGTTTCATCTGCTCTCTACTTACTATTCCACCGTATGTTATTTCTTATCTTATTTTCATCATACTTTCTTCCGCTATTATGCCATTATATTTGCGTTTATCTTCCAAATGCACTCGTAATTTCATATTATATCAGCATATTTATTTGGGGAAAGAAATATTCTGATAAAACTCCTGAAACCACTAAAAGCAGGGAGAGGCCAGTTTAGGTTTAGTTTAGTTTAGTTTAAGCCAATAGTTTGTGTTTAGGATCTTGATAATGGAAATGAATGGAACGTTTCTCGGTAAAAAAAACTTTAGTGTGGATAACTCTCAGCTATAACTTTTTGTTGACGGTTAAGAGTGCTTGATTCACATTCTGGGAAAAATGACAGCCAATCAGTCTTTTATCCCTGTACAATTTCGCGTATTACATAAAAACTCAAAAAAACTATTCTGGCATTCAGAGTCTTCTTTTTCTCATCAAAACGCTATTTAAACATTTACCACACGCTAAAAATTGGAGAAAGTAGGAATATTATTATTATTTATTTAAATTTCATGTAAGTTCGCTTAAATCGTGACCCAAATCTGACGTCTTAACTCCATATTTTACTATCATCAACGCAGGTAAAGATGATCGTGTCAGCCACCGCAACTCTCGGTTAAACATGTGGTTTGCATAAGTTTGAAATAATAATAAACTGGATAACAGGATGCCACAAAGTTTCTGGAGCACGAGCTTCGTCATCCAAGTTTCCTCATTAGACCTTCTGAAGAAAGGAAGGGGAGAGGGGGGGATGATAATTTTGTTTCATAAAGGCTTTCATTCTTTGTACTCCAAAAATAAATTAAAACCCCCTTTGTCGCGAGCTACTTTCACCCACGCGTAAACAGGCTTTCGCCTAACATCTTTGTCCAACTCGCGCACTATAGCATTCAATTAATACCAGTCCCTCAATTATCCCACGGATACTCAACAAAGCGCTCCGGATATCTGGAGGAACGCAACGGTAAGGAAACCAGAGCACGGAGAGGGACAGAGACGCCGATACCCATTGCTATTTGGAAGCCATCGCGAACAATGAAACCTTGGCTCATCCAACGCCAGACCATAAACTCATTGCCCAATTAAATTCGTTCCGGTTTTGTTGAATGGATGAAAAAACAAGAAAGATAGAGAGGGAGCTATTTAAGAGCCCAACTCTCGCAAAACATCAAAATGCGTTCTCCTTTTGATCTCCCATGCATCATTATATGGCGGGGCCCACGCTACTAAGGGAGTGGAGGGGACCGAGTCGCCCGCACAAAAGCGCACGGTATAACAGCGACACGATGCGTTCGTGTTCGTGCGAAAGGGAGTGAGTGCTTGAGGTGGAGGGGTGGAGGGAGAGAGGGTGGGCGTGGAGGGGCGTGAATCCAAATGTGCGTTTTTAGTAGCTCGCCACAGGACGTACGTAGGCGTGGAGGCGAGAAGAAGCGAGAACAAGAGACAGAGACGGTTTAAAACAAGGAGGTTAGAAAAGAAATGGAGGCGACATACCACTTGATTCTTGAAGCCAATTCCGCCATTGCAGTCGGCACAGTTTAGACCTTCCTCTGGCTTACGTGTCCGGCGGACGCGTTCGATTTTCGTCAAATCTAAGTTAAAAACAAGAGGCAAGGCGATGTTTTGTGACTGGTTTGGCCACACCTACTCGGCACAAAATCCTTCCCAAGCACCCCTATTCTTGCTTCACTTTCGCCCATGAGCGTTCACGGTCATGCCTCCTCGATTTCATTTTGACCTCCTTGGTTTAAAACGGGGAAGAAAAATGTATGAAGTGCACGGGGCGCAGGGTTGCCTGTTGAAGCCCGGACCCGGAGACTCCGGGTGAAGCAATGCTTCTCCGGTACAAGGTTTAAAATCTATTTCTCCGTCCAATCGTCAGGTAAAACAGGTCAAGTCAGCAAAACAAAAAACTTTAAACATATTCCACTAACGCTCATATCCCATTCACTGAGCATTAACATTTCCATAAAATGTCAATTTTTTCTCAAGGATATTAAGAAGTGGAGTCGACAGGAGCACCCGGGAACTCGAGGAAACGGGTGGCAAGAATGGGGGTTGTTGGGAATGATTTGAGCGCAGTGGGCGTGGTTGATCCAAGCGCAGGAGAGCGGCGCTAGAAAGTGAAATTTGTTGACACTGCGGATAAATCCGGTCATGTGCGGTAGAAGACAACCATTCAAATTTTAAAAAACACAAAATATACCTGACAATGCCCAATTAAAACTCCACGACCAGCGTCCCAAGGTGGCGGATGTTTGCCACATGGGGGCGGGCGCTCCTGTCTCCATCATTTACTTTTAACCAAATTCTTTTACTAAGTAAATCCAGTTATCACGCGTTTTGATTTCACAAAAAATGATATATTTGCCAAAACATTTCGCTTCTTTGTGAATTTTTGGCACCATTACATTCATAGACCTGACAGAGAAACGGAGTCATTTTTTGCTAGAAAATTATTGCTTGCATTTAATTTTTATATTTCAAATCTATAACTTTGATTTTAAAAAAATATAAAAATTTTGTTACATAGCAGCCGAAAATTCCTTAAATTGGCCCAAATAAAACTGTTGTACAGGTATATATAGGTATAACAGCTGAGGCTTCGTAACATCGGGAAAAAAAACCTCTAATTCAAATTCTCCGGAATACAGACCAAGTCCTCCGGATCGAAAAGGTCTTACAGTTGGTGGCTCTAACGTCGAGCGAAATATATTTAAAACCAGGCAGGGGGGGGGGGATTAGTTTGAGAGACTTTATGCTCGCTGTCGCGAGGAAAGAACACAAAACCTCTGTCCTCCCCACCTTTGTACAACCCTTTGCCCGCCCGTCTCTGGAACCCCTCAGTTAAAAAAATACATTAAATACAAACAACCCTCTCTCCCACCTCTTCCTCTCACAAACTCTCGGCTATGGAATTCAAAGTAGCTCCACCAACGTTTTACGTGGGGCTTTATTCACAATAAGTCTTTTGGGCTGCGGTGAATGGGGAGAAAAGAAGAACAGAGAGGGCACGGTGACGGAAGGTTCTGTTTTGTGGACGTTGCCGAGTGTGTGTGAGTGTGCTGGGTTGCCTTGGTCGGCCGAGGTAAAAGGTGTGGAGGGAGAAGACTTTGAAAATGGCAGCGGACCAAAGCCGGGACCCTGACGTAGGCCGGAACGGGCGCGGGTGGACAGGAAACAAGAACGCCGCTGAAAAAGGCCGTTGTGTGGGCTGGGGGACAGCAGGCCGTGAAATTGTGGGATGAATGGGGAGCGCACAGGCTCTAAGTGAGAAGGGAAATACAGAATTGGAAAGGTGAAAAGAGAGAAAGAAAGACTTTCGTCGGAAGCATCGCATAAACGATCGTTCCCGAATGAAAAGGATATGCAATAATGGCAGAGGAAAAATGGTTTATATATACAATGCAGAGATACGCACAAAGAAAAAGGATACGGAAAAGGGCTTTTAAGGATCCAACCGAGCAAATATAATAACGGTGACTGAAACAAAGGCTACAGAAACGAAATGAGAAAGCCTAAGGTAGGGAATATTTGAGAAAAATTAATGTGTAGGAGGTCCTGGGGATCGGAAATCTAATTATTTCCAAGGGTAATCATCAATTTTATTCAAAGCGAAGACAATGGAGGCTTATTACGAAATCTTGGTCAAAGATAATGATGTGGGCATTTAAATACCATGCCATTGAAAATAGCTATGACATAATGCCTAATTGCCCCTCGGCATTAAATTGCATTAGTAGGGTATGTATTTAAAAGGAAACTATCAAAATTAAAAAAAAACAAGCAGTTGGTTTTCTGATAACGATACCTGTGGATTAAAGTTTTAAAAAATTTCTTCAGCAAAAATTATCTTCAATTGATTAGGTAATTTACAGAAAATTTAGGTAAGTAATCGGTGCTGAAGTTAAATTTAGTGCTGCACTTACTGAGCAAAGAGAGCACTTGATGAAAAAGAGGGCACTTAGAACAGAAAGTGTACTGTACTTAGTGTATGTGGTACTAC
The DNA here is from genome assembly GCA_963573305.1 of Pyrrhosoma nymphula. NCBI lineage: Eukaryota > Metazoa > Arthropoda > Insecta > Odonata > Coenagrionidae > Pyrrhosoma > Pyrrhosoma nymphula. The sequence continues at coordinate 102,855,729 of OY754337.1, read as the reverse complement.
ATTTTGACCGAAGGATATTACACCTGAAAAACGTCATACTGCATAATATAATAAGCTTCTTTCTTACACCTTTCAATGGACACACCCAAACAACAATTCATATTACAATCACCTACGCGAAATTGTACCAAAGAATTAATATACTCTCAGATATATACTTGAATCCAGCATTTACCGCAGAAAACTTCCAAGATAGTAAAAAAATAGAAAATTTCCTATGCAGCCACTGTTTGTAACAATTAATCAAGCTTCAACCACGTGACAGTGGTTTTGAGGAAGAAGGAAAACTTCGTGAGCATCTATTAAGTCAAACATGGAATGCCATATCTAGAAAAAAATATGATCATTAACTGAGATAACGTAAAAACTTTTGCAGTCTTACAGATACGAATCCGTAGAAATCTCCTGCATCGTAATATATGAATATGTTGGCATGGAGAAAGGTTTAATGGGGAAAAGGAGGTTTATCTTTATTTCAAGGTGCTATCATGATGTCTAAAACAGGAATCTACATTCACTGGCAATTAATATCTGTCGTTGCTTTACTGAATTTTATGAATATATGCAGTATTTGGGACTGTTTATTTCTGAAACATTCTATAAGCAAATCAAACAATTGGATAATCAAGCTCAATTAGCTCAATATAATACTCAACAGAGAATTGTATTATAAATTATTATATTATATTATAATATAATATAATATAATATTATAATATATTACAATAATTATAAAATTCCAGTCCGTAACCACAGAACAATTTTCATTTACTTAAATGAAAACCAAAGCCCGAAGTGCATTAAAAATAATTTAATGCTTTTAATGAGGGTAACATATATGTCCTTCTGTAGAGTGAGGAGGAACTCTTAGCACCCAAACAGACATCTGGAAACTATTCTGTATAACTTATCAAATGAATCATAATAAAATATACTCAGTGCCAATGTTCATTCAAAAGCGATAAACTGAGATTTTACTGAGGTTCTGAGATGGTTTCTCCCAACATAAGGTTCAAGATCCTCACAAAATTAAAATGACTTTGAAAGTTATCCATGAAAATCACGCAAAATGCTTAAACTAAGATAGTCAGTACTTGCATTCAAAAGCAAAACTCAGGTATGATTTTCCAGGGTCTAATAAAATTTTCTGTCAATGCGCCAAAAAAAATTGGCAGTCAAATGTTGGAGTGGTATTTAAAATTATTGGCCGTAGAAAATTGCAAAAAGCAGTAAATAAGAGAAATCGTATTTATCCTTTCGAAGAAAATACTATAAAATTGATAGAGAAATGAAACATCAATCATAGATCATGGATAAGTAAGTTTTGTTTTAAGGTCACACATAGGAACAGCAGAGCTGTTTGTAACAACAATTCGACGCCATATTGCTTACCTATTGCTTCATGGTATATGCCTCGACAGGAGGAGGGGGAAACCAGGTCACTTTGGCATGGTAATTATTGCCAACCAATGAGAGCGCACCATAAGCCAAGTAAGCCAGGGCGATACGTTATTAATAATGGTGGCTGGCAACTTGACGTACTAGAAATCTGCAACAAGTCGTTTTTCTAGGGTAGGACAACAATGACGATGAAGGAACAATCGGAGAGGCGTCGAGGCGCCACTTCCTCACTCTCTGGGACGGGACGGGATAGAACGGGACGGTCGCAAGTCTCTCTCCCTGCGAACAGAAAAGGTGAATTTTTCTCTGCACATAGACCGGAAGTTGAAATCACACTGTGACATACTAAGTGAAAGGGGAGGCGATAGTGTCCAGAGAAGCTGCAGCCAGCCTAGGACGAATAGTTCCGGATGAGGTCACGAGAACATCCTAGCTATAACAGCAGATCCAGACGCGTTAAGTGTACATGTGTGTCACACCGTCCGAAAAGGACGATTGTAATTAAAAGCATGGGCGTATTTACGAGGGACAAGCGGGACTGGGCATACCCCCGGACGTAACTTTGTAAAGGATACTAATATTATAAATTTAAAAAATTAACAAACTATATATATCTTTCAATGCTCAAAAAGGGCTAGATTTGCAGTATTGTTGTTATGATTTACAAAATATTTCCTGGATAAGGCTCCTCATCAGGCTGGGCCCAGACCTCCCGGCATTTCACCAATCAAAAAGTATTCTGAACCTCCCCCAAAGCCAGATGCTAGATACGCCACTGATTAAAAGTAAGGGTAAATTTTGGTCATTTAAGGGTATTTATTGCAATTTGTTAAGCGTGATTTGTACGCCGAGTAATGTGTTGGTGTGTTTGAGAGAGGGAGTCATTTTTCCATTTATTAATTTGTCCATTCACTCATTTATTAATTTGACTTGCCATACTAAAGACAGCAAGTTTGTGCATCGGGAATTCTGAGGGTTCTATGTCTAATTAATGCAGCTACCACTGATCTCGTCAAGGAAACGTAAAAGGGAAAAGAGTTGCGCACAGCAGTAAAACTAGGATAAGTTGGGTAAGTTAAATAAGTAAATCATCGGACGATAAAAAAATATATTGCATGGTCTTATAGATATAATATGACATAAGGCCCCTGGCCCCAATAAATGCCAGCTAAAATAGAGTTAGATATTGCTGAAAGCGTTTCATCTCAATAAGTGCATTCTATTAATATTTTATAATGTAACAGTAGCAGGTGATTATAAGTAAGCTTAAATTAATCTGATTTTTTTTAAAATATGAACAGGAGGATTTTCAGTAATTGCATCCCGATATCATTGACGACAATATCAAGAAATACCGTAGAACATTCCTAGTTTTCCCTCACCTCCTTCATAGTGTGCAGCAATATATCACCCCTGATCCTGACACAACAAAAAAGTTTAACGATGATAATTTTTACTAACAAGAATTTTATGTTTTTATTATTGTTCTTCGTGGCAAGTTATGTTCAAACAGTGGCTTGAGTATTTTTAAATGACAACAAATTCGGCAAGGGTTTATCGGGACAGGATATCAGGGCAAACGACACCTTCAAACTAAGTTGCGATGAATGTCGAATAAGCCGTGTAAGTCGGGGGTTCCTTGCAGAACAAGCCACAAGTTTGAGGATACAGGGTCTCAAATTCTAGTGTGGCCGAGCTCTCGTAGCCACGCTACCAAAAAAAAGGATGAGCTATTCCCCGGGAGTAAAAGGGATAAGAATGTGGAAGAGATTATGTCATACGGCAACGGAGATTATCTAATCTAACTTGACCTCACGAAAATAATTTTTTATCAGTTGTATTCTACTCTCTCCAATCACATATATCTTCCGTTCAAGAACTGCAGGAAATAGCTTCAACGCCTTTCACTGCTTTATACAACACGTAGGTTTATCATTGCAATAAAAGCGTAACATAAGAAAAAGAAGCTCAGCTACAAACTTGAACGTAGCTTCATACGTTCGCCGGGCTAGGTGAAATCGTAGAGAGAGAAATGTCAACAAAACAAATCGAAAATACATCAACGATATGCATAAAGAACTGTACTAAAGAATGGTGGGCCTGCAATATTGCCATGTGGGACTTCTCCCATGTGCGCCGTCCTACACGGACGGCTCGTCGACTAACAGAGGACAATCTCACGCACGTCTCCCTCTCCCAACTCTGTCACTCGTCCATTTGGATGCTTCCCTGGAAGTAATTGACTTAGCCATGCCCCAGGCGTACGAGACTGTGGCACAGAGAGAGAAAGGGAGAGAGGCGGGAGTTGAGGTAGCGGGAGAAGCGAATTTTGCGTATAGAGACGCGACTGCATATGTCGGATGCGGATGATGTTCATAATGACTCGACTGGCTCAAAAAATATGGCAGACCAGGAAAAAAGGGTCAGTTGTAATCTACATTTGATATTTCTAGTACAACAACACTCGACATTTTTTGTATTTTTCATGCATGAATACGTATCACACTCTTGATATTGTAATATAGTGATGTTATACTAGAATAAAACATTTCTGCTGATATTTTAACAAAGGTGCTGATTTTACGTATACAGTGCTAACAAAACTAAACAGGCTTTCATTTACAAACTATCACAACACATGAGGCCATAAAAAACTCATGATGCCATTTTGTATTTGATGGGCAATGTAGTTCCAACTATAACTCCAGAAAATTGTATAAAATCATCCACATTGAAGCGTTAAAAATATTTTTTTCTATGTTACTAATTGACTTTCTCTGACTCGCTATGATACTTATTGATCTTCAATTGTCATTTCATCCAATTTATTCACAAAAGATTCATGTAATATCTCTTATTTTACTCTTTCTTGGATTTGGTAGTTTTATTTGATGAGTGGTTTCAAGGAAGAAAGGAATAGTAATTATCTCACACTTTGCACTCTCCATAACGAAATATATAGCTTATATCCATTTAAGTGAAGTGTTATTCGGAAAAATATTTCGCCAACGATTACACAACAATATAAACCAGCCAATCATTTGTGAGCCTTAAAGGTAGAAATTTATATTTAAAACTTTTCTAGCTATATCATAGGTAAAAAGTATGAGCAACAAACCCATATGAGCTCCTATGACGTAAATAATATTGCCTGGAGACCGAGTGAACATTTCTATACAAGTAATAGCATACGGATTAATATAGAGTAAAGCCTAAGAAAACATTTCCAGTCTGTCTAATTGAGAAACCTAATTTATTTTTCAAGATTAAGATTTCATAAAGGAATAGTTAAGATTTCACAGAGTACTAACCAACCCATGTTTCAACAACTTGTGTAATTGGTGGTTATGGTCACCCATAACAGACACAAGTATCAATACCTTGGTAGGCTAAAATTAATGAGTGTGAAATTGGGCGAAACTAATAATTTATTCTATTATGTATATCATTATGAAATCTTAAAATAAAAAAATATCTTCATTCTGCTGCTAGAGGAAATAAAAAAAGAGTGAAACAATAAGTGCATAAGTATGAAAACTTAATTAGGATACTGGAACTTTAAACCTATTTTTATAGAAGCTCGAACCTACGCAGATGATCTACCTATCATATTTGGTGAGGAATCAAAGTTAGAACAAATTGTAAATAAATGGATTGATAGCATTAAGAGAAGAGTCAAGAAAGTGAACCCAGCGAAAAGATAACTACTATATGTAGGGAGAAAAGACCAAACAATTAAAGAGCATACTAAGAAAAGGATGAACGGTAACGGAATACAAATATTTAGGAGCAATCTTTACTAAAAATGGGAAAATAAATCATGATATACAACACATAAAACAACAAGCCAGTAGTGTATACTACCAGTAAAATAGCAAAACATAGGGAAAAGAGAGAAAGACCAAAAAACAAAGCTGGAAGTACATAAATCTATTTATGTGTCTATACTACTGACTCTGAAAGCTGGCCAATTGCAACTTAAATAGAAAGCAAAATAAGACTAGCAGAAATAAAAGTCATGGCAATAATAGGAAATAAAACCGTAAGGGATATGGAAAGAAACACAAAAATCCGAGCCCTTAATAACAATTATTAAGAGAAATCATTTAAGATGGTGTGGGCATCTCAATAGAATGGGTCAGAATAGAATAATCAGATATTCAAGTATTCAATCAAGTATTGGAAGGAATACTGGATGGGAGAAGAAGTAGAGTTTAAGTGAGAGAGACGTGGATGCAAGGGATTGAGAAGTATGGACAGAAAAGAGGGAAGACTGAAAAGGAGATGAAGAAAATGGCAGGAAGAAGTGGAACCAGTTCATTGAGGCCCCGATGTCAAAACGGGAAAGAAGAAGATGGATATCATTGGTTTCACAAAGTGATGCCTGTCGTAACTTCACATAAAAGTTAAGCCATCAACAGTGAGCTTCAGTTGATTAGAGCATAAAAGACAGAGAACAAACGCTATTTTTCAATTCCATATTTCCATTAACAGAAGAAGTATACGTGCGGCGGTGTTTCAATAAATGGGAAATGACCATAATTTATGTTACCAAAGAACTAGAAGAGAAATGCAGCTTCATGAAAAAAACTAAACCAAGAGTAAGCACAAATTGCAATATCCGTGAGATTGAAGTTTAATTTTCCTCCAGGATATTTTTCGTGTACGGGACATGTCTGGTATACATACGAGTATTATCGAAAAACCTGGTTACATTCGTTCGTAGTTCGTTACCGATATAGGTGGACTCCAGGCTATGCCGCAGGTAGTCAACTGCTACATCCAGCAGGGCCAACAGTTAAGCTCTTAATATCTCCTCTATAAAAGCTTATCGTTTGCATTTACGTTAAACTCCGTTGGGCATCAAACAAATGCAATCTAAAACATGATTAACGAACAAATATTTGAGGATTTGAACTGAGAATAATAGGAAGCAAGAAACAATGAGATAACTGTAGAATGGGAGGAGTTCAGAATCCTAACTAACCGCCTGACTCAAACTCCAAAACATTGAGTTTAATGTAAACGAATTGATATTGGGCGAATGCACAGAAAATTATATTCTGATACGGTGAAGAAGGAAAAGTAAAGTAAAAAAGGAAATTCAACTAGTTCAAATGGATTTAATAAGAGTAAAGTCTTATGTTAATTTAACATCCACAGGAAATTATAAATTATCATTATATATCGCACGTATTTCCGAAAACAAAACTAAATGATTCACAAAAAAAAATTTCTAGCTTTAAAAATATCAGGAAAAAATAATCATGGCGCAAATTCCCTCACTCAGGAACTAAAGGAGGTATTGTTTGCAAAAATTCATTGTGCCAGTCATTCATTTCCATGAAAAAATACCGTTATCATGGGAACCATTGAAATGACTCAAATCAAAGAGTAAAAATGTGTTTGGCTTAATAAAATCGCAACTTTAACCTTGCGCTAACTGAATAACCTCAATGTAGCAGAACTACCAACCGGTGAAATACACTGATTTTCTCGGGAAGTCAATTGCAATATTCCAATTTGACGCCAATTCCAAGATTTGTTCGTAAATGTCCTGAATATGAAATATAATACCTTCTTTTCCTATTCCCAAATGATTCTAGAAAAATATTCTCAAAGAAATAAATATTTATGCAAGATTCTGACTTATTTTCGATCAAAAATTGACATTGAAAAAGTCGACAATTATGAATAGTGAGCACAGGTGCTTGAGATAGTGGAAATCATGACAATTTTCACTGGTTTTATTTGCTTGTGCAACTGCTGCAGAAAACAGTACTAAAGGCCATTTGAATTAAGGTTTTATAACACCCAACAAAAAACTAATACAAAAATGCACGACTACACTGCACTAAGGGTTGCAGGATTATGGGAGGACTCTAAAAGCTACCATTGAGCACGTATATTAATTTAATATTGATATGACATGGTCGTATAATTAATGTATTTTTATATTGAACCCAAATAAAAAATTTTCGAAAAACGAGATAAATGGTAAAAGTACAATTTATATTTAAAGAAACCTCTCATTTTGAAACCTTAAAACAATATTTCTTTTAAAAAACTTTATAATTTCTATGTCGGAATCTTGAGTTGTTGAATATCAAACTAAAACCACATTTTACACATTCTTCATTTCTTCACATAGATTCATTTAATATACTATTATCAAGAACAACCAATTTTAATAACCTATATTATGCAAATAAATTGTCATTTACACTATGCTCTGCGAGTAGAGTTTGTAGATTTTATATTTTTAACGGTCTTTAAATCACGAATGGATCAGTCAAAAATCTAAAAATAATAGCTCCATAGCTATAAGCTGGCTCCAAATATATACAATTTTTTTTCACTGTGAATCGGCCATCTTCACAACACCATTGGACTTCACAATTTTTTGTGTTTCCTATCCTCTTTCTTTCACCCTCTGTTTGAACGAAATTATTTATTATTTACGCCTGTGAGCGGTTTGAATGAATGAATGGTTGCATGGCCGGAATGGCTCATTTCTTCTTTTTGGGCTCTGCGTGCCCCGAAACGCTTGTTCTGTATGTCTTGTGTGCCTGAGTCAAGCTTTCCTTTCCTCTTCTGCGTGCGTAATTCCTCCTCTGCCGGTGGATGAAAACGCCCTGTCGCCTCTCTCGGTGAACTTTACGGGCTACTCTTGGGGGTGTTTGGTTTATAAAAACCTCCCGCTGATTTCAGTGATCCTTACGAGACTAGATAGTTTAGTGGTTCAGAGCATCCGTCGCGGCATCGGAAGGTCCGTGGTTCAATTCCCGGTCTATTCGAATTTTTTTCACTGTGAATCGGCCATAATACCATTTTCACAACACCATTGGACTTCACAATTTTGTGTTTTTCCTATTCTCTTTCTTTCACCCTCTGTTTGAACGAAATTATTAATTATTTACTCCTGTGAGCGGTTAGAATGAATGAATGGTTATGGAATGAATGGTTATATACGTACGAAGTATTATATATATATTATAGAAGTCCACTTATATGTCCATATATATATACTTTTACCAAGTACTTCCGCCATGTTCACAATGTTAAAAGTAGTTTAGCTTATTTGGCGGGGAATGACTGAACTACGCACTATGCGGGCGCCATGGGTAAATCAGATTTAGATATAATTCCAGCCCGGACTCTGGGGACACACCTTGCGTTAGCATTTTGGATGCTAAATCCAGCGATCCTTGTACGTGGAATTGGTGACGTCGAGGGACTTTTACGCTCGTGGCTCGACAGCCGACAGTCATTGAGTTTCCGTGGCGTTCCGGTTGACACTCATCCCACGTACTCGACCCCCGCGAGGAAAGGTGAATGGGAACAGGCTAAAAGGGTAACAAAGGGGGAAGTTTGTAGAAGAGGAAGGATATTATTTAGAAAAAAAAGAAGAATCCACGCATGTGATGGGGAACGTTGAAATTCCCACGCCGCAGGAAATACGCACCCGGTTGGAACTTTACTCTTCTCAAACCTTGCGGGCAGTAATGAGCCCAAAACGTAAGGTTCAATACACGGATGCATGCTAATAAGATTTTATGCTGTCTGTGAGTAAAAAAATCCCTCTACGCTCGAAAAAGTATTCAGCGCGACTGACCGCGAAGAGTAGCGTGTATCCTTTTTTGAGATTGCGTCCTAAATTCACTTTATATAAATGAATAAGCAGCACCGCTAGCATTTTACTCTGGCCAAAAAATCGTCAAACCTTTTTTTATTCTAGGAGGAAATGTTGAGTTAAAACTTTACCTTAAGACATTACCTTTACTAATTAATTCGAGATTATATGAGAAGGATATAAAATTAAACAACAGTAGTTATTAACAATATTTTCTCCATTCCTTCAATTACATTGCAATGCGCAAATGATCCCCCCAAACCTATTAGCTAGTTTGCTGCCAAGTAAAGTGGTGATTCGAAAATTGACTCCAGGGGAATTGATAAGACACTTTATTTTTATCATTTATATTGTAATCAAGTAAATATATAAAAACTGAATATATTGAGAAACACAGAAAATGTATGCTTTGAATTTAAACTAATTAAAAACAATGCTTTCAAGTTTGTAGGAAAAATTAGCAACAACCACTATGTTTGAGCTACAGAAAATACCTTAAAACTAGAGATGGGACGTTCAAATAGTCGAACTGTGGAACATCTCGAATAATGATCGATTTTTACCATTCGATATTCGAGGACAGAATAATTATTTCACCCTCTCAAATACATTACTCGAATCGAGTGTAATGTGTTTTAAATTCCGCGTCATCACTTTGTAGAAGGCTGCAACTACAATGATTCTTGGACCTGCAGGGAGTAATGAAGTAAGCAGAAGAAAAGAAATGAAAAGGGTTGACACGGAGCATAAGAGAAAAACCAAGAGAATTGGGAGAAATGGAAGACGTTATGGATTTGCCAAAAGTCCTCCTTATACAAGAAAAATTAACAATGATATCACCTCTTTTATTGTATCCATAGATCAAAATTCGTTTGGTGACGATGCGCTTGAAGGAAAAAACGTCACAGTGTACGTTGATTCCGTTCTGACATACTTCTCTGAACTAGCTAAACCATATTCACACAAGGAATTTTAGAAAAGGTAAGAAATATTAGCCAATGTGACAAAATATGCATTAAATTATATACATAAACGCTTGGTATATACCACTCGGAAGACGTTAAAACAAAAATACATACTGGACTATTCTATAGTATTTTCTTCATTTTTCCTTTAACATCTGATGGAAGCAATATCTGATTTTTTTAACTGCCACGAAAAGAACGAGAAGCCAAATTTTCATTTTCCCTGGGGAACAAACTGTGACATCAGGAAAAATGCCGCTTCTCAATATAATTCCCACAGGCGAAATTCCAACAGCAAAATATATTCAGATAGATTCAGATTTCTACAAGGATATAAAATATCCTCCAAAATTGGTCGCCGTAGCGTACATGGATATTCCGTCGTCGAAACAAGGTAGATACAGGTTAACAAAAAAATTGGAATACGTATGTCTTTGCTGACCGGAAACGATGTCAAGCCAAGAATCAAAAATGGAGCTTTCACCCTCCCCCACACACACAGTCGATGTTCTTTTCGGAAAAAAATAAACAATCGAACGCCCCAATTGTTCCGCTGTTTCTCCGCCGCACCGAAAAGTGCGGTCGGAAAACTACGGGTAGGGGGAGAAAAAAGTACATTAAAGTTTCATGACCCACGGAGTGATAAAGGACAGGATCTCAGTAAGGGCAGAAATTGGGGAGGGTTGGGGGAGGGTGACCTTCCGAGCGGCCAATCTCTTTTCAACTGCCCTCCGGCGTAAAGAAACGAACGTGAAAACAATGCAAAAAAATATCAAATTCACCGCCAAATAAAGGCTTCAATTTTCTCGTTGCATTGTCGATTGAACTCCTTGATTGCTTCGGGGGCGTCTCGTGGCTTGGATGATAGGGATGGGGTACTTCCCTTGCTAGCGTCTATTTTTAATTGCGTATGGGAAACTGAGTGAGCACCTTGAATAATGAATGGTTTCCAAATTAATAGCACAAAAGGACTCCATTAAGAATTTAACAAACACCACATTTTCAGGTATTCTCACGGAAGAGAAGATTTTATCACAGAAGTAATGCACGTTTTACCGAGACACCACATTCGTTGGTATTTTTTTGGATAAACTGTTCCACTGTTCTACATTTTGTTCTTGAAACATGAGTATGTCATCGGTTCCCACTCCATTTGCCTTTAGTGTACAATATATAGTGTAAATCCACGTTCCAAATATAATTATATTAGAGAGAATAACATGGATATGATTACCAAGTAACACCGCTTTGGGAAATCATCAATCCATTGCGATAAGTGTAAAAAACATTTATTATCATGTTTATGTAATTAATTGAGAATCACAGAAAAAAGAATGGAGCGTCAAGATGAAACAAACAAAAATACATTTCAACTAAAGTCAGGTCATAATAATGGAAATTATCGTCATATACGGTAGTGGGGCAATAATTATATAGATGCGTAAAAAATCTTGTGAAAAATTGCACTAATCTTTTAATAAGAGAAAGTTAATTTGTGATAATCAGCGTAAACTGATCTTATGGTAAGTAAGAAATATTTCTAAAATATTTTTAAGATAATTCATACAGGTGGTGGCCTATTAATATATTATATATATATATATATATATATATATATATATATATATATATATATATATATATATATATATATATATATATATATATATATATATATATATAAACTTTGTCACAAGTGTGACTAAAATGAAAACACATAAAAAGACACACGGGTTGTAAATTTTTCGGTGGATCGCCGCCACCTTCTTCAGCGAAAGGTATAGGAAGAATGATTCTTCCTATACCTTTCACTGAAGAAGGTGGCGGCGATCCACCAAAAAATTTACAACCCGTGTGAGTGTCTTTTTATGTTTCATTTTAGTCACACTTGTGACAAAGTTTTTATATATTTGTGTTCACGCTCGTGAAAGCATCCAATGATTATATATATATATATATAATCATTGGAAGCTATATATATATATATATATATATATAATCATTGATTCCTCTACCGCTGACGATGGCGTCCTGACGTCGAAACGTACAAGTTTTCTTTTGTGAGTGTCCTTTTTGCGTGTTTCTGTGTTTGTTTAGTGTATCACTGTTTTATTTATGCATGTGCATCGTCGCCGAGAGCGATTTTCTACCAAGACATTATATATATATATATATATATATATATATATATATATATATATATATATATATATATATATATATATATATATATATATATATATATATATATATATATATATATATATATATATATATATATATATATATATATGGGATAAGCAATGTTATTAAGCCTAAGACTTGTTCCCAGGGGTTAGTTTGGACAATGAGGATAGAAAAGACTACATATAATCCTAGGGAACTTTGAAAATTCAAGTGTAGGGTGAGGAAAGTCAACTCATTCTCATTTTGTGAAGTATCCATTAAAGCAAAACTGAATCGAAACTGACATAAACTTGTATTTTATGTCTTTCGGGTACAGCTGTGTCTGTGTATCTTGATGATGACGTTTCGTAGCCAATGCAGGCCATATCTTCAGATCAGGTTCGGACCTGAGTTATTTCTGCTTCTGTATATTCTGCTCTACGATAAATATTATACTCGGACAGTAATTATTATAAGTATAAAAACCTCTTTCTTTTTAATTACGAATAATATAATTACTGTATTATGGAATATCTGTCAATATTTTTGAAAACAACTTTAGTAGACAATCATGAAATCAGAGCCTGACGAAAATAAAAAATACTTTAAAACGGTAAACAGCTATTAATAAAAAGTCTTGCTGTAAGAGAAGTTATGTATATGTAAGTACCATTTACAGCCGTCGATTCTTTTAAAATTTAAACCATGTAAATGAAAAATTATTATTGGCTGAATTATTTGTTTACGATAAGTTATATTGATAACACATTGTTTCCATAGTTACAATTATTAATACAAAGTAGTTCTGTAATAATTTTGAATTGTTTGCAGATTTATGAGTTTTTGTAAATTTAAGGGTGGGTTTAAACTGGAAAGTTACATCCTCAAGTTTCTTCTGCAAAAGCTGGCGGGGACCTTTGTTCTGGTGAAAAATGTTCATTAAGTTCGTGCAGAATTAGATTGGCTGATTACTGAATTAAAGTTTTTAAATTGGCAGCACTACGCTTCTGAAAGCCGACTTACGGAACCGATTGCACGTGGAATTTACGACAAAAATCGCTTACTGCTAGTAACTTTCGCAATAAGCTTGCCACTGTAAACCCACTTTAAGACATTTATAAAACGCACACTAAGGATAAGTCAAATTTAATCATGTTTTTCGACATTTATTACACACAATTAGTTTCTAACAGTATCCCGGCTTTGTTTGTCATTATATGTTTAGCGCTGAGGAAGTGAAATAAATTTGACGGAACTTTGGCAATGTCTGCTTAAGCTGTTTTCCAAAATATTGTACAGCATTCCATAATACCTAAATTATAAGTAAATAAAACAAAGGAGGTCACGTAGAAGCCCTGGATATGCACAGTTGTGACATATTACGAGTGCCAGTAGAGAACTAAAGCGAGAGACAAAGCCTTAGAAGATATCAACTGTTTAATGATAGCAAAAAATGCTCACCTACATATGTTTTGCAATGGTGTAATGATAATCTTAAAAATAGATTCTGTTATGACATATGAGGCATAAAGTAGTGACCAGTTTTTACAATGGAATCAAAAATATTCTTCTTTAGGCCAAAAACTGATAATCATCGCTTAATTTTTTGGGACGAATCAAGATGAAAAACAGTCCAAAGCTGCAAATATCTTTTCCAGTTCTAAATTAGGCTAGCGTCCGTAGTTTTGATATGAGTTTTAAAAACATTCTGGATGTAGTAGTGGCAAGAAATTACATTTTCATTTTTAGCTGAAATTGAGGAAGGTTTTTCAAACTGAAAAATATTCTCCCCATTCAAATATTTTTGCAATACTTGAAGTGTATTGCGGTGCACTGCACGTAAAGTCCAACTCTATCTTATTCCTTATTGCGAGCACCCTATTTAATCACTCAGAATTACGGCATTTCGCATTTCATGCGAGGTTATAGACGAATTTGCACTAAAATTAATGCATTCTCGCAGGCAAAAATCTACAAATACCGAAAGGATTAGTTACAAAAACATCTGCACATAATTTTTTAGTCCACAGGCATATTTACTCACAGATTGGGCATTAAAAATTTTAAAACTACGCTTTTTTCAACGAATGATTTTTTGGGACCTTCTAGAGAAAATTGACTACTGATTTTTGAAGGCAGCTCTTAAAATGTTCTCGCATGCAGAGATAATTTATTTCCCGACTAAGTTTTTAAGCGAAAACAACGTTGGGACCGAGGTTTTCCACCGAACGTAATCGGGATCAATGCATACGCGAAAAGAGTGGAGCCAATTTTTGACGGGCTTTATGCCTTCGTTAGCAATTACACAGCAGTGCATCCTGCATCCTGACTTAAGCCCTTTAGGAACGCAAGAGAGTAGGTTTATATAAAAATTAAGAAAAAATGTATGGGAACGTGACAATAAAACCGCGGAATTATCGTTCGGCGGCATCCACTTCTGGAAAATATCGAAAAGGTTAGAAATATCATGGGACAACGGGAAACGTCGAAGCAAATACGGATACAGTTTTCACCGACGACATGCAGATGCGCCAGAGCGTATTCCCCACACTAAATAGTTCCATCCAAACCCCCCCAACCCCCGATGCCCCCGAATTTGCCGGCGCAAAGCGTTGTCATAAACAGGGATCTGCCCGCATGGAAAGGGGCAGGTTGACTAGATTCTGCGACGTTCTGGCCCCGGAAAAAAACACGATGAAAACACAACGCTAGGCAGCGGAGTTTACCTGCGTGGCACAAAAAATACCTAACATAAATGAACCTGTGGCGGAATGTGAAGTTGAAAATAAAAAGAGATGGTAAACCTTGCTGATCAGCGTAGCCCGAGAGACTAATAACGGCGGAGTACAGCTCACCTGCTCATCAATTACACAAAGCACCGGGAAGGCACGATGTTGTATTTAAGGATAGGAAAAAAAGGACGCGAACGAATTTCAGGCTGGGAAAGAAGTGTGTTGGGTGAAAAAATTGAATTTTTGGGCAAAAATATGGAAGAGGATAAACGAGACCAGCTTGGTTCAAATTCTTTTTTAGGATTCGTCTAAAAAAATGAGATGAAGTAAACACTTGCGTTAGCGAGTACACCGTGCAATAAAAGAGGGTACATGGAAAATGGACGTCAAACAGAGGCTGGGTTGTAAGTGCCGAGAGGTGGAAGACTTGCGACATGGCTAGAAACGTATGGGATATATCACAAAAACTGGAAGGTTTACAATGATTAGTTTTGCCTTAGAATACGCCTAGGAATAATTTTGTGGCCCAGCATAAAATTTGTACATGTGTTTTTCTCAGGAGATCAGATTTTCAAATTTTACCAAATTATTTCCTATATATTCCTTACATATTATTAAGTAGAAAGTACTCACACTAATTTTCTTTAATTAGGCATTGCCAGTATCTATAGAAGCAGAGCAAAACAAATTATGTCGCTCAAGAAAGATATTTCCCTCTTTCGTCTTTGACTGGGTTTAGGTAACAGTTAGGTTTTGTTGGCTCGTTGATAGTAAGACTTGCTTCAGAGTATTTTAAAGGCTTTAGCTCTCTGAGGGTATTCACAGGCGTACTCTATTCAGTTACCTCTCTATTCAGAATAATCTGAATTATCATAATTCTAAATAATAAGCACCGAGCCCTTTAATGTCAGTATAATGTCTTCGTCATGACTACTGATAAATACAGTTATATACGTATTATATAGTCAATACGTAGTAAAAGAATTGTTTTTCAGCAAGTACCTACGCGTGCTTTGTTAAAATATACACTTATAGCATTAACTTTTAAATTCGAGTTGCATAATAAATAAGTTCTATCACTGAATTAGAACAAGTTCATCAAGCATCACCGAAAGATGTTTCATGAATTTTCAAAGGAATGAAGACCATACTATATGCCAAAAATATTATTCGTAGCCGATGTGTTTCCCAATGGAATGTACAATTCCTGTGAGCTCTGACCCTCTTCGTTTGATTTGATCGTAAGCATTGAATATCCGAGTGGCCAGACTTAAAGTATTTTCTCATCCAAGATAAGGGATTAGTAAGGCAGCCATAACGGTGGTATATAAAACCCATTCGACTGTAAGTACAGTTAGTATCAGTTCTGCGAAAACCACTTTGTGAAATTATCAACGTATCCACCTCGCATACCAGAAGTACTTAACAAAATATAAATAACGTATTGCTTTATTATCAGTTAGTATCCCCAACTTACCTGTTTATTGATGTTTTACGTCTTGCAATATGAAAGTTGTAAGGATAATATCGGAGAACCATTAAATTTTCATCTCCCTCTGTTAAATCAATAAGCGTATATTGTAAGAGTAATCATGAGCCCTGGACTCAAGGCCCATTCTGCCACATCTAATTTGTAACACAGGGAGACAAACTTTCAAAAATCCAGTTTTGGAAATGCCCGAAAAATTATCCCGTAGATATAATAATGAAATTCATTCTCTAAACAAATCAATCAGATTTATTTCTAATTAAGTTTAAGGTAGCTTGAGCGAGATATCACTTCCAATAAAATTCAATCTATTTGGCCTCATCAAGAAATATATCTCGTATTTCTATATTTACCAAATATCAGCCACTAAACAAATAAAAAATGTTCGAGATAAAATAAGCCAAATTAAAATATAAACCCAAAAACTAGAAACCATTTTCTATCCCATATGTTACGGAAATGCTCTCCAGAGATACATTATTTAATAAATGAGCACGTTCGGATGAAAGTTAGTTTGTAAGATTTCTCAAAAACTAATAAAAATAAGCAAATTACTCAGCGTTTTACTCTATGAAAAATCGCAAAATAACCTTCAGCTTTGAAGGCGTTTCCAGTTACGCAACGGTTTTTGCGTCATTAATATTAAAATCTTCAATTTATGCTTCTTATAGCTCCTTTTATTAAAAAATAAACTCTGGATATAATCTATTTTACGAATAGAAAAAAATCTCGCTCAAACTTCTTCAAGCTCTATGCATAACAAGACCACGAGATTAACCAGAATTACTAAACCATATATCGTAGTAGGGATGAAATTGAATTGAAAAATCAATCCCTTGCTATTACATTAGCTTTAGCAGATCGCGTATACTCTGCATAGAACAACTATTATGTTATACCCTTACAGTTCTCGGGAATAGATTAGTTGAGCACTCATTGAAAATGACGCGAAATCAGTGCACGTGACAGAGGAAATCCTATTCCTTGCTCAGCTTCCTGAAATCCCTCTGTAGATTGCTGTGGTGAGTGCCGTACCAACACAGCGGCGAAAGGAAAATGATGTGATTAGGAGCCCTTGAATGGCAACAAGAGAGCCCACGGATACACCCGTATTTCAGCTCCAGTGACCACACCGGTTTCGGTCCTTGCTGGGGTCATCCATGCACAGTGAGTCGAAACCGCACGGATTCTGGCCTTGGGCGAATCCCGCCACCCTATGACCCTCGGTACCCTACCTGTTCCAAAGGAACCAATCACGTCCTAATGGACGGGCCACCATTGGTTATGGCAACGCGAAGCACTCAGAATGGTGATAGGTAGTAGTGGTATTGGCGGGTATGTGTAAGTGTAAGAGAAGTGGGGATACTTATCGGACGGCTACAGCGATCGCGTCAACTACTTCTGCGATCAGGCGAAATCATGAGACATTCAAACTTCATTTATTTTACAAGACGTTTTATCACTGTTATAAGGGAAGTGTCAACGTTTGAAATCGGAATTCTAGTCACAATGGATAATTCAAGGAAAAAGATGGATGGACAGGAAATACCGGTAAAAATATTAGACCAATATCCAAGCAACTCCAGCATGCTACGTAGAATTTTATTAAATAATATTTTTGTCATATAAGGAATAGTTATAAATTATTTCAAATTTCTATTTAAAAGTAAATTATGCATAATCTAAAGTATAACCTCTTATTATTATGCATAAATCAAGTTTTCTGCGTTGGTTTCACAATATTGGCAGCATATTTGATGATACACACTATATAAATTGTTTCTTATGGACACCGAGTTATTTCTTCCCTTCCCCTTTTGTTACTCATATAATCGCTATAGTTCTCTTGCATGAATTAAAAATAAATAACCATGCTAATCAATAGTTTAAAGTAAGAAAATACGAACGCCGGAAGGGGTGAACTGCTGTAAATTATTATTTGAAAATCAATCCAAGCATTGCTGTCTTTAACAACGATAAGGTTTAATAGGATGGTCTCTCCTGCAGGTTCAGAAGGCATGCAGTAAGGATCACGAAGCCTACATTTACAATAGGCGAAATTGCGACCTTACATCTATGCTATGTAAGCCCCTTGGCACGACTGATCTCCAATTTGAGCTTGGTCTAGCTGGTACATTCAATCAAGAGCCCCTTGATTTTGAATTACGGCAGCGACTCAGCCTCAGCCACTCTGTTCCCAACTCGCTCAGTGCTTGGCGGAGTGTTTCCTCGAAAGACGTTGGGTTAGAAGGGTTTGGTTAGGTATTTTGTAGACCTATATATGCCAAAATATCATATTACTGGAGAGATATTGAATGCAAATCTTCGATTCTCATGTCAATGAAATCAATCTACATATTTTTGAGAAAGGGTTGCTGATGTTAAGGAAACTATTCGCATTTAACACCGAGTGAGTGACATTGAGGCTTCATTGTTTGAAAATCATTAGATATTTCGACCGATAAAATCAAAGATTTAAGACTTCCATTGACTTGCATACCATTTTATCGTGCAAAAATAAAATGTAATGCTGAAATTTGATGTGTCTTTCATTATTAGCGGTCGATATAATCCATATCGCCATCCGGGATATAAATGTTAGGTATAATGTCTTCGCTGAAAAGAGTGTTAAGGCATGGAGAATGCACCGTGTTACTCTATCTGGAAGATCATGGTCATAACTGTGGATCATTTTTTTCTTTTAAAGTGTCAAATTTAGGTGTCCCTTTATTTAAAATTTTAAGCTCTTTTGATTACATCACTCTCTTAAAATGACTTTGATCGGAGAGAAAAATTACCACCTAAATCTTATTTTCAAACATTCGCTTCTGCAATTTTTTTCTGACAGAGAACACTTAAGACACAATGCTTGAATGTATTCATTAGAAATAATGTTACCAGCACTTTCATATATTTCATGGGGTGAGGACCCGCCTATAACTCTCAAATTGTGTTCAATTAAGATACGGTTGCATATACTTCGATGGATTATCATAAACATCTAGAGTGTTTCTAAGTCTTCTATTTTCTCTAACAGTATTTCACGTCTGAGTGATTTACACTTAAACAACAGTGAATGATAATAATAATATATTTTACTTTAATGTTCTCCGGCAGTTATTTCAAATCTATGAAATCAATTATCTGCAAGTATGAAGAGATGAAACAGTGAGAATATGCCTACAATATGGCAAAGGATGAAAATTTCTTATGTCAACGGTCCAAATAACCAATGGACGTAAACAGTGTCCATTTTGCAATTCTCAAATTTTCCTCAAGGTTCCCAGAAACGCATCTATTCCTTTCCTCACTGCCAACTTCTATTAGCTCTTGTTCCATTTTATCCCAATTTCAATAAAAATCAATTCTTCTTTAGTGTACACATCTTTCTTAATAAAGTTTCAGTTTCTTCCTCAAGTATTTTCTACATAACCCTACCCGACCCGTAATGCACGTCCTTCGAACATATATTTGAATGTGAAACAACACTTCATAACAACTTATATTAATAAATCCCATCCATGGAATTGCATTATATTTTAGCGATTCATGGGCTATTGATTTTTTTAATCGAACCATACTCCCTTCTCGGCATTAAAATAGTACCAAATAATTCCTGAAAGAAATCTGCAATTACTCTGCTATACTCATTCCATATTTAGCAGAAGTTTATTGATAAAATGACTATCGACTCAAATAACTTCGGGATTGGGGACCTTATGTTGTTTCCGAAACATATTCGACCGGAATAAAATATACCTCAAGAAATCCGCAAACCCTATGCACTGTCTTATTTTCATCTCCTACCTCCTTTATCCACTCGGCCACGGCGGTTCTTGGTTATTTAAGAGTATTACAAAGAACTTCCACGGAACAAAATTCAATATTAGCAATTTTCTCGCGAACCCGGGAGAGAAAACCGCGACACTCTTTCTACACTCTCTCTCCAGTTTGAGAAAATATTGTGTCGTTAGCGACCTCAACATATGTCTCGCGGTGTCTCCTTGTAAATGGAATCTATGACATCTATTGAAAATGAACTTGCATCAGGCGTTGCGGCGTTCGCTTGATTGTAGTTCGCCTCAAATTGTCGACACTGCCTCATCCTCAATATTCGTTCTGTTGCTGTCATAGAGGTATTTTTGAATCCGTTAATTAATCTTTTTACACTTTGTATCTTTTGGTGACACATATTTTCCTTCTTGTTTTGAATATATTTGGACACGCTTAAAAATGCCAAGGAAAATAGCCAAAATTCAACACTTTGTCTGTGTATAGTTTTTCAATTCCTGCTACTATGGTCAATATTAGTATACTTTTAATGGCATTTATCAAACTCTGTCAAACAACATGTACTTTATAAACAGCTATGAGTTCGTGCGTGTTATTCAGTTGCTGGGCGTAGTGATTCTTATGTGAGCCAATGGAAGGCAAGCGATCTCCCATATGCGTTCTCCACTAACTGACGCATAGAGCGGGCGTATTCATTTACAAAACACACACAAGGGAAACTGCTTAATAAAAGCTCCGCTGGATTCCCGAAAAATGTATACAAAGAAATATCCTGCATTTGGAAATTATATATCGTTTACCATTTTTATATGTATTCCTTTCATTAAAGAAAAAAACCACACATAAATTTTGATTTAATTACTTATTTTATTCATTTTTATATTTGCCAATACTTAAGTCTGTTTCAGCAGGCTTTTCAACTATTCTCACATAAAATCCTTGATGTACGCGCAGTTCTAATTTCCCCGGGTGGCAAACCATTAATAATTCACCACAAATTATTGACTTCATTGTGGAAACTTGTGACGTCAAGTGGTCAAATACTAAGTTGTGTAACATTTTGACATATATCCTCTATTAAAACATATGTTTAGTCAAGTATGCATTATAGTTTTTAAGTCATTAAGGTTTTTTTATATACCTAGAATCTTAAATCGACTCATTCTTGACTCCGTACCGGACCCGCAATGTAAGACCATTTCCGTCAAAAAATAATACTTTAACAAACCTAAATAGTATCTTATTTCAAATAGCTTCCTTCAAATCAAAATTTTCAACAAAATTATTAACACCTCCAGGATTGTGTATTTTTGTGTCATTCTTCATGAATCGTGGGAAAAATATATAATTAAGTAAGAAATATAGAAGAAATTTCTTCGTGCATATTTAAACCCGCATTGAGTTTTTATTTTTTACATCACTCTTTGAAAGTTAATCGAAGCATTATTTCTCATTTATTTTTCAAAAAAATGCAGTCTGAGGACAACAGTATTGATTTCCCCATTGACTTATTTCAGGTGTTTCCCCGTGTCGATTGTTCCGTCGACAAAGGCAACGTTCGCTCCTCTAAAAATCAGTAAATATTTAGAAATGTTGGAATATTTATTCTTTTGAGTTCTCGTTGCTTATATGTAAAAAAAAATTCGATGATAAAAATAAGAAGGTTCATTTCTGTTCTTTTTTATGAAACATCTTTTGAGGTCGAGCTGCCGTTATTTCCAGTTAAATTTCACAAAAGAAAGAAAAACTGAAAGCAATTACGACAGAACATGAACTCTGCATCAATTTTATAAGGAAGTTGATATGAATGATTTAGAGACAAACCTAAGAAATTTGATGTTCATGACGCAGTGTGTTATCTGCGGAGTAGCGATATTTAGTAGGTACTGTGCAAAGTTTGAAAGTTGTTTAGCTTCTGGTCCTTGAAAAAACTGAGTCTTATATAAAAACGTAGCATGTTTTTGACCTTTTTTGACCTTTGCTGTTAAATTTTTAACAATTATACAATATTAGTAAAACGACATTTTTTGGCTTCGCTTTGCCTTTTTTCTTTTTTATTGTCTGTATAATTCTTTAATAGCCTTGAATATTTATATTTTTTTTCATTTAAAAAATTAAATTATTTAGTTTTCATACACCATCAGAATAAGTCAAAGATAAGAAATGTCCTTTGCTGTTGATGATTTTCATGAATCTACATAAGTTATTTTCAATATCCTGGTTTTGTTTATTGCTATATTTTTTAACCCTGAGGGTGAATAAGTTAGACGAAACGTTGGCAATGTCTGGTTGAGTTATCTGCATAAATATTGCCATTCGCCTTATCGCCTATACCACAAATATTCTTAATACCTTGCTTACATTGTTTGTAGTACAAAATGAAGGGGTTATAATATTTTGCTGTTATACACCTATCTGTTTCTGTAATTGTTGGTTGTATTCAAGGTTCGTAGTAGGGAAAAGACAACGGCCTGCACGATTGGAACACTGGTTCCCGATCAGTAACCGAAATTAAGCATCATAGGGCTCGGCCCAAATTTGGAGAGGTGATCCGTCCAAGTTCTGATGCCGCTGTCTGCACGTGGCAGACAGTATTTGCGAAATGGCCTTAGCCGTTTAAGCACGTTAAATAAAAATATTGCTACAACTACGTTGAAAGACGAGGGCCGAATCCCACAAAAAATTAGAACGTAAAGTACAGCAAACAGAAAGCATTCAGTAATCCTTTTTTTACCTGTGAACCGCAGAAAGCCTTCCCGAGACTGCATAGCTCTCCATGATAACTGGCGAATACGGCAAGACCACGGACGGGACGGGGACCAGGATGAATTTCGTATCGAGATGACCCGGGAGGCAGAACGGGACGGCTCGGGTCGGCTTGAAAATGCACCCTTGCATGGTATCGGTACTCTTCCCCCAAATCCCCTCTTCTCCTAGGGGTGGAAGAGACAAGGAGACATGAGGTAAGCAGACGGAGAGATGATGAGAGAGAGAGAGAGCGAGTGAGATATCAAGCTTTAATCGAGTTTGAAGGCGATACGGGCTCATAAATCAGAGCAGTCAGGCTCTCTTCCCTCAGGACCGAAATCTCTCGAAAACCCTCGCGCAACGAGAACTTCGATATGTATGTAAGGATCTCCCCTCCTTTCTACTATCTCGAACAGCCTACCTCTCGGCGTGGTGTTTATCCCGCTACGTTCAACCTTCCCTCCGCGATCAAAATGCCTCTGAGCCCACCTAGGAAATCCTTCTCACCCCCAAGGCGGTAAACATTCACGGTCTCCACAAAACAACCCCCCCCCCCCTTTACTTCCTTCCCGTCGTCCCTCGCGATGATGCACAAGTACGGGGCGAGATAGTGAGGGTGAAGGAAGGACTGCTCACAGTACGAGAGACACCGCCTGCGGGGTTGACGCCATGGGAAAGGATGCTGGATCCCCTCTCCCCCAGACCTATTCATTCCACTTGGCGGTTATGTGTTCCTGCTTGTATTTTCCGAGGATTTATGACGTCAGTCACTATGTGCTCCACCACTCTCCCCCTTACTGTTCTCCATTCATTTCATTCCCCTCCCCAAAACCTCCGTTTCATTCCACGGTTTCCCGTTCCCCGAGTTTGGGGGGATTTAATTTTTCCGACGAGCTCTACCACGCGTGATTATTTTTCGTAACCTTGCCTTGCCACGCGCTTCTAGCGAGGCGTCCCTAAGGGTGACAAGGGATCACTTTGGGGAGTCGCGCGCCAGAACGGTGCCGAGCAAACGTTACCGGATTTGAATTCCGGTTCGCATCGCGATCTGACGCGAGGTTTATAAACAGAGGAGCCGCAAATGAGGTGGCGCTTTTGAATTAACGCTCATCTCGGTTGGAGTCTCGTTTGTTTTTATATCACAATCACGTTGCTGTTCATATAAACAAATATCTTCATAACTGAAAAATCTTAATTGTTGAGCGTTTCGTGTTATTAGAATTGATTTCATGCGCTTTGAATCAAACGAAAATGGCTCAGCATGCTATAATTTCAACAATGACGCTCTGATGAAGTTTCTGAGCCAGGTATTTCACTTGGCTTTTTTCCGTAAGCATTTCAGCATTTCGAGAAATATAATTTCATTTGCTCGAAAATTTATTTCATCTAATGAGCCGAAAACACTCTGACATCTCGCCATTACTTCCCAGATTGGTTCGATCGAAGTGCATGTAGGGTTCAGAATCGTCATGTGCCTGAAAAGTGTTGGCACATTGAAAGAGTGCATGTCGTAGTACGTACATTGCGTACGTACGTAGAGTACATTGTCGTACTCCTTGATCAGGTATTAGGTTTATTAAAGCTTATACTCCAGGTCTATGGCCGCACTCCACTTATAACGGGCTTCAAACGGCACTTTATTTTTCAACTTCTTTTAACTGGGCTTTCATATCGATATTCTCTTCTACATTTACGTCCTCTACCGCTTGTGGCAGGGTCTTGTAGGAAACCAGATCTATTGTAGACGAAAATACTTGATGTATATGAAATTTCCTTGCGCTCAAATTTACGAGTACCTGATTAAAACGGTTCTGTAGCTGTCACTAACTGTGGAATGGATAAAGTAGTACTTTCAAACCACCAGTCCAAGAGTCTTTCTCTCTTATTTTACCTGAATGGACGAATCTACGTTTGTAGATATCTTCAATGTAAGTATTAAACTATTGCCCCATATACCTATCTGAAAATCTTAATCTAAGTATTGCCTTCGCATCTATTTACTCTCCTAGTTAGGTTCAAATAGCATTAAGTAAATAATTACCTAATTAATACATGTACTGTTTGCTCTTTGTTGATTTGAAAGACAGTGCAATTGAAATGCATTATTAAGCGGTATCAGCAAACACCCAATCCTCCTTCCTTCTATCAATACATTCAATATTTACTTCTTGGAGGTAGGAGTAAGGTGAGTTTGACGATGTGGTAACGTAGCGTAAAAACACCTTTTTTGTCATAATTACCTTCAAGGGAGAAAAGGGAGTGGGGACAATCTTAGGCGAGTGAATTTCAATAGCCTCAGTAAGAGAAGATCATGAAGTATACTTTTAAATCCAGGCATCGGTTTTGAGTTTCTGCTGCCACCGTCAGCTGAAGGTATTCTGTGAGTTCAGTTGACCGTCAGTATGTGGTCTTTTCAGATAAATTATTACAGTTTAAAGAATGAAAGAACTTTGAGGATGCCGGGACTAGCCACGGCATTACCGTTATGGAGTCATCCGTAAGTGCACATAGCCCTAAAAATCCAAAAGAGAGGACGCCTTGGTATGTACCTTAGCTAGCTAAACCACTCAGCGCGATATCGAGGGATTCAGGTTCGAGTCCCGGGCAAGGCGAATAATATTTCCTGTGTGGAATTTCGCACTTTATTTCAAAACCATACAAATATATCAATTGCTCGTCACAATCGCAAAGCAATTCCTTCACTGTATTACCTGAAAAGCATTGTGATACGCCTCCCTCGCTTCACTTCTCAGCGGCACACAAATGACAATCTCCAGAATGGTTTTTATAGCCATGTCAACCCCTCGCAGCTCGAGTACAACAAAAATGGGGAGACAGCGATAAAGGGAGCGGAAAGCAAGAGGTTTTGGAAAGGGATATGGTGAGCTATACTCGTTCCGTATTGCAGTTGGATGATTGAGGCTCGAGAATGGATTTACGGGGGAGAAAAACTCTCTTATCCCGGCGATAAGGTGTGGAAAGATAGGGAAAAGTGAGTAGCTCTGAAGCTTGAGAATAACGGCTAATGTAGTTTTGATTTGATTCTTCGGGAGATACCAAAAAATTGTCGCAAGTCAAGTTAGTGAACTGGCAGTCCATGGGTAAATCACTCAAATCACTTTTATTTATTTATTTAAATATTTTAACACTTTTGTTAATTTATTTTGTCTACTTTTACTGTCAGCCAATTGCAATGGAGATGTTTGATCCCCAGTGATGTGTATAAAAAGAAAAAGTGCATTGCCATTTGAAGTAACATATTAGAGTAGGATGGTTATCAGCCAATAGTCCAAAATTGGAGAGAACATTAAAGAAATTAAGACTAATTATCACAATATAAATATTTTTTGACAGTGAAAGACATCAAAACTTCTTTGTTAGATGACGCCAAAATAAGTAGATACAATAAAATAAATAAGTCGAGAAGGTAATGAACATTATAGAAGAACCAATCGCCCATCTGATTACAATGGTACAAAGTATCTCAAATGAATTGACGGTGTAGCACCGGTCAAGAAAAATTGTGCTTCATACTAACCAAGTAATAGGAAAAGCTGCCGTACACAATTATTCATAAAATAAAGAACCTTTGCCCCAATATCTATGCAAAAGAAATTCCAGCAAATACATGAAAGAAACTACAACGTACTACTTGTGCATAGGTACATACATTTTGAGACAAAAGGTAAGACATAAAAAATGAATCCTGAGGAGGCTTTCGAGTTATGCTGCGGTTGGAGCATTTTTAGCCCAACGCATTCAGGAGTGAAGCGTTGTTCTGCAACCTCCTGAAGACGCTCGTTGCAACACGAGTGAAACGTGTGCTAAAAATGCTAAAACCGCAGCATAAAATGAAAGCCCCATTAGCATCTGTCAAAAGCTGTGAAAACCTACTTTCTAGATCATCAAAAATGAATCTTCTAAAGTAGGAATAGTAAAAAAGAGAGGCGAAAGCCATTGTCGACACATTGCAAAGATTACGAATTGAATATCTTGTGGTATGATGAAGACAGTATGAATAAAGATAAAGAAGGGTACCCCATACAAAAATCAGGATTTGATGCTGAGGAATTGAGATAAGTATAAAACGGCGCAAGAAATTGATGTAATTCCTTTAGCGTGTCTTCAAATTGCAGGAGTAAGGACCTGAAGAAACGTATAATATTAAATGGAGACTTTTTTTAACTGAGAAAACACCGAATGACTTAAAATAGAATGTAATCATTTTAATTCCTAAGAAAAAATACATTAAATGTGAAGACAAGAACATTTATTCATGCGGCAGATGTGGGGAATAATCTGATAAGGCTCATCCACAGGATGATGAAAAAGAAGACAAAAGAATTTTAGGATGAAGACAAATTTTATTTAAGGGGAAGTAGGGGAACAAAAGAAGCTATTTTAGCCCTAACAATTCTCATTGAGATGTGAATTCATACAGACCTGCCTACATTCATTTGACACACCTGCCTATAAAAATAATTTGACAATGTTCAGCGCCACAAAATGATATTTATTGCTTATTTAATAAAGCCATAGAGTGTCGGCGTTAGAGTATCATTTAATGACATACGAAGGCTTTTTATTCAGGCTAAAATTAAGAACAGAGAGCAATGATAAACTGTGGCAAAAATTTGGAGCAAGAAACAATAATGAAAGGAGAACGGCTGATAGTTAGGCAACAAAAACTTCAGCAAGCGGAGCCACTTGCAGCGAAGCAGAATCAACTGCGATGGAAGCAGCAAGACATGTAGTGAGCAAAGCAGTGGAAGCCAAAAAGGCTTTCTACCTGAAGAAGATTCTACAAACAGCTAGCAAGAGAAGCTGGGAAGTAAATAAGCATTTTATTTAAACATGTATTTGGAGCATAATCTTGAATGGCAGTAAACCCCGGTATATATAAGAAGCAGACCTAAGAACTATGGATTCAATGGAAATATGGTGCCATAGAAGAATAATGAAGTGCGGTATAACAGCCTATAATAATATTTAATGGCAGGGGAAATGAATGGAACGAATTACTGAGGAATACCCAGGAAATTTTCATTAGGATACATTATTTAGAGATACCTTATTTTCGCATTAACAAAAAATGCGAAATAATTGTATTTCTCTTATAAGCATGTTACTATGATTTTCTTTATGTTTTGTTGCATTTGGAAGTATTTAAAGTGGTTTTCTATTTTGCGAATTCATGCTAAATAAGTACTTTAGAGCGAATAATTGCTATTAAGCGAATTATGCGCAAATTTGTGTTGACAAAAATTTTATTTTCAATATTTCAAACAAAAATAGGAATAAAAATATAATTATTAACATATTTTGTCTATGGTAGAAACTGCAAGACTCATTTTGTTAAAATGTAGAATGATCTAGGCCTAGCGGCTTGAATATATATTTTTGTACGCATATTTTTTGTTTACTCTTCAGATATCACTTTTAATCAATATATCCATTTACAAAATACATGAAAAACTTGCAAATACTCCATTCATTACAGCGTACCATAATTTTTACCGGAATCTTCTGTTTGTGACCATTTGAAATGAAATTAAATTTATTTCTCCAGTATTTTTATACAATACAATAACAAATGTATATATATATATGTGTATGAATGTATACATTTTATATATGGAGATGTGATAGGGTGCCAAAAAGGGGGACCTGTATATGACACCCTTTCAACTTTGGCACATGTGTACTTTAAAAAAAATTTCATTCCCATAAACCCAATTTTCCATATTTTGCTATTTATTTGCTAATTTTCTAATAATTAATGCTAAAAATGCAAAACATTAATGCTAAAAACACTTATCTGTACTTATAATATGTAATTTAAACCAGTTGAGCCTAAAATAGTTTACTTAATGGAGCGTAGCATTTCAGTCATAATGGAGTTTATTTTTAGATGAGTATAAGGATAGAACAGGCCAAAAAATAGTGAGAAAACGAAACTTTTGTGTGCACTTAATTAATATGGGCTATAGCAATGTAAACAAATACGATTCTTTACGTTTAGGAAGGGAAAGGAGATATAGTGGGAAATGGAAGATTCATTGATAAGCATACGGCGAGAAAGGAAATAGAGCTGTGTTAAGAGGAATGAAATAGTGCATTGCGTTTCGGTTTTTACGATTCTAGCCATTTTACGAGTACCGAAATCACCCGATGACCACGACGCGATGCGAGGCTTTATGGTCCATTCAGGCCCGGATCCTAATGGGTAGTACACATTTCATTCAGTCAGGATATTTCCTGTTTGATGTGCGCGCCATGCTAGCTAAAATGGATGCCTTGTGCAATAGTAAGCACTATTTTAGCCTATTGGAAGACTATTTTGATTTTATGAGTTTTATAAGGCAAAAGTTTGGTATTGAGATTAAGCGCAATATTATACTCCTCATTCACACAATGGGTAGGGTATGAAGGATATGGGTGTATTTTATCTACACCCAATAATAATATTTCATTTACAACCCTATATATGTTTGTATATCATTAAATTTCATTACCATTAAATCAGGACAAGGAAAAATTATATTTCCGTTCTGTAACGGGTTAAATTCGTTTATATTCTTCTCCCTCGTATGGTATTATGTAAATACTTATTTTGCGCTGTAACTCCACACTTGGGCAATCAGGGAAGTTAGATTCAGCGCAAGGTCTACGTGTGTGAAGTAAGTTGGATATATCAAGCCTAAAAGATCAAGACAATAAACTTAAAGCATTAAAGAAAGGAATGAGAAGAGATCCGAATTTCGGCATTATATACTTATTCTAGCAAGATTTTAATGTGTGCTCCTTCTAGTTTCTTTATTCAGTTACATAACTTTAAAAAATTTCCGACGTGTTTGCGGGTAATCAGAAAACTAGGAGTAATCAGAAAAGGCTTTCAGCTTTATCATCCTGCACAATTTATTACAGTTTCACAAGTGCAATACCAGTAACATATGGTTTGGTTTGAAATTTTTACAATGGAGTTGTATGTTATTTATAATTTCTATACCATTTTTCTGCGCAAAGAAGGGTATGAAACGAATTTTATCACGAATGATTAATGGAACGAGTATTAAAATTTCTAATTTATTACGTGTTCGTACATAATGAGTAGTTACTTAACAAGGGAAAAACCAACACACCAGCTTAACCAGATTATAAAAATAGACATGCGTAAAACCAATACGCGACCATATAGGGACTTGCCTGCTGGACGATAGGTCTCAGTAATTTGGAAAATAAGAAAATATACCTTATATGTATGGGATCACATAATTGTATACTACCAACTCTTTTATGGGATATACACAGTTGTCTTTATGGACACCATTTGTTAGGGAAGAGAGAGAGGAAACTGAAATCTATCAAACTTAAGTATTTGTAGTCGTAAATATTTTTTTCATATTGACATGGAATGCCCAAAGGGCCGTTTTGGTTATCCCAATGTTTGCAGTGAATATGGGTACCTTTCTAAAATCTTTATTCTTACTTCCTCTTCCCGTTAGCGGAGACGAAATCATCCCGCATTCATTGTCAGTGTTCTTCTTCCCGAATTTCTTTTAAGCTTTCTCTTTCGTTTATTCAATTATTTTATAACCTTAACTATACTTTGCAAAAACATGCCTCATAGTGGCGACCTTATGGTTTTCAGGACTTGAATAACGTTAGTAAGATGGTTTCGCATAATTACCGACGACTGAGGTTACTAGCACCATCGAGGATAGATTGGTGAGAAGGTTAGAGAAGGATGCTTCGAGGAACTGAGGAAGCGTTAAGAGTAACCTGGCGTCAGCATTAACCTACTTCAAAAGTTTCAAAACACAAAAAAACTATACTGGGGATGCTATATAAAACTTTACAAAAACTATTATGTATGGTGGAGAGAAACCTGAAATCGGAATTGTCATACTTAAAATGAAAGACGCCAAGAGGATTACAGATAATCGCCCTAATAGGGCATCTGACAGACAGAGTGCTGAATTAAGATTCCGATCGACATGGAACCATCTTTGGAACAGATTTCACAGTAAAATCTAAGCCACTAGTAGGATTCAAATCCAAGAAAGAAAGCCAGTACTTAGAGCACCACAACCAACTCAATCCAATAGTTACTCCTCTGAAGCGAGTAACTACTTTATCAACAACCAATGGAAACTTGACAAAGCGTGAAACATGAATGGAATTCAAATATATAATTATATACATCAATTGATAACCCTATGAGCCGCTAAAGGAAGTTAGGTCGTGGGTATTCCAACAACACCCTTAGAAATTGGAATATAAATTGGGAGAGATGTATTGTGCTACATTTTTTCTATGCCAAATTTATGCTGACCAAGAATTGTATGTGGGGAATATAATTTGTGGGCTACATTCCGAAGCTCTCTGCCATTTGATTTGTAGTCTTTTATTTATGCCAACAGAGTGTTTGGGGAAAGATAATATCCTCCATGTCATCTAAATACTCTTGATATTAGAATTCTCAGTTTCCTTCCGCAAAAAACGTTGGATCAATTCGAAAGTTTCCAATTAATTGGATACAGTTTTTCTGCCTTAGGTCCCTCATTGCTTAAGACATAATCGATAAGTGACTGAAGAAGAGTGATGTGACATCAAGCATTTACTTTTTCGTTCCAGAACGTTACCACCATTCCTTTGATAAACATACATGTTAAATGCGATTCCGAAAATATGTTTTTGCTACACGTTTTTCCAAGATAGAAACAAAGTCACATCAAACCTCATGTTTATATAATTTTATAAGCTACATTGATGTTTCCTCCCTCAATATAATGCTGCTTGGATTCGATTCATTTCACATTGTTTTGGTATTACCTTGGTGCTCAAGCTTATGATTTGAAATATGAAAGTTGATAAGATCAAATTAAAGTGCATAAAAAATACGCTACTTTGTGCACAGAAGTATACTTGCTACTAAATTTCCCCGAGGTTTGGTCGAAAATATTGTTCATGCAATTGTATAAGTCAAGCCAGCCCTCTCTCCAAAATATTATGCCACTAGCCGATATCAACATTAATAAAAATTCATCTGTGATATTTTTCAATACATCTGGAATTACCTGGATTGACAAGTAGTACTCTACGTTTTAGAAAGGGAAGACAATTTATAGTACTTCCCTGAGACATAGGGCATTGGTTTTGAATGTATTTAAACGGTAGCTCATTCAATTTTGATCACTAATAATATTGACAAGATTTTTGTATTTCCGTGAGCCCTGAAAGATATATGAAAATGAAAATAAATATTTAAAACAAACAGAAAACGTATTCAGAAGTTTCACAATAAAATCTCAATAAAAATGCTAGGAGAATTAAAATCAGTTGAAAAATAAATGAAATAATATTCACGGAATCGATCCAAATACGAAGTATCTATGATAAAATTCTGCAGCCATTCCTTTATTCTTAAACTGGAATCAAAATCTTAACTATCTGAATGCATTAAAACTGCTAAATATTAAAAGGCCTACTGAATAGATTATAAATCAAGGTTAAGGAATGGATTTGGGTTAAATTTCAACAATCTAAATCGATAAAAATGCTGCAGTACACATTTAAGCATGAATCAGCAGCTTTTAGATATGAAATAAGTTTCTAGAAGCTAAAGGTAAGGAAAAAGAGTGATGCAGTAGCTCATTATCACTTTTGAACTTTATCTTGCATATATAATATGAGCCGGAGCCAGACTCATGAATGAATGCATGCAACACATTGAACGGATAAAAGGAAAAGAGAGTTAAGACTCGGCCATTATGTGCCTTAAGGTGCACAAAATAAATCTCTAAAGTGGCAAAGAACATTTACCACAGAACATTTACCAGTGACACAGAACATTACTATCCCTTACCCACTTCTGACTTGGGCAGAGATTCCGGCTTATCTATTTCACGCATGGATTCGAAATAAATTCAACCAATAATTCCCAGAATCACTGAGAGTTATTAAATTCTGGGGTTGAGGCTCCACTTCTGGTGTAACAGCGTGGAAAAGAGTCTGGCTTTGCGCTTCGCTGTAAGCTGCGAGATTTAAAAACAGGTGAATAGCTTCACGCTTTGACTCAAAATTGTAAGTTAAAATTGGAAAAATTACATATTTAGTGAATTAAATCTATATTATTTACGTTGATATGAATAATTTCCTCACATTCCACATGAATTAACGATACATTTTATAAGTATATTTAGTTACATCTTAATCAACACATAATGTGTGCCCTGTTATTATCCACAATGGTTTTGGGAAGAAAGTATGGCAAAAAGTTATTTTTTTTCTGATTAAAATACCGTATAATGTTATTGTAATATGATTCGTATGGTTTCAGGTTCTTACCAGCGGTTCTGTAACGGAAGCTATGACAAAGATGGAATTATGGGCCAGTTAGGCATTCAGTCCGCGGTTCGGTCATTCGTTGCCAAAGCTGTGATTAATTGGCTGTGAATTAATGCCGTAAATTGAAATTTATTGTCAAATTACTTAGTAAAGTCTGAATTCAAACTCGTAAGCTAGAAATTAACGGTACAACATTCAAAAAATATCTTCTAACAAAAAACAGGTTACCATGCTTTTTGCTTGCTGAGTCACTAGGCAGTATTACGTCTAGGCTTGTTTACCATAATTAACAACGCAATCCTCAGGGCTCTCACATACGGCCAACAGGCAAATCATTTCACTAGACTTATATGTAACGGATTACAGTAAATTAAATGTTAGTCAGAAAAACTCAAATCTAGTGATAGTCCTAAATTAGCTACATAACTTTGGAGTTCTTAAAACAGGGCAAAATATTGAACGTTGCCAAGATTTAAGGAGTGAAGAGAAACTAAAAATTGAAAAATAGTTACCATAGTCTATTAGTATTTGCAAAATGGAGAAGATTTATATGTTCTAAAAAAGATAAAGTTCTGTGTTTCCTGCATAGTGACGTCAAAATCAAAATCAACATGCTGTCTTTTTCAGCACCGCATCGTAATACGTCCTCCTAAAACTTCACAGACTAAGCTTGAGGTTTTACATATTACCTCTGACTACCTCCAGTATTTCTTTTTCGAAATGGACTTTCGACTTAAACATTGAAAAAAAACTATAAAAAAACCCTATTATAATTTAACGTGAAAGTGATAATTAATGATGGAACTAAATACATAAAAGTTGTGGCTTCCTAAAAAAGCACAGATTTCGACAAATCTTCATTAGGCAAAGGTGAACTCTCGTCTCGCCAGCAGAAACGCTGTTTTCAACCACTTCCAACAGAGACATGGCCTCCAAATTCACCTCACTTTTCATGCAAACATTTCGCATTTGTGTAATGGTTTTAGCACTACAATGTAACATTTATTGTTGGCGCAGTGTTGGGTTATCTGGAGACGGAAAAATATACGTGCACTCACTTCGGTGTCTAAAAGCATTCTCACGGTCGACCTGCTAGTCGACCCGCCTTTATTTATTCAGCTGTTTCCAGGTGGTTACATTTGTATCTACAGGTGGCACTACTAGTGCAGCAATGTGTGCCTAGCAAATATTGCAACTCCCAACATTTATTCTATGATTGGCTGCGTCAAACTGAGAACTGTGTTTTTTCCTCTCCGCCATGTTGGACAAATTAGCCATTTTACCTTCTTCACCGTAGATGGCGCAGCGACAGAGCAGTTTCTCTTAAGGCCGTTTTACACGGTGAATGATCTTGCGCATGATCATTCGAGCATTAATTCGCTAATTAATTTCAATGATGACCTGAAAATTTCCCGTTTTACACAGTGAATTAATTCAGTGAATTTTCTGCGCAGACTGAATGCGCAGTGGTAGTGGTGGTAATCTATCGATTGTATGTATTGATTACGGGAGATTTCCGACCAACATTGCTGTTTCGACAGACGGAGCAAACGGTGTTTTTTTATTTTGTTTATATCATGAATATTATAAATACTTGGATATTCGTTTACATTATTATTAGGCGTAGATATTCGTTTACATTATTGAATTAAACGCTGAGTAACTGCAAATGTTTAGTGAGTGACGTTATACTATTGAAGATGGACCGTAATGAGACAATTTCAGCGACCGCTGCTGCAGTGGCCATTTTACAAGATGAAAGATATTGTACGAACGTATGTCCGTGAGAATGTATGTTTGTCTCAACGAAATTAGAAGAGGTTCTATTTTCAGTTCAGGCATTGAGACATTCACACAAGCGTTCATACAATTTCCCTTTTTTGCCGTACAGTATTTTTACAAACATATACCCAATATATCCAGTCGGCGGTCAGGAATGAATGAAATACTGTGAATACAAGGATGATTATTTCAATAAACAGGTCCACAGAGAGATCATTTCACTAAGGTCTATTCTGCGTTTCTGTATTTGACACTATCTCCCATAGTCTTTAGCCTAAAACTTTGATGAAAGCTGCTGAGTAGATAACGTTGATATCATTACCAACATTTTTCTGCCGTCCAGATCCTGAAGTCAAAATACGGCCAGACTTTTGGTGTACTCGTTGTACAGCAGCCCTGATAAAACAATTCAAGGTATGGTTAGATATATTTAGGCTTATGACATTTATATGTTTTTATATTGCAAAACCTCCAAGATAGTTTTAACTAAATGACCATTCCACGTCTGCCACTTCCACCAGTCCTTGGGACGCCATTTTGTAATATTGAACCTTGGAAATACATTCACGTACGCTTAATTCTCTTTGTAATTGTTATTTATGCCACTTTAATTGATTAGGAGACTTTGAAAACAGATCACAGAATATACGTAATACCTAATAAGCCTTTATACTGGTCTAGAGCTCAAAGGGATGGTTGGGGTTCCAACTGTCTCTTGGTCCCCAAATTACTGCGTACTATTTAGCCTCAGAATGAATTAATTAGTCAGCCGTTTACTTTGAGACTTAGCACATAGGCTCATGATAGATATTTCCCATAAAACTTCAAATGTGGTCTCTATTGGCACAGGAATACAATCTCGCTCAAACTCACTTAAGGGAAAATATGCTCGAAGTTCATAGCGATCTTCCACACGTCTCCCTCGCGAAACTGGAATACTTGTTTAGTTTTAATGTTTGAAAAGTAAATAATGTCTGTGAAATAGCATTATATAATGCATCACTGAGTAAAAAAACAGGCAATTTTCAGTTAGTAGTAAAAAACTAAGATGAGAAGTCAAGACTCAGCCAAGGAAAAGTTTTATTTTCCTCGACTCATCAGGGAGGCTATTGAAATAGAGAAGGTAGAGGCTAATTTCAATCGGGATGACGGGCATAGACTCCAAAACACCTGGAAGAGACTCCTGAGAAGGAACGCGCCAAAAGAAGGGTGCTCAACGCTGATTGGCTGCGCTAACGGAAGGCCCCCTTGAGGACGGTATATATACAGGCCAACTTTCACCGTTTGGCATTCGGACTTGATCTGAAGATGTGGCCTGCATTGGCTACGAAACGTCATCGTAAAGATACACCGACGCAGCTTTGCCCGAAAAACATGGAGACACCAGCACAACAGCGCTGCGAAAGCCTCAAACAGAAATTTAAACATTTATAGTTGCCAAGTTCAGGTGACCAGCAATCAAGAATATCTCTGGTGGAAAAGGTAGCCCCTTGTTAGGAAGCCATCGTCAAATGTGGTAGGGCAGACATTCATTATATTTTTGTCATGTGATAGCAGAATTATGACGGCAGATTATTCAATCCTTAAAGTTATTCTTCTGATATTGAAGTGAATCAAATTTAGCTATCCCATTACGAAGATATATACCCATTAGACACTCGGTTATTTAAAGCAGCTTGCCTTACATATTATGCACAGGACATCTGTCATGTGATTCAGCTTCATCGGATTTTAAAAGAATCCAAAATGCCGAATGACCTGATACTTTCCCGGTGTATGCTGTTAGCGAAGTCTGTTCGGGTTCCCCAGCGGGTGAAACTACAGTTCTGTCGACGTTTCGATGTACGAATCGTCCATCCTACGTTATAAGGCCTAAGCAAAGTCGGGATCGTATATCGTGCATCGAAACTTCGGCAGGAATGCAGAACTTGATCCGGTGGAGAACCTGAACAGTCTTCACCATCTAAAAGGTCGCTTACAGTATATTAATTACCAAATGATGTTATGCTATAAGAATGTTTTGGCTTAAAAATTTCAATCACAGCCCACCATTGATTGATATTTGTACAAAATTAATGTAAGTGTAATACGTTGACGATGAAATAATTAGCATATTGTGCGACAAATTAATTACCTTGCTTTAAAATAACTAATAACAATTAAATAACTTACATTAATTGAAAATTCTTTGTAATTTTAATTTATCTTTCATTTCGAGTAATTTAAAGCCTTCGGTGAAATATTTCACCTCGGTAATTATATCAGTCACTTAGATCATGTGACCAGCATTAAATGATAATTTGATTCATAAACAATGGCTGATATAAAAATGAAGCAGTTGTTGTACGGTAAATCGATTCAATATTTGGTGTACACTAAAAACGGCAAGGCTGAATATTAGCTGCCTGGGAATTACCTTAACTTCATGCCTATCAGGGAGAACACGCATATCAAATATAAGCGGCAAAGCTTTAAAGAAGCTAGGATTTATCAAACGTATAGTAGGAAGGTCTCGGGCCTAGCTTACCGCTACCCAGAGCATCCATCCGGTTGCGGATGGTGGGTCGGCCTTAGATAGAGAGGACGGCTAAAAAATGCAACGAAAACCAATGAAGATGCCGTAACTTGGCGAATTGCTGCCGTCAACTACCACTAAGGTAGAGACCGCGTTGGTGGGTACAGCGACATTCATTCCACTATAGGCGCAGTAAGGTATTTATACTCCAACAGGCAGTGAAAGGCAGCGAGAAACCACCAGCTTATTATCCCAGGGAGAAGCAGCTCTTCAACTATTTCTCTGTTATTTTATACTAAAAGACTTGATTGAATTCTCTAGAGTAAAATATTCCAGAGGTTAACTAGTCCTCCATTCGGATCTCCGGATGGTGAATAATCGACAGTTGGGTACATAAGTCAAGAGCGATCGGCAGGCTTTTTACGATTGGTACCTGGAATGTAAGATCGGTTCGTAACTGTGAATGACTTGAAAGCTTGAAAATGGAGATGAAAAGGATGGGTCTAGATTAGTGATGGGCAAAGTCGGTCTTTTGAGAGATTTCGGTCGCGTCGGTCACTCCCACTTGTGATTCGATCTTCGATCGTCGATCAGCGAGACCGATTTTCCAGCTAGTGAGCAGTCCAAGTTGCCTACGATCAATGATCTCTCAGGAAAATCGTGATAGATAAAAAATCTGGTCGTTCGTGAGTTTCATACTGTAAGCATGACCGAGGTGTACAGCTTTGCTCTTGATAGCACAGAGCATGCACAGAGTTTCAGTGCAGCTACCTCGTTCAGTGCCGGTTTCCATGGAGTTGTGGGTAATTCTTTGAAAACAATTGAAGGCACAATTGTGCAATCGTGCGAAGGTTTGTTTTGTTTTTACACAATGCTCTTGGTTTGTGATTTTAAGTATAGTTATACGAAGAATATTAGGAATATCCCACTTGATTACAAAACTATTGAAGAGTGACATTTTATGGACCACAAATTATTAACAACTCATTATAGAAACCAATGATTAATAGTAATTTAGTAGCGAAATTTTATTTTGGTATGTAGTTCGAAACGATCAACGTTTTCTTTTGGCTGTAAGAATTTAAAGCGAATTATCCGACTGTAGCACTAAAATTCAATTTTCAATTACAGTCTGATTCACTTGTTCACGAGACGTAATATTTGTCGAGAATATTGAAACGATGGTTTATCGTGTATTTAAGTGACAATGCAATTATGGAAATTCAGTGATTACAAATGTTATATGTGCTGTGATGTATTGCGTGTGTTCTTGTGGTGATATTTTTATATTTAAAGGTTATTTGTGTTAGGTAGACTTACGCTCCTAATGGATGTGTTATGACAGGAAATACACCGTGGAGGTTATAAAAGTTTCTGCGCTTCTGAAATGGCAGAATATTGCGTTGTGTTTCTGGACGTGAGTTACACGAAGAAAGTGTATGTTCAACTTATGCTAAAGTTATAGTTTATGTCGTAAATTTACCAAGAGTTAGTGCTTCAAAAATGGCCTATATAGTGAAGTTAATGGTGGGTTTTTGTTTGTTTACGTCGTAGATTTTTAAGTTACAGTGCCCCCTGAAATAATCTCATAGTTTGCTGCTGTGTTTGTCTAAGAGTGAATTGCATGTAAAAAAAAGCGAACGTTCAACTTTGGTAAAGGTTTGTTTACATCGTACTATATATCTATAATTTAGTTACTGTGCTTCTGAAATACTGTCTCGTGATCGTCGAGTGCTTACAATATTAATAAATGCCAAAATCGAAGATTTGTTCATAGGTTAACGTAATATTCGTCGTTTATTGTTTACATCGTAAATATAAAGCATAAATTCAGAGTATTAGTGCAAATACAGGAGTCCAAGACATTCGCTGTGTATATATGTATCTGTGATTCTAATAATAACAATCAG
Organism: Pyrrhosoma nymphula; assembly: GCA_963573305.1. Classification (NCBI taxonomy): domain Eukaryota; kingdom Metazoa; phylum Arthropoda; class Insecta; order Odonata; family Coenagrionidae; genus Pyrrhosoma; species Pyrrhosoma nymphula. The sequence goes on along the minus strand of OY754337.1, from coordinate 102,816,246 downwards.
TCCTACGATGATTGCTTTTTTGTGAAGTTGCTTCTGTCGTGATGTTGTTTTCTTCTCGTGAATCACTTCTTCTGCCAAAGTGAACTGAATAGGACTTCACGTTTACAATTCTCAATATTTGTTGAAATATATGAATTTTTCAGCCAATTGAGTGATTTATATCTAATGTAAAACGCTCCTTACAAAACATGCTTCGTTTGTTGCCATCGATTAAAATCGTTGGGGTTTCACCATGCACTTCGTCACTTAGATAACTAATCAAACTAGTCAATTATATTGATGTCCAGTAAATAAGTTTTTCGCAATGCCACATAGATTCTAAATGTTTAAAAAGCATATTATTAAATGATGGTTTGTATATGTACCTGCGTACCTTTCAATAAAATGTATATTCTGTAAAAATGCACTTTGTTATAGTATTGAATCTTTAGTGCTATATTGATTCCCCCTCACAAAATGCTTTTGCCCGTACATTGGAGATGTTAATTGGTTACGAAAACGATTTGATTATTATAGTTATGTCTTACAGGGTATTCAACAGTTATACATATCCAATTCTTATCAGTAAGTGTTAACATACATTGCTTCTAAGCTACCTATAAGAAATGCCTAATACACACAAAATATTTGTTATTATGATGTGTATGAGTAGGGATTTAAAAACTGATTGCAGGATGTGATGAATCTTCTTAAATTGTTTGGCACTGACAGTGCTAATTTTAAACCCACTACATTCGTTCTTCCTCTAGATGATGTTGCTGCTATCATTAAGAAGCACCAATGCAATGCAATAAAATATGTAAGCGTCAGTGAGTTTCTCTGCTATCTGATTGCTACTCTAGTTGCCATTTACTAGACTATATCATGTAACAGGTAGGGAATACTATATCTAGGCAAAATTATAACTAGTTTACTCTGTAGATTTTATGAAATGCATGGAACAATCAGGTTATAAGAATGTTTACTAAATATCTGACCTCAATATATATGTTTATTATCTTTGCAAGGAATAGCCTCTGATAAATTATTAATTTACACAATGGTTTAGTGCTTATCAATGGTTATAGCCATCAATAACTTCAGACCAATATCCACTCTGCCAGTTCTCTCTATATTATAGAACTGTAATCAGAAAACAGTAGTGTTTACATATCATATGAGTGATAACAGTTGTATGTCATACCTAGTTTTGATTCAAAGAAGAAAAATCAGCTGTGCATACTGTGACAAATGTTTATTTCCCCCATGCAATCATTGAATTTGCTAGAACAATAAACATACCATCTTGGATTATTAAGAGTAAAGATTCTGAGTGTATTTTATGTTGAATTTTGCTTGATATACTTACTGGATACTTATGGGAACTAAAGCTAATATCTTTTTATTCATTTTCTTTTGACATTTTGAAAATATCTCTTCCTTCATGCTACCGTAATGGACTTTATGAAAGAATTATTCTCTGTGGGTTTGGCAATGTTTAAATAATAGATTAGAGTTGAGTAGTGGAACAGGATTGTGATTGAGGAGTGAATAGCGTAAGAGGAAGATGGAAAAAATTGTGGGTTCATGATGTGGTGGAAGAGACATTAAAGGAGGAAGATTAGGAGTCTTAAGAATAGGAGAGAGTGTGAATGAAGTAATGTATGAATGCAATAGAGGCAAAGGATATATGCCAATATAGGGTATTATGGAGTAAATTATTATAAGAGAGCCAGTTTCCAAATCCAAACAGACATCACTAACAGCAGAGAGCAAACAATATCATGTGATAAGTTGTGTGCCTCAAGTTATCCAGGTACTCAATTACTTAGCAGTCAACTTAAGTGTACAGATGTCGTTCCTGTGTGACTTAAAGTCAACTTGATCAGAATAAAATTATTTTTTATGCTTTCATTTAAATTAAATGTCTGTCATAATTTAAGTCAAGTATGCACTCATAGTTTTGGTAACACCCTTTTATAAATTGAAGAAGTTAATGGAGAAGAGGGTCATGGATGGATAATAAAGCAATGGTAGGTAATCAATGATTTTTCACTTATAACAAAATTTTAGTGTAAAATGGATTTGGTCTATAATGCTTCATGCTTAATGAATGCTGTTACATATTATTAATATTATTTATTTCACTGATATGAGGAACCTAAGAAGCTTTCTCGGGTTTCCAACAGGGTGATGGTCTCCATGTAGGCTGACGTTTCGATGTCTGACTCAGTCATTGTCATCAGGGGTGATGAAAACTAAGGGTTGTGCAACCATTCATAGATCCATTTATTTTTAATAATGAATAAGTGGAATAAATGTTGGTGTAGGTTTTTTACAATTACTACTTGGCTTATTCTGAATATGTTCCTTGAAACCCCAATATGATTTAGTCTTAAGTCGACTCCTATTGTCATGATCTTTGGTAAATTTATGAATATTAATCAACTGTTATCAAAGAACATTCTATGATGTATTGTTTACCTGTAGTAGATATTAACAAGGGTAATTATAGCTGTTAGGCTCACACATGCCAGATTGGACGAAGAGCAGGAACGAAGGGAACATAGTCCACTCAGCATCTGTGGATATTTTTCCTCATGGTAAGTGGCTTGCCAGCTCACTCCAGAGTATAGATTGAGAATGGTCATTGAGTAGAAACCATTAGAGGCTTAAGACAAATAGCAAAAAACAAATAGTGGAATGAAGTTGTAACTGGGGCAGAATGTTAGTGGAACGAGGTGTCCTACTCAAGATATTAAATGTCTTGTATCAGCAATATTCAAGAATTATGGGGGATATGTAATGCCTCAAGTCCTGGTATACGATGCAAAAAAAAGGTTGGTTTGGAAGGTTTTATAAAGGGTTGTGGCCTTCGGTGGATCTAAACCATTGGCTAATGTTGAGAGGGTGAGATTAGACTAAAGTTATATGAGGAGTGGCTCTCGAGAAGGATAATGAAAGTAAGATAGAAGAGAAGTTAAGAGATACTTGACTAGGCATTGAAGTTACATATCACAGTGAAGGAAATTTAGGAGTCCACTTTATGTCAGATAGTAGGTAATTAGAGGAAATGAGGTACTGAAAGGCACTTTTGAAGGGAAAGGTTTGCTTCGTTGGGAGAGGTAGGAAAAGTATAGGCAATTGAAATGAATGGATGTGATGCGCAGAACTAAATTGAAACATTTTAAGGAAAGAAATCTTTGAAGCAGGAAGGGTGGAGTGGTAACTGACCACTGAAATATATATGTCTGTTAAGCTATCTGTATACCATTATAATGGTGGTAAAATGTCATGGTCAGGCAAATATAAGAATTAAAGTGAATGTGGAATTATAACTGCATGTGGAATGAATAGATGTTGATAACAGTCCAATGCTATAATTGCATTACTCCACCAATGTTTAAGATAGGCATCAGTTTTTAAACTAAAATAAGATTTTCTTTGCCACTATAGGTTTCTGATTATCCTCATGAATGTTCTGCTAATTTCCTGCAGGTTCCTTCTAAATTTCCCTGCTAAATATTTAACAGGGATTTTGGATGTGCAATGAGTAATTAGTACTATCTGAAATTTTAATTTGTCCTTTCCAAGGAATTAAATTTTAAATGAATATGGTCTAAGCTCCTGTGTACAAGCCATGTTCGAATACACGCTTTGATGGATGATACGATGATTACAAATTTCCAGCACTATTTTACAGTATATGGATGCTCTATTGCACGCAGAAATACAGTCTTTATTTATTTAATTGCTCACATACAGCATTTCTGCCAATTTAAAGTGACACAGTATCGGTGGTATGAAGTCATATATTGCCTTACTAAACATGTTAGTACATTTTGATTGAAATAACTCCTTGCCCATTTCAATGGGATGCCTAAGGCTGATGTAATGGCCCATTCATGTAATTCATTTTTTGCTTACAACCAATTACAGTATTAAGATATTTACATTGTACCGTTTATTGAAGCTGCACTCAGTGCAAATGCAAATGAAATTCCGGAAACTCATACTGATATTTACTGATCAAACCTATGTACATTTTTTTAACTTACTATTCACTACAAAAGTGTAATGATGAAAGTATGAATCAAATTACCTGTGGGTAATCATAATTTGCAGTTATCATGTCTCGAACGGTGTTTGGATCTAACCTATATCAACTGGAATCACGCTATTATTCCCTGAATCAAGTTCTTCAAATGCCATTCCTCTAAATGAAAAGGAGACTTTTTGGCACATACGAAATTTTATTCTCCGATAAAAGGATTCGCTGATGAGATTGCAGTTAAAAATATGTGAAAGAACACCAAAAGCAAACTGCATTCCAAAAACAAACAATGCTGGATGAATTCACCGGTGGTTTTAACACGACGGTACTTCGGAAGACATATGGGAAGAAAATTCAGACGAAGGGAAAGCCAACGGACATCCAATGAAGCACTGGAAACATTCTTGATTGACAGCAACACCATCAAAGTCTAGAAAAAGTGATTGAAGAGAGAGGAGCGGAGTTGAATTTTTAAAATGCATTGGCAATATGAATCACAGTTGTTTATATAAACGGCCGGTATATATATAATACAGCGGCATGGGTATCAGGTTTGATTTCTAAGCGATCACGTCATAGACTCAGATATTTAATTATCACACAATTTACGACTCGTCGCGGCAAAGGAAAACAATTCATAGGGATATAGTATTGTACTATACTACTTACAAGCGATACTTACTATTGCACGTACGATATAAATAACGGCACTACATAGCCAACGCAGTAACAAATAATGCATTGCTTGGCGAATTAACAAACGTATAAGTATCTGGATCATGTTTAATTTCCATTGCATTCCTTTTGAATCTTAACCCAGCTGTCTCTTTGCCGACAGTGTAACGGATTCGGTCTTCATTTTTAATGATGTTATTATTCTACTAAAAAGCGAGCCAGCAAAACTGGTAAAACTCTCTCAATGCAAGATATTTATGTCGTGATGTAAATTGTTGACTGTCATTACGCTGCGTCTTTGTTAGCGCAACCGAGCGGAGCATCGAATAACTGCCTACATCTCACGAAAGAGCGAGTAACTCTGGAATCTCTCGTTATAAAACTAACTCAAGATTTTTTTGGTCGGTCTAAAGTCTCGTGATCGATATTTGATGTCATACAATCATTTCTGTCGCGATCGGTGAAGATGAACGCCTCGGTCATTGGAGAGAAGTCGTTCATCGATCTTTCTTTTAAGAGAACTTGCTCTCGGAATTCGATCTCTCACGACCGACCCATCACTAGTCTAGATAGGTATCAGCGGAATTAAATACCTCGATAAGGGAACTTTTGGAGCGTCAGCTACCGGATTATCCACTCTGGATCTATGAATGCAAACGCAGGTTTTGGAGTAATACTCAAGAAAAGTAGTGGGATACGAGTGAAATGGTATCTCCAATACAGTGAAAGGATAATTATGGTTAGATAATGAGCCATGGATTACGCAGGAAATCTTGAACCTAATAGACGATAGAAGGAAGTACAAAAACTCCAAAAGAAAGTGGGAAAACAGAGGAGGGAGAGTAGTAGGGTGTCCCATTTGCATTGATGTCTGAAATCCATGGGTCTTAGGGTATCATGTGGTGATATTTGTTGTGAAAATGGATGTGCAAAACATTTCTAACATCGGATTATATTTAGAGGTCGTGCACGCAGCTTTTAGTTTAACATGGGGGCTTCCATAAGCGCGCGCCGCCCGTTTGAAAAGCCCGCGCTCCTGGGCCTAAGCGCCGCCGGGTCATTTTGACTCATAACGTGTTTCAGCATCAATTGGCTATTTTTTTCTCCCAGTACCTTATTTTGTCCACAAATTACATTAGGAATGCCTTATCTACAAATTATTAGAAATAAAAATTATTTTTACTAATAAATTGTTTATTATTAAAACTAATTCAGTTGATCCTCTTCAGCAGTGCTCATATTAGGCTATTCTCAAGCATTAAAGTTTGAAATTAAAGACACCTGACTGAATATTGTGCATATTTAGATAACTATCTTTTTTTTAATAAATGTTAATTTTACAAAACCCTTTTAAAATAAAAATATATATAAATCACATCCATACACAAACATACATGTGCATATATTTGGAAAGATGTAAGATCAATTTTTTGCACATCTTGCACGAATAGTTATTTTTTCAGCACAGTCTCCACAAATACTTTTATTGCATTGAGAAAATACATCGGCATTTTTCTTTGAGATTTTTTTCTAAAATTGACGATTATTTCTTCTCTGACCCTTAGGGGTAGTAGCGTGCGTTCCCGGGAGGAAGAAGGTTTCGTTCCAATTGGCATCCCCACCACTTCCTCAACCAGTCTTTGAATATACTTCTTTCTGCCAATTTTGCTATTCGCCACTTCTTTCGTGCTATTTTATATTTGCTATTCGTCTCTTCTGCTATCCGCCTGGTAGCCTCATTCCTTTCCGGGAAGGTCCTAAGAGTACGTGAATGACGCTCGCCGCCAGCCACTATGGTAGGGATCAAGTGCACGGCCACCTGCGATAAAAGGAGCCGGTGACAGAAAGAAAGCATATGGAAGGAGTTTTTCGACGTACCAATCCACTCCAAATGTACCCACTAATCTTAGGAAGGCAAGACCGTCCCTGGGGATTGAGGGAGCCTGTGCAAATGAAAGCTGGGGGCCCCCTTAACTTTGCATTCCCTTATTGATATATTAGCATCAGTCAAGTGTATTTCATGGAAAGAGGAAAACTAACTGACAAATTGTCTGATGGTTTAGAGAAATTTACATGTGTTCCAAGAAGTAGGTAATTTCGGGTAATATGCGGGTTTCTCCGCGCCGTCTGAAAGAGGCAAGCCCGGGCGGGGCCCCCATAGGAGCGGGGCCCAGTGCAGCGGCACCTGTCGCACTACCCTAGGGACGGCACTATAGGAGGGATAAAATCAATAGGCTTTTCTGCACTAATAAGGACCAATACTTCCTCCTCCTCTCATTTCCATCCCACGGAGTGATTTCCCTGAAGATAAAGAATACGGGATTTGGAAATGATTTTACAACTTGAGCACGGCGCATTCTCTAGACGGTTTTCAGAAATAGTGTGCCGACACTTCGGCGACAGAAAAAATCTGGGCGAACGTACGTTAGTGAGAGAAATCTATAGTGAGAGTTCAAGATAATTTGGCGTGTGATGGTCGGGACTGCCATAATCCATTGTCACACCACTGGCCGCTGTAACCTCTCCTTCTGGGAATCGAAGCAATGCTGATCATATTCCTATCATCTGTCATATTTTACGCTACATATATTTATAATGAATGCGGTAATAATGTATACAACGGTAGAATGAAAGTGACATATTTTCAATCCTATTCCTCTAGTGATTTCAATAGTAAGTCAAATTCAAAGACTATTTGAAAGTAAATTATTTCCGTAACTTTGGTAAGCCGCAACCAGGAGAGCTCCGCTATCGACGAATGCCATTAAAATGAAAAAAGAGGATTCAAGTTCTGATCCAAATGTGCGCTGATAAATTTTAGTTGATGTAAATAAATATCAGTGATCAATTGGAGAATAAAATGTTGAGAAAACTTGACTCCAATACAGAAAGAAGAAATGGGTCAAAATGTCCCATAGCCGTCCTTTTAGGTATAACCTCAAAAATTAAGCAACAAAAATTACAAAATTTTTTTCCATATTAATACATTATAAGTAAAAATTACAAAATTCACAAAATATAAAAAGAATCTATTCATAAATGAGTGGTTAAATTTGATTTTGAGCACGATTTATGGGTCAAAATGACCCATCCCGTCCTTCTAGTGTTAAGAGAACCGAGGTTATGGTCTGTGGAAGAAATCAAGATGACAGAATCACTTTTAAACTTGGACAACTAAAACTAGCGCAAGTGGAGGAATTTTGTAATTTGGGAAGCAGGATCACCGGCGATGGAAGAAGCAAGAAAGACATGGTGAGTAGAATAGCCCAAACAAATTACATATTCTACCAGAAGAAGAGACTGCTGACTGCTAGTAACACAAGCCTTGAAGTTAGGAAGCTATTTATTCAAACATATTTTGGAGCATACTCTTTATGGCAGTGAAGCCGAAGAATGATGAGGACTAAATGGACAAAGAGAATCACTAACAAAGAAGTTCAACAAAGAGCTAGAGAGAAAAGGAACATGATGAAAACTCTACGAAGAAGGAGAGACAAACATATTGAACACATTTTGCGACACAAGATCCAAATGAAAACAATATTGGAAAGAGAAATGAATGAGAAGAATTATAGGGGAAAACTAAGAATGAAAAACACTAAGCAATTGAGTAGAGAGTAGAATTGAAAGCTGCTGCAAACCAATCTTCGGATTGATGACCATTGATGATGAGTGGGAAGGTCCTCGGATGAAATAGAGTAAGAGAGGTGCTACTTGGCTCTAGTTAGGCCACATCTCGATACGCCACGAGAATTTGGGACCATGAATAGGAAGATTTAATTCTTAAATTAAATAAAATACGAAGGAAAGCTGTGCGCTTCGTTAAAAACTGCTACGGGCGAGCAAAGTGTTTTACAGCTTTCAGAGGGAATAGTTTGGGAACAGTTAAAGACTCGGAGGCTACAATCTAGGATACGATTGCTTGAGAAATTCAGAACAGGCGTGTTTCAGTGCGACACAGAGAATATCATTTTTACGCCGCACAAAATCTCTAGGTCCGATACAAAAGATAAAATAGGAGAGATACATTGCCGAACAGATAAAGAATGAATACGGTCTACAATATTCGTATATATATATATATATAATATCTTCTGAGAAAACGCACTCGGCGACTAAAAACACAAATATAAATATACTTTTAAAACACAGGCACAAGAAAATGAAAAGGACAGTCACAAAATAGTTTGCGGGACGTTTCGACGGGCTAGCCGCCATCGTCAGCGACAAGAGACTAACTAGTGGTCTGTTACCTCGGGTGGGGGGGGGGGAAGCGGAACAGGAGAACGGAAGGGGACTGGTGGGGAGCGGGAGCAAGGGGTTGCTATTGGTCAGTGGGCCAAGTTAAGCCCGGGCGATTCAAATTCCCTAAAGAACCAGATGAATGCCATCTCACGATTCCTCAATTCAATATTAGTTGCTGATTCGGGGAGGGCTTCTAATATATAGAGAGAGAAGCATTTATTGAAGGTCTTACGATGGGAAGCGGTATGTTTAGGAATGGGATCAATGAAGGGAGGGCATGTGGTGGAGTGGCGGTGCCCATTCATTCGTATTGAAAGCGGGGTAGTACATTCGCCAACATAAAATACCGGGCAGAAATTGCACGAGAGACGGTAAACGATATTTGTGGAAGTACAGTTGGCTGCTGAGGAAGAATTATTTGAAGAGGGCGTAGCAGAAGAGCGTAGGAGGGAGCAACATTTGCATCTAGGACGGTTGCAAGTTGAGGAGAGTGGTGGAGAGGGGGCGGTCGGTTGAAGGGTGGGTTTCGTAGATTTTAGAATATCTCGCAGGTTTGCGGGACTCTTAAAAAATACTGTGGGACATGAAGGTAATAGGAGGGCAGTGGAATTGTTATTCTTTAAAATTGGGTATAGATCGCGGAGGATGTTTCTGATTTTATGGGAGCCAGGGAAGAATGAGGTGATGAGGCTGAGTCTGTCAGGATGGTGGGTTTTGGCCCGAGGGGTGTAATTGGCAGAGGGGGGCAGGATTTGATTGGTAAGAAGCTTTTTGGGGTACTAACATTCTCTGAGGGAGTGATTTAGGTTATCGGTGTATTGTTGAAGGGGGTGGGCGTCGTTACAAATTCTGTGGCCGCGGACAGAGAGGGAATATGGAATGGAGCGTTTGGTATGTGGTGGATGGCAGCTATTGAAATGAAGGTAAAGGTTATGGTTAGTGGGTTTTTTATGGACGGAGGTGATAAATTTGTTGTTTTTTTAAAGGATATTAACATCCAGAAATGTGATGGAAGAGTCAGAGACGGAAGAGGTGAAAGAAACCGAAAAGGAAGAGTTTAGCGCAGAAATGAAGGAAGATAGAGATTCACGCCAAAGGACAAAGATATCATCAATATAGCAATATGGTTTAGGGCATTTTCACATCTTCCCTCCACCAACTTTATTGTTAAATTAACAGAATTATTATTAACTAAAAACGCTTTTTCCATCAACAAGTTTTCCTTCAGATCAGAGGGACCGGCATGGGTACTCGCATGGCACCTTCTTATGCACATCTATTCATGGGCCATCTGGAAAGCACTTTCCTCAAAAACCAACCCCTAAAACCTTTCTTCTGGGCACGCTATATTGATGATATCTTTGTCCTTTGGCCTCATGGCCGTGAATCTCTATCTTCCTTCATTTCTGCGCTAAACTCTACCTTTTCGGTTTCTTTCACCTCTTCCGTCTCTGACTCTTCCATCACATTTCTGGATGTTAATATCCTACTAAAAAAACAACAAATTCATCACCTCCGTCCATAAAAAACCCACTAACCATAACCTTTACCTTCATTTCGATAGCTGTCATCCACCACATACCAAACGCTCCATTCCATATTCCCTCTCTGTCCGCGGCCACAGAATTTGTAACGACGCCCACTCCCTTCAACAATACACCGATAACCTATATCACTCCCTCAGAGAACGTGAGTACCCCAAAAAGCTTCTTACCAATAAAATCCTCCCCCCCTCTGCCAATTACACCCCTCGGGCCAAATACCACCATCCTGACAGACTCCACAAAACTCAACACCACATTCTTCCCTGGCTCCCATAAAATCAGAAACATCCTCCGTAATCTATACCCAATTTTAAAGAATAACAATTCCACTGCCCTTCTATTACCTTCATGTCCCACAGTATTTTTTAAGCGTCCCGCAAACCTTTTACACGGCAATTTATACACCTTTACACGGCTGGTGTCCTCACACCCTCTCCTACACGCCCATGCGGAGTAGTATGTAGATGTATTTTGATGTAGATTTATCAGATATCAAATATGAGTCTTGACGTTCAACAAGGCTCGTTATTTATACTTAAATTTGGCATAAAAACTTAAATACAACATCACTTATTCAAGGTTTAAAGCAAGGTAAATACATCCTATAGTCATCATCAAATATCTATTATACTCTCTTCAAGAAGGTAGTTCATGCACAGAAAATTAATTTCATTTTAGTTATTACTCACAAACAGAGACGCAATTACTCACAATTACAAGTATTAGCATATAATAAGGAAGTCAATGGCCAATAATTTATTTGAAGTGAAGCAATTTCTGTAGAATAAATAATTATAATTAGGAAATAAGAGAAAAGCAAATGATGGGAGGTATCACTTTCAATGAAAAAGTAAAAATGAGGACATTTTGAACAAAATAAATGAAAGGAAAACCTTTATCTGATTAAAAGAAAAGAGGAAAGCGAGATAGAGCACTTTCTCGAAAATTAATGCTTTCAGGTAAGAACAATGAAAGCAAAGAATAATAGATAGTAGGAAGACGATTTGATGACGGGAAGAAATTATGAAGAGCTGAACGGGACCGGATAACATATAAAGGGCAGTTCAGCCGGATACTGACCGAGAAAAGATTCACCATTGCAGAATAAGAATGAGATAATTAAGGTAAGAAGTTATAGATTGCTAATAAGTAGAATTTTATCTCATTGGATTTACTTACAGTGTATAGGTATTAGAAATTGTTGCATTTACAAGGCAAAGGCCTTCTCACCACTTTCTTCGACTACTTTTTGTAAGCATATAAGAAAAGGTTAATAGATTAAATCCAGATTATGCAGTCAATATTGCGCTTAGTTTGAAATTTGAGGATTTATGAAAGATACATAATTTTCCAAGAAAAAATACTTGAAATAGAAGTCCCAAGGTTTCCCCGATCTTATTTCTTTTGAAAGGAGCAGTCAATGTTCTGCCCTACTGAAAACATTTAAACCAATCTAAATTATGGGAACGGTTCATATAGTTATCATCAGATATCTGCTAAAACAATGCCCAATATTCAGCAGCATTTTACTCAATGTTAAAAACGATATTTCACATAAACACTTTGCTCCGTAAGATTTTTCATCATTTTTTTGGCACAGCAATTAATTCACGTGTTTACTTGAATAGCATAATAACGATAATTGCTACCCACATGATGACGCACTAAGCACCGTTGTATTACTAAAGGTTGCCGCCTGGTGGCACCACTTGTCGGATGTAGAGCGGAGCGCGCTGTGATAGAAGTTCGGATTATTTTACAACGAACCTCGTAAACTGGATAAAACGTTTATGGTCATATTAATAGTGTCATTATACAAACTATTTTGGGAGAGGATAGTTCTTTTTTATCTTTTAAAATGTCGAATGAGCGCATGGTGACACGATATTGTTTTAAAATTTATTTGTATCCAACTCTAGTACGCTCATGCATATAAAAGTACCCTCTGCGGAAGCCTCAGCATTATGAAATCCAATTTATTTGTTCAGCCTTATTCACATTTCCTTTCGAAACCTGGCACATTTTCATTTTATGCAAACAGTATTCGCAGAACTTTAAAAACAATCACATTTCTACGTGGTCACATTTCTAAGACAAACTAATGGATATGAGGGCGCATAATAGCCTTTTTACGCAATAACACATACTATTATTTTCACACTACGCTTGAGAAAGAATGACAAGATTAGGCTGCAGGCGTTCGAGTTACATTTGCGGAGGAGGATGGAGAAAGTGCGGTGGACGGAAAGGAAGATAAACAGCATGGCTCGAGAGGATAGGAAATTTCTGTATGTAATAATGAGGTGGCTAAGTAGGATAAGAATTGTTGCTCAAGGTTCTATACTCGATAAAAGAGAGAATGCAGGGTAAGCGAAGGAAGAGAAGAAGGATAGGAGATGAAAGGGATGAAGAAGGGTAGGACGTAAGCTAAAATAAAGGAAGTAAATAATACTACTAGCCCGGCGCATGTAAAATTCTGGAGGATTTTTAGTTTATACCATTTGAACCTACCTCAGCCGGAAGATTACTTAATGAAAATAATTGTTTCGAGTGAAAAAACTACCGTGTTTTACATGAGTTCTACCAATTTTGAAAGAATACCCGCAATAGAATTCTCCGCGCACTTATTCTCCCACTTCGAATCAACCTCACCTATTTCCTTTCTCCTCTCGCTATATTTGAATCTCCATAGTTTTTATTTCTTTCAGTATTTCTGTGCTACTCATCAATTACACATATCAAATGCCTCAATTCTATGGTGATATTATTCTAGCAGCGACCAAATTGCAAATCACAATGCTATGTTCTAGAGTAGAGGTTTAACAAACCTTTCCAAAACATCTTCAGTAGTATACCCTAAGAAATATTCCCCACTCTTTGTATAAATGGATGTGTTTTCATCTGTAAACCGCACTAGTGTTTCAGCAACGATGGAAAAACATGAATCCGTCGTTAGAGAATTCCGAGCTGCCTACAATTGTGATAGAGCGCATTATTAATCAGTGTGAAGTTTAATACTTAGAGTTACACAGAGAATGAGCCCAAAGAGGATCCCTTCAGTTCGGAATAATCACTCGTGATGATGTGGAACACGCAATTACCCAGCGCACCGAAAGGGGATGAAAGCGTCGTATTTACCGTAACCACGTAAAATTTTAGTGGGGTGGGGGGGATGTGTGATCAGGAGAGAAACAGCGAGGAGAAGTCATTGGGGGAGGTTGGTGGATAAGGGGGTTTGCTTGCTTTTGCGAGGGAAAGGGCAGTGGTAGGGAGGAAAGTGAAATTCGGAACAGCGAGAGTGGAGATTGGGTGGCAAGTGGCATGGGAGGAAGCCCTAAAGGTTTATTGGGCGTTGATCCCTCCAAGTTAGGGTCAGGATATCCGTGGAGCGGCGTAGCTTTGCTCTCTCTCAAACAGGCCGGTCCTCTAGCAGATGTGAAAGGGCAAGCAGAGAGAGAGAGAGAAAATAGGGGAAAAAAGGTTTAAAAAGAATGTCTAATTGGCTTCTCATTTGCAGCGCATTATTCTTTCATATTACATGGTAATTGGACCGTCAATTCTCATGGCGACGTCGCCAGGGATGGCTATTTACTCAATCTGTCTCTCCTCTCCCTTTCAGAATACCGATGCGCATTTAATCAGCAGGGCGTAAGCAAACAATTCCTGCATAAATTGTATACGATAACGTGATTGGCATTTCGAGGATGCTGGGGTAAAAACTTTCAATAGCCTCATCCCGGGACGGGAAATAATCTTTCTCTTATAATTAGGCCACAATGTTTCCTAATTTATTCTCGGAAAACTTTCAAGGTTTCTCCATTGCATAATCTCTTTTCAGTCGCAGTTAATGTAAACTACAACACAAAACAAAGGACGCAAAATATATAAAACAATATATTTGGATGACACATTTCCCTGTAGGTAGATATATCTACAAAACTAATTCACGCAGAAAAATAGTCAATAAGCTATGAAAAATAACCGATCCATCCTTATAACCAAAACTCGGCATTAATCAAACTCCAAACTCACATTTCTATGATCTCATCCCAAAAAAAAGTTACACCAGGAACCCATTAACCGTTTTTTACCTTTATATTTGATTTAGATACATCAGTATGTATTCTGCTGACAAGTTTATGTGGAATTAAATGTACCACTTTACCAATTTATCTTTAAAAATTTAGCAACTTAAACAATTTATTCGGGCAGGCACTAGGTCATGAAATATTACTATAAGATGGTTCCAATTCTGAGTTAGAACTTCTTTAGACTCTTTGGTAAGGGGCTAAAAGTACATTTCGGCATTAAAACTTAAATTTAATTATACTTACATCATAATATAAACACACTGCTTCCTGTTCTACATTAACATAGCTAAAAATATCAACACGTGTAGAAACTTGGTCTTTTATGCTGAACATTAGCTGTGAAATAACTGGGTTTACGTAGCACTCATCATTATCTGTTCCCTCATATTTTTCATAATCTTGCCATAAATTTGATGGTTTAATGCTAAGAAAGCAAATGTACGATATTTTTCTTTAAAAATTTCTAATTTATTATCCTGGGTTTAGCGCTCGCTAGTTTCAAATAAATGTATTCGAACGATAGCTCAATGCTTGTAGCAAAATGTGTCAACCTACTGCTAGATGCTATCCTACAAAGAGCACTCAACAGTTTCGCTAGCTTTCTTTACAATTTCAGGAAAACTGATCACATCAGTCTATATATACAAATATTGGGTTGGCTTTCAATATTTTCTTGGAGTGTTTCTTTTTAACTTGATAACAACCAAAAGACCTGGTTATTTAATTGACTACTTTGCTGCTCGGCCATCCCCAGACTCTCACCCAATTACAAGGAGCCTAAACTTAATATTTTGTTATCCTTCTCACCGGACCACTACCTTCCAATAATCTTTCATTTTTACCATAATAAATTTCTGGAACTCCCTCTGCCTCCCCACAGTTATTGTGTTGTTATTCATTTTACTGTTTTACTTTATGTTATCCCACACGTGTGTTGTTATTCATTTTACTGTTTTGCTTTATGTTATCTCATATGAGTGCATTAATTTATATATAAGTGTATGGACATGTATGCATAAGTGTATATTAATATACTACCACGGAATTTCCCACTTTTTGTATGTGTATAGTATGATACGATGATATGTATTTCCATTTATTTCTCATTCTTGATTTTTCTCTATTTTATTTCTGCTTTAAGTTTCTTCACGTACGTGTATTTATCAGAATTGATAAGATATTTCTTGTTTGGTATTATTGTTTTACTGCTATTATCTCTGTATGTTCTCGCTGCAACAAATCGCAATTATATGCACATTGTTGATCTTAGGTGGGTTTTCCACAGAACATAAAAACATATATTTATTGTGTATTAAGCACAGGAATGATTGATAAAATTCAGTAAAACCCGGATTAGAGCCTTAAAATATTGACAAAAATATATTCCTATAAATATGGCTTCCAGAAACCATTACTTGCATTCATTGAGCCATTAAAACGCCTGATACTTGCAACAATTTCTATCCCTGAGTTTTATGATACCACGAGACAGAACCTTATTCTTGCTTTGAAGAAAATTATTCGACAGCAGACGCTTGATTCAGAAAGTATTTTAATTTTGAGATTAAATCTATTAAACTTTAGATCGCCTCTTATTCTTCGAGTACGTAGGTTCATTAGTACAAAACTCAGTTGACGAAATTTGCAAAACGTCAAAGACAGGTGGGCATAATGATAGGATTATTTGGGAGTACGTTAGAGCGGAGAGATACAGAGGAAACCATTGCCAGTTATTTGAGAAATAGGTCAAACTCTGAATGGCTTTACGTCCCATCTGAACGAACGAAGTACTGTACCAGAATCACTGCCCTCGAAGTACCTACATTCGAATCGATAATTCACTGAAAATCCCCAACACTGCCGATATTCATACCCAGCCTAAGGTATAAGGAGCTTATTGTTCTATCTAATGTAATAAGATGTTCCACCGTGAATGTTTTTGGCTGGGGAGGTACAGAAGTAGGCCAAGTAAGGAGGAGGAGCAGATGTTTCGATATCATAGTATAACTTTTGAGAAAATAGAATGTAGTGGTAAGAAATATATTTTGATATATCGAACGAAGGAAGAAAAGAGTTCATATATAATTGAAGTATCGAGAAAGGAATCGTTTTAACCCAAAAGCCGATAAAATATTGCTCACCAGTTGTTCGCATATGGTAAATTGTACATACAGAAAGTGCCTTGTGGAACAATATAAAGAAAAAAGAACCAAAAAGGCTGAACACAATTAATGGCAAAATGGGTTTATGAGAAATGTAATTGAAGAGAAAATAGAGGGAAAAGTCCCAAGTGGAAGGCTTAGGAATAAATACATAGACCAAATAAACAGGAAAGTACATAAGAAGAACTAGTAGGTAGTAGGGTAACAAGCATTAAATAGCGAAGGATGGAGGGCTGTAGTGAAACAATCTGAAGATTGAACGTCGACCTATTCACATGTAAGTATTAGTGTTCATGAATAGTCTCTTCGGAGAACCAGAGATAATATCTTCATAAAGTGTAGGTAAATATAAAACTTTCCTAGATAAGTGAAACACTGCTGCTTCTGTGCTACAAAATAATCTTAAATTGTCAAAATAGAATAGGTAATCGGACGATTTGTCACAAGTTATATGTAATACCCCTAACATACCAAAACTGTTATCATATCCAGCGAACCTTTATGTATACATTACAGCGGTATTTCTTTCATAATTGCGCAGGGTCCAATCTAATCATTTGTTTTTAATGTAACATTGAGAACTATCCAGTGAACCAATTAATCTTGGATATTTTACGATATAAGTAAAGTTTTTATCATTGTGTAAGTATATTTTTCATGTTCTGCAGATTAATGCGAGTGAAAAAGATTACATGATGTGTTTTTAGGAAATATAACGAGAGTAGTGTGAGAATAATTAGAGTAGGTATTGAAATCATAAAAACACCGATGAATTTCAACAGAGATTATGGATACCCTCTACACAACACATGGAAAACAGTTGTAAGTCTCCCGCGCAATCACAAAGCTGCTAGAGGTTTGGGCGCAGAACTGGCCGATATTGGCGCCATATCCAGCCAACTTGGCTTCTATAAGAGAACTGATCGAAAAAACCTTCTCGCTATCCCTCACCTGACGACACCAGCAGGATAGCTGGTGAAACTGTTTTGATTCTAAATTATATACGCGGACGCAACCCGAAAAATGTTGTTAGCATATAACGAGTGTATTAAATTCAAAACTGATAGACGAAGCACTTAGGCGAGTCTTGGATTCCCATAGCATAAGATTTTAGGGAAGGGAAAACGCGGATAAATGGAACGAGGTATGATCATCATGAAACAAAACGTTAGAGCACAAACACGAGCTGAGAAATGTTCCAAAGTAAACAGTTTCACCATCCCTTCCTGGATCGGCCCTTTCTCATGCCCTTACACTTTCCCTTAAAGGCCCCTGGCCACCATAACAACGCCCCCCACCCTACTTCCCATTCCTGCTAAGCCGGCGCGAATTTCCGAAATTGCTACCCAATAACTCCATTAATTCGGCGGAATGTTTTGGTCGCCGGAGAGATTTCGCGAGAAAAATCACATGAGCCGAGGAGGAAAGGGCGACATGCAACGCGAGTAGGGAAAACTCTCTATTTATGTACGCAATAGAGTTGGGGCCCTCACGAAATTGAACACCAGAGAACAGGCGACGCGTTCACAAAATCAGAGTGGGTGAACGGAAAGAAAATTAGATACTGTTGCGCTTTGTTATTGCCGTTACATCCCGGATGAGCTGGGGGAGAGTGCTCGGTAAAGGATCGGGCTGGGTGGATGGCAAGAAATTTCCTACGAGGTGAATGTATGTAGGGAACAAGTGAAAGTGGACGAGCACATGGGTGATGGGGGTAATACACTACGAGAATTAGGGAACATGCACAGAATTTTTTTCGAGAAATACATGCATTAAATACAAAAAGAAGCCGCATACTTCATTTACACTTCTACCAGTGAACAGAAGGTTTTAAACAGCTGATGTAAGGAGCCGTTTCAGATTCGGAGGCTACGAGCTAAGCTTAGATTATTTCAAAATTTTAAATGAGGCTAGTTTCAGTACGACACGGAGGATATTTCATTTTTTACCCAGCGCTTTATATCTCTAGAACTGATAGAAGAGGTAAAATTAGAGAGATATGCTTCCAAAATGATACAAAAATTCTCATTATGACCAATGCAGCGTATCACAAACGTAAGATGCATCGTTAACATACAATTCAACTGTGTCCTCTCTCACTTCCTTTTCCCTATTCCCTCCCCATTCCATGTTGGTTTTACAACCCCCCGTTGCCACACGCCTCTGCAGCGGCTCGCAAGGGAGTATGTAGATGTAACAAAATGATGTTGACTAATTGAAATAGGTATGAAGGGAAGGGAACGTAGGAGAGCCTATGTATGAGCAACAGGAAAAGGCAAATGAATTGAAATAGCTATGAAGGGAAGGGAACGTAGGAGAGCCTATGTATGAGCAACAGGAAAAGGCAAATGAATTGAAATAGGTATGAAGGGAAGGGAACGTAGGAGAGCCTATGTATGAGCAACAGGAAAAGGCAAATGATCTGATTTAGGCAAAACTGCCACCACTATATTCATCTCTCTCGATTCTCACGTTCAAATTTACCCTCGCCAGCGTTGTAACAGTAATTTTAAAGATAAGTACAGACAGGGGCAGACAGTATGGGAGTGATACAACCTCCTCACATTTTTTCGTCTTTAACTTGGACTAAACTTGCTTATATTTTCGGCTCAAAAACCATGAACAGTCCTACACCTGCAAGTATTCATCGAGATACCTTTGACAACATCCTCCTCCCATAAAATGGACATTAATAAATTCGCGCGTCACCCATGGATGCTCTTTTCGTCGAAAACTCAGGAAAATAAAATTCATTGTTATATAAATTGGCGTGGTGCGGACTAATTGAGAACCATATAGCAGAGATTTTACACAGCTTACGAGTGATTTTGTTTTCATTGCTACATAAATGCTAGGAGTTATTTAAAAATGTAATTTTTTGCGTTCAGCTAAAAATAAATGGCATGAAGTTCAATATTAATGACTTTAATTCTTATTTCTTAGCTGATGAAAAGGAGTAATGTTATATTTAATTGTACAACATGAGGCTTAGTATGAATGGGATGAAATTCAATATGCATGAATTCATCCTCAATTTTTAGTATCATTTTCAAGCTGGTTCAGCAGGGGTTGTTCAAATAATTATTTTTCTTCAACGATACTGGTAAAGTCAACATGATTGATTAATTACATCGTTTTTAATCTAATTCCGCAACATAATTTTACCAGCAAGTAGCTGAAATTTTTCATAACTTGTTCCGTGTTGTAGTTTTAAAACAAATGAAAATCGTTATAATAAAGGAGGAAATCGGTTTGAACCATTGATACATATTCGTCATATCATCAAATTTTCTTCGACTTTGATCACAAATGTCATTTTAGCTACCAAAAAAAAAAAGATTTTACTCGAGGAGTAGATTTATCCCAAGAAATTTCAATCAATTTATTAGGCGAGGTTGTTCAGTTTTCACCTCTTCTTTTGCGTTTGCCTAATGTATTAAAATCCATTATCGCGGACCTTAATACGCATTGAAATTCATTATCACGCCGATAAGTCCATTTGCAGTTGATCAAATGATTGCAAACTGAATTATTGCGCAAATGTTTTGCTACTTAATGAGTCAGCCAACGCAAACATCGGAGAGATATTGAAGTATATGAAGATGGCAATTCACGTTGATTTTGCGAAAGATATCAGTCAGATTTACTCAATTACCAGTCGAGCTCTGGAGCTAAATGTGGAATCAACACATTCTCCTCCACAGCCAAAGAGAGATTTTTTACAGCGAAAGCTCCAATGTGATTGCTATCCCTACCTACTTTGAACTGGTATTCCAACTTCCAAATTTCGATCGGATAAGCAAACAATGAAAATGATAAATCACGCATCCAAGAACTCTTGTAAAATTATCTTTGAAAGAGAAATTAAAAATTTTCTGAGTAAGAGGTAATGTGTAAATAATTTTGGTCCGGATTCAAGATTTTTCACGTACCTTGTAAAACGGGATTTGTTTAAAATATTTTTTATAAGAGTTATTTATTTATTATTCTTTCTGACATTACTACGGTTCAAATATAACAATTGTTCTTGAATGTTGCATAAACATATTGTATACCTACATATCAACCATATTAAATACCAACGGACCTTATCCGGAGTCAAGCAGCTGGTCAGGAGATGAGCGAAAGATTTTGAAACAGTAAAAGCCCTGCAAGGGTATTCAATTAGTAACCTGTCATTCAAATATCGATTTTGTATGAATTTCTCTGCGCGGTATTTGATATAGCAGGTGAATTCTATGCCCTTTGCTAAGTGATAACATCAGCCTGGAGTTAAATTAGCGCTTGAGGGAATTCAGATGTAATTACTTGCGTGGCTATGCAGGGTTTGCGTTTGATGTGCCATTAAAATTTAATGATCATTTAATTTCTAAATTTAAAATACTTTAGCAATAAATCCATAATTTCCTGACACAAGAGAAAAATGAAATTCATCAATTTTCTCTCGTCGCTAGAATTCCCCTTTTAGTTAGTCATGGTTTTTCGGATCAATATGAATTAATTACCAAAGGTGGTAAAAGTTCTTCAATTGATTTTTCCTCGAATGGAAGTTTTAAAGTTATCTACAAGCCCTTAAATAATGACATATGATTAATGCTTAATGTTTCAATTAAATTTTAATAGGCTGCAGAGTCAATTCATCACACTACAGCCTGGAGAATATGGTATACGCAGAAATACAACCTCCTCTATGATCGTAAAATTTACATCGGTATAGATGAGATACCTTAATGGCAGTAACTTCAAAAGACTTTTGGGTTGGAATGACAGCAGAATTTATGTTAAAAAAGTTTAGTGGTTTTCGAATTAATAAGTCCACTCATCAATAATAAGATGAACGTTAGAATGAAAAATGGAAAATTAAGGAAACCAATCAACAGAAAAAATCATAATAAAAATGAAATAATCAAACAGCAAAATAACATGTGAACAGGGCCAACACGCCTTTCAGAAAAGCCTAATTATTCTGCGCAGGTCTAGGACACGCATCACTCATCAAATTTCTTTGCCCTTTTCAGCCATACACTTTCAGAGTGGGAGACTCCCCTGTATTACTTCATTTATATTATATTGATCCTATAATTGCATATATTTCTCATCATACAAATCTCTTCCAGTTATAACATATATCCATTTTACAATCCAATCTCATCCAGCTATATTTTTTGTTTTTATATCTGGCATTATCGGATCTAATAATAAATGAACGTTTTAATATTCGATTATTATCCACTTTCTCATCATTAGCGAGGCAAAGAACTATAATCCGTTCATTTATGTTCATTATCTAAAATTTTATCAATACTGATTTTCTAATCAAATAATTTATCTCTGCCCTCGCCTAAAAAAACTCTCAGTTGAGTAATTCCTACTGTATTTTACAGGAAGCTAAGAACACCCTTCAAATTCATGTTGATAGAAGTTACTAAATAAAACAATTTATTTATTCACCTCCAAATAATTCAAAAATGTCAAAGAGATGTCTCAAAACTATGATTAGTTCATAACAAATGATGGTGAAAATAATAAATATATAATAATAATAAAATTCAAAATGAGTTTTTAGGGTTTGTTAGCTCTGCTTGTATAATATCAATATTTTAATTTTGAACAAAGTGATAAAAGATGTTTTTTCATACGTTGCAGGGTATGGCTGATGGCAGTGTAAAACGTGAGATACTCTGTTGATTATTTAAACATCTTTAGAGTGTACACATAAAAGCCTCGGGATTTTCTGGTTGCCCTGATGATGATGAAATATGTGTGAAAGACATGGCGTTTTCCAAATAAATCAGCAATGGAAAATTTAACTGTACCGTTAGTCAACAGGTATATTAGAAATTTTCAGCAAGTGATATCTAATACTCTTTTTACACCATACCCTGGTAGGAAGCGTCTGAAAACCCGTCTATCCGTATACATATGTTTCTTGATAGAATGGTGGAGTCATATAACGAAACAAATATATGATGAAGGAAGGAATGGTGCGAGAGGAAGAGGTAGACCACGAAAGTATTGGGTGAGTGATGGCGAAGAGAAATATTTGGAGTCTAAAGAACAAGAGAGCGCTTATGAAGGTATGCATGAGTGCAAGAGAAGCAAAAGTTTCATTCAAGGACACGGCGTTATGGAGGATATTATCAAAAGAGAGCTAATTTCCTTTGGGCTAATTGAAGTAACTAAGTTTTTTGACGATGCCTACCATCAAAGGGAAAAGCATGGTGGATATTTAACGGATGTTTTTTTGCAAGTAATGTGCCTAAATAATTTAACGATCCGTGTCGACGAAATCATTTTAAGTTCGTATTATCCCCACGGAAGAGTCTGCAAAATTTAGGGTTTTTGCTTATATTAGTACGTACTATTGTTTTAAATTTTTGGTCTACACAATTTTATACTGTGCGTCGGCGAAATTATTTCAAGTTTCTCATCTAGAGCTTGCGCTACCGTTTTGACCCCTCAGGTGTGCACGTAACTACAGGGGAGAAGAAAAGAGGATTTAGTGGCGTGGGTAAAAATGAAAATTGATCGGCTGCCGGAGGTGGAAAGTGGGAAGGGGAAGCAGGAGAGTTGTTGGGTAAGGAAAGAAGAAGAAGAGGTGGGCAATCTTTCTTATAAAGGGGAGGCAATAGGGAAAGGGAGGGAGAGGAGCCTGAAGAAGGGGAGTGAGTTTAGCCCGAGGGCATTGGGGGTGAGGGCTGCTCCTGTTTGGGAAATTAGCGCGGGCGAGGGGGGGCGCTTTAGACGGAAGGTCGACGCCGAAGCTTCAGGGCCGGCTAGTAAATAAAGTAAATGGATTAACTCTATTGGGAGAGGGGGTGAGGAACTGTAGGTTGGGAGGTTGTTTCACCCCCGGAGGCGGGAGGGAGGCAATATTTGAACGGGTGGTGGAGTCGACGTGGGGGTAGGGGGAGGCAAGGGAGATTGGGGTATCTACGTATTAAAGAGCCGGAGAGAGATAGCCGGTTTAAGAATCTCCTGATTAGGGTAATCGCAATGGAGCTCGTTAAATGAAGACTGACTCAACCGCAGGCTCCATAAGAAAGGAAACTTCTTCTTCTTCCTTGGAAAGACGCTAAAATTATATTGAACGCTCCATCATACTGCGACGGGGTGAATCATTAATGAAAGATCAGTCGGAAAGATTGGAGAGTGAAAAGTTCAAAGAAGATTCAATCCGCGGGAGATAAGTGAACAGAATCTTTGTAATTAAAGAATTCTCAGAAATTATTAGTTTTACCAAAGGTAGTCGCCCTAGCTTTAAAAAACTTTTACATTTTTACGGCCACAGCTGGAAGCCGCCCTGAGTTCTGCATTCAAGAGTGGAAGACCCGACGCATTAAAATCTAGCCGTAATAAATTACTTCAGTCGATGGTGGTTTTCTCTTATAACAAGTTTGACTAAGATTTTTAAATTGTAAAAGTACCAACGCTGCAACGAAGTATTCAAGTACAGACAGTGCTTTCCTGTTAACAGCTTTGTAACACTGAAACTCTTTTTATTAGAATAATTCATTAATAAAATTACTATAAAGTCGAGTAATTTATCAGGAACACTTCTCATTTCCATCATTTACTGATTGAAATAAAAGTAGTCTTATTTGTGTGAATCTAAAATTACCTCCGAATTTGGATATATTTCAAAATTTAAGATAATTATTACATGCAATGTAGAAGGAGAGTGTTGCAACATATTCAAAGGTGTGTGAACGACTGGTACCTGCAGGATGCATTTGGTGTAACTGAATTCAAAATCATTGTATTTATGGGGAAGAAGTTCAGCTTTCGCGGAATATTGCAGTAGAGTGGTGTTAGTTCGGCAATAGGGAAAAAAATTCTACTCTATCAAAATGTAAGCTCGGATTTTTTAATATCTAATGATCCGTTAAGAAGAGAATTTCCCTGCATCTAATGCTCCATCAAAGAAAAAAATGGATTTATTTGATAAAAAGTCATAATTTACTTGAAAACTCAAAAATCTTATCTGCATAGTAAATAAGTAGTGATGTATGCAACTGCTTGTTAATGTGGCAGAAATGAATTAACAAATTCCATAGAAAAGCGAATTCTCGTTAAATAAACGCATTGAAAATATTATCTATTCCATTGTTAAACCTGGAAAAACACACATAGTACCTATCCATTCATTGAGTAATGACATTTTTATTAAGGTTCAGCGGACGGAGTGTTGTGACCTGGAAATTTGTAGGTGAGTTTCTATCTATTTTAAGTGTGGCTGTTGTTTCCAATGTTCTCATGAATGCATTAGCTTGGAATTTCCTGGTATATTTCTGTACAGTGATTGTGAACTGCTCAGATTAGCCAAGGGAAACTGTCTCTCTGGAGTGTGACCTTTCACTTACCCCGACGTCAATACCTTCCTGTTCCCTTCCACCCAAAATCTATTTTCATCTTTCCGAAAGCATTGGTGTCTCGGCTTCCCCTATATGATGGCACGGAGAGATACGCAAATGGCCATTGGTCATTCGTCAGACATTCACTCATCAGTCAGTTGTCGGTCAGTTGCGGTCAGTTGCGGTCAGTTGACGGTCAGCTGTCGGTCAGTCATGTAGCCAAAACGGCAGTGAAGACGCGGCCAAGCAGTCCGTACACTTGCAGGTGAAGCGCCATCAATCCGTGCCATATCTATAGAGCTTTTCTCCTTTCCGAGTCGTGGTAATATACTTATTGGGCTATTCTGACGCACAAGTTGGTTCTCGTATACTGTTTTATTCTTTCCTTCACTAGATTTGAAATACATTAAATCATTTTCCTCCAAAGTACTTGGTTTTAAATGAATTGATTAAAACTCCCCTCAATACCTCTGGGTGGCTATTCGTTTCTCGACGGCCAAGGGCAAGGACCCAGGGTCCGTGCGCTCGAGTGCGACAACAGGAGAGGTACGAAGCTAACAAGGATATGATCGATTCTACTGCCTCTGCATTGACAATTACTACAAGGAAGTGAAAGTCCTCAAAATCAGGAATGCCGTGAAATTCCCCTAAAAATTCGTGGTAAAGGTAAATATATTTATCAGGATTTCCCTTTCCTTTACTTAAACAGCCTCTACTGTCACCAAGAAGTTTTTATCATCATAGGTGGTCATCAATGCGAAGATTACTTTGCTTAAGCTCTCCACTTAACTCTCCTCTCCTCCAACCGTTCATTCGTACATAACTCTTAACTTAGACATCCTGATTTATTCCTCTCATGGTCTTATTCTGTACGTTTGCCCATTCATTCCTACTTTCACTGATTTCTGTTATTATGTATCAGAATGTGTCTATTCTATATAAGTTAGTCCCTTCTTCTTCTCATAATTTTCTTTCTCTGTCCAACTCTTCGTAGGACTTCGTTAGTGATTTTCTCCGCCCAGTACCTTCATCATTCTTTTACTATACCTCATCTCCATTGCTTCTAACCTATTTCGTTCTGCAGCTGTTACTTTCCAAGCCTAATTGTCACATTAAGGAAAGCACTTAAAATATGTTTTAATAAAGTACTTCGTTATCCATTTTAATAGATTTTCTTATTCACTTGGGTTATTCTGATCACAATGTTTCTTGCTTCTTTAATAGCTGTTTCTCCTATTTCCCAGATAGCAAGAATCATTCACTGGTGCTCGTTGCGAAGTATTTGCCGTCCAAGTTTGATGGTGATTCTAACTTCTCCATTTATTCCACAACATGTAATCTTGGGTTTATTAAAATCAATCTTCACCTTGTATTTCTTCATAGCATTGTCCCGACCGTTAAGCATTACCTCCCCGAATAATTAAGTCATTAGCAAAGTTGCCATCATGCTGACCTGTTTACCATGCCCTTGAATTCCTGTTTTTATTTTTTCTTTACTTCATTTCTTGCTATTTTAAAAATGAATATTGAATAACAAGGATGACCAAGCAGGTGTGAAAATCTCCTTTCTATTTCCTCCGCATTATCGCTACATTTAGTTTTAGCCAATTATTTCTACATACTATTTCCTGCACACTTCTGTCCAATCAGTACAACCCGTACTGTATAATGCTTTCTCTGGGTCAATGAAGCAGGTGTATGTGGGTTCCTCCTTTTGAATACTATTTTCTATTGAATACTATTGATACTTATCAGGGCTAAAATCGCTTACTTGATCTTAGCTACGCTTTTCGTGAAATCAAATTGATCATCATTCAGGAGAGAAAGTGTTAGCTGCTTTGGACTAAAAGACTTCAAAAATAAATTTAGAGAACATTAATTTTCCATTGCGGATAGCAATAATTTACTTGACGATTTATACTATAATTTGGTTATAAAATACTGTAATAAGTCTCTGACGTGTTTAACTATACCTACACACCGGCCACAAAAAAATATAAACTAGAGTTCAGTCGCAGTCGCGTCACGAGGTTATTTAAACTTATGTCTCCGTCATTTTTAAAATGCTATCACGCGTGAGCCAATTTCAAAAACTTAATTTAAGAGATCAATGCCATGAAGACTAAACTAAGTAATAGGCCCATTCAAAAGTCTAACACGTGAGCCTAATATTTTTCGTCCGCCTATAACTGGTCTACACCTGTTTGCATTGAGCTTCTGTGATGTCATTGCAAATACAATTCGTAATAGCGTGCATTGTTCTTTACTAATTCCATTCAAACTGATACCAGTTGGGTTGTTACTCACCCGGCTAATTAGCGTACACCTTCCGCCACTCCTCTCCGTTCCTACAATTAACGCGAATTAGACTTTATTTGTTCCAAAGCAATCGATGTTAATGGTAATTGGAGACCAGGTCGTTTTTATGATATTACTTCGTTGAAGGTTGTGGATTAGCAATGGCATTGTGGATTAGCAATTCATGACGCAATCGTGCTTTGTTCATACGGGCAGGGTAAGTTTCATCCAAATCGTTAATTAGCGTGATCGCATTTCCCCTATCATTCGCAGTTTTTGCTTTTCTTGTACGGGTACGACGAGTAGCCAACAAATTGACCTTTTTTCGCAAGCTGAACACACAGAGAAGATTTGCCGAAAATTATTAAAATACCTTTACAATTAATCACCACAAAAATGTTACCATAAAATCGGAGAATTGCTTTTTTTCTTCAATTGCAATCATTATTACCATTAACTGTTGATCTGCTCCACGGTTGTATTCATCTCGCAGGTACAGTTTCATTCGCAGTTTCCACAAGTCCTAGTAAATATAGTAGCTGAATTAATTTTAACATCCCGGTGGAACGGAATGCTGCAGTTCTATTACATTGAAAATGTTTCGGAATCACGTTTTTCACAGCAAAAATCTCCTATCAAGCGAGCAAAAACTGCATCACATGTTTACGCAAAGTTCCTGATGGAGTCATCACTATCAAGCAAACAATGCAGGTTAACGGCTTTAATTTACACTGAACGGTAATCAAGGCTATGAAAGGAAATTATAATTCTGTTCAATTGAGAAAACAAACAATTGTACCGCAATTTATGTCTATGGGTTTAACGCGACATATTTTATCACGAGATTTGCCTAAACCGGAAATTAAAATTGTCTTGATCAACAAGTTTACTGTACCATTCATCACTATCAAAACCTAATATAAAAGAGACATGAAATTACCATCTACTGGATATTTGCTAATTTCGAAAATGTTCAGAGATAGTAGTAATGTGGATTTACAATGGCAGACACAAAAAATAAATGTGATTGGTATAAATGGATATTATAACAATTTATAAATAGTTAATGTTTGCCAAGGGTTGCGATGTCGCAGTAAGTATCAAGAAAGATATATAGTTTGCATTTCTTAGCGATATAATTGATGCAAACAACGACTATAAAGGATAACTATCCATACGATTTTACTGTTGCAAAAGCTGAGTCCTTTAGAATTCCATCCCATTTATGTATTAATAATACTGTGATATGTGCATAAATCCATTTTGACAAACAATTGTTATTGAGTACCGTCAATCACGCGCGTGGCGGATGCTTAACCTGCACATGGATTGCGTGTGGAATTTCATTCATGATTAATTCTTAAGATCATTGTTAAACCTACGGATAAATAAATCCCTTGCATTGACAAATTTCGCTCATCATCAAAACATTTTTCGGTATAATTTTGTAATTTTGCACTAACATTTTGCAGAGGAATATTGGAATAATTTTTTCATGATTTTTAAGATGATCTAATAATATTTCGATGTTTCATGTGCTTCTTTTGATATTCAAAATTGTATTCAAGTTTGCGATGCAAAGCGAAGTATCTTGAGAAAAGTTGCTATGATATGCTTTAATGGTGATTAAAGCATATTTAAATTCATACCACTTATTTAAATTCATTGGAATTTTAGCATCAATTTCTTTAAAATAATATCCGTCAGATGGGGTTTTCATTGCAATGTCCACGAAATGAGAAATAGAATTAAAGAGTCATCGCATTTGGTGTAAATCACTGAAAGGAAGTGAAGCTAGTAGTTAATTCGGGCTTGAGCTGGAGGTGGGCTGAAGATAGGTACTAAAGAAATTACTACAGTATGGAATTTAAGGTAAAAGCTATTACTATAATGAACTAACTACTAATTAAACTTTAGTTTGGTCTCCCAAATTCCAAGTGATCAAAGAGCATATGTTACTTGAACAACCGAAATATGGTCAAGGAAAATTGAACAATAACTTTTAAGGAAGATACTTTCATTTTCTTTCGTAAATATTCCCGAAATAAATTTTACACGTCGAAGGGTTTTGCTATGATTTTTCTAAATACCATTAATTATGTGAGAGAACTGATAACGTTGAACTTCTAATTAATAAATGATGTAGAATGTCACAATTTTTGTTCCCTAAATTCAGTTTTCGGGTAGTAGATCCAGGAGCACATTCTATTTACCCCAGATCATTCAACATTCTTCTTTTCCAATTTTTCAACAGCTTCCTCATTTCTTTACTTTTCATTATGTTAAGTCAATTCCATGAAGTCACGCCCATGAACATTGGCCAAATCTCAAGAATGAAAATCAAAATCAAGAATATTTTTAAATTAAGAATCTAAGATCAAAGGGAAAAGCAATCATATGCTAGGATATTGGTGAAACTCTTGGTGAATTTTTTTCACTCGAAGCATTTCCACTGCTATTAATTATTTCTACTGCTTTATAAATTTAAAAAAATCATTGATAATATTTGCTCTCTATGGGACACTGATTACTGATATGCCGGCGATTACTGATTATTAAATAAAGGGCGAGTATAACATAAGAAGTCAAATTGACCGAACACAGCTTCAACGTCAAAATTATCCAATGTCCAAAAATTATCGAAAATACTACCGCCATTGTGAAATCAAATATATATAACTTCGCATAGGGCACATCACTCAAATGGACAAACTCGTTCATTTTGTATTAACGACTGTGTCGCGCGTGTCGTATTACCTATGGTCGCAACTGAAAGTTTACTCCTAAGTAAAACGGTCTGACTTTTCCCCAAGCAGCATGGCTTTTCCCCACCTCGTCAACAATGTTTCATTTCAGAGAAATGGATACTGTGTTGTTGACTGGGAGGGGTTTTTTATTTTTCCTGGACTCTGTCAATACTGCATGACATTAAGAGGTTTATTCAGTAGTCTTGCATCTGCTGGTGAAAAGTACTGTTAATTTTGTGAGGAGGGTGTTTTTGTGGTTATTAAGTTTGTGTGTAAAAAGTTGCTAATTGTCGGTTTCCAAGACTCTCCCAGAAAATGAGTAATGAATTTTTTTACTCACATTTTACCATAGATTAGCTTCACGATTCATATTTATATTCACATCAACCCCGAAGAATGATATTTGCAAGTTTCTGGAACAACGCACCTTTTGAGAGAATTCCGGAATGACTTTACCCCAGAAATTATCTTGGGGATAAGTCACCTACGTATATTTGGCTTCTCATTCCACGGGAATTTGCAGTGTTTTATCGTCAAATTGCCACTGAATTTGAGTTTTCTGAATTCCTTTTGCTCTCCCATAGCCTCATTCTTTATTTTCGTTCATTTTCGGTGTAGTAAAATGCCCTCAAAATATAAATGAAAGCCAGGAGCTAGGAGGTATGAGGATTACGATGACGAAACTATGAAAAAATGTTTGGAACAAATCAGGGCAAAGCAGATGACCCGTTAGAAAGACAGAAGAGATGTATGGCATATCAAGGAAGGCTCTCTTGAATAAACTTAAAAACAGATACATAAAAAAGTGGGTGGACAAATTATTTTTACTTCTGAGGAGGAACAGCGCTTAGAGTATTTCTATGTGTGATAGTTGTTTTCCAATGACTAGGGCTTAATGACACGGGGTTGCATGTTACTTGATGAAAATAGGGCGCTAGTGAACAAAGTTAAGGACGGAGTTTACCCTGGAGAGCATTGGATTGACGGTTTTTTGGAAAGACACTCATCGCTGTCCTTCAGGTTTGCAGTAAACGTAGCCAAGAAGAGGAATGACCTAACCCCTGAGGCTGTTGATGAATACTTTACCCACCTGGAACAAGAACTGGAGGGCATTCCTCCATCTCATGTGTACAACTACGCAACTACGGTGACACAAATTTGACAAATGATCCTGAACTCAAGAAGATCATCGCAAAATGTGGAACGAAATTCCCCCCAGAAAGTGTGTAACTTTTCAAAGTCATCAATTTTCATAATGTTTTGTGGCAGTGCTGGTGGAGTGCTACTGCCTCCTTATGTGGTTTATAAATCCAGCCAAATGTGAACCACTTGGTGTCAATGTGGACATCATAATACCAGGTATAACCACAGCTCCACTGGGTGGTTTGGTGGGCATACCTTCACTGCATGGGTGAGAGATCTGTTAATCCCACATTTGAATAAACAGCTTGGCATAAAAATTCTCACAGAAGACAACCTGTCAAGTCATTTCACAATTACTGCTCTTGAGTTGCTAAAAACGAAATAACATAAAGTTGGTCTGTTTACCTCCAAAAAGCACTCATTTAGCTCAGCCTTTAGATTAAGCAGCTTTCCATGCAGTGAAAGGTAAGTGGCGAGACCTTTTAGGACAATGGAAAGAAACAAATACTGGTCAGCGATCAACATGTATTGAGAAGCAATATTTCCCCCATCTCCTGGCAAAGCTATGGGAAGCAATTATGCCACAGGTTGGTAAGAACTTTCGAGAGGTCGAGATTTGAAAGCTACAGGATAGTTCCATGTTCTAGAGAAAAAATCATGAGATTCGTTGTTTAATCTCCTGAAGTTGATACACCGTTACACCGTTCTTTCATAAAGTCGTGAAAAAAATTGAATGGGCTGGAGTGCTTAAACCAAGGAAGAAAAAAGGGATTAATGTAATCCCAGGGCAAAGTGTAGATGGTGATACTTTATTCATGACAGACGACAACGGAGCCACAAGCACCCAATCGTCTCAAACAAAAAGGTAGAGGTGAGGTACAGTCAAACCCCCACAAAATTTGGAGAGTGAGGACGAGTTTGATGAGGACGAACTCATATATGAAAGTTCTGAAGATGAGACAGAGCAGATGGCTACACGATACGAGCAGGAGAGGAAAGAATATAACTTTGAAAGACTGGTTGACTCAAAAAGGGAGGGAGAAGAAAAATGCAAACCACTTAAAAAACTTGTATTGGAGTACGTTGTGGTGAACTATGAAGGGTCACTGTTTCCAGGGAAAGTAGAGAAGATTTCTAAAAATAGTGTTATTGTTTCAACAATGTCTAAAGCTCTAAAAGCGTGGAAACGGCCATCCCCCCCTGATGGCATTGGATATCAATGGGAGGAAGTGATTGGGGCTATTGATCCTCCAAAGCCCATCAATTGAAGGGGCTACTTCAATGTCAAGAAATTAGAAGGGGGATGGGGAACATAATTAGTTAAGTTTCAATGCTATTTTAATAAATAAATTTTCAATGGGGCAATGATAATCCCCCATAATTAAGTTCTTTAATCTGCTTTTTATTGATATGTGTGCACTCAAATTTGGCTTATAATTACAACTCAAACTTTTATAATTGTTTCCAGTGTTATAGGTATATTTTGTCATTTTTATCAGTTGCAATAATTTTATATGAGTATTAGGGGCCTAGTCTTAAAGTTGATACGTTCCTATTATACATGCTAGCCTTCCGTTTAATTAATATTAAGAGTTTTTTCCGAAATTTCACCGAAAGTTGATAACTTTGGGAACATTTTGCGATGTTAATGATGTTTATATAAGTTTTGGATTGCTCAATCAAAGCTTTATAGGGCTAGAATGAAAATACATACTCTTGAAAATACACTGATGATGTTCATTTTCTCCTAAACGCTTTATTTTTGTGTGGTACAATAGGAAAAAAACTATGGGGAAAAGTCACCCAATTCCCGCTTGACTTTGCTCCAACGACTTTGAAAAACAAAAAAAAATATGCAGAACACTAAACTCGTCAAAAAAGGTGATTTTCAGTAACTGTAAAATGTCAACAATCTAACCTGAAAGGATGAAAATAATACAAATTTTTTTCAATTATTTTAAACAAAAATGAATATATGGAGTCAAACTTTTTGGGGCAAAGTGAAGCCGTTTTACGGCAATTAAATAAATGGATATGAAAAATTTACGGAATCGTCACCTGGTATATCACCATATTGCACGGCCCTGCGCAAGTCTTCCCCAGCAATTTTATCTGACACTGCATGGGGACCCCGAAAGCTTCCGGCCACAAGGCTATGCTGCCGCAGCAGGCCCAGCATATGAATCTGAGTGCGCGGGTGAAAAAAACGAAGATATATATTCATGGGATTCACGCGATAATCCACTCTATTATCCGCACATTGAAATATTTACGCAATCCTTCTTTGGAATCTCCTCCAGACCTCATCCCGTACCGCTGGCTTCTTCTTCCCCGTTGCCCGACCAGAGAGTTTTCCAGCCAGCCCCACAGACATGCGTCTCATCCCACCCCCTCCCCTCCAAAACGTCTTGCAATATACAGCAAGGATCAAGGCGGTGCCGAAGGGGGAAAGCGGGGGTGGGATGGTTCCCGATGGGGAAGGGCGAGAGGGGCAAGCCTCCGCCGTAGGGGACGTGGTGTGTATGGTGGGGGGTGCCACCGTTGCTCTCCGAGGGTGAGTCGGATAAGGGGGAGGATGATGAGATGGCTTCCGGGTGAAGGGGGTGGGTCCGTGGATGCTCATGGGGATGGGTTTTTGGTGTAGGAAGGGGGGTATTGAGGAAGACGCCTTGGATATACTTGGGTGTGGGGTTTCCAGGAAGCCACCCTCAACGCTACCCCAAGCCAAGTCCCCCCCCTCTCCTTTCTCACAGCCACCCTCAATTTCCATCTGGCTTCACAAAGACGATGGAGGACCCACCCCTCCCCCTTGCAGCTCCCCAAGGGGGCGATATAAATATAGGGGGCGGGTAGTAAGAAGGGTGGGGGATGGTCCTGGAACCCATGGAAATAGGGGTCGGAACTGAGATGAGTTGGGGGGAGGGGTGTTTGGGAGGGTGATTTCGGCGCAAGGGGATGGTGTTGGTGACGAATGGATGGAGAAAGTGAAAGGGTCGGTAGATTTTGAGGAGGGAGGTGGGGGATTGGGGTGGGATTCTTTTGGGATGGGGGGGTAGGTGGAAGAAGGCGTGATTGGTGCAGTGAAGTTAATGGGAAATGACGTAGAAGAGGAGGGTGAAGACACAGAGGATTGGGACAGATTCAACCCTGTC
This sequence comes from Pyrrhosoma nymphula, assembly GCA_963573305.1. Taxonomy (NCBI): domain Eukaryota; kingdom Metazoa; phylum Arthropoda; class Insecta; order Odonata; family Coenagrionidae; genus Pyrrhosoma; species Pyrrhosoma nymphula. The sequence continues at coordinate 102,781,802 of OY754337.1, read as the reverse complement.
CGCGGCGCCGAGGAGAAAACGAAGCAGCACCAAGAAATTTCCACGCGGCGACGTTTTGAAGGGGAGAAAAATATAGATTTATGCCCTTCAAAGACAAAATCCCTTAAAAGGCTGTCTATTTCCGTCGCGCTCCAGTCGAGTTATAAGGTCGGAACCAAAAGACTTCCGAGAAAATTATACTTTTCGTCTTACGTTCCCCCCTTTAAGGCGATTACAATTCCTTCTCGTCGGCGACGAAAAATGTGAAGAGATCCGTGTTCCACGTCCGCACAGGTTAATTAAATCATAATGTTGCTTCCGAATCTCCTCCTTAATTGATTACTTCAGTCAAATCCACACTAATGAGTGCAGAGTACATAAAGTGTGCCTGAACTAGAATTCTACCTCGGGGAAGGAAGCTTCAAATTATGTCCATTGTTCCATTTTCCATCCATTTATTATCCATTGTTCACCATACTTAGGGGCTATATTTTTGCCAAGACTCTCCCAGCTTCCGTAACTAAAATCAAAAATATGTGTTGCGTCATGAACAATTAATTATACATCGCTACTGAATTCGTAGCACTAAATACCGTGATAAAATTACCATAGAATGCAGACGAATATTAAGATCATATAACACCGTAGTAACTTATTTGTTGATCAAAGAAATGATGTTTGTTGAAATGAGCGATTAACTGATGGAGGCAGGTGACAATTATTAGAACTTTGCTACGTTTAGTATGGTGAAAATATATCACTATGTATGTACTATTCCTACAATTTCCATATTCCACAAGGTCTGCGCGTAATTATCAAGGTAACATTGGTTAATGTTACCTGGAAAATGACGCATAGTCGTTGAAATCAATCAGGTATAAAAAAACCGTTTGCGGAATAGTACATTTTCACCATTCTAAATGTCCAAACAATGATTACATTTATCAGGTTTAAAAAAACAAAAACAAATAAACAGGGTAGGAATTCCATGCACTGAACGCTTACACACAAAGAGGTGCCAAAATAACATGGTAATATTTTCGTTGAACCATTAAAGCATATTTATGAATAATGCCCTAATGACTCCTAAATAAATAATCTTTCTTAGGTTTGAGTGAGCCGAAGTACATAATGACGGATTACGTAATAGTTTCTTTGCGATAAATGGCAGAACATTCGCCATGGAACGAATTTTCATGTAGACGAGATTACTGCTTTCGGAAAGTTTGGGAATAATAAATAAGAAAGCAAAGCGAGGTCTGAAAATAAGCGATGCAGTCAAAATATATGAGAATCAGCAACTCTGACAAGATATAGATGGCTAAAGTGGGAAATCATGTCTTTCAGAATGTGGAAGAGTTAAAATGTCTTGGAAACCCAGAAAAAGAGAAATTACAGGGAGGAAAACGATATTCAGAGAGTTATGAAGCTGCGGCTAATAGAAGCTACTCAGCTTTGAGCAGGCAAATAAAGAGTAAACTGCTACTGAATAAAAATAAATTCAGTAATAATAGAACCAATTTAGCATTAATATAATAAAATTATATGGTGATGAGCAGTGGTAATTTCCCTGAAACATGAAAAACATGTTGGTATCATTTGAAAACAAGACTTAGGTGCTAAGACGTATCTTCGGTCCAACATGAGATGGATGGGTCGTGATTTAAGAAGGGGAAATGGATCATTACCAAAACACGTGGCACACCATAATGGAAGAACCAAGAATGCAAAGACGCCCGAGGCTTAGGTGGAAGGATGAGCTATAGAAACAGCTTATGAGAGTGGGAGAGGTAGAAGATGTAGCAGCACACAAACAACGCTGAAGAGGAGTTGTTGGCGAGAACAAAAACCATCTTGGCTTCAAGCTTGACCATAAAGGTAAGTAAGTAAAGAAAAAATTGCTCCAGCAGAAGCTCAGTCTGGAAGAATACTTGATATCTTTTCAGAGGATGAAGATACATCAACCCTAACAGCATGCTACTTCTCCCGATTTCTTTGAAGCCATCACAGCATGACAAACTCTATTCATATGTGCACATCCATTTTACAATTCATCATAGGTTAGAGGTATAGTGCTATTTTGACCCATTTGATGCATTGACACTTCTCGGGAGCAAAGTTAGTATTCCACTTGCCCTGAATCACAAGGAATGTAGAGTGAGCTAAAATAGGAGTCAAATTAGTAGGAAGAGCCGGTTTTGGAAGGAAAAAAAATATAGGGGGAGACGAAATTTCAGAAGGATAATGGAAACCTAATGTTATACAGGAGAAGATGAATACGGGCGTCGAATGGAAAATACACCTTGGGGAATGGAAAGATGAAAGTTCACAGAGCGACTGAAATTGGATGTGAAAATAAGGGATGGTGGGGAGGGGTGCTGCATGATGCGCCTTACGCATCGCCAACAAGAGAGAGATAGAGAGAGGATGGCGTCTGGCAGGGAGTGAAGATTTCAAATCTAATTCACTCCTGAGCCTCGCTCTCGCATCGAGCATTTTGCAAAGTGTATCTGCTCTTAGGAAAGAGATGAGAGGTTATATTTTTCGCCTCTGGAAATCTCCCCCTAGCCCCTTGCTACCCTTAGTATATCGCATCGGCAGGCTGAATAACGAATTACGTGCATTGATAAAAAAAGAGATTCGAGGGTAGCGAATGATGGTACGTATTAAGTTGGTAACGAAAGAAATGGGAAAAATCTGAGAAATAGGATGTGTTGGACAGGAGGTTGAAGATGAAGAAAAAATAAACTATGCGGGGAGTTGTAAATCAGGAAAATAATTTTTAGTTTTGGGTCCCAATAGAAATAAGAATTTAATGACAAGAAAATATTTAGGTCTTAAATTCTACTTATGCAATGTGCATACAGCTCCAACGCCAATTTTGGTAGTAGAGAATGAGAAAACTACAAAAAACTCCATATTCCTCAATTAAAATAATGTATTATGTGTTTCTCCTTAAGACACGGAAATATTAATTAAATTAACTACGTTAATCGAAGGTAAAAGAACCAGTAGGAAAGAATTTTGTACAAATTTAATCAATATATATCAGTCAAGTGGTCTCATTACCGACATTGAGGATACAACCCATGGTTCTAACCACACACATTATTCAAGGAAAATCGAAATGGAAAGCAATTAGAATTACAAGCAGAGTTACAAGCAATTATTTTTCTATACACGCACCTTTCACAACTATAACAGGGAAACAAAAACGCTAGCGAAAAAATAACTCCTCTTCGTCTCACAACTTCTCTCCGCCTCTGCCGTCACTGATACACAGTACCACCTTGCTGGCACTATTATGTTACAGTGGTTCTTGATTCATGATGACTAAATGAATAGATATATCCATCCAAAAAGCATAATTTCATACTAATTCAAAGAACTGCGGTACTGGCCGCACAGTACCTTTAACTGATTCACCCGCTAATGGTCACTTAATTGTGTGAAATTCACAGTAAAAAAATCATTCGCCTCCCCCAGACCCCTCGACTTCGCGCCGAGTGCACAACCAGTTAAGCTACTCAGGCGTCATCAGTCACTGTGAATTTCATGGTGGCTTTAAGGAACGAGATGTATTCACTTGATTGAATTTCACACAATTGTGTGACCATCAGCGGGTGACTCCGTTAAAGTTACTGAGCGGCAGGTTCCGCAGTTCTTTGAATTTTTCAAAGCAAACACAAAAGGTGTTTAAATTTTGAATTTACCTCGTGGACAGTAGCGCTTAGCTCTCGTACACGGGTACTCCATGGCATTGTATGCACGATACCTGTGAAGACATCTCGTTCCTTAAAGCCTCCATAAATTCACAGTGAGAGATGACGCCTGGGTAGCTTAACTGGTAGAGCACTGGGCGCGAAATCGAGGGGTCTGGATTCGAATCCCAGTCCAGGCGAATGATTATTTCACTGTGAATTTCACACAATTGTGTAACTTCATACATTTTAGAATTCTCTCTCACATCCAACAATCCACATGAACATATAAAATGTCATAATGGGGAGAGGAGTGCAGAAAAAAAGGAATACCTGCCATTACCGCGTTACAAGTAATTTCCCTTTAATGGTCACTGACTGATGGCGTGGCGTTCACTTAATACTTTTTTTTTAAATCGGTCATGTAATACAACTTCGTGCAATCAAAATAATACTAGCATATTAAACAAGGAAAAAGCAATTAGCAAATGTCTCTACAGCTAACCAGCAGAGAAGGTGTATTCAAATTTTGGTATAAAAAAATTCGAATAAATTTTTATACCAAGGGGTAGTTAGATATTTGTTTTTCAAGCGGTGATCCGTTGACTCCACGTTGGAATTTTCTGCAACAGTTTGACGACAGTTTCTTCCCTATTCATGAGCTGACTACACTGACCCCTGGTATTGTGGGGGATGTCAAAATTAATAAAAATGTGTTTTCACAGTGCAGAGTATATTAAATTAAACATTATCTTCATTGGCTATTATTTGCTTTAGTGTTAACGCCGTCCACGAAATATTTCCCCTATCATCGTTGGTACGTTGGTGTAAAAATTTCGAAGAACGCAGGGCTAGAGTCCAGCTAAACCAGACGTTAATACGAATCGGTAACCTTTCGGCCAAAAAGAGAAGGTTCTTGCCAAACTAGCAAGATCTGTGGTACGCCAGCCTGGACACCAGCACACCATAGGTCACCAGTTTTATTCACACGTACATAGCAAGGATTTTGTCTTTTTCATAGTATTTAGCTCTTAGGTTAGTTGCGGCGGTGGTAGAACCTCAGCAGCTGGAACGCTGAAAACTCAAGTCTACTACATCTATATCGACATACTGCAGGAGGTGTTAGGACACCAGCCAAGAAAGAAAAGGAATAAAGATAAGTAGGGGGAGAATATAAAGGTGAATTGCATATTGACGGTGTGTCTTATGTTAGCACCACGCTTTTTCTGTTATGATCACTAATTGTGCGGGGAAAGAAGAAATTTTGAGGAAAAAGAAAAATAGATCAGTTGGGAAATTTATCCGTCTTATTTTGTTGCTTCTCAGTTCTATAGATATATAGCGCAAGATCAAAATAATATCCTCCGTGTCGTACTACAACTCGCCAGTTCTGATCTCCTCGCCTGATCTCCAAAGGCTAAGTGCAATGGAAACCCACCCGCTGTGAAAATATTCCAAAATATTATTACCACCCAAACGTTTAGTCGCATTTTTATGCACACGTGAGGAATGTACCAGATGTAATATATGCATTTATAAGGGAATATTTTCCAGGAAGGGCATCATATTGACAGCGCACAGGCGTTCAAGTGGGGCAGCCGCCACTGTAGTGAAAACATAACTCCATAACACGTGAGCCCTTTCGATACTTGTGGCGGGATAAAAAAAACCCACGGCAGATGGCATGAAAATGGGATCGTAAAAACGGGTATAAAAGCACGTACTGGTGAGGGGGTGGTTGAGGGGGACGGGGGAAAAGGACTGAAAATAAAACATAAGCAAAGCGGAGTGCGCACTCGGCAACATCATCGCAGTGGGACGAGTGCGACGGGAATTGCGAAGGGCGGTAAGCAGTGACACTCGTGGGGCAATGGCGTACACACACTGCCTGCCACTTATGACGACGGCTGTTCGGGGAATGAAGGGGTTACAGAGTGCCCATGTAGTGGCTTGCATAAGCACGCGTGAGACAGGACGCGGTAGTGGGTGGCAATTGGCTCATGGCAAACAAGAGAGGGGCCGAGACAAGGCGCCTGGATGGCACCCATTTCGACGGGCCGGCAAAAAGATGAGATCATCATCCTTCCGGGTGACACTTGCTGAAAACAAATTTGGTTCACCAAGGGGTTTCGGGTAGATAATAAAACGATGAATCCATAATCGTTTTTTTATGAAATATGGTTCTGTTCCATGCGACAGAAAGATGCAAAATAAATATTGAGAGATACTAACCATGGTAATAAAATGCTAGGGAAAACAAAAATAAGCAACAGCAATACCTCTCCAATAATCTCAACCACCGGGATAATTTAAAATATCCCATAAAATATATATTGGATCACGGAGAACCCCAAAAAATAATTTATGAAATGCAGAAAGCTAGCATTCTAATCAAGTTCAGCATTGTTAGGAAATATCTGTAAATTTATCTTATTACTTGGATAAGCTCCTTGTAGGTGTAAATGTTGAAAAAATAATAAAAAATGTATTATAATAATAATTTCTCGTTTTAGATTACTACATCCAATATGAACAAATAAAATTTAAGGATTTAATATTGGGCTGCAATGATACTATCAGCGAAAATTACATAATAATTTAAATTAGTTGTGGGACGTAAATATTTCATATTAAAACGGATTAATACGTACATGTGTTACGCAGCTAAATACCTACTTCCTTAAAAAAATTCTATGAGGCACATTCCATACTTATTTGTTTGTCAAGTACAAGGTAGGAATGAAGGCACTATCGCAAACACAGAGTTTAATCCATTAGCTGACTAAAACGCATCCCTTTAAATATAATCCAGAATGAAGAGGCTTTCAGATTTTTAGGGAAGTTGCTCCTGTAATATTTCATATTTATATGGGATCCAACAACTGTAAATGACTTTTGACGAGTAGGGGAACAAATATGAAGCACAAAAATATAATCCGGATCAATTCCAGTTACCAAGGTTAAATGCTGGACCGTAAAGGGAAAAATATCTATTGAATACCATGGTTCATTTTGTTAAAATAGGGAATGCATGAAAAATAATTGGGGAGTCGAGCCAATGAATACTTGAGCGGATTATCAAAAGTAATCACAATTTTTTTTTTTATTTAAAAGTCACACTCAAATGATATAAGAGAAATACAACCCAGATGCTATTTTAGAAGGAATAAACAAGAGGGAAAACTTCTGTACCCTGGTAATATTTTAACTTTTACGCGAAAAGACAAATCTCCAATTATTAAATATTGTATATGTAATCGTCCTCAGGGGAGAATTGTGTTCTCGAAATGAAGCCTTCTTTTCAAATGAATCTCAAACTGTGATCTTGGTTAATATACAAAACGAATTTTATTCACAATGCCAAAAAAGTCATATTTATATCATCGCCATTAGTTTATCATGCGGCACTAAGGAAATGATCTGAAAAACAAACATGCTTGCCTAAGGCGATTACTGCTACTGAGTAAAATAATTCTACTGCCTACAGGGCACTCAATCTTTTGTCACCGCGAAATCCTATATTATCCCAAATAGGAAAAGGAAAAATGACAAAAATATATGACTCTAGAGATCTTCTCCTTTTTCATTTCTCTAAATCTGTGTTCATGAAATCCCATACAGAATGTTCTTTTTTCAATTCGCGACGTACTATAAATAAAATATAAGTATTGAATTGCATTTTTGCAACTACAATCGGAAAAAATTGTATTGACATAAGCGTATGCAGAGAGGAGCATATTATATTATTAGCTATCACTGAATGCCAACTATAGACTGAATTCTAATGAATATTTCACTCAAATAATTGAAATTGAATAATTTGAAATTGAATTCACTCAAATAATTGAAAATACAAAAGGTAAGGCGTAATGAAAAATTGGTGTTAAATCTAGTATATAAAATTGAACATTTTTTTATTCGTATTCTATGCGTTCCAAAACAATTCATCAGATCACGATGAAACTTTGGTAAGTTATGCGTGAAAGATTTCTGAATTATATAATTGTAATATTTGGGGTTGTTATTACCCCATTATTTTTAACTTTTACTTCCATAAGAAAAGCATTGAATACGGTGCAAGTGTTTCTTTATTTGCTTATTTAAATTACTTGTACGCAAGATATCGGATGGAAATTTTTTAATAGAACACATAAAAAACGCAGTTCATATTTAAATCTTTCATTAAATTTTATGATACGCTTCGTTTTTGTTTTTGTACATATAGCGTTTTTATATCTATATCCTTTTTATATTGACTTACAAATTTTCTAATTTAATCATCGCAGTTACTATTCAAAGCTTTGAAGAAGCCACCCATGCATGTAATGAAAAACTCTATTGTATTGCTAAACATAAAAGGTTTTTCTATATCCATAAGTTTTATGGATCCTATCTTAGCGACTCACCTCCACTCGTAAGCTATAGATGTGCTGCTATCATTTAATGGATCCTTATCGATGACTCCTTCCTCTGACATAATCATCAGTGTGGCTTTAAAACATTAGTTGATAATAGAAATGGGCCATCACTAAGTCAATGCCTAAAACATGCATCCATTTTCATGGCATGACTTCACGGAAAAGCATCGAAAGGTGGCGTGCCGAATAAATATACAGAACCACTGCACACTTCACAGATGCTGATCTCTCGAAATTGATAATAGGTGTACAATATCTCAGTTCATATTAATCCCCGATTAAATACAAGTCATGCAACTGAATCATTCTTGTAACAGAAGCTTTATATATGCAATAAGGAATGTGAGTCTTGACATACGTATCCAGGAATTGTATAGTTAAATTGAAAATTTACAATATTTTGGAGGGATACCATCCACGGCCCGAAAGAAACGAAAGCTATTGGAGTTGTAGTATTAATACAAGGTGTGATCAAAAAAAGACCGGACTGATTTTATAACTTGTTTATTTCGACCTTGGCTTGGCCTTGGCTTGGCCTTGGCTGACGACACACCTTTGCCAACATTTCTTCCAGCTCTCGAACCCTGCCTGGTAAGCCGCCTTAGGGATCCTTGTCAGGTCCGCCGTACAATTAGTTTTCATGTTCGCAATAGAGTCGAATCGGCGCCCTTTCAAGGTTGATTTTAACTTTGGAAACAAAAAAAAGTCTGATGGAGCCACGCCTGGAGAGTAGGATGGCTGCGGGATCACGGAAGTTCAGGTTTTGGCGAAAAACTCTGTCACGATCAGCGCCGTGTGAGCTGGCGCGTTATCGTGGTGGAAACACCATGCATTGTTTCTCCACATGTCCGGCCTCTTTCGGCTCACTGCGACCCTCATCCTCTTCATAACCTCTAAATAGAAATATTTGTTGACGGTTGGACCTTGAGGGACGTATTCGTAATGAATCAGCCCTTGCCAATCGAAGAAACACACCAGCATGACCTTCACATTGGACTGGGACATGCAAGCTTTCTTTGGTCGCGGAGAATGATGACCCTTCCACTGAGAAGACTGGGTCTTTGTCTTAATATCATAACCGTAAACTCAGGTTTCGTCATCGGTTACGATGGTTTTAAGAAACTCTGTGTCGGCTTGTTGAATCATTCCAAATGTCTCCGCAGCACTTTTGCCAAGTTTGAAACAAAATTTCACGCACACACGCTGTTCCTCTACCTCCTTCATTGCTGCCGTTGCACGGGGCGACGAACAGGTTAAGACACGTACCGCTGTTGCTGCGTAACGACTCGACGTAAACAAACGCAACACCTCTCGTTTTAGTCGTAAAATGGGTATCTAGATGGAGCACTGTGTCTCGTTTCGATCCGTTGAACGGTTTGCGCGGAATAAAATCAGTCCGGTCTTTTTTTGATCACACCTTGTATTTGAGCTTTGTAGACTCTTCAGCTGTCAGAAAATTTAAAATATCCGTGGTCTTTATTTGAAGGTCAATAGTTATTTCTACACATTCGTACTTCTATTTTTGAAAGCGTGTAATTTTTCAATTAGTTTTTTAAGTTATAGATTTAAAGCAAGAAATAATTAGTTGCAAGAATTTGCTTTTATATGTTAGTACGCAAATGCAATTAATAGCGATATATCTCCTTTCCATAAGTTCATAAACGTATTGCTACCGTAAAACAATCCCGTATCTTATGCTTTTGTAATGTTCCTATAAAGTGCAAATTCAAGTGCTACCATTAGAGAAATTATTACTATATTAACAGAGCAGTCTTAATTTTTGATTAGTTCATTTGACAAATCTCATCATTTCTCAAAGTTTATGGCAGTTTTGAGACTTTAGTAACTTAATGGAATAGTTTGTCTACCTGAAATCTTTAGACCATCAGAATTTTTTTATTGTTCCAATCCGTTACCTTTACAGAAAACTCAATCAGTTGAATAGCAATATTATGATAATTTAAATCCTGGAATTCTATTATTATTTGAAAATACGACAGTAATTACACGTTCTTTTCTGTAGTGCAGAGCGCAAAGAACAATTTATATTGGATTAGAAAAAATGAATGCAAGGACAAGTGAGAGTCTGCTCATGTACCTACGTTAGCGTGGAAAACATAACTGCAACCCAATATTATGATCGATGGCCCTACGGTGATAATAACCTATTTTTCTATTTGTAGAACGAAATTAAAATTTCGCTTCAGGTACATTTTTTGATTAAGAATCGAGCGATAGGAACGTTTTCAATTAAATTGAGGGGCCCGGTATCCGTAACAAGGATGTCAACAAATAAATCACGAGAAGCCAACCGTGCGTAGAAAATTGTATGACAACGCATTCAAAGCAAATATCATCACATGTTCCTCTCGATTGATCTCGAATTATTTACGTCTATATGTCGAATGTCTCGATGATGGATTGAGCAAACAATACACTGCGCTTTCCTCACGCAGCTCCCAATATTCTTCAAAGTTCTCATTTTATGTATCCCCATCACATGTGCAACGTCCATTTTTTTCGTATCAGTAAATATTCGGAGCTTGAGTGAAAAGAAATTGAACTTTACTCCATGCCAGATAAAAATTGTGATACAAATTCGAGTGGATTTCACAAACTCTAGGCGCATGACGAGACTCGTATATATCTGCTTAAGCAGAGAAAATGTAGCATGGAACTCGAAATGCCTGGTTAAATTTCACCGAATTAATATGGGAAAATGCATATTGGCGTGAATACCTGACTCCACATCTAGTGCCTAGTTGATTTGTGGTGAGGAAAATTAGGGCATCCTCTTGCTAATCCAGAGGCACGTTTAGAAATACTCATTCTGCATTTCAATTATTATGCCAATTCCTGCATTGCTAACTGCCACGGAAGTTAAAACATGGACGCTCACGAGCACAGTCTCACTACCATTAATGATAAACCGGCAAGTGAAATGCAATTTTTAAAATGCTTTTTAACATATATGTTTACGCATTGTACTCTATGGTCAACCTTTTACAATTATTTTACCACATGAAATTATTAGTAATTGAAAGAATCCTGAAAAAAGCGATTCTTTCTTTATGTCTTACCTCTTCTCATGGAACAGATTTCATTCTTAAAAATGAGAAATTTTTGAAGCCTCCAAAAATTGACACAAATGTAAATATTTTTTTCGAAAGATGGAAGTTCATTTAAAAATGAAATGAATGCGTACAGACTGTGAGTATCCTTAATTTCCGGTTACAATACAATGAGACATTTTTAAATTTGATTTAAATACTTACAGCTTATCAAACAGCAAATTGCACAAAAAACCTTATAAACCAGCACTTGTCATACAATTTATGGAACCATGACGATTTCTTCAAGGAGAGATGGAGTTGAATTTAAACAAATGAACATTTACTTAGATTTTTTAATGAAATATCATGATGATAAAACAAGTCATGAAATCTATTAGTGATGTCAATTACGAGAGGTGATCAAGGAAGATCGAGGCTGATTTTTTTCTATTTTCCTTGCACGGCTTATTGTTGCAATTTATATATTTTACAAATTTTGAGGATAAAGACGGTATTGGTATTGCCTTCACGGAGGTAGAAAAAGTAATACCGTGGTTAGTCCCGGTATCCTCAAAATTTGCCAAAAAGAGCGAACACCTTTTTGACAAAATAACACCACCCAGCGAACATCGTGTTCAACGGTTTGGTTTAAACCTCGTGGAGTGTGGCGCCAAGCGCACACTTTGTATATCTCGTCACTTTGTACGTCTGGAAGTCTCTGTCACTTAATTCATTTTATAGAATACATTTAATATAGAATAAAAAATTCAATTAATGAAGATTGAAATATTGAAATTAGTTTGCTCAATACTTAAAAAATATTCTCTTGCATGTATCTTATTGTCAAGCGCCATATTGTTCATGCATAAATTTAATATCATTTATCTTAAAACTGCGAATATTGCACTAAGATGGGCGAAGTGGGGAAAGGTGTTGGTGCTTTAATGAATAAAAGACTGATTGCAACGGAAGCGATCGGCATTAATGTTAGTGGATTGACTGTATATTAAACAACGATTATTAACAATAAATTTATATTGATCGAAAGGAACAAACTTTACGAATATCACTGTTTACAAGTTTAAGTTAAAGTATAACAAAGTTTATATGGCCACAAAAATGCACAGGGGAAGGAGGACGGATATCTTCGGATCTTCAGTATCTTAATTGGCTAATGCAGTCAGGGCAATATCGAGGGTTTGAGTCCCAGCCAAAGCGAAGGGTTTTTTCTTGTGCCTGGTCTACACTAGTAACTTAAGTTAGAACTTAAGTGAGAATCTTACTTAAGGTGGTAGTGTAGGTGTCAGCAGTTTCATTTAAGTACACTCACACTTAAGTCACTTTAGACCCGAACTTAAGTCAACTTTTTCCACACGGTTGGCGTTCTTCAAGTGTTATGCGTAATGTATTTTGAAATGTACATGTTTTTATTATTGTAATTTGAGAGGTTTCATGCAGGAATAACTTTAAAACTGGTAACTTTGTACGTAAGGGGAAGCAGTTATATTTTATACGTGTTAATGTAATATTCATAGGGGGATGTACGATGGATGGATGAATACGTGGGGATAATGTAATATTCATAGATCGCGATGTATTGGTTAATGTAGGGAGTTTTATAAGGTAACAGGTGTATCTTTAAAAGTTATATTTTCTGGTGATGTTGATGGAATTAGATTAAAGTGGGTAAAATAAGCCATAATGAATATTCTTAGTTTCTTGGAATTTTTGCTTATGATATGTTTTAATGCTCATGTTAAGTGAAGGGGTATGAAGTCACAGGCCTTATCAACACCCATAAATAAAATTTCATGTGGAACCTAACATTATGCCTATCAGTCATAAGGATTTTTTCATATTACAGTAGGTGAAGCCCGAGGTAACTGAGGTTCTTTCAAAGAAGAACTTCTTTGGTATGTTTCCCATTAATGATTTTTTAAGGTAATTTTTTTAGCCATACCTAAAAGTAGAAGACAAAAAAGGAATTATATAATTGATTTCTAATAGCATTTTTAGCCGTACCTTAAATTAATAGAAAAAACAGGAATTATATTTGACTTCTAATTACTATTTTTTATCGCCAAACATCAACTATTTCCCTGAAGCTACGTCCAGAATAAAATATTAGGTCGAAAACGCGTTATTTTCGTATGTTGCCGGTATGTTGAACCCTTAATTCTGACGGTCTACCAAACAAATAACCCCAACGCTCCTCTACTTCTTACAGCTTTAACTGCCAGAGATTTGTACGTTATATTTGTTAAAAAGGAATACTTTAAAAGTAAGACATGTCTGTGATGTAGATGTATCTAAAGAGGAAAATCTAATTCCCGCAAAGGACATTGTTCTTAGTTTTTCTTTTCTTAAAATTTGTACTCATTCTCATTTGGCCTGTTCATATGACAAATTTTTAGGATCAGTCATCTTAAAATCTATTGCGATAATAAAATTAATTAATCCTTATTGAACTGTAACATCAGCTTAGTCGCCTCAACTATTTGCTCGCCTTGATCTTCAACTGTTAAGGTTCACTGTTTCTTTAATTCCAGAAATTGGCGATGACGACGCTTCAGTCAACTCAAAGGTCAAGTGTAGCTGTCGGACCACACTTAATTTAAATCTTAAGTGAAGTCACTTAAGTTAAGTATGTAGTGTAGACAAGGCATTGGAGGAATTTCGCACTTAATCTATTTTTGAAATGAGTGGTCTTTTGCACATACTAACAGTAGGCAGCAGCAACGTAAGTATAGTCATTAACTCTAGAAGAACGGAGGGGTCAAATTTGACCCCTCGGCGTTTTTAAAATGCTGACGATTTCTTAATTTTTTACTGATGGAAATGAAATTTAGTGACTTTTCATCTTTTATTAAAAGACTTAATCATGGTGAATTTCATTAAAAAAACGGTTGCACGGTTAAGCTGAAATATTTATTTTTACCTTCGAGGTCGGACGGGTCAAATTCGCCCTTCACTGTATTACAATTGTATAATTTTTCTGTTCCTAGTATTATTGCTATTTAAACTATAAATGTGTTTTTTAACTGCTAAAAAATGCTCTAATGTAACAACATCTCTTCTTCCTATGCCTTCAACGCCTCAAATGCCTACTTTTTACTCCTTTGCCACGCCAACATGCTTGTGTTGCATTTCCTCGCCGACTTCTACTTGAAATATCAGTCTCTGTAGTCTCTGAATTGAAATTTGATTTTCGTTGAGTCTGTTCATACTTTCAATGTGTACACTGTTCGAATTTGTAGCTAACTCATTCGCTAGGTCGTGTTGTTTGATTTTGAAATCTGATAGATTTTTTAGTCGGCAGGCGGAGTGCAACTTTGTTAGTGTTTAGTGAGCGTCGATTTGCAACTTTGTCTCTGCGTGGTGATGGTGGCTACATATATTCCGATAAGTTGTGTTTATGTTTCTACTACCTACCGTTTTGTAAATGTTTTTAGAAGGCAGTCGATGACTAGCTCCGTTGGAGGGCGAACTCGTCGACAGCGAAGTTTTCTACAGTTTCCTGTGTTCTTCACTATGACTCGGAAAGGATGATGTCACGAGGAACTTCTCGCTGCCCTACAGGACATAAGTGATAATGAATCGGGTTCTGATAGTGGTTTATGGGAAGATAGTGATCCGAGTAGCGACGAAGAACCTTTTCTTGATGACAAATCATTCCATACCATCCTCCGAATCGGATTCATATGTCCCCGATGCAAGGTTGGGAGACAGTAGTGCACCTTCTCAGGAAGATCTAAGGAAGGATACTCCTGAGCATGGTCGGTAAATTGAAATATTATGAGAATTTGAGGAAATTTACTCCAAAAAGTACTGGTGTACATGCATTTCTTTCCACGAAATCATTTTCCAGAGAAAAACAGGCTTTTACAAGAAAGCAGGGGCCGCCGTAGGATCGGAGCTTTTTGTGGAGCTACGAGCCTACAAGGACATCTGAGGAGTCGTGGGAGTCGAAGAGGATATGCCAGGACAACGGCTTCATATGCTGCGGATTCTCTAAAAGTGTCACCCAAGGGGTAACCAACCAGTAGAAAAAATTGACGTAGGTACCTTGATAAATTCCGCAGACGGTAGTGAGTGGAGAGTAGTGCGCCCAAATGAAAATCTTTCCGGGAGGCTTGCCAGTCAAAACGTGTTCATGTGTAGGGCAGGACCCACAGCACATGCCATGCTTTATGTAAATGAAGCCTGATCAAGCGCCTGGAGGCTCATTTTAGACGAAAATATTCTCAGGACAATAGAGAATTGTACTGAAACAGAAGCTCGAATGAAACTTGGTGATAAAAATTGGACTGTGACATTAGAGGAGTAGATGCTGTTTTATAAATTCTTTACTTGAGAGGAGTACTCGTGACCAAATCTCTTCCTGTAAAATCATTGTGGCCAGTGAAGTGGGGTTTGCCCCTGTGCAAAGATGCAATGTCTTGAGATGGTTTTCAAGAAATTTTGTGTTTTCTTAGATTTCACATAAAATCAACAAGACCAAGTAGACTGGCTACAGACATATTTGCGCTTATATCCGAGGTGTGGACCAATTTCATTGAAAATAGTCAGGCATGCTATATTCCAGGGCCCTACGTAATAATAGACGAACAACTTTTCCCCACAAAAGCCCGTTGTCCACTTTTACAATTTATGTCCAGTAAGCCTCAAAATCCATGGGCGACTGACCTATAGTAGGCGGCCACCTGGTCTACATCTGTTTCCAGTGGGGCGGCAGCTAGAAAACCTGGCAAAGTTATAAATTGCAAATTCAAATAGATGCGATGGCCAAAACAAAAGAATTATTACCCCAGGTGGCAGCCCAGGTATTCTGAAAAATCCACCCTCCTTTATGGAGACCAGTCCCACGGATTCTGGGGGGACCATCTAACGCATTCAGATTACCCATTTAAAAGGAGTTTAATTATTAGTAGAACACCACCACCAGTGAAAAATAATACATCAAGAACGGAGCAGGAGAATGAGATTCTAAGAGTTAGACTCAGAGACATAGAGGAACAAATGCTGCAGATGAAGCAGATAGTTGAGAGACTCAAACAGGAGAATGAGCAATTAAAAACTTTGGTTGAAGGAAATGCAGCTGGATGTGAAGAAAGAGAAGTCTATCACAATTCACAGCAAGCTATAGAGTATTCTACGGATGATGGAGAGCTTGCTAGAGAAACTGACTGGATTATTAGTGAAAATAAGAGATCCAGTAAGAAGCGTAAAGCCGATTCCTCACCAAAGGAAGAAGCTCCAAACCAACTCAAAAGTCCCCGTGAAAAAATCACCAACAGCCAGGCAATAAATTATAATGGCAGAACACAAAGAGGAATAGTGTAAATAAAAAATCTGCAACCCTACCCCCAATCAAGTTCGTTGGAGTGGGAAATTATGCTGAATTCAGAGCTGTGGTGACTTCAGGTACAAAAGCAAATACGGATTGTAAAATAACGGCATTGAACAATAATGTCTGGAAAATAGTCATGCCAGACTCTGACTCTTATAGGGAACTGATCAACAAACTGAACACAGAAAAAAAAGGAATGGAATACGTATGAGGACCAAAGCTGTAGACAGCTTAAGGTTATGGCTAAAGGTCTACACACAACCTGTGAAAGACAGGATATCATAGATGACCTACAGCAGAGGGGAATTAATATGATAGATGCAGTAAATATAATCAAGAAAGAGAAAAAAGAAAATGATCGAGAGCAGCAGGTTACTAGAAGGCTCTCTCTCTCTTTATGCTTACGTTTCACCAAGACGAGAAAGCAGAACGAGTTTATAGTATTAAATCTATACTTAAAATGGGAGTTAAATAGAACCCCTTAGAAAAACCTCAAAATTAATACCACAATGCAAAAGATGCCAAGGATTCAACCACACACAGAAGTACTGCTATCGGGGAGCAATGTGTGTAAAATTCCTTGTAAAACACCTAACTTTGGATTGCACGGTCAATCGAGATCAACCACCCATATGCGTGAAATATAGAGAACATCATTCCGCAAACTACAGGGGGTGTGAGGTAGCAAAGCAGCTTCAACATATCAGTAACCAAAGAAAAAACACTGCAAAGCAGGGAGCACAAGAAGTGGAGTGAAAGAAGCCTCCTCCAAAGCAAGTGACACCATTAATGGAACAAAGAAAAAGCTTTTCGGAAGCAAGCAGTAAGTTTAATACTTCAACGACTTGATGCTATGAATCAAAGCCTACAAGTTCAATCCAAAACAAATGAAAAAATCCTAGAAAACTTAGCCATGCAACAAAAAACCACTGAGAACTTAGCTGAAAAAATTCAGAGAATTGAGACAAGACATCACAAAACGTTAAATAAAAACTATGTCTGACACCCTTAAAGTTACTACATGGAATTATAACGGACTCATTCAGCACATAGCTGAACTGGAGGCCTAATTACTTATGGAAAAAATAGATATCTGTTTGATTACAGACACCCATCTAACAAAAAATGCAACTGTTAAGATAAATGGCTATACTTGCTATCATGCTTCTCATCCATCAGACAGAGCTAGAGGAGGGGCGGCGCTTATGATTAAAACTACCATCAAACACAATCAAGGTATAAATATTTCGGAGGATTGGAGTCAAGTAGCAACTGTAACTATAGAGATAATGGGCAAAGAAAGCTTTATAATCTCAGCAATATGTTGCCCAACAAGACAACTTGAAAGAGGAGGACTATGCCACACTCTTCAGAATATTAGGTAATCATTTTACTGCTAGAGGTGACTTCAATGCAAAAAATACCTTTTGGGAGTCATGGTTAACGAACACTAAGGGCAGAGAATTATATAAAGCAGGACAAGCACTAAACCTTGATTTCCAGTCAAGTACACCAACCTCTTGGCCATCAGATCCCAACAAAGTTCCAGATCTGATAGACTTCTTTGTGGTGAAAGGTGTGTCTGATCGGTATTTATATGTTGAAAATAGTGTGGATCTTTCTTCGGATCACGCACCTGTGATACTGACAGTTAATGCGCAATTATAGGCCCAAAAATATCCACCCAGACTGGAAAATAACAAGACAAACTGGACCTTATTTAGGTAGCTTTTGGAAAAGTATATAGAGCTCCAAGTCCCACTGATCAATAAACAGGAATTAGAAGAAGAAGTCGAAAGACTGAATGTTAGCATACAAAAAGCATGTTGGGCAAGTACCCCACAGGTCCAAAGAAACTACCAACATCATATAAATTACCCCTCTGAGGTAAAAGAACTACTCAGAAAAAAAGACGCCCGAAAAACTTGGCAGAGGGCTCGTACACTGGAAAACAAAAAAGTTATAAACTCTCTTTGTAATGAGCTCAAAGAATTAATTATGAAGGTCAAAAACGAGAGATTTCATATATACCTCAGAAATCTCACTTCGGAAAAGGACACTGACTATTCGTTGTGGAAAGCAGCAAAAGGAATGAAAAGACCAAACACCCAATCGCAGATGATGGGACATGGGCGAGAAGTCCGAAAGAGAAGGCAGATCTCTTCGCAAGGCACCTTGAAGAAACCTTCTATTCATTACCGAGGCAAACAGAGGAAGAAAGCGCTATCCTTATACCCAAGAACGACAAAATGGATATAAAGAGAGTAACAATACAGGAAATAAGGGATGAAATCAAACATAATTTGAATGCAAAAAAGCACCAGGGTATGAACTAATATCAGGAAAAATCCTGAAGGAACTGCCGGAGAAAGAACTAAATAAATTGCAGCATCTATTCAATGCTGCTATCAGGTTGAAGTACGTACCCAGCCAATGCAAGGTAGCTGAGGTCATTACAATCCTGAAACCAGACAAGGTACCGAATGATAGAAGATCCTATCGACCAATCTCTCTGCTACTAGTTATCTTGATTTTTTAAAAAACTTATTCTGAAGAGGCTCAAAACACTGATAGAGGAAAGAAACCTCATACTATGTCATCAGTTTGGATTTAGGAATAAAAATTCCACGATAGAGCAAGTGCACAGGATTACACATGTAATCGAGAAAGTGTTGGAAGAGAAAAAAATCTCCTCAGTGGTATTTATGGATGCCACACAGGCAATCGATAAAGTGTGGCACCAAGGGCTGGAATACAAATTACACAAATAGTTACCAGAAGAGTACTATCTCTTGCTAAATTCGAATATTACGGACTGTCACATTCGTGTTAAATGTGAAAATGAATATTCGGAATTGAAGAAAATATTTGCTGGCGTTCCTCAAGGAAGTGTGATAGGACCGATAGTGTACCTATTATATACAAATGATTTGCCTATTAGAGAAGAAACTACAGTTGCAACATTTGCTAATGATACAGAAATCATCGCAAAGGGTGAGAAAGTTGCAATGGCAACGGATAGGCTCCAAAGATATGTTACAGAAGTATCTGAATGGACTATACGATGCAGGATCAAAATTAATGAAGCTAAATCAGTACATATTAATTTTACCAATAAGAAAGTAGAAAGAATAAGAGTCAATATCAATGGACAGGTTGTGCCCTATGCCAACACAGTAAAATATCTGGGTATGACGCTGGATACCAAACTCAAATGGAAAGAGCATGCCATAAAAAAGAAGGAAGAATTAAACATAAAATATAGGAAAATACACTGGCTCTTAGGAAGAAGCTCGCAACTGACAGTTGAAAACATATTGTTGGTATAAAAATAAATACTGAGGCCTGTTTGGACCTATGGGATCCAAGTATGGGGATGCACAAAGGAGAGTAACATAAATATCATACAAATATTCCAAAATAAAGTACTTAGAAACATAGTAAATGCGCCTTGGTACATCAGAAATGACAATCTCCATAGAGATTTATAAATAGAGCATGTTACTGAAATAGTTCAAAAATATACAGAGCAGCATTGGCAACGGGTACACACCCATGTAAACAGAGGGATGACGAAAGTGGCGGAAGAAGCTCCAGTCTTGTTAAGGAGACTCAGAAGACTGAAGCCCCATGACCTAGTACAGCAAGGGAGTTAACCAGTAAAGCCTAAAGTGAAAATTACCGTAAAAAATCACTATACAGGGGAGTAGCCAGTGGGCTGTACCCCATCAATGGGAGTAGCCAGAGGGCTATATCCCATCACCTGCGATGAAAGCATGAAAGAGAAGCTGCTAGATGAGCTTGCTCAGTTGTAGCCAATGGGAGGTGTTTTTAGTGGGTTAGAGTCCCACACTACTGTCAGGTACGGGGCTCACAGTGTTTAACAAGAGATTTTCACCTACCCTCGTAAAAAAGAAGTAAGCCTGATAAGTACGGGCAAACATTTTGGCTAGCTGTGGATAAGGATAAAAATTATATCATAAATGCTTTTCCCCATCTGGGAAAAGATGATTCCAGGCCAAATGAAATGCCTCTCCGAGATCATTTGGTGCTACAGTTGATTTCACCCTATTAAGGAAAGGGAAGGAATGTAACTTGTGATAGTTTCTTCACTTCTCATTACCTCGCAAAGACTCTGAGGAGTAAGTGCACTAGTTTAGTTGCTACTATCAACCGATCAAGAAGGGAGGTCTCTACTGAAATCAAAACCTGTCGCTTGCAGCCACACGAAACAAGAGTTCTGAAAATGGATAACATCACACTCAATGTACTTCAAGGTAAGAGAACTAAAAATTTTCTTATACCAAGTACTATCCACCCAAACGTGACCGTTAATTTAGGTACTAAACGTAAACCAGAGACTGTATTATTTTATGATGAAAACAAATACGGCGTAGATATAATAGACCAAATGGCGATGCTTTATTCAGTGAAGCCTGCAGCTCGACGTTGGCCTCTTCACACTTTTAGCAACATTCTTGATCTCGCTGGGATAAATGCTTGGGATCTTTTTAGAGAGGTAAATAATTGTAAAATCTCGCCATAAGTTTCTTCTTACTGCTGTAGAGGAGCTTTCAGATGCTAACACCCTAGCACGACAGGGGCTATCGCGTATCGCAGGCAAAGAAGAAGAAAGTCACTGTGAAGGAAGCGAGAAGCGCATGAAGTGTCAAGTACGCGTGAAGTATAAAAAGGGTGCTTAGGGATTGTTGATTTGTAAAAGTTGTCGGAAACATGTGTGCAATAAATGTTTTTTTTAAAGCAAAAGTTGGTAACAGGTGTGGATTATCAAAGTTCTTCTAAGGATGCATAGCAGCCGAATTTGGTTCAGTGACGTTTAGTTTTCACTAAATGTTATCATGGCTAATAACAATAAAAATTTAAAAATCATCAGTTGTTTTTATTTCCATTTGAAATAACACTAATTTAACCATTAGAAAGTAGTTCTTCTAGAGATGGAGTGGCTAAAAAACGACAATAACCTTGAAAAATAACCGATACGAACATCAGGAGGAGGACCAACTGCCTTTATAGATAGATCGTTTCCCACAAAATTAGTGTAAAAAGAAAAATAGGAAATATTATAATAATACCTTTGATGGGAGTATAAAATCCTTATTTACATGTATTACGTAATCCATAATTAATAGTATGCGATATCTCGCATAAAATGAATAGCAAAGTTGGCAAAGAACGGAGAGGTCCAATTTAACCCCTCCGGCCTCCAAGGTTGAGCATAATATACATCCTCCTAGTGTTAAGGGCTCTGCTCATTTGTTTGGAACTATCTTGTGTTTCGCCTGACACGAACAGAGGCGACACGCGGTAGGCGAGCAGTACACAGTAATAAAATTCTCTTTCCGTTGGAAACTTACACATATTACTACTTATTAATAGCTGCATCACAACCAGCCCTCTGAATAATTGATAAAGTGACTCAAGGAAAATATTTCCACCATCAGCAAAGAGATTCAGAAATTCACGACAAGTTTCCATCCGGAGAACCTTCTGCTCTGGATTCAATAGGCGTGGCATCCATCGGGCACAATCCCACGTCATATACAGACAATCATGCAGAATGGTGAATGTACTATTTGTTGAAATACTCTGAGCTTCACATAGGTACCGCAAAGTTATCGATCTTCATGAACTACCGCATCAGCTGCATTTATATTGATTTTTGTTACTAACATTTATTAAGACTTCCTTCTAAGAAAAATTGTTGAAAATCTACCTCATTTGAACGCTCTTAATAATCTGAAGACAGTAGAAAGAGGCATGGTACGTTCACCACAGGCTTGAGTAGGCTATATAAACAATTGAACGTTCTACGGCGGTTGAAATATTGAAAGAAAATGAATTCCCCAAGGCCGTACTCTTTGATGGGCGAAAAACGGGGATGGAAAGGAGGGATAAATAGGGTGTTGAAAGGTTAGTTAACCAGACCGGACTGGTTAACTAACCTTTCAACACCCTATTCATCTTGAGTAGGCTATTTACCAGTTTCCGCGGCTCTACGTTGGACACGGAAACAGAATTTTATTGATGTGTAGGTTCTGCTCATCTAGCTTCACTTCCATTCTTATCAAGTAAGGCACAGACAGCACTTAAAATAATGAGCAGTACTGCTAAATGAATAACACGTACGTTTCTGGTATACACCAGGTTTGATTTGAAAAATTGTGTTGAAAGGTATTTACTACTGCTTCTTTCTATTCTTTGCTTTCATTTTGTTACCAATAAATAATTTTTTTCATATATTTATTGAATCCAACTTTATTCTGACATTATCAAATCTTGGTATAACTTCTTAAATAAAATCTTACAGCAAAATCAAATTTGGTACTCCAAACATTTTCAATCCTCTTTTCTATTTGATAGTGGATCAGAATTACAGACGTTCCTGTAACTTAAATTTATAGAAACATCTGGCCTAACATCTTTCTTTTACGGAGGACACATTAATGGGGTTCATTAATCCAACATGGGGTTCCGAATCTTGACCTTTGACTCACCACGCTGAAGCATTAGAGACACAATTCCCCGTGTGTCTTCAGAAGCTCACTCAGAAAAAGTGAACTTATCATAACTTTCAGCTATTTCAGCTCTTAGCCAAGGAAAGGAAAACTTGACAGATACATATTATATTTTAATTGCATCATTTGTTTTTTTTCATATTATTAGATTTAAAAATAACTTTTTATGTAAATTTGGACTATCGTATCCCTCACGCTCATAGGAAACTATCACGAATTATTAGAGTATACGCAGAAAAATCTGTACATAAAAATTTACTATTTATAATTTACTCACTACTATTTACTATTTACTCTCTTTTTACTATTACTAATTTATATTTAATTTACTACTATTAAAATAAGTACATTTTTTACCATTGTAGTAATGGTTGAATGCTTTTTTGTGGAGCAATGTGTGTACCGCAACGGGATGAGAAGCAGATTTATAAAGGGTTGTTACAATTAGAGCGGTGACTATTAATGCGTATATTGAAGGGAGTCAAGGATTTGCCAATAAAAAAAGACGGGAGAGTTAGCAATATTAGCATTGTAGTTGGTAGACCACATTCCTGGTGATGCTAGAGGATGGAGGAGAGTGAGGGAGAGAGAGGTGATAGAGGCGTTGTGAGGAGGGTGTGAGGTAAAGATAGGAAAAAGTTGCATAGAGATCAACAAATACTTCAACCACTGCTATAATGTCTCAGTTTTCTTCCCTCCCCCCAACTGTTCCCCCACTCGAACAGAAATCGGTGGAACGTTTTTACGTTTGCTATCACAAAGCCAAGCATTAATGTATTTCATTTAACTCCCTCCCCTCTTTCCCCTCCATTTCCCGTCCTGCCTGCCCCTCCCCTCCCTACTTGTCCTTCTTTTCTTCTCCCCTAAACCACCCCTTCAATCATTACTCTCTCTTGTTCAGAAGATGACAGTGGTGTCAACAAAAATTAAAAAAAAAGACACACAAAGACTAACACAAACCTCAAGCATCAATCAGTTAAGCAATAGTTATGATCACGATATTTTTTAATGTTATATAAGTGTTTGGTGAAAAGATCTAGAAGCTTTAAATGTATGAACATGGAACATTGTTCTTTTACAGACCTATTCCAGAAGGTTTAATAAAGATTTGAGATAAATTATTTTGTTAAACTTTTGGGTCATTACTTCAGATTGAAATGCCGCATATTTAAAAAAAAGCGTAATATAGCTTTCTGTAATTGCTCAAATAATTTTGAAATTGGTGAATCACTACGCTGACCTATAAATAACATTGAATGAAGTGGAAAATCATGGCCCAGTTACCACACATTACTGATTAGCTTATTTACCCTTATTAAAACTTCGGATAGGATTGCATACATTAGGTATAAACGCCGACCCAACCGCTGAGAGAGATTAATATTCAACATTTACTTTTACGGGAAACTTATACTGAGAAAATATCCACGCACACAGGGTCGGCGCTAAAAGGCCCCTTTAATTTGCTGTCACTCTCGCAAGACTTTATGCGAGTGGGTGGAACTAATTCGGAGAAACAGGAGTTGGAAATCTTAGAAGAGAAATTGGGGGAGAGTAGCAAAAGAGGTGGAAAAGGAAAGGAGCAAGAACGGTGAGAAAGATGAAGGTAATGGGGAGTAGCAAAAATTACCAAAAGTTAGGTTGGTTCACTGTTTGTCAAACGACGCAAAGAGAAATAAAGGAGAGAAGCGTAGCTTAGGGCGCGAGGAACCCTAGCAAAGAAGAGAAAATTCTTGATGTGAAGATGACTTGTGATTTATCTTTCCAGGGAGAAAGGAACCACAAGAAGTATAAAGGCACGAAACAAAAAAAAGAGCGCTCCCAGTTAGGTAGGTAAGAATTTGGAAAAGTATTTACCGGAGGCAAAATTACTCTTCTGTTTGGTGAATTTAACGTTACTTAAAAGGGCCTCTTAAAACCATAATCGGAGTTAATAACCGATAAATATTCTAAAACTACGTATTTATTTACCATTTCCCTCCCTGGCGGAAAGGTTATTTGATCCCTTCCTATTGACGTGATGAGTGCATATTCATCTTCTTTTGCTCCTAAACAAAGATTAACATTCCTTTACATATGCCATAATTTTCAACTACATT
Source organism: Pyrrhosoma nymphula (assembly GCA_963573305.1). Classification (NCBI taxonomy): domain Eukaryota; kingdom Metazoa; phylum Arthropoda; class Insecta; order Odonata; family Coenagrionidae; genus Pyrrhosoma; species Pyrrhosoma nymphula. The sequence goes on along the minus strand of OY754337.1, from coordinate 102,756,666 downwards.
TCTTATTTTAGTTAAAATGAAAACTTGGTTATATTCTACACAATTTTATTAAGAACACGACCGGTTTCGACCTTTTCAGGTCATTCTCAAGTGTTGAGACAGTTATGTTTTGACAGACCTTTTCAGGTCATTCTCAAGTTAACACTTGAGAATGACCTGAAAAGGTCGAAACCGGTCGTGTTCTTAATAAAATTGTGTAGAATATAACCAAGTTTTCATTTTAACTAAAATGCATTCATTCTACGAAGTAAACTCGCAGACCATTGATTTTATACATTTCTTATGCTGTTCATGTCCCATTTTCAAATCATCCATCAAAATGCATTCTTTAACCAAACACCATCATATATTCTTTTTAACAGATTTGCAAAACACACCATAGTACCTGCTAAACATACATGTTTTAAAAGCTGGGTAACATAATTATATTTTTATCATAAAGCTTTTGCACCTCTCCGCATTCTTTATAGGGAAGATTCCTTCCGTCTTCAACGCTAGACATCTAAGTAATAATTACCTTCACATTCGCTTAAGCCAAAGAAATGAAACAAGTTTCCCATATAATTATTTCCACCGCATAAAATGAATTGAATTTAGTATTTTTGTTAATAGCTGGCCACCATGGTACAGGGATTTTGGCCACTAGGAGAAGCCCAAATAGCGATATTGCATAAATTTATAGTGCATGACGGAAAATTAAAATGGCAAGCGGTAAGGTTTTATCTTAAATGCAAGATATTTTACGCATTGATTCATATTTTTTAACACTTTTAATCGAGTGAGTCATTTTACCATTGAAATAAAATTTAGATCCATTGATTGTTGCGTAAAATGATAGAACGATATAATGATTTAATGGACTAGTTTTTCCACAAGATAGGTAAAGCAGCAAAGCCATTTTTTCTCTAAGACCACTAAATACAAAATATGAAACATGGATGATGATTATGTTACCCGTATTAATTGTAAGTATCTTTACTTATCGTTATTCCGTAAAGTATGTTCAAAGAATAGCCCTCTAAATGAGATAAAAGACAGGTCAAAGAAGTCTACTGGATAAATATATAAGGTCCGATGTTTGGCTGAAATACATTTCTAATTTAAAGTTATACGGGACTTGTAGCGACATTCACTTTAGCAGGAGTCATGTACTGGGGAGATGTGCAACGTAAAAAAATCACAGTAAATAAATAATTTATACGGGTTCCAAGCCTAGGCGAATGATTTTTCTCATTTTCAAATATTTTTTTATTTTTAGCATAGTATTAAATTAGTTGTAAATATTGCGCCCTATTATGGACACTCAAGGGCTTTCCTAGACTCAAACTTGATGCTTGGTGAGATTGGTGAAACTTCGAAACAGTAGAGGAAAACCCTAAGTTTTACACAATGATATATTTATTTGTTGCCAATCGCTTTTAATGCCATAACAGTCAAAACCGTGGGTCTCGTTACTTTCCAGCTTTTACTGTAGGGGGAGGGGGGAAGAGAATTTTCTTTTATGGGGCCAAGAATATTTCACTCACCCTGCTAGTAACGAGTTTCGAACTCGGTAGTTCAAAGTTTGGTACTAAAGCAAGCCACCGTTTCTGCAAGTAAACATATTATTTTTTAATAGCGATCAAATAATCAAATAACTTTACTCTATTAGTTAAATTTTATAAGCTACATCCCAATTTTACTCCAGTTTTAGACCCTTCAAAACCTTATCAGAATATTATTAACCTAAAACTAATTGTTGACCAGCTCACTAAGTGGAAATTATCCATATTCATTAAGAAATCAGTTTGCTTGATGTGGTGAAAAATTAGTAAATGATAAATGTCTGCGACTCAATCTCCTTTTCTTTCTGTTCCAGTTCCTTCGCCTCCTCAATCACATTCCCTGACCTTGACCTTGGCCCCTCCCATACTTCGTGTTCACCCGTATTTCTTCCCTCACCACCAAACCCCTAACCTCCTTCGATTCCTTGAATAATATGAGACTGACTGCTTGGTGTAATGTGCTCTTGAAATTAAGGTATAAACATAGGAACCGGTGGAGGCAAAAACAAACTGAAAAATTACCATGTTACAATTTTATATTAACAAATTTTCCAAACATTTCAATTGCACACCTGATGTAATATGCCGTCACGCGCACAGCTGCTAAAATATACCAAAAATATGGAGAAATTCACCATGAAAAAAATCATTTGACTTGACCGGGATTCGAACTTGGATCTGCAACCGGCCAGCACCTCACCAGCAATTAGGAGATCCAGTTTCTAATCCCGGTCAAGTCAAACGATATTTAATGGCGAATTTAATCAACTTTGGTGTACTCTTTACTAATACTGTAACCCTAGGTATATAGACTATGTATTCCCCGATAAGGATTGGCGAGATGGGTTTGTATTTATTTCTATAACAACATTGAGAGAGATAAGTGCTGAAGGATAACGGTAGAATGGAGAAGTAGGAGAAGTCGGGAGATGTTCATAGGTTCGCAGAGAGAGGAAAGGGAAATACCACTAACAGGAAGGAAGGAAGGAAGTGGGATACATAGAGATGTGGTGGCTGCATGCATGAAGGGGATGGGGTAGTCTGTAAGGAGAAGGAGTGAGGCTTACGCGCCCAGAGTACGTGTTCAATTACGAGTATGGGTGGAGGTGGAGAGGGGGGAGGTTGTGGGGGAGGAGGCCGGGAATAAGAGGTGAGGCCCCGGGGGCACGGAAAGAAGGATACAAAGGGGAGAGTCGTTGGGATGTGGGTGCGGGAGAAGGAAAGAGGAGGGGTGATGGTGCGTCTGTACACTGGGAGAAGGAAATGAGTGAGATGAAGACAGGAAAAGACTTATATCCTGTCGCGGGAGAAATGAAGTCCGGGGGGAGGGTAGGTTTTGCACGTTGGTTCGAGGGAGGGGGAGGCGAGAGAGAGCGAGGGTGGGGGGGATGTTTAAGGATACGTCAGGGTACGTCGGCAAGCGAGCGAGTCGGGATAGAATGGGGGTGATAAGGGAAATTGGAAGCAGGGATGAATGAGGGAGGCAAAAGTAGGAGAATGGAGCGGAACAGATTAAAATGTTTTGAGGAAAAACATCGGGTAGTTGCCCTTGTAAGTTGGGTTACGCTGGCGTTTTATAGACAAAGCTAATGAAATTGAAGCGGCGTAGCCCAGCTGACGCGTCGAGTTTGAAATAAACTCTTCTACCGAGAGAGAGTTGATGGTCGAAAGGCCGTAGGTTGTACCTGTCGCGGGAAGTAATGGGATTGACTCTCATTTCATTTTTTTCCCCGTGTGACGCTTTTTTGGCCATGCCTGGGTAGACAAACTGTGTCCAGAGAGCGTGATGCCATTGTAGATCCGAAATTTTTATTTAGAGTTGATGTTATATTGCCTTTAAGGCACTAAAAATGTTCACTAATTTCTGTCTAAATTAGTATAAATAATAAATAGTAAGGGTTGCAGTGGAAAGAGATATTTATACAAAAATAGAGAAAAGAAAAGTTCCATGTGGAAGCAATTCGATGAGGATTTACTATATGAATTGTGCAAATACTTAAATAATTGGTTTATTTACAATGCTACCAGTAGTGAAAGAGAAGAGAGGGGTAAAGGAAGAAACTTTTAGGGTATATATTAAGGGAAAATTGATAGGAAAGTCGTAAAATACGGGGAAAGAAAAGTAGCATGAAACAAGGGATAGACTAAATTTAAAAATTAGCTTTATATCAAATTAGATTATCTGGAAAAACTGAAATGTTAGTACCTACAAACAAGATGAAAGCAAGCTAGGTTTAAACTATAAGAATACAGGAAATCCGTGGATAATTTTGGCGAAGTAGATTGCAACAGCCGAGACATAACGTGCTTACAGGAGACATACAAAAGATTAACAGATTTTAGTCTATTTTTTATTTATTTGCACGATTCATGGTCCAAACAAAACCGAAGTTTGACTCCCACAAGTTAAAAAAAAACAAAATTAAGCGCACAAGAAACAGTACAATACAAAAAATGCTGGTTTGCTAACCCGCTCTGAAACATTTTCCTGTGACAGCTTGAAAGTTAGATGCAGATTCAGCTGTAATCAATTAGAAAGATTGCTACGAGAATAACAGATGGAGAAAAATGGTTAAGGAGTTTGGCGTCACTGGGTCAAAAAATTGAAGAAACCGAAAGCACGAAGGCAAGTTGTAGAAAGAGGAAAGAGTGTACACGAAGAACTCCGAAAGAAAAAAGAATGCGACCAGAGAGCAAGGTGGAGGCGACGTGATGGAATTGAAAGATGAAATGAGATGAAGGAGACCGGAGGACACCTTGGGCGAGGGACGGGGCATGCGTGGAGTGTCATCAGGGAGCATGGTGCCTTGCTATCCGTAGAGACACGTTGAAGGGAGGCCAAGGGCAGGCAAGGGCTCGCGTGGGTCGCACCAAGGCCCACGGCCCTCGGGATGATTCAGGTGGGATATTGTTGTTCCTCCAGGAGGTTCCTCAACGGAGCCATGCAGGTAATACCAACCTGCCTTCTTCCTCCTGGCCCGACTCCCATATGCAGCCACTCCGAAAACGAAAGGTGGATGGCCAAGAACGCTTTTGTCGGGCGAAATTGAGACCATTGCGTCCCTTCCTTCCTTCTATCCTTCCCGAGCGCGTCGTCATGAATATTACACGGTAGGCAGGTAAGGTGGATCTCGGGTGGGATTCGTGCTCTTAACTTTTGTGCCCCCACATTGCCTGTATGTCCGGGATAAAAAGTGCTCCTTCTAAAAACTTCTGACCGATAGGCAGGGTAAAATTAATAAGATGAGACCATTCCAACTGACTCGAATAAGTAATAGATGCCCCTTAAAAAAAACTTAATATTGACGCTAACTGCCGTGGAATTTCGTAATTATTTTCTAATAAAGAGTGTATTAAGAAAAATCATTTTTCTCTTCTTTACGACAATATTAATTTTTGAAACCCGAAAAAAATATATTTTCTCTTGAAATCATCGTTATGCAATACTTTCTTTTTGCAAAACTACTTTAAAAGGCAAACAGACTTTTTTTTTCTATTTAAGCCACGTTTTTAGCTCGTAGTAGCGCCACTTTGTCTCATAAATATTAAATATTGGAAGACACTTAATGTATATACTCCAGCATATTCTCGTGTAGTGTTGTACGAAATAATTCCACCAGTCAAAAAGCGTCCTTTCTGCTAGTGTTCTGTATGATTGACCTAATTCCATGAAAGGCACTCTTTCTAATTTTAATGACAATTATAATCCATTTCTTATGCAAGGAGACTTTTATATCTTCTCCGCCCTCTATTTCTTTTGATCACATTCTTCCTTTGATCACTAAGCTTCTCTGAATACCGGCAAAGACACCGAGGCAAGGGTCAGTATTCCTTTCAATCAAAACCCTTATTAATAAAACTCGTATATATTGTTTTGTCTCCCGTTCTCTGCGCAAAAAAACGAACATTTGTAGCATTTTTCACTCCTCTTTTGAAAGTTCTATTATTCTATTGATGATTTTTCTTACTAGTTTCATACTTAAGTTGAAGAACCCTGTTCAAGAAAAGAAGGTTCCGCTGCTTGATCCTTTCTTGTACTTTCATACAAAATTAAATACCAGTTAAAGCATAATCACATTACGAAAAATAGGAAAACAAACGTTACCCCCCCCCCCCCATCTAAGATAATAAGATATCTTATGAAAAGCGGGTTTCATTCAATCTTAACCTGCAAGTATAGAGGCGAAGTTTCCGTAAAATGGTGCTTCAACAGTAGTTACCTTCAAAAATTAATTATGCTTTTACAAGGGACATATGACGGTTAGCTTGCCTAATCATGGAGTTGTAGTACGGTTAATTTTAATTTTTACTGCCTGCTAAAAAGAGAAAAGTTAAAATAAAGTTGACTTTATTTATCACGTATAGAATATGCTAAAAATTCATATTTATGGTTAGCATATTTATACCATGAACCGGAAACCAATAAATAGTAAATTACCGCGTTTCCCAATAATATTCGCTCGGTAGTATATGAAGGAATTCGCCAAGTAGCTGTAACCTCGCTCAGAAAGCTTATCCTCAAGTTGAAGACCACGGTTCATGATTACGCAATAATTTACCATTACTAAAAACTGTAGCGTAGCTAAAAACTATGTAAAATAATGCTGTTATTAATAACTTTAAGGCTTTTAAAATTATTTTAGAGGTAATGCTAAAAATATCGATTGTAAATGTTTACCTTTGCCCAAAAATATATTTTTTAGAATTAATTTTGATTCATTAATATGTGTAGGAATTGTTTTCTTCATTTGGAACTATTGAAGAGTTAGTAGAGAACAAAAAATGTTTGACTGATATTAGACTCTACAAAAAATTAATGCAACGTTGTTAAGTGTAGAATATGATTTGGTACACCAAATAAAATTAAATTATGAGGATATTGTATTAATACCCATTTTTCTCTGTATATAAAATTAAAAACATCGTTTAGCCAATGACTTTTGTAATTTTTTTCCAGGCTTTTGTCTGTTTTATATTCCTGGAGTTCCAGTGATAATAACCCTGGATTCCTTTATCCCACTTCATGCCTGTCGTCGGGACCAGGACGCAGATAAACATATCAACCACGATATTTTATATAAACGAAACCACCCCTTAGGCAGATCAAAACCCCATCACTTTATAGCTTGCAGGCATTTCCCTGTTAGCCTCGGAAGGGATAGTTATTTTCATCAATTTAACCAAGGAAATGGCGGTATAAAAAACATGTTAATGTGCCTAAGGTAAAAATTGACGATGCTCCATTCAAAAGAAACGTTGTACTTTAAATTTCAAAATTCTATTTTACATTTATTTTCCAGGACATTACACGGGGAAGAGAAAATTTGAAGAAAGAGCAATTGCGGCTGCAACGAGCCGGAGGGAAGAAGCAATGCAACTCAAATTACTGTTTTATTTCCTATATCCAATTACAGAGAGAGCCTTTGAAATGAGAACTAAAATAGAATTCCGCATCCCGTCGGAAATACGAGTAACCTTTCTATAAAGGCGTCACTTGCCAGTTGCGTTGGAGGGAAACACTAGTGATTTGCGTGATTTGAACACGCAGCAGTAAATTTTCCATTCTGAATAAAATAATATAATAGAATTTAAAAGTGTTGTAAAGTAGTTGTATGTATGCTAACAATAAATTTAAAATTAAATGCCAAATAGCGTAAAATTTTTTCAAAAGCATGAAAGAAACTACAACTACGTTCTTAAGGGAAGAAATTAATCATTTGCAGAACGGTGTAAAAACTACAGTGAATTAAACCTAATGGTTTCAGGTGTAACTTAATGATACTTCTTCATGATTGAAAAGAAAAACTTTGTGACATCCTCATACATAGATTTTTATTACGACCTAGGTTTCGACGCTGAACGACATCATCAGGTCTCAGGAACGACATCATCAGGTCTCAGGAACGACATCATCAGGTCTCAGGAACGACATTACTTGATGATGTCGTTCAGTGACGAAACCTAGGTAAAATAAAAATATATTTATGTGGAATTTGCGGTGAATTATAAAGAATATTATCCAAGTTGCTGCATTATAAGCTATAAAAGAAATTCGAGAAGTACGAATCTGACAGGTAGTTGGCACTAGCAGAGAATTCTACGAGTCGCTTGTAGCACAAGCTTTGATGTTTCTAAGAGAAGATTATGAAATTGAAGATATCATTTGTTTTCAATCGACAACTCTGTTTCATTTTCTCTACTTTTTAACCTACGCATAACGACCACGGGGTAGTGGTATCATATCAAATATAAATAATATTGAAGGCATCAAGGGGCCCAATTGCATTAATTAGTTAGTTAATTCACAGTGAGGGATACAAATAGGGAAATTGCTGGAATGGTTGACTTACATTTACATTGCAGCTGAATGCTGAGAAATTGTAGACAATAAAATATAATCCTAAAAGATAATTGGTTGGTAGTTTAACTTTGAAGTTATGACTTGGAAATAAAAATTTGTTGAGTACAAAGTTCCTACTCCCTACCGAATTACATTAAAGTTCATGGATAAATACACTCTTAGCTTTGCACGTGAGCAATCAAAATAATATAGTTAATTGTAAAGAGGAGGGTGGGAATGAACAACCTCGAAGCTGTAAGAAAAATGTGAGGTGTGTTTTAAGGAAATCTTGACGCCTCTTTCACCAAAGGGAATCTATGCCTCTCAGATTATGGCTCATACCACAAAACGTGTCATTGCAATAAATGAACAAAAACACTTCCCACCTATAAAATAAAAATGTCATGGTTTTTCAGAACTCGATGAAATTAGGTTACAGATCAGAGGGCGAAAATATTATTGAGATCTGGGGAATAATTTGAAAGCTTTAAAACTGTTGTAAAAATGATAAAAGGTCTAAAAAGTCTTTAAAATTTCTGACTTTTGGAAACCTTTTACCAGTTGGTCATTGAAAGATAATGTGTTCGATATTAAAGATACATTTGGCTGCAGTATTTAGACGTGAAAAAGATAGTGCTTTCCTAGTAACATTAAACATCTACATCCCTGCGAACTGTCACAGAGGCGTCTGACAATGAGTGCTAGGACACCTGTCAGGGATGGGAATAGGGAAAAGGAGGGTGGTGAGGACAGAGGTGAATTGTATGTTAAGTAACTAATTGAGCGAAAAAATAAAGAAATTTTCTATCAATCAGTTTGATAGTGCATTTCTTTTTTTTTGTCACTACCATCAGTTCTAGAGATATAATACAGGGTTATAATAATACTCTCATAACACATTCTCATATATATTTAAGTATATTCTAATGTAGTGAGCAATAATCATGAAACCTAGTTATCTCCTGCTAACTTTTTAGGTTTCCGGACACTGAGAAACTAGTCAAAACATTGATAACATTATCGTATTAATTATTAAGTTCAGCCATCAACTACATCAATTATCAAATAAAACTACTTTGAATGCAGTTTTAACGAGTTTTAAGAAGATTTTTGCAATGTCACTACGATATTTTTTTATAAATCACCCGAAGTTATGAACATGACCCTCCTTGAAAGTATTATCTGAAGAGCAAGAGTGATCAAAAGAGCTGATCTAAATAGGCACACGTCGATAATCAACCATCCTGGACTATTTTCTCATTCGTCGCGGTTAAAAGGCCCACTTCTAAAATTCAACCCCACTTATAAAATGAGCAGCTTCGCCTTCCACGACCCAGAGCAACGCAGGACATCCCTACGACGACAACCGTCCGGAAGAGAAAATACCCTGGTGGACCACCACCGCTGGTGAGAGACTCCGCCCGCAGTGTCACCTCCCGCTGGGAGTCCTTATCCCTTCTCCCAGAGGATTGGAAGGGAGTTACACCTTGGGGGGAGGGAAGCCCTTGTCGTGTGGAGGAAGAGTCGCGCAATTTTGGAAAGAGCACCGTAGGACCGTAGGCCAGCGAGCCTTTGGGAGGAGGACACAGGGGGAGTAAGGGAAGGACTAGCGCTTACATTTTGTTTTTAGGATGATGCGGCCAGGGTAGGGAGAAGAAGGAGTAGGAAGAATGGTTTAAGGGGTGTCGCCGGGTGTGAGAGCCTCTCTCGCTGTGAGGGGAACAAGAGTGTAGATGGCAGTGCGAGATAGTTAAGCGTTGCTAGGGGCGGCTAACTTACTTCGGCGGAATTGCTTCCCGTGCGAGTTTATGCTGGGAATGGATGCTCGCGGAAGTGAAAAACAAAAGAACGATGGCAGGGAAGGCGGAGGGGAGGAGGGAATAAAATTTTCGTCGTCGGGAGAGACGTGGGGAATGCTCCTCTATTTCCGCACGGTGGATTGGGCGCATGTAAGCACATAGTTACGGCATGCTTTAATTTGACGACGTTGCCTCTCTTTCCCTCCCGCGCGCTTCTGAATAGGATGAAATAACTATTCTCTCTCGACGGGGAAATTGTTTCATTCAGATGATATGGCCTATTTTTGTCAAAAATGTTCTCATTACCGGCGTATTATTACACCAAACTAGCCAACATGAGTAGACTACCTTCCTGGAGATGACTACCCTCCCTATAGAATAAATGAACGTTTGCTGGAGGAAAGGAGGTTGTCGAATATTTTAAAATCGAAACGTATGAAGTGAGAAATAAGGATGAGGTGGAACGGTGACTTTTGAAAGGTAACAAAAATTCTCATTATCAACAGTGAATCTTACCAACGTTCTCCAAACATATAACTGACTCTACGAAATGTGCATTTCGTCAATTAAATTATCATCAACTCATAAAAACGTTGGCTTTATGTGGAGGTACATCTACTTCAGAATAAGATTCATTCAGAATCGCCATAAAAAATCTATGCAGGAAACTTTTCTTTGCTAATTGGAGTAGGAATAAGTTCCAGGTGGATAATAATCATCCTTGATAATGAACAATAAGAAACTTACGAATGATAATAGGAGGTTCATTCTTTCATGGAAGAGGTGAGTAATAAACAACGCTTTTACTCCATGTGGAATACTCCCCTCAAGGTATCCGTATGGCTCAGAGAAATTCAACTACAAAATTTAGAAAGAGCTTATAATCCTGTTTCGCTCACCTTTCCCTATAAAGGAATATTCGATGCTTGATAAAACCTTATCTTTGCATCAATCATGCAACAAATTTCTGAAAAAAATATTTTTTATGTGGTTTTAAATAAGCCTGAAGCATTAAATATGACTGCTAAATTATATAACTCTCATTAAATTGCGTAAAACTACTTAAATTAAAACTTGTTTACGTTTTGAGTTAATACATAAATTTCCTTTTAATTTTCTTTTTAGCTGAATAATAATTTCCGAATTAATATAGATCACTCAACTTTAAGTTCTTTAATAAATCGTTGAAATTAAGCTTTTTTTGAAGTTATTTTAAAGCATAGTTCTATTCTATGACAGAAAAAATTCAATTTTTTTGGCTAATTTCTTTTTTAAAAATCCTCAAATATAGAGTAGGAAGTTATTCATTTCGAACAAATAGTACTTTTCAAACGAATCGTTTTCCTAGGAATGATCGATGAATTAGTAAGAAAATAATCCAGCGAGCTGAGCTTATCCAAAATGGCTAGGGTATTGTCTGATCCGACGCAGACTACTTACAATCTAGAATAATGTAAGCCTGTAATGTAATGTATATATGTACCTGAAATAAATGAGATTACATAAGTATCGAGTGTTATTTGATTCTCCTTCAACAATGCTCGACGTACGACCCTTTTCATGAGCTACGCAACCCATGTGACCCCTTTGGCCCACGACAGAAAAATTGAACAATAAATAGCAACCGTCAAAATTACACCTCTGCTATTCCAGTTCTTAAGAAATGCTGCGAAGTATCTTACGAGACTTTCATAGAGAAGAAACTTATTTATTACTTGTCCTCCAAAACTCAATGGTTCAAGATGCAATTCACCTCTCTAAAACATGTAAAGCTAATGTCGTAAAAATTCGTGAGGATTTAATTGTAATGGCAGGTCTACCCCAAATCAATATATCACACCACTGTTACGGCTCGGATCCACAATATGGAATTGGATGCAGAAAAATTAATAGGGCAGAATGTTCTCTGAATACTTTAGTACATGAGGATTACTCCCTATTTCACCTTATTATTGGAAAATTGAGGTTCAATAATGACAGTCACCAATTTCAGCAATCTATTCGTGATTTTTATCAAATAAGTACCAATATGCAAGATTTTACATGATGTGGATTATATAAATATTGCGTGGAAAAGACCAGAGAAGCATTAGAAAAATTGGTAGCTAAAAGAAGTAAACGAGTTAATAAATTGATTTACAGCTATTCACAACTCAATGATCATCTATTTGCTTGGAAAAAGGAAAACTAGTCAGCGAACTGTGATTTGGAAGCAGAAGGGTTGAAACTTGACGAGTTTCTTAACTTCTATCAAGTATATAATCTGACTTTCTTGACTTGTCGAGTTCCATAGTACAGCAAGCAAGACCATGGCTTTTATAAATCCGTGATAAATGGGAGTTTACTCTTTCCATCGAGGGAATAATAATAAAAATCCTACTATGCATTGGAATATTATATCCGGGTTAAAAATTAAATTATATTTGGATTTCATTCACTGATGATCGTATCTAACAAAGGAAAAGCATTCTAGAGTTGGGGATTGAAATATTAGCCAATTGTAATCCTGCGCATGATAGAAAATGTCTTAAAATAATACTTATACTAGTTGACATTCGTAATATTTCCTCTGGCATGTACACATATTTAAGGACGTGGAATGGTTTAGATATGATTGATTTGCACGAAATTTTCATTTTTTTTGCAAAATATATATGCCTAACTCTTTTTGAGGCAAAACAATTCTTTCCCAGGTACTTTAACCTTTAAAGAATACAAAATATTACCGTGTGACATTGCAGAATTTAAAAATAACAGCATTGCATACATAACTGCAGCCAGTAATCAAAAAGATAATCCTACTTCATTCAGATATAAGGGAAGTTGGAACTCGCCTATGGCCCTATTTGACCAATAAAAGCTTGTGACTATGAACATTGAAGAATAAAACTACAAAATTAAAGGACCTTATGATAAAACTGAAGGATTTTCCTCACGAGTGATAACCCTATAATGTGTACTTGTATATTTTAACATATCATTGTTGAAACAATAAAAATATGCTTAAATAAATTAGTAAAGCTATTGCTTTATATTAGACAGCAAAAATTAGTCCTAACCGTTCAGGATGCTTTCGTAAAATATGGTGTATAACGATAAGCATTTCCTCTTTGCATAAAATAAATACAAAGTATTTTTTACATACAACAAAACACTTAGCCTTCTGAACTTCAAATTCTCCTCCAAAATATTTAATTCGCACAAAAATGCATATTTATTGTGTTTAAAAAACCAATTTCATGGAGACTACGATACGCCGTGATGAAAAGGTACGTTTGTCTTTGCTTAAAATCTGTTTCTATTACTTGAAATTTTCCGCACCTGTTCCATCCAGCTCAACATATTTTGTGCGTGAGCCGAAATCCAAACATCCGCCACTGCAAAATCGAGCATTTCTTTTTGACCCATAAAATTAATGAACGGTAAAACACTGAATATGGCTCAACACGACGCTGCACTGCAATTCCACACGAAATCTTTGCACTCCCCCTTTGCACTGCCTCCGGCGCGCATATATCGGCTAACGCGCCCAGCCATGGAAACAACTCCCCAGAAATATTCCATCCATTCCATCCCCCGCTCTTCCTCGCTAATCCGTCCTTATGCGTTTGATTAATGCGCCTGCAGTAGTAATATGAAGCGGTGGATGCTCTTGGGATGGGTCTGTAAATCACCACACGGGGTTCGCGGGCAAGGCGGAATGGGGGTGCAGGAGGGTGGAGTGGTGCGAGAAAAGATGCGGTAGTCATGAAGGATGGTGGAGGGAGCAGAAAAGGCTGCTCACACCACACCAATACCTTTCGCGTGTAATCCTCTATCCCCCCCTTCCGTTGCCGGAAGGAGTCCTGAGCGCATTAGGAGGCGTGAAAACGCCGGCGAAAATGTGTGGGATTATCCCAGAAAGGTTCTTCGGCGGCTGGCTGCCTGGGAGATGGGTCTCGCCTCGAAAACCCCCCCGCTGTGCCTCCCTCCCCACCAGGAGCACGGCCATAACACTTTGTGTTGACCGCATCGTTGTGAAGTCAGTTCCTCTTCCAAGCCTCTCACGTCCAATCCTTGATCCTACTCCTCCTCTCAGAAAGCCTTGGCTACCGAAAACCCTCAGGAACGACTCCTGTTCCGCCTGCCCCTCGTCTTTTGCATTCCCTTCCTTCGAATAATTCTTCCGCACCGTTTTGCCGTCTCCCACTGCCATTTCTAAGCCCAAACCCTCCTGTTTATGTTACTACGCACATGATGGGGAAAGTTTTTATGACACGAGCGGGACTAGCTGTTTTCATGACCGAATGAGGCCACACATGCCGTACGCATAGGCACACATGATGGTGTATCCCAGAAACTAATCTCATTGGACGCGATATTAGGAATTCTGGAACGTGTAATGAAAACCACTTTTCAAAAAGGGATTCCTCTCGCATCCACTAGAATTTTGCGTATCTTTTAATGCTCTGCTCTTGGGAAAATTCATGAAACACGCAGCTATCATGCGAAATTAAAACAAAAAATATTACATAGAACCTTCTTTAACTGACAAAATTAAAATGACGAAATACTTTCTATTCCTTTTTGTATTACTCATTTCTGTGAAGTATGAGATATATTTTGTTGTGGGGTGAATGGATGAAACATTAACCACTCACCATTTTCAAAGCCTGTCACAAATTAGGATGTAGTTTAATTGGCTGCTGTACATTCAGACTGTAATGCTATAGGTATCTACTGGTTAGGCACTTTTTTCTTGAAATGTTGACGCCAAGCTTGAGTTCCTCTAGTATATTACTGCAGCCAAGCATTGTCCGTGTTTAGAACGGCATGTTAACTATGACACTGCAAATAAAGGCTGACGAGGTCAACTATAGTTTTCGAACTCCATCCGATGGAGCTAGACAACGATAGATGCAGCATAAAGAGAGTGTAGCATTGTTACCAAATTGCCTTTTATGACAATACATTCAACCCTAAAACTGAAATCGATGGAATGAAATGTCGCTCAATAGTCTCCGGGAACTACCGGTGAATTTGAAGAGTACTCAATGGTTACGGTATCTAATAATATGGAAATCGGAGTGCCGTACGTTATCGGTCAGAGTTTCGGACTATTTCCGATATAGACTATCGGAGAATAGACATTAGACTAATACACTATGAGAGGAAAGACGGTAGGCTAAAACTATGATCAAATCCTTTAAGTAATTAGATGAAGGCATTAAATCTTACAGCTTCAAAAATATTTGCCAACCTTGTAACACTTCGCTGGTCTGGATAGTAACAAAAAAAACATTCACTTTTATCACCACATAAATCTGTGTAATATTTACAATTTAGGAGTTATGTAATGGACACGTGCATATTGCTAGATAAGAACCATGATGTCTCGAGAGGAGGTTTATTACTATGCGATTCATTGTGGTCGACGTCATGTGTGGTTCACATCAGAAAATTGAATTGCAGGGCCGAGGGAGATGAATATTCTGATTAGTTACCCTGCGTCACGCCATTCAGCTGAAAAAGAACAATGAAAAAAGAGCATCGAGAGGTCTGCGAGCAATGATTTTCATTCTCTTTTTAATGTGTATCTATTAGTTTCAATTGCTATACGTTACCGAGGCCCACATCAACAGTAGGTACGTAAGAGTGACAAAGTTTGCATGGGACAATTTTCAATATGTTACCGGAAAACATTCAGAACATTATAATTATTAAGTCTTTGCAAGTCATTCAATGCCGGGGTAACTATATGAAATTTCTCCATGATGGAAAGAAACAAACTTTGCGAATTTCATTGTAAGTTTTTTTATTCACGACCCGGGTTTTAGCAGTTTCGATCTGAAGATGACATTAGCTGTTGAAACCCGTGTCGTGAATAAAAAGCTTAGAGTGAAATTCGCCAAGTTTGTTCCTTTCCATTATTAAGCCTTGTTCAAAGCACATTAGAAAATGGTTATGAATAAGGATAGTTTAGGAGGGGTTTTTTATTCTCTTGCTGGGAAAAAATTTTTTATTCGATATTCTTTATGGCATATCAAACTGGCATAATGGGACGTTCAAGTATTCGGAGGGGTCACGAGTTTGCTTACTTTTGCTGACAAGTGGGAGGGGGGGGGGGTCATAGCAATGCTTACGTAAGACAGGAAGGAAACTAAATTTTAAGCAGAAAAACCTAAAACCGTTTTACAAACGACTAATTAAATAAATAATGGTATATTTTAGGCAGCGTCCACATCCAAAAAGAGGGGGGGAAATCACGTTCTGGTACCTCCATTCTTGTTAGCTATAAACAGGAAAATAAACAATCAATGAAACAAAGAATGAGAAAAAGGTCATTTTGGCAATTTCAAAAAGACATCAGATGAATCCTTAACAAGAAGCTTCTGAAAAAAATTGGGACGCTAGAGAAAAATCTCAATGAATTGTACACTACAAGGAGATAAATGCCAAGCAGTAAAATTGAGAAACAAATCGTCAAACTTCAAAATGAAATAAAACATGAAATGACTTCTTTGAAAATAAAGAAATAAAATGCAGAATACTAAAAAAAGCATAGTGACAAGAAAAGAATGAAGCTTGATGAAGTTTGCAGTGAAAAACCTGAAATAAAAACGAAACTATCCTTGGGAGAATCAGTTGGACATCCGAGCATTGAAAAATACCAACCCTTTTTTTTAAACAATTACTTATATCGCTATTTATGTACCATTCGTGTACGCCGGAATCGTGATTGAATATAAGAATCCTGGAAATCATCATGCTGTAGATTACTCTGGGCCAACGTTCATTGCTATCAGAAGTGGAAAACACTGTTCATCTACCGCCAATACGCACGGCAAGGACTTTGAAACATTGCTAGAACTTAGTGAGTTTCAGCCATTGCAGTGAGTTTCAGCCATTACATTAGTGAGAACAGCAGAAGGTTTGATCAAGCCTATTGTAATTGTCACAGTTGACGGAGGACCGGATGAAAATCCATGATAGCAAAAGGTTATATCTTTTGCATTACATCACTTAAAGAAGTACGGCTTAGATGCACTATTCATTGCAACAAATGCTCCAGGTTGGAGTGCTTTCAACCAAGTTGAGCGTAGAATGGCAAAACTAAGTAAGGAGCTAGCTGGATTAATTTTACCACAGAACCACTTTGGCTCCTACTTGGATGACCGTGTTTGTGAACTGTCAATGAAGATCTGGAAAAATCCAACTTCGAATATGCTGGGAAGGTTCTGGCCAAGATATGGAGCTTCATGCAAATTGATGGATATCCCGCACATGCTAAATACATTGCACCTAGTTATCTATAACTCTCAGATGATCCAGAAACAAAATGGCATTCAGAACATGTCCGCGATAGTCAATACTTGCTACAAGTAGTCAAATCCAAGGTTTCAAAGGGTTTTTCTCCACCAAGAAGTGGTTTATTCAGAGTACTTCCAGGGCGCTTCTTGCCTCCTGTAAAAATGACGCGAACACCTCATGACTTAACTGTTAGCGAGGGGGGTGATTTCTTCAGTATAAGTCTGTGTCTAGTATTGAAATTGGATTTGGTGGCTGCAGGGTTTTCACAATTTCCGTATGACTACTTCTGTTCATCTGTGAATCCCCACCTCTAACAATAGGACCTGTCAAACATGTGGGCTTCACCATGCTTCGAAGAGGTTTGCAGCTCTCCATCGCAAAGCCCTGCACCAAAATGTAACTGCGACGCTCAATATTCCAAGAACACGACCAGTTCGCATAGCTGCTCGGCGAGTAAATGAGCTGATGTGCATCATTCAGAATCACCATGGAGATGAAGATGCTGAGTGGCTGAACTGTGAGGAAGTGGATGCTCCTAAGCCTTAAGTGCACCTGCCAGGAACTCATGAAAATATGATAATTGAGAATATAGAAGATTGGCTACAAGGATTTTGGTCACCAAGGGATTCAGACATTAAAATAGTGTCGTATCTGAAGTATCATATTAGATGCAATAGTTCATATTTTTCTAATTATTTTATTTGTTGTCTAATAGTTTAATGTTATTTAAGTTAATAGAAAGATACTGGGCACTTTTGTCGTACATTAATAAAAATCTCATTACATCATCATTGTATAATAGTTCATTAAATCAGAATTTATTGCTCATCAGCGTTTATTAATTTTACTCGTGTAAGCTTCCTCCTTCAAATTTACATGTATATATGTAGCCATAAACATTAGATTACTACGATATAAAAAATTAAGTATCGCGGCGACGCATGACAGAAGTGAAACTTTGGATGCTTGAATAAAATATTAGAGCGCTTCTCTCTCTATTAAATGTGGAGTGATGTGTTCGCCCATTCGCGTACGTGTTCACTTTCACCGTTCAGTTGGTTTTACGCTGCAAGAAAAAATTTTCACACTACAGAACGCCCAGATAGTATACAGCGTCACGCGTACTAATAATTATTTATTAATAAATACTTTAATAAATTTAATTCAATAATGAATAGTACTTAAGTACTTTAATAATACCCGTTTTTATAGTACTAATGTGACATTTCTAAAGAAACACTTAAAAAATAGTATAAAATATTTGGTTTTCTTTATGTAATGCAAATATAAAAAATCGAAAAATCTTACGTAAGCAAGTAGGGGGGAGGGGTTCGGCGAATTCTTATTTTTGCTTACAAGGGGGGGAGGCGTCCCAAATGACCAAAAATAATCTTACGCAATATTTGAACGCTCCCAATTATGGCTTCAATTGTCACCCATTAAAGAGGGGTTTAGAGCAGCTTCTTCCTACATAATTCTTCACTTTGACCTCCTTCATTAATTGTCTGATTTATTCCATTATTGGTCTTCCTTTGTATTTCTTCAAATATATTTCTCTTTCCAACATTGTTTTCAACAAACTTCTATGTCGCAAAATGTTCCCAATAAGTTTGTCTCTCCTCCATTTAATAGTATTCAATATTTATGGTATAAAATCAAATCTGGTATTGTATTTATTTTTATATAGGGCTTAAGCCCGAAAAATAAGCTTTATACTTAGCACGCACCTACTTTCTGGGTAGAATGATAACGATAAAGGCTGTCGGAAAATGGTTTGGTAGGATTTTATATATACAATGCTTATACTCATTATTAAAATTATTTTAATTTGATTCAAGTTTTGTTGTAGTCCTCCCGACAAGCATTTCGTACTTTCTTTATGTTGAAGAAAACGAAATGTTGTGGCATTGAATATTTTTGTCTAAAGACCTAGAGCAATACTTGACGGCTTATTTTTCAAAGAAAGGTCCTAGAATGCTATGCTATTTAGTATGCAATAGAACCAATTGAATCTGCCTAATTTACAATGCCCATAAGGTATATTCCATTATTGGTCTTCCTTTGAAATTCTTATAATAAATTTCTCTTTCTAATATTGTTTTAAATAAACTTCAATGTCGCAACATGTTCCGATAAAGTTTGTCTCTCCCTTATTTAATGATATTCAATATTTAGCACGTAAGTACCTACTTTCTGCGCAGAATGATCACGATAAAGACTGTCAGAAAATGGTTTGGTAGGATTTCATATATACAATGCTTATACTCATTATTAAAATTATTTTAATTTGATTCAAGTTTTGTTGTAGTCCTCCCGACAAGCATTTCGTACTTTCTTTATGTTGAAGAAAGGGAAATGTTGTGGCATTGAATATTTTTGTCTAAAGACCTAGAGCAATACTGGACGGCTTATTTATCAAAGAGAGGTGCTAGAATGCTATGCTATTTGTATTTAAGAGAACCCAATGAATGTGCCTAATCTCCAATGCCCATAAGAGGGGGCTATTGTATCGGGACAGTCACATAACGCATTCTCATAATAGGGTATTTGTAACATTATGAACAAATTAATTTTTATTTTTATTTACTAATAATCCACCATGGGAATAAAATTTCGGCATAGTGCTAGCAATATATTTCAGTAATTGTGAGTTTTCCCAGCTTTTTAAGGAATGATGAAATGATAAACTGATAATTTAAGCATGATAGCGCATGATGTAGTGGATTCATCAACCTTGCTTGTATTTGAGGCATTAAATCGTCGTTGAAAATGTTGTGGCTAGTCTTTGAATCAGGCTCCTCATTTGGGTATATATTTGTGAGCGATGAAGTTCACTAAAAATGCATGAAAAACCTTCAAAATACAATTGGTATTTCGTTTGCTCTCCTTCAAGGGGACTCAATTTGAACGAATGAATGAATATTTCTTATCCAATATTTATAATAAAGTAATAAACATTTACATAATTAAAACAGCGTTACAATTTCACCACAAATAATAGAAAAGTGAATCATGGTAAATAGGACAACTTAAAAATAGCATAAAATATATCCTGGGGCTTTAGGTACCCTTCAGGCTAGCCTGTATTTGGGGCACCATCATCTAACAGGACGTATGGTCACAAATAGTATATAATATTTAGCGAACTGGCAAAATAAAAAAGTTGAGGAAAAATACAACTAAATTTCCAAGCAAGATTTAAAAAAATAATACATCAAAAGTTTGATAAGCCATAATTGGGAGCGTTCAAATATTACGTAAGATTATTTTTGACCATTTGGGACCCCTCCCCCCCTTGTAAGCAAAAATAAACATTCACCGAACCCCTCCCCCCCACTTGCTTACGTAAGATTTTTCGATTTTTTATATTTGCATTATATAAAGAAAACCAAATACTTTATATTCCTAGATTATTATAAATAAGGTACAAAATTCGACCAAAATTCTCGATTGTAGTTGCGCTCTTCTTCATTTGTAGGGCAGTACAATCATGGCTCACGTTTATTGTACAAGTTCGAATGACATGTATTTACTTTGCTGATGAATGTTCTCAACCTCTAAAACTGAAAAAATCTTCACCAATGCTTCACTTTTACTAGTTAAATTGGAAAACTCCGAAATGCCGGTATGTAAACACACGTCGAGTAATAACAACAAATAACCGGCTTCTGTTGTCTCCCGCAGCGCGGCGCTCGTGAAGCACGTTGCCTGAAGACATTCTTGCCTCATGCTGCCGAGAACATAGACCATGAATATAGGTAGTTGGCGCTTTCCAATGCTTGAGCATAGGCGGCCGATGAAATACACATGAGGTCACGTGCTATGTGGCAAAAAAAGTGGTTGCGTTCAAATGCTTTGAATCACTTCGGAGCACAAATCAAGAAATTCCTGCTCAACACCAATATTTACTTTTAATTATAAGTCGCTTTTTAAACGATCACCCTGCCTACCCACTAAACCCTGATACCCTTTATTACCTATATACTTATTGTGCCGGTTTTTGCGCCTAATTTAAATTTTCTTTTTACCTTAAAATTCCGATTTTTTTCCCAGATATAAAAATACATCCGCCTAGCTATAACCTCGTCTCGTGATGCAGTATTATATCAAATAGAGACCAGGGGGGGTTATTTTGTAATCTCACTTTATTGAGAATACGTCATAAAATCTCACTTTTTCGTAGTTCAACTCCGCCACCCAGGCGGCGCGACCATCTTCGGATCTCAATCGGTGAACTGCCGGTCATGTGCTGGTCTTTTAGACGATTCATCCGCTCTGATCCGTATCTTTCGACTCTTGATCCGTTTCATTATCTCCGCCTGCCATTAGTTCCATCTCACCTGTCATAAAGAACGTGACATGGAGCCACCATCGTTCCCACTTGAAGCTTGAGTTGGAAAATAAACAAGTGCGCGAAAGATACAAACAATTTTAAATGGTATTGTTGTCATTTGCACAACGCGGAGAACTTCAGCATTTTCAACTCCAATATATTGGGCACTTGAAGGTATGCTTTGTGTGAAATGCTTATGTTATTATTAGCTTGAATTATCTGTTTATATATTTCGCATCAATATTTCCCAAACAATGTTGCTGATACCTTTGTTTTCGTGTGCCTATCCGCCAGTGTATGGAGAATGGAATTCAGTTATTTATACCATAATTTTAACAAACATTGCCTTAAAATCTACGTTCTTGGTAGATATTTCCCGTGATTGTGATTCGAACACTAATTATATGCACTTAATTTATTTTAAATATTGAGTGATCGCTTACATGTCGCCCTTAGTTTTGACTGTATTTAGATTTTCGTGTTATGTACAGTGTAAGATGTTGAGCAATCTGGGTATTCGCTAGTCTTGGCATCTTTTATTTGATACAAGTTCATTGAAGCTTCGACAATTCACGAACCGTTCGTGAGCCGATCATTAAGAGAGGGAAACGGATCTCCCGCCTTTCCACTAAGAGTCACTCAAAAGGTGAGATTACAAAATAACCCCCCAGTATGATTATAAAAATAAGTTGGTGGTATAAAAATGAAGCTGACGGCAGTTTGAATGAAAGAATTATGTAAGAACATGAATGCTTATAACCCTGAGACGGCGAAAAATATCCGTAGCAATTGTCAAAGGCAGTGTAATAAAAAAGTAATCATATGATATTAAAGACAAAACGGTACTTCAATCTTTAATCAATCGGAAAAAAATATTAGGGAAATTACCGGCCGAGCTAATCGTAAATTAGGATTTGTTAAAAGAATACTTGGCAAGTGCGACGATAATGTTTGGAAAATCAGCAACTTCTCCCTTGTTAGACCCCACTTGGAATGCGCTGCCAGTATTATGGATCCTTATAAGGTAGGCTTAAAAACCAAGTTGGAACGCGTGCAGAGAAGATCGCCAAGATAGGTACGTCAAAGGCCGTTATGATAACCTCGTTAGTGTTACTGAATTTTTGCAGTAACTTGGATGGGAATCGCTTTCAGACCGTCGATTATAATTGAGTTAATCTATTATGTTAGTTCCAAACCGTTGTATTCTCTGATGACTTTAACAATATTTTATGAAAACCGACATGCTACGGTAGATCAGATCATGAGAATAAAATTAGGAAGCTAAACTGCAGAACGGACAGATTTAAAATGTAATTTTTCCAGCGAACGATAAGGTACCATAACAGCTGCGAATGAGAATTTGAGCTAGGTTTGTCGAAAGGTAGTGTAGCTCTTAGTAGTGGTAGTACTCCCGAATACTTGCATCCTTATCTGCTACCTAGTACTTACAGCGCGCCATGCATGTTTTAAGCATAACTCTGTATTCTCTGTCCGTTTAAGTAGCTGCAAAATACATAAGTACTAACGATCCCGCTGACATTGGTAGCATATCTATAGTGTAGTGCATGCTTGTGAGACTTCGTGACAAACGTTAGCGTATGCAAGCGTTTGCTAATGCATCAATAGTCGTAGTTACACTAACTTATAAGTTATTGTGTCACGTGGTTTAACGTTTGAGGCTTCACTTTGTGGAACCACGAGATTGGAAATAAAACGTCGCTTTGTACATTCCACACACCATCTTTATTGACTGGCCACACATACTTTATAGTGACCATGGTTTCTATGATCTCAATAATGAAATTTACATGTCGAAACCATGGTCAATATTAAGTGTGTGTGGCCAGTCAATAAATTTTGTGTGCGGCAACGTTCAATGTACGTACAAAGCAACGTTTTATTTCCAATATAGTGTAATGCATTTTGGGGACTACACACCCCCTGCCACACACCCCTGAGGTGGCTTGCAGGATATTTTGTAGATGTCCTATGAATGTGATTAAAATCTCTCAAACTCACCTCTTGATGTACGCAACTGGTCTGCCAATGATAAATACAAATCTGCACATATTTGCACGATTACATTTCACTCTGAAGAAGTTGACTTGATTTATTGATTCCCTGAAGTTTAATTTGAAAAATTCAGTTTAACCACAAATACCAGTTATTGCATTAGGTTTGCAAAATTCTTTGCCTCCCTTTTACTGCCATGTCTTTTTACAACTGGCTGTCAGAGAATTCTTCCAAAATCCTGAAGAAAGAGTTGATAATTCATCAAGTTTCCATCTTCCCATCAAGAGCCTGAAAGTGATTTCAACACTATTCTTTTATTTCCAATGCAATCTTTGAAAATTCTCCACTGAGTAGTTGAGGCAGAATAAAATAAGTAGTTTTCTCTTAATCAGATGATGAGGAAACTCGAAAGGCAAAGGAATAACATCTGACTTGCGCCAGCGGCCACTGAATTTTTCTTGGGCAAAACAGTGCCTGGCAAAATAATTTGAACAAAGTTTAGAATAGACCGTTGGCACGAACGCATCCCTCTTCAAAGCAATTATTCGCTTTCTTTTAAGTTCTTCGTCAGTAGGTAAACTTTTGCACGTGGAAGAGATAATACGCATACATTAGTTTATTTACGAATGAGTAAAGAGAGAATCCGGCAAGTGATAATTATCAGAAAGATGAGCAAGTGAGACCTTTCATGATATCCTCGCACCGTGACCAAATATAACTCAAACTCTCGCGATTATTCTTCGAAATCATTTTCGTAAAGAAAGGTACATGGTAAATAGACTTTTACAAGGGATTAGCTCGCCTATGAAAAGATATTCGACTTCTTTTTACAAATATTTCATTGCAACCGTAAGCACGGCAGGAGTGAACCTTGTTTCACCATCGAGACTTGCCGAGATCTGCCACAAAGCACGTGACCAAACCCTGGCTTATCCCTCCTTCATGTTCATGACGTCATGCTCCGTCTACCTTTATCCAAGGTTTACGGCCGTGAAGGGGACTTCTGTTGAGATAAGTTCTTTTGTCCCGATAATCCAAGCATATGCTCACTATATGGAACGTATCGGGGAACTCGTCCTCTAGCGTTTCCACACATAAAATATTATCCTGAGTCCTGTAGTTCGATGATAATATAATTTGTCTCAAAAGTTGAAGTATTCGTGTATTTGCGCATTTTTGAAATCTCAATAAATATATCGATCCCTTGCGAAACTTGAGAAACAGAATCGTCAAGACTTCGTCTTGACGATCAATTTCTTCATCTTTATTTTTCGATATCTTTCTTATTCACCGGTTTATTTCCTCGTGTTTGAGAAATATAGCATGTACCCGTGACTTCATAAAATACCAAGAATGTAAAAGAAACTCCATTTTGGTCCAGTTGAACTGACAAAAAATTAACCATCGCAATCCGAAACGTATAGTATCTGGAAGCTATATGAACAACGATTCATGGTATTATACGGGAATTTGGAAAATATACTGTATTTTAGAAGCTCAACTAAAATTTCCAGTAAAACTACCCTGAAAACAAGTGAAACACGTACCCAATATTACCAAATTAGAAACTTTTCAGGAATATGAAAACCTAGGGCTTCATGAACATCACGCACTTTGGTTTTTGAAAATCCGATGATTTTTTGTCGAGTTATGACGGATTCTGTGGGACGGCACGATGGGAATTCATATAATTTTCAATGGCGTGAATCCTAGGAGCCCCACGCGTCATGAATATAGTCTATGTTATTTCCTGACGAAATAACGTACTTTGGTGAAAACTGCATACTAACCTTTTTTGTCGAGAATTTTACGCTCTTTATTCTTGTCAAATCCATTTTTGAAAATAATTCATACTCTTCAACAAAAATGGGTTTAACTACACTTTTCTATTTAAATTAAAACTTTTTTTGAGTTCTGATAACCGAATTCCGTGAAATATTTATTTTCTAAATAATATACGCCATAAACTATATATATGCCAATTTTCAGCAAGTTATGTATTTTTCCGGGTTAAAACCTCCATTGACTGGATTACAATAGAAAATCAGTTGCATACCCATCAAATCATTTAATTTTAAATTTGCTGTACTTCACCGAAGTTATATTGTGTTTACGGTTACACTTCCCTTTTCTTAGTAACGGATTTTAAAAACATAGTCGGTGGATTTTCTTTGAAATATAACTTTTCCTTCCAAAGAACTTTTTCTGGTTGGTCTATTACACTTACTGCATATTTTAAATACCAACTTAAAAATATAAAACAATCATTATACCGCTAGCCCATTACTTCCGACCTCCACACGCCTAAGGAATCCTTGTTTTTTATCGCTAACCCGTCATTTTTCCATCAATTCCTTATAAATCGGAGTGTTACTTGGACAGACGTAACACTACGACCACTTCTTTGGATTCAATGGGGGTGAAATTTTAGCAGCTCCTCTGAGATTATTTCCGCCCGGACGAGATCGCTTCCTAACCCGACCACGAATGTGCCGGTGCCGAAAGGTTTTCAAACCAACGCGGGTGTGGTCCCAAGCCCTAAACTCGGGTCCCATACCCTTACCCCCAACAAAACCACCCCTTTCTTTTCCGCTTCAAACACCATTCATCTCCTTGGTAGCCCTCCCCCCGCGGCGACCAACGGAGGAGGATAAGGAGGAAAGTGTGATTGGAAAGGGTGGATGGAAAGCTTTTTTTGGTACTGCGAGGCATCTGAGGAAGGGTGCATTGTGGGAGGTTTGGTTGCGCTCGCTGGCTGCTTTGGCCGCGGGTGGTTATACGGTGTTCCCGCGTGAAAGTGTAGTCGGGAGGGTTGGTGGGTGGGGTGGGTTTTAGATGGCTGTGCAGTGATAACGCTTGATGTCGGTTGCAGTTTACCCTCACTCGCCGAAGGGAGGAAAGCAAGAAAGAGGGGGAGAGAAATCCATTGATGGCGTGGGAGGCTGGGTTATTTCTTTTTTATCTTTCGGCCGGGAGGGTGGGGGGCAGAAGGGGTGAGTACAAGGGATGTCCAAAGAGAGGGTGGGCGGATCTCCGCATAGGGGCTCACTCGGAGTGAGAGACTTATTCTGTACACAAAAAGGGGGTGGTGTCGTGGGGTGATAGAGGGTGAGCTGGTAGGGGGTTGAAACGCATTTGGGATGGGTTAAGAGAGAGATAGAGGGGGTAGGGTAGGAAAAATATAGTAGAGAGGGTGGTTGGCATGGTCTGCGAGTGTTGTGCGGTGAAAGATGGTTCGACGCGGGGGGTGGCTTACACAAGGGAGTTGACGGGAGAAGTGGGAGGGGTTCGAAACTTCAGTGGGGGGTTTGAGAATAGGAAAAGGGGGCGATATTTGGGAAGGGGGTTAAACTGCGGGGGTGGTAGTGGTGAAGAGGAAGTGTAGGGGATGGTGGTGGTGGGAAATAGCAGCGGGTTCTCGGTGAAGTTTTTTGTCGTCGTTCAGAACCCTGTCGGGCACGAAATACGCAACCATAGAGCACATTCGCCTATCTTTATCGAGTCCGTGGAGTGCTTCGGAGGGGGGTGGGGCACAGATAAGGTGAAAATTCCACATGATTTTTTCGTAAATTCCCGCTGACAAATGAGACGCAAGGCTCGCATCTGATGCGTATTCCTCGACCAATGTTTTTCATCCTTCTTTCGGAGCGATTCTGGGGGGGACGTTACTGGGGAACGAACATAACTTAGCTCTCCCACGGAGAGAACACTTAATAAACGCTTGACGAGTTATGCCCTTATCCATGGACATATATTACCTCTCACGTCAAGCAAAAACCGTGGCGATAATACTGCGAGGGGATAACGTGATCAAATCATGGCAAAGCCACCGATGTTTGTTTTTTGTTTACTTCCATCCCTCATGCTTTATTCACATGCGGAGTCCCCGAGGATGAGGAGGCTAGGGTTCACGTGGATGGGAGGCGGGGGGAGTGGAAATAAGTATACAGATAATTTCCAATTTAAAATTCCGAGTAGTAATGCGCGAATGAATATTAACAGTAGTTGCATAATTCTTACGTCTTGCTCGCATGAATATTTCGTATGGCACAGCTTATGATAAATTCAAAGGTCATGGAAATATAGTGAGCCGCTTCAGTACGGAGAGTACATACTACATACGGCAGGGAGGGGAGACGATGAGTCAGGAAGGGGAACGAGTAATAAAAACATGGCACGTGTATCATTAGAAGAAATTTCCCAGGGGTGCCCCATGTTTTGACCAAGTGTCGATCCATTAAGCCACTAATAATGGACTCAGAGTGCGCTGGACGCATCCATTAATAATATAGGTAGTTGATTTTGAACACTGCTGTTGATTTCTTTATTGATCATCTGAAGTGCCGTGATGGATGGGTGATACATCAAAGGTGCATTCAATCTCATCTTAGGGAGAAAAAAAATAACGGTTTGTACTTAATTCAATTTTCGCACGTTTACTTTGCGTAGCGTTGCATTAATATTGGGACAATAGGTACAACGTAGACCACCAATTGGTACATATATTAAAATAAGAAAATTCAGTTTCATGGACAAGATGTAAATCGGTATCAATAAGCTATTAACAATAAAACTCAAAAATTGAATTACCATCAAAATATTTTAAAAGTTAATATTTGTTTTTATATCGTGGATATAAAAATTGTATTAGGGATCCCCTATAAATTCAGGGAAGTATTTCAACCATGAACTTAAACTACTATTACCGTTAGAAATTCGAATTAAGAGAATAAAATTAAGAAATTTGAAAGAAGATTACCTAAATAAAAGTGGAAACATTACTGTTTTGTTGTGTCTATTATATAAATAGTTTTCTTAATTGGATTTATTCAATTGCTCTTAACTCAGCCTCGCTCTCAACAAGACCTCTCGCTGTCCTCTCAATATTTATATCTCTGGTTGTCACCATGGCCATCACATAACATAAATCTAAATATACAACAACAAAAGCAATTGAATGATTGTAATAGACAATTTCACAACATGCTTCGCCAAGAAATACAATTTCCTTATCTTCAGTTGTTTCACCTCTCACTATGTTTTGAGAAAGGCATATGCCTTAATACACACTTCCGCTTACGCGAGTCCCATGGCCACATACGTTTAGACATATACATTTAACCCAAAGTATTAAATAAAACTCCAAATAAGGCCTCACGCTAAACAGGTAAATATGATGGGAAGAAATCCCTCTTGTTAGCCTTAGGTTCAGGACCTCCTATCACACCTCGGAAATGGACTATGTTTATCTTTCTTTCAACTTTTTATGACGCAAAATAATATTTGAAAAATAGAGCTTGGTACCTGTAACTCTGAGTACTTTGTCAAAATAAACTCAGTTCCTTCAATTCCCAAGTGCAAAAATTATAACTTAGCCCCTCGATCACGAGCAGGAAAACATACAAAATTGTGAGTGCACAGAAGGGTTGAGTTCACAATGTATCGCCATTAGTTGTTATCATACATTTCAGCGGTGAAAGGAAATTTCTAGTTCTGTTCATCCGCGCATTCATATATTTATTTTCGCAAGCAAACAAAAACTATGGCTTCCAAGAATAAAAGATAAGTTTTTTTTATAAAATCCTAACTCTTTTTAAAATGATGACGCAACACAACTCATCTTACTCCGACAATAATTTGAAATACTTGCTTTAATTCTGACGTAGTAATTCTGTCCTACAATCAAGTATCATTTGGGAGCACAATCCCTAATGAAGTGACGCAGCACGGATTGTCACAGGTGAAATGCTCCTAAATCTAATGAATTTAGGTTATAGCTTGATAGTGAGGATTTTATTGTCAGTGCTTCTTGTAATACGTCCAATTTCCTATTCCTTCAAGACTCGAATCTACACCTACTAATTACTGCATACTAGGGCTCGTGATTGGCTGCATGATCAGATGAACATAAAAGTAAGTAGTTTCTGGAAGTTATGCATTTAATAATTTTCACAGGCAAAGCTTTACTGTACACTGTTGCCTCGTAATACGATGCAATGAACAAAATAATTAAGAATCAATTACGACACACCGATCTGAATGGCGAAAGACCAACGATAATCTGCGACGTAAACCATGGAAATTATCGCTTTATTCGATGGAACTATTATTGTAATCACACTTTAGGTGCTTCAACAACTAAGATCATTTTTCACCAACTGCCTGACACCCGTAATCAGGGGCAGCTTCAATTCTAACTATTTGAATGAACACTCATTCAAATTCGATCCAAACGTAACAATTATCTCTCTGATCGAGCATATAACCGGAGTTTCCCGTTATTCTTATCAATTTTGTTGACTCCCTAACTAATATTTTGAGTACCTGTATAAAAATCGCTAAGCATAGCAAGTAAATTCGCAATTATGTTACGGTCCTAAAGAATTCTCTCCACGCCAACCTTATTTGGTATAAGGAATTAAATACATAATGCCAACATCAATTGTAAAATTGATACATTAGACCCTCAGAATTGTAGATATCGGCGAGACATAGGGCAATGACGTATAGCAAAAAAATGCACTTTCCAGGATTCATATGGGCAGAGTAGGCGGAAATGAATATGTATTTACATGCGTGCATACCTATCATGCCGTTCCCTTTCGGGGTAGGCAAAGTGAAAGAGCGTAGTCATTCTTGTTAGGCCTAAAAACTGGCTCCCATATAATATTTTACTTCATAATGCCCTATCCATTCCTACAACTTTAGCTTTTCTTACACTCATGCATATCATCACACACGCTCTCCTATTCTTAGGACTCCTTATTTTCCTCCCATGCATTCCTCCTTTCCACATACACTCATGACTTTATAAGTCTACTCCTCCTTCTCACACCATCAACTCTGCTATCATATATCTGCTTCGTTATTCAAGTGTCATCCATTCTTTCAACATGATCATGCTAATGATGCACTCTCCTTGCATATTTATCCATTAATGGAGCATACAACCCACGTTCTTACATGGAATATTTAATTTGTCAGTCAAAAACGGGGAATACATAAAATTTCAAAAAAGTCCATTTCAGTTGCAGACAGACGAAACGCGTACTTAGGTTTAATATTTTTACGTCTGATGAGCATCTCGATAACACACTAAAAATATAATAGGCGAAAATAAAAAATACATAAGAGAGTCATGTCGTGCCGAGCTGAAGAGCGAAAACATGATTCATTTTAGCCGACCTTAAGCGGGAGGTCACCTGTAATGATAGTGCGAATACCATTCATTAAAATCATAACTTTATCACAAAGTTATATTGGTTATCAAAATATTAGGACAATCACCCTTTTCTCGTTTGTATCACGTTTTTTCTAATATGGTTTAATGGCAAAATATTTTAAACAGCGTATTACCTTCCTCAGTAGTAAATACCAAGAGCCTGCGTCTCCCATTTCCACATATTATTCATACTCCACACCACCTGTTGAGCTCACATTATCTCTATTTTATTCATTTCGACCAAAAGTTATGCGTGGGGAAGGCTATTAATTCAACCACCTGGAAATAATTTCAAACTTCAAAGAGCTGTGGTTTCCCCAGCATCTTGAAAGGAAAATGTGAAGTAGTCTAACATCGTATCCGCTCCCCTTATCCTTATTCTGGCCCCATAATGCTTGTACCCTAGCGCAGCGTGCGACTGTGAAAAACTTCCGCAACCGGGAGTGAGCCTTTTAGTGGAAGTAAAAGATTACGGTTGGAAGGAATGAGGGAGGGGAAAAGCGAAAGAAGCTGAGCACTAATTCAGGAACCATCGCTCCGTGAAAAATAAGGGGACGAGATGAACAAGAAGGAAATGGGAAATGCGAGAGGCAAAGCGACGCTAAGGTGTGACGCAGAACAAATTACTATAATTTATAAATCCAGGGTCCGCAAATGTAATAATATCTAAATATGACATTCTCAGGCTTAACTTGGTAAAATTCCTTCAAAATAAGTGGAAAGGAAGCACTGCAATTACAAAAGAATATTTAAGCTCTTACCACCTTGACGAGAACCTTAAATTAGGGACCACAAAGTTGTTTCCTGAGTGAAAAATCCTTATAGTATTACATAAGTAGGTAAAGAAAACACTGATCACAAAGAACTCAAATTTTGTTGTAATAATTTGGTGGCGCAACAACCTTATTCAACGAGAGAAAAGTTTAGAAAGTACTCCATGTAGAACCATGTAGAAGGTGGTTGCACCAGGGAAATAGTTCAACAAAATGTGATAGTCTTGTAATCAGTGTTTTCTACACTTAAATACTGTCACACTCATGAACCTTTACGCTCATATCCTCAAAAATCTTAATCAACAATATGTACAAACAAATTCTTCCCCGGAAAAATAAAGAACAAAATCTTCCCAGTTTACACACCAGTTTGGGCCCTCCATGTCTGTCGACCTCCATCAGAACCCCCGAAGACGAGGAGTTAGTTGCGCATGGAAGCGTTAGCGGAGGTGGAGGCTTTAGCTTTATCATTTTGCAATCTTACCTTCTTCTACTCTGAATGGGTCCTTATCCCTCTAATTACCCTCCATAAAACTTTCTTTCTTCCGTCTCCTTCCCCTATTGTCCGGTATCCTTCCCTCCACCATATTCTTCAGAATTCCCTGACCCCTAGTTATTTGTTTTATACACCAACTCTGCCTCCCTCCACCAGTTTCCTCCCCTCACCGTGCTAAAATCGTTACCGAGCCAAGCTGAACTCACCAACTATACCGAGAAATCTCTTTTGTCCTTTTTTCCGTTCATCGCCCTTTTCTCAATCACCTCACCCATATCAAAAACACCTACAGCATATTCTCATCACCTTTACTCATGACACAACATATAAATAAGCATTAAAATGGAATACATAATGAGGAAAAGAATGTGATGATATTTAATTCCTTCGGGGATCCCGTTGTGACACGTTTTTCCTTATCAAATTAAAGTCAAATTTGTAGTATAACACGCAATGTTTATTTCCTTTGCCTGCGATCTCAAGAGTGAGGACAACGTTGAAGAATAAACAAGTTTACCCTCGAGGCTGTTTCAGGCGTAAAAAAAGTTTCATTGCCATGAGGGTGAGGTGTCGTTGCCGATCATAAAAACCATCATCAAATACATCAACTCAAACAGTGACGCACATCCTTCAGAAACGAGACGGGGAAACTGTTGTTCGAAGAATATTATAAAAAACCAGAGGAAGTAAGGCCTGCCTGTTATATTTTCCTAGGAGTAAGAACATAAAGATATTTACATGAATCAGGATAATTTAATTATCCAGAAAGAGGAGCATTTTAAGCACAATAAGAGCGTAGTATTTAAACTTAACATAACAGAAATTAACTTTTGGATTGAATGATCAGAGAAAATACAGTAATTATCTTTTTTTACAGGTAGAAAATCATTTTAGCTCTTGAATTTTTTTCAGTATAGCGGAATTAGTTCAAAATCACACGAAAATAGGTTTCAAATCAAATGGTTCGGTCATTTCCCCGGGAAAGTTATAGGAGAAGCGTGAGTGATAATTTTAAGTTATGAATTTTTATCACACAAAAATGGGCACTGACAAAAACTTACCTGGTGTCTCATTGTCCTCATCAGCTATTCAGGTCAGCATCACCAGCATTTCCAGACAGGACCAGCTTTAGCGTAGGGCCAGTGGAGATGGAACTCTAGCAGTGACATAGAGGAGGTCTGTAAAAGAAATATGTGAATTTTTTTAGCACATGCCATCTTTCCAATTTTTTCGGAACTTCCATTAACCTGGCTATTCGAAAGCTCCTTTCTATATATAATTTACCTAAGGATTTACTACCGATTTGAAGCTAAATTATTCTTTCAAAGTATATCATAAAATTGCTTCTTTAACTAATTTATAATATTACCTGTTCCTTTGCTTTGTGACTCCAATTAAGGTATATAAATCATAATAAAAATCAGGATAAAAAGACAATAAATATTTCTGTACTACAATCTTCCAATACATCCTATTTCCAATTTTTGTTGTAAATGTGCTACTGTGATGACTTCTTTTGGTCGTAATACATGAAGCATTCTGAAATCCCACTGACGAAACAAAAGTTTTAATACCTTTTCACAGCACAGTCAAGGTTGGAAGAAGGCAATACGTGAGAAAAACAGCAGTACGTGGTGCTCATGAACGAACAATTCCAGAGCATTTCCTCTTTTTAATAGCTGCTTAACATGGAAATCAATCGTATTAATTGGTTATTTTATTACAATTTGTTAACATTGTAAAACAGATGATCCAATTACTAAGGTAAGGTGGATACTATTGATGAGGAAAAGGCCTTCACTATAGCAGTATATACATAATGTATAGGGGTGCAGTACCCCAGGAATAAATGCCTGAAAAGAAGCAAGACTTATAAAGCATGTGTATAAAAAATTAAATGCTATAAAAATGTCCTATTTGAGAAATTTTTCTATTTGAGATATTTGAGAAAGTGATATGGAGCAACACCGGTGAAACTATTCTTAACTGCACCAATGAAATCAGATATCGCCATTATGATAGCCAAATTCTGGAGCAGACTAGGCAGAGGATGAAGAAGGCATTATGGCCTGATGCATGTCATAGATTGATGCCTGATGCCATAGATTATGATGATGCATGCCATAATACTCTAGAAGATATCAAAATGGGCTTGAAATTGCCAGGATTAAATGCATAGAATTTGACCTTCGGTTATTTTCCGTGCTGTCGTTAATGCTGGGGTATGCCAGAATTAGCACATAAGTAGGATAAATGTAAGGGATATGGGAAACTTTGGAGAAGGTGCTTGCGGTAGAAGCAGAATAAATAGGTAGTGTAAGAAATGAGCGGATGATGAAAGAATCTGAAATTAGATCCTCCGGTAATGGACCGCTATCGAAGGAGCGTGCTTCATTGGTTTGGCCAAGTCAAGAGGAAGGATAAGAGTCAAACAACGAAGCAGGTTTATGATAAAGGAGTGAATGGTCTGAGAGACTGGGTTAGACCAAAAAAATCATAGTTAAATGTGGTGGAAAGTATTTTAAATAGAAGGAACATTAGGAGTCTTAATAATAGGAACGCGTGCATGAAGCAATATAGGATTGTAACTGAAGCAAAAGAGGTATGCAAGTAAAAAAAGGGCAGTATGGAGGAAATATTTAAAACGCAGAATGGTTTACAGACCTATTACTGAGAATAAAATTTCTTTGTTAACAACGCCCACCTATCAATGTATGCTTACGCTTTCGTGCTGCCTTTTGAGCATATCTCTGCCTTGCACGACTCAGTTTTGACTCTAAGCTACATGCATCAAGCGGCACGGGGTAAAATAATCGTCTTGTCTAAAAGAACGGAGGATGGTGAATGTAAGCGCAATGCTCCACTGCAAAAGAGAATAAGTAAGGGCACTAAATCTCTAGAGGATTGGGACACTTTTCCGAATAGAGGAGGGGAATGATGGGGATGCGGCAGGGTAAGGCTTGGTTTGGCGGGGATTGACGGGGAAGAGAGTGGGAGTAGGGAGTGACTGTAACGAGAAATGGGAAGGCTATTTCAAAAAAGGGGGGAATGAGAGCGAACTGGTTTGCAGAGATGTTGGGTAGGGGTGGAGCTGGTTGTATGACTCGTTGATAGCTTTCGTCTGCGAGGGCGTCGCGACGAACGGGGAGTGGTAGGGGCAAGAGAGGGGTTGTTGTTTGATAGTGGGGGAATGGGGGTAGTTGGGAAATATCTCGTCAGAGGGGTATGGGAGTCGCAGCGATTACATTTAGGAGGATGTGGAGGAAGGGGGTTGGCGGTTGTTGGGTGTGGGCTGCGATAAAATCGAGAGGTGAGGTCATACGCCTGGTTTGTGATGGTGCGAGCCCGTGCGTTTGTGTATTCCTTCCTCAGGAGTTGCGAGAGGGGAGCTGTAAGAGGCCCCGCGCTGAACCCTAGCGGGTAAAAGGGCCTGGATGGAAAGGGGAATGACGGTGGTTTAGGAGGGAGAAAGATACACAAACCATCCCGCGGCTATCGTCTCACTATCTCGTCTTCAAAGACTTATTTCAGCTTGGTAGTAGTATTTCATGTTAATGGGTGCGCTGACACCAAGCGTTCATTCCGCTTCATGCAAGCCAAATGCATAGCAGAGTTAAACCATAGCATAATAATTTATTAAAAGATAATATTCTTGGTTGAAAATGTCAAAATACGTAGCAGTACCATATAATATAAAATATATTCAAAAGGCCATTTTATTTTCGTGCATACATTACCAGCCTAAATCTTTTACCAGAGTGCATTCTAGATCTCCTCCAGCTCCTAGAAATTTGTCCAATTCTCAGTATTTGTCACATTCTGGCACAAACAATCTCACACTGAGAAGAATGCCACATTCGTCATAGCGAAGCTGAGTCACATCTTCTATTAAGAGGAACTAGTGATTCACGATTCTAATCTCAAGTACACCTATTGAGTTAGGTACTGATGATGAATAAAATTTAGTTCCACACATTAATTTTTATACTGATGGGATGATTGTGACAGATTCTTATGGTATGCTTTCAATTTAACCTTGATGAAAGACCAGCTGCCATGAACTCGTTTTAGGGTACAAGAAGTGACATTCCTTTAATGCTCAGTTTCCATTTTCCTGGAAAAGTGCATGAGAGGTTTAAATATTCCGGAGATTATGTATCACATATAGCGAAGGAGCCATCAGGCACTATCACGAATGGTTTGAGATTGCGTATGGACAGTTCAAGCAGTCATTGCCCAAGCAGTTCCTGTAAAAGCTAGCGTCCTCTAGAATGAAATGAATTAACCAATTTTCCTTAATGTGAATTATTTCGTGTCGTTGCTGCCATCTAGATCAAATGAATATGTCAATCGAGAGTTAGTTTAGATTTCAAACCTTGGTGAAAACTGAAAATATTATCAATACAGGGGATAATATCATGTGTCACATGCAGGGAGAGTTGCTCAAATCTTAATGATGCGTCTGCAAATTTACGCTATAGTATCGATAAGATTATGACTAGGCTTCATCTTTAATTTTTATGAGCATTCCCGGTGAAGTTTTCCCGCCTCCAATAAAAAAACTCACGTTTTATGGGTTTTATTTACATAACCCTCAAAGGAGTGATATCCATTTGCACATCCTGAATTTCACCCAACTCTACGGATATAACGACCCGCAAAACACCAAACTCAGTTTAGAAGTTCAACCATCAGTTAAAGCATTATTTAGGCTCAAAAATTAAAGCACACGTTTAGTGAAATGCATCTCAACATCATTCAAAATTCACATCTACTCCAACACTCTTTAGTAAAACGTGGTGTATAACACAAGGTTTTACATCCTCCCGCTAAACACCCTTGCGGCGGTTTGCGGGGTACCCTGTATATGTACATTGAAAGTAAAAAAATAAATGCCTCAAGGAATAACGGCGCCGCTAGCCTCCCTCCCTTCAACCCTTTGCAAGGAGTGTAAACTCCTTTGGGATTCCCACAAAGGCAGGGTAGTGTGTGCCCGCTGGAAAGGGGTTCTGGGCTTGGGGATGAAACAGCAGGGGTAGGGTTTAGGCGCCAGAAAGTATTGTCGTGATCCACTCCGACGGCCTCTCTTGGAAAACTGGAGAGATTGAAAGCGAAATCCAGGGGACGCCGCGTGTGATTGCGGTTGAAGAGGAAAGAGGGCCTGGGACACAAAAAAAATACGAAAAGGGTTGAAGAAAAAGGGGGACCGGGAAGGGCTTTGGACGAGGGGGTAGAAGATAATGAACTGTGAGCCGTGAGTCCCCTGCACTTCGTAGCGCATATGCACACACACCACACACACACACACACTGGGATGGTGAAGATGAGATAGCCAGAGACACCACCCCGGTCGAAGAGTGCGTACGTGGTGACGAGAGAACACGAGAAAGAAAAGTCGGGTGAACGTGGTTTTGACGTGAATACCCTAGAAGGGGACGCAGGCGCACAAAAGAAGGCTGGAGAAATTGGAAACACCATCTGTATGAAGAAATTCTTGCCTGCCGCAAATACGACGAAAAACGAATGAAATAACGTACCTAGAAATTGCCAAACGAAAAAATCGGCCCGGACCGGGAATCGAACCACGAATCGCGGCAAGTCAAAGGTCCGTGGTTCAATTCACGGTCATGGCAGATTTTTGGCAGATTGTGGCAATTTCTACGTTAGGCATCAGTAATGCTGTACGTATGAAGTGTTATTGAACGAGTCAAGGGAAAAGACTGTAAAATTGTAGCAAAACCTGCGTTGTTACATAGCTTGGAAACCTAGCGCATGAAACAGGCCTCAAGAAAAGGAAGAAGTGAATGAGGGTGGTAAGGTTGATGGCAAGGGACAAAGTCAGGCATGAAACGTAGAGCATAAGAGCTAGAGTCAGCGAAATATTATAGAAAGCCGGTTAAAAATCTATAGGAACGTAATGCGAAGACCTGATGCTTACGTGCGTAAAGTGACATTGAATATGAATGTAGGAGGCATGAGATGCCGAGAGACAACTAAAACAAGGTGAAGGGACTTTTTATGAATGAACTTGTGAAGCAAAGGTCCTACGCAGGACGAGCCAATAGAGGAGAGTGAAGGAGACGTCAACAAAAGCTACCAAATATGAAAATGGGAAAAGCTGAGGAAGAAAAGGAAGACGCTATAAGTGCATGTAAATAGGGTCGATTTCTGAAATATTTAATTTACTGATTAAATGCATGGTTTCAGCAGAAAATATTATATCTTGAAAATCCTTTTCATGAAGCAGCCAGATTTAAACGAGATCCGCGGAACACTAAAATCGGTAGGATTGCACGTCGGACTTTTGAGACATTCTCCGAAAACATTTACTCTCACGCTAGAAAACAGTTACCAATCTCCACGGAACCTCACCCGCGCCCCACGCATGCGAAAATTCAAGATAATACTCACATTGTTGCCATATGCCCCTATGGAATGAGACCACAATCATTTCAACCATTTTATTGGCCGCGAAGTTACAGCGTTGAGTTTGATCGCCCTGCAAACGATTCTTTACTGTTTCCATTCTGCCACCCCCACGCGTCGGTCAGATTATTAAGATTCATTCACGTGGAAAAGGTACTTTTATGCCTTTTTTCGTTAAGAGTGGAGAAGGAGATATGCAAGCGGACACACCCTACCCAATCTCACCGCACCCCTCCCTGACAGCCATTCGCCAGACGCCGGTTCCCACTTTAAATTACGCGCTAGGTTAATTTCCCGTCGGCCACGCGCGGCAAGGATAAGTTTTCGCGCGCCGGGGAAATCAAGTAGTTTGCAGGAGGCCTGGCTGTAAATAAAGTTCCGTACCGAGTCGTCGGGCACCATCTCTTCCGGACGCCATAGCTGCTTTGCATACGTTAGGCCAATGCACATGTTTTTGTTTCTTTCTTCCGCAGTTGGAATTGAACTCTGGACGAAGAAGGCGAACGGCTCGGCATTGACACGAAAGTGGCAGAAAGAGGTTTTAAGTTCTTGATTCAAGACGGAGATTTGCGATGCGGAGTAAAGCTGCACTATTTGATTGGGTCGCGAGGGGCATTATGTTAGCCTTTTAAGGATGGTGCATAAAAAATCGGATGCTGCGATATGGAGTGAAAGAATAGGATGCAAGGGAAAACAAAAAAGTGTACTCATTGGAGAATAAATGAAAAGCCTGAGAGAATAACCGTCAAAGAAGCATAAATCGCGCTGTGACCAGCACTTGAAGAAAAAATAATGTTTGTCTCCACGCGTGTCACACGCAAGTGAAAGTGTGCTTAACGATGCTTTCCTGTCCGGCTCTCTTCCATAAATGGAACCCAATTAATGATCTATCAATATGCATTAAAAATCTACACAGATTGGGACTCGATGTAATTGGTTAGTAAAGGGAAAATCTGGTGGGACGGCTATGTTCATTGCTGAGTGGAGATGAAGATGCATTTAAAAACCACACTAAACTGAGTGGTTAATGACAAAAAACTCGATCATTTAAACGCGCAGTTTGGACAATTATCGTACGTGTTACACTGCCAATGAGGATACAAACACTTTTTTAATACATTCCGCTGATCATGGAATTCTGCAACTTCAATGCAAAAAAGTAGCCATAATTTCATGTGAAATCTTAGATTCACTTTATTGTAAGAAAAATTATGCATAGAGTAACATTTTTTAAATGAGGGTGTGCAAATTGATCCCTTGAATGACATATTTTCCCTAACGTATCCGATCTTGTTATTTCCTTTCATCTGTCGTAGCATCAGTTGCAATTTCTGCTCATTCACAATAGTGGTTTTGATCATGTGAAAGATAGGTTTACTTTTGGAAACAATTTACTTGAAAACCAAAATATATTAAACCCTTTATAAACATAAATAATGTAAATTTGGGGAATCCATATCACAGTGTAAGTGCTTAAATACTAACAAAGAGACTCCAAGAACTATAAATAAGCTACAACTTCGGGAATGAGGATTTATTTGTTATATTATAACCATATTTTAAGCAACTAAAACAGCGTTTAAATTGTCTAATTTCTTAAATTATACTGGCAACTAAATTAACAAGAGTTGAGTTTTCCTCGGTTGGTTCAATCAAATATTAAGAAAAACTTTTAAATCGCTTTAATTTAACAGTTTTCTTTTGGAGAGACCATGAATTTGACACTATGATCAAGTTTTTAATATCTCTGTATGAAATGTTTTGATAAATATGGAAAGAGTAATCAATTAGCAACGATTTATTGAATTAAGTAAGTAGTATGCAGTGCAATTTCAAGTTTATGAAAAGTAATCATTCCTTGAACAGTTGGCGGAATTTGACGAATTCAACAGTACCATAGCAATGTTTAATGTAATGCACGTATTAAATAAACGTAGGAAAAACGTTTTGACTTGAAGAATCTCCCAAATATTGATTAAGTCACAATGATATAAGATATCGTACAAAACAATCAGGAAGCGTTTACTTGTATAACCAAGCCACTCAGTCAATGAGGTAAATCCTTTATCTCCGTAAATGCGGCAATTATCCGGCGCAGTTTACAACTACCATTAGTGTATCAAATATAATTAAGGAATATAGTTCCCGCTTAATAAGTCAATAAGCATAGATTTTTCATTGATGCGCTTATAATTGTAAAATTCAGTTTTCTTTTCAAATTTAATTGGAAAGTTTGGAGGATAAGTCTTATTTTTTTAGGAAACCGGGACTAGCCACGGTAGTAACCTTTACGGAGTCACCCGCAAGTGCACATAAGTGCGATATTCCACAGGAGAAAAATCATTCGCCTTGACCAGGATTCGAACCCGGATCCCTCGATTTCGCGCCGAGTGCTTTAACCAGTCAAGCTACCGAGGCTAGCTAAGCTGATATAACCAGTTAAGCTGCCTCGGTAGCTTAACTGGTTAAAGCACTCGACGCGAAATCGAGGGATCCGGGTTCGAATCCCGTTCAAGGCGAATGATTTTTCTCCTGTGGAATATCGCAGGATATGTCTTGTTTTCAGGAAGTACTATGATTGATAGGGCTACACTGGAGCGTGCATGCTCTCACCGTAATGTGAGAACGAGCCACGGGAGCACAAGATAGACCACTGATCCTGCTAGTTTATACCTCCTTCTAACTTATATGAAACATGCCGCTAAATCAGGATGATTTTTTTTCTCGGCAACTCAATTAAAAACGACTGTAATCAATGATCCTTCGTGTTAGTCAAAGTAGCACAATAACTTTCCTTATGTAATCTGTAATAGGTCATGCTCATCTTAATTGAATATTTTAGATGGGTTTGAGCTATTCTCGAGCAACTTAATATAACAGAGAGCAGGATAGTAACTCTGCGTAAAGTAATATAATGTAGCATAGTTGTGAACATCTCGGCCGAAAAGCATGAAGTCATACTCAAACGGCTCGCTAAGTAACGTTACATTTAATCTTTTTATCAGCAATGATCTCGCAGTTACAGTCAACAACGCGAAAAAGGGAGGGGGAGAGAGATAAATCGTATTAGAAAATGGAAGAGTAGGTAATAGATATTCCAAGAAAAAAAGAATAGTTTCGAAATGAGTTCAAACGAAGTGCATCACATGAGATAGCAACACATTTTATGACATTATAGCTAGAAAGATAATAGAATAAGAAGTACAAAATTAAGAAGATTTATTGATTGGATTAAGGAGTGATACGTAATGTTTTTAAATAATGATGAAGATGAAATGGACAGAGGAAATCACCAATTAAGAAGCACAGGGAAGAGATGAAGAGTAAAGATGATATATTAAAACTGTAAGAATGTTTAAAGACAAACTTATTGATGACACATGACATGAACTGGTGAAATATGGCACAAAACAGACTTTTGAAAAATTGAGGGCGTAAAAATCAATGAGAATAATTACCGAGCAAAACCTTTCCTACCGCGTGCTAGTGTGGCAATGTTTTATTAATAATTGATTCCCTCCGAGCAACTCCGCTCTTATACCTAACCCGCAATGATATTCTGGCAATTAAATTGAAACCAATGTCGTTATAGTTTCAAAGAAAATTCTTTTTTAAGTAATCACCATTATTTTTGATTCGCTAAGTTGCCTTTTTAAATTACAAAAAATTGGAAAAATAATCACAGCATGCATAGAAAATTTAATTTTTAGTCTTATCTTTTGCCTTGACCCAAAAGTATTTATATCATAATCTTATTCGAATTAATGTTTTAGCGTGAATCATTAATAAATTATTTTGCGCCTCTTATCTCAAACACGGATATCTTTCTCCCAAAAATGCTTATTTAACCATGTATCGATGGAACACAAACTGTAAATTCATCACTCCTTCTATTTACTGTTGTTGTACGCATTATAATACAAATAACAAGAAGGAACAGTTTTCTTTAATGCATGTATTCATAAAAATGCATGCATTATTTTTTATATGTTACGATTTCGAAAACCAATATTTTAAATAATTCATGCAGTCGCATTAGGAGGTGTTGCTCTCTATTTAATCTCCTAATAATACAGAACCAGAATGTATACGTAAAACTTAACATAAAAAGTAGAGGTAGTGTCATTAGTACCATTGGTTATAGACTATTAAGTTTTAAAGGCAGTAATTTGGTGGTAAAGGAATGGAGGAGAGAAATTTGGTGCCAGAAATGGCAAATTCTAAACTAAATAAAGCAGAAGATCACCAGAGCTATTGT
Organism: Pyrrhosoma nymphula; assembly: GCA_963573305.1. Classification (NCBI taxonomy): domain Eukaryota; kingdom Metazoa; phylum Arthropoda; class Insecta; order Odonata; family Coenagrionidae; genus Pyrrhosoma; species Pyrrhosoma nymphula. The sequence continues at coordinate 102,714,172 of OY754337.1, read as the reverse complement.
CCGTACGGCATACGCAATACTGAGCTAAAAAACATCTTAACATCTAACTTTAGTCACTTGCCACTTCCGCGATTTGAATCTAAAGTCTGAATTGGAAATGATTCTTTTTCCTAAAAAAAGGTGACACAATGTTAAAAATATGGTCAATTATAATCAAATCCTATTTCTTATTCAGGAGAAAGAGTTAATAACATAATTTAAAAACCAATTCTTTTAGCAAATTTCAGCTTTATCGACTGTATTCATACTACGGTGATTGATGTTAAATCTGATTCATCTCTTCGCATCCAAATCTCTAAGTATGCTTCTCATTCCCATTTATGATAATTAAAAATGCTTTGAAGTGTGTACGTCACTCAAAGTCAATGTTACGCCACTTAAAAAACAGCACTGCAAGTTAAAAAAAATGAGAGGGAACAAGGCTTTATAGTCTCGCATGTTGAATGCTGTCGAAGTAGTTGATTTTTAAAATTCATATTTTATCACCGAATCGCCCTTTCCCGACAGGTAAATTTGGTATATGCACAGATAACTCGAAAATATCCCATATTTTTCAAAGAGAACATCGACGGATACGTTTTTACGTTGATTCAATTTCCTTAAGCCATGTTTTTTGCTCGATATTTTATAAATATTGGTGTTGATGCTCTCGAAAACCCCATTTAGGAAAAAAGCTTTCAAACAATGTTGTTTCCAGCGATGGGATCATCAAAAGCAGGTCAATGAAGTCTAAAGGCGCAAAATATCTCTCATACCAAATCTTTATCTGTCTATAAATCCCTGCCTAGCTTGATAAATTTTCGCAAAGGAATGGACAATTTTCAGCAAATAGGATTATCGGTATTCTCCGTCATATGTCATTCCAATAAGGCGCATGGTGTAAAAATTAACCCGCCTGGTACACATCGCTTGGAGAAGTTAAATAGGTTTGAATGGTACCATTCCGGATTAGGAAGTGAACGAACGGTGATTTCAGATGTTACGGAGGTGAAATGCGTAAGCGTCCCTCTGGTAAAGTTATGTTGACCAGTGAATCCGCTTCGTCATATCTTCTTTCGACATTTTCTTAAGGTAGCTGGAGCGGTAATTGTGAGTCATTGAGTGCACATATTAGTAATTTTTCAAATAATACAAAAACAAATCTGTGAGCACATTTATTTCAAGTGCACCTGTTTGTGCGTTGGAACGCATCATGCAATCAGTAATAATAAAGATAAATGAAATAAACTTTAAAAGTTTTTCATAAATTAAAGTTATTTATAAAATTAAAATTATTTTCTTTTTATGTCGAGAGTTTTCAACGTGGGTTCAAAATGTAGACAAACTTATGTAAACATAAGTTAATTTTAATATTGGACTCTGCGTGACGCCCTGCTATTTGTTAACAACGTTTATAATTATAATAAATGTATTATTTACCTTTCAGAAGAAAATATTTACAAACGCAATCGAATTATTACGAAATATATGTCGTGTCACAAGGATAAGTGTCGAAATAACATAGAATTGCCAAAAAACAAACCGGTATGATGCAATTTTTTCACTTTTATCTTTTTAAATAACTAACGAGGACACATTTACCAAGTGTCACGCAAATCTGTACATAAACAAAAATCGCTCGAGTCACCCTAATGTGCAGCGCAAGTAGGAAGTATACTAATCTCTGGCCGAGTGAAATATAAATAAAATATCGTTTTTATTTTGGAAAAGTAAAAATGATTAAGTCATTCATTAAGATTTAGAGATTGATACCTTGTTTGTCAGGTGGCAGAACCAGTTCAGCCATTTAAAAAACTTACATTTAATAAGCTGCATGAAGAGGATAGTAATTTCGGAAGAAATAAAAAGAGATAAATTACATGGGAAATTTAAGGAAAATAAGCTGGTGAGCCATGAATAGAGGTAAAAGTAATATAATTTCCCACAATTAGTGACGTTAAGATGATGATTGTCCAAAAGCCTACCATTCACGAGGTAGAATTCCTAAATGAATGAATGAAACCACGGCTAAAATATGGCCTCAAAATTTTCAATTTTATCTCGATATTATAACGTTTTGCCATATTCACATGCGTTTAATCAATTAAAAAAAGAGAAAAAAATGCATTTATCCTAAAAAATAACGCCTAAAATATGAAGTATATACAATTAAGTTTCACTTATTTGAAGTTTGCCTCCTAACGCAAACACATAAGGTAACTTAAACAATAACATGCACGTGCATATGAAACGCATTACATTGCATGTCAAAGTTGATACACCGATGAAGACATGTAAAAATAGTTTTAAATACAGTATGTACTCAATACAGCAAAAAAAATCTTCCAGAGTCAATTTAATCAATTATCTTTCGTATATACATTGTTTTGAAAAGAATTGAGCAATCCAGAATTTTTATTAAATTTTGAGTTATTAGTGTGTTTATATTTTATATCTTTTGAAATTTTTTTTATGAATATGACGTATACATTAATATTTAATGTTATACATAATATTGAGAATTTTTCACATGAGCAAATGTAAAATGTTTACCAGCGCATGGTTGTTAGCACAAGTTTCCCAAAGCAGACATATCCATATTCATATTCCACTTACGTATTTCATAAGTAGAATATCAGAAAGGGAATGAATACTGCAAAAAATATGTAACATACGTGTGCGTCTATTCCAATAAACAAACCAATCAAAATCTCAAACCTTCCTCCTCCTACCGCCAAATGCCCCAATCCTTTCACCGCATTGAAACTATAGTCCGCATATTTTTCTCACCTATGGTCACTCCCTTGTGAAAGGGCATGTATGTTGCGACGTTGCAAAAAAAACAGAGGTGAGAAAAAAAATGACTAACGCACGCGATATAAAAAAATGACATCCCTCCCTTGACGAGGACTAACTAAAGCGTCGATATACTGTGATCGGGTGGGGAGGAGGAAGTTCACTGCGCGGGGTGGATAGGCGTTCGGGAAACGTATTCCAAATGCACCGTGGTGGGGCGTGAGAAATTGGCCGGGAGTGTGGAGGGTAGGCACTAGTCCCTGATCAAAGGTTCGGTCGGTGATTGCGAAATGAGGGGATCGGTGCGGGAGATATAAAAAAGGATGGCTTTACCCCTCCAGGATAAGGGTATGGGTGTGTGAGCCAGTTAAGGGAATGGATGGCGGGGAAGGGATAGGGAAGGAAAACTAGGGGATTTAGGATTTGAAACAGGGGTGGGAGAGAAGGGCGCTGGATAGTTTGGGATGTGTCGGGTGGCGAGGTCACGGATGACGGAGAAAGGGGTGAAGGAGGAGGCAAGGGGACGCACAGAGGCTGTGTTAGCTGTGATGGATGGATATTGGGGTAAAAAACACCGTCACTTGAGCTACGGGGGGAGAGGCGAGAGGAGGGGTACAGATGGGGTGGGTAGATAGGGTTTAGGGGGTGCTGGTGGGGAATCGTCGCAGTTTGATTCGGTGGAGGGGTGAGGACGTTTTTGCGAAGGGTACGAGGAGTACCCTGGATGTTGGAGGAGAGGGGATGTTCCACTACATTTAGTCAAACCCTGGTTACGAACACATTCACACTCTCGCGTTGGTACCCTTTTGCTGCGAACTCCTCCCCTCCCCCATATCCTCCCCCTTCCCTCCCTCACAGGGTCAAAACTCCTTCCCCATACCCCCACACCCTTCCAGTCTCTCACTTGCATAGACCCTAATTTGCCCATAGTCTCCCAAAGGGACCGACTCCTCTACACCCCGTCCCAGCAGATCAAAGGATGACCAGAACCCACATCAGAATTACCTCTCTCAACCTCTCACCCTCCCTCCCTACCTCTCAGTCTTACCCCATCTCATCCCACCCCCACCATCTATTCCCTTCCCCCAATCACGCAAACTCGGCCAGCTCTCCGGTTTCTCCGCCCTCTCCTCTCCCTCTATCCCACCCTATCGCCAGGTAAGAAACCACCAAAACACCCCTCCACCTACCTGCTTCTTCTTCATCTCTCTCTCTCTCTGCCTCACAAACACTTTCGCAGGAAATACGTGAAATTGGGCGGAAGAGGTGGGTTGAATTTTGAGACCCAAATCCACGCTGCCCGGCTGGTTGTACTTCGGGTTGAAGGAGAATGTGTGACTGTTATAGTGTGGTGGAAGGTATGAAAGTTTCAAATTCACAGTTTCAAATACCAACCAAATGATGCAATGGAAGCTAAAATGGATTTAGATGAATTCAAAGTTATTATAATAAAAATCGATCATATATAAATAAAAATAATATGGTAAATGTTTTAGTATCAATATCATCGTAGTAGTGTATTTTAAGCCAGGGAGGAGGAGGAAAACGAGAAGGAGCAGCAATCCCAGATTAAAATACAAACATTTCACGTATGCGTTGCACATGTGAATTTATTATAACCCTGGCACGTTTCAATGCAGAAAACTACATCCTCATAGGTGCAAGTGAAAATGTTAACGAATAACCGTCATCGTCAAGATATATCATTCATAACTAAGAAAGAATTGAATGAGCAGTTGACGATATTGACTATTTTTTTTATCAATAACGTAGCAGCAATATGCTAATAGTATAGGAATATACATAGTTGAGGATGTGAATATCGAAGTGTACAGGGTGCATCAAGAAATAGCATGCATATAGCTTTCAATTTCATCACTTGTATTTTAATTATCGACAATGCTGTTCAATATATCTCTTTAAAGGGTCAGTTATTATGATTGCGCAACATTTGACAGTAGTTTCTACACCCTAAAAACATCTTTGATTGTCTTCAGCAAGAGAATATCGTTCTAGATATTGTTCAGGTAACTTTTTCCTTGCCCAATGTTCCGAATAATGCATTTTTATTGAAATATATATAATAAATCAATATATCCATATATCAATCTATAGCATTTAGAAAATCCATCCCAGCAATCCATCAATATGCAGCATTTAGAAAATTCCAAGTTATATTAGATAATTATTGACAAGCATAATGTCTTTAGATCTTATTCATATTGATTGTTAAATGTTTCATCATAGCTTTTAACACATAATAGCTCTCTTAAATATTACACTGTTTTTATAGGAATATTATCCAGCATATTGCAAAGAACCAGGTGGTGAGAGACGCAAAATCGTCGACACTTGGGACAGCATGTCACAGGAGAACGAAAAATGAAATAATACGAATTATTTGGCATTTAGAAGCTTAAAAATTGTACATAATCCCTCTTAATGAAATGGTAAGGGAGCTTGAGCATGCCAGGATGGACATTAGTTTTGGCTAAGTGTAGTGGTAATGGAGTTTTGAGAAGTGCTAATGGTAAAAGAAAGGGGATGAGGATAGAAATGAGTGATTTATGAGAGAAGGTGGAATTGATACTCCAGTTGTGAGGGGGTATGACATGAGCGATTTTTTAGGTTTACGCAAGTAGAATTAATGGATGAGGGTGGAATAATAATGTAGGTTTATGTTAGTGGAATAGATCGTGTTTAAAGAAGAGGTAGGCCGAGAAAGTCATGGGTGAGGGTGATGAAAGAGACTCTAAAGAGAAGGATTATTATGTGTCTTATCAACTGGTGAGCGCACATGAAGAAAAGCATGAGTGTAAGAGGCATGCAAGGGTGGGGTAGACTAGAAGAGTTACCAAAACAGCCAGTTCTCTCAGTCTAACACCAATAATTTAGACCTTTTGACTGTATCTACTTCGAAAGTGAACGGAGTAATGAGTGTGTTAATGTGTATGTCAATAATCATGACAGTCCGATAATTTATCAGGATTGGAATTTATGATGTTAATTTTTATCTTAATTATCTCACTACATAGTTGATCAACTTAAATCTATTTTTTAAACAATAATGAAGACCTGGCGTAGATACAACCTCATATCCAATGGCTCTTGGACGAAGCACTATAGATGTTTATTTGCGTGAAGTTTTGCCCTGTTTTCCTGGGTGCTTAATAGAGGGGACATATTGCTAGGGCAGCCTGAAAGTATCAATTTAAACAGAAAATGTTTTCTAGGCCTAACATTAAAAACTAAGCTCTTTCGGCTATGCCTACCGTGAAAGGGGAAGACATGTTGAGTGAGTTAGTAAAGAAACATGGTGGTACAGGAATTTCACGAGATTGGGACTCAAAGTGCGTTTTTATCTTTATCATCTCAATACCTAATTGGTAAATTATCTCTAATTTTAAAGAATAGTTAAGAAATGGCGTTGTCGTCATCGTCATGTCCAATAGCTCTAGGACACATGTTCGAGATGCGGGAGTTATGTTTGTGCAAATGCTCGTATAGCTTTCCCAGTGGCTTTATAGCGGTGAATTTGTGTGAGGAAGAGGATCAGGGAGGGTTCAGTTGTGCAAACGTTGAACGGGAGAGGTCAGAAGGTGAAAGGAGAGGATCTCGACGCGAGGCCGTTTACCAATTCCTTTTCCGCGGAGGACGAGGGAACCTGGGTCAGGCGGTTACATTGGCACAGCATACGAGGCCGGACGACACATGCGTGATAACGCATTTGGGGTCTCGTCAAACAGAAGTGGGGCCCTGTGCGTTAAATCGAAGTTTGCCCGATCAAGTGATGTCCGATACCACACTGAAAAATTCGATTCGCTAACATAGGCAATTCCTCTCGTGTCATGAGATGATCGAAGTGAGTTGTTGAAAGCATCGTCTTCGAAAGTTTTTTAAGCACGAGGAGAGCGAAATGAGTTTGACTTGGATTGATATAATATTCAAAAGTGAAAGCATGTGGATATTTTGAATACCTCATAATACATTTTCTAAACATTTTGTTGCTAATGGTTGATTAAAACTATTTAAAAATTCACAACTTTCTAAAATACGGCGATGAAATATGTTAACATTACCACGAGAAAAAAAGGCCTGGGGGAAGAGCATTTCATCCAATCCTGTAACCTCCAAAATTGCCACGGGAATTAGAAAGCCTAGATAGTCTGCATATTGGCCAAGCAAGTCGTCCGTTGGCAGACAAGCCGCCGGCAAGTCCATGGTTCGATTTCTTTCTTCATAATGTCTGAATGAAAGTGCTTTGAATAACACAATCTCCATGGATTTTATGCTCCTGTCTTCGCGTAGCCACAACTGCATTTACCTCTGGCCGTGAAATAAATTAAAAGACAGGGGATATGCCTTAAAATATTTTGAAATTTCAAACCACCGCCAAAGTGTGTAATCAAACGTTTAGTTTCATTTATTAAGCCTTACCTAACCCTAACAGAGCGTAATAGATGCATATTAGGAAATGAGATTTATATCAAAAGCATGTTTGCTGACTACGAAAACATAGCACTTAGCTCCCCGATCACCTCTTACCTAGGTGCTTAACCCAAATAGGAGCCCAAAATTTTCCAGTCAGCAGTGAAATACACCTCTACCAGGGATAACAAGCGGTCATCATTTGTCTCAATCAAACTTGAGTTAAATCTTCCATCCTCCAATTGCTGCAAACACAGATATAAAGCACTGTAGTAGCTGCGTTTGCTTGGTGATGAAAACCCAATTCATTGTAGAAATATCTACCACATGGACGAATGCAGTCATGAAAAGAAGGTAGAAAAATATTTTCCAGCATGACTTACTATGCATTATCTTGAAATACTAAAGAAAAATAATGAATAGGTCTAATAATATTAATTTTTCGCATCACAGGTTCGGATCTACATTTCTCAATCATCTAGATCAAATTTCACGTAAATACCAGATCCTAAATTCAATTCTTTTTACAGCAAAGAAGAATAACCACATGTCTTTTAATTTCATTATATAATTGCATTTATCACTGAATTTTTTTTATTTCACGTGCAAAATCTGTGAATATAAAAGTCTTTCACTGAGATTTGAATCCTGGCAACTAAGGGACGCCACCCACTAGGACCGGTGTCGTGCTCGGCAGCGGAGGAGGCAAGGCCTCTGTGGTCGTCATCACACGGTATCCTTGAACAACATCGTCATCAGAGTAAACTAGTAATAGGAGGGAGAAGAAGAAGAAAAAGAGGAGGAAAGAAGCGGTAAAAATAGAAACTTGGAACGTGGGCCTTGAGAAGCTTGAGAATATTAAACAGGAAATGGAGAAAGGGAAAATAGATGCTTTGGGACTGTGCGAGTTGAGATGGAAGGATAGTGGGGACTATTGGAGTGATAGTTACAGAGTAATCTAAAGTGGGTGAGATTAGAGTCAACGTGGCGTGGCTATGGTACTGAATAGTTAAATGGTAGAAATAAAAGCACGCCAAACAAATTTCGTACTGGTCCAGGTACACATGCCTGCAAGCAACCATAGGGTAGGAGAGGTGGGAGAGGTGTACGAGCATGTAGAAGAAATAATTTGAGGAGTCCCGGAAAAGAAAAACCTGATGGGCGACTGAAATGCAGTGGTGGAGGTTGGGAGGGACGGATTTGAAGTTGGAGGGTATGGGCTACAGACAAGAAATTATCACGATAAGAATGCCGTTGAATTTTATAGAAGAAATAAATTAGTAGTGAAAAACACTTGGTTTCAACATCACCCCAGGCGTGGAAGCATGGAAGGCTACAAAAGGCTTTGCAAAGGTCGGAAAATGAAGAGGAGGAATCTTGAAGCATTGAAAGGGTTGAAAAGGAGGGAATACCAAGAGCTAGTGGAAAAAACATAGGTGAAGCAAAGATGATGGGAAAAACAGAGAGAAGATGGGAGATTATAAAACAGGCATCGAAGGAGAGGCAGAGGAAACAATAGGAACGGTGGAAAAAAGAAGAGGGTTAAGAAGCAGTGGGTAACGGAAGACATTATTAGGAAAATAGGGGAGAGAAGGATATGGAAAAATGTCAACAGCGACGTAGGCAAGAGGAAGTACAGGGAATTGAATAACAAACTCCGGCGAATGACCAATCGGGCAAAAGAAAACTGGTAGAAGGGACAATGCGAGGAAATGGAATAGCTGCAGGAGGAGGTGGAAGTGGGCGCTTTGTACGCCAAGGTGAAAATGTTATCGGGTGGTAAGAGAGCGCAAACGATACCAAAGGTTAAAGATAAAACAGGGAAGATATTGATCGTACAGGAAGATATCTTTCTTTCTTATTTGCATGACTTTCATTTTCATGGACATTTTCATGATTCTTTGCATGAAGTAGCATCTCGTAGTATTCATAAATTTACAGTATCAGTAATATTAACCACTAGATGTGTCTATAGCATTTCTCTGCATGTTTGTTTGTTCTTTTACGTATCACTCTCCCAGTTTCCGGTTGGACTGCGTACTGTTCTCCTGACTGTTTTTGGCCTGCGCCTAGCGCCAGGGGGAGCGTGCAAGGTTTTGATTTGTTCTGGGACGAGTGCTGCATGACTGGTGTGGAATCACCCCGTGCCACACACCCTAGTGGTGGCTTGCACGGTACATCGTAGATGTAGATGTAGATATCCAAGAAAAGTGGAGAGAATACGTAGAGGACCTAAATGATAGTGAGAAGAGACCTGTGAACCTAGATATAGAGGATGAAAGAACAATAAGGATAACCTCGGACCGAAGTTACTTGACAGTGAAATAGAAAGGGCACTAAGGGAGATGAAGGGTAGAAAAAACATGCAAACCATTAACCTACCTTCGGATTTCCTGAAGAATCTAGGCGGTATAGTGAGACGATCCTATTTCAAACTTATAAGTAGGATCAACGATGAAGGAATATGGCCGGGGGATTTCGTGAAAACAGTATAAATACATATCCTGAAGAAGAATACGTCAGAATGCGAGGAGTATAGAAAAATTAGTTTAATTTCGCACCCGAAAAATGTTTTGCTTTGAATATTGAAAAGTATATTAGAGAGTAGAGCAAATTACTCTTTTGGTGATAAACAGTTTGAGTTCAGGGAGGAGAGTGCAACTTTAAACAAGATTTCGGTAATGAGGACACTTAAAGATAAAAACATAGAGTATAATCAGAATGCTTTTGCTTGCTTTGTGGAGTAAACTGGGAGAAACGAATGCAGATACTGGGGAAAATAGGAATAGATTGGCGAGATAGAAGACTCATCCGAAACTTATATATGACTCAGAGGGCCCAAGTAAGGGTGCTAACAGTGAATCAGGGTGCGCAGTAATAGGTCGTAGTGTAAGGCAAGGTTGCCTGTTGTCGCCTTTGCCTTTTAAAGTCTATGCAGAGGAAATGGCATGAGAGGTATGGGAAGAGCTAGATGTGGGAGTCAAAGCATTAGGCCAGCTAATAAAATAGGTTAGATTCGCGGACAACCAGGCGTTGGTCAGTCAATCATTGAAGGGATTGCAAGCATTAGTAGATGCATAGGAAAAGCAGTATGAGAAATACAGAATGAAGATTTTTCATATTAAAACAAAAGTAATTAAATTCATTATGGCCAAGAAAGAGATCCTGGTCATAAAAGTAGGAGGAAACAAACTGGAGCAAGAAGAACAATTTAATTACTTGCGTTGTACGCACGAAGAAGATGAGCATAATGGCAAGGACATCAGGAGAAGAATAGCGCTAGCGAGGGAAGTGTGCTATAATAGAAGGGAGCTGATGATGGGGACCATAAGTAAGGATGTAAAGATGAGGGTGGTGAAGAGCTAGATATGGAGTGTGGTGTAATATGGGGCAAAAACGTGGTCTCTGAGAAGGTGCGTCGGACAGAAAGGAAGACAAATGAGGAAGTTCTAGACTTATTTGATAATGAGATGGAACTTCTGATTGTTATTAGGGGAACGCAGGGTAGGTGGCTGGAAGCGGTAATGAGGGGCGATAGTTTCCTGAAGGACGTGATAGACGGAAGAATGTTAGGCAAGCGTGGAAGGGGAAGAGAGAGAATAGGTTTTATGGACGGGATGAAGTAAGGTAGGAGACGCTGAGATGACGAAATAAATATTAGGGGTAGATAGGGAACTTCACGTGTAAGAGTATGGTGGATTTTCTCTGGCAACCTACCTTAAACTGGTAGATTACTCATATGATGGTGATGATTGTTCGATAAATTAAACGTTTTTGTTTACTTTTATTTGCATCCAAATTTTCCATCAATAAGAAACTGATGCCACCTGTTTCATACGTGACTGAATACAAACTGTAATAGAAATAAACATTTCTGTTAATAGCAGGGACCTGTTGTACTGTAACCCCCATTTTCTATTCAAAGCGTAAAAGCGTTAGCATTAAATTGGAAGAGCTGATACTTTAATCAAATTGTGAAAGTTGTTTGTACAGCTGGCGGGAGGAGACCGCGTGAAGGAAATGATGACTGACAATTGGAACTTCAATTACAATTTCGATGTGAAAATGCGCATATCCTCCATCATTTTCACTTTGCAAAGGTAAAAGTGAAAGTGCAGGGTGCGTACGCAAATCAATGACCCTGGGAGAGGGAAAGGGAGCGTGGCAGCTGGATAGAACTAGCGTGGTGTCCCTGTCGAGGTGTTGACATTTCAACTACCTACGCACCGCGCCGCATGGCGTACTCCGGAACACGTGGGAAGAGGCGCGAACCTACGTCGTCGTGACGTCACATTGATGCTGCACCTTGCAACTCTTCCCTACTACTCAATAGCTTTCTCCGCAACGCTGTAGCAGACAAGCCTCAATTACTATAGCGTTGATCCCAATACTATTATATGGAAATACAGCGATGGTGTAAGGTATTATTTTGCTATTGAAGGATATTTGATATAATCAGCAGAATTTAATGGAAATGAATTCGATCTAATATCCTTAACGATGACTTTGTTAAGGGAAGAGGAGAATGGGACGCAAACGTTCGATTCGGGTGTGAAGGGCAATGGAGATAGTGTGGTGGAAAGAAAGAAAAACAAACTAGGAAGTGTCTGGTGTTGTTTGTGAAGAAACTTCTAGGTGAGATAACAAAGAGGGAGCAAAGGTGTTTGGAAGAGGTAATGAGAGACAAGGAGTTCCAGAAAGTCGTATTCATGGGAAGGATGTTGGGTAAGCGGGGAAGGGCAAGGAAGAGAATAGGTTTTATGGAAGGAATGAAGAAGTTTAGGACGTATTCTGACAGAAACGTAGACGTTGACATTGTTATAAGACATTGTGCAGAAAGATAGGGGTCGGCACCCGTAAAAATCTAGAATTGTACTCTTTTCAATTGTAATCTTCAATAACTGTTAATTTATAATAACCGTAATGGCATTGGCATAGAATCTGTGCTGCCTTATGCCCTTGGAGGCATCAAGTTCGCTGTGGAGACCGATAGGTGAAAAAATTGGTAGAATTGTTTCATGTTAGTGAAGTGTGTTCTGGATTTCCACTGAGTAAAATCGCATTTCTAACGACGCGTTTCGATGAGCGAGTCGTCTTCCATTGTTATCAGGGCATGACGACGTTTCATCAACACGTCAGCAGAAATGTAGATTGACCCGGTGAAGAACCCGAACAGACTTCACTAGTAGCATACCCAGGAAAAGCATCATATCATTCTTCAGAATTGTTTCATTTCCACCACCGGGTCTGCGCCTGTAAATATCTACATGATGTTTACTCTCTTTCAATTTAGCCTACGTCAACCTGTAGCTAACTTCATCAATAATAATAGCCATTCCTAAAAATCAAAGTATAAACACATACCAATCGTTTTCACTGCTTGCCATACGCAAGTACGCTATTCCTTGGCCCTTTTTTTCTTATTCATAGAATAATATGCAACAATTTCAAAGCAATGCACGGGATAGGGTTTTACTGTTGGGCAAGATTAATAGTTTCCTATCCGTCGGGGTTGGACAGAGCTCCAATTCCAGCAGAGGCAGAGGATATTCAGCAGAATTAGGTGATAAATGGTGAGCACTTCAAGTACAGTGCTCCGTCCTTCGGAAGGGATGTAAGGCTGTGGAGCCCTTGGAGGTTTCCCTTAAAGAAAATACGTGACGACAGCAGGTGTCTCCCCATTCTCCCTCTTTCCCCGATACACTAATATATTCTCTAGAGAATATAAAAAAATGTTGGTGATCTTATTATATTATACTTAGGGACATAACAATTTCACGAAACATTTTTCGCGACCGGATTCACGAAATAAGCGACCGTTTGAATTTCCCGTAAACTTAACGGGATTTTCTTTTAAATCCGATTTTATTTTACGAAATTAGAGATATATTTCAAATTTTTCAAATTGTCTTATTATATTATAAATTCCGAATATTTCATAAGCTCTAATTTTATGCTTTTAAATAGCATAAAGTATTTTATTGCTTCTGATAATTACTATACGATACTTATACAATGGTAATTGTGTTGCTTATTATAATTGCTTTATTGCTGGCTAATAATATATCTGTATTGTCCGCTAGTAGACGTAAAATTCGTCATGAATGAGCGTTCGGTTTTATATTGATGGGTAACACCATTAAGTAATCTCTGTGGTAATACTGATAAATGATGTCATTATATTTATCAAAGTGAATTTAATTTTAATGAAAATGACATTATATTTTAGTGTGCTTTGTAAAAAAAGTAAATGGAGAATCATGTGAGAACAAATATGAATAATGATCGATCAAATTCATATATTGCAATTAGTGCAATAGAATTTAATTTTGATTGCATTTAAATTTGAAATCTGTGTAAAATTACCGTAGTCTTTTCAAATAACAGGAAACCATATGTAATTGTTGATAAAGGTTGAGATTAATCATAGTCACAATTTAGCTATGTATTACACGGTTATTAACTACCGAAATCTACTAATTTTATATACCATTATTGAATTCATTTGCTTTTATTACATATTTATTTCACCACTTTCAATAATTTTAAACACCGAAATCCATTAATATTATTTACCACTATTTAGTGTCCCTAACTATACTATATCATAGCATGGAAATAAGCAACAATTAAGTTAATAGTACTAGCTTTCCCACGCGTGTTACGGAACAGGAAATGTCAGCATCAACATTTCTGGTGGTTTAAGTCTTGATACAAGCAACAACACTGAAAAAACATCATTATTTATAGTAGGTACTCATAGCAGTAATTCAAAGAGAAGTTATCAAAACCTTACATAATAAGGTAAATTTACTTATTCCGAAACCTCATTTATTTTCCTGCGTTGCCACTTCATAACAATAAATTAAACTTGAGAAAACTAACGAAACTATATTTTTCAGAATGGAAAAGGTTACGTAAATTATAAAAGTAAGAGGGCGTGCGGAATGCAAAAGAGGGAGTTTAGTTATTTGGGTAGTGATCAGAAAAAAGAATTTCATAGGTGAAACAGGCGTTTGATAAGCAGAAATGGACAAATAACAGTGACTCCATGGTAGGATGTCAAGTAAAGCCACTGGATTTTGTCAGTGGTTCTGCCATTTGCGCAATAGAGTCCTTGAGGCTAGATACTTGATACCAGTGATGTTAAGAATAAAGATATGGTTACAGCCGCATTGTAGGGGAGTATAATGGACAGGCAGAAAAGAAGATGATAAGGATTATGATTTACGGACGAAATATATATTTAATTACCTGCTGCTCGAGCCTGCAAGCCACCGCTAGATCAAGAGGCAGAGGATATTTGAACAACAGTCATGATGGCGACAGCAAATCGAGCAAAGGAATTGGGAGGGAAAGGGGTGGAAAAGTAAGATGCATTTCCACGGATGTGTGTATCGCTGTGTTTTGTTTTTTTTTCATGAATAGAGCGAGGGAAGAGGGAAGAGCTGAACCAAATCTTTCACAAAACCGTAAATCTGTTACACAATGTAAATCTCTCATGATGTTGCTTCTGGCTGTCCTGAAGATGCAGCAAGAAGGTGAAATAATTTCCCCGTGTGATCCAGTAAATATTGAGGTCTAAATTTTTTGGTGGCGTTACCCATACATGTGACCTCCCAGCCTGAGAGATAATAGGTATGATGAGTTCAAGAAAGACATCGCTAATGCTCCTGTGGGGATTGAAGAGCGGGTGGATGAATTTTACATCCCTATGACCTTACCGTAATTGTGATTCTTCCTGAAATGATAAATAATATGCAGAGTCGATACAAGACAAGCAAATTTGAGGCAAGGTCTTCTGAGTGTGGGCGTTGCGCACAAAGTGACGCAATACAGGCACAGAGGAGGTCGGCAGGGGTCAGGGTGGTGTGGAATGGAATGACGGAGGGGCAGGCGAGATACGTAGGAGTGGCGGAGAGGGAAAGGTCTCAGGGCCGACATCGGGGTGAGCATGTGCGCTGCACGGAGTCCAACTGTGTTCCCACCCTACGAAGCGGCCGCCTCCGTGTTTTCCTTGGCTGCCCCTCTGACAACACGCCGCCGAGTTTACCCTAGCGTCCGGGGAACAAAGTGTCGACAGGGAAGGCGGCAGATGTCATCTCAATATCGGTTGTTGATGTCGCGTGTCGCTTCCTCGCAAACTCCATCCACGAACCCAGCCCCCTTCAAAACCCTCATTTTCCACTACCTCTCTGTTCTTTCCCTTACCCTTCCCCAACACACCCACACGGGAACATTGGCCCGTTTTCTAGTCAGTCATCTCAAAAAGACCCGAGTTTTTTCTCCCGGGACCAACGTTGGAAACTGTGGGCATTATTTAATTAAAGACTTTTCAGCGGAGAGCGGATCCCGACCACACTTTCAGTTGATTACGCGCAAATGAACGGACCGCGACGGATCAATAATTTACACTTTCACCCCGGCGGTAACGAGCCCACATTAATTTCTTTTTCGTTCCGTCCGCTTAATTATGCCTGGGTGACTTCATTACGCGATTTGCAAGATTGGAAGGGAAAACGATGCCCGGGCGAATCAACCGACTCACCTTTGCCCTTTCTGGACTTTCTAAGTTTGTTGTTTTATTCCGGGGAAATGCCACTCCACAAAGAGGTTTCAAAGGAAGTAAGCGTTGCCCAAGAGGAATGGTGATTACAGTATTTAGGTCCTGGGAGCTTAAGTAATTAGTTGTACCCTAGGTCGATAATAGTATAAGGAGCTTCTTTAGAGTCCCACTAATGCATATAGTAGCCATTGGAAATATCTTGTTAATTATTTAATATATTTTCCAACAGCAGAACATACCTGCATTGGAAATTATCGGTAATCTAATGGAGGAAAATGGAAAGCCGTCATCAAAGATTGTGCGAGCCTAATCCAGTAATTGAAGCTAAGGCTACCAGTTATGATCTTGGTATTATTTTGATGCTTTAGAATTGTGTTAAATAATGTGACATACAAACGAAAAATGGTCTGAACCAAAAGGTTCTGACAAAGGGAGGTTTTGGAAATAACTCTGTAATCTATATTAAACACGAGCTGAGGCACGGATCTATATAAAATATGTAATTGAAAGTATAACTAATGCTGGAGCAGATACGGGAATGTTCAGAAGTTGAAGAAAATATGCAAGATGGTTAACATCGAAGGGAATATGAAGGGTTTTTTATTTAGATAAAATCCATGGCGCTTTGTTTCCTGATATTCCATTCGGAATCCCTATTACGCTGGTGATTTGTGAATTAAAATGCTTTTAAATAGAAGGAAATGGATAGTTTATGGTGCCTGTGGTGGATGTGCCTATTATAGAAGTCAGTGACAACATTTAAGTTTTTTAGAACCTTCCTGAGCCACTGCTCTCAAGCCTACATGATCTATTTTTCGACGTTGCTGATAATGATAGTGGATGATCAGAAAAGTCTAAGGGAAACAATATTATATAAAAATGGACTACAATAATTAGGTAATTGAAGAAAAAGAGAAGGTTAGCGGACGAGATGAGTACCGTAAATTTATTCTCCTTTATCCAATTTTCACAAGTCGGCTAGCGATTTTAATCTATTGCTGAGCCTTAAGAGATAGAAGTCTGTTGCAACCAAATCTGCATCCTTAATAACCACTCTGGTAATAAAAATGAGAAAATAATATTAAAGGGGTTGAGATGATTGAACTATGATACATGATATGTGCGTAATATAGAATAAAATAAATGTATGTTCCTAAAAACCCTCCATAAAAGCTAAAATTGAAATTATTAAAACCTATGAAAAGTGTTCAGATTTATATGCCTATAAGCTGCTCTTTTACATAGAACCTCATCTTTTGTATTTACAAGTTATCTGGAATGCAATATTTATGTCGGTCCCATCCAATTTTTTCGGTCCAATGCAAGATTTATGTCAGTCCATGAAATTTAAAATGCTTACAATTCAGACCCGAAGATAATGAGGATTGATCAAGTGTAATCTTAAGTTTTAGTAATTAAAGTAAAAAAATGACATAAGGAATACAGAAGAGAAAGGGGCCAAATAGTAAAAAAGGAAAACTAGAGTATAGGATATCACAGTTGTTCCTTTTGCATGTGCAATGCCATATCCTCTGAAAGAGATGCGTTACAAATTGCAAGCTAAAAAGTACGAAGAGAGAGTATACATTTATCACATTTAGAGCGTCCAATTAAGCTTATGGTTACTCTAATGGATATACTAACTTGAACCAAAAAATCATCTGAAACAGAAAATTAATGAAGGCCAGTGTTGAATAATGATTCATGTCAGAAATATGTGGTTTCCCAATTCGTCTAGCTTTAGGAAAATTGCTAAGTGGAAATAAGTTCCTAAGAACACCGCTTTTTTACATAAAATGTAAAGGATAATTTGAGAGAGATAGCCATGTAAGGTGGATGATTTTTTACAAAAAGAGGCTTCAGCTTCAGTTGTCAAGACGCAATCTATTCTCTTCTCGAATACTCTCCTCTTTAAGTTATGATTTTCACCAACTAACCTCTTGCTAAGCCTTAATGCATTCTCAGTATTCCGTCTACAGGGATGACCTCTAAAAAACACTCTCTAAATAATAAATGCGATAGGACATAACTCGTTCCATTGCATCTAGTAATGTCTTTTCCCCAAGGGCAGTTTGTCCTCTGAAAATAAGACTTGGAAGTCATTAATAAGTACTAGAATAGCACATGAGGTAAGCATTTTCGTTTCCATAACGATATCCACCTCCCCAGACGCTCAAATTACATTAAGATGAGTGCAAATAAAATCCTTCTCAATTGTGATTCATTCTGGAGTCTCCAATTCATCGAATTATCGCCTCGAAATTTTTGAATTATGACGCTATCAATCATTCATCATCCCCACTCTTCCCCTAGGCAACCTAATCGAGAGTGCCCTGCTAATTCAGAACCCGGCAACGGAGGCAGAAGATTCCTTGTGATAGTGATGCTCGGTAAAAAAAAGGTGGCAGCAGTTAACATATTCGGACGGTGAATCATTCCCGAATCTCCAAATTGGCTTTTTCGGGATGAGAGTCGTAACACCTCACATCCACCCCACCACGTCCCTAGGGAAAAGGCCCTCCTGATGTCCCTTGTGGTACAAACACAGCCCCCATCTCCCTGCTCTTCTCTGGAAGGTTTTTTTGCATGTGAGAAGGGGAAGGATTGCGTTACTAGGCGAGAGATAGGCCTTGAATGGCCGCCTGGCTCACGGGAGAGGGTTTCCCTGGGTTGGGGTAACTGAACCAGTGAAAGGGGGTGGGGGTGTAAGAGGGGGTGTTCGAAGGGGTACAGGAACCAATGGATGGGGGGGGGACGAACATCAGGGTCTGGGAGGGGTCTAGACGGTTGCTTGTAGAGTGGGAATTGTTACGGAGAGGAGAGCAGTAACCATCACACGGCGACGCAAATGTAAATGAGGAGGTCCCTGAACCGAGACAAAAAATGCCCGAGAAAAGAACAGGGACAGACAGACGGTGGTTAATGCAGTTTGATAAATTAGATGGATGAGTACTTAGCCCTATATTTTCCCCTGCCCTTCGCATGGAATTGGGGGCGGGAGTCAGTCAAATAGGTGGGAACGGACGAAGGGGAGGGTTGAATGGGGCAGGAGGATGGGGGAGTATCGCTTGCTGCATTCGTCCGACTGGTATCGGGCAAGAATTGCAAAGGGGATAAAGCCGTAATTTGGTTAAATAAGGGGAGATATCTGAGAGCCCTAACCAAATGACTCGAAGGGTATGAGTCGGATGAATCAGCAGCTCACTTTATGAGGGAGATGGCTTTAAGGGTGTAATTCACACGGGGTTAGGAGGGTTGGGTAGGACAGAAGGGGGAGGTAGGGTTGAGAGGCATTAAGGTAAGCTGTGATGCTGGATGGATTAAGGGGGAATATATAGCAACAGTGACAATGGATGCAGTTCGTACTTATTGCTTATGGGTGGGATGGGAACCTCTGGGCCGGCACTGGAAGGAAGCAACGTCACATGAAAAATTGCTTTTTGATTCGCGTCACCTCCACTTCCATTATCGGTTTGAGAGCGACATATGTCGGGGACAGATTAAATTTTCGTCGAATGGCCGAAATATATTATTCATTTTTTTATATGGAAATAAACAAATCATAGGAGATGCGGAGACCTAGGCGTGAAGTTTTTCCCTCAAAATTATCCCTTTGTACGTATTTATTGTATGTATCTATGTTGAATGTTCAGACCCGAGTTTCGGTGTTATGTCCCTCCCCTTCAAGAAGCATCTTTCAAGATAGTGGCAAAAGTTGTCTATGGAGAATATTTCTTTAACTTAGCACACCAACCAACGAACAATTTCAGCCCTGGGAACAGCATGGTCGCATGGCCAATTCTTTCGCACCATGTGCGCCGTCGATTATGGTGGTCAACGCACATGACAACTACCATTTACGAATGAATACGCAATGTCTGTGTACGGCCTTATTTATGGATAGAGCCAAGGTTACGTTCTGATGTAAAACCCCAAACTCTAGCAGCAACTAAGGCCGTAACCACACTTTTCTCAGCCCTCAGTCAGCATCAATACCCTGTAGTTTGCAATTTTTGTTTCTGGCCTTTCCTTTAGCCGGTTCTCGGGAGTTAATACTTTTCCACAACTCCGATAGAACTTGGCCAGAAAACCGATAAAACTGCCCTTTGAACCAATCAACATCCACGAAGAGAAATAATCGTACCGACTAGGTAGGTACTCGAATGGTATCTCATTGAAAGTGTTGATAATTATAGAGATCCAAAGTTTCGTTGCAAGCACTGCTCCAAAACATTCCCAGGGAATAATTTTAAAAAAGGTTAGTTCGACGAGTACGAGTGAAAGTGGAATAAATCTCCGCGACGACCTCGGTGTTGGCGGGGCAAGGTGTTCGCCTACCATCCCAGAGGTAGCGGGTTCGAGACTCGCCTGAGTGGTTTTTCACCAACCAGGGAGCGTTTGAGGGTATTCGTATATCAAATTGGTTGCAATTGGTGAAAATCTGTAACCTATAAATATATTATTATTACTATACCTAGGTCTGTAAATGACGCACTCCCACGATTCAACTAACCTTACATTGACATGCAAACGATCGTTCTGGGCGTCAATACTCGAAACAACGTGACAGTTATCGCATGTGAAAATACGAATTGAGATTAGCGATTTAATATCGAGTCCACATAAGATAATTATCGATTGTAAAGCATCGAGTGGTTAGGTAGCATTCGATATTTCTACGAAATCCCACATAAATTTGCTAATTTTGAAAAAACGACCCCCTTGTCTCTAACACATACTGTGAAAAAGTATGTGTATTTTAAAAACATTTAATAACACTCTTTAGTCATAAGGTAGTATTTAATTAATTCTTAACACTAATGAATTAGCATTGAACTATTGTCAGACCGTCTCGACTCCTCTGTAAGACGGTGCCACGGGCCCCAGTTGAACCACTCTTACTGCGTCTGCATTGCTCATTAATATTTAGTTTTACAGCCTTTATTAAATATGGTCAAGTTCATATAGAGAGAAAAAGTTTAGGATACTTTCTAGAAATTTTGGAAAACTCGACTTCTAAGTGATCCAAAGTGTCGGTAATTGGCACTGAAAAAAGAGGTTGGATATAGCATCCAATTTTTATTAGATAAGAAATAGTTGGATAGAAAATCAACTCAAATTGATACAACAGCTAAGAAGCTTGGACATACCACAGATTTCAAATGGATACGCGCTACATAGTTGCCACATCTATGCATTGGTCAGTACGGCACTTGAGACTGAATGGGACATCTAACGTCGTGGATAGAGCTTCCACTGGGCGCTCTCCCTAGCGCGCTCACAAGATAAAATCAAAAATTTCACGCGTTTGACCTCTTTAAGTGTTTAGTTTTATTAATAGTGATTAAGAAATTACTCGAAAGCCCGACGCAACACGGAAAGAAATGTTGTTTTCAACCTAACACAACTCAAACTCAAATTTCCCGAAAATAGTCATGATCATTGATGTGACTGATGTGAGTGCATGAAAATACCCACTTCTCAACAAAACTGCGAAAATGTATTGCTTCTAATTTTGTGTTGCTGTTGTTATTTGCGTCGTCTTAAGCCTTACTAAAATACTCTTTAAGTAGTGTTCTTGTTAATAAAATATTTATTTTTACTTTCTCCCAGAATCTTATCATGAATTTACTTTTGTTTTGACACCCTTTTTAAAGGTGGCATTCCCTGTATGTACAATTTGTAATTGCCACTGTTGCCTATAAATATTGGAAATTTTTTATGTAAGCGTAGAATTAAAAATGCAGGAAAATCGGCTTCCTAATTCATGCGGGATTCCCATGCAACGACTGGCATCCATTTTGTAGAAAAATATACATACTCTCATGATACCAATATAAGTGCTTGCTTTCTCCACTTTTCTCGGGCGTGGTATCCAAGTTATGTGGGCAGTGGATCCCTGAGATTTGGATTTGATATCGATCCCCAACATGTTCATTTAAAGTGCTTGACACAGTCAACTAATTGAATGACACCCCAGCTTCCGTTTAAATTGGATACAAAATTAAATTCTTAGCTTGCCGTGTCCAATTATTTTTTTGTGTTTAGGAATCTTGGTTGCAAGCACCCAAATACGATTGATCAGCAGTCCATACTATATAAAAGAAACGCAAACATTTTCCGCAAAACAATTATTATGATTACTGTTATTCGGGGAGAATGTCGATAAATGGGTCATTTATGGTATTTTCGCCACAAGGGATAGCGGTTAGACTAGTAGGAGATTGAATTTTGGGATGCAGGAGGAAGAGTAAAAAGAAACTTGGCCGGCATAAGTTTACTAATGACGCAAGGTGTCAATGGGTCCGTAGCAATTCAATGGACGGAATCCTTCATATGGCAAGCACCCCTAGGAGCAATCTTTATTGCAAGCACCTCTTGCAGAAATAGGTATCCCTTTAATAATCTGCAACACTATTGGGGATGAATCTCGTCACTTTGCATAGGCAGCCCGTATTCCATAGCCATACAACAAACTTGTTCGAACTGTCTTTATATAGCCCATAAGTGATTATAAACAATGACCTGGACCAATTTCATAAATGATGCCAGGCACCTTTTCGTCAATAAAAAATGGTAAGCAGCTAATGATAGATAACCA
The DNA here is from genome assembly GCA_963573305.1 of Pyrrhosoma nymphula. Classification (NCBI taxonomy): domain Eukaryota; kingdom Metazoa; phylum Arthropoda; class Insecta; order Odonata; family Coenagrionidae; genus Pyrrhosoma; species Pyrrhosoma nymphula. The sequence goes on along the minus strand of OY754337.1, from coordinate 102,691,802 downwards.
AAGTAAACACCCTAAAAGCTAAGACGATTCTGAACATGGTAAATAATATTTGAATTTCGTCTGAATTGCTTCCTGTTTAATATTTAAGCTTCCCGGCCCTCATCATGGTCCTTACGTTCCAAGTTCCTATTTTTACCACTGTTTTCCACCTCCTCATTCTCTTTTTTTCTTCTTATCCCTCCTATCCCTCGTTTCCGCCGTTGGTGAAGCTGTGCAAGGATTTCGTGTGATGACGACCGCGGAGGCCTTTCCTCCCCCGCTGCCAGGCACGACACCCGCTCTAGAAGGCGGCGTCCCGTAGTTGCCAGGAATCAATTCTCTTTTAATGACTTTCATATTCTGGCAAGTGATAGTTGAGAGGTATTCCCACGCCACTCAACGGTATTTTTAACGTGGCACCATTACGGAACTACCGTTAGTCTGGCTCCTACCCTTCGGCCTATCTGGAATGGGTGGCCCTACCAGGAGCAATAGTACTTGCTCCTGCCAGTCCAGCTCTAGGGGTCATTGGAACGCACAAGCCCTTCCACCACATCAGGGTCGTAGTTCAAGGTTAATAGTGTGCTAAAATTCTTATGCTGGAATTACTTTGCATTATGCATTTATACAGTTTTTAACTAATGAAAATCTACTAATGACCGCAGTGATTATTATTCAAAATACACCCTTTACCTGGAACCTTCATTCCTGAATTATTTAATCTACCCACGAAGATACAATAATATACCCAAACACCATCAGCAAGGAAGCCTTTTCACGACTATATTAACGAGAAAGGGGTTGGGAGTTAGATGAAAATGAAACAGTATAAGTGAAATGCGGAAGAAATGACATTTGACGGGAAGATATAACTCGGAATATGCTCAGCATATATGCTACATTTTCAGGAAAAAAACTGATTATATTAAGTTATTTATCGTAGTGCAGAGTAGATAGAACCGGTTATAATGAAAAGTCACATGAAACAAATTCCCTTGCGTGTGAAGTCATTTGGAATATTAATATATTTTAATCATAAGATTTTTTATTTGTATCACTTATCATTCCACCTCAGAGACGGTGATCGGCGAGTGGGTGTCACTCATTTCCTGCACCTTTTGACTATTCTTAAGGCCGTTTCACACGGTGAGTGATCACGCATGATTATTTGAGCATTAATTCGCGAATTACTTTCAATGATGACCTGAAAAGTTCCCGCTTTACACGGCGAATGAATTCAGTGAATTTTCTGCGCAGACTGACTGCGCAGTGGTAAATCTATCGATTGTATATATCGATTACGTGAGAATTCCGACAAACATAGCTGTTTCGGCAGACGGAGCAGACGGAGTTTTGTTTAGATCATGAATATTATAGATACTTGGATATTCGCTTACATTATCATTAGGTTCAGATATTCTTTTAAATTATTCACTTAAACACTGAGTAACTGCAAACATTTAGTGAGTGACGTTATACTATTAAAGATGGAACTTGATCAGGCAATTATAGTGACTGCTGCTGCGGTGATTATTAAGACTGTGTTACACGATGAAAGATTTTGTACAAACGTATGTACGTGAGATTGTATGTTTGTCTCAATGAAATTAGAACAGGTTCTATTTTCCGTTCAGGCATTGAGACATTCAGCACAAGAGTTCATACAATTTGCCGTTTTACACGATACATTTTGCCTCATGCAAGAGTTCACGGAAGAGTTTGTACCAATTTGTATAAACAAACGTCGTTGTAAAACGGCCTTGTAGCAGCCACAATCAATATTTTATAATAAGGGTTTAATTATGTGAATTGAAGCGAACTCACTACAAAAACAACGAAGACGGTCACCCGGTATTAATATCACGGTGACATCAAAATGAAATTATTGCGATATAAAATGACATGTGGTGCTTGGTCTGATTGCGATCTGGACAAAATGTTTTAAATGATTTGAAAAAACGGGGTTCTCTGGATTAGGAGTTTATAACGAAATGTTAAAAAATGTTTGCAAATTAACGTAGGAAAACGATCAAAAAACTTTCCCCACTGGGGGGGGGGTGATTCGGCTAACGTCACTCGCACTTCCTACTGAGAGTCGGACGTGCTACCCACTCGCCTATTGCTGCATTATTCATGTCAGAACATTTTTTCAAAGATATACCCTAATATATTCAGTCGGCGGAGATGAATGAATGATATACTGTGAATACAAGGCAGATTATTTCAATAAACAGGTCCAAAGAGAGTTCATTACACTAAATCTGTTCTGCGTTTCTGCATTTGGCAGTATCTCCCATAGTCTTAAGCCTAAAACTTTGATGAAAGCTGTAGTGTATGTATCGTTTATCGTATCGTGTATGTATCGCATAATAGTGTAGATATCGTTGATATCATTACGAATATTTCGCTGGCGTCCATCCTGAAGTCAAAATAGGGCCAGATATGTTGTACTCGTTGTACTGCAGCCCTGAATAAACAATTCAAGGTCTGGTCAGATCTATTTAGGTTAATCCTATGAGATTTCGGTTTTCATATCGCAAAACCATCAAGATAGTTTAAACCATATGACCATTCCACGTCTCCCAAAGCGTGTGCATTGCATCCTGCCTACAGAGATATTTATTTCCAAAAACATTGATATGGCTTTCCTTTCCATCATTATATGTTGTTTTGAGTTTGCTTAATTTTGCTTATTATATGTTATTATAAGTTTGCTTTATTCGCTTTTATCTGCTTTTTTAGCGGAGTAAGTATTCAATATCAAAACAACCATGATGGACGTAGTACGCTCGTATCATGCGATCATGCGATCACGGGATCATGCGATCAAATATAGAACATGTTCTAATTTTGATCACATGCTCATTTGAAAGATCATTCGCCGTGTAAAACGCCCTTTAGGATTCCGCCTACGCGTGATGGGAAAATATTGATACTTGAGGAAAAGATGGGAGACCAACGCCCAGGCAGCGATGGAAGAACAGCACTGATGCTGTTCTCCCAACGGAAAAAAAGACGATTGCAGTCTCGAGGCAAGGATAAAATGAAAACTTGGAAAGGTTGTGGGAGAACAAAGGTGTGCGAAGGCAAAAGAAATTGAAGAGACCTTGAGGGGTGTAGATGGAATGGAAAGAGAAATACGGCAGGAGGGGAGACGCATGTTGTCGGAATAAAGGGTGAGAGAGAAAATAGAAGAAGGGAGGAAAAGGAGAGGGAAAAAGGAAGGAAAAAGATGATAGAATGCGGAATTGATAGAGGGATAAGTAAAGTGATGAAAGAGAAACCGAAAAGTGTGGCGTGGTTTGGAAGGTTGGGTTTTATACGGAGTGAAGGTGGCTATAAGGGAGGGAAATGGTTGCAAGGGAGGACGGAATCCACACCCCCCACCCGAGGCCAATGAATAATGCATAAAATTCTGGTAAGGTGGCGGGAGTGTAGTTCGAGGGATGATTCTGCAAAATGTCTGGGGGGGGAAGGACGAGGAGGAGAAGGTAGAGGACAGGGGTTGTGTGGCTGGAGGCCTCGGGAGTGAGAGGGATTCCGCATGGTAGAGATCCGAGAAAATAACTCAAAGAACGAGGAGAAGAGAGTAAAAGAAAAATAAAAGAGGCTTGGAGCACTTACGGTCAGGGGGAGCGAATTTTTACACCTCTGTGGCGAAGTTGATAAGGGTTTAGTGAAGAACGCAAATGCAGCACAATGCAAATTAGCAATTCTGTGGGAAGCAACGAGGATAATATTAGGAAAATATTTTTGAGTCACATTGCGGTTAACAAACTTTTAGCATCGGAAACTGCTATCGTAGGTTTAATGTTATTCACTTAGCATGTGTGCCCATGATTTTTATATAAATGTGTAAACAACTTTTATAATGGCTAGGACATGGTATGTTTTACCATAGCAAGAGTAATGAGCAGGCTTTCGCATGTGCTACGAATGCTTCAAACACGATTACAAAGGCCCAGAGGGAAAACTGGTAGCCCCAAGAAAAAGAGAAAGGCCCCGAAGGCAATGGATGCAAGATGTTAAGGAAGATTTGAGACGTATGGGCACGTGTAAGTTTCGAGAGGACGGGTTGGGCTTGGAAAAAATACTACATGGCATGTAGTAGTGGAAGCCAAGACTCACCCAGGGCTGTAGGCCACTAGAAAAAGAAGGATTCTAATATTTTTATCTAAATAGGTCATATGAGATGACTCATCTCCACAGGTTAAGGACAGAAAAAAAAAGAAAAAATTCATGAATGATGATTTTTTGCTGTTATTCTTATGTATTAAGAGTGATGCATTAATTAATTCGGTGAAATAATTGTTTATACACCCTATGAGAAATGATCCATAAATTATGAATTCACTTAGTTGAGAAACTATTTTGTTTTATTATTTCATTTTTCTTGGCGCATCTATGGATGAAATATTTTCATAAAATATCAAAAATAGGCCCGAAATTTCTGGAAAATGTAAATAATTAAAAAAAAAATTGGGTCTAGAGAAATCTCTCCTTTGAATTTCTACAATTCATGAATTTTTGTGTAAACTAACTAGAAATATTTCGCATAGTAACATATTTACTCATATTTAAAGCGGGCTTTAACACTTCCTTACAAAAACAATAATATCCCCATTCTGAGAATCTAATATTTAACACATAATGCTTTTTGGGTAAATAGCAATATCCTTATAAAGTAGTAGAGAAAAAGAGGACCGATGATGAGTTCTATTATTAATAAGCTGGAGAATAATCATTTGGAAAACTTCTCGACAGCCGGATATCAGTACGGTCCAATGGGTATTTTCATCAACGAAGAGAATTAATTTCCTTTTAAACATTATCCTAAGATTCCAAATATCTCTCATGGCTTAAAACTATTTAAGGTTGAGTTACGTTTAATATTAAATTAATAATTGGAGCTAGTGAGAACAGATATTAATCAAAATACGAATAATATAGCAGTTTACAAAATAAATAAGCCATATTATTACGTACATGAACTGATGGATTCAAAATAAATTTATATTTATATTCTTTACTATAAATGCCACAAGAAATTGTAACACACTACTCCGTTGGATGGAAATGGTGAGTAATGAGAGGGTCAAAAGATTATGTGATTGTATGTTCAAAAAATGGATAAATTTCAAATATTTTTTTCAAAAGAGTAGGTCATTTAAGTCTAAATAGATGATGGCAAAATGTATTGAAAAAGAGAAATGAAGCTTGATATAATCGCAAAAATCAAGTAAACCATCAGTGAGATTGGTGAAAAATTTCTTATGAGGAGTCAAAGGAACAAGAAATGTATTTGTATATGAAGAATCCTGTCATGGAAATTGAACGGCATAAGAATGGGAAAACAGTAGGTACAGTGTTGATGAAATTATAGAGAGTCTTTTTTTAAGACTAGTAGAAATAAATAAAAGTTTACTACGATAATCTCAGTTAGTTGAAGATCACGTTAAGGATTTTAAAATGAAAATTGCCGTTTCCATCAAGAGGGATCGAACGGATAGATGGCTGGAGTGCTGCCCTTTTCATCCTTATCCCACGGTGTTAGAATTCTGGGAGAGGTGGATATTTTCAGTTGAATTCTCAAACAAACATTACAGCCAATTTGGAGAGCACTGTCGGAGATATTTATTAAGAGTAAGCTGATTCCGATGCATGGTTTATCTCTTTCCGTCTCTCCCTAATAACCTCAAGGTAACAAACCAGCTCACCTACCCTTATTGATAAAAAATACGGTAGCTGTCACCCATCTTAAGTACGACTGCGACTTCGAATCCAGAATTGCAGCGTAATACACTCCTTAAACCTAGAAAATTTAGCCAAAATATTGAATGATCTCCAGATATATCAAGTCATTAAAAGGAGCCTGGATTTATAAAGTTATAGATCCGAGGACCAGAGTGGAGTCTACCGTTTGGAATTTGGAGATTGTGAAGAGTTCTACACGGGGCAGGCCGGTACCAGATTAAGAATCCAGGGCATGGATAACACACGAGGTGTAATTTCATCACATTTTCTCACCCATATCCAAGAGGCAGGCCACGAGGTGGACTTCATCTCGAATAATATCCACCGAGTGAAGTAAGGGACGTCCAAGTGTAACGATAGATTTTAATCTTGAACTTTGGTAAAGTCTATTTGAATACATTCCAGCCACCTCATTTTTGCAAATATCCCATTACGCCGCAGCATCATACAATTTTAAGGCAATATCGAGAATTTCAAAAGAGAGCGAGGAGCTCTTCCGCTACCCTTATAATTACTCTCAATGATTTCTCCCCCATCCGGTATGAAAAAGGAGATGCGAGAAGCTGAGGTAGGGTGAAAAAGAGGAGGATGGGAAGCTAATTTCGCTTGTTTTCCCTCGCAAGGCGTAGAAAAACAAGCAAGGAGCGCGAATGGGCGTTGTATGTGAGTTCTCCGAAGCACAAGGGAGGGAGCGTTCACCTAACATCATCAAAACTCCCGACGATTCAGGGCTTAATATCCACAGCTCCCCCTCTCCTTCTCTTCTGCACAGCCTCAAATCCACCCCCTGAAACTCGCCCCTCCCCGCTCACTCATCTACCCCCATTAATGGCAGAACATCCCCCGACTCCACTTTTCCGGCTACTGACGTTCCCACGCACAGAAAAGCCCCGCTTCGGGTGAGCCAGCACCCGGTGGACTACGGCACAGAAGGACGGCTACCTTTCGGTCTTAGCCTTCTACTGTTCTTCTCGAATTTTTTATCGCATCTTTCTCAAAGACAGCAGCATTCGTGTTTGATGAGGGAAATGGAAAAATAATGGTTGCGTGATGAGGGTTAAGAATCAGAAAAAAATTGCATAGTTTCGTCTAGATATCCAGAGCAAATGTTTGCAGGAAATGCTCGTAGGAAAGAAGAGAGGGATTGAAAGGCGTGTGAATTCAAGGATAATAATCTCTGGTAGTTTGAGCATCATATCCGAGAAAACATTTTTTTCACGGAAGGAAAAAGAATGAAGAATACTTCTCACGGGAGAGTCTGAGGTATAACACTATTAGGAAAGACAGAGAGTGATGACTATGTGGGTAAGTGAGGGAGGTGAAAGAAGTGTGTCTAAAAGTGTCGACAGCTAAATCTGCAAAGTAAAATGTGTGCCGTCCTCATGGCGTGTTTTAAAACTGCAATTTACTTCATAAGAGTGATGAGATAAAAATGATTCACGTAAACGCAACTAGTCTGCACGTAAACGTTCGGTGGACTTACCGTAGTTATGTAATGTTCAGGAATTTTGCGAGGGAAAAAGAAATGTTAATCTAGGTGGTCGTCACTGCCAATATTGCTATTATTTATATTGTAAAAGGTGTTCTCCTCGTTAAGGTAGGTCTAATGGAAAAATGAATACCGATGCTCTACACGCATTGTTTAATTCTTCAGGACGGTACTAACCTACCCTTCTTTATTCCCTCCAAAAAGCGTTTTCTCTTTCTTCTCAACTAGTGATGGGTCGGTCGTGAGAGATCGAATTCCGAGAGCAAGTTCTCTTAAAAGAAAGATCGATGAACGACTTCTCTCCAATGACCGAGGCGATCTTCACCGATCGCGACAGGAATGATTGCATGACATCAAATATCGATCACGAGACTTGAGACCGACCAAAAAAATCTTGAGTGAGTTTTATAACGAGAGATTCCAGAGTTACTCGCTCTTTCGTGAGATGTAGGCAGTTATTCGATGCTCCGCTCGGTTGCGCTAACAAAGACGCAGCGTAATAACAGTCAACAATTTACATCACGACATAAATATCTTGCATCGAGAGAGTTTTACCAGTTTTGCTGGCTCGCTTTTTAGTAGAATAATAACATCATTAAAAATGAAGACCGAATCCGTTACACTGTCGGCAAAGAGACAGCTGGGTTAAGATTCAAAAGGAATGCAATGGAAATTAAGCTGGGTTAAGATTCAAAAGGAATGCAATGGAAATTAAACATGATCCAGGTACTTATCCGTTTGTTAATTCGCCAAGCAATGCATTATTTGTTACTGCGTTGGCTATGTAGTGCCGTTATTTATTACGTGCAATAGGTTAATCGTCACTTGTAAGTAGTATAGTACAATACTATATCCCTATGAATTGTTTTCCTTTGCCGCGACGAGTCGTAAATTGTGTGATAATTAAATATCTGAGTCTATGACGTGATCGCTTAGAAATCAAACCTGATACCCATGCCGCTGTATTATATATATACCGGACGTTTATATAAACAACTGTGATTCATATTGCCAATGCATTTTAAAAATTCAACTCCGCTCCTCTCTCTTCAATCACTTTTTCTAGACTTTGATGGTGTTGCTGTCAATCAAGAATGTTTCCAGTGCTTCATTGGATGTCCGTTGGCTTTCCCTTCGTCTGAATTTTCTTCCCATATGTCTTCCGAAGTACCGGCGTGTTAAAATCACCGGTGAATTCATCCAGAATTGTTTGTTTTTGGAATGCAGTTTGCTTTTGGTGTTATTTCAAATATTTTTAACTGCAATCTCATCAGCGAATCCTTTTTTCGGAGAATAAAATTTCGTATGTGCCAATAACTCTCCTTTTCATTTAGAGGAATGGTATTTGAAGAACTTGATTCAGGGAATAATAGCGTGATTCCAGTTAATATAGGTTAGATCCAAACACCGTTCGAGACATGATAACTGCAAATTATGATTACCCACAGGTAATTTGATTCATACTTTCATCATTATACTTTTGTAGTGAATAGTAAGTTAAAAAAATGTACATAGGCTTGATCAGTAAATATCAGTATGAGTTTCCGGAATTTCATTTGCATTTGCGCTGAGTGTAGCTTCAATAAACGGTACAATGTAAATATCGTAATACTGTAATTGGTTGTAAGCAAAAATGAATTACATGAGTGGGCCATTACATCAGCCTTAGGCATCCCATTGAAATGGGCAAGGAGTTATTTCAATCAAAATGTACTAACATGTTTAGTAAGGCAATATATGACTTCATACCACCGATACTGTGTCACTTTAAATTGGCAGAAATGCTGTATGTGAGCAATTAAATAAATAAAGACTGTATTTCTGCGTGCAATAGAGCATCATATACTGTAAAATAGTGCTGGAAATTTGTAATCATCGTATCATCCATCAAAGTGTGTATTCGAACATGGCTTGTACACAGGAGCTTACAATTAGACCATATTCATTTCAAATTTAATTCCTTGGAAAGGACAAATTAAAATTTCTGATAGTACTAATTACTCATTGTACATCCAAAATCCCTGGTAAATATTTAGCAGGAAAATTTAGAAGGAACCTGCAGGAAGTTAGCAGAACATTCATGAGGATAATCAGAAACCTATAGTGGCAAAGAAAATCTTATTTTGGTTTAAAAACTGATGCCTATCTTAAACATTGGTGGAGTAATGCAATTATAGCATTGGACTGTTATCAACGTCTATTCATTCCACATTCACTTTAATTCTTATATTTGCCTGACCATGACATTTTACCACCATTATAATGGTATACAGATAGCTTAACAGACATATATATTTCAGTGGTCATGACCAGCAGGAAGGGTGGAGTGGTAACTGCAGTTACCACTCCACCCTTCCTGCTTCAAAAATTTCTTTCCTTAAAATGTTTCAATTTAGTTCTGCGCATCACATCCATTCATTTCAATTGCCTATATTTTTCCTACCTCTCCCAATGAAGCAAACTTCCTTCAAAAGTGCCTTTCAGGACCTCATTTCCTCTTAATTACCTACTATCTGACATAAAGTGGACTCCTAAATTTCCTTCACTGTTATATTTTACTTCAATGCCTAGTCAAGTATCTCTTAACTTCTCTTCTATCTTACTTTCATTATCCTTCTCGAGAGCCACTCCTCATATAACTTTAGTCTAATCTCACCCTCTCAACATTAGCCAATGGTTTAGATCCACCGAAGTCCACAACCCTTTATAAAACCTTCCAAACCAACCTTTTGTTTACATCCTATATCAGGACTTGAGGCATTACATATCCCCCATAATTCTTGAATATTGCTGATACAAGACATTTAATATCTTGAGTAGGACACCTCGTTCCACTAAAATTATGCCCCAGTTACAACTTCATTCCACTATTTGTTTTTTGCTATTTGTCTTAAGCCTCTAATGGTTTCTACTCAATGACCATTTTCAATCTATACTCTGGAGTGAGATGGTAAGCCACTTACCATGAGGAAAAATATCCACAGATGCTGAGTGGACTATGTTCCCTTCGTTCCTGCTCTTCGTCCAATCTGGCATGTGTGAGCCTAACAGCTATAATTACCCTTGTTAATTTCTACTACAGGTAAACAATACATCATAGCATGTCCTTTGATAACAGTTGATTAATATTCATAAATTTACCAAAGATCATGACAATAGGAGTCGACTTAAGACTTAATCATATTGGGGTTTCAAGGAACACATTCAAAATAAGCCAAGTATTAATTGTAAAAAACCTACACCAACATTTATTTCACTTATTGATTATTAAAAATAAATGGATCTATGAATGGTTGCACAACCCTTAGTTTTCATCACCCCTGATGACAATGACTGAGTCAGACATCGAAACGTCAGCCTACATGGAGACCATCACCCTGTTGGAAACCCGAGAAAGCTTCTTAGGTTCCTCATATCAGTGAAATAAATAATATTAATAATATGTAACAGCATTCATTAAGCATGAAGCATTATAGACCAAATCCATTTTACACTAAAATTTTGTTATAAGTGAAAAATCATTGATTACCTACCATTGCTTTATTATCCATTCATGACCCTCTTCTCCATTAACTTCTTCAATTTATAAAAGGGTGTTACCAAAACTATGAGTGCATACTTGACTTAAATTATGACAGACATTTAATTTAAATGAGGGCATAAAAAATAATTTTATTCTGATCAAGTTGACTTTAAGTCACACAGGAACGACATCTGTACACGTAAGTTGACTGCTAAGTAATTGAGTACCTGGATAACTTGAGGTACACAACTTATCACATGATATTGTTTGCTCTCTGCTGTTAGTGATGTCTGTTTGGATTTGGAAACTGGCTCTCTTATAATAATTTACTCCATAATACCCTATATTGGCATATATCCTTTGCCTCTATTGCATTCATACATTACTTCATTCACACTCTCTCCTATTCTTAAGACTCCTAATCTTCCTCCTTTAATGTCTCTTCCACCACATCATGAACCCACAATTTTTTCCATCTTCCTCTTACGCTATTCACTCCTCAATCACAATCCTGTTCCAATACTCAACTCTAATCTATTATTTAAACATTGCCAAACCCACAGAGAATAATCCTTTCATAAAGTCCATTACGGTAGCATGAAGGAAGAGATATTTTCAAAATGTCAAAAGAAAATTAATAAAAAGATATTAGCTTTAGTTCCCATAAGTATCCAGTAAGTATATCAAGCAAAAATCAACATGAAATACACTCAGAATCTTTACTCTTAATAATCCAAGATGGTATGTATATATTTTTCTAGCAAATTCAATGATTGCATGGGGGAAATAAACATTTGTCACAGTATGCACAGCTGATTTTTCTTCTTTGAATCAAAACTAGGTATGACATACAACTGTTATCACTCATATGATATGTAAACACTACTGTTTTCTGATTACAGTTCTATAATATAGAGAGAACTGGCAGAGTGGATATTGGTCTGAAGTTATTGATGGCTATAACCATTGATAAGCAATAAACCATTGTGTAAATTAATAATTGATCAGAGGCTATTCCTTGCAAAGATAATAAACATATATATTGAGGTCAGATATTTAGTAAACATTCTTATAACCTGATTGTTCCATGCATTTCATAAAATCTACAGAGTAAACTAGTTATAATTTTGCCTAGATATAGTATTCCCTACCTGTTACATGATATAGTCTAGTAAATGGCAACTAGAGTAGCAATCAGATAGCAGAGAAACTCACTGACGCTTACATATTTTATTGCATTGCATTGGTTCTTCTTAATGATAGCAGAAATATCATCTAGAAGAAGAACGAATGTAGTGGGTTTAAAATTAGCACTGTCAGTGCCAAACAATTTAAGAAGATTCATCACATCCTGCAATCAGTTTTTAAATCCCTACTCATACACATCATAATAACAAATATTTTGTATTTGGCATTTCTTATAGGTAGCTTAGAAGCAATATATGTTAACTGATAAGAATTAAGATATGTATAACTGTTGAATACCCTGTAAGACATAACTATAATAATCAAATCGTTTTCGTAACCAATTAACATCTCCAATGTACGGGCAAAAGCATTTTGTGAGGGGGAATTAATATATCACTAAAGATTCAATACAATAACAAAGTGCATTTTTACTGAATATACATATTATTGAAAGGTACGCAGGTACATATACAAACCATCATTTAATAATATGCTTTTTAAACATTTAGAATCTATGTGGCATTGCGAAAAACATATTTACTGAACATCAATATAATTGACTAGTTTGATTAGTTATCTAAGTGACGAAGTGCATGGTGAAACCCCAACGATTTTAATCGATGGCAACAAACGAAGCATGTTTTGTAAGGAGCGTTTTACATTAGATATAAATCACTCAAGTGGCTGAAAAAATGCATATATTTCAACAAATATTGAGAATAGTAAACGTGAAGTCCTATTCAGTTCACTTTGGCACAAGAAGTGCTTCACGAGAAGAAAACAACATCACGACAGAAGCAACTTCACAAAAAAGTATTCATCGTAGGACTGATTGTTATTATTAGAATCACAGATATATATATGCACAGCGAATGTCTTGGACTCCTGTATTTGCTCTAATACTCTAAATTTATGCTTTATATTTACGATGTAAACAATAAACGACGAATATTACGTTAGCCTATGAACAAATCTTCGATTTTGGCATTTATTAATATTGTAAGCACTCGACGATCACGAGACAGTATTTCAGAAGCACAGTAACTAAATTATAGATATATAGTACGATGTAAACAAACCTTTACCAAAGTTGAACGTTCGCTTTTTTACATGCAATTCACTCTTAGACAAACACAGCAGCAAACTATGAGATTATTTCAGGGGGGACTGTAACTTAAAAATCTACGACGTAAACAAACATAAACCCACCATTAAAGGCTATTTTTGAAGCACTAACTCTTGGTAAATTTACGACATAAACTATAACTTTAGCATAAGTTGAACATACACTTTCTTCGTGTAACTCACGTCCAGAAACACAACGCAATATTATGCCATTTCAGAAGCACAGAAACTTTTATAACCTCCATGGTGTATTTCCTGTCATAACACATCCATTAGGAGCGTAAGTCTACCTAACACAAATAACCTTTAAATATAAAAATATCACCACAAGAACACACGCAATACATCACAGCACATATAACATTTGTAATCACTGAATTTCCATAATTGCATTGTCACTTAAATACACGATAAACCATCGTTTCAATATTCTCGACAAATATTACGTCTCGTGAACAAGTGAAACAGACTGTAATTGAAAATTAAATTTTAGTGATACAGTCGGATAATTTGCTTTAAATTCTTACAGCCAAAAGAAAACGTTGATCGTTTCGAACTACATACCAAAATAAAATTTCGCTACTAAATTAGTATTAATCATTGGTTTCTATAATGAGTTGTTAATAATTTGTGGTCCATAAAATGTCACTCTTCAATAGTTTTGTAATCAAGTGGGATATTCCTAATATTCTTCGTATAACTATACTTAAAATCACAAACCAAGAGCATTGTGTAAAAACAAAACAAACCTTCGCACGATTGCACAATTGTGCCTTCAATTGTTTTCAAAGAATTACCCACAACTCCACGGAAACCGGCACTGAACGAGGTAGCTGCACTGAAACTCCTTGCCTGCTCTGTGCTATCAAGAGCAAAGCTGTACACCTCGGTCATGCTTACAGTATGAAACTCACGAACGACCAGATTTTTTATCTATCACGATTTTCCTGAGAGATCATTGATCGTAGGCAACTTGGACTGCTCACTAGCTGGAAAATCGGTCTCTCTGATCGACGATCGAAGATCGAATCACAAGCGGGAGTGACCGACGCGACCGAAATCTCTCAAAAGACCGACTTTGCCCATCACTATTCTCAACCCTCGCTTATCCAGAATCCTCCAATATATCTGTCCCTCAACCTCCCTCATTATCTGTACCAACCACATCCTCTGCCCCCTTTTACCACCGTTACAAGCACTTTCTCGTCCGTATTTCTTTCTGTCCACCGAAGTCTCACCATTCTCATCCACAACGACATCTCAAAAGCCTGCAGCGTATTCTGATCCTCTTTCTTCTGTGTCCATCACCACAAAACGCTAAACTTCATATTAGGCTCTTCACCAGGGATTCACGTAACATTCTTACATGGGACCGCTATTATCACTTCCCTCTTATTAGTAAACTCTTCTCTCTCCAACAATATGGTATATTTACTTCATTACCCATTTTCTTCCAACGCACTACCCAAAATATTTAAATGCTCCACCTGCTCCAATTTATGCCCTCCTACTTTTATGGTTTTTATAGCTTCACTTTCTTTGTCCTAGAAAATGTCACTACTATCTTTTTCTAATGATTCAGCTCCATTTTCTATTTTTTGCACTGATTTTCTTATCAATCAACCAAAGCTTAGTGATTGAATAAACAATGCCTGATCATCTGCGTATTCAACCAATCTTATCTCCTCTCCTCCTAATTCAAACATATAGCTCTTCCCATGCCTCTATTAATACTTCCTCGGGATCAATGTTAAAAATCTAAGGCGACAACGGGCAAACTAGCCTTAGCCCGTGACCTATAACTTCCCACCCTCACTTCACGTCACTCACCACCAGATATAGTAGATTGTATGGGTGGGCGAGGGCCTTCTGGAGCCTTCCTGGAACTCAGACCTCTTGGTTCATTGTGCCATCCCACGTTTAACCTGCCTGCTACTTGCAGACAGGGGACAAGAGCGCCACGGTAGAGGTATGATGGAGGGGCCATGCCCAACCTTCCCGTAGAGGTATGATGGAGGGAGTCCTCCCTCCTACCGTCCCGGTCTGGGTATATCTCCCTCCGGCCTCCCGGTATAGGTCTGGAGGGAGTATCACCCCTCCATCCACCCCGGTAGAGGTATGGAGGAGGGCCACCCATCCAAACTCCATCCGGGCCCAACGTAGCTGAACTTCGGTGATCTGACGGGAACCGGAATGTCAACGTGGCTAGGCCCTTACCCCCAATCACCACCAACTGTGTTACACAAGTTTTGTATGAGTAGACTATCTCTCCGGTCTGGCCCTATGCTCATGTGTGTTGCATTCATTAGTTTATCCCAATTCACCCCATGAAAAGCTTTTCAAAATCTATAAAACAAGAAAAACGTCTTAATTATACTCTAAAATATAGTTAGGGAGGCCCACAACCTCGTGAACATGGGGAGAAAACTCAGGTCTACTCAACTTTCTTAGAAACTTGAACAATGTTTTCACCTTAACTTCTTGTAGATGGAAACTTTAGTTCATGCAATGAATCTGTAGCACTTTTATTTTCATCGTGACGGATATTTGGAATCCGTAGATTTTCCCTAAACTTGCCTTACTCTAATCCAATGTCTAATGCCAATGCCAATAATATTTTAACCTTATGCCTTATTCTAATCCTGCGATGGGATCCAATATTCTTTCAACTTGCTCTGTCTCACTAGATTAAAATTATAACTTTTCCTTTATTTTCTCCACCTTTACCAACCAACATTCTCTTGATGTCAAGATACATATTTTTAAGTATGATTCACATACTCTTCAAATGTATGCAACCCAGATTTGAGGTGAGATTCACTCGTTAATATTTCACTCTTCTGACTTGCTATACTCGGTTTTATGCGAATACAGATTTGTTTGGTCGTGTACTGATTAAAATTGTATTTGAACGTAATTCTTACCGTAATTTCGGTATATTTGTCTAAAATCTACACGAATTAATTTCATTGCGGGTATAGGAGAGAGCAAAGCTGTTTTTCTTTTTTATGTTATTGATAATTTGTGTTTTTCACAGTGATCATCGAAAAAAGGGACAAGCGAGAAAGAAGCAAATAAATATGGAGATATATAACTACGTATCACAGATTGTTTACAAAGTGAATATGGTATCAACTGAGTGTCTAGGGCAAACTCAATCTATATCACGGGAGAAGCGCAGCCTGGATGTCTTCCGTCAAGTTAACTGGAGAGCAGGATTTGTATATGTGTGCTAAGCAAATACGATGCAAATCTCCGGAGAATATTTGACTGGCCATGGGTATATGTTATGCGCTGAACTTAGTCAAAAACAACAAATTAACTCTCTTGGGGTGAACATTTTGGGTAAATATGTGGTCAAATATTTTTCATTTTATGGGGGTATTGGGATGATGTGCTAACAGGGCAAAATACTTACGCCACTATCCCCATAGAAAGACACACGAATAACGCAGACGGTGAGACAAATTGAGATACATTTATACACATTTTCTGACATCGATGTTACGGCGTTCTACAAATTAACCTTGAATGCGCGAACACTTGAAGAAGTTGGATGAGTGTCAAGCCTCTTTCATGACAATTCCCGTCAAGAAACGTTTCTTAAACTATCAAATGCGTATTTATGGGGTTTAAATAAAACTTAAAGAGCCAAACTAACTCTCGACATTCGAATACCTGATCAAATATGTTGTCAAGGTACTTCGAGAGAAAATTCATGTCAGCCCTTGAATCCACCCAACGTAAATTACCAGGTCAGGTATGATATTCCTACGCCTCAATACCTTTGGCAGAGCGGACATTCTTATAATGAGCGACGCCCCTTAAGGGTAAGTACTGTGAACATTCATGAGATAAGCATTGAATATGCATATTACTTCCTGAATGAGTGACGAGTAGATATTTACGGAGGTGGACATATTTTAACAGTGAGCAAGATGTCTCTTGGATAATAAATGGTATATGAGTTCTTTCAAGCTCTAAAATAAAACACTAAACTAAATAGGTCAGAGTTTAGTACTTTCCGGTCGTATGGTGAATGGGAATTTCTCTCAGGATTTCCACCGGGTCGGATGTTTGGCTGATGCCGACGTTTTATTATCTGACATTGCCATCGTCCTCAGGGTATTGATCAATTCCGGAGAGGAACTCACATAAATTTATCAGTTTCACAATTTAGAATATATTTAATCAGCATTGAAATTGTACTACAGGATTGCACCAAACTGTGACGTTAAAAGTTATTGTACACGTAAACAAGATAAGGTTTAATGAAATTTCAATTGATAAAGTAATTTTTAAACGAAAAAGATTGTTCAAATAAGTAATATTGCTTTTATTAATCAATTTCCATAATTTATCAAGGACTGACTGACATAATGGCATATCTAGGATCGACATAATTTATCAAGGACATTTTACTGACTGAGCTCTGCGACAAATAATAGCGTAACCAATACTTCATGTATTTAGAACAAAATGGTTTCATTTCGACTAAGGCACTAGACAGGACTAAGCCACAGGCGTGTGAATCTCACACATTCAGGGTAGGGGAGGGGGGCAGTTCCTTTCCTTGGGCCACCTCGCACTCCGAGTATTTTCTTTTTGTTCGGGGGCGTCCAAATGCTTCACCCGGATTTGAACCCGGGACCCTTCCATCAGTAGCCAAGCGCTCTACTCACTAGGCAACCACGCTCCACCTTATTTGCCTATTAAACTTTTAATTTCTAAACGGTGGATAAAGACCACATATAAGAGAAATAATTAGTGATTTGTGAAAAAAACTGAAGGAGAAGACTGAAACTTACGCGTTCGCCAGGAAAGGAAAAACGCGGAAGAAAATCTGGAAGATCTAAAGTTTAAGTGCCAAGAAGAATATTCTGTTATTACCATGCGGATGTAACCTAACCATACAAATCCATTATATTATTTATTAAAACATAAATAGGATAGAATCAATAACTTATCCCCTGCCCCATGTTATTGGCTTCCAAATCTAATGAATCCAGTTCGATTTCTGCTGCAAGCACCATTGAAGTAAATTAGTATCCATAAAATCAGTTTCATATCAAGTGTCAAGAGATTTCCATTTGAGTAATTCTAACTGAAAATGATTTTACTTTTCTATTCCTCTTAGTTAACGCACTCAAACCTAGGATACCATTCATCGTGCAATGAATGATGCTTCATTGCTCGATTACTCGGGTGAACGAATACGCGTGTCGGAAGTAGATGTGGCAAGGAGCTTGGAAGTAGTGGAGAATAGAAGAAAATTAGATTTATTAATGCCATTTGACTGCAGTCAATATGAATACTTGAGGAAAGGATGCCTGATGACTGCCAATAAAATTATTCTCACTTTTTGTATTTTATGGAGAAGTCGTTGTAAGGCTGCGATAAGTTCTAAATACATCTCTGTAGATATTTATAGCCATACAGATGTCAGCCTCCCAAATTTCATACTTCTGACATGATATCGAATTAAAATCTCTCCTCAGCATAAGGGATAGTTAAAACTTTAACGCCTTTGGGTCAATTATTGGTGTCGTTTATATTACGTACTATTTTATAAAGCTTATAGTAACAAAATTACAAAATAAAGAGGATCTGATATGTCACTTGGAAAATAGCCTTCAAGTTATGTGCCCAAATATAAAAGTGGTTACAGCTGAAGAGGAGGATGATTATTAACATACGTAACATAAAGTTATTGTTTTTTTTGCCTACCCCATCGAGCGCAATTTAAATATATATTCTTCATGAAAATTAGCCACAAGTCTTTCCTCCAAGCGAGCTACTTTTTTTCTTTTTCCCCGAATCGATCATCACGTATTTCGTTTCTTTGAATTCCTTCGCCGGAAAATATTTGCCTCTTTGCCAAATTCTGCTCCTTCATCCTTTCTCCTGACCGTCTTTGTTTATTATTTTAAACACCAGGCCTGTGTCCTACATCTGCCAAAGAGCTCGGCCTTATTTCAGGTGGGATGCTGTTGAAGCCTTCCGAGAACACAGTTCCGGTCAGCTCCACGGTCGCTCTTTGGTTCAGGAAAAAATAGACGGACCCTTCTTCCTCATACGTTCCACCTCCACCCCCCAACTCATCCCTTCCCTACCCTTCCTCTCCCACATGCTCAAATACATACACTCAAACACACGGCCGCTGTTAAGGGCGCCTCGTGAACTCCTGCCCTCTAGCGGAACACACATTCAACAATCCCTTTTCGCTACACAGCCAAGTTTTGGCGAGTATTTTTCCGCTCCGGCCCACACGAAGGTTTGGAGGAGGGAACAGGTGCTTCCCACGCTTTGCCATTTACTTTAAGCATTGTCAGAGGAAGAAGAGGAGGTCAATCCCTCGAGGGCAAGGGAATTTTTGCAAGAATTGTACATACAAGAGGGCCAAGAGAGAGTGAGTGAACCAACATAATGTGTAATGTTGGTCCACGACCGAAGGGGATGAAAGTTTTGGTTTCTCGCTTGTTTCGATGACACGTATTCTTCCTGGACCATAGCCTTTGTATCTTAATGTACAAAGTTCCGTGCAAGCCACCTCCAGAGTGTGTGGCACGCGGTGATTCCACACCACTCATGCAATACCGGTCACACTACAAGATCAAAACCCGCGTGCTCCCCTGAACGCTAAGCGCGGAACAAAAATCAGTGATGAGAATAAGGCACGGCTAAACGAGAAACTAAGAAACTTCTGTTAACCAAGCTTCTAACATGCAGTACACTGGTTAAGATACAACTCCTATTTTGTAGTTCTACTACTACTACTAATAACTCATGAATGTTATGAGATTGTGATTCATGCAGAAAAAAAACATTGGGGGACTTTTCGGGAGGGATGAGGGGTTAGAAATAATAACATGTTTTTACAAGCTAAGTCTAGTATACCTATCGAAGTGAGAATTCCATGGAAATGATTTAATGCAACGATTATGGTCCCTTATTCACCACGGAAAATAAGGGACCATAATAAAATACCAATGTCATAAAAAATACCAGTAAGGTACTACATGCTTCTCACGAGTTAATTCTGCATGTTGGGACACGTGTAATCAAAAGTTATCTTTCGATAAATTGGAGCATTCGCACCATTGACCAGGAAAAAAAATAGTGAATGCGGAAAAAGTTTTAGATACAATTAGGCTTTTTAGAAAGGCCTGGTTGATTTTTACCGTCAGATAAGTTTATGCATACATTATGTGCTGTTTCTGGAGTGTGTTATACAGTAAGTACATCGTAATGTTGACTATTTTACCTAAACGTTATAAAGTAAGAGCGCGTCCACAATGATTATCATACCAGACAGAAGTTTAACCAGGCTATATATAACTGAAAAAAACAATAATCAGGGGTCTGGGGGTGGTAATTTGATGGGATAAAGAACTCGACGAAAATAGGAGGGATAGTTATAGGATTTTGGACAAAATGTGACAATCGAAAATGACAATGAAACTGTAAAGTGAAAATGTGTCTAGGCATCCACCAAAGGGATAAGAAGTTTAATAGGGTGGTAAAAATTTAAACTATGCGTAAAAATTCTCTCTAATAGAAAGCATTTTTTAAAAATTGCAATCCTCTCTAGCAGCATGGGAAGCATTGAAGGAAATATGTTCCCCTTGGCAGATTCGTGTTCGAAATTTAACAAAAAACTGTTACTCGTTCACCAATTTGAGCTTCGTTAATTCAATATTAGCACATCAAATATGGCATGAAAAACGGGTAAAACGATAAAAATATAAGAAAAATTGTACGAGCGGAGACTTGATTATACATTTTCCGGGCAATATAATTGCATACACACTCATTTGATTAAATTAATTAGTTAACTACCTCATTGTTTTCCAGTTTATTCGCTAAAGGCGCTTTACCGATGCCTATTTCCCTTCCACGCTCTGTAGGTGAAGACATTTTAGGCCACTGATAAAAATTGGCATTCCACCAATTAAATAAGCAGAAGACAAAATAAAAATACACTAATTAAATTCAAATAAAATAAGGTACGATGAATTACCGCCCACCTTCAGGGACGTAAATCAAACAATTCAACTCATCCAATGAGGGCCACGGAGCTATTAATATTGTCCATCTGTATGTTTGCATAAATAACCGCATACTGTTTACCTGTGAAATTATGTTAGCAATTAAATTCAAATGATTTTGGTATTTTTACGAAGGCTACAATATAATAATCACACATTTAGGTAATCATCATATCATACGAATTCCGCTGTTTTATTTTTCCCTGTAATTGAAATGAAATTCCCAAAAAAACAGCATCGATTACAGTTGCAGAGAGAGAGGAATGGGGTATTGCAACGGTTTGATAGAATTCGTGACTTTGCTTACGGATAATATGCATATTTTAAATTTATTGATAGTGTTTCGAAGTTTTTTTTACCTAGGAAATATCAGAGCTTATCATTATTTCATTTCATTATTTTGAAGTGCATAATGCACTTTGAGGTGCATATAATAACATGCATCTAAAATAATATCGTGGTAGAAATATTTATCAAGTATCAATGCTACTAGTAAAATGTACGCATTATTTTCATGAGAGACATAATATAGCATTGGCCATATAAGAGAAGCGAGAGTAATTTCCAGAGCTCTGGCAGGATGTTTCCCCTAACGAAAGGAGGGGAGGGATTAACTCGACTGAAGCAACGGTCGTTCCTCAAGGACAGATCCCAAGACCACCATAATTCAACATCCAAATCGAATAAATCAAAAATAAAGTATCCAAGGTTTTCAGTAAAAATTAACGTCTCCAATTAGACTCGTCACCGCTGTGAAAAAAAGCTCACCCTTATTTTATTCGTGAGGCCAACTGATTAACTTAATAACCAAAACAAACATTTCAATTGAATGCAAACCAAGCACTGTGACTGCGACGCCATCGATTAATGGTAGAGTTAGAAATAGGCTTGGCTTAAATATCATATCATTGGATGCATCAGATATAGTATGACGTAAAGTCATAAACTTACAGCTGAAGTGCTACTCTCCTCACACTAGTGGACAAAATCATTAGAGATATAACTTGTTAGGAGTTATTCACAATAAAAATAAAATATTTGCCTCTCCCTATGATACCCTCACTGAACAGCTCTGGACCAAATTTGGCATTCATAGTGCATAAGTCAATGCAGACAGCTGTGATTTTCCTTAACTTGTTTCCATAGGAAAATGATAAGTTTGTCTAACTAGGAACTAATGTTACCAGGAATCTGTTCGGAACTAATGTTATCAGGCAAGAAATGTTACACTGTTATATATGGGTTGTATAATGCATCCAGTTAAAATTAATAGTTGACTTCAATACGGTTTAAATGGAAAGAGGATCATTGACTTATCGTAACAGCATGCATTTATTAGAAGAAAAACAGGTAAACAGGCAAATAGTTCTGAAATTAGTCTATGTTACAAACGTTCTCATCAGTCTTAAGTTTTCTGGGATTATCGAGATTGCATTGTTCATTCTCCCCCGGTATTTTTTTCAGTGTATTATTTCCCGCGCCGTCACAATGCGCCATTTCATGCTCTTTAAGAAGCTCATTATCGATACAAACCGCCACTACACGAATTGATTGGGTACGCTCCACGCAAAGGTAACGGGAGGATGCAACCTCGCAGGGAAGCCATTAACCGCCGCGATAGCCTTTGGAGCGTGAAATAACGAACAGGAATGACGGACTGCGTCCGTCTTTCGAGACTGCGGCGGTACTCTTTTAATGACGGACTCAAATCAGTTTTTGCGCCGAAGGAAAAGAAAAAAAAACCTTTCGAGAAAGAGCGAGTGAGACACAGTCGGGTGGAGTTGAAACTTCCATCCGACCGGCAGGTGCGTGGACGCTCCTCGGGATCATCATTCCGGTTTTTTCCCCCGACATCAACTCCCTCCTTCCTAAGTCTTCCTTCTCTTCTTCTTGTAATGATTCAAACCAGGAGGGGAAGAGAAAATGGAAGGGCACACTCAGAGAGGATGGCGTCTTTGACGCGCACAAATGAACGTCCATTGTAGGAGACGCACCCAAAGAGAGGTCGACCGCTTGTTCTCTCAGAAGAAGGCGACCATCTAGCGTGTGATGTCGCGATAAATCGGTCCCGATGTTCGGCATTTACCCTGTCGGATGCGAGTCGTAGATTTTAAGTGTCTTCCTACATACTGGAGTCCTATCTATTAGTTTTCCTTCTCTCCAATGTCCTTCAGGGTAGAAAACGGGTCGTTGAACCAATGACACCATTGAAACCCGAGAACCTTGCACAGGATTGAATTATTTCGAACGAGGACTACGAGCTCGCTTTATAAATTGATGGGAACTCTGCATGCTACCGTTTCGTTCTCTAAATCAGTCAAAGGTCTGAGATATTATGGCCAGGGACATATATAACTCATAGGAATCCGAAGAGGAGTTTAAAAGGAGTGAAATGAACAATGGCCCGTTGTTATCAATAACGTTTGATGATATTTGAATCTAAGCATCATAAGGCTGTCATGTTCACCCTAAACTCATTTAGGGGAACTCATTTGTTTATATAATTTATCCCTCAAGAGGTCGGGATAGTTATATAGCCTCTGTCAAATTTGATTTGGAGACAAATGGTAACGGAAACGTCAAGTATTTGTTTTGAAATAACAGCTACATGAAGCAAGTCAATGACAAATCGATTTGGATTCCATAATAAATTCCACACATTCCGTTCTTTTCCACGCAGCTATCCGATTGCTGGGTCCTTCCCGGATATTTTAAAACCAAGATGAAAATGGTATATATCCATATTTTAAGCCTAATATCTTGCATCATCACATAACATGCCATAGCAAGTGTCGGAAAATGTATATATTACAGAACAAGAACCTGAAAGTTGTATTTCAAATAAGAGATTGCAGGTGGAAATAGCCTACAACCATAAGGAAGTTAAGTAATATGACTAAAATCCAGCACATACACTGACTAACTTTCTGATGTCTTGCTTTCGTTGCCTTTAATAACAGTTCTTGTCCTAGTTAAAGAATTGAGGCCATGTTTTCGAACTCGACTGCGTGGGTGACTGAAAACTCGAATATTCAAAAAATTATCCAACGTAAATGTAAGAAAGGATATATTCATTCAATCAAATGTAAAGGAAATGAATATGTTGTCAGATGTAAAATTCGGAACAGATAATTCATCTCGTCGTCAAGTATTTCTTCCAGAGTGTCCAATAAATATTAAATTTACCGGTAGAAAATGGAAAGAAATCTCACTCTCAGTATCAAAATATTTGTGTCATGCCTAGATTGTACGGATAAAATAAAGTTGAATATGGATATTCTCTGACTTTCATCACAACCTACCTCTAACCGGTAGATTACTGTAATGAATGAATGAATATCAAGTTACAAGAGAATTTATATTATGAAGATTTTTAATATTCATCCCACCTAAATATGATTACAAGGAACTGATTACATTAATTATAATTCATATAACCAGTGAGAAAATAAGGAAAAAACGTATAATTGCGTTAGTTCAATTACTTCAACGCAAAAATTCATTTTTCTTTCACCGAAAACTTTCCTCGTTGATATTTCCTTTATAATAACAAGCTTTACCCGAAATATTTAAGACATAAATGGTATTTTCAAATTTTCACGTTTGGGAAGGTTTATCCTGTTGAAAAAATTTCCCAAATCTTGAGACGAGAACTCGACCTTTTGCAGAGAACGATAACATCGTGGGAATTAACGCCGCCGATTGAGTTCTGTTTTCACCTTTCACGGAAAAAAACTCCCCAACATTTCGCTAATAATAACAGAAGCGGGGCGTGGAGATCATCCTTTCCGATATTTTTCCAAACCCCCGAACAAAAAGAACGTTATAATAACAGCATTCGTGAGGACTGAAACGACTTTTTCGGTGCGAAATTTAACGGCGGAAAACGTAATTTAGAACGACTTAGGCCCAGCAAAACTCTGGTGGTGGGATTAATATCTCAAAAATAAAAATAGAGAGGGGAAACACGGGATGTATCCCGAACCTCACGATCGTGATGATGCTTGAAAATCACTCCGAAGCCAGCCAGCCAGCGGAGTGGCGTGGAGGCCCTCAACAGCGGAACAAGGAGGAGACCGAAGTGTACGGAGGAAAAACCAAGCCTCAGTACCACCACATCTGGCTGATGAGAGAGCCATGGAAAGAAGGCCTATGGAGGTCGAGTAGGCAGTCGGGACGCTAGCTTGCTCTCTCTCTCTCTCCCTCGTATCCTCCTCCAACTGTTTATTTTTTGCGTGTTACCTTGTCTCTTCGGAGGGGGGACCACACCCCTCCCCACTACCCCCACCTTAAGTCCCCTTTCCACGTTCACCCTGATTCTTAGTCTCACCCCCCCCCCCCAGCCTCCCCCACCAAAAGTCCCCTTTCCAAGTTCACCTCGCGCCACCAGGCTTCCCTCCCTGCCTGCCAGCTGCCGCTCCGGCTGACCCCAGAGCGAGACGGTGTGAGGGAGGCTGGCGCTCTGTAGTCGCGGGTAGTGGGATTGGAAGAATCTCTGTGAATCTCGTGGCGGAAAGAGTTGAAGACGGGAGTGGATGGGGCTTATGCAGCAAGGGAAAGCAAACACTGGTCAAAAACTGCGAGGGTATGAAGGGTGGAGGTTTTACTCCAGCGGGGTTATTTCTACGACGGAAAAACAAGGAAAAGGTGAGTGGGGGTAAGGGTAAATTTTTTTTGGAACGAGTCCTCACCCCGCCCCCCACAAATACCTAATACCACCTAATACGTACCCGATACCTAATACCACCTAATACGTACCCGAAAACAAAAACATACACTAAATGTGTGTCTTTGCATCAGGGGAGAAGATATGTGGTAGGAAAAGCACTGGAGGCTAGGCATAAATGACGAAACGTTAAAGTTAGGGAAGTTGTGATAGAGAGACGTACCTACTCGTTTTAATAAAAGAGTTGCGACTGGCACACATGTAAGGAAATAAAACAGGAGACGAACGACTCGCGCGCGCGCATTTGGTCCAACGGAAAATCCGTAAGAGCGCTAACTATCACCCTCCGCCGTTTTGAAAAATTGATAAATGAGGAAAACGGCGGCCATAGGCATTGAGGGCAATCGATAAATACGTGCGTCGCGAGGTGCGGATGATGACATGGTCTTGTTGGCTTTCCTCTGCACACCCACCAAATCCGGGTGAAAATTTTGAATTATGTCGTCTACAGGGACCTCCCAAGTTGGCGGAACTCGTATAAAACAGCACTCCAAATGGACGACAAGGGTTTCGCCGCAAATCGGACCGTTTTCATTGGTCAAACTCTCGTCTGCGCCATGACGTAAACAACTTGCCTCTACATTCAAAATTCTTCTCTTTTTATCATCTGTCCTTTAACAAAGTAAAGGAATTATAGACACCTAAAAAGTAATAAAATTATTAGGTTTTCTTAAATTTAATTTTTGCACGCCTTTTTCGATAGTGTCAAGATGAACTTAGAATAAGTCATAGCATGAAAAGTAAAGTATAAAGAAGAAGTTGCTACATACAATGATCGGACGTTATAATAAAAAAATCACTAACCGTCAAAAATCAGATCACTAATTCCGTCCTCTACTCAGTCAGTGTAACATTCATATGTTCAAGTAGTGAAAGTACAAATAACGAGTGAATCTATGAATACAGTCAATAATGCTTAAAAGATAACAGAAATATAGGCATAGCATATCATTTGCATTCACGGATATGTTGATGCATGTTGTCGATGTAGGTAAACATAGATATTATTATGAGTTGATTGAAACTTAATGTACCGGGGGAGTGTCTTTAACATAAATTGAAAGCGATGTTTAGAAAAAGTAAGTATAAGCGGTTCATCACGTTCCACTAAGTTTGTCAACCAAGAAAAAGTTGCCACATAAGTAACTAAGCAATAAATCACTTTCGCATGCCTCAAAAACTTGAGTCAATATCGCCACACCTGCAAAATATATTTACGCTCAAAAGCAAATCATAACTGGCCTAGTGTGATAAAAAAAACATTGCGAATTTTGCTGAGAATAATAACAAAAGTATTAAAAATTAACAATGAAAACAAAAAATGCTTTGGGAACAATATGCCTAGGCTGCTTTTTTACTTTCGTTCATCGATATTAAAGACTTTTTTTCCGCTAAAATTTTTGTGTGAACGTTGATGAACAATCCCAAGTTTTTAGCCACACAAATAAAAGTATAATTTTTCTATGTTCTTTATTATAAACATTCTATGCAAATATGAAATTAATAATGTTGAGTTAACATTAATATTCATATTTTCAGTAAGGAACTGATTTAAGGAATGAGTGGCATTGAGGGATTAATCATAAACCAAAGGGAACTTAGAAACAAATCCGTGTGAATTTACTTGACTCACCAAGCAAAAGATAAATATGTAGGTGTGTTTTTAAACCAAAACATTTGGAGAAACTGCTGATGGTTCCGAAAATGCTGCTCCTCTCCCCAGGTCTGTGAATTTAAGCACTCAACGCCAAAGGACTAGGTAATAGAGGAGTTAAACCGCCTCCTGTGCAGTTGTACACAATATATGAAGGCCACATCATTTATTTAGAACGAACTGATACTATATTTGGCGTTTCATAGCTGAGCTTAATTACTCAGCTATCAAACGTCAAACCCATCGTCGATATTTCTTAAGCTATTAACACAAAAGACATCAATGGCTAACCGGAATTTTCGTGAAAAAATAACTCAGATCTAAATCTACTTTTACATTTACGAAGTACCGTGTGAGCCATATATGCAGAACGAATGGCACGGAGTGATTTAACATCAGGCATGCAATATTTACGCATGTACATGGTTGAAACCCAAAATCTTCCCGAATCAAATCATGAAAGCCATCATTTAATTTGCCGTAAGATGTGTCCTATCCTATCATCTAGTCCACATGGCGATATCAATAAGTCCGTAGACTATACCTTATGAAGACTTATTTTTCAACTTGATTTGAATGATGTATCGTTACTGTTTGCAGCTGTTGCTGCATTGATATGAATTGTTTGTTGATCAAACGTTTTTTAATCAACTCTTGTATGATTGTGCTATTGGACGTTTAAAACTATACATGCGTAGCGTATAGAGCATACATGCGTAAGCAGGATGCTATCAATGTGTATGGTATGTATGTGAAGTTTTTTAAACTGAGAATAAGCGCTTCTAACCAAATGCGATATTAATATATATATATATTATTAATTTATTTTATTTTTATTTTGTTGTTTTCTGGTTTATTTGTTTTAATACTGCCCATAACCCCTATCTAATAACTATGAAATAATTTACTGCGTACGTTTTACGCAAAAATCATGTAATGAGCCTGTGAAGACTACGATAATGAACGCTATCATCAAAAGTTTTAATATTATGTCATACGTAACTACAATGGATCCCCATAGTCCGCGGAAAAATTACATTCACCACCAGTCACGACGGTTACCAACGAAAATAGCTCAGATAAGGTCATATTCTCGGGCAATCCTTCACGGTCCACGAGGAAAAACAAGGAAAGTGAAAATAACTCTATTTGGAGGCACAAGAGGAGGGAAGGTCGAGGGAAGAAAGAGCGAGAAGAGGAACACCTCACGGGTGGCACGAAATACCTGCCACGCCCTCTCACCCCCCGGCAGGAGCAACCGCGTAGGGATTCACAAAGGGAAGTTCCCGAAGGATGGCGTGAGATGGGAGGTGGAAGTAAAAGAGGTAAGAGGGCGCAAGAGGGAGAGAGAGGTAAGAGGAAGGAGGTAAAGGGAAAGATTAGCTTTTATGACGGTTGTGTGGTAACTTCGTGAGACTCGCAATGCAATAAAAGTCCGTGAGGGAGATGAAGGTGGTGGGAGGAGGAAAGACGGTCGGTGGTTGGCGATGAAGTTGCCGGAAGGTTGGCAAGGGGGAGAGGAGGGGGTCGTGGGGGAAGGTGGGAGGGAAGCTGGATGCTGCGGAAGGGAGGGGAGGAGGGAGAAGCGTGGAGTGGAGAGGGGGGTAGGGCGAATCGGCGCGCGCCAGGTCACGTGGCAGGGTGAAGAAGCAGTTTACCTCAAGGACAAGGAGGGGGCCAACAAGGGTTCGGGTGGGGGGGTGGGGGTGGGTGGCTGCATAGGCTGACGCCTCCAGTCCGGTTGTGGGGGGAGGAGGAGGTGGATTTGCCCTTGGGGGGGAGGTGGGTTGGGATATAAGGGAGGAGGGAGCAGGATAGATAGTCCAATTGAGCTGGACGCGGGGGGATGACGGCGTACGTGGCGAGGGGAAGGGAGCAGCAGAAATAGTCTGCAAAACGTTGGGGGGGGGAGGTTTGAATGGCTGGAAAATTTATTGGAAACGGGTTTACTCGTGTGGGAAACTGCAGGAATTATAGATTGAGGAGGAGGAGAATAGACGGAGCGTGGTGCCTCTTTCATCGCGAAGTCCGTCTTCGGAGTAATGACATGATATTGTGGGCTTAGGCTGGCGGTTACGATGTGGATCTCATCGGAGATAGGACGCGTAATGGCAGTTGGACCAATAAAATGGCTCCATGGTAACAACACATTTCACGGGTAAGTTGATGAAAGAATAACGGACAAGTACGAGTATGAAGCACGAATAATAGTAATACGTATTTTTAAGAAAAAGTTACATAAAACTGTGATTCAGACTGAGATGAGTTCATTTGAAGCACAGGCTTAATATTAAAATATTTAATTTTGTGATTCGCGGTGACCCAGAACAAAATTATAACTCTTTAAAAGTTCGATTTACCGAAATTCTTTGATTGCTTTCGTAAGTCTTTAATAAATACCAAGGTTACAAGGAGTAAGCTATATTTAGTAGCAGTTATGTGCTAGGACTTTTTCTTTGACGTCGCACGATAAAGTAAGAAAGAATTATTTTAGTCTCTTAATGTTTAATTCACTTGGAATCAACAATTTTTAATGTTAGAGATTATTTGCAAATAAAAAAGGCATCAGATGTTTTGACAGATTGCGATTACTGAAAGGAAAAAAAATGTTTTGATGAGATAATCCTAATCTGATTGGAGCCAGGCACTCTAATAACTGATAAGAATAATTAACGAACTTTGAATGTGCTTTGCTAATAACCACACTAAGTTCAGTATTCAAGGTTGAGCCTTAATCCACAGCAAATAATAAACGGAAAGATAATAAAAAGCTTGAAGTACCTCCAAGGTGCCATTTAATCACACAGCAGGCTTCTAATTCATTTTGAGAATCTACGTGGTTACTTGGGCTAAATCGGTTCTGTTTATGCATAACTGCCGTAAATTACTTCATAGTCTAATTACCAGGCAGGGTAAATAAATCCCTCAGCTCTCGGGGTCAAGACTGAATACACAAGAGAGTTGTGGCCCAAGTAGGCTAGGTCGAGTACCCAAATCGCTAATGTCTTGTACGACGAGACCACAATGAATCTTCTACCATGGTTACCTAATGTCCTGTCGGGCTCTAATAGGCAACTACACTTTTCTCTATATATTGGCTGGTGTGAACAATTTCAAAATATTAAAGCAGTTACATCTCTTATCAAGTAAATATAAAAAATAAATATTAATTTTAGTTCAATTTACTGAATGAAGTAGCAAATGAAGTATTGAGTATCATTCTACATCTTTTAGGTAATACAACAGGCCTATCCCAATGGATATGGGGATTTGCTAAGAGCCGCGTTTCCGTAGTTACTAATATATTTGATCAAAATTTTGATGTATGAAGTTTTAGTGACGTAAAATAATCGAGAAAATCTCGCAATGGAAGTATGAAATATTTATAAATGTCGAGACAACTGCGAAGGAAGGATTAAAACATGGAAATCATCAGTATTAAAACTAGCATTGAATTAGTCAGCCAAAATTTGACCACGACTTAAAACTTTAGCAGCTTCTATTTCTTTCAAACTTTCGTCACCATATTCACGGCATTACTATATCCAATTAATAATTTATTGGTTCCTTTTAACGTTTAAACTAATATTTCACTTTTTTAAAGGGCTCTCATTATTAGATCTTTAAAGAATATAATTATAATACCATTACGTTAATACCTTGTTCCATTCATTTTCATTGCAAATTCATGCCATTTTATGCTTTGAATCAGGGTTACATTAGGATAAACGAATTTGAATATTTGCATTTAAAGAGTTATGTGATTTGAAATAATGTCAAAGCCCATTTAGCCTATTGAGAAAACGAGGATTTCGTCCCTGGGGTGGGGTTCAGGGAAAATGCGAATTTTATCACGAGAAAATTTTGAATTTGTCCGATGTACTGTCCAATTAGTCCTATGTAGTCACTTCAAAGAGAAATACTGACAGAATTCATGGGCAGGAAAATCTTAGTTGTTACATGTTTTAATCATCTCAAGGCAATTGAACACCAAATATGTTGGCCTCAAAATAATGAAGGAGGGAGCGAGATGAATGGAATTGAATTAATTACTATAACTCCTTTCATTGCTGTCCATTTGAATCCTGACAGATCAGTTTAGCAAGTTTAGAACAGAGCAAAGATGAATCCTCTAAACGAGATGCTATCCACCTTAGCAGGGTGTTGTAGTGAGTTATTTTTCAATAGGCGTGCAATAAATTACACGATAAATATTGTTTGTAATTATTAATATAGTTACGAGGAAGACGCGTACAATTTATCTTGTCCTATGGTATTTAAGTTGGACAAATTCAGCCATCATGCGAGGCGTGCAGATACGGACACTCACTTTGATACAATTCCACGGACACACAAAGCATTTTATTTTAAATTATAGAGTACAGGATTCCTTATCATACTTAATGATATTCAATTCACGTGAAATATTTTAGGCTGGCCTCAGTAAAACATATACATGATACTTAAGCCCTTGATATTATTACACAAAAAAATTATTTTTTTATAAATTATATCAAGTTATTTCTAAACGTACTATTACATTCAACTCCTTAAGTGTATAATAATAAAGGATATTTACAAAGAGCAAAGACAACTCATGGATAAAAAATCCAAGTAGTAAGCAAATTCAAAGTCAACGCGGCCTTGTATTTTTTAAACTGGAATAGATGGAGCCGCGTTGAGGGGCGGATCCGGATTAAATTATTAGAATAAAACGCACCCCACTCTTTTTCGTCTGCGTCGCGGTGAACCCCACTCCATCGAATCAAAGAGTGGCTCGATTGGAAGGGAGAGAGAAGGAACACGTATGAAGGCGAAGTTGAGCGAAAGAGTCTCCCATGAGGTTCGGTTTCGAATCTGAGAAAGAGGCCTTTTGCGAAAGGCGGGGAGGGTGGAGGAGGGAGGTGGGTGGAGAGGAGGACGAAAGGGAGAAGTGGAAGATTAAAGGAAGGAGGTGGTTGTGAGGTGGTCGGGAAATGTAGGGGGTGGAAGGGTGGTAGGGGGCAGAGAGGGGGTGATGGGCGCCCCCCGGGGGTGTGTGGGAACATCCGCAAAAGGTAATGTGGGGGGAGGAGGGAAAAATTATGAGGGGTGTAGGGCAGGGGGGTTGTGTGTGCGCGTTTAAGGAGGGAGGGTTGGCGGTGGAGGGGAGTTCCGTAACGGGGGGAAATGAAATAAAAATGGAAGAGTTGGGGTGAGTAGAGAGTAGGGGGTGGAGGGCAGGGAGTGGAAGGAATCATTGCGGGCAAAGGGGTGGGATGTTGCCCTGCGGGTGTACCGCGGTGGCTGCCAGCCTTGCGCAGACGGTTGGTTTCGCTCTTGAGATACGGGGGAGGCTGGTGGAAGCGAAAAAAATGGGAGGTTCTGCCACGGGAATTTCGTGGTGGAGGAGGAGGAGCAAAGCAGCGAAGATCAAGTGTGAAGGAGAGATTGGAAGGGGAAAAAAATTATAGCTAAAGGTAGATGTGGAAAGAGACGATGCGTCTGGCTTAAGTTTCCGGGCGGGGTTTTTAGTTCGAGGCGGCTGTAAAAATGAAAATATGTAACATCGACTGAGAGGGTAACCGTCTCTGAGGTTCGTGTGGAAAATCCTTTTAGAGCCGCTTTCGTCGAGTGGGCTATTCATTGCGGCGGAACTGGCCACGACGGCTACGGCAAGTCAAGTAAGTCCGTAATCAAAAATTTTGCTATGAACGAGACAGGGACAGTCTTGGACTCCCACTTTGATTTTTCACAGTAAATTCATAAATGATACTTTGGAAGAATGGTAGTAACACCCTTCTTATTCAACTTAAGATGGTCAAGACGTAATGACGGTTTCAAAGTAATGGAAAGGTTAACTCCGGGTTTGCTCTGTTGGATATCATTGGAATGCTCACAGGAAAAGCAGAATCAGCTGCCAATCCTGATAAACCCGTACCGTACATGCTTTAATTTCCATATATGTAATTGCTTAATTTCCTCAAGTAAATGCCAAATCGATGATCGCAGCATGTTTAAATTTTAATTAAAAATGCACATGTTTCATTCATGTATTCTCAGCATTCAACGTCGTAGAGCATAAAATAAATATTCAACCAGCAATTTTTATATTAATGCTCTTCATCGCATTGCTACGACCAGATAAAGAGAATAAGTGCCAATAGAGGACTGAGTAAAATATCAAAGTTAAGCATAACTGTGCACTGTATCTTCGTTTAATCTTTGAGTGAGGATTTTCAAGGAGCATAAGAAAAGGCGCAAGGAATTGGTTATGAAACTTAGTTCCCCTCTTTATCTATAAGAGAGAAACTGCTTTATGTCTTAGAGGATACGCGCAACACTTGACGGTCGCGCAATAAATATGCGGTGTTTGATAGCACTAATTACGACCCCAGCAATCCCTCGTTCACTACCATTTTGTTACCTTACGATACTGATTAACTTACCAAGCTGCCATTCGGTTAAGAAGTTTCGTTACACGCGTTAAATTTTACGGTAAAGATATTTATTATTCGTACATACACTTTTGCAATCTGGAATATATAATCATTGATTTAATCTGGGCAACTTTCCCTTTTGACAATTGGCTCAGTTATAGAAATGCAGTTTCGCTGAACTAAAACACATAGTAAGCCCTTGAACATTTCGTGTCAATTTTCCCTTTTCAAATAGTAATACATTTTCAATACTATCAATCTTCTATAAAATTGACTTAAAACATTCACCTTTTAAATAATAGACTCTCACTATCAATCTTTCCGGTAATATACTCTCAATATCAACCGTTTAAACAATTGACACAAATCACTTAAAATTAACGTACAAAAGTCTAATAAATACTATATGTACAATCAAGTAAAAAATATACACTATATATATATATATATATATATATATATATATATATATATATATAATGTCTTGGTAGAAAATCGCTCTCGGCGACGATGCACATGCATAAATAAAACAGTGATACACTAAACAAACACAGAAACACGCAAAAATGACACTCACAAAAGAAAACTTGTACGTTTCGACGTC
Source organism: Pyrrhosoma nymphula (assembly GCA_963573305.1). NCBI lineage: Eukaryota > Metazoa > Arthropoda > Insecta > Odonata > Coenagrionidae > Pyrrhosoma > Pyrrhosoma nymphula. The sequence continues at coordinate 102,657,293 of OY754337.1, read as the reverse complement.
AGGACGCCATCGTCAGCGTTAGAAGAATGATGAGTCCGCTCTGTTCCCTTGGGAAGGAAAGGGCAGAGAGGAAGGAGGGGGGGTAAGTGCGAATGGATAGTGGTGGGGAGAGAGAGGTGGCTATTGGGCTTTTAATTCAATGGGCTAGGTTTAGCCCGGGCTTTTCGAATGCCCTTGTCACCCAAATATGGGCGTATTCACGAATTTTCACGTCAACATTACCGGCGGATTCAGGAAGGGCTTCTATGATCTCTAGGGAGAAACAATCGTCAAAATTTTGAGAGTGGGAGGCGGTATGTTTGGGAATCGGATCAAGAAAAGGTGGATTTTTGGTGGCATGGCGGTGATTGTTCATACGGATATTGAGGGGGGTGGTACATTTTCCCACATAGAAGGCAGGGCAGAAATTGCAGGAAAGGCGGTAGATGATGTTGCTGGTGGTACAATTGGCCGTAGAGGAAGATCTTTTGAGGGAGGGGGTGGCGGAGGGGCGGAGGAGAGAGCAGCATTTGCACCTCGGGCGTCCGCATGTTGAGTGTGTGTGCGTCCGCATGTGTCCCAGAGAAGTTGCTTTTAAATAAAATCCTGTCTCCTACTGCAAAATATACCCCTCGGACCAAGACCCACCAACCTGACCAACTTAACCTTGTCACCACATTCTTCCCTGGTGCACACAGGATCAAAAACATATTGAAAGACCTGTATCCAATCTTAAAAAACAATACCTCTACTTCCCTCCTCCTACCTTCATGTCCCAAAGTTTCCTATAAGCGTCCCTCAAATCTGCGGGACATTTTAAAATCCACTAGACCCTCCCTGCAACCCACCGCCCCCCCTCCGCCACTTTCCTCAACATGCGGACGCCCGAGGTGCAAATGCTACTCTCTCCTCCGCCACCCCCTCCCTCATAAGATCTTCCTCTACGGCCAATTGTACCACCAGCAACATCATCTACCGCCTTTCCTGCAATTTCTGCCCTGCCTTCTATGTGGGAAAATGTACCACCCCCCTCAATATCCGTATGAACAATCACCGCCATGCCACCAAAAATCCACCTTTTCTTGATCCGATTCCCAAACATACCGCCTCCCACTCTCAAAATTTTGACGATTGTTTCTCCCTAGAGATCATAGAAGCCCTTCCTGAATCCGCCGGTAATGTTGACGTGAAAATTCGTGAATACGCCCATATTTGGGTGACAAGGGCATTCGAAAAGCCCGGGCTAAACCTAGCCCATTGAATTAAAAGCCCAATAGCCACCTCTCTCTCCCCACCACTATCCATTCGCACTTACCCCCCCTCCTTCCTCTCTGCCCTTTCCTTCCCAAGGGAACAGAGCGGACTCATCATTCTTCTAACGCTGACGATGGCGTCCTGACGTCGAAACGTACAAGTTTCATTTTTGCGTGTTTCTGTGTTTGTTTAGTGTATCACTGTTTTATTTATGCATGTGCATCGTCGCCGAGAGCGATTTTCTACCAAGACATTATATATATATATATATATATATATATATATATATATATATATATATATATATATATATATATATATATACATCCATATTAACTTCTCCACCCTCTTGGCATATTGTATATATATATATCCTTCTATCTTTGAGAAAGGTTCTATAGACCGAAATCTCAACGTATAGTGTGAGTGTTCTTTTTTTATGTGTCTATTTTTAATACCGCCCCACCTGTGGCATAGTTTATATATATATATATATATATATATATATATATATATATATATATACGAGTTCGTGGAAAATCACACACGCGATAATTTAAATAAAAATAAACTTTGCCACAGGTGGGGCGGAAATAAATATAGAAACACAAAAAAGAAGAACACTCACACACTATACGTTTTGATATTTCAACAGCCGAGCTGCCTTTCTCACAGAAGGAAGGATACAGAATCTGTATCCTTCCTTCTTTGAGAAAGGCAGCTCGGCTGTCGAAATATCAGAACGTATAGTGTGTGAGTGTTCTTCTTTTTTGTGTTTCTATATTTTTTTCCGCCCCACCTGTGGCAAAGTTTATTTATATATATATATATATACACACACATCCATTCGAAAATCAGACTCTCAAAGGCGCGAATAAATTCATACAATCATAGGAAATGGAAAGGGATAGGAACACATAAAAGCACGAACACAGGGTTTGGTGGGGAAGATGAAAATGTGTCGAATCCAGACAGAAAAAATTTCACCTTACCCAGGATTCGAACCTGGATCTCCCAATTGCCGGTCGAGTGTGCTACCAGTTACGCTCCTCCTTTCACGTGAGGGTAGCAGGGCACTGCCCAGGGCTGGGCACAGGTCAACTTCAGCTTGGGTCCGCTTGTTCCCTACATTGCAGCGTAACTTTCATAGCGTAGATTCACTGAATATTATCCCCTGGGTGCGAATTAACTTCCGTAAATAAATAATGACTCGTAAATTTCAGAAGTCAGAGTGACGTGGAGATAAATCGCGTGTGGTTTCAAGAGTGTCCTCCTGTGTAAAAGCGTGGCCTAGTTATAGGTTGTTGCTATTATAATGTTTGGCGTACGTCGAGTTTCTAGAATGATTCGCCCTCCCTTCGTGTAAATAATGGTGTAATATGATACGTTAGTTATATTTGAACTAATGAAAGATGTATCGGCTTCATTAGCATATACCGGAAGGGAGCTTTACAGACACGCAGATTCAATTCGATTAACACTTTTGAGGAGGCCAATATAAAATTGAATCCTTCCACATTTCATACAACTACCACCACGAAAATGTACCTTACGAGTAATACATCACGAAGGAATAAATTACAAGAATCGATGTATGTCTTTAGAGACTATACAATCTTTTCACCTTTTTTTACAATAAGAAAGAGGAGAAAAGTTGGGGTTCTTAGTCTTAGTTTTTAACGAGGATTTGCTAGCCCATATTTACCGCAAGAAAATAGTGCTGTCAAAATAAACTAGCTTCGTGACTATCGCGAACAATTCGGACTACAGCTTTTCTTCAATTTAAAATTTCAACAGGACAAACAAAGATTGGACTCTTTGCATTGGCAATCAAGGGAGTGCAGTGGTAAATTAGTCTGAGGAAAACTTTCAACCATAGTCTCCCATAGTTCCGGAAAGGAGGAGTACTGAGGCACCGATTCCGAGTCCAAGCGTTTGCTAAGCATTTTCACAATAGATAGGATGTAATTTCCTCATCCTCATTGACTCATCTGAAACTCAGTGTATCTTCCTAGTGGAAATTTACTTCTTTATTCCATTCCATTATTAATATTAATTTTAACTAACTATTTAAAATATGGCCGAAACCTTTTTTAACAATTTTTGAGGCTGAATTTAAACACTGGAGTTGCCTCTGGGAGCAGAGTTTAGCGATGAATTGCGATAGTGATATGCGGACGGAGATGCTTTTGCAGACTAATAATATTAATTTTAACTAACTATTTAAAATATGGCCGAAACCTTTTTTAACAATTTTTGAGGCTGAATTTAAACACTGGAGTTGCCTCTGGGAGCAGAGTTTAGCGATGAATTGCGATAGTGATATGCGGACGGAGATGCTTTTGCAGACTTGTGGGGATAAATACGGGCTGCAAAGGGAGTGGTTGAAGACGAGGGTGCTAGCGATGGAGAGGAGTTGCCTCGGAAAAAGGGATGTCCACCGTCTGTCTACAGACGTACCATTTACCGAAACTGTCAACGATAAATAAAAAAATCCCATTCTCGAACTTGCGTGGAATGTTAATCGATGCTATTTTGCCGGAAAGGTGAGAATGAATACATACCTATATTTATATACTTACGCGTCCGAAAGACGATGGCGTCAGAAAAAAACCATTAAACTTGGAAGCCGTAAAGCTCTACGTACATACAGACGTATAAATTTTGTTTACGCTGCGTGGATAAAACTACTCTTGAACGATTGAAAGCATATCGGGTGTTCTTGCGATAAAATTCGGAGACAAATGTGAGAGGAGGGAATTCCATGGCGAAGTTTAAGTTAACTGGAGGGGAAGTAATATAAAGTCAGTAATGATTGGTAACATACAAAATGAAATAGCTGATATGCTGCGTCAGCTTTTGGCCCTGCTTACAAAACGAGTGCCAGGTGTTTAATAGATCATAAATCCATTGAGTTGTGTGAAACTCATGCAATAAAAACAGCTATAATTCATTCGAAGTTAATCTACTACTACAGAGTTCCGTGCAAGCCTCCAGCAGGTTACGTATCAGACGGTGACTCTGCGCCAGTTACACGTAGGTACTTATATTACATGCTACTTAAGGATGAGGAAGTAATAATACTTACAGCTGCATTAAAAAGAGGGGAGACAAGTAACGTTCCGGGCAATTCTCAGTCAAGGCTAGAATTAGAGAGCAGGCATAGGAGACTTAAGAAGTGAAGGCTGGTAGGTTAGTTTTCTTAAAGAGTGTATACCCAAAGCTTTAACAAAAACATGCCATAAATAACCACTGCTATTGTTCCTGAGGAAATTTATATACTGTGATCTCTTCACGGAAGGAATTACAACCTTCATCTATTGCCACATTGTAACTTCCATTTGTCACTAAAGATTTTATAGTACGTACAGCAGGGCATTTTTTATGGACATCCGAACCCGCCACACACCCTTGAGTTGTCTTCCAGAGTAGATGAATGACATGTACGCCCAGTCAGAGGAGTTTAGCAATAACCTTTACCGAAGTGTTACAAACTTAGCAATTAATGAGTAATAACCTATCTATCCGACATTACTGACAACTATTCAAGTCCCCTTATCTGTTCGGCGAGGGAAACATTCAGCACTACAACGTTCCTGATTGAAATTAGCGTTATATATAATATCGTATAATTATCAGCTGACGGTCATTTACCTTCACGGTTTAAAATGAGAGAAATTGTTAAAAAGGATTAATAACCAGATAAATTTCTAAAATTGCAATTTCTTTACGATACACATAATCAAAAAGGACCCAAAGAATGAGACTCCACTTCATATTTTTTTATAAAACTCACAAGTTATTGCCTTAAGAAATGATATCAGATTAATAAACAAGATAGAGCCTTGAAGGAAATTCGGGGGAACATGGAAAATGAATCATCACGAGCGAAAATGAAAGCTCCGGAAAATCCGTGAAAGGAGGAGTTAGATGTGATTTAGCGGAATTGAATCTTGAGGCAATGAATAAACCTCCTGGAAAAATAAAACTCACTCCCTCTCGTTCCAGACTTGGCTATTCTTTAATCTTGACGGTGGCATAGAGTCGAAATTATTTATTCGGATTGTACACAAAAAAGGGAAGAAATATATTAAAACGGTATAAGAGAAGGAGTGAAGAGAGACGGCATGAGCTTAAGATGCCTTATCTGAAGAAAAGGGGATTTTGACGCGAAAAATGCAAAGTAAGAAAGGGGGGAGGAAGAGTAGGAAAAACTAAGATCGGAGATAAGGGAAAGCAGTGAGATAAGAAGGGAGGGAAGATGAAGGCGATGTAGAGGAAAAAGATCAGGGTGAGAAAGAGGATTTGTGGGAAAGATGGATTGGATGAGAGATGGTGGAAGGGACGGCTATACAGCAAGGCCCGGCCGTAGTATGCATGCACGGCCGTGTGAATTTAAGGCTTCCTATAAACGCTTCGGGGATTCGGAAAGCAGAAAGAGGAAGATTATTTATAAACACGAGATATGGAATAAATCGAGCTAGGTATGGACTCGATGGAGGTCGTATAACGTGTCCTCCCAGAGTTTGAGAGTCATTCTATTCCAGCTAACGATAGTCGGTGCACGTTGGCAGCTGCCAGTGACGCGATGAGCGCTGTTGGGCTAAGAAAAAGGCAAATTCAACTTCTTCAAGTTCTGTCATGGGTTCACTTACCATACATCCCAGTTTGGTAGGGACAATTCCAGTTTGAATCTTCTGCCCCTGTGTCCCACCCGATTGGGAAACTAGTCCCATATCATTATGAATTTTCCCAGAACGTCTCCGTTTAGGTCCGCTGCCTACTGCGTGGCGAAAAACTGCGCAGGGACAAATTTATGGCAAAACATTTCAAAAATATTTCATCCAATCTTATCTTGCATTCTCGAATGATTCTCCGGTGGGTCCAGGGGAAATACTTGGTAAGGGCTAATAAGGGTTCAGCGAGCCCATTTACGAGATTCGAGCTGAGTACGAACTGGAATTTGACACCAAAACATACCCCGATGCAGCTAATTAAAATTTTACATTGTATTTGTAGTCAATTAATAAAATAGCTGCACATCATTTGCTTAATTTTTGTATAACGTCCCGATTGTGTCTCGGTTTTAGTCTCTTCAAAACTAGATATGACCCGATTCTGGGAGGCCAGCATATGGTAACCTTAGTGATGGGGAAAGCACATCCTCCGCAAAGCACAGTGGCATTTTGTGGATGATTTAGGGACAGGAGAGGTCTATCTTCCAACAAGCAATCGCTGATGGAAAATGGGCTAATTTTAATTTCCCAGCGTGCAATGAGCTTTGCATTCCAACTATGGTGGATCGGGTGGGTGTGGTGACTACTGTAATGGCTTCCCAAACCGAGGGCCGAGGTTCTATTTCTGGTAGTAGCTCTTCAAGTTCAGTCTTATGTGCAAACGATCACATAGACCAATATGGGAGGTGAATTACCTATTCAGGTGGGCTTTGATCCCACACTCTAGGTACGCCAAAGCTCAGCCATTTCTCAACATTTTACTCCTGAAAGATTCTCCGATATTTTAGGAAGAAAACGATGTTTTTCTTACCCAAAAGTATCATAAAACTAAAGTCAATTACTGGAAAAATCATCGAATATCCCTACTTTCGATTGATCAAGGCTTCAAAGTCATAATGTCGATGTTGAGGAAATAGTGGAAATCTTGAATCCTCGTGCTTCATATTTCACCTTTTTTAATATTCGTCTTTTCTCATGGATAAGTGTCGATGATCTTTATTTTAAGTTGGAACTCCTTTACTCTCGTTATGTATGTTATGCCCACTAGAGCGCCCGCAGTAAAAACGTTTCCTTGATGAGGAGTAAAACTCTTTGATACAAATTCCTGGGCAATTTTAATCAAGCTGGAGGGCTGGAATTTTGATGTAAGCTGTAATCGATATGCTATTCTATATAAATATATTAAAATACTGCCGCGCGCCACTGTGAAAGTAGTGAAACTTCTTGCTGGTAATATATCATAAAATATCGTTGCGAAACCAGTACGTATGACAATAGGCCCTGTTTATATGTTACCAACGTGATTTGAGTTTAGAACGGTAATTTGACGGTGGTATTTCTCAACCAACTCAGTCTCAAGCAATCTTTATTATGTTAATATCACGCATTTTCATTAAAAATTGGCTTCCTAATACTTAAATGAAACCTCACCGACCAGTTGTAAATATTTTCATTTGCTGTCTAGCATTCTCTGTGTTTTTTATCCTCGCCTGACACAAAATGGAAGGGTGACGATTTTTAAGATTCATTATTTTCAATTTTCCGCTGATTAGATCTGTATCTGCTTGTTCTCCTGGCAGCATGTGTATTTTTGTTTATCTTTCTTGCGTTTTTTAAAGATACTCAATAATATCTTAGATTATGATTCTATTTTTACAAATCTGGAGACACAATCTAGTGTACTTAAGGTAGTTTGAGCGAAAAATCACTTCACCTAGAATTTGATGAATTTGACCTCATTTTAAAGAAAAAACTCCCATCTTTCCAATGATATCAAAATATCAACCCCTTGCCGAACAACTTTTCGAGCACATTTCCTAAAAATATCAGCTCTTTTACATGGGATAGATTACGGTTGTGCGTTCGAGAGGGAGAATATTAAAAACATTAGGAAATTCTAGCACCTAGATTTCGTCAAAAAACTAACAGTGTATAGTTTGCATGTACTCTCAACTATTTACTTGTATAAAATTGTTCTATCATTCACCGAAGTAATATATACAGAATCACAAAGAAAACCTGCTGTTTTGGAGGGTTTTCAGCCGTACGGCGTGAAAAAATGAGTCAAGTTAGAGGCTTATGTAGCTTTTTTTATTAAACTACTGTGAATTTTGGTAATCTATGAATATAACTTTGCGTCATTAATACTACAATATTTATTTCATTCTTCTTACAGACGCTGAAATAAAAAGATAAAATTTTAATATGGGCTCTATTATGACTTTGGAACTATCTCGCTCAAACCACCTTAAGAGAAAAAATACAAAAAACAACTAAAATTATAACATACATACGAATAAAATTCAGCAGTAAGTGCACCTGAATGAGAAATATTGGTGTATTTGTAGCAATATCTTCCACGAAATTGACTAGTTAAGATATTACTTATCCAACCAGAAGGATTAAAAACAAAACCAGATAGCTCACGCGAAGTTTGCTCGAGTAAGTTTCTCCACGACTTGCTATCGACAATGATACCTACGGCACTTTACGGAAAGCAGCCCCCAAGGCCAAGACTTAGAGAAATGGATAAGAACCCTCACGATAAGCAAACTGAAAGAGAATCGCAGATAAAGATGAAACACTGAAAAGAAGAAAAAACAAGCGAGATTGCCGAAAAACATTTCATGGGATGGTTTGGCAAGATGAAACAATGGGCCAGGTTCGAAAATTTCGTGAGATTAGATAAGGGTAATTTTGGAAGAAGGGACTACGAGAAGCGCTGGAAGTCATAAGATTTCGGGAAAACTTCGGGGAAACTTCATCGGCATCTACGCCAAGTGGCACCCAGCGAGCCACCGCAAGGGGTTTTTGACAAGGATTTTTGTGATATCAGCTATTTTTGCGAACCACTGAATAAAAAAGGTGCTCGATGCACATGTAATTATCCGTCCTGCTGTCTATATCTCTTGCTTTATCGGGAATCTCGAATTTTCCAACGCCATGTTGGAGCTTAGTAACCTCATCAGTGCCAGAAATGTTCCGCGTGGTTTTATTTTCTTCATGAATTAGTATCAGGCCGTATTCATGAGTTAGTATCAATAGCAATACTCTTTGTAGTGGATGGCACTGGGAGGGGAATCGCTCTTAGACTGTCGCATTGTTTACAATATATAGTTAATATTATATTCGTGTTCCAAACCAATTTATTTTCTGAAGTCAATAATATTTTAAGAAACCCGGCATGCTATGAAAGATCAGATCATGAGAATAAAATTCTGGAAATGGACTGCAGAATGGACAGGTTTGAATATTTATTTTTTCCGCAAACGATAAAGGACGATAACTGTATCTAATGAGATTAGGTAGGTTTTCCGATAAAAATTGTAGCTAATTAGTTCATTTGTTCCCTGATGCCTGTATTCCTATCTGCCACTGAGTACTAAAAGCGCGTGCGTGCATGTTTCCTGTATCACTTTTATCACTATATCTGACTATTTGCGTAGTTGAAATATGTAACTCTCTTTTTTTTGTTTCTTCAACATACCTATTGTGTAGTGCATGTGTGTGAAATTTTGACTCCTGAGAAATACTTGGAGGTATTTCCTTAGGCATCAATGTTCGTAATCTTTATTTGGGTACAGTTTTCTCCATGTTGGTGATAAGTCACCCACTGCTACACACCCTGGTGGTGGCTTGAGCGATTCTTCGTAGACGTAGTTGAAGAATAAGACTCGGGTCCCTTGCAACATTAAAATAGTCTTGATTGACTCATTCCTTATTAGTAGGGATCCTACTACATCCATAGAGTCTCTTATATTTTTTTCTATCGGATAACAGTTCTCATCCATAACAACGGATAACATTTCTCATCCAACATTGCACAGCTTTCTAAAACTGCATTTATGCTATCCTTTATGTATCTCTTTCTATGATGAGTGTCATATATTACCTGAATACTCTAGTGCGGCCTTAGCAATGTATAATCACCTCCTTAGTTGCAATTAACCCCACTCCCGTTTTATAAAACCAAAATTGAGAAGTTGGTGAGAGCAAAAAAAAGTAAAATGGCCCAAAAACAATTCAGGAGATGGTTCAGAAAGATTGGACGATTCAAAGTTTGAAAATTTCATAAAATTAGATAAGTACGTTTTCGGGAGTAGGAAGGAAGAGTTAGAGTAAATGGAAAAGAGAAGTCAAAAAAGAGTTCGGGCTGACTTGGTCGGGGCAACTTAAGTGGGAAGAGAGACGAGGAGAAATGGATGAAGGTGTCTTAAAGATTCGAAGAAACTTAAGGTGGTTTGAGCGAGATATCACTCTTCAAAACATAAAGTGAACTTCTCCTCCTTAAAACTAAAAATATCTCATACTTTAAGTAATAACAAAATAAAAGCCACATACCATATTACAGTAGGAAGTATTCACCACCACATAGAAACCGATTTCAATTATATTTGGTTCATCTATGGAATCTACAGAGAATATATTTACTAAATTATGAAGTTCTGACGCATTCCAGCCTCAGAACAGTGAGTATCTTGAATGCTTTCTCAAAAGTGGGAAAAAATATATTCCGTACTCACGGTTATACTTTCTACAATATAGCTTTAAAAAACCTATGGGCTGTCGTTTTCAGTGGCGTAAAAATTAGCCAAATATAATGCCACATATATGTATATTTAGTTAATTACTGAGAACATTAGTAGAATCAAGCAAAATATTTGGGTCATAAAGTTGAGTATTTGCGTAATAAATTTAAAAATGAAATGCAAATATATTATGTATAATAAAAACAGAGGACCGATTGGGAAAGTACAGATTTGCTTGAAACTTTGCATACATATTTTAAGTTGTTATTTAAATAAATAAAAGAGAAAAAACTGCAATATACCAATTGACCTTTTGGTAACTCAATGCCATTTTCACAAGTAGTCTTACGGCACACGAGATATATTTATTAATAATTCAATTACATATTTATAGATTTTCCTACAAACCCGAAGTTATATATTACATATTATTATAATGGCCACTAACGAATATCAGTGTGTCATACCGAGTCCAAAATTCTAAAAAATACATTTCAATGTAACTTTCCAATTTACAATGCGAAGTTTAACCAAAATTTCGAACATCGCGACGAAAACTCAAGTCATAACTAGTTTTAGTTAACTCGAAAAAAGTTACTATAGCATTGCCATTATTGCATGAATGGTGAGTTCCACCACATTATTTATGCGGTGTTATCAATTTCATGTACTTAACTGAAATGTGGTCTTATTTTATTTCTACTTGCTTGAAAAATTATTAAAATGTGCACTCAAATGACCCAAGATTACCGCTCCAGCCACCTTAAGCGGCGCGCACACGCCTGCAAGCACGAGACTGACGGCTTAAGAAAAGTCGTGTAAATAACGCGTATTCGTGAGGGAAGGTGGTTGAGAGAGGGCCCACCACAATATGGGAGGGCGCCCAATGTATTCTCTTGGGGTAGCCACGGGGGATATACACACACTCACGAAAGGACACATGCGGGAGAGGAAGGCTTGGCGGTAGAAGTATTTCGCTTTGGGAGGGCTTGGGAGGGAAGGGCACTGGAGAGATAGTTTTGTGGTGGTTCGGAGGGAAGGGAAGTAGATAAGGGAGCAATTCGTCATGCCCGAACCTAGCCCGGGGCGAGGGCTAGATTGGTTCGGGCGAGAGCGGAGAAGGGAGAATAGGTTGTGGTGAGTCAAGGGAGGTTAGGACGGCTGGTTGTTCAAGGGGAAGGAAGGGGAATGTTTAAGAGTTGGTTCGTTATAGCTGCGAATGGATAAGGGGAGAACAATCATAAGAGGGCAGGAATCTTCTGCAAAGTTAAGGGGCGGGGGAGAGAGAAATAAGGGATTGCAGGGCTTGCTTAAGGGAGCAAGCATGAGAAAGACCTCTTGCGGGTCCTTTAGCAGAGGTATCTACAGGGTCTTGTCGTGATGTGGCTACGGTGAATTAGCGCTCCAAGTGGCCGTGCAGATCTAGAAAGCGACTGGTTGGAGCGAGGTTCATTGGTCATCACGACCCTCCTGCTTCCATCATCTATTTCGCCGGATGGAGATTCCGAAGCGTTTCCGGTTACCCCGGGGGATGCGGGCAAACTGTGGGGACTTCGGCGGAAATCATTTGTTCCCATCTCCTTCCAGCCGATCATCCGTTCGGAAAATTACGCGGTCGAGGCCATTTCACGCAAACTTCCTGCCACGGGCTGAGTACAATTAAAAGTACGCTTAGGATTCCAGTAAATAAATACTACCCCATAGGGAGAAACGCTACTTCTACTTTGTTTAACTCCACTCCACACTTAAAGAGTTTAGATTCCTGTATCAATGCAGATATGCAATGCTGGTCGCACCAAGTGAGAAAGAACATAAATATGGTAAAATTGTAAAGCAAACTATCACCGTTCAGAACCATTGATCGCTCTTAGTCACGCATTTTAAGGTGAAAATATGTAATTGATTTTCGTTCAACCGGACAAGCCCATTTTGACAAGTATTAAGTAAATCTTTAAGGAACGAATGTTGGAGAGGTGAGAAAATCCATATACGAATGAACAATTGGGATCAATTACCGATTTAATGGAGACAGAAGTAATGAATAATGTTGGCAAGAACTGAAAACCACAGCCGGAGCCTGCTTCCAAAAAAACAAGCTATGTAAATGAACTATGCTAACGGCCAATACTTTATTTGAAAAAAACTCGATTCCTCACTAGAGAAAATGTTGTGTTTTCGTCATAGCTGGTTCACTAGTTTTCGCAAAGCTATAATTGGTAACTAAATTTATTCTAAAAAAGTACAAGATTTAGGTGTTACGAGTAATACAACACTGACACCGTATCGCTCTGCCAAGTAATTTTCTATGCTCGTAAATCAAAGTTCATATGAGTTGATTCAGATTGCTTAAAACCTGACACACAGAATGCACAAATAACAAGACATATTAAGTCATATTACTTCACATACTATGAAGATTTTATTCAAAATATGACGCAAGAGGATATAACAAATATCGACATGGAAAGTAAGGTAAAATATGGACCAACTTATTCTAGGTGTGAAGAAAAATACGAAAACAAATTGAAATGAAGAATAAAATTAGTATTCTCTTGGTTTAGAAAGATAATGATAATTTTAATGACTGATTGATTTTACCGAAGTTTTGGGCGATGATAGGCCTAAAGTAACTTACTTCTGTTTGGCGAGGAAGCGTAAAAAACATCAGTTTAAAATAGTGACAGCAAAAGGAGAATAAGATAGTACGAGGTTAAACGTTAAACTCGTTTATATATTTCCATTTAAGCTTAGTGTCATCTCAATGGAATCAAATCAAGGCATGCCAGAAAAAATAGAAGAGAACCTGCGTGTATATAAAACTGACAATTCAATATTTCTCGGAACTATCCCCAAAGGACTTAGGGAGGGACTTTTTCCTCCCAAAGACTTCCTGGAAGCAACAATCATTTCATCTTATCTGAGAAAAACATTAGCATTCTATCTCGCAGCTCCTACCGAGAGTGCCCAATAGAATACACCGAGACTTTATGGGATTCAATTTGGTTTTCGTCCTACCCATCACCCCACCAAGAGGTTCCGTCGCGGTATAAGTTATCGGGGTAGCCCACCTCACTAATTCATCTTATCAAATTCTCTAGAATCTTTCTCCCAATCGTCTATGACAACTTCATTAGGGACGCTTATTACGTCTCCAGCCCCACCCCTAGCTGTCTCTCAGACCGTCAGTGATCTCTCCCTCAAAACACTGGTAGGCCCCCATTCTCCGGCCGTCGGTGGTTTATCGTTTCTTTTGAATGGACAACCAATCATCAATCAATCGGTAGTTGCCCTCCAGTCCCCCGAATGTGCATCGGGTCAATGCGGAATCGTTCGTTTTCAACCAGCACGGATAACTCGACGTCAGCATCCGCTATCTTTTTGATCTACCTCATCCCTCTCGGATGATTCAGCCGACGGGAATTGCCTCCCTATTCTCCCGTTCAGTTTTCTCGCTCGGAAATGTGAATAAATCGTTTATCTTCGTCCACAGTGCTCCAAACAGCCATATAATGCTGTACGCGAGCTTCCCATTGAAGAGTGAATGTGACTATATGATCCAATTTTTTAAGGTTGCGTCGCCAAGAGCAGAAAAATATAATTTTACATTGACATCAGAGCGAATATTTTTACAAAGAGAGAGAAAAAATTATCAATGAATCTCTTTTACCGGAATCACAAGTGTAGTGAAATTATTACTCCCTGATGATGGAGACTACTACTATAACACACACAGTTAAAGATCAAAAGTTATAATCTGCTAACAAGCTGCTAATCCTTATGAGGAAAATGCCATCCCTTGAATAAAAGTGCATTTATTAGGTGAATTTTTATCGTAATAAAACAATGTTTTGTGGTATTTTTAACTCAACACTTTAGTTATGAAATTATCTAACTGGTAAAAAACTCTTTTTTAATGTCATGAAACATGAAATGAGAAAGGAAGCCTGAACATCTACCGAGACCACATCTCTTTCACACCCTTTAAGACCTAATGTTTCCTTCATGGTTCATATTATCCGCTTCTACTCTACCACAGGGGTAAATAAAAAACCATTCTTTCTTGAAATAAAATGCATTTTTTTATTAGATTCCAAGATTTGCTGAAATATGTTCACTACCCTCGACCTAACATTGACACTGCCTGACTGATCTCCAAACAGAAAATGGATTTATTTCAATATTTATTGAGAATGCAACAACAATGGGAAAATGCAACAACAACATTCCCGGGAATTAATTAATATTTCTCAAGCCCTCACACTTACTTCATAACTTTTTCCGTTTACCATCTTGAAAAAGAATATTTGAGATGAATCCAGTTTGGATTTAATTTGGGGTATAAAGTAAAAGTGGTGGTGACTAATAGCCCGTTTGCGGCATGGCTCGACCTAAAAAAGGGTCACTGGAACATGAAATATGTGGTAAATTAAAAATGAAATTTGATTTCGTTTGGGAAAAAACCGTTAGCCACTCTAATAGCAAGGTGTTCGTAAGATATAGTTCGAAAATGTAAGTCTTAGCATAGCTATTTTACAGTGCTCTACCAATTGCACGTTAGGTTTGAGTGAAAATGTAAATTTTGTTCCTTGTCACACTCTTTTTGTAATCTTACGCAAATTGATGCAAATAAAATATTCGGAGTCTTTCACAATGATAATTTGGCATTTTGAGGCGATAATTTGGAGAAGGGCTTTATGGAGTAACAATGTATAATAGCCTGGACGAACCTACAGGCAAGTGTTTTTAGTACGTATTTATACTATTTCCCCCGAAATTAAGAGGCTAAACTCATCTAATTTCACTAGTTTCATATCATGACCAACGTTCCCACAAGCAATATTTCTTTTTAAGTTTTTTTTAACATTCTACGTTCACTCACTAGCTTATAGGGAAAGTTTCCGGCAGATTGAAAGAAATGGTTTAATTGTACAATATAGGAACGAGTCGAATTTATCAGTTCGCTTTACTTCTTTACGTACATATAAGTATGATGAGAACTTTCACAAAGTAGAAAACAATACTGCGTGATCAGGAAAAATATCTTTACTATTTAACAATAAATAATTTCATTGACGAGATGGACATTCTGAAATAACTTATTTCAATTCAATTACTGAATAAAATAATTTCTTATCATAGGTGAGTGGATACTTTTCGTAAAAACAGGCTAAACAGTCCAGTCCTGATATTTCGACCTGCGCGGCGCCGATCCAGGGGGACGTCTCAAGAGACAGCAGCGCTATCTTTCCACCTGCACACTGCGCGACGGACTGCCGAGGAAAGCCCTGGACATCATCCTCGCTTTACACGATTACAGAAATTTTGTGAAACTTACATTTAGTCACAGTTGGAAGATGCAAAAAGCACAGATTCCATAGTTAATTTTCGTATCCCTTCCTAAAGCCTAGTACCATTCCGGAAACAACTTGGTCACTTTGAGGTCATTTTTCAATTTTTTTCCTCCAAATCGCAATTTCACATCAAGTAACGCGAGCACAATTCCTAGAAGCATTCGATCGACCGATTCCCTGATCAATTCTATCGGTGAAAACAGAATTTCTTTATTTATTTCTTTCAATCAATTCTTTTATCGACATATTATGTCACCATGTCCATGTAAAATCCAAAGACCTGGCTTTTCCGGTGTGGTACCCGACTTCATTAGTATGTGCATTACATGTGAATTCGAATCAATGTTTTAACGGGTTATAAATAATGGTAATCTCCAATCGGTTTAATTAGAAAACAGGCAACTCTACGTAAATTAGCAATGAAAATACAGGGAGACTCTCCGATAAGGACCATTTTATACCCTGAGAACGCTTTTGGTAGCTTAAAATGCTCAAGCAAAAGGCACTACTAAACGGGACAAATTAGTGGTAACCACATCAACAATAAGAGCACTCACTAAGAAGTTTAGTACGACACTTCACATTTTCTTCAACACTCTACTCCCTTAGGCGGAAAGGAAAGTGTTTCATATCAAGATGAATCAAGCAATTAATACACGAATATGCCTGGCAAGCACTTCAAAGACAAACTTACAATAAGGAGAAGAAAACGGCGAGAGTTTGTGAGATGTCTCAAGGCATTAACAGAGCTCAAGAGGGATATGTAAGAAGAAAGAGGAGTAATGAGAAGTCAGCAAAGCACTACGACGGGGATGGTGGTGTGGTAAACATGAAAGCGAGGACGAAGCCGGAAGAAGAAAGCGCTCCCCAAGAAGGCAAGTGACCAGAGGAACAAGCTCAGGATAAAAGATATCCCGAAAGCTTGTTGCGCTCGGCGAGTTGGCGTCGGTAATGCGGAGAGGAAAGCAGAAAGGGAATTGCTAGCGGACGAGGGAAGAAGCAGTTATGGGATGCTACGTGTAATAAGGGTTTCGGATGGTCTAAAAGGGCCCCGAGACGGTAATTAACGTGTCAGGAGCATACGAAGAGAGCCGCGGTGAGAATGTGTTTGCCCGTGTTCCGTTCGCTACCTTAGTTGAGTCAAGGCAAAAGCGATAAGGCCGCCCCTTCACCTACCTCCCAACACCCACCCGGCCTCAGTTGCGAATCCTACGTGAGGCGCCATGGCTGTGTTATTAGATGTGGGGGAGGGGTAAAGGTAATGGTGTAGGGATAGGGGGAAATACAGTGGAGGGAAGGAAAGCTGTAGGGGAGGGGAGGAGAGGAAAATGTTTCGTGTTGTACCGGCCCGCATATGGTGGGAAAACAGCTCTAGATAAGGGTGGGGAGAGATAGGTTGATGTTGGGAGTGGGTGGGAAGGTCGAGAAGCGTGTGAGGTACACGTAAAAGGTGTAAGAAACTGCCGTGTTTCGGATGACGCGCCCGGCATGTTCCGCGCGGAGTATCCGTGTATTATTCGGCAGCGAATTCCTTCGAGACGACCCCTCGCTGACGAACGAGGTGAGCGGGATTTGGTGAAATGTGTTCGGGAGCAAATCCTCTCTCTCCCCTTTATCTTCCCCTTTCCCCCGAAATTACCAGCGGCGCTTGCTCGCTTGTTGCATCTAGCCTCTCCCCTAATTAGACGAATGGAAGTTCCCCGATGCGGCCGACCAGGGGATTGCCTACCTACCTAACGAGAAGAACCTCGATTGAAATTAAAATCGAAAAAAAGAACTTTCACGCGATATCACCCCAGGGAGTTATTTTTGATGAACCATCATTAACACTATGGTGAGAATCAGGCAGTTGTGGAGGTAATTGATAGAAACTACTTCAAAAGTTAACTTGTGTCTCTCTTCCGGAATGCTTAGCAGTAGTTTAATTTTCAAAGTTCCATGGTAGAGGTAATAAACCAATGTTGCGGTTTTTCCGAAGTAATAATTTTATTTTACGACTAGTTTCGAGGTTCTACGTTCTCATTGATAATGTCGTGAAACGCCGAAACAATTCGTGACATTAACTTATTACTTGCGTAAAACTGAAACATCTGTTTTCTAGGTTTTCTAGGTTCATCATGGAACAGTTCCACCGCTTCAGCCCTGAATTGTTATTTAAGCGAAAAACTATATACAAAACGTAACTTTTGAAACTCAATTTTGAAAGTTATTACTTTCCCGATGTAATTCGGAACACAAAAGTTTATTTTCGTTATGTTCTCTGCTTCTTCGACTGATAACGACCGAATTTAAACCACTCTCATGACGCCCAAAAGAATTTCCGAATTATTTTAGGCGTTTTCAGGGCTACTTTCTTCGTATCACCTTTTAGTACCTCAATTGCTTATATCCCGTCCTCATCCATCTCATTAGCCTACCTACATCCTGAATAGGTAGACTAACGATAGACGAACAGAACGCTTTTAAGAAATAGATGACAAATTATTTCCCCCTCTCTTTGACATGCATTAAGACTCAAAAGGTACGGGCGCCCGTCGATGTGATCGGAAATGGCGAAAAATTCAGAGAGATCCTAACTTCCCTCTTCCACGGATGGAGTGGACGAAAAAGTCTTGTTAAAAAATTTTGAGCAAGGAAGGATTTTCTCAAAACGGCCGCGATGTTGATATTTTGGAAACTGCCCAGTCATACTTTCCCCCCTCATCCTTTTTGGGGGCTGAGGTTTCTTCTGGGAGGAGGGAGAATAAAAATTCCCTCAGCCTCCCCATGTACTCCCATTGAGACCTCCTTCACAATCTGTCTCTATCTCTTGCTCCCTTCGCGTCGTACAAAACCTCACCCTTTCCCGACGAGTCCTGGGGAAAACCTCATTCAACTGAGAAATAAACGCACCCTCCCTTTGAAACCTTACAACTGCCAAAACCATATTCCTCATGTAATTCCTTGCCTCTCTCCCTACTCAAACCCTCCCCCCCATGAACACCTCCCACTTCTTTCGCCCTCTTTTCAGCCCTTCCCTTTAGCTACCCTTGCAACCCCTGTGATCTCCCCCGTCTCTGACTCCCTCCACTTCCCCGTGGATTCCCCGCGTTCATTTCCCCTCGATTTGTTTGCTCTCTTTCTCCTCTTCCCTTCTTCATCGTCTATCACTCCTCTTCCAGACGTTCCCCAAAATGTTTCTCCTTGAACGACCGCTCCTTGATGATTTTGGTGCGCAAATGCCACAACGTTTCCATCAAGGTGGATTTGGTCTTTTTGTGTGTATTATTTCATTAGAAACACTATTTGGATTTATTTATCTAAAGTATATCTAATGCGTAATTTATGTTTACCACTGCATGGTCTTGGCCACTTCGAATTGTTTATTGTCATAAAAATGATACAGCATCATCAGTTGTCATCATTCCGAATATTGGCTCGGAGCAGCTCTCAATTCCGTTCTCCTCTCTTCCAACCACTTAATTGCAACATAATAAATGATTTTGACGTTCTTCATGATTTTCTTGATATATTCCACTCTTGGTCTTCCTCAATAATTCTTCCCCATTACTTCTCTTCCAATATCGTCTTCATTAGGCTGTTCTGTCCCGAAAGGTTTCCAATAAGTTTGTATCTCCTTCTATGCAGAGTTTTCATCATGCCTCTTTTCTCTCCAGCTCTTCGTAGGACTTCTACGTTAGTGATTCTCTCCGTCCATTTGATCTTCATCATTACTCGATAACACCTTCTCCATTGCTTCCAATCTCCTTTGCTCTCCTGCAGTTATCGTTCACACTTCACTGCCATTTATGGGTAAGCTCCATCATTTGCAATTCTTAATTTTTAAAATTCTTTTATACTCGTACGTTTTTTTCCGTTGCCATTAGCTTACATTTTAAACTTGAAAATACTGATATTATTGCACATATAGTTTTAAATTAATATTACTGGAATGGAGTGGACTTATATTTCGACCGGGTACCCATATGCCGAAAGGTAGGCAAGTGGCGAAGGGTTAAGGTGGCTGGAGCTGTACTCGTGGGTCATTCAGTGCGTATTCCAATGATTTCTCAAGCCGAAAAAATACTTTGAGCCACATTTCACGTGAGCTCATTTACTTACGAGTTGGAACTCACCATACCTGCAGTAATGAAAGGGATAGAAGAATTATATTTTAAATTATTTGACGAAGTTAAAATATGTTATGACTTGAGTAATCATTGCGCTATATTCGAAATTTAGGCAAAAATTACGTTTTAGTATGGTTTTTTTAACTTTTCACGTTTATATTTGTCATAAACCTTCATATTGATATAAACTGTATTATTTCGCCTACAGAAAAAAATACGTGCATATTAAATCGTTTAAGAAGAACACGTTTGCAACATTTTACGAATATTAGTGCCTATTATGGCAAACATTTCTTCAACCACCTTTACGGAACGTAAAACGAATGGTCGCCATGGTTTTTCACGCCTAAAATTTGCAATGTGAGAGGACCGATGGCAATTAATGCTGCCCATATCTGTAATTCATACAGAAAAACGGGTTTTAGGAGGCCTTGTGCTCGCAAAATTATAAATACAAGAGGTTCCTTCACTGCAGGGCACTTTAGGTAGCCTATCGCTTCATACAGCATTTTATCACCAATCGACTGATCATCGCGTTACACTACCTGCATGAATAGCATTAGGTATCATGTAGCTTTTTATGGCGATACACCGATGAGAGATTATGACAAATAGCCCTATGTTTATCATTTCCTTGTTTATGTTTCACCCAAAGTGGTCAAATGAACTGGTGGATGCATAACTATGAACGCTAATGGGGGAAGGTGTAACAAGAACAAGGGTGCATCGGAATAGTTTTGTGACCTGTATTCGTGGCCCAACAGTCACAACACATCGCA
This sequence comes from Pyrrhosoma nymphula, assembly GCA_963573305.1. Lineage (NCBI taxonomy): Eukaryota > Metazoa > Arthropoda > Insecta > Odonata > Coenagrionidae > Pyrrhosoma > Pyrrhosoma nymphula. Next base: position 102,636,556 of record OY754337.1, on the reverse strand, counting down.
TAATCGGTGGATTTTAAATTTGATTTGACGAAAATCAAGCGCGACCACCAGAAACGTAAGCAAGAATGAGGCCTAAACTCTGTCAACTGTCGGCTGAGATGGCTTCAAGAATGAAGTGGAATATCGCATCAGTTTCTTTCTATAACTTCCTTCATTTCACCTCGAAATAAGTACATCGACTATCAAGTAATGATGTTTATCGCAGATGATATATTAATAACCTTTCATCTTTCGGCCTATAAATATATTATGCATCGTGATGCATATCAGTTTTAGATAAATCATCGCTTGATCTTGCCAAGCATGGGTCCAAACTGGCAAAGCGATGATTGCATTTCCTAGAGACATAATTTCGCATATTGACTCGACAGAAAAAACAACATCGCAGGCGATATATCGCAATACAGCACAAATCTATGCCACCCTTTCACCAGCCACAACATTCCCTCTTCTATCCAACCTTATCCTCGACTTTGGATATAACTCCGAAGCGACCCCTCCACCGCAGGCCTCTCCTCCCAATGTCCCTCCCCATCGTTTCACTCAACGAAATCACGCGCGTACACGTGTCTGAACTCAAGAGACTCGCAGCCTCACTCCAACTTCCCTTTTCATCCCTCCTCCAACCCCACCTCCCTCCCCCTAACAGGATACCTGGGAAGAGACCCCTTCCATAAGGCACCCACCGCCGCTTCCCTTCCGGAAACCGCTCACCCTCCAACTCCCTTTTGCCTGCAACTTCCCCTCTCTCAACTCACTCCCCCCTCCAACCGATCCCAGAAACCCTTTTGCACCTAGAATCCAATAATATGTAACCCCTCTCCACATCGATTCCCACCCTATCCTCCACCCCTACCACACCATTCCCTTTTCATCACTCCCCTCTCCCCGATTCACTCAGACGTGCCCCATGGCACGATATTTTTTCTTTCTCCTACCGATAATTTCTTCACGATAATCCGGCGCGACGAAGCCAAATACCTATAACCGCCAACCTATAACCTAATACCTATAACCTGGGATACCGCAAGCTAGCCGCGATATTGTCTTACGACAATATATGTGTTCTGAAGGTGTTTGGAGCGATATTTTTATCCATAATAAATAAGAAACACTTAGTTATCTTCCACATTATGCCACAGAGTGGTGAAACGTGTCGTGCCATAGAAATAAATCTGTGGAAGATTACTAAGTGTTTTTTAAGCGAATAGTTTCAGGCTTGACTTTGTGGAACTCTTTCATAATAACAGAAAGAAGAAAGTTTCAAATGGTATTTATCCACACTGTTTTATTGATACAACCGACCCAGGTTTCAACGGGTAACCGTCATTTTTAAGTTGCTCGTCATCTTGAAAATGACGGTTACCCGTTGAAACCTGGGTCGGTAGTATCAATAAAAAAGAGTGTTTAAATACCATTTGAAACTTTCTTCTTTCTGTGATTAAGTGTTTTTTATTCAATTTGAGTATCGACAACTTCCACCAGGTCCAGCCTGGAATAGTTAGATTTTTGTTTATGCACAGGTCTGCGTTAAACTTTGTTTACGTGTTTTAATTTAAGATATCTATTTATAAAGTGAAAAAGTTAGTTAATACCAATTTGGTTTTTTGACAAATTAATGCTGTTGGGTCGTTTTCCTCCCCTTTGTCGGCTCGGTGGCGAGTGTCACCATTTTCAGGGTTTTTCCCACGCGTGGCATTTTCCGCCGGTCCCTTTCTCCCGCGGACGCCAAGGAGGATTCACTCACACCCTTTGGAGTGAGGAGTCCCTGGCGGTACCGTTTACCGAGGGTCAGTAACCCTGTCTCATCCGGACCCTTTTGCCGTCGGCGTGGGTGTCGCGCTGGGTTTTTTCAAGCAGTGTATGTCGAAAGCCGGGAGCGTGTGGACGCGGACATGTGTCGTGCGCTTCGTTGGAAGTCGCGCGGGAAATAAACACTGATTCGCTTGAAGGTGTCCTCGTACCTTATTAATCATAATTTGGGGCACACGGCCCCGCGCGTACATTATCTGGTCATTCGGGCCGGATCGCGCACATTTTTGGTCCTTCGGGCCGGATCGCGCACATTTTTGGTCCTTCGGGCCGGATCGCGCACATTTTCTGGTCATTCGGGCCGGATCGCGCACATTTTTGGTCCTTCGGGCCGGATCACACCAGTGATCGGCTAATCATATTCGAAATCTTCGTACATAAGCGTAAGATTACATCAACACGAGGCATCTCCCGGCAAGCACTCAAATCAGGGCCTTCAAAGCAGTGGACCATCAGCACTCTTCAGCGCGCAGTATCTCCAGGAAGGTGTCATCCAAACAGCGGAGGGCACATCAGTCGCAACAGCGGCATCGGCGCACGAGCAACACAGCATCACGCAGCCATCGCAGCATAAGGTAGGCAGTGAGTGCAATTCCCTTCCATATTCCCCACTGTAAATTATCCTAACCTTTAAGGCACGTGTCTCATAAAAATGGCAGATAAAACTAAGGAGTTGATCGCAAAACGCGGTCAAATTAAGGCCAGGGTCACGAGATTTAAGAATTTCGTTGATACTGTAATGATTCCTTATGGAATACCTCAATTGCGTCTCCGCCTGGAGAAGTTTAAAGATTGCTGGCAGGCCTTTGAAGATGTTCAATCCGAGATTGAGTTATTGGACGTGGAAGGCGACGGAGAACGCGACGAATTTGAGGATGCGTACTTTGATACCGTCGCAAGGGCCGACGGAATGATTCAATCGTCCAAGCCTAGGGCCAGTGATTCGCAGAAAAATGGCCACGATGTTGCTCCCGTGAAGCTCCCAGTCATAAATTTACCTATTTTTCACGGGGCTTATGATGAATGGGTGACATTTTATGACACGTTTAAGAGCCTAATTCATGAAAATGTCTCTTTATCAGGAATCCAAAAATTCCACTATCTAAGATCAACGCTGCGCGGAGAAGCGTTGCAAGTCATAGCCTCTCTCGCCACCTCGGAGCAAAATTACGACATCGCGTGGGGACTACTGATGCAGCGCTTCGAGAATAAACGTTTTATCATAAGTATGCACGTCAAAGCAATGTTTGATTTCAATAAATTAGAGAAGGAGTCGTCCACGGGAATCAGAAATCTCGTGGATCACTTCAATAAACATTTGAGGGCTCTCCAAGCCATGGGGCAGCCTACTGACTCCTGGGACGCGCTACTTGTCCACCTAATCACCAGCAAGATAGATCTGAGGCTTCATAAGGAATGGGAGGCGTCGTTACCGCGGGAGGATATGCCAAGTGTCGGAGGACTTCTTAGCTTCCTTCAGCAAAGGTCGCTAGTGATGGAGACGGTAGACGCTCATCGCGCCGTTCGCACCACTATCACATCGCGCGATGAAGGGAAAAGACCACTAATAAAAACAAGCAGGTCAATGGTGGGAAACGTAGCCATTTCATCAAAGTGCAAGCTGTGCAAAGGGTCCCACCAACTATATCATTGCGGCATCTTTTTGAAAAAATCCGTTCCTGAGAGAATTAGTGATGTGAAAAAACTTGGTGTATGTTTTAACTGCCTGAGGGGAGGGCATTTAAAAGGTGATTGCACCTCAGGTAATTGTAAGCATTGCGGTGAAGGGCACAACAGCTTGCTTCACCTCTCAAGTCACGCCTCAGCGACCAATCTATCCGCTAATTCTCAAGTTAATCTATCAGCAAACTCAGCACCATTCAGTCCGTCTTCGACGCAAATACAGTCCACTACAGCACGTCTTCCAGATCAGGGGGAGGCATCATCAACAGTTCTTCTCTCCACTGCGGTCGTCTGGGTGCATGATTCGCGTGGCTCCCCTCATCTCTGTCGAGCGTTGCTCGATTCAGGCTCTCAAGCAAATTTCATAACGGAAAGAATGGCGCAGCTTCTGAGACTCAAAAGAGAAAACAGGTGAAACAGGCATCATAGGTATAGGAGGATCGGCCGCTAGATGCGCTCAGATGGTGCAGACTACGATTAAATCGAGAATAACAGCGTACAAGGCTCATATTAATTGCTTGGTGCTGTCAAAAATTACATCCGAAATACCTGCAGTTCCTGTTGATATCTCTAATTGGAGTCCACCCTCTAACCTCCAACTTGCTGACCCTGGATTTAATATCCCACAAGCCGTTGACCTCCTCATAGGTGCAGAGTTATTTCTTGAAATGTTGTGCATTGGGCAATTCAGAACATCACCAACCCTACCGATCCTGCAGAAAACTACTCTCGGGTGGATTTTATCAGGAAGAGTTCGGAGCAATGAAACGTTGTCGTCATCGTCCTGCTACGTTAGTCGGGAAGAAAACTTGGAAGAGCAGGTGCAAAACTTTTGGAAATTGGAGGACTGCAAACCCGTTTCAAAATTATCAGCAGAAGAAATGAAATGTGAAGAGCACTTCATGGAAAACACGACCAGAGGAGAAAACAATCCAGCGGATCATATTTCCAGGGGACTTACGCCGCAACAATTGCTCGAGACAACATCATGGTGGCAAGGACCGCCTTGGATGAATGTATATGAAAATGAATGGCCGCCAGAATCATTCATTGAGACGCTAGAGCCCCCAGAAAAACGACCGATGGCCACCGCTTTGATTGCAGTGGAGGCGAATCAGTTAATCCAACGCTATTCGTCTTTATCGAAATTGCAGAGGGTAACGGCTTATTGCCTGCGATTCATACGAAACGCCTCAAAATCACGCATTGAGAGGAAAACGGGAGAACTCACGGCGCAAGAAATCGAGGCGGCACTTACGCAGCTGATTAAAGCAGTTCAAGGCGCAGTATTTGTTGATGAGCTTCATGACCTTCAGCAGAAAAAACAAGTTAGCAGCGAATCAAACTTGAAAATGCTGCATGCATTTCTTGACCAAAATAACCTAATCCGTGTGGGAGGCAGAATAAGGTATTATAACGTTCCCTACGGCCTAAAGCATCCAATCATCTTGCCTCCGAAACATCATCTGACCAAGTTGATTGCGAAGCAAGAAAACATCAAGCAGCTTCACGCTGGACCACAACTGTTGCTTTCATCATTAAGGCAGCGTTTTTGGCCTTTAAGTGGAAGAAATCTATGCCGTCAGATTGTATATCAATGGACGAGATGCTTTCGGAGCAATCCCAAGGCTACCCAACAGTTAATGGGTAATTTACCAATACAAAGACTTGAGCCAACTCGCCTGTTTTTACGTTGCGGGATTGATTATTGCGGACCTATTTACGTAAAAACAAGTCGTCGACGTGGATCTCAGCCAATCAAGGCTTACATATCTGTCTTTGTCTGCTTCTCCACCAAGGCTGTACATCTTGAGTTAGTGGGTGATTTGACAACAGAAGCATTTTTGGGAGCACTAAGACGCTTTACGTCTCGACGAGGAAAGTGCAGCGATATTTACTCAGACAATGGCACAAATTTTGTAGGCGCAAATCGGGAATTGAAGGATCTGCAGAAAGTCTTCTCATCCAAATCAAATCAAGAAAGCCTTCATCATTATTCGTCATCCGAGGGAATCAATTGGCATTTCATCCCTCCTCGCTCACCTCACTTTGGGGGCCTTTGGGAAGCGGCTGTCCGTTCACTCAAGTATCATCTCAGAAGAATTGCTGGGAACGCATCCCTTACGTATGAGGAGACGTACACCTATTTGACAATGATAGAGGCGTGCCTTAACTCCAGACCATTAACCCAAATGTCCTCAGATCCTAATGACCTCAATCCCTTAACTCCCGGCCATTTCTTAATTGGCGATGCACTCACTGCCATCCCAGATCCAAACTTGATTGAAATCCCCGTCAATCGTCTATCCAGATGGCAGCACGTGACTAGGATGCAACAGCATTTCTGGTCCCGTTGGCACAAGGAGTACCTGTCCAGCCTCCAGGTGAGACCCAAGTGGACCAGAGGAGCACCCAGCATGCAGCAAGGCGACCTGGTCCTTATTAAAGAGGACAATCTACCCCCTCTCAGGTGGAGCCTCGGTCGCATTGTGCATCTCCACCCAGGTCAAGATGGAGTTTCTAGAGGGGCCACAGTGAAAACGACTGCCGGGCTAATACGGCGGGCGGTAAACAAACTCTGTCCGCTACCTAAAGAAGACATTTAAAATCCAGGAATTTAATTTCATCATTGTAAATTTTGCCATTTGCATAGTTTTTTGTTTGCAGACAGAGACGAACTTGTATTATTTATTTTCTTCATTTAATTGACTTAACATAGTTATCAGTGTGAAGAGTTGACAATTTTTGTGCAGGTGAACTATTTGTGTGAGTGATTTTAGGAGATTTTCATCCATTGTCGTTTTGTGTTAAATTTCGAGTGATTTTGTTTTCTTTAGTTGCTGTTAGTGTGGAATAGTGAATGTATAATTGAAAGTGAATCTTTGCCAAGGACATACAGACATTTCTCCTAAAATTTATAGCGATGCTTGATATTTGTTTATATCATATGTTTTTCTTGTATTTCATGTATATATTTGTTTTCGCGCTCTTCCACACGCTCCAAGTATTCATTGAAAACCACGGTTTTTCAAGGCGGGCGGAATGTTGGGTCGTTTTCCTCCCCTTTGTCGGCTCGGTGGCGAGTGTCACCATTTTCAGGGTTTTTCCCACGCGTGGCATTTTCCGCCGGTCCCTTTCTCCCGCGGACGCCAAGGAGGATTCACTCACACCCTTTGGAGTGAGGAGTCCCTGGCGGTACCGTTTACCGAGGGTCAGTAACCCTGTCTCATCCGGACCCTTTTGCCGTCGGCGTGGGTGTCGCGCTGGGTTTTTTCAAGCAGTGTATGTCGAAAGCCGGGAGCGTGTGGACGCGGACATGTGTCGTGCGCTTCGTTGGAAGTCGCGCGGGAAATAAACACTGATTCGCTTGAAGGTGTCCTCGTACCTTATTAATCATAATCTGGGGAACACGGCCCCGCGCGCACATTTTCTGGTCATTCGGGCCGGATCGCGCACAAATGCTATAGAAACACGTAGCCTTACGGGCACATTTACATATGTCCAGATTTTCTTCTAAACGGGAAATAATGTATGTCATATCACGATTATGGTGGCTACCAAATATCAAGGTGGCGCGCCGAGTCCAATAATCGAAAAAAACATATTTCAACATAATTTCGTCTTCATTTCGCATACCTATCGCGCCAAAAAAAACTCAGTCATAGCCTGCTTTAATTAAGGTTAAAAATTAAAAATATAATTATAGTATCCATTCTTTTACTAACTGTGTGGTGAGTTCCTACGCACAAACAGATGCACTTCAATAAATTGTGGTCGAAGAATTTGTATTCTTCTTCCAAAAAAAAAATTATTAAAATGTGCACTCAATGTTTACCGCTCCAGCCACCAAACGTTAGAAAATTCCGCTGAGAAACATCGTCCACCTTGATCGGGACTCATACCTTGATCCCTCGATAATCATAGGGGAGGAGGACGTCTCGGTTGTGTTTTCTGGCTGGACATGCAATGTTACTGAATGATTCATAACGTGCGCATGGCACCACTGTCCACCAGGTTAAAGCCATACTTCCAACAGAATGAGGTGTTAGCTCTTTTAGACAAAGTTTGAGAATATCGGGACTAGCCAGCATAGGCGTATCTAGAAGCGTCTGAAGGGGGGATCACTACCACAGAAGGGGCGGGTTACCACCACTTAAGGGAGGGTTTTACATGGGAGGTATGGGGGGTATCCATACCCCCTATGTTAACTTTTTTATCAATGGGGGGGGGTTTACTACCCCCAAAACCTCCCCTGGATACGCCTATGCTAGCCAAGGTATACCTTTTATGGAGTCACCTGCAAGTACGCATATGTTCGAAAAAAGCTGGAAGTCTTGAACATGTAATTTTTTTAATCTGATAGCGGTCGCACGTCATCCGAGATATGAATTTTAGCTACTATTTCACACCATTTTACTGACGTATGAGCTATGGATGAGCGACTTATGGTATCATTCACCCCTTCTCTCTTCCAGTGTAAAATGTATTCAATAAGGCTTTGTTTATACATTGTGCTCTGTTGACGGCTTTAGAATATCTTAGATCACTAACGACCTCTGGCGTCCACAAATATCCAGAAGGCAGACGGATGCTCCCACAGCGGAAATGGATAAAGCACTCGGCGCGATATCGAGAGATCCAGGATTGAGTCCCGGTCAAGGTGGACGGATTTTTTAATCAATGGATATTTCGCAATTATTATCGTAATGTTCCACTTGGTCTTATAGAAGAAGGGGAAAAGATATTACCTCTCATTCATATAGCTTTAATAAGATTTCTTTGACTGCTAGGAAATTGAAATAGATGTAAGGGCACTATTAAAATTATATGTACGGAGCATACTTGGGTATGACAGTAAAGCTTAGGCCAACCACCAACAATGAAGCAAAGAAAATTCGTAGAAACATGTCGAATTATGAAGTTCAAGGAAAATGGAAAGAATAAATTTGAAAGAATTAAGGTTCATTACACCAAGAAAATTTCGAGGGGAGTAAAAATAAGAAAATATGATTTTTAAAAGCGTTCAAGGTGAAATAGAATGTAGAGGAGAGCAGCAAAAAACCAATTTCCGGATGGATAACTGCTAATGAAGGGGAAGAGGAAGACTTTTCTCCTCCTTCACTTTGAGGTATTGCTTTAAAAATGATCTATCATTCAACATCCACAAACCAACTTTTTGGAAAGAAGGCGGTGGAAGGTTTTCGGGCTTTATTCCGCTTTATTTCAATTTTCGTAGACGACAGTTTTGATAGCATTGCAGCTATCTTCTTCAGGTCAGAAGAGACAATGGAAATACGAGGAAGAAAGCCCGAAAAGCCTTCACTGCCGTCTCAATGACTCCGCGGGAACCTTTGAGTTACTTTTGGTGTGCAACACAGGTATCGTCGTATATGATCGAGCTTATGCAAAAACCTTAGTTGCTTGCCTTTTCTTATAGCGGATTTTTAAACGATAAAAGTGCTTAATGGATGATTCTACAAGCATGGTTTTCTCTCTATTTTGACATGTGTGTTAATTTACGTAGGATAGAAAATTGTTTTATTACTTATTCATTCACAAAAAGTAAAAATAGGCTCTTAAGTTAGAACTTCAGTCGAAAGCCCTTGAGGTAACTTGCAGAACAAACGTAGATATAAACGTAAATGCAATGTTAGCAATAGATCCTCATTAAGATGGTATCCGTGAGTATAAAACATTCATAGCGGTAATATTCCCCATTTATGTAATAAACGTTAGTCAGACAGCAATAAAGTCTACTTTTCCAAGGAATTTTTCAGTTTTTAATATTTATTAGCCTCCTTTTAGCCGTTGGGAAGCAGTAATATATTCCTATTTCATAGGGCGCAGCTTCAACTGAATAGGGCGCGGATTGATAATTGTGGGCAAGCATAAAGGCTTTATGCTAAATGACAACTGCTTTCTAGTAAGTATGTTCCAGCGACTTAAGCGAGTTGTAGAGTCTTCAGAATAGCTTTTCTGAATGGCTCAGCGCTGAAAATGTTAATGAGTAGCCGGCACGTTTTCACCTACGGCCTTGTGTCAGCATTTGATTTTCTATCCATGCAAGTAGTCACGGACGGAACATCAAAGTGATAGAGCGCATAGAGAGATGAACTAAAATGAGCTAAATTTGGTGATTTACACATGCTGATTGAGAGAATGGTATGGTGAGCACGATTTCCCCGAAAAATAGGGAAAAGGTGGAGCAATGAGTGGTCTTAATCTCTCTGTAAGAACGCTCTCTCAATACTATGAACCTTTTGGAAATCATCTACGCGTAAATTCAGGCCCTCTATGAGTTGAGTCTTGGCTTTCAATGTGTTTACGCGTCCAAATGGAAGCACGGTAAAATCTACCTTTTTCAGAATAGCAGTTTGTTGCATTGACTTATCCGGTCAGCATCCTGCCACCTCAGATTCGCTTCACAAGGCCAAAATAACTTTTACAAAATATAAAAAAATTATATTTTGGCCCATGATTCAAATATAATTGGAGTTGAAAAGTTTTAAGCTAAAACTTTTAGTTACATTACAATGACTGCATTTACAAAATCTTGTTTGAATTACGTTTATGTAAGATATGGTTTTGTGAGCTGAGCTCAAGCAACAGATGTGAGATGAAAATCCGACCAAGACTGGATTTTATTCTGCCTTTAGGCGAGGGCTTTGAAAAACGAGTAATTAAGATGAATACAAAAAATTGTATAGATATCTCAATGCCATTTTCTGGTATTTAATTGAAAATTTTGAAAACAAGCAATTGGTATCTTTAGCCAACGGACGAATTTCGTCCTGATTTTCCGAAAGGCCAACCCAATTAATACGAGGTGAATTTATTCCTGGACGTACTTCCAATGATAAAAAAAAAACGAAATAATTTTAACGTATTTTTATCATTCATGTTAAACGGATTCTCTGGATAGCACTGCAATGTTAGCAATAACAATTTGTGACAAATTTAATAAACCAAGATTAACTTTTAGAATAAAATAAACCGAACCACAGCATGAGTATTTATTTACCTCGTTTTGACTGTCTAACTATCTTCATCTCGTTTATGGCTATGTGGGTATTATTCCAATACCAAAGAAAAAAAACAGGCTGCACTAATAGTAAAATGTTTGCTTTTTACGCTGCTTTAATTTTATATGTAACTACATAGGGAAAGCAAATATTAAATGCAATGCAACAGTTTCTAGCACTATCATATTAGCATAACTGTGAAATAGCTGTATGGAATATTTAACATAGAAACTAATGGATATTGACGGCAATTCAATGGCGAGAATTGAATGCCTTAATTCAATTTCAAAACTTATTGGACCTGCAAAGATTAGCGCAAGAGGAAGACTTTTGAGCAGCCAAAAACCGTACCAAAAGAGGCCACTGATGGAAGGGGAAATATTAGGATAAATTATTGTATCACAAGAAAGCCTCCTATTCGAAGCCTCGCAAAAATCAAAGAAGCGGATGCGCCTCCGAAAATTAGTTCATTGCTCAGCCAAAGTTTGGTGGCAATGAATTGAGATCAAGATGAAGAAACTTCGCAAACTCTTGTTATCTCTTCAGTGCCTCCCAAGTTCTCATCTTTAAACAGAACAGAAACGGTATCTTCAGAGACGAGTGAATTGGCTCGCAATATTTTTTGGCAAAACGACGTCAGACAGGGAACGGAGAACAATGATAATAATAACACTATACACCGCAGGAATCTATGCAGGTAAAGGTCCATTTTATAAATGCGAATTCAATAATACGTCCGCGAAAACGATTGGTCGTTTGTGTATGTGTGTGTGTGTGTGTTCCCTCCGTTATTCCTCTCCGGAAAATACTTTTCCAACGGTTTGATTTTCTTCAGGCGGCGTTCTTCAAAGGGATGGAGCGGTTTATCCAAGTGGAGGGAAATTTTGGGAAAATTTATTTCCCCCCACCCATGCCTACAAAACCAACCCCCTTCCCTCCGCTTGCTCAATCCTCCCCATGTTGCCTAACTCTTTTACGGGACAAAGTTCCATCGAGGAAAGAAGTATGGGGGGTGGCACGGGTGGGGTTGTGGAAAAGGTGGTTCGAAGGGGGCAGGGAGGGAGAAGTCAAAGGTGGGGAACGGAAATGGATTTTCGAAGCAAAGGATAAAGGTAGGAGGAGAGAACGGTGGAGAGAGGAGTGTGTGTGGCAAGGAGACGAAGACGAGAATAAAAGAGATTGGAATACGAAGAGAGGAATGGGAAAACGATAGAAACTGGTTGACGCGCGAATCTCGAATTTTCTCCCCTTCCTTCTCTTCCTCTATACTCTCAGAGGTTACGATTTTGAGATGGGAAAATGAGTTACGAATTGGCTGACATCTGTTACACGTCAAAAAATGCTTTCAATGTAACTCAATGAACGGTAATATTTTTATAAAATAAAAATATCAAATGGAAAATCATGAACTAAAGATGTTCAGCAAAAAACCATCACCAAAGGAAAACGTTTGTGCACAATCGAGGAATCATCTGATGCGATAATCAGAACCTGGAATTGTGGGATCAAGGCCTCACCGAAGGGAGTACATGGATATGTACAGGCCAATTTCAAAAAGCTAGTATACTTATAATGCAATTCACGGGAATTGAGCTGATAAGCACCTCTATAAAAAGTCGAGTACTAAACCGATAAAATAAATGTAGGGAAAAAAGGTTACTTATTAATCATTAGTTCAAAATTTGGATCGTATTTACTTACGCTACGTCACTTCTCTCAGTATTACACCATCACCCTTCATGAAATGAATGATACCAAGCCGCATCCTATTACCACAAGGAACTAGCAAGTGGAGGCGGTTCTTCACGAATGGATGTGGAGGAAGGCATATGTATCATGTATTGAGAAAACGATAGTAAGGATTGTTCGAGGATGGAAGATTCATAGTATTAGATAAGCCGGGAATAGAGCTTTGACTTACATAGAATGATGATATTTAATGCCGTTGCAAAGAAAATAACGCTTCGAGGCGTAACTTATTTTATTTGGGCCATATAACTTGCGTTTCTTGGGAAATAATTACATGGGAATGGATGCCAGAAGAGTATATCTGTTATAGATAGTGGCGAAGGAATTCATAGTATGCTAAAAAAAGTGAAAAATTTACGAACATTTTATAATGCTAGCAAATATATAACACAGAAGTATAAGCGTCAACCATATGTATAATTAAATGCCTGTAAAAAAGGCATTACAATTTGAAATGGCCACGTAATCAAAAACGTCTTCGTCTTCACTGTTCAATGAAGCAATACCTCACGGTGTTGCTTCTTTACACGTATATCCACGGAAAAGAACAAACCAAATCCGTTCATTACCTTTCATTAAGGAAATAAGCATGAATATTTTTGCCAAAGATGGATAAACAAGTTCAACTCAATAGGTAAATCAGTCATATTCCTGGAAGATATACCATTCCGTGCCGTAATCCGCCGGAATTTCAATGATGGAGCATTTTAAACTCACTAAGTACGAACAATAATTTACGATGAGTATCTTCATAATCCCTTCCCTTGAACTACAACCTTGTCGTAGTGGAAGGACTTGCGTGCTACGATGACACCTAGAGCTGCACTGGCGGGAGCAATGCTCCTGGTAGGGTTACCCATGCCAGATTGGTCGAAGGTAAGCAGACAGACGAATGGTAGTCCGCGCAGCGTCTCTACCTCAGTGAGACGGCTGCAAAAGGCGTCTGACCCAAGTGGGGCGGCTTCTGAAGTGATGGTGTAAGGAAAAAAACACTATTGAGCAAGGCCACGGAATACTATCCTAATTAAAACAAAAATTTTGAAATTATGGATAGTTCTCAAATGATAATGAATCCTGGCAACTAGGGGACTTGGCCCAGAGGGCCGGGTGTCGCGCCTGGCTGCGGTGGGAGCAAGTCCCCTACGGTCGTCATCACACGAAATCCTTGCTCAGATGTAATATCAGAGGAGGAAAAGGAGATAAAGAAGAGGAACGAAACAATCAGAATAGGTACGTGGAATGTTAGGACTATACCGAGGGTGGGGAAGCTAGAGAATATAAAGCAAGAAATGGAGAGGGTGGGTGTAGACATCATGGGTCTGGGTGAAGTAAGATGGAAGGATGACAGGGACTACAGGGACTATAGAGTAATTTATAGCGGAGGGAAGGAAAGTCAGCGAGGGGTTTCATTCGTAATGAATAAGAAACTAGGTAGAAAAGTGGTGTATGCAGAACAGGTGAGTGATAGGATAATAGTCGTGGAACTAAAAGCAGAACCAACGAATTTAGCTATAATCCAGGTTTATATGCCTACCTCTAATCAAAAAGAGGAGGAGGTAGATGGGGTATACGATCAGCTAGAGGAAATAATTGGTAGGACACCTGGGAGTAAGCACTTGGTAGTAATGGGAGATTGGAACGCGGTGGTGAGTGAAGGAAGAGATGGGCGGGAGGTGGGCGATTACGGGTTGGGAAGGAAAAACGACCTGGGCGAGAAAGCTGTGGAGGTTTGCCGTAGAAATAACCTAGTGATTACAAATACATGGTTCAGACATCATCGTCGACGTAGGTACACTTGGAAGAAGCCGGGAGACACAGATAGGCTCTAGATAGATTTTATAATGATTCGTCACAGATACAGGAATAGTGATAAAAACTCGCATACTTATCCAGGAGCTGATGCAGACACAGACCACAACTTATTAGTCATGAAATGTCGGGTAAAACTGAAAAAGATAAGAATGGGGAGGGAGGGTACGAAAGTGGAATACGGAGGCATTAACTGGGGCAATGAAGAAGAAGTATCGAGAGAAGGTGGATGAGATAGTGTGTGAGGATCATGGAGTTAGATCAGTGGAAATGAATGGGGTAGTTTGAAAAATGGAATTGTATAAGCGGAGAAAGCAGCGGTAGGCGTAGTCAGTGCAACTAAAATAAGAAAACCGTGGATCACGAAGGAGATAATAATGGAGATGCAGGAGAGAAAAAAACGGAAGAGCATATGCTCAGAGCTAGGTAAAAGAAAATACCGAGAATAGAGTAAAGAATAGAATAGTAATAGAATAATAACAGGCTTAGAAGGGAAACAAAGAAAGCAAGAGAAGGGTGGTGGAGAGAACAGATCGACTCGTTAGAGAAATACCAAAAAGAGGGAAGAGCAGATGTATTATACAGTAAAGTAAATAAACTCTCGGATGGTAATAAGGGAAGGGGAATTACAACGATAACAGACAAGACGGGAATGGTGATCGTAGAACCGAAAGAGATCCAAAAGAGGTGGAAAGAGTATGTTGAAGAGCTGTATGGTAAATAAATAATGCCCAATAGGTTAGATATAGAAAGGGTAGACGATATCGACAGAGATGGCATCGGACCAGGTATCCTTGATAGCGAAATCGAAAGAGCTCTATGAGAAATGAATAGGAATAAGGAGGTGGGAATAGATGACATACCTGCAGAGTTTTTAAAAAGCATGGAGAAGAACAGAAGAGGAAAACTTCTTGCGCTTATTCGTGGGATTTATGAGGATAGAGTGTGGCCTGAAGAAGTCGCGAAGACTGTACTAATTCCTATTCCAAAGAAGAGTAAGGCAAAAACGTGTGAAGATTACTGGAAAATAAGCTTAATATTCCACGCGACCAAAGTACTTCTGAGAATTGTAAACAGAAGGCTAGAGATGAAGGCAAATGAATACCTGGGTCACGACCAGTTCGGGTTTAGGAGAGGGACGGGAACGCGATACGCTATAGCGGTAATGAGGAAGCTAGTAAAAATAATCGTTGAGTATGGGCAGGATGTTTTTGCATGCTTAGTAGATTTCGAGAAAGCGTTTGATCGGGTGGAATGGACGAAATTAATGGGAGTGTTGAAGCAATTAGGGGTCGATTGGAGGGACAGGTGTCTGATTCGGAATTTTTATATTAACCAGACGGCGCAGTTTAGGGTAGCCAATGGAGATTCTGGATGACCCACGACAGGACGGAGAGTGAGACAGGGGTGCCCACTATCGCCGTTGCTTTTTAACGTGTCTTTAGAAGACATGGTAATGGAGGCATGGGGAGAGTATAGGTAGGAGGGGAGCTGATAATATTAGTGAGATTTATAGATGGTTAAGCATTGGTTAGTCAGTCTGCAAAGGGGTTACAGTCAATGGTGAATGCTTTAGAGGTGCAGTGCGAAAAGTATGGGATGAAGAGAAACCACAAGAAAACGAAATTAATGAGATTTTCAAGAAGTTAGAAGGCGGGGCCTAATATAAGGGTGGGAGGGCAGAAGATAGAGCAGGCCGAGCAGTTTACGTATCTGGATAGTATTTTGGAGGAGAATGGGTTTAGTTGTAAGGACGTCAGATGCAGAATTGCGCTCGCTAAAGAAGCCTTATTGAAGAGAAGGGAATTGATGAGGGGGTTTTTGAGACGAGATGTAAAGAAGAGGCTGGTGAAAACTTTAATATGGAGAGTGGAGCTGGAGGGTGGGAAACTTGGTCATTGCGAAGGGAGGAAAGGATGTGCGTAGACTTGAGGCGTTTAAGATGTGGGTTTGGAGAAGGATGGAGAAGGCTAGCTGGATGGCGAGGAAGACGAACGAGGAGGAATTGGAAATGGTTGGAGAGGAGAGGAAGCTTGTGGCAGAGGTTCGGGGAAGGCAGAAGAGATAGATTGAGGAGGTTTTGAGAGGAGAGGGCATGTTGAAGAGAGTGATAGAGGGGAGAACACTGGAGAAGCGTGGATGAGGATAGGAATTCTGGACGAAATAAGAGGAGGTAGAAGATATGAAGAATTGAAGAGGGATCTAATAGCGTGCCATCCTTAGGAGGGAAAGCGAGAATGTATATATATATATATATATATATATATATAAGTTTGGAATACAGAATGGGAAATGTCCAAGAACCTACCAATCACCTGGTATAATACTTGAATCTTCACAATATAACGTCGTTTTTCGCCCACGTTTTTGTCTTGCTTACTTAGGAATATGAAGTTTACATGAAAATTTGTTATGTATACATGTGAAAGTATGCATGTTCCCCTTTTCCAAGAAGACATTTTCATTGCAAAATATTCCCCTTGAATCTAAGTTAATCTAACAGCAAGATCCCATTGACCTGCCGCCAAGACTTGATGCTACAAAAATGAAGGCACGAAACGAAGAAATTCAAATAAAAAAGGACGAAAGTTCAAAATATGTATTCTAGAAGGATATTTTAATTGTTTTTTCAACATAATACATAACTTTCCTACACATCAAACAAAGAGGTGAATACGGATAGCGACAGCCTCGAAGAAAAAACAGCTAGAGCTCTTTATGAAACAATGAATGAATAGACAAGAGGATTACAATATGAACTAATGAGAAAAAATAAAAAATTGTGGTGCAATATGTTTTTCTAACAGCAAAAACATTCAAAGAAATGCGTAACTAGCCATCCAATAACATTAATAGAGTCACTTGCTAGTGACCACACACATGTCCGAAAATTACAGTGAAAACATCATTCACCTGGACTTGGATTTAATCCGAGACACCTCGATATCTCACCGAGTGATCTAAGCTACCCAGAGACCCTGTGACATATATGAAATAAATTATCCATAAAATTGACAGTGGAAGAGTACTCCTGGGTGAGGGTACTCGACAAGATAGCGTTCTTGGGAAATTAGGGATGTCAGTGAAAACCCTATCTAGGTGAATGAGAGACATTTGGCATACTACCTACTACTCGCAGTATAGCAGCAACTTTAATACAATTGAAGTGTACGAGTTTTGTAAAGGGAGTTATTTTAAATTTAAAAGTTAAGGGTAATAATGCTTAAATATGAAGTACTTTTTATATTCATAATTCTGATAATCTTCTTTTGCTCTTTTGCAGGATTAATACGGGCATTAATGTGATGTTATAAGCTAAGGCACCACCACAAATTTCCTATGCATTATTCAATTTAGACTGCACAAGATCAAGATATGTTTTTGGTAATTAATGTAGGAACTGTATTTACGTTCATAGTAGAAATATGAAAAAAAATATTAATACTGAAAAAAGAGATTGTTTAGTTTGTGGTTGGGCTTCGGTTGTTTTTTACCAAGTTTCAGTGATTGTTCTATAAACGCTACTAAATAAGGCTGCATGAGATTATTAAGTAGATTGTTTGTAATTGTAGAACAATTTTATGTCGTTTGGACATGAAAACTAAACGAAAAGAATGTAAACGAATGGAAATGGCGATGATAACAAAAGTTTGGAAGAAAAAATATGAGAATGGACGCAACAAAAAGGAAAAAAAGACAGCGGAGAGTATAGAGCATTCGAACGTTTGAAAATATGTAATAGAATGCTCAAAAAAAGGGCAGAAACTATGGCAGAATAGTCTTCACATGGAAAAAATGTGAAGTGAATGCATGCTGTACTTTTAAAGTGGAAATATTATACCGGGTTGGGAAAAAGGATTGGGAAATGCAAATGAGACTAAACAAGGAGAAAATTAAAGGGCATTCACGGGTGAAATGATTTAGTTTAATGTGTTAGTATTTAAAACACACCTGCAAGGGTATTTCTGACGAAATGAATTAATGGGGGCATATTCAACGCATATATTAAATTTAACGTTATATCCTCTTAAGTGATGACTATTGCAATCAACTTACGAGTCGCATTGACCTGCACGTTCACTCGTAGACGCAGAAAAGCGTAAATACGTCCGCGCAATGCCTGCTCTCCTAAACTGGACAGATTAAAATAAATTACTGAGAATAGGAAAACTTCGATGATCTACCTTTTATTTCGTCCACAATGGAAAAAATCCATGGAAAAATAAAAAAACATCTCTTCAGACAAATTAAATTCATGTCCACGTGTCTTTTAATGGGACCACCAGAGTACTGGTGAAAGTTTAATCATATACCCTGAGACATATGCATGGGAAAATGGAAGAGCTTTGATTGACTTTCTCGGGTACATATCCCAGACCCTCTGGTGTGTAGGCACTTAGTGCTCTATACCAGTGTAACTGCGCTATGGCATCATATCCCCCAAAATTATTTATGTTTGTGCTACTCCCAAGTAATTTCTGCCGGGAAGTTTTCTTTGGGAATGGCACATTTTCAGTGCCATGAATTAGTAATTAGTTACCTTAAATTTATCGTCCTGCCTAGTGTACAAGTTTTTTCCGTATTTTTTATTGAGAAGAAGTTACTTTAGAGAAAGTTCTTCGGAGTTAGTGGGATAAATAATAAAGTCATGAGGTAAAGTGCCCTTAAACAACTTTGGGCATGAACTTTTCGTAAAAAAAGAGCCTGGCCTTAGAGTTCGGGAAACTTCACCGCGGGGCCTGGGTCGTTTCACCAAATCTCAAAGCAAAACCTTTTTCACTCAGAGTGATCCTTTGCTAACAATAATAACATTATTGAATTTCATGACTTCTCTGGTAATCACCAAAAGGATTTTTAAGCATATTTTTAAGGTTTGCAGGCCTTTCTTCAGTTGATGTACTGAATATGGATGAAATATTATCGCTCATAGTAGGCAACGGAGAATTTTATTGCGTGACTAAGGAGATGTGTTTGCCATAGCCTTAGTAATGCTTTTCGTAATCATATTTTTAAAGTGTATCACATACCCTAAGAAAACCACTGGAGTATAATGTTTTCGAATTTGCACTGTCATTGAAAATAATTTATTCTACGAGTTAATGCTAACAGGCAGATATTAAGCGGGCAATACGGAAAAATACAGCAAGACAATTCATACGTAAATATATTTATTAGAAAACGGAGACTGGTGGTGATTCATTTGTCTTTGATGCATCAAATATGAAGTGCATTTTCCATGAAATTAGCTATAATAAACCATATTATATGGCTGTATTACTACACAAAAAATTACTAAATACGGCAACATATATTTACCTAGCTTACTTTATTATTACGACTAACTATTTACTTTTCATCTATTACTAGATATTCAATTTTCATAGAAGTTGCTTACGAAGTTATCTATGGTTCCTTCAAGGAGGAGGAAAATTAGATCACACGCAGCCTACTTGAGACACATATCAAGAAAATAGCATAGCGTTAATGTAAAATGCCATATTGCATCCTTTCTTGTGGAAGTAACCTTGGAAAATAGAGAGGCGAGAAAAAACCTATTACTGCAGCAGTACTGTGGAACTTCGTGGTGGGCTGCGGCGCGGCGTCGAGAGTAGGGTAATAAGAGTTTTGAGATAGGATTCTGATTTTCAAAAGGAGCAAAGGAAACTTTAGAGTTTAATTAACCTATCCCTTCTTGGCAACCAGAGAATTTTATACGCGTCAATTGCAGCAATTCCTTCGACACCGCGCAACATCGTGAGCATAAATTTCATAGCAGCGCTATTTTGGAGTATATTTACCAGAATTCTGTAGTAAAATGTAACATTAACTCTATTTATATTGTTGTAAGATAAGTAAAAAGTGAATCCCGATCTGACAAACAGTGCGTTTTGTTAAACATTAGAGTTCAACATTACAAAAAAATATAAAAGATCATTAACGATTCGCGGAAAAAAACAATTCAAAGGTTACTGTTCATGCTGGAGCTGGAAAATATTTCTTTTCTTGTCGCAGAATTTTTGAATCCATACAGCGAGAAAGCCCATTGGCTAGAAAATGTGATTGGCTAAGTTTCAGCTCAACTTCAGCATAACGTTAACCAGAGCCTCATTGAGGTTGAGGAGAAGGAAAAACAGTGATTTTTAGCTAAACAATCGCAGTTTCCTTCACAAAATAAAAACCATTTGTCCTAGAAACCTGATTCATAAATCATTCCATAGAAAATTTAATTGTCTTGATGTTTTATTCATACAATATGTTTTCTAACATTGACATTTAGTGCTATTTAGCATATTTCAGGTCAGGTCATCGCTTTTTTTCTTCTTTTACAGTATTTGCATTAAAAAATAAAAACGTATTTAGAAGACAAATTTGCATAAAAATCAATATTTTTTTGAATCTGTAAGAATATTTTTTTCACGAAATATAGTTGATAGGAATCTAGTTTTAACCCTAAAGGAGAGGGGATTCTCGATTTGTATTGCAGTTGAAGTACATTGAAAAAGAACACCTGAAAGTCCGTTATTCCTACAAATTCAGCTATTTTTGCTATTATTAAGATCTCTGTTTTTAGAAACGACGGACAATGAACAATCAATAGACAAAAAATATACAAGTAAAATGTTTTGTCCTAACTAAGTGGAACTTTGTCACATGAAATAGTATTTTACATTAACCACTTTTTTATTGTTGCCGGTCAAATTGGTTTCGACAATGTAATTACTACCTTGAATAAGGATCGCAGGCTTTCCCGGCGTATTGTATCGTGAAAGGTTATTCGGGATTTCCACCCGAATGCCCTTGACGGTTATTCGGGATTTCCACTACATGCCCTGATGGCGATGGACGACTCGTTCATCGAAACGTCGGCCGTAATGGAGAACCTGACCCGGTGGAAATCCCGAATAACCTTCCACGATAATTACTACCTTGATTATTGTGAGACATTATTTCACACAAAAGTGTACCTGTACAATAAACAATATACCTGTAACACTATATTCCACCCAGTTCTCCCCCCACTAAGATCGTCTGTAGTTATCCCTCTCCTTGAAAGAATGAGGAAGGATGCTTTAGTTAACGTTCGGTTTTCAAGCAGTGAACGTTCGTGTATTGAATATTTTCTTGTAAGGTATGAGGGACAATGGCGCTACCTTCGACCTCTGCAGCATCAACCAGCATGAGTTATGGGCAAAACGACAAGATATTTATAATTAGTCACATGTCTCATCAATTCAATGACAATAAGTTGCCATCCAACTGTCAAGAATTAAGCAATTTATTTTATAATATGCGCCAAGTGAAATTGAACACCAGAGAAGCATCAAAACTTACAAAATAGAAAGTTCTACGTTTTTGAAAGAAAGCTAGGATACCAACCAGGCACATGTAAGATTGTGTTTCAAAGCTTGAGAAACTGTATTATGAGTAAAGGAAACTGCAAAAAACGCTGCCACACGAGAAACACTCAGGCAAACGATGTATTTTCGGCAGTTGAACAGTGGGGGGAAGTTGGGAAAATCCAGGCCATGTGTTTTAATGCAGCAAATAATGATAGTCTCAGGGAAGCCTGCGCTTTGGTAGAGCAATTATTAGAGAAAAATATTTTGCATTTACCATGCCGCCAGCATATTTTGAAAGTTATTCTAGGAAATATATTTCAGTGTAAAATGGGTAGAACCACTGGCCGTTAGATATATATTTTTTTTAATTCCAGACTTGGTAGTATAAGCTACATAAGTGGAAATATGAAACTGGAACTGAAGATGAAAATACTAAACATAAAATAAGTAATCTGGACCATATTTCAAGTTTTTAAAAAATTAAACAGCCAACACCCCAAGGATGGTTATAAGGAATTTATCCAAGTTTTTTAAATTATTTTAGAACATTTTTCTACAAAATACATTTCTTTCAAGGTACTGGTGGCATTAAAAACGACGGATGACGAATTCAATTTCCTCCCCCTAAAAATGCATCTTTTCAATCAATGTTTTTTGACGTAATTAGATAAAAAGATTCAATGAAGATATTTGTTTATTTATAATCAATAATTACGTAAAAGTGTGGTTCAACGCCCCCAAACCCAATGTGGCCCCCAACCAAGACCCACAATTATAAAAAAACTTTTGAATGGATGAATATAAATAAAAAGATTGCAGGCAAGTCATTGTCAGAAACGATAAACCATCTGTGTCAACTCAACTTAGATTGAGTTGCTTTTACATTTGTTTATGATACTTTGGCAAAAAATGTCAAAACCAGCATGGGTGGAAATATAACGCCCGAATAAGTAAATTATGAAGATAATTGATAACAGGGGTGTAAAAGCAACACTGAGTCTCAAACAGGTTGATAATTTATTGGAAATGGAAGTTGTTTTTTATTCTTCCACGAACTCAACATTTTTTACGAGATTTTAATTCGATACAGAAGTTTTAAATACTGATGCGAATGTATGGCGTAAAAAATAACATAATTTAAAACAAAAAAATGGTGGACGTATTTAAGGTTGTTCATGACCCAGGTGAAAGGGGGTAAAATTAATTCAAGCTTCTAATTCATGGTCACGAAAGACAAAGAACAATGGCAGTTTCTGCTATAAAGTGTATCCGAAAGTAGAAAAGTATTTTCCTTACTCTACAAAAGCCATCTTATCTAGCAGCTACCAACTACCAGCTATCTTTCCAACATCTACCTATCTTCGAATAAAATATATTTAAACATTATTTGTTCCCATTTTTACACCTTCATACCCCTAAATTCGTTCATTTGCAATTTGTTTTGCTACATTTTTTTATTTTGCTAACTTAATTTCGAAAAAATTCTAAATAAATCCTTTTTAATGTACTAAGGGACAAATACAAATATAAAAATCTGGAAATCGGAAGTAATTGCATGTTGCAATGTTTATAGGCCCTTCAACATAAAGTTACTTTAGGGAATATAGACTACTACCTGACCTAAAAATTACTAAATATCAATAAATCTAGACGTTTTAGCAAGCAATTGGTATGTATCAAACTTCAAAGCAATACAATATCATTTTAAATGATAGAAAACTCATGTATCTAGGACGAATGGTTTTCTTTTTATGAAGGAAAAACTTCAATATTTTGCTAAAAATCGGTTTCTAAAGTAGAACCTTAACGAAGCACGGGTTAACGTAATAAAGATGAGCTGAAATTTTATCAATCACATTTTTGGCCAGTAAGTAACTGTAAGGGAGGTCCCCCCAGAAAAATTGGAACAATAATTTATTGTGATCACTCTAATTCGGTTGAGAAAGGCACTATACAGTACGGTATAAAAGTCATGTAGAGTATGAATGGTGTCAAGGGAAGTTCATTTCACTTAAATAAGAAAAAATACTACTTCCCACATTATTTATTCAGTATAACGCAATTCAATTATTTATTTACCATCATCAATTAAATATAAATTATGCCTGACAATGCCTGACAACTGTTGAACGAATAGTTGAGAGGAGAATTGATGTTTCTCTTCTTGTTGTATAGGTTATTTCAACATGTTTAAATACATTTTTACAGAGCGAAATCATTCTATTTTATGTATATTTAACTCATTTTTCTTTAATACGCTGAAGACGCTCGAGATGGGTGCGGGGGAGGATGGAGAAGTGGCGGTTGACTGGAAGTATGACATGCCTGGAACTGCTTGGCATGGTTAGTTAGGAAAGCAAATTCTTGAGGAAATTAGGAGGAGGCAGAGTAAGCAAGTGGTTGGAACAGGTAATAAGAGGGGAAGAGATGCTGAAAGTCATGATAGGGTAAGATGTTTGGTAAGTGTGAAGGGAAAAAGAGAATATGCTTCATGGATGAGATGTAGAGAGTTATGATATACATCGAGTGAAAGAATAAAATAGTACAGAGAGACATGGTCCTTTAGCTTTAGATTTGTATAGGTATTCCTTCTTCCATCTAAACCAAAGTTTATCGATTCGTACCCTCAACTAATAATTTATAAAAGAATTGGTGGGCTTAAGACCACACAGGAGAAATGTAAACTTCTATGGCGATATGCTGATAAATATAATATATTTTAAAAACTCCACCACTAGCAATCGATCCTGGGACCTTCGGAATGTAGGACGACTCTAACCACTACGTCCCCTTACTCTGCTACAGAGAGAGCGTTCTCTTCAGTTTACATTCGGCATCCTAAGCGTGACGTGAGAAAAAGAGCGTGACGCCCAGAATCCGATTTACCACCTGCAGAATTTTCTGTGCGTGGTGCGCCTATAGAAGTTTACACTTCAAAAATATATGGCTTGGATGCGTTGCTCACAGATAACTCCTTTACGGATAAAAGCAGTCAACAATAAAGGAATCGTCTGGCATGAGACGGGAAAATACTCCCATGAAAGCAGTATCCTAGCGTGCGAGCAACATTCGTAACGAACCCTCAACTCGCCTCTCGGCCATGAGCGCGCGCTACAGTTAATTGGAGGAGAAAGCGTTACCGATGCCTCTTTCTTACGATGGCATACTTAAATGTAAAGAGCGAGGAGACGAGAGAGGAGAAGATAGGAATGGGTAGAAGGTAAAGAGAAGAGATCTGAAGAGTTTCCGTTTTCAGCACCTCTTCTCGGAAGAAGAAAAAAAATGAGAAAGATGAGTAGTAGGAGCGAAAGTCATCTCGAGGGTAACTTCAAGAAATAGCTGATGAGGGTTCTATCGGGTGGCGGGGAGCGTCAAGTGAAGAGAGTGGGTGGTGTAGGGAGGAAAAGGAAAGGTTGGTTAAAACAATGAGAGATCCGGAGTCGACTTACTTAAGGGAATAGGAATTTTGTGTGAAGGGAGGGAAAGTAGTAAGGATTGGGTGTCTTCCATCCTCCTGCCTTATTCATGGAATGCTGCGGTGGAAAATAAGAGATAGAGTGCAGGAAGATAGCGAGGAGGGAGAAAAGGGAGTGGGGGATGTGTGGAATATAAGGGGGAGCCCCCGACGAGGAAAATAATATGTCGGTGGACGGAAACAGATCAGATGCCGGAGCGAAACTTATTACAAGAGTGTGAAGCACTCTCAAATTGATAGAGATGCAAATACGCTCCCGAAGATGCGTACTAACGAAGTTGTGAAAGCGGTAATGCGATATTTTAGCAAAACAAGCTGTTATCCACATTAAAGGGAAACATATCCGTCGGTATATCAAAGTGATATAATACATTTTATTTTTAAGATCAATATTCATCGGGTCCACCTTCACATTTTTTTAATATTACCCAGAAATTTGTGCCTGGAAAAATAAAAATTAATATCTTTATACATCAAATGGCTGACAGTTATCTCCAAAAATAAGAGGCACACAATGCATAAAAATGTACAATGGAAAAATTGGCATTTTTTTGTATGATCTTTTTTCAGAGCTCAACTACCTCAACATAGGTTCTTTTTTCAACCGATTTCAACGTCTATGCGTCATAATCTAGGTATCAATACTACCAATATTACCTTGATAATGACGGAAATAAAACAATTAAAATATATCGGAATAAAGAACAAAAAACCAAGTGAAAGGGTACTATTTCTTAATCCAAGTGATCTCTTTTCCACATGCTTAAGGTAGCAAAATTCCATAAGTATCACCTGCCTCCACGAGTTCCACTACGGTGCAGAGGTGATGCCTTTGCCATTTTAAGCAGGAGTTATAATTTAGATAAGCTAGATGGATAGATAATTTTTGTACACTGGGCATCGGTGTAGCGTTTAGTTTTTTTTGCGAACGAATAACCTCAGCCAATTGAGCAAAAATTGGATACTCCCACATAAAAGCGCTCATGGCTCTTTTTCATTAATAACATGGTCAAGATATTTCTCTCATTTTACTCTCAGCAGCGATGCAATATTTGATGGCATAATAATAAATTACGCTTTCATTCAGAAAAAAAGTAAAAGTAAGACCTCTACTTTCGGAAGCTTGTTAATATTTGTCACGTTATTAAAAGAGGATTTCTCTTTTTTTCACGTCAAAATTCACCTTTGTCGCAGTGACTTCACGTGGACTGTTAACAGAGAGGATAAGAACAGATTAGTATTTTACCTGAACAGGCCTTGATTTTTATTAACAATTTGTGAGTGATACCTCTGTCAGCCATTTCACTCTAATAAAAGCGCTAACGAGGTTCAGACACATGTCCACAGGAAGCAAATAAAAACATAAGCACGTCCATCCAAAGCCTCCATTAAAAACTCCTCCTTTTGTGCGGCATTCAACTAATTGGCAAGCTGATACGTATTGCGAATAGAGGATATATTGTATTTTAATGGATAAGCAATGTGAGCAAAAAAGCAAACACCACTGAGAATCTTATCGTCATTAACTGGTATGGCAGCTTATATCATATTAAATTTATTTAATAGTAAAAACTAAAGTATATTTCCGATCCATCTGAGCACTAAACAAATCAATCGGTTCATCTTTAGAAAGTTATCGAAATATTCTGAACTTCGAATTCATTTTAATTTAGGTTCTTATGACTTCAATGCCAAATAAAAAGCATTAAACATGAAATGTGATAGTAACCCGAGATAGTATTTGATTGTCATTTAACAAGGGAAAAATAAAATGAGCGATTAAATATTGAAATACGGTTGAAATTTAGGTATTACATTTAAACTTTGGTACACAAAATAGGTGGTTAACTTTGGTTTCAAAGAGAACATTTAGAACTCGGCATTTAAAAAAAGAAATAATAATTTGGGATTGGTTTGGGATTTTCACAAAATTATTCACCACTTTTTAAAAGTTACTTGAATGTTTTGATTCTATTCACTATACTAAATGCATCCATGATTAAAAAATACATCAATATCCGCCAGCATCAGTAAATATTTTTGTGCTATAGGGCACTTTCTCACTACTAATTTTCGAGTGCTCTGATTTTTTTGGGAAAGGAAAAGAAGTCAATGTTTTTCTTCAGTAGCCTTAACGGCTAAACTATAACTTAACTAAAAGTAGAAACTGTTAACGTTGGCTCATTTAATCTCGTTACCTCATTGTGTGATTCGTCCACTACATCATCATTTTCACATATATATTGGAGTGAATGAAGTAGCAAGAAACTTTCTTTGTGGTAATTGCACCTCTAACGCACAGAGATCCCGAATATATATATATATATATATATATATATATATATATATATATATAGATTTCCATACTCTCTATTTTCCATGTTAATTAAGAGTCTGAGATGGCATATACCCTGATTGTGGGAAATATTAATTGAAATAAAAGAAACAAATGTACGAAACACTTTTTGAACTCGCATTTGCCAAGATTCGTTAAAACAAAATCTTCATAAGGTACCGAGGGATTACCAAAATAGGAAGAGTAAAATAAATATATCAAAAACTCTCATTTTTTCATCATTGTGATTGGATCAATATCATAACGGCATATCGACCGCAATTTCAATTTCCGCACCTGTAGATTTTTGACTTATCGATCGAATTCTACAAATCTAGAGCTGCACAAAATTGTTTAGAACCTAACATGGAACCTATCTTGTGGAAGTGGAACATTTATTCTTCCGCATGAGAGATTAGGACCACATTCTATCATACCGTCGACCGCAATTTAACTTTCCGCTAACAATAAGTAATTTTTTTACTCCAACCAAATCCTCAAAAAACTACAACTAAGCTAAAATGATGAGAACCTGATATGGAACATATGGAATACCTTGTGGGATATATGCTTAGGAAAACAATTTATAATTGTTTGAACTTACAACGACCAAGAGTCGGTTAAACAAAGTCAGCGAAGAATCTAAGAGTATGCTCGGCAAATCAAATAAGAAGTTCATAAAGAACGAACGGAATACCAGTACGCGAGATAGAAAGAAAGATAGAGAGAAAGAAAAAAGAGGGAAAAGACAAGAGGATATTTGCAAAAGAGGAAATTTACGATGCGAAAGAAAAAGGGTAGAAAGGCAAACAACGGAATTTGATCCGTTTTGTGCGTTGTTGACAAAGAAAAGATAAACAAGTAACGAAGGGGAAGCGTGCTGCTGGAAAGGAAGAAGAAAGGGAAGAGTGAGGGTGAGGTGGAGAACGTTGGAGGAAGGAGCGGAAAAAGTTTAAAGAGGAGAAGTATACCTACAAGGAAAAAGGCGCTGCTGCGGAACGGAGATGGGCACTCAATAGACAGCGTGGAAAGAGCGAATAAAAAAAACATAGAAACTCACCATTATTTTTAACTACCGTCACATCAGAGGAGAAAAATGGTTCCTATGAAAAGGAGATGTGCCCTTTTACCGCACCATATTCAACGCACGGGAAAATAACAAGTCTGCTTTACCCGCTTTGCTTCGAGAACCGGTGATTATGAACTTACATCGTGAACCAAGCGGCGAAAACACTGAAGGAGAACTCTAAAGGGTTTCAAATTAAGAGAGTACAAATGGCACAAGAGAACACAAATATGTCGTTGACTGCTGCCAGTCATCGAAGCAGAATAGGAATCTCATGAAGCGATATCTTCATGGAAGTTTTTGAAATGACTTTGAAACATAGAGACTTTTTTCATAGAGGCTTCCTAAGGATGGCGTTGGTGATTTTTGTTCACGGTTTCCGCATATATATACCTGAAACAAGACAGTTTCTCTTCAAATTACAGTCGCGCAACAGCGCCAAAGGTTAAATTAAATGTTCCTAGTTCTAAAAGATATTGTGATAGAATCTGCGTGTGACATCCAACACACCTCAAAAAGGAGGCGTATAAAAAGACAAGTCCAGTTGTACTTTCATTAATTTTCTTTTATTGGTTACCTATTAATTATTTCCATGCGTAATAGATAATCCCATTATATTTTTCAAGTGCTTTTTCATCCTTTTTATCACACCCATTTTTCATCATTGATTCTACGGGCACAGGAGATAGATAATTAATGCATAATATAGAAATTGGTAGAAGAACGAGTAACTATGGGTATTTTCATTTCCTATCGAAGCCTAGTATGTTCTTTCACTAATAAGCACATTATGCCAAGCTCTATCTCGTACTTTCTTCTATGTTACAATCAGTCGTTGATGATGTTCAAGCAAATATTTTGTATAATTATATTCTACTAGCGAAAAAAGCATATAGCTGACTTAGTCAATTTCAGTTTGATGTAGTCTTCGGGCTTGTGTTAAGGTTCCAATTAGGCAATGGCGGATTCAAATGTGTTTGTATCCGCCATTGCCTAACTGTAAAATTATTTTCACAGCACAGCATTTTCATAGCCCAAGCTAACATAATGGTACTGATAACATGAATAGAACTATTTTTTTAAGCCAAGAAACTATTTTTTATTTTGAATACTGCGTAAAAAGTCCCACTTCTTCCACATTACTATGTTTACATTCACCAAGAACCTTGCGGCATCGCTGTAACCGTGATTGTTTAATACGACACCACTCAATCTAGAAGGGAAACCGTAGAATCTGAAACTTTCTCGTGACGCAGAGCAACAAGCATTCTTAAGACAGAAGCAGCTACGGAGCTCGCCCCATGCAGAAGGCTGGATTTCTCTGTTGAGTATTCGTTAAGGGGGCGAGATGGGAGATAGGAATGTCTGGATGTGGCGCAGGAGAGCGAGGCGACGCAGGTATAGGAAAAGAACTTGACAAGACTAAAGGGGATGACGCCTGCTTTAGGGGGGCGGAGGGGGGGGTTGTATGCTTTTGCTGGAGCCGCCCTGAGGAGCAGGAGCGAATGGGGAGTGAAATACAGAGAGAGACAGTAGAGATGAAGTCAGGGAGTTCGTTAACGGACGAAGTGGAGGAAACAGCGGAACAGGAGAGAAAAGACAATAAAAACGTGGGAACGAAAATTAAGCGAAAGCGGTAAAAGGTGTATCCCCGGCTAACGTGTCTCTCTCTCCCTAAAGAAGACGAGGAAGGGATCCAGAATTCCCTCTCACTCCCTCTCTCTCTCCTTTTCTCTGCCTCGTTCTTTCAGCAAAAGAGTAGGAGGAAGTTACTTTATCTCCCTTGCACATAAGAGGGCAAAGAGTAGGTATTTCGCATATGACGCGAAGGAGGTCGTCTCTTCTCAGTTTTTTTTAAGGCATGAACTCCTTACACGGCGAGGTGCTGAGATGGATGCTGAGAGGAAAAGCAAGGGATAACACGAGGAGGCAATTACAAGGCAGGGAAAGCATTCGAAATAGACAAGGATAAGGCAGTCCCCCCGAATAACAGAGGCAAGTGGGACACAGAAAGGTGTGTGTAGGGCTGGAGTGAGTCGGGGGAAAAGGAAGGAGACTTTATGCTGTATGGGCGTGGCACGGAATGAAGGACTGAAATTTTAATGAAATGCTGAGCCAAGCACAATAGTATAGGAAAAGGAGTTCGCAGGCAGGACTAAACTCGCTAGGTTTACGCGTCGGATGAAAAGAGCTCCTTTTCCCTAATGCATGAGAGTGCATGCGGTGATAGTTGGCTGTCTTAAGCGTTACGACATTTCCTCGGTGGCAAGCTGGGAGGAAAAACAAGAGGAGTAATCCGAGAGCTTTGCCTTCCGGTGAGAAGGGGTGAATGGGGTTCAAGGAGTTGTAGGTGCGTTATTTGTTCTTCAAATACGCAGCCTCCCTTTTACAGAATTAACAATCGTGCCCCAAGTAAAGGTGAACTGAAATGACTAAGCAGCCTTAAAATTGGGAGCGTTGAGTTAGATGTCTGTGAAGGAAACTTGACTACTGAAGAGGCAAGAACTATTAATTTCTGCCTCATTAGTATTCACAGTCTGGTAAATTTAATTCGCATATTTCCATCTGACTCCTTGGATTTTGCAAGAGAAATTAATTTTCCACCTTCATTATAATGCAGTCAACAATTGCTAGGAGTTTCCACTAAACTTTTATTCTTTCTGCAAAGAGGTATGTCCACTTCTAGAAGAGCTACTCCAAAAAGAGGAATGACATCTCAAAGAAAGAAAAAAACTAACCTAGAGAATTTAACTATGTTGCACCAGTTCAGTGACTGCATGCTCTTCTCTTTGACCGACAAGCTGAATTTAAGGAGATACGATCGAGAAATGAAAGACGTCATGTTTTCATATTTGGGGTACTAATAGAAAACATTGTCCTCCGTCAAAGAATCAAATAGATATATCAGTCAAAAGATACCCCTCATGCCACACTACTTTTTCCATGTATTGCAGTTGAAATTACATACACTTTATGGAAAGAATGGGAGTGACCTTGGAAAAAGCTCTGTTTTCATATCGCAAACATACGTCATTTTTTCAAAAAACTAATATTTTGTGGGTATTTTTCCGAGAAATAAAATGGTAACCATACAAAGGCACTGACCCATCTTAGTTTTTAAGATATTAACGCTCTTTTGCAGTTATTGTGGACGAAATTCGTTAGTGAGTTCAAAATGACGCTGCAGTCGGCAGAGGCTTTAGCAACGCTGCAATCCGCGGTTAGTTTGAAGTACTCGGTTACCTCCAATATATTCACCGAGTTTAGTTATAAGTTGTCTCAATTAAAACTTACTTGAATAAGTAAAACTCAACAATAGTTACTTGAATGTTAATTTCATATTTAAATATTACCGAAGGTGAAGGGTGGATTGCAAGAACGATTGATGAAGCGCATATTGCTATATTTGCATTGCACTTGAAGCGCTGACATGTCATTCAGAGGCTCCAAAAGAAGTCTTAGCTGTGTTTGAAACGGGTATGGCAAAGACAAAGGCGCGCATCAGGCATATTAATTTCAGTTCTTTCTTGAACTGCAAACGAGGAATCCTATATCATTCGTCTAGAATCGCCGAGACAAGTTTCACCTTAAAACATGTTCGAAACTAGATAAATTAAATTTTGTTCAAGCCCAACGACAGTGTTTTTGAAAATATTTCAAATCCAGAACGTAAAAAAAACGTTGTGACTAAAAAAAGTTTAATAATGAATGAAGGCCTGAACCTGCACACCTTTCGCTCGGGGTCGAGAACGCTACCAACTAGTCTACGAACAAATCGTTATGGGGAAAAATGGCATTATATTATCTAATTCAAGAGTGGCCACTGCATGGCACTACAATCTTGCCTCCGATTTGAGTTATTTTTGGCGCATAAGAAGCTTAATTTTCCCGAGGTTCTTATTTATACGCAAAAATTATCATTGTATGTATATTACTATATTGTATATGTATATGTACTATATTGTATATATCAAGTCAGTCTTCATAATTTGGGAGGACACTGGCACATAAAACGCAAATTATGATACATACCTGGAACGTGTTTGAGTGTCCTGTTTGCTTAGGAAGTTTATGAGGGAAATTTGTATTTAGAAAATACTAAGTGAGGGATTTCCCTTCCATCACTAGATATTTCTTTAACTTTCATCACATCAGCGTTGCCAGATTATTTTATGAATAAATAAAGTAATAATGAAAGATAATTTAAGGTCGATCCGAAGGAATATTCTAATTTAATTTTAATTTGTAATATTTACATATTTACTGACAGTGTCAGCATAATATAAATTCATTTATACCTGAAGCATAATCACTATTTTGACTCCATTTCCAGGGTGATATAAGCATTTTATTAAACTATTTTCCATGATAACTGTGGATCTTTGGTGCATTACATTTTATTTTCGATAGCTTAGGTATTTTTTAAGAGAGAATAGTATTTTGTTTAAAAAAAGTAGCACATGCATATTAACTTCATTAGCTTATATCCTCGGGCTTGAAATTCCAACATATACATTACGCTAGTTTAACACGGCCTCTTTCTAAATTCTCTCTCCTGAATATAACTGCTTCATAGGGTACTTTAATACCCTTTTAAATCTGTATTAAAATATGTGCAAATGAAAACATCCTGGCAGACTTGATATTAAAATAAAATAAAATATATAGGTACTGTTTAGAATACTATCACCGAATGATGACTTTAATTTTCAGCTAAAAGGCACAGCTTTTTCCTAGGAATCGACTTCAATAATAAGCTCCTCGTGCACATTTTTCCGTTTTATTGCAGTTTCAGTACAAAACGCAGTTTTGTGAGTGACCATTAGGCTAACTCAAGCAGGTATCCACTCCACAAATTTAAAAATCGTCACAATTTAACTTCGAGGAGGATGGAGAATCACCTACTGGTGAAGGCCATACACTTTCGTAAGGCATTCACCAGTAGGAGAAGAGTTGGAGTTATATTTCGATGCGAAAAAATGCTAAAATCGACCATGCACCTAATTTTAACGTAGTTGTTAGCCGTGGACTAGCTCATTCTCAAAGTAAAGCTTCTTTAATAAAATTAAACCAGCAAGCTATTATACATCAGAGGTAAACGAAAAGTGCCCAAATAGAAAGTAATTGAAGTCTAGATGTTAATTATTATAATAATATACGGTGACTTTTTATCAGTTACTCATAATTCTATAGTATTTTAATTCCTCGCGCATCACAAATATAATCTGATTTACGTGATGTTCTTAAAATTGGTCACATAGGAGAACCATACGGAGAAACCGGTGGGCGCGCCCGCGGCAAAAAGCAGCCATCGCACCCTGTTATGGGAGTGACATTTTTTTGTGAGATTCATTGCTATTTTTTACGCATATTTTTTCAATGTATCCGTACATCATCTTCTTACTGCATAATTTTTAAAAATTGACCGCTCGATGCATTTTTGTCAAGAGACATCATGCGTCAGATGGTACGATGACCAGGGGCCAGATATGGACTAAGAACTATGAGGCGTATTGCAATGATGATTAAAAATGTATCTCAATCATTGTTTTTCCTTTGGAAATTACCAATTACCCGAGTAATAAAATGCAATATACAGTTAAGGTAAAATAAGCAGCAGTTCCTCTATTGCATGTGAATTTACAGCACCTACCGGAGGATTAAAAATGAGTCAACCTATATGAGTAACACGTCAAGGCACCTTGCACTCAATGACTGGTGGCTTTACATCGTCACAGTGTCTTAAAATATTATTACCCTTGCTGATTTGGAAGAAGAATTGTCGGCATATTTACACTTTAGCATAAACTGTCTCCTGGAGTGTCTACACAGAGTTCTGCCGCGCTAGTAGAAGCCACTGGAACGCGCTCATATACATGCATGCCACTCAATTCTCGGAAATGCCATAACTTCCTCATGTGCGTCTGTACCATTTACGAGGAAATAATACCCCCTATGCGCTGTGAGGAGGTAAATCTTGTCAACGCACACGCTAATTAGGTTCTATCCTTGTAAGAGAGAACGCAGATTTTCCCCTTTCTAAGGTAGAGAGAGCTCCCACTACTTAAACCTCCATCTTCGACTCAAAAACTTCCACTTCCCGTCATGCACTTCCTCTCCAGCAGTAACTCGCGACATCGCGCGTAGGAGGTAAAGGGACTAAAATTACTTAACAAACACAATTACACTTTACCCCCATCCGGTCTCATATGGCACGTACTTTTCCCAGTGTACTATGCCCGCCACCACTTTTGTCAAAGGCCTCGCGAGGATATTGCTCCTACTCGGAAACCTTAGTATTAACCCAACATTCTCTCAGACGAGATGCCTATCCGGATCTTGTTAGTTCGCTGCGGCGTCTCTAATCTTCGGTTCAACTCTCCCCCCCCCCATTCACGTCCCACTCAAGCGATCGAGAACGCTTTGGTCGGGGTAGAGGGAGGTAAGACGTTGGTATGAACAGGGAAGGATAAGAAGGCAAGAGGGGAATTGATAGGGAATGCCATACCGAGGTCGCAAAAAAAACACCCACCTCCTCCTCAACCGGAATAGTCTCAAGAGATTTTGGTGAGGGAGGGAGGCAGGCTTCGTTAGGGCGCCCTTGTGATAGCGGCTCCCAACCTTTCGCCTTCTGCTCCGGTGACTGGTCGACCGTTAAGTCACCATCAGCCCTTCTCCGACACACTCTCCTTCTACAGCCATTTCTCTCAGCCCTCTTCCATGTGCTCCACCTTCTGGGGGCTTGCATTTCTCCCAAGGAGTGTATCAAGGGGGGAGGAGCTTTCAAATTTGGAACGGGAGACTGCGCATCAATGCATCGTTATGTCGCACGAGGGTGGAGCAGGGTGATGGGTAAAATCAGGAGGAGGGCAAGGTGGGGGTTGGTGCCATGTGGGTGGAGAAGAAGGAAAGGAACAACGGAGGCTATGGATAACGAAGATCAGGGGGTTAAAAAAGCATAAAAGGTGGACAAAAACGAAAATTTGTAAACTTAGCCTAAAAATTGCTTAATTTCCTCACGTCTTTTCACAAACTTTTCCTTCTAGTGGCTCAGCCTTTAATTTTAAAGCAAAGTCCTCATAGCTTTTGGAATTTACATTAACTATCTTTAAAATAAGACATTTTTTTATCTTCAACTGGTAAAAAGCTACAGCAATTTGAAATTTATAGGGAAATTCTGGAATTTCGTAAGAAAACCGCACATTGCTCTTTCCCGTTTTTCTTAAGTAATATATTATTTAGATTTATGCTGAGTTAATACACATAAATAATAGGAAAATGTGTGTAATTAACTAAATATACAGTAAGCTTATGTACCTATACGCACTATTTTCTCATACTATGTGCATACATGCTGCCGTACAGTGGTCCCAAATCGAAAAAAGTTGGCCACCAGTCATTTTTTTCAGTTCGGTATTATTTTAAGTTCGGTAATACATATTTAACCGTAAAACTTCCAAAACTGCATGCCAAATGTACAGTTTACTGGTATTGTGCTATGCATTGAATAATTAATCGATGAAGGTTACACTTATTTTTGTATGCTAGATATTTTAACTACAGTACCAAATGTTTATAATATAAACGGGAAACCTAAGCAAAATAATGGCCATAGATGGTGCATACTGCGTTACTAATAGTGCTACACTGATTTTTAATATCACAAGTGGATCTCCCAGGCTATTTTCAAGAAGCATCACTTATTACTTGCACATAGAACATTCTGAATACGACGATTTTAAACTTTTTTTTAACTGAACGCCTTTCTCACTGACTTATCTCTCTTACTAGTTCCGAATTTGTTCCATTTCATTTTAGTAAATACAGACTTTAACATCTCCAGTGAAAACAATCTGTTTTATAGTACACATTGCTTATTATTTAGTCAGCATTTTGCTAACATTGTTGGGACATAATTTATTGTAAAGGTCTGAGGTGTCTTCCAGCCCGGAAAAAATGAATAACCTCCGAATATTTAGGACCGGACTTTATTGTCGGAAACGGGTGTACAATGGCACTAGGTGCGGCAGCGCGGAGCGCGTGATCAAGAGTTCTTCGCCGCAGAACGTAGTGGCCGGAGGGAGGAACGGGAGCAGCGCGGAGGCGTCCGTGTGAAGGTGCCGGAGAGAGAACAACAGCCTGGGGTCGATCGGCGGCTCGGCTTATAAAGGGCCGCAGAAAGTTCTCGACCCAGGTAGTAGAAGGTTCGCGAACCCTCCCGGCCTGGGTTCTGGGAAAGCCCTCGCGTTGAATGGAGACTGCTGGATGTCCCGCGCGGTCGGACTGAAGGCTTTTGGAGCTTTTAGGCGGTCGAACCACACCACAGGTCTTATCATGCCCCAGAAATAGATTGATTCGTTATTACCCACCCCCTTATTGCTCCATTTTGAATCCACCATTTTTCCTTTTATTCTTTTAATTTTTTATATCAAATTCATAATCAACGATCTAAAAAACCTTATAATGCACATTTCAAAGCGATAAAATAAGATTTTCATTTTTTGACAAGCCTTTCTAGATTTAACCCCATTGACCAGTAATACCAAGCCTTGATCCGTTGATATTAAGATCTTATCGACCGATGCAGAATATTTCGATGCATAAATACCGCAAAGCAAAATAGAACAAATTATAGCAAATAACAGCGCTACGTAGACAGAACAAATATTAAAATGACTGCATTAAAAATACATCTACATAATACCACAAGACTCTGTGGCTTAGAGTGATTTATCACTAACTTATACTACACTGTACGCTAGTAAAATTAATGAAGCTACCGCTATCGGTACATTAAAAAATATGCAAACACTTGTCATAAGGTTTATAATTTTACCAACAACCATTGAACTATAGGCATGCCAACAGTGCTAGGGAAACTTTTTCGATTATTTCATTTGACGAATGCCAAATTTCAGCATAAAAACATAGCTTCATCTATGAACTCAGTCATAGGTTGAATCATAGAAACTAGCGTTAGTAAAGCCTTGTAAATCTTAAATGTTTTTAAACTTTAGTCCACCCCACACGCAAAGTAAAAACAGGCTTCTCTATTTCACGATTGGTGGCAGGTCCTGGAAGATCGCGGCGGAATGAGGTAAGTCCTGAGCGCTCCGAACGCGTCAAGGCCAGGGGAAGACCAGGCTCTGTCGCGGGATGGAGGGTGGAGGAACTTTCTCGGACTTCCGTGCCTCCGGTGTCGTCTCCCTCCGTTGCTTCGGGGACATGGGAAGTGGTCTCGAGGCGTAGCCACAGGGTTTCTCGAGGCGTAGCCTCCGAAAACGAGGATTGCCAGGGGCGGAGGCTGAGTCAATCCCCGTCAGCAATAGGTTTGATGTGCTGGCGGAGGCTGAGCCATCGGAACTAGAGCTCGGAGGTGGGTCGCCGAGTGGGAGTGGAGAGGGAAGGGAGGGAATTTTAGTAATAGGTAGCTCCAATGTTCGGCGTATTTGCGTGGAAAGGCCCGACGGGAAGGAGAAGAACCATGAATCACCTCCTTGTGTATACCGGGAGGAATGGTGCCATAGGTGACGAAGGCGATGAAGTCGGCGGTCAGGGGCGCGAACTGAGCAACCGCGAACTAAGTTGCATGTGGCTGCCCATGTTGGGACCAATGATGCTGTGAATATGGGATTAGAGGAGATTTTAGGCTCTGTGAGGGACCTATGCTCCGAGTTCCGACGTATTCGCGAAGGATCTGGCACCAATTTGAGGCTTACTATATGCAGCTTGGTACCTAGGACGGATTGGGGTTCGATGGTTTGGAGCCGAGTGGAAGGCATAAACCAGAGACTCAGTGAAGTCTGTGGGAGCAAGGGAGCGGAGTTCTTGGACCTCAGGCCGGTGCTGGATTCGTGCCGGGTGCATATAAATCGCTTGGGTGTCCACTATACGTACGAGGCATCGCAGGAGGTAGCGCGCAGGATACTTGAGCACACTCGTCGAGTTTAACATAGACGGTAGGTTACAAGGCAGGTCAATCAGTGGGGTTAATAGTTATGTTTTGCCAGTTAGTAATTTAACAAAGAGTGCTCCAAGTATAGGGCTCAATAATAGCTTAATTGAAGACAGCAATCTTGAAATATCCCCGAAACGCAAAAACAATAATCATGAAGCAGTAGTCGTTGACAAGAAATTTAATCATAGGTGGAGATTTCAATACGCCCTCTATGGATTAGAGTACCGACAGTTAAATATATCCGGGGGGAAGAGATAAAGATATATGCGAGTTCCTGCTGTACACGTTCTCATCAAATGCCCTACATCAGATAGCTACGACGCCTAACAGAGGGGAAAGCATTCTTGATTTATTGGCAACAAATATACCGCAACAAGTAATTAAGGTAAACACTGTTGAGGGCATAAATGACCATAGAGTAGTTACAGCAAAGTTCTCTTTGAATATAAATGAAAGTTTTAAACAAGGAAGAAAGTTCTACATTAAAAAAAGCCGATTTCAATGCGTTCAAGAGTCATCTAAAAAATTCTCTTCCCGACTTCCAATAATGAAGCGTAAAGTTAGACGCGGAGGGTAGTTAGTAAGCTTTTCTTTCAATCGTACATTCGGGGATCAGAAAATGTATTCCAATTAAAGTAAAAAAAGAGGGCAGCGAACCAATATGGTACAATTCAGAAGTGAGAAAATCGTTAAGACGTCAGAGAGTATGCCACGCCAAGATGAAAAAACTCCGTAGAGATTTGTCCACTCGTGATCAAAATTTAATAATTGAAAAATACAAATTGTCTAAAGCCACTACAAAGGCATTATTTCGGAATGCATCCATGGATTTTAAAAGAAAAACATTAGTAGAACAGTTACATGATAACCAAAAAGCATTTTGGTCATACGTAAGGGAGGTTCAAGACAATAGATAAACAGTTATTCCACTACGAAACGAAAAGGGCGAATTATTAAAAACCAGTTCGGACAAAGCCAACTTGTTAAATTCCTACTTTCAAAGTGTGTTCACCAAGTCATCACAGATTACATCCGTAAAGGTAAATGATTACTTCCAGCAAAAGATGCCGCCTATCGATATTTGCACTCACGGAATAGAAAACTTGTTAAAATCCTTAAGTCCAAATAAATCCCCAACTTCTGAAGAAATTCCTACCCGCGTGTATAGAGAATTAGCTTGTGAAATAGCACCCTACTTGCAGAATATATTTAGTAAATTCATCAACCAACACAAAGTACCCATGGACTGGAAAATTGCAAATGTCACTCCCATATTCGAAAGCGGTGATAAGTAACAGCCATCGAAATACAAACCGATATCTCTCAAATCTATCTCTTGCAAAGTCCTTGAACAAATAATTGTAAGTTCAGTTATGAGACACCTCGACATGCAGAACATGTTAACAAAAACGCAACACGGATTCAAGAAGGGAAGATGTTGCGAAACTCAATTAGCACTTTTTGCCCACGATATTTTAGTCTCGGGTGAACATAACGTTCCAGTTGATGCCATTTTTCTTGACTTTAAAAAGGCATTTGATAAAGTTTCCCAAAGTAGGCTACTCATGAAATTAAAATCCTACGGTTTAGGCGACGACGTAATTTCCTGGATTAGATAATTCTTAAGCAATCGCGTGCAAAGGGTTGTAATAGATGGCGCTATCTCTAATGAAGTAAAAGTCACATCCGGTGTCCCATAGGGAAATCTCATAGGCCCACTTCTGTTTCTTATGTACATAAACGACATTGGTGAAACAGTTGACAGCAAGCTTAGATTATTTGCAGACGACTCAGTGGTGCATAGAAAAATTCGTAGCCTTCATACTTCGTAATGATAAGCAAGCGCTAACTAAGGACCTCGTGGCAATACAGGAGTGGTGCGATGCGTGGCAGCTAGAATGAAACCAGAAAAAAAGCGTTGCTATGAATTTTTGGAAACGGAAAAACGCTCGTTGTAAAAGCTATTGTATAAATTGGGATATGTTAAAAGAGTACTTGGCAAGTGCGACGAAAAAGTTAGGGAAATCAGCTACTTCTCCCTCGTTAGAACCCACTCGGAATATGCTGCCAGTATTTGGGATCCTTATGAGATAGGCTTGAAAACTGAGTTAGAACGCGTGCAGGAAAGATCGGCAAGATACGTTAAAGGCCGGTATGATGATCTCGTTAGTGTTACTGACCTTTTGCAGCAACTGGGATGGGAAACGCTTTCAGACCGTTGATTAAAATTTAGACTCAATCTATTATGTAAGTTCCAAACCGGTCTATTTTCTGACGACGTTGATAATATTTTACGAAATCCGACATACTACGGTAGATCAGATCATGAGTATATGTCATTTTTCCCACGAACGATAAGGGACCATAACAGCTGCCAATGAGACTTTTATCTAGGTTTGTCATTAGGTAGTGTAGCTCTTAGTAGTAGTAGTATTCCATAATACTTGAATCCTTATCTTTTACCAAGTACTAACAGCACGCCGTGCATGTTTTCTACATAAGTCTTGAGTCTCTGTCCATTTGTGTAGTTGCAAAATACATATATATTAACGGTCCCTCTCCATTGTGATAATATCTGTTGAGTATTGCATGCTTGTGAGGTTTCTCCTCGTAAAAAGCATGAGCAATTTATGCGAAAGAATAATTAGTCGTAGTTACACTAATTTTAGGGTATAGTGTAATGCATATTGGTGAATACTCACCCCCTGCCATGCACTCCTCAGGCGGCTTACAGGGTATTTCATAGATGTAGAATAGATTATGTGAGAAAGAACTGATAAGCATTAGCAGAGGAAATTTTGCCATCAGCGAATCACCTACCGAAACTGGGGCGTTACAAAACGAAGCCTACAATAGCTGACTCATGGAGCATCGAAATTACATATACCGGAAATCGGTCCGGAAATGAACTGAGATTAATTGAGAGAACTGAGAAGAGAGAGCTACAGGAATTAAATAATATTGGTTTATTTCACCGGAAATATTACCAATAAATTATTAAGGGAGTAAAAATAGTAGCGCGAAACCCTGTCCAGAGCTTTGAGGAACAATATGATCACAAAGTCAACTATCAATCAATTTCCTAGTAAAAATGGAACAGACATTAAATTTTTATAAATTTCATTACTATTTTGGGATATTATTTTTCGATTGAGTTTGCCTAATTAATCACTATCTGATTAGGACTTAATCCAGTGAGAAAAATTTTATTGGCAAATCGAAATTAATTTTTAACCCGTATATTTTACGGGAAATTACCCAGTAATCTAGCATTTCAGAACCTAGCATTAGCAAAAACTGAAGCATTTGATCAAAAAAGCCATTGACGAAAATAAAATTAATGATGGCGATACATTGTGGTGAGTCGTCTATGCATCGATTGGTATTGAAGACATTTTCATACAATGATTTTCAATGATTGATCACTCATGAGATAGTGGTCCATTATACAATACCGATGTGTTGAACTCTAATGAATGACTTTTCAAAGAGTGTAAGAAAGCAATTACACATGATGAAACACATGATGACACAACACAAGACATTAATACAAATGCAGAAAATGATATTTCCGCTCAATTGCAATTACTATGTACATACCTAAGTAAGATTATCTCAAAATAGAAGTTCATGCACGCAATATACATTATCAATGATGAACATGAAGGGAAAATTGTGTATTAAATTTGATAACTGTGAAATAGTCTAGTCCAGATGAAATAAATGAAGAGCCATGCAGTGAAGTCATGGGCGCTCAAATAACAAAAACCAAGTCCCTCGAAGTGCTCTGAATAAATATTATTTTAGTTTGTGCCACATAGCAGGCTAATTTTTGTCCCCAGTACAGCGAGCAATTACCATTGACCATGGGTATGCGGCATCCGGGATTTCAATAATTTTTCGGGGTATGGTATTGAAGATGGAATTTGCCATAAGTGACCTTTGTGAAACGAAACAAAGTAATACCTTTGCAGATACATGCTAGACAGATGTTGCTAGATCAGTTATCCCCCTCCCGGGGTGGATATTTTCCGCATGCCAGAAAATAACACCAATCAGCATTATGAAACTTTTTGTCATATGATTCATTAAAAATAGGTGTTCTTGAATCAATTTTTTTATGCTGATTCTAAAAATAACTAATGAATTTCTAAAAATCTGGTCGTTCGTGAGTTTCATACTGTAAGCATGACCGAGGTGTACAGCTTTGCTCTTGATAGCACAGAGCAGGCACAGAGTTTCAGTGCAGCTACCTCGTTCAGTGCCGGTTTCCGTGGAGTTGTGGGTAATTCTTTGAAAACAATTGAAGGCACAATTGTGCAATCGTGCGAAGGTTTGTTTTGTTTTTACACAATGCTCTTGGTTTGTGATTTTAAGTATAGTTATACGAAGAATATTAGGAATATCCCACTTGATTACAAAACTATTGAAGAGTGACATTTTATCGACCACAAATTATTAACAACAAATAATAGAAACCAATGATAAATACTAATTTAGTAGCGAAATTTTATTTTGGTATGTAGTTCGAAACGATCAACGTTTTCTTTTGGCTGTAAGAATTTAAAGCAAATTATCCGACTGTAGCACTAAAATTCAATTTTCAATTACAGTCTGTTTCACTTGTTCACGAGACGTAATATTTGTCGAGGATATTGAAACGATGGTTTATCGTGTATTTAAGTGACAATGCAATTATGGAAATTCAGTGATTACAAATGTTATATGTGCTGTGATGTATTGCGTGTGTTCTTGTGGTGATATTTTTATATTTAAAGGTTATTTGTGTTAGGTAGACTTACGCTCCTAATGGATGTGTTATGACAGGAAATACACCATGGAGGTTATAAAAGTTTCTGTGCTTCTGAAATGGCATAATATTGCGTTGTGTTTCTGGACGTGAGTTACACGAAGAAAGAGTATGTTCAACTTATGCTAAAGTTATAGTTTATGTCGTAAATTTACCAAGAGTTAGTGCTTCAAAAATAGCCTATATAGTGAAGTTAATGGTGGGTTTTTGTTTGTTTACGTCGTTGATTTTTAAGTTACAGTACCCCCTGAAATAATCTCATAGTTTGCTGCTGTGTTTGTCTAAGAGTGAATTGCATGTAAAAAAGTTTTTACACAGCATAAGAATTATGGTTTCAAGATTTTAAAGACTGTAAGCACATTTATATATTATTATCACATCACGCAACGACAATATTTGTAACAAAAATGAATTAAGGATGAATAGCACCTCCATGGTCACACAATAATAGCAGCAGTCGTACTAACCTAAGACTCATTAGCTCGGGCCAACCTAGGCTCA
The DNA here is from genome assembly GCA_963573305.1 of Pyrrhosoma nymphula. Taxonomy (NCBI): domain Eukaryota; kingdom Metazoa; phylum Arthropoda; class Insecta; order Odonata; family Coenagrionidae; genus Pyrrhosoma; species Pyrrhosoma nymphula. Next base: position 102,592,996 of record OY754337.1, on the reverse strand, counting down.
TGAGCTTGTATTGATAAATATCCCCCGCACAATAATTACACCCTGGCACATATAATGCACTTATCAATAAATCATAGAAGTTAAATTGGGACCATTCTAAAAAAACTGTACTTGATAGAAGATAAGTAAGAATAGTTCTGAAATTAGCATATCAAAGTTTACTTTTTACAAATTATCCCTTATTATTTTTCAGTTATCTGATATCATGCAGACTAGTGTAATTTTTCATTATTCATCTCATCTACATCTACATACTACCCCGCAAGCCGCCTCAATAGACGTGTGGCGGGGGGTGTTATGACACCAGCCGTTTACATATAAAAAGGAAACGCTCTAATGAAATTACGCCTAGCATTTATTGAAGTCCCTTATTGTTCGGGGGAAAAACGAATTCCCATACCTATCCGTTCGGCAAAATATCTCTCTTAATTTATCGTTTCTGTCGAACCTGGAAATATAGTGGGGTTCTAATATAATGTTCTCCGTGTCGCTCTAAACGATATCTGTTCTTAATTTCTCAAATAATCTAAGCCTAGCACGCAGCCTCCGAGTCTCTAGCGACTCCCAGCCTAATTCGTTTAAAATATGTGTAACGCTTTCTGTACGCCCGTAGCAGTTTTTTACGAATCGCGCAGCTTTCCTTTGCATTTTATTAAGTTCCCGGATTATGTCTTTCTGCTCCTGATCCCATATGCTCGCTGCATATTCAAGGTGTGGCCGGACGAGTGCGAAATAGCACCTCTTTTTTACTTTTTCATCTGAAAATCTTCCCACAATACGCTTGACGAATCCTAGCTTCTTCAGAGCTCTGCCACAAATATTTCTTATATGTGTTCCCCACGATAGGTTCGAGGTTATCGTAACTCCCAGATACTTCACTTCATTTGTCGCCTTTATGTTAACACCATCCACAGCATATATATGGGGATAGTTGGACGACCTCCGCAAGAAATGTACCGCCGTGCATTATTATACCAGTGAAGTAGAAGTACTTTTCCCTAGCTATACGGGCAAAAAGTTTACTATTTTAACCATTCAACAGCATTGTCACAAAACAAAAAAATAGGTATTTAATCCTTATTTTTAATTACATTCACAGATATCTAAACTCTAAACGATTAAAAGATAAATTGTAATCTTATTTTGTAGGCATAGTAATACTTATAAGAAACTACTCAAATTTATTTTACAATTTAGGTACAACAAATATGGAAAATTTACGGAAGCCTGGTGATAAATCCTGGAAGTATTTCACATACCTATTCATCAAAACAACAATAGTAAAAGTAAATTAATAGTATTTCATGAAAGCGATGAATATTACAATTAAAGATCGCAGCATTTGTAATTTTTAGCAAAATATCATACTTGACTTACCTCTTCTTACACAGTGAAGAATATGACATGTCCCACCAATGTTATTTCACTCCACTCGCCTGAAAAAGATAGAGTTAAATAGACAATGAGTAGAATACATAAATGAATGAGTAGAATGATTAGAAGTATTCAATGGAAATTTAAACAGCAAAGGATCAAACATATATTTTACGTGATGCAAAATTTCTGTTTACATAAAATATTTCGAGGATAAAAACCAATTTTGACCTCAAATGGCATACGTGAAGGAAATATTTTTACATCAATCCGATAAATCAAGAAATAAAAATTTATACAGAAAGTTTGCAAAACTTGGCTACAGCAGAAATCACGTATTCCAGCAGTACTAGTTATTTTGCTCTTCCTTAGGTGTTGCACTCAATAACACATTGTTTCATAAATATTGATGAGGCTAGCTTTGAATTCAAGAAGTCACGTGAGTTAACGACCAGTATAATCACTTCTTAATTCATCAATTCATTCATTTAATTTGGGCATCCTGGTTTCTCCTGAGGATCAAACATGTTTTTCAACATAATAGTTTTATAAGTTTGTTATGATTCCGCCAATTGTACTAAAATGTGACTAATGTATAAAAGTCGATTTATTTCAAGAAGTCACTTTGTCAGCATTCAAAACTTCACATTCTGAGATTCGTATGTTGACAACGACAAAGTCAAATATAAGAGAATAAGCAACGATTTGTTAATGCGTAAAAACCAAATGAAATTTAAATTAGAAAATTTTCATGCAGGTCAGAAGGTAATTATATATAAAATACGAAACACGCTAACAGCATGTTTGTGTCAAATTTATAATGACGAAGATAATATATGCACGCAGAAGATATAAATAATCTTAGCAAAATATAAAAACGTAAAAACAGCTGAATAAATAACGACAAGGCTGAAGGACTGATCTCGACAGGGCTGATGATTTAATTTCTTTGAAGCTCTATTTTTTACTGGTAACACATTTTGATTCTTTCCAGCCAAGGTGCGCTTATTTAAGGATGAGATTTGGCTATTAAGGTGAAGAGCTCCAAGATCTCTGAAGGGGAAAAAATGGAAAAATAATCCCAATTTCGACAGGTGTCTCTTGTAATTAATGAGGAAGCTCTTGGGACGGAATGAGCAGAGACGAGTAAGCAGGATTCGTGAGGTTTCTCAAGGGATGGTCCAATTAACTGAGCTCATGAAGGCAGCCGATGAACAGTAAAAAAATTAAAGGGACCGGAAACCCATTTGGGAAAAATATTGGCCTGGATAGAGATTTAAATTTTACGCTTGAGCTCAATGTACAGGGGAGAGAATCACAGTAAGTTGCCACTTCAAGCCTGTAAATTGAATACTAAGTAAGTAGTTATAACAAACACTATCAGTTCCAACATTTAGTTCAAAATTTCTTTTTAAAAAACTTTCAAAATACGATCAGATTAACGGCTTCTGAAATATAAATAAATTCTACATAATGAAAAAATAGACATATAATGAAATATCGTCGCCTATATTATAGCTCTATAGATTTGTCTTAGGAAGGCTAAAAGCGAAATGTTTTTTATTCATTTGGGGCATAAACATTCCCACCAGTTTGAGTGCTACGCAGCCGGTAACGACGGTAATTTTGAAGGACTGTGGAGAAGACGATAGGGGGAGATTTACGGATGAAAGAAACCATTCACCAGCACCATGATCTGAACCTCGTTTGAACATAACGTTTCTTTAAAGCCTTTGTTAAATTAAAAGTTGAAAAGGATGCCTAGGTGGGTTTATTGTTTAAAAAACGGCGCACTATTCAACGCAGGATATATGTATAAAACCAAGACAGTGAGAATTATTTTACAAGTGTGAATTTCACACATTCTACAGGCAAAACTCTCACGCATCCCATCGTTTCAGCTGAAAGCAGGGGTTTTAAAAAGTCTTGACTTCCGGTGAGAATATTTTATTCCTCCATTCTGTAATGACAATCGAAGTTTTTGAATCATTCGGAGACGAAATGGAACTTGGCTATTTAAAATTTTGATCCCATTATTGCATTCATTACTCCAGAAGCGTCGCAAGTTTCTTCCTATCCACTAGACACAAAATCCTCTTCCTCAAGATAGTCTTTACCAATTTTGGACTTCTAAGGGTCATTCTTAGATACATAAAAATAACATAAGGATGTTGGCTCAATAGCCCTTAAAACTCCCAACTTATGGTTCAGTAATTGTGGAATCTTAATGGTATAATTAAAAACCATTACATTGCATGGCTATATTAATCGTAACTATTATTTTTAGAGGTGATCTGCCAGTTAAGGCACATTTAAAAGGAAGAAGGTGTACCTCTTCTATTTTTTACTGCCGAGACCCTTGTCTCATAGCATTATCTTATTCTTCTGCACGGCATACGCCCTAACTCTCTTAATTTCATCCACAGTGCCAATTCTCTTGTTTCCGTTCCCTGCTTATCCTATATCCACTCTTGTTTTACCGTCTCCAACATCCCTTCGCCCTTCATTACCTGGTCCAACCACCCAATCTACCTGCTCCTTGTCTCCTTCGGTAGTTTCCTTTCTTCACCCACCATACCAAGTACTCCCTCGTTTTCTTCTTTCCATCTATCGACATTTCTCCGTTCCCCTCTACTCCTGCAACTCAAGCGCCTGTTGCCTAATATCGTCCTATTTCCTTTTAATCTACATAGCTTTGCCATGCAACGCTACACTCTATATAAGACACTTGCCAGTGTTTTCTTTAAATTTTTATACAGGGTCATTAATACCCGCCGAATAATGAAGGTCAACTTTGCGAACGGTATTCTCCTTCTAATGTATGTATGTACCTTATTACCTTTTCGATCCTCTCCTACTGTTAGGTGTAGAGGTTTTGCATAGGTCACACAAGATATTCCTTTCCAAGGTCATCCCTCTGACTTCGGCCCACACTGCTCCTCTAGATTTTTAATATCATTGCTACAATACCTATTTTCTTCTTACATGCAACCAAGGGAATGGTGATGTTCCTCCTGCTCCATTTCTGCGCCTATAATGAACAGTTACAGCTTTATGGAGGTTATATCATGAAGGTTTTCGATTTCCACAAAGTTATGCCTCCAGTTGCTTCTTATACTTCTACTTTTACGGTCAGCCTCGTAATATTACACCTAGAAAACCGCTAAAGTTTTCTGAAGGTTGATCTTGAGTAATAGGAGATAAACTCCTGCTGGGTGTAAGTATTCATCTTGGACCTTACTTTAAGTGGATTAATATCAGTCGTCTTTTTCATTATCTATCACTTATTTCCAAAAATTTTACATTGGTCTTCTATTTTCCTTATTTGTTATTACTCAACACAATCTTCAACCAAATTTTTTTTCTAATATTCTTCATCAAATTATCTTTCTTTTTATCTCTTCCATCTTCTTTTTTGAACAATTCTTTCATCTTCTGTAATATAAAACCCTTGCTCATAACACTCGTTTACTGATTCTAATATCCTTATGGAGACGAAATGATTTACATTAACAATTGTTTTTATCCTCTCTGGAACCTTCATTGATCTCCATTTATTTTTAAGATGTAAGATTTCCATCGGCTGCTTCCACATGTTTATTCGTCTCAGCTTCTGCAATAACTTTCAAAATCTGTTTTGTATGTAACTACTTCCACCTTTTGAAACTAAGTTAAATTGCAAAATATACCAACCACTGGCAAACACGATATATTTCAGCCAATCCTATGACAATAAAAAATGACCAGAGCAAGAAAATTAATATATTGGAAGACACGGCTACATTAATTAACAGAATGGAATAAAAGTTTTTGAAAAGTAAATTCCATTTTGTTTACCTATAGCTCTAAGAGAGAACTTTGAGAGCAACTGCAAAAATACCTTAATTTCTATCAAATATCTCTCAAGACATTGCAAAAAAATCGGGTATTATCAAAGAGGAATATTATTTTCTCCACAATTCTACAAATAACTCCATTATGAAAACTTCGAGGAGAATAGTATTTTTTACAAAATCTCGGATTAAAGAAGGGATTGATTCACCAGTAAATACAATACTAACAGCAAGTTAAGTAAGAGGATACGTTTATATGAGTCTTACTCTCTTTGAGTCGTTTGCGAAGTAGTTTTAGCAATAAAGCAAATGGGAAACCACTATTTTTATGATTTTAACAATATGAAACATGCAAGTTAATTAGTACTGCTTCAAAAGTCATACTTGATTCAAGGTAGTTTTAGCACCAAAGAGACTGTAAAAGTGAAACCATGCAGTCAGTTGTCGGAGTCAGTTCGAAAGGGATATCGCGGGAATGATATCTGAACCTTAAGCTTTCCATATTGTTGAGGACACAGTATCAGTTTCTCTGTCAGTCGATTAAAGACTTCCTCAGAGAAAAGCATATCGAGTTTACAATGTAGGATTCGTTTCCCCGAAATACCATTCTGAGAGTGCTATAAATCACCGAGGAAAAATAGACCATTTGAAATAATCAGTTAACTAATCTTCAACACCTGGGGACGTTCCACGAGCGCCTGCCTTTCATTCCTCCTCCAACTCTTATGTTATTCTTACAGTTATTCTCCCGATTTCCCATCCGATGCTATTTTTCCTCGGCATTCACCTTCGTCCCCTCTATCCCACCACTGATCTAACCGACAACATAGCCACTATTCAAGCACCTCGGCACGTCTACAAGGAAAAGTTCTTTCTTTCTCTCTCTTCCTTCCAACGTATAGATTTCTTTCGTACAAGCCTCGAACCTCTCCCATGCCTCAAATTCCCCGCAACCATTTTCCCCCCACACCACGTTCGCACTCCCCCCTTACCCTTTCACGCATGGACACATACTTACCCTCTCCCCTCTACCAACCCACCCACCTCCCACGCAAATGCCCATTGGGTATGGGCGAGGGGTTGAGGAGGCAACCCTCCCACCAACGTCCCGCCAATCTAGACGCGTAAAACCCATTACAAGACAGGCCGAAAACCTTTGTAGGTACCTGGCTTTTTAAGGGAGCAGGGTCACCAGCCCGCCCGCCAGTCTTTTAAGGGTTGCAAAGGGAAAGTCCATACCCCAACCCAAACCCCCGCCCCCTAACTCGAGACGACCAGAGAAGTTTCTTTTTCCTCCTCCTCCACTCCACGTTTCGCTAGGTTGATAGAATGCCCTTTTGGGAGGCATTGTCGTATTTCTTTTTTCAGCGGGGCTCCCTTTCCCTCTCTCTCTCTCCCTCTTCCTCCCTCACCCTCCCTGCCTCTCACCCTCGTGTCCCACCTTCAACTCTCCTCATTCTCCTCAACGTTTCTCTCTCAACCTCTCCCCCCTCCACCCCCCTGCCACACTCCTCGTCGACTGTTCTCTTTGAAGGTAGTGAATAGCGGCGACATGTGAGTGGAATCAGAAAGGACGTTTGAGAAAGAGAGAGAGAGAGGGACAGAGAGGAGTAAAAAGGGAGGGTAGAGGCGATGTAGACTGTAGAACGAAGGGGCGAGCACGAATTCGTGGGAAGGGGTGCCATGTGGGGGCGGGCATTTTGTCCCTGGGTAGCTTAAAGGGGGTTGGCGGAGTGAGGCAGCCTTAATGCCCGAGGAGGGTGATGATCCAGAGTTGGTGGTAATGGGGGGTGTCTTTCGTATACGCTGGATTCCTCGCACGCTGCCGACATGCTTTGGGCAAGAGTACTCAGGGAGGAACATGTAAGAGCCTCGTCCGCGAGTATCCCTCCTATTTCTCTGTTTAGGACACAGCTATATGCCAATGACTCGCTCAGAGCCATAAAGGTCTCCCAAAGAGATGAGCGTACATAAGGGTTAGGAGTACTCCCGAGGAGGACTGAAATGTGGATGAGTCCAAGGGATAATTGGAGACTTTGATGTGGTTATTATGCATACCTCCATGCATTTTGATATGGGCACCCACATCCCGGGTTTACATATTTAAAAATCCTAATTAGATTTCGTTAATCCCAGAGTATTTGCTGTTCTGCTGACTGTTACGGATTGCACGAGCCCAACATACTTGTTTTCCCTCTATCACGCTCACGGATTGCTTCATGTATGTCCAGTTGTGCCTATGATTTCAAGTGCGTCTGTTTTCCACCGAATCCACCCATGATGAGTTAGCTTTGCCCGTCCCTATCGAACTATTAATTATATTCAAATGCATTTGCTTCCATGCCACCTTTAACCTGTCCCATCCAATGAACAACGCCCACATCATACTATTTCATCTATGACCCATTCACTACAGGAATTTCAATGATTCATTCACTAATCACTCTATTCTAGGTTAACGGAAGACACTTATCAAGTATATAAAGCTTAGTTAGGCCTTATTTTAATGAAGTGAGCGATGACTGCATTTGGTATCGAAAGCTATTACTATCCTCACATAGTATTCCCAGGTGTCTCTTCGATTTTAACTATTGAGGCAAAGTGTATTTCCCCAGAGCAAATGAGGCATTCGAATTTATAAATCAATTGGCTTTCTAATATTTTGCATTTATAAAAGGTTTCAATTATAAATAATAGACATTTCCAGAAGTTCCTCACTACCGTATCATCCAACATTATTACTAATACTGACAGCCTTATTTCAGCCAAATGGCAAAGAAAAAAGTGGTACCAATATTTAATTTTTGCTATCATGCAGTCATTTTTTGCCTTTCCTTCGTAGAAATTAGATTACATCATGTGAGAACCGAGTACGGTAAGAAGGACACTGAATATCTAGGTAGAGAAAAGCAGAGAGCAACAAATTGTTTCACCTCTTTGAGCCAATTACTTTTCCAGTTAAAATTACTAGCCCACTGTGGTAGCAGATTTTTTTAATACTCGTAATTATTTCCAGGCCTTGCTCCACTTTCCTGATTACAGTTCCAGGAAGTTACGTGTCATCCAATGAAATGTGAAGGTGGAGTTAAATGGATCTATATTTTGCAGCTTCAAGATGATTCAATATTACAGGAAAAAGTAGGCAGTACATTATTGGTAAAAGGCAATATTAAAACTTACATTAGGGAACAAAATTAAGTAAGAAGTACACTAAAAAGATTTAATAATTTTTTAGTAAAACGTTTGAGTATTGGATAGTGTGGTGGAAAATTAGTGATCTCAAATTAATCAATATACGAGGCTCGTATTTCCATACATGTAAAAACAACTCAGTTAACCCTCGAAGTTTAATTTACTTTCTGATGGATATTTCTTCTGCAATTGGGCTTCTACACTACATAGTTTTAGAGGAGTAAATATATATGCATGAAAATCAATCACCAACTTCTTTAATTGGTGATGTGAAAGGTCGGTCATTAAAAAAGTCTCCTTAGATGATAAAAATTACTTCCATTACGACCATTTCCTTCTTAAATGGATTTTCCCCAAGTGAGTTGACGCCTTCCTTTCGAAAGGATGAAAATAACCCCGTCCATTTAGATGATTGGAAAAGGATATCCTTCGAGCAGGGACGAGTTAATTATTTCAGATGAGACAAAATCTCCAAGTGTTGACTCCAACACTGATTGCGATTAAAGAGAGAGAATATTTCAGAAAAAGTAAATTCAAAACTTACCATTTTCAAGTGTAAATGACACTTACAAGCGGTACCATTATGCTTTAATACACTACAATATCGGAGGTATATATCTACTCATTAGATATATTAAGTGCATTTTACATGGCTGCAGGATATTTATCTTGACGTCTCCACAACGGAAAACATATTCTAAATTAAATTACTTAGTAATAGCAGCTACAGCTAACATCTCTTCACTGGTGTTCAGATTATTCTTTTGCATCAAACAATACCATATTTATATAACTTCTCATGATCGGGATAGGTATCAAGATGACTCATGCTAAAATACCGGATCATATATTGAATAACACTAACTATAACTTATTAATGGCTATAAACGCTTCACAGATATGAATTTTACATTACATATAATACATCTATTCCTCCCTTATATGAAGCCTTAAATACCACAAGCGTGTAACTGTACTTATAAAAATTAAATTTGCTTAACCTAATGGAGCCGGATAGATTGTATGAAGGGATAGATAGATAACATGCATTCTACCGGATTTGATAAGATATTGAAGGGCCATTATCATTTTCGTTTTCCATTTTCAAAATTGTCATTACTCACTATGTATCTCCCCTTAACGAGAGCTACCTCCCATCACATTGCATGTCATCTAACAAGCCTATTCTTGTCCTCCCTCTAACCCTTTCTCTTGCATTCCATCTTAAACAATGGCCATTCCCTCACTTATAACGGCTTATTTCATCCGACTGCTGTTCCCTCTCATAATGTCCTCCGGCAACCTCCATTCCCCAACCACCAGACCTTTTTGTCTTGTCTCTATTTCTGTCCATCACGCATTCACTATTTTCTCTACACCCTCATCTCGAGAGACCGCAATACTCGTATACGAGCATTTACATATTTTATCAATCCCTTTATACAAAATTCACTTGTACCCTCCAAAATTGGTCACGTTTCACATTGGCGTTCTGTAGGGTGTCCCTTATATGGACTTGAAACGCCAAATGTGGAATGTTTTGGGCAATCTTTTTTAAATCTTTCCTTTTATACTAGGTAATGTGTACACCAAATTAAAGCGTATTCAAACGATTTTCAATCGTGCCACAGGGTCGGTTCAGTGATGATACAGGAAAGCTTAAAAATAAATAAAGTAACATTTTCGTCAAAGTATCTTTTAATTTGCAAAATGACTTTAAAACAATATTTTTAGGTGTTTTGAACCAAATATGGGTTTAGAGACAAAAATTCTTTCGTGCATTTCTTGTTTATCTTGTTTTGTGCTATGATCTACAATTAGCTGATTATGCAAATTTTCATCAGTTTTCACGCTTTCAAGATACTCCTCAGTAAGTGTTACCTCGCGCTTAGCGAAATCATTTACCACATTCAATTCAGAAAAATACAAGCATGTTTTCTTGTATTCCCATGAATCCGAATTCTCGGGGAAAACTTAAATTCTAGCTTGAACATCAAAATCAAATATATGGTGTTGCGCCCTACAAAATCTGATGTCTTTGAATTCTGTATTTTACGACGAGAGTCACAGACAGTTTTCACCGCTTCAGTAAAAGCCTCTGACATAATTTTCTTTACATTTTTTTTATAATCCAGTGGGACATTGGCATCTTACAAACCTAAACCAAATAATTGCTGATATAAATATCACAAGTGGCCATAAAAATGTTTGTGGCCACCTCAAACACATTCTTACTAATATTCTCATACTTGATCAACTCCTTCATGGATAAGAGATCAGTCTGGGGATCTGACACAGCACAGAAAAGAGCCTACCAATATTTAGCATAACAAAGAACAACTACAAATACATCTCTCTTAAACCCGTTGCCTCACTTGCTGTCAATTTAAACTGACATTAAACTGACAAACTGACATAAAGAGAGATATATTCAAGGAGTAAATAGCTCTGAGCATGAATCTAGCGTCATGTATGGCACTTGGTTTGGAAAACATATCACCTCGCGGAGGGTGGCCCCCAAGATACACACAGCTGATTTCCAGAATATCTCGATAATCGCCACGAGTGTGGTCCTCATGAATAGTGAACAAATTCTGAGTAAGTTTCGAGCAGAAATCGAGTTAAGTTCTTACAACTAAATTTTGTTTGATCATGTTACGTTACCTTGAGCTTTGATTCTACGAATTGCAACCATGGTTTTGCCTTCTTTTTCAGATACGAAGTAGCTTTTTCGTCCTCAAAACCACTTGAGAACTTAGATTGATCAATTTTGAACCTCTTTGGAATCGTTAGGAAATGACAATTTCAGATCCATAGGCTACACAAAATTTCTTTTCCGATCATTTTCCTCGCATTAGATTACTTTTCTTTCATATACAATTTGTCTAGCCTACAACTTACTCACCCTTTCTTTCTTTGTTTTTTTTGGAACTCATTGTTCTTGTTTTCTTTGAAACACATTTGAAATGAGATCATCTGCATTGTCTGGTGCAATATCAAATAGATCATCCAAGAGATCTTTAAAAGCCTTCTCCCTGTCTAGTTGAGTCTTGTCACGTCGCTTGGCTGTTTTCTGTATATAGCGCAACTCGAGCTACAGGGCCTTCATTTGCTTCACAATCAATTACTTGCATCGGGTTGGTATGCTAGCTTTCGCCCAAAACTAAAAAATTCATCAACCACTACGAAACATGCAGACGCTAACGGTATGTTACTATGCGAAGTGGGATGTATACAGTGGAGAATATAAATTATAACTTGCAGGCGTGATGGAATCCGGGCCCCCGTGATCTCACAGCAGCAATGGTTCAAGAAGTACAGCTGCTTCCGCAGAAATTTCTTTGGGATGCCTTTTCCTCCCGGTGCCCTCTTCTATCTTTACGCACATTCAAGTCACTCGCGAACCAAAGCGATATCGTTTTTATCGCACACAGCAGTCACAAGCGAAAATAAAACTAAACTGCTTGCATCACTACAACATAAGCTGTCACAGCTTGCTATAACGGGCTTGCAAGTGGTTGTGCATTCCCCTTCACTTCTATCCCACAGCTTTGGGACTGCGGGAAAGGTATTCGCGAACTCACAACAGCAAGCGCTCGTCCGCATGGCGGGTAGCACTCGGCGATTGAAAATTCAAAAATATTTACGCGGGTAAATATCAACCGATCACACTAAAACTTTAAAGAAAAGTGTTAATGCTAAAATTAAACTTTTAAAAAAGGTTGCGGTCAAAAATTCCGATGTTGGATTATTAGGGACACCCTAAAGTTCGACATATATTATGAAGCCCTCGTTTTACGGTACAATCACACGTAAATGATAATAAACATATTATGTAGAACGGATAGATTTCAAATTTTATTTTTTCGTGGGCAATAGCATATTATGCCATATTTCTTTCCTAAAAGAATTACTATTCCTTCTAGGCACACTAGACTAGCCGTGGTACGAGGCTATTGAAAGGAAAAGCATTGGAATCGATACCACAGCGTGTATAATAGAATATTATCTCCTGAGTAAATTTTATACGAAGACGTAAATTCTATATGATCATATGACTAAGATCTAACTTTGTGGAGTCTTTTAATTATTATATGAAGAACATAATTTTTTGTTTTACACAGATTTATTACACTTCAAAAGAGCGGTTTCGGCTGTCACGCCATCATCAGGTACTACAATGTATGCACTGAATGATGTATGTGTAAAACGCAGTGTTGTGTTATTCTTATAATAACGTAAATAAGATATTAAAACTCCGTGCTAATATGGTAGGTCTAATATCATGCATAGAATTAAAGAGATTTTTGGACGGACAGGTTTGAAATATCGTTTTTTCCGCCTGCGATCAGGTACCACAATTACTTTGATATTGTTATTGGTTAAGATAGTGTTGTTATATGCTCTTTTTTATTTAAATCTTGTACAAATTTCAACTTATGCATGGTGTGCAAATTATTTTATTTTTAATGTTTGTGCAATTCTCGAACTATCGGTGTCCGTCATGTAAGAGTCAAGTGTCCATCCCATTAAAGGAAAATGATAGTTTGATACCGCATTGCTAGTCAATTCGTCTTACACATGCGTGACATAGAATGTAAAATAGTAAATGACATCATGGTAGATGTTTGACATTTGAATTGACAAATATTTTATTGCATTACTGGTGATGAATCATTACAATTCCAAGACTACTTCCATTTTCTGACAAAGTATCTACTCCCAAAGTAAGTAAACATGATATGCTTTCTTTCTTATATTTGACTCCTAAGACAAATGAGCATTGCTATATTTGTCTTAACAGGCAAATGGTCTCAGAACTAGAAGCATTGACTCAGTGCAGGATTAAGATGGCCCGGCAGCTGTTCACTTATACCACATTCATGGATTGTTATTCAAAGCATTTTCTTGTTCCCTAACATTTTCTTAATCCTTCGTCGACAGTATCTGAAAAGTAGAAACTAGAGATGTTTCAGAAGTGTTAAATGAATTTAGTCCAAAAAAACTTGAGGACACTAGAATTACAATCTACGAATTCTCATCCAAGTCTCTATCCTACACGCGGCAGCTGCTTTTATCAGAATATCTTAATGGAAAGAGTTATGTACCCCTTCAACTGTCATGATTTACAACCGAAAGTCAGACGCATCACTTCCGGAGCACAATCCATCTAGAACATAAATCAACAGTCATTTATAAATCCAAACCTTGAAACTCCAACTCTGAGATAACTCAAACTCGCGTCGTACCCAATCGTATATATTTATTTTCAGGACAACATCAAAACGGATTATAGTGGGACATTTTTCCCAATGATCCCTTTTTTTACCAGATCATGTCCTACAGATGCTATCCGCACTGATCCCACTCCTGCGACAAAAGAACACACTCACAAGTACGAATGGCAATAATAAAAAAAATTCGAAACTGCATTGACACACGTTCCTGATCCCCTGGGAGCGGCCTCAAGGCACGACCGACCTCCATGAGAGGGCAGGCACTTCTAAAGTCGTAATCGCTGTGACCGCGGCCGTGACGCTCTCTACAGAACAGCCAGTAACACTGCTAACGCAAAATAAAAAAATGTACATATGTATGTGTTCGGAGATGAATCGGATATGGTTACGCCTATCGCTGTGTACGAGAGTGTGACTTGTGTGGTACCCTATTTTTTACAGGCCCGAGAACGCGTGCACACGCCTTAACCCCAACGAAAAGCGCAGTGAGGGTAAGGTTCTCACACCATGCTCACTATTGTCCCGCGATAAACTAGCCGACACAATACAAAACTACTGACGACCCCTTGCGAGGACCCAAACACAAGCGTCTGCGGGAAAAGGCGAACTCTGCGGGAGGGTGTGAGGAAATAGGAATGCATGTGTGGAATGAATGGGCGAGGGAAATGGTAGAGACAGGGTAGGATGGCGGTATGGAGGGGACAGTGTTGGATGAAGAATGACCCTGAAGAAAAAAAGACACCCACTCGGCACCCTTTACGATTTTAACCGTGTCAAACCTTTCAGGCTGAGGCCGGCTGGATGTGTCGGGAGGTGTGGGACCCGTCAACAGGGGTGACAAGGTGGAAGTCGTGAACCCTTATGACACACTGTTTGAGACATCTTCAGATGCTGATCTTGCAACAGAGATTCATTGATTTCCGAACGTTTTCAAGGCTTCTTGCGTCTGAGTAGTTCTCTGAGTTTTAGGAATATGGGCACGAATAAACTTTTGGAAGACTGAAAGCACTTCACACACGCATATGCATGGAACATGCTGTTATGTATTCGTGAAGCTTGGGTGAAAAATTGGCAGAGAAAGTAAAATTGGAGGAATTGGAACTTACGTGTGTCGAAGAATAATTTAGATCAAATGAGCAAAGGGAAGCGCCAATAAAGAAGTACTTTCAAGAGCTGAGGAGAAAAGATTCTATATGAAAACTCTCTGACGTAGTATAAACAGACAGAAGTATCGAAAATATTGAGAGGCATCCACTGAATGAAAATGGGAGAATTTAAGAGAAAAACAAAAGTTGGAATACATGAAGCATTATATAAGAAATTATAAAATAAGAAGTAATGAAGCCATAAGACAGCTTAAATTGGAGAAGAGTATAGAATTGTATAAAATCAATCTCTGGTACAATCGCTACCGATGATAACGAATATGAACCCAAAAACTTTGAACCTTCTTCAAGGAAAATTGTAACTTAACCGGCCGCCACCGGAGAGAAATTCTTTAAATAATGTAATCAGTTTCGCCTGTTTTGGATTGGAAAATGTTTCAACTTGTGAAGTAATCAAAAGCAAATTTCTTGAGCTCATGTAGCCAAAAAACTAACTCGAAACATTTTAAATTAGCACACTTGAATTCATGCGTTCATATTTTCTTCATATAATACGCAAGGACGTCTGTGGCTGACTTTAGAACCTAGCCCGAATAAATGGCGACTATAGATCTCTAGTGAATCCAATCGAATTCCAATCAAATATTTACTGCGCAAGTTCACGAGCGGCATGGAAGAAGTACACAAAACTTCTCTTTACCTCGACGGACATGATATCCATGTCAACATTTTATTATCATATTTGCCGGAAGCATCCTGAGGGCAGAAAAGAAAAATATAAATCAAGAGGAGAGTAGTTTATACGAAGGGCTCTTTTAAATGCCAAAATCATTATCACTGGAGATATATCTTTTTCATCTAATTATCTTTTTTCCTTTTAACTTTCCCCCAGCGGGACCTACGGGGGACATGCAGATGTAAATATGTTAACAGATACTGAGATCACTTTAGCATTTTTATGTGGGTACGTCACAGCATACATGTTCCCCGTACTCTTATATTGGTATATATGCACAGCATATTAAACGAGTTGACACGAGGTCTTTACTTAGTTCTGTTGTATTTTAAACGAGATGTAAAAGGTTATAGGTATGCAGCGTTTCCTTTTGTTAAATTCAGGAGCATAGAACCTTACATAGCGAAATTTTCTGGAAAAACCTTGTTATTTATTGTAATTAAGAGCATGATTCCACTCAAGTCAAGACCCTTCTAGCTACGGTAGAGCGAATAAAAACATTTCCGGTGAAAGTATATTCAAATTTTGGCAAGCCACTTAAACATCGATAACTTTCTTAATTCATTCATGGTCAAAATGAATTAGAGCTTTAGTTAAAAGCTCTTTTTTCCAGATGAGCAAACGGTCAATGTACCATTTTCCATCCCCTCCATGGTGAAGAAATGACCCTTTTTGCACCGTGCCTTTGTTCTAGCGTAAGTTTTTACCTCTTATCTTAGTTAAAGGGCATGCGGAAGAATGGTCTCGAGGTATTCCAATAAATCTGAATTTAACCTGTAGTAAATCACCAGAAAGCCGACTGACAATTCCCCTTCTGTGAAGGGATCCTTCGATGTAAATTAAATAGGTTTTTCAAGCATAAAGAGTTTATGCAATGGAAGTGGATATCACAATCGCAGTAAATGTGTCGTGTTCAGTCCTGTTAGCTTTAATGTAGAGAAAAAATAAAAAGGCCCAAAAGAGCATTGATTGAGAAAATTATCACCCATTGATTAAAAAACTCAGCAATACAGCAATCAAAAACCAAAAACTAAAATTGATGACCATGGGCTTTTTAAGGGATTGCACCGGCAGACATACGTACACATTCTTCATGCCGTTCCTTGTCGGGGTAGACACACTCAAAAACGTTTCATTCTCAGTGATCGGCCTGTAAATTTTACTCGGCTTTAATAAATCCCTCCGTTCTGCCTTATTCTTTCACCTTTGGCTTTAGTTACCCTCATGCGTTGCTTCCGTTCTAAAATCTCCTTCTACTCATCCAATTAAAACACTCTTTAGAGTATATTCCAAAGCATTCACCCATGACTTTCTTGGTCTAACCCTTCCCCTCCTTACTCTCACACCATTCACTCCTCTATCAAAATCTGCTTGCACTTTTACTACTTGCAACACTTTTGCTACTTGCGACTCCACTACTACTTCCGACTACTGATTTACGAATTTATGACCTGCTGATGTGCAAAATATATACGTTTGCTCTTACAGATGCTAAAACCCCTCGACCTCAAACAAACTCAGCCGATATGATGACGTTCTTATTGTATTTACTTTCTCTGATTGCATAATGACCTTGCCAAACAAAAATCATTACCCAAGAAAAAATCTTCAATATTTCTCGTGTCTTGTTGCTTGTGTTTTGTTGCTTGCAAAGACTATCGAGATTTTGGAAGGTGAAGGTTACATGAGCGTCACACAGATTCAGGAAATAGCTACTGGTATGTTTAAAAGGTATTTCTCAGCCGATATGATACGGTAGATACGACCTTTTATTAACTTTTGAATATTTCATGAACTCTCGCCGGAACTCAAGGTGCATATGCGTTCTAACATTTCCTTCAGATAGGTACTTAGAACCCAGGACAGTTTTCGATTAAGATGCGCTTTGTATGTTTTTTAGGTGAGCAAACGCATTCAGTCGTACCCCTTTCGAGGGGACCTCACGTTCAGTGGCCATGAATAAGATTGAATACCGCCATTCTGGGACTACGATGATGAGGTACGTGCCAATAAAAATAAGGCTTTCGGCCTTTTCGGATTTTTTTTACCAAGCAAAAGGCGTTCGGAAATACCGATGAAAATTAAGTAAAGCCTGTATTGATGAGAATAACATGCTACAAGATCCCTGTTTTGGAATATTCTTACGTGTGAAATACATAAAAATATTTCTTGTCCAGAAGCGAGTACCTACTTAAATTTGCGGATAAATCCAAAAATATTTCAAGTTTTAAACGAACGAGCATCATCTCATGAAACACGTCAGAGTGATAAATACATATAATATTATAAATGAAAAGGTACGGCGTCATCTTCAGGTACCTGAAGATGACGCCGCTGCGTCGAAACTAGTTGTACCTGAGAATAAATTGGTGGAATATAACAAAGTTTTCCTTTTCAATTATAAAATGAACTTCCACAAGGTTGAGCCTGAGACGATGGAGATAAACATATAATATTATTCACTCACATTGCCCTCAGTCACGATTTCTTCAAATTAAAGTTACCCTGGAGACAACAGCTGATCAGTGCCAAGTTAATTAATGTTTCTCAAACAAGTGCCACGGAGCAAAATTTATTCATGATTTTATAAATTGAGGTTTTTTGCGGAAGAAAATGCAAAGGAAATTTATTTCAATACGCCGGCTTTTAAGCTAAAGTAAGATGAGGACGCCGTAAACGTTAGTTTCGGAATCGTGCTAAGGGCACACTGAGGGATGAGATGCTAGGGAGGGGTGTGATGAGGGTGGGGAAGGAGTTGGAGGGTTAAAACGAGGGTGGGAAGTGAAGAGGACTGCTGGAAGGTTGAATGGGGCACGAATGGGATAAATGCAGGCGCGAAAGGAAAATGATTGAAGGAAAGATAAGGTGGATGGTGAAAGGAATGTCGGGAGGAGGCCGCGTTGAATGGAGAGGTCTAAAGGGAGAGTGGAAGGACAAGACAAGACGTGGAAAAGGGCGAAGTGGGTTCGTCCTCCGAACTGTAGAAGGGATGAATGCGGGAGGGCGTGCAGGGCGGAACCCTTAATGGATGGCAGGAGGAGAGTGGTGTCTTGAGGGATAGAGGTACGCGATGGAGAAGCAGATGGGCAATGAAAAGGAAGTGGCACGCGGGTGAGAGGGAGAGGATGCGTCGCGGATGTGAATCAAGGTTAATATGGGCGAGTGGAGGAATAATGGGGACCGGCGTGGGAGACGACAGGCGCCCGGATAAAGGGAAGAAAAATGTTCAGGAATGTGTCCGGTGTTGCGATGTATCGACTGTGGGTTTGAGATATCTAAGGCCGGGTCCACACGAACGATTTGCGATTGAGTCGATGCGGTGTCATTCTGCCGCGCGTATCTGCCGTAGTCTTGTTGCAATGAGCTCATGCACACGACAAACGATAAAGCCACGCTATCGCTTCGACCTCCCGGCGCGCCGTTGAATTTTGACCGCCAGCCACTTCTGAAACGCTGCGTCAGGGCCGAGTTCTGTGGCGGAGCAGTGTGTAAGAGAGCGTCAAACAGTGTAAACGTGTTTTGGGCCGAGCGATGGACGCCGCTGGAAACACATTCGATGTCAATTTTTTCATCGAGAAAATAGAAAAATATTCTAACATAAGGGATAATTCATGCGATGGCTACCACGACAAAATTAAGCAAAGATCATCTTAGTGTTTAAGCAAACGCTCGTTACAGAATCCGCGAAATAACTAAAGGATGAGCCCAATACCTCCTTATACGTCTTTTTGAACACATAAGCACTATAATAAGCAAAAAGGGAGCTGAAAAGGTTTGTCTCCAATCGGCATCAATGCGCTTCGGACGCTGCCTTGCGCACTGATATGACCTATTGACGTATCTTGAACGCAGCGATGACAAGTCGTACTCCGACGCTCGTGTGCATCCGGTCTAAGCATATACTACTTATTCATAATGAATAAAGACACTTGGTAATCTTCCACAGATTTATTTATTTGACACGACACGTTTTACCACACTGTGGCATAATCATGTACCACAGTGTGGTGAAACGCGTCGTGTCAAATAAATAAATCTGTGGAAGATTACCAAGTGTCTTTATTCACTATGAATATCGAGAACTTCCACCATATCCAGCCTGAAACAGTAGTATTTATGTACTACTTACATTAACCGAGTTCATGATAACGTAGTGTTTCCAAGCCGCCTAGCGTGCAAAATATTTAAATTGATCAACATTGCATTCCGATAGCATTCATACCATGTACATTGAAGAATGCGTAATGTACTCTCACAATGCGACGTCAGAACGCCGTGGATTCGAGCGCAAAGAAGACGATGAAACGCAAGTATATTGTAAAGGTACACTTTTAATATTTGATGTACCCGGTTTATGCGTGAGTGCATGTCCCTTCAAGTATTCATTGTTTTTACACACAACTACTTCCGCTACTACTACATGCATCCATAAAATAGTAACTGTTCTAATATCGGGAATGGCCTCGCGCTAATGCTCACGCTTCAACAAAAGTGGGTACATGTATCGTGTAGAAAGGCCCTTACACGAGGGAAAACGTCCCCTATGTCTATGACGAGACATTATAGGCTGGTCAGCTCGTCTAACACCGAAGTGTAGACTGCGTGGTACGGTTGGTTGGTTATTTGGGGAGACGGGAAACGACTGAGGAAAATTCATTATTAAAAAAAGTATGTTCATTTAAAGTATGCATTTTTCAACGTAAATGCTATGAATTTTATCGGAATACATTGTTGCACAGTTTAAATATTTCGCATGCTAGGCGGCTTGGAAACACTACGTTACCAAGAACCCGGTTAACACTCGGAGTCCCAGTGGGAGTCAAAATGACTCCTAGAAGTTTTAAGAATGGTGTATCTTCAATAAAGTGATGTATTCGAATATTTCCTTTTGTGACTTTTATTCATTTTGTGATTAGTGTTGGCTGTCTGATATACAATGAAATTCATTCATAAACTACTGAAATATTTCATGATTTACCTCGAAGTCCCAATGGAGTCATAGTGACTCCTCACACCTTGGAGAGAGTAAGCGCAGTGTAATTGCGTTTTGCAAGTTGATTCCTTGTATCACAGTTTTATCTTAGTTCTCAAAAGTTTTATTCGAATGTCATGGATATTTTATAGCTCATTCTAGCTTTTCCATTTCAATATATAAACTGTGGTAAGTGGTAGCTTTCAGCAGTCACAACTTAGTCGGTGGGTATAACTGCTAGAGTGGAAGGGTAAAGCTGCCTTGTTTGCGTAGTACAAACCAACACGAAAAATGTCCTAAAGAAGGGTAATTCCACCATAAGAAATAATAGCTATTCTGAATGACCTACCCGAGGATTTGTCTGAAGGGGAGGATTGGGAGGAGAAATCCAAGTCGAATAACGAGGATTTCATTCCCTATAGTAGCTCATCAAGTGACTCAGAACCAACTGCGAGAAGATTCCAGGAATAATAAGATTCGAATTATGGTGAGTTGTGTTTATTTATTTTAGATTGAAGCTAGCGTTTCTGCAATATATTTGTCAAAATATTTGTTTGGCTAATATGTTTTTAACTCACGATTTGACCAGGTCGAGTGCATGAGAGGCGTATTCTGGCTCGAGATGGGCGAGTATCCAGAACTGGTACAAGAAATACCCCAGCAGCGGCCACTGCGCGTGAATGATGCAGCACACGACACTCGGACAATCCACCGCAGCGCGTGATTACTCGCCGACATCATTGTTCAAGAAAGAGTCGTTCTGGTGGTTATTTAATTTCTTATGAATCCGAAAACCTAGCCGAGGCATATTCTGAGTATCCCAAGGTTCTGACAATGAGTTAAAATCATATGGCTCCAGATGGGACGGATGTGGACTGAGCAAAATTTTGGGATTCAAAATTCTGGTAGACGCGCGCGCAAAAACGTCTTGAAGGAAATGCTTGGACCTAAAGTTATGCTAGATGAACTGTGGCTCCTGGTAATGCGGTGAGTGTGTGGTATCTCCTTTTTGATTATGTTATGCTGAAACACATGGAGAAATACACGGAGAGTGAGGCCCACAGTGAGCTAAAAGATAATCATTGGAGCCATAGTATTGAGGAACTTGAAGCTATTGGTGTGATATACGGTCGCGAGGTTATTGGTAGGAGTGATTTATCACTACGTTATCCGTGGGATATTTTTGTGGTGTCTCCTTTTGTAAAAAAAGCAATATTCCGGATTCCTTTTTAGATGTTCTGAAATATTTACGTTTTGATGAAAAATTAACTCGTTTAGAAAGGCTAAAAATGGACAAGTTTTCTCTATTCTCGGTAATTTGGAATCACTTTATCGACAACTGCATCGCTTGTAATTATCCTAGCACTAACATAATAGTTGATGAGCAACTATTCCCAATCAAAGCCCATTTATTCAATTTATGGCTAAGAAACCACGTACGTATGGCCAAAAATACTGGCTAGAAGTGTATAGAGAGCAAATACGTCATAAATGGGTTTCCTTACTTGGGAAAGGACGACATTTTTCCATAAGATGAGCGAGTGTCTGATTACGTAGTCATGAAGCTAAAGGAACCACACTTAGGAAAAGGAAGGAATGTGATTACGGACAATTACTTTACCGATCTGCAACTTGCAAAATCATTGGTGGGACCATGAATAAGGGAGGTTCCTGCATCTATGAAGACGACGAAGGAGGATTTGTACACAACTAAACTCATTAAGCACGAAGAAATCACTCTGATCAAGGAAATTTAAAGAAAAATGTTACTCTCTTGAGCTCTCTACATCCCAGTATGGATGTTGCAAATACTGTAAAGAAAACTCCGGAAACGGTAACATTTTACATAGATACAAAATATGGAGTTTATATAGTGGATAACATGACAAGAAGGTACACATTGAGACCTTGCACACGGCGCTGGCCATTACACTGTTTTCAAAACACACTTGATCTTGCTGCCATAAATGCCTGGTTATTTTATAAAGCAGTTACTGGGGAAAAATCTCTTGTAAAACATTTCTCCAGAAATTATCCGAGGATACAATAGCAAAAAATGTGGTAAAGAGAGGTAGAATATAAATAGAATTTATTGAGGAAGAAACATATCCAACATTAAAGAGAACTGTATTGTCAAATTAAGAAAAAATACAAGAAAAATCGGACCTTTGGCTTTTGCGAGGCATACAATGGAAGTCTATGTACATAAAAATGCTGTACTTTTGCGCAAACTGCAGTCATAAATAGAAATTGAAAATTTCATCACTCAAACAAAGATATATACTTTGAATCAAACTGTTTTACCAAAACATCGTTTCCATTATTTATATTTTACCTATTAAACCTGGAAGAATTCTTGATATGACATTTTTCTGATCCCTCCGTTAAAAAAAATATTGATCTGTTCTGAATGTCGTTCAGTAAAAATGATGGTTCTCCAAATATATGCCCAAGTATTAAATCCCTGGAAAACTCTTTTATCGTTTCAATAAGGTGCACCTCTTATTTGCATAGCATATTTTATCTGACATTGAACCTAAAGGTAAAAAAAACTATCTATGGAGTCAAAATGACTCCATTGGGTTACTTTGGGTGTACGGCAGTCCGGGACTCCGAGTGTTAATGATATCACGGAATGGTATCGCTAACATCAAAACGACGTATTTCCTTATGAAGCTCGGGTTGTTTTTCGTAATTTTACGTAAATATCGTCCTAATATCTTTATCGTTTTAATGAAAGACAATGGACTATTATGATTTGATCCTATTCATTGAAAAAATGGACATCAGAGAGGCGTCGAGACGTCTAGGCACCGATGTAGCGTTCTGATTCGCGTGACTTTTACAAATGTTATGCACTCCATTAAGGCAATTGTTAATGTCTGCAGTTGACGTATGCATATATCGATTATACATATATTTGAGTAGGTACATGAGAAAATTTCTGTCGCGTATATATCTTAAATATAAGAAATAAGTGTTATGCGCATTGCCCATTGAGATCATTTTCGCCATCAAGGACAGTTGGGCAGGTTAGAATGAGAAGGATCACTTGGAGATCAGGGGATGGTTACAGGGAAACTCGGCGTAGGTGTCATCCTACTATTAATGAGGGCCGCAAAAAGGTGCGCAGTATAACGCCCAAATCAACGGACGGTGTACTGAGTTAGAGGTGGTCACCTCAGAACACACCAAAGTAGGCATTGGGATTTCCATTTGAAAAATCTCAGCCATGATGGTATGCCAACCCGGCCCTCAGAATGGGAATCCTTCTCCCAGGTAAGATAAAATCATTCTAGTTATTCATTCGGTTGCCCGGGCTCAAAACCGGGAGAAAAGTCATTGGAAACGCTTACATAATTCAACCAAGCTTAGATTTTCTGAGCAACGGATCAGGTAAAAAATAGACGCTTGGGGGTTCAGAAAAAGCAGCTCTATCGTGAACGCATGTTGTTAATTGCCTCCGGCATGGGGGTTAGGCCAACGAGAGATGTATCAAACCGTCACTGATTCAGCTCTATGAAACTCCTTCATATTAGAGAAAAGTAATAAATAAAAAATTCGGCCACGCCGAATTTGCGATTTATTGATAAAGACAGAGGTTTCTCAGTGGTAAAGCTTGTTAAAAATTTTCACGGAAGTTACATTAAAGTCCACATTAATTATTAACGTCTACATGATACCAAAAATCGCAATGGCAGTGGCAATTTTCAATAAGGGTTAATAAAAAAATTCCCGAGTTTTATTAATAACTGTCCATAATATGCAATCTGAATAAGGTAAGAGCCAATTCGTGCTAACATTAAAACTCCTTATGAGTGGAGAAGAGAGGCACCATTGTAACTAATTTCCCGATTACTCGCATACAAATCCTAGCGTTTTCCATTGACCCCATCTATTTGTCTCCCTCTAGAAAAAAAATTTACCAGAACTACTAACGGATTTTATTTTTCGACTTCTAGAAACTGTTTTCCTCTCGAGTCTTATGAACAAAAGGTCAATCTTGATTCTGGAGTTACCCCCAGCAATACTGCTAAAACAATAATTTGACGGCGTATTTATTTGCTGTTTTTATAATTATCCCATACTATTCTCAAACTTTTCCAAAACAAAATGTATTTGTAATTTCTTTGTAATTGCCTACTTTTTTGTGTAATTCTATTGCATGTCTACGTAAATGTACTAATATACCTTCATCACTTTACTTACACAATTTACATTTACGTACCTAAAGAAGGCAAGACTCAACTTGTTATAAGAGGGCCCACAAACATACATATATAAATGATCCAGTGAAGTATGATCAACGTTTTTTCAGCTTTGCCGAAATTCTTCCATGATACTGGAATAATTCTGTAAGGTACTCCGTTGTCTCAAGCGTGACTTAACCTTTCTTAACCTTGTAAATGAAAAGTATAACTTCGTTATTCCACATAGATTTATTAACACAATACAACCTAGGTTTCGACGAAGCTCATCATTATCACGATCGGTGATGACGAACTTTGTCGAAACCTAGGTCGTATTGTGTTAATAAATCTATGTGGAATAACTAAGTTATTTTTTTCATTTACAATTCTGTGAGGTTGATCATTTCACCATGTAACCAACCTTCCATTCCTTTACTAAAATCATTCCAGCAATCAACCTCGCTAATATATGGTGCACAATCTATTCAGTTTTATTTTATTTTCCAGGAAGTAGAAATTTTAACGATTCCACTCAGATACGGTGATAGACCATTCATTCAATTTTATTATTTACCCCTGGCTTTGTCACGTTGTCAACATATTTTTAGGGCAGCATGCTGGAGACGATTATGCTACATTTTAAAGCTTCATATATTGTTTTTTTAGGCAGAGCTTAATGAAGTACTGAGGAAGATTAGTATGCTATGCACAAATAAAAGAGGAAAATAAGTCAAATAATATTTGGTTTTCCTGAAATAACATCGGAAATTATGAAATTATTTGTAGTGTGGGCTATTTTTACAAAATCAGTAAAGGCTCTGTCATAGCAATTACCTCCAAAAATAGACAACTCCCACAACGGCAAGAAAATATTTCCAAGAATCTTGTGCAGTGGAAAGGTAATATTCTAACCCAGGAACCAACAATTCTTTACTATTCCTAATGTACGATTTTAACCATCAGAAAATGTATAAGCTTTTGAAAAGGATAGTTGGAAGTGAAGAGTAAAATATAAACATAATGTGGTAAAATTTGTGATTATAAAAACGTCTAAATTTAAAAACTGTTAAATCAACTGTTAAATTAAAAAAAAAACTGTTTAATATCGTTGGTTTTAGAAAGCCTGTGAACTTACCTCTGTTGGGGAAATTCCCTTTTGGTAAATAGTTATGGGATACTTGTTTAATTCAACGCAACTTAAGTCGTAGAAAATACATTTTCATTCTATTTATAGTCAGCCAATTACCGCGTAAAACCTTTACGTACAGTGTACAAAACTTCCAGAGTCAACATATTCCGTCAAACTCTTAATGGCTCCATTCATGGTGTGTCAACATCCATGATATACTGAGGAACTCATTTTTCCTCAACATACACTAAATATGCCACGCACCTGTATCGCACCCAATTTAATTCTGTCCATCAAACTTATTTCCCCCCTTTTCCATATGTATTTATCTCTACCGCATGACCATGCAGAAGGTCTAATAAAAAAATTTCAATTTAATTTTAAAACAAAAAGGGGAACGTTATTTTCGTTGATCAATTGGATTCCCTTTCCCTCATATAATATTCCCGAAAGAGCAGAATTTAAAAGGGGCCCTTAATGCGAATAATTCCGTATTAGTAGAGAGAGCCGGCAACGTGACATTTCTGGAACAAACACCTATTTACCCTAAAGAGGTGATTAATAATGTACCCGTAAGTTTCATTACGCATTTCATTTCAATAAGCAAACATTTCATTGTTTGCACACATCCAGACAAATTCTGGCAATCTCGCGTCATGATTATTGTGTTGATGGATATTCTCAGTACCACCGATTTTGCTGGAGATATTTTTTGTTTCAAATTAAATGAATGCCAAAGTAATTATTTGACATAATCGAAGGTGATGATTTGTCCATAATAAAACTTTTAAACGTGCCCATGAACTAATTTGAAAAAGGTACCTACTCACTCATACTTTTTTAAAATATTCAAACCGAGTAAATAATGACTGAGCTTCGAAGGGGTGCATATCGGCATCAAAGTTGGCGGGGAGATAATTAAACTTAGATATTTGGATAACAAAGTCATTATCATCACCAAAAACACGAGCATGAAGCTATTGTTTTGCACAATTAAATACTAAGTTTTCGTCAATGCCGGCGTCTTTGTGGCGGAATTTTAGCTAATTGATTACTAAGGGATACGAATTTCAAATCACCTTCTAAACTTTAAGAATATCACTTTGTAAATCTCCTAAGCTATTAGAAGTGAATTATACTTCTCAAAGGTTTGCAATCTTTCAAATATATATGACCGTAATCTTTCAGTTCGCGGAAATATTCATTGGACCCTTTTTGTGTAGAACAACGTGGTGAACACTTTTTTTAGCCCCAGATACTATAATATATTTACCACTGTTGAACGCAGAATGCCAGTTTGGTTTGCGCCCCCGCCATTCATTTATTTTGTGTTTCTTTTCCCCACAAGGGGGCGGGGTGTAGCCCGGCCGCACAGAGCGGAGTCACGCTGCACAAGGCGAGTCTGCCTGTCAGCGGCAATGAGGTGGGTCGTTTTCGTGGGACGTTTAGTATTTTTTTTGTTTATCTGTGTAACTACTGAACGGAAATAAAGTTCATGTGCCAACGGAATTCTCGCAGTCTTTCTTTTTACGGTTGCTCCGGCAGGTGATATGCCGTCAACAACCACTTTTCCTGAACGGAAAAAGCTCAGGATTTCTAATTTCACTTGTTAATAGCCCACCCATTATCAAACCTTGACCTGAGAGACATACATATCCATTTTGAATGGGGGTTGGGGTTGATGTGGTCGCCAGAGTACAGGCTCCCCGACGGCCCGGGTTTTAATCCCGGTTTTCCCCGGTTCTTCCAATTAAAACCCGATCCCTACTTCGTTGTAATGTGGAGAGCACTTCAAGTACAGTACTCCGTCCGTCGGATGGGACGTTAAACTGTAGTTCCCTCGGATATTTTCGTTAAGAGCAAGATAATGCCGACGCCGCGCCGAGTATCTCTTCACCCTTCCTCCATTCTACAATAACCCTTCCCTTGGA
Organism: Pyrrhosoma nymphula; assembly: GCA_963573305.1. Lineage (NCBI taxonomy): Eukaryota > Metazoa > Arthropoda > Insecta > Odonata > Coenagrionidae > Pyrrhosoma > Pyrrhosoma nymphula. The sequence continues at coordinate 102,565,296 of OY754337.1, read as the reverse complement.
GACCAACCCACCTGTTCAAATGACCTCAGCGAAAGACCTAATCAAATAACCAACCATTTTTAATGTAATTACTCAACCTGAATTTTCTTCACCAATACATCAATAATTTTGATACAGATTGATTATCTGGCCACCAGTTAGTAGGTAATTAAGAAAAGTAGTGCCCAACTAATTACGATTTTCTGTTATAAAATAAAATATGTAGCTAAAATAATTCTAAATTAAATGCCACTATGGAATACATTTTGTAAGAAGCGCAATAAGATAAATTCGACTGCATCTGGCGTTACGTGGTGGAACAGCATTTCAGTAATTACTGCAATAAAATATGTGTAAATAGATATCCTTAGATAATCTGAAGGGTGAAGAAAATATTGACATCAGTGTGATGATGCGTTAAAGGGAAAAATACAAAAAGAATCCACTTTTTACATTTCTTCCAGTAGATGAAGTGCCTACAGGTTTCGACTAGCTCCTGACACTACAATACACTCAAGTCAAAATTGGGTTTACATGGATAAATCTCTACCAATTCTGGCTATTGAACGCAGACATCAATACTGGAGTATGTTGACACTGGCAAAAAATCTCCCTGGACAAGGACTGCCACAAGAAATAAATCGTGCTGGACAATGAATCAAACCAAGGAGCTTCATATTTCCTGGATAAAGGTGCTTACTACGCTACCCTGACTTCCTAATTCCCAGGGCCATTTTGGAAGGTTCAAGGGAACTAGATATTATGCCATTAGGGTCCATCAAGAATTCCAACGCAAGGGAAAATATTTCCAGGAAGCCACAACACGTAAGGTTGAATCATTATAACAGCACTTATCAACGTATTATGGATATCATCATTACCATATTACCTAATTTGGCATGAACGTAAACTTCGAGCATTTATATAATAGAGAGCGCTTGCGCTATCCTTGCAATTTATTGTTAGTGGGGCCAGAGGAAGCTTGTTATATCAGACATGGGAATCGAGTAAAGGGTGTATGGCCAGATGGTACATGCATGCTGGAGCCCGAACACCGATTTTTTTCAGGTAGTTTTCACCCGTATTTTCAACCTTGTTTCATATAGGTAACTAAAGGATACATAAATAGCGTTTTCATAAGATATTGTTATCTATGTCAAAATATTGCTTTAAATATTAATTTGACCTTCTTCGTTAACGTACACGTGCCTTCCCATTAAAAACAATCATAATTAATCACTATTAGCGTCTTAGCCGTCAGTAATCCTTATCTATAACCCACCGCATTCGTTTAAAATTTCAAATTTCCATCAATTACTCTAAATACGAGACTTATTTCAATAACAAAGATGCTCCATTAGCATAGTCTTTCAAGGCATCATCGGCAGCCATACCGTATCTGACGTCACACGCCTGGGGTTTGCTCTGGAGGCAATTTTCCTTCCCAACGGTTATTGTATACACGCTCGAAGGGTGAAAATCATGATAGATACTGAAAGCTATTGCTCGAACCATCACAAAAACGCGATCTTTGCCACAACCAAGACCGTCTTTTGGGCAACAGAAACAGGGTAAGCCTTTCCCCGCCGCCACAACAAGCGTAAGCTGGCAAAAAACATTTATGTGCCAAGATCCGCTTAAAAATTCACCCTCAGCATGAACCGCCTCCCTCACCACCCTTAAGAGAAACCCATCTTCCGACAAAAGGTGCGCCCCGCCTGGTCGAATCGGCTCAGAACGCTCGTCCGGTTGCGTTTAGGTAGCCTTCCCTCAGGGATCCCTCAATATTAGGACGAAGGGAGACATTTGGGTATAACCCTGCACAAGAGCGAGTCAAAGGAGCCGTGCGTACCTCACTGGTCAAGAGGGAAATGGAAGGAAAGATACAGTGGGGTTGGGGAGCGCACAAAGTTCCGGTGGAATGACGCTGATAGAGGGAAATAATGTGCGACACTCATCCCAGTGAGGATGAATCCTATGCAGTATCGCTTCCATCTCCCGAAGGACCATCTTCCTGCTTCTGAAAGACCTCCGTGTCTCCATAAAGACCAGAAAGCCTACCCCCCAAAACACATCCAAGCTCGCTTTGCCCTTGAAAACCTTCCAGCATTACGCATCCCCCATCACTACCCACCACGACCCTGCCATTTCCCATTCTGTCTGATTTCGCTTATGGTCGCATCTGTCCTCTCTGCCCAGAAGAAAACCATGGCTTGCTTAGGGGTGTGAGAATAGGCAAGGAGGAGCCAGTTTTGGTGTCGGGGAAAAAGTTTTGCGGGGACGTCGATTGTGTCCTCCGAGGCCCCGTGCGGGGATTTATTTATCTTTCAAGTTCCCCTCCTCCGTCGTACACCCGCCCCTTCCCCCCCCCTTACTCCACACAGTCTGAAGGGGACAGTTAAAGATGGCTTTACACCTTGCGTGCGCGCCCCTGAAATGGCTTAAGGGAGGCCATCGAAACATCCATCATCGCCCGGCTCTTTCATTTTTTTTTCCCCTCTCCCTTCCCTTATCCCAGTCTCATCCCCTCTACGTGTACCCTCCCTCCCTTCCCCACCACAGATGGCTTCGATATTCCCGACTGGTCTTTCCGTGAACTTCCCGGGCATTTGGCATTTCGGGGGGAACGTGTACGTATGTGGCCATGGCTAAAAACTCATCCTTCGTGATGGGCGGAGGATTTCATGAGCCCACGTAAATCCTTGCTTTCTTTTTGGGCCATTTCGAACAGAAACTCTAATTATTTCTGTCACTCCATTGGAACATGACTACTATGGGCATAGTGGTAGGCGTAAAATGAAATATGCAAGATAAGGTGGTAGGTGCATTAGGTGAGGAATGAAAATTTTTCAATGAAATTAAAGAGACTTGAGGGTGATTAGATGGAATGGGATTATGAATACCGTAGCAGGATGGAGAATATTCGTTGATAGACATAGGAAGAGGTATGCATAGAAATGCGACAGGGACTTTTGATGAATTATTAGTGTACCTATGTGTTTAAGGTAGTTTGAGCAAAATATTTCCATATTGATAATGAATACCATATTGGAATTTAATTTTTTAATTTCTAAAAGTCTCTAACTTGACTCATATTTTCTCGCCGTACGGTGAAAAAACCTTCACAAGAGATGGAGTTTTTGCGATTCTGTAAAAAATTACTGCGGTAAATAATTATATTTTATAAATAGTTAAGAAAGCATACAAACTACACACCACTGGCTTTTCACGATCTCTAGATGTTAGAAATTCGTAGTTTTTTCAATATTCTCCCTCTAGAGCGCCATGATGTGTCCCATTTAAAACAGCTTACATTTTTAGGCAAATTACTCATAAAATAGTTCAACTAGTGGTAAATATTTTGATATAATTGGATAGATGAGAGTATTTTTCTTTAAAATGAGGTCAAATTCTAGGGGAAGTGATATCTCGTTCAAACTACCGTAATACAATAATGTATCACTTATAGTACTAGAACTATTACGTAATGTTCTTTCGATGATGAGTGACATATCCAATGATCAAAAATGGATTTTGTTTTTGAACTCATCTTAATCATCTCATTTTCAAAACATTGTTAATCCATTCAACTCACACATTTGCCAAGTCAATGAAAGCTCTGCCTTGCATGTTGATACCTTACTGACTCTCAATATCCACAATATTCAATCCATCATTTATAAACACCCACACATCTAACCACATCTCTTCTATATTCTCATTTCTGGCAAGAGTCTCTGTCTTTCAATGGATATATTTAATATCTAAGTAATGAGTTCGAATAAGAGTGAGAATAAGAATAAGGGACGAGAAGCTCGCTGGTATGCACCGTTATGACATTGTAGTCTACACATACTGTAGTGTACACTTCATATATTAACAATAACCTAGCTAAAGGTATTTTTGGCCTCATTTTTCATCCCGCCTAAAATATTGCAATTTGTATTACAAATGCAGTCGTCCCCGGTGGTGATGGGGTAATTCCACGTCTGCTAAACTGAGGGTCGCGGGTTCGAGTCCCGCCTGAGTGGATTTTTCACGACTCAGAACATGGGTGTTTGTATTTGTCCATTGTTTCATGTTAACACACCCGATGTAAAAGGCCGTTAGTGCTGTTTTCGGGGATATGGAATTTCAAAAAAATAATTTCCTAATCGTTTTACCTCCAACCATTCATCCCCTCACAAATTCGTATAAAATCATTCAATACACAGCATGAGCAAAAACTAAGTTCAATTGTCTAAGGCCCCCCTTCCGCAGATTACACGACGAACTGACTAAAAACTAATGTATTTCATGTGTTGACGAATGTGATGATCAGACTTAGAAATCTTGTTAGCATGGTAAAGAGTGCGGAGTGGTTGTGTTAATCTGACATAATGGCTCTATCACTACGCCTGGGTTTATTCGGTAAGAATATATAATCCTGTAATATTTTTTTACCATGCCAGAATATTTTACTGAGCGGCCCAATTGCTAGCCCACATTCAATTCCGAAACGTATTTCAAACGCGGATTCATTTTGCCGCTTTGATCCCAATTCACTCATTCGTGCAAATGCGAAACATTTTCGGCCCTTTGATTTTTTTGTCGTCTTTCTGATAAAAAAAAATAATAGACGACCTTTCCCACATGGGAGCCTCTCAAAACCGGGAGCGGACTTGCACTCAGCTACTCCCGAGGGAGTTCACCGCCACGCACGCGAAGAATGCCCCGCAATCTTCCGACAGACGCACGGCCAAGGGGAATCCCCATAAGGATTTTAAAAAGGGGCCTTCCTGTTTATTTCACGCGGGCTGGGGAGGGAGGGGACGGAATTCCGTCACACCTATGCTATCACTCTTGTCCTACCCTCGCGGCAACAATGGAGTAAGAAGGATGGGTGAATGCGGAAAGGATACATAGGGAAACCCTTAAACGAACAACACCACCCCGTTTCCCAAATCCCTTGAAGCACATCCTCCGAACCGAAAAATCCTGCCTTATCCCATTCAGGTAAAGGAACCTTTTTGGTGTTCGGCATATTAGTCACCTCATAATGGCTAGCTGGGGTTGTTATTTTTCCACACACATGCATTCTACCTGGTGAAAAAAATCACGAGCACGCCCACGAAAAGGCAAGAGGAAAGAGAAAAGCCGAAAACGGACATGCAAGTCCAAACAACAATAGGGGAGGGATGGTTCCTTTCCTCCTACCACACAACTTCACTCACCCTCTAGAACGCTCCAATATTCCACAACTTTTGCACGTTCTGAGACTTCTTAAACAACCCCCCACCACCACGGCGCCCTCAACGTTTGACAGACCTTACCAAGAGAGAGAACACCCCCCGCATGCCTTCTCTCCACTGGTCTGACAGCGTTTGCTTTATGCTTGACTTCAAGTGGCCTTTCCCCATTCTGCAAAAGGAAAAGAGCGGCAGAGGGGGCACACTAGGCCCGGGAGGGGAATGGGGGACCCCCCGGGCGAAATTTTCGAAGACATCCCACTCCCTTTAGCCCGACCTAAAGGCTCCTTGCTGCTTGCAGCGGTTTCCCCACAACCCACAAACTAAGCGGGGGGTTAAGAAAGGGAGGAAAGATGAAGGAGCCAGAAAGAGAGATTTTTGAAGGGGTGGCCATTCCTGCATCTGATGGCAAAGGACCTGCCTCCCACCTACCTCCTCCTCCCTCCCTCAATCATCACCCACCTGGTTTTCCTCCATTCTCCTCTTCCCTGCCACGGGCAGCGATTTCCTTTTAACCCTCCTTGCCTTCAAAATTTGTATCCAAGTAGAAGAAGAAGAGACGGCAGGGTAGAAGTGCATGTGAGCGAAGGAGAATGTCGTGGGCGAGTTCAAGGAAGAGAGATCGAGACGGGATAAGAAGAGTTCCCGATAAAAGATACACGGACCGGAATAAAAATTACGGTCGCCGGTTTTGCGACACTCGACTGCACCTCTGAGATACGCCGCTGAGTTCTCGGACAGTTGGAGATGCAATTCTGGGCAGCGAAAAGCAATGGATGCCTCTGGTCCCTCCCCCCCTCCCCCAGTCCCATCTCCCGATCGCATTCAACTTATGCTCCCGAGAAATATATTTCACGGAGAGATATATCTGTGGGTCCATGCACTGAATGGGGTCCCACATTCATGTCTTACGCTTTTGTGCGGAAAAAAATGCATCCATCTTCTCATTATTCTTCCACGAAAATAGGACAAGTTTTCGCTTCACGTTCCCTGTCGTGCACATTTGTGACATATTATTTTGGCCCTTACGGGTCAGTTGGATTCTGATAGTTAAGAACACGTTGTCTACTTAAGCCAAGAAAATAAATAGTGAAACAGCAACTTATTTTTGGTGTATTTTCGGTATCCATCAAAACATAAAGAATGATTGCCAAATTTTATCATTGAGTATAAAAGAATGCCTATTACTATCTCCACTGATTTGTGTTTCCTTTCAAGAAAAACCTGGGAGTGATGATGGAAATTCTCTTAAACTAAGCATTATTTTGTATTTTTATTTTATAAATATTCAACTTCATTATTATAAAAAAGAAAAATCTACTGAAGTGCTTTCTGAATAGTTTTCCAATAATAATTTTCTAATTTCCAAGAATTCTTCATATTATTGCCAATTCCGAATGGCAAAGTCTTCCCACGAGTTTTGCTATCGAATTTATTATACCCAGCTGAATATTATAACTTATATGGTAATTGGAGTCAATAATATTTGGAAAAATTGTGCCGATATTTTTCATTAGTTCAGTTATAAATATCAAACGGAATACAAAACTACTTGTTCAATAATTTTCCACTAATTTGACGACGAATCAGTTGCGAGTTCCACAGTAAACGAAAATCAAAAGATCGCAAACTTATCTGACTGAAAAAGGTTTTTCAGTCAACCTACTAACCGGTCTGATAAATTAAAAAAAAAGCTGATCCACAAATATGAAATGCAACATTGTAAACACATCTGATCTCAAATTAATTCGCAATTATCACGTAAGGGTTCCAAAATATAGGTAGGTACCACAGGAATTCCTATCGTTTATGCAAACATGAGGATATGCGTACTAAGAGCCTTGAGGATAAGTTTGGAGAGTTTAAGTCTCTTTTTAATGAATTCACGAGGGAGGGATAGCCTTCCCGGTGGGAGTTCCCAATGGCACCCAATGTAGTCTCCTGTACGGTGGCGTCCTCTCGCGTGAGGCGGAGAAACTCAGAAGTCTGGCTGCCTGGGTATGGGATGCAGATGGCGCCGTGGTAGGGAGTAGCCCCCAACGGCTAGGGGAGGGAGGGGGGGGGTGGCAGGGGGGGAGGCAGGGAGTGGGGAGGAGGGAGGGGCTGAGGGGGTGGCGTAGGAGTAGAAGGCAGGGTGGCCGGGGGGATGGTGGTGAAGAGGTTTGGGAGAAAGGAAGGGTGGGGTTGGGGTGGCGATTCAGGTCGTGGGACGGCTGACTGACTTGCCGCTTCCAAGAGGCTGGGAATCGGGGAAGCCGGAGCGGTTCCCGCCTTATTTTCAAAAGTTATCTACCCTCCAGGACAGTAGCGCCCCTATAGTCTGACAAGCATGCGTATGCCCATGTATGTACACATATTTTTCTTTGATATTTTTTTATATTTGATCATATAAATATTTTCATTAGCAGTTGGATTATCACTTTGGTGAAGATATGCTGAGATATGGTTTCATTTTATTAAGTTTTCGAATTTGTTCTTTAATATTTGGTTATGAGAGGTGAGGTTTGGCTACAAGAGCTTTATTTAACTAACACTATTTTATAATTAAAAATGTAGGATTTCGCATTTTTGGACAGATACCGATGTGGCTTTCGAGTTAGGGGATATTCAAGTATTACGTAAAACGATTTTTACCACATTTTAACCCTCCCCCCCGCCCCCCATGTAAGATTTCACTAACCCTCCCCTCCCAATCTTACGTAAGTTATCATAGGTACATTTTTGAAACCATCCACATAGATAGTAAACTATGGGGGATTCTATGTCAAAATGCGCAAAAACTGACCTCATCACGGATATAGATAACGGTGTTTGATATTTCTCGATTCGCGGTACACACAACTCGCAAAACATGTGATCTTTGAAAATGCGACATCTCCCAACTAATGAACGCAAAGAATTGGCTGTACGTTTTTCTATTGTTTAACATACATTCAGGCGTACCACCACGGCGGTGATCCTAAAAAGTAAGATTTTTCCAACGAAAATAATAAGTGACATATCTTACGTAAGACTGTCTCAGATCCCCTCACCCCCTACGTAAGACAACGTAAGAAAAGCCCAACCACCCTCCCTCCCCTAAACGTCTTACGTAATACTAGAATGGCCCCTTACGCTGCAGTCGGAGTATTTTGAGCACAACGTTTCACTCACGTTGCAACGAGCGTCATCAGGAGCGAGGCAGTATGAAAAATGAGGAGGATATTTATTTGGTACCACGCTATATATTTGGAACTGATTTGTTCAGAAAAAATCAAAGAGATATAATGCCGATCAGATAAGTATAAAAATTCCTTCCTTCCACGTGCCATTAATGATTATAACTAAAACCGAGTATTTCGTTAACATAGAAAATACCGTAAACCAGAAATTCGCCTTTCTCCTCTCCCCCGTCCTTTTCCCTATTCCCTCTCATTTTGATGCTGGTGTTAATGGCTAACAGGGTAGTATTTAGGTTTTGATAAGAATAGTTGTTGTATTTATTCAAGGTTATCTCATAACTCTATTTTAAACTCACTGGGGTCCCATTCAATATTGGCACCAGAGTCCTCAAAATGTAAAGGGTTGCCCTCCTTGAAGAGGAATATCCACGGCGCTGATTCATAAACATAAGTATTTTAACAATGAAATGGCAAGTTTTGGACGGTCCCAGCGATAACCTCAACGATTGCAGTGAGTTTTCTGTAGCTACTGCTTCTCAGAACCTCTTTTTAATCCGTTTTGTTCCCCCTCCTTTTCAAGCCTATTCCTGTCTAGTCCATGGGCCAGATAGCCAAATTTAAGGAAATGGTATAATTTGGGTACTAATTTTCCTATTCACCGTAGTTAGACAGGTTTATTAGGATGTCAAAAAACCATGATTGCCATCACAAAGTTGGAGGTAATAGAAATGGTCTCCAATCCAAGATGGTGGATGTTGAGTTTAAACAAACCAACTATGTCTTACTTGTCCCGCGACGGTAAAAATATTCTCCTGTTTCTTAAACATATTGTCATTGTCGGCCCCGGTAGCTACGGGGTAAAGTCCTCGCCTGCTAAACTGAGGGTCGCGGGTTCGAGTCCCACCTGAGTTTATTTTTCAAGACCCAGGACATGGGTATTTGTGTTCGCTCATTGTTGCGTGTTAATACACCCGATGTCAAAGGCCGTTCGTGCTGTTTTCTGGGATGTGGAAATAAGTAAATAAAATAAAATCTCTCAGTACGTTCTCATACCCCTTTGGCGTCCTTCTTCGAATTTTTCCAACTACCCTCTTCCTTACTTTTCGACTAATAACATTCCTTCCTCATTCGTTTCACTGTACACCCGGAATTGATGTATGCTAAAATTAAACATGTCTGTCCAAATTTCAATGCCTTAATTTTAATCGAATCACTCCTGTTACACCGTATCCAATCAGTAATATTGGCACCTTCAATGCGACTAAGGCAGATTGCAGTAAAACGGTCTATTGGCAACTTTACGGCTGATAGGAATGCATACTCGTGGAGAGGTTTGCCAGTGCCTCGTAACTGCAAAAGTTTCATTTTAGATGAGTGTGATCCAATAGCAAAACCGGAAATCCTATACCAAAATTGGTCAATGAATAAAGATTTTGGCAAACCTAAAATTGAGCTATAACGCATAACTCGACTTCGTGTTAACCGCAAGAGGTAATTTGAAAAAATGTAAGGGGGAAATGACAACTTTTTCTATCCCTTTGAGCGCATTTGAGTGCTAAAGAGAAAGAAATATTTCACGAACTTTTTTCGAATATTCCAGCTGCCTTCTTCCCTAATTTTCCAAATATAACTCTTCCTCATTTGTTGCCCTCTAAACCCGCAGTAAAATAAGAAATAAATATAGCTTCAGCTTCTCCGTCTCTTGAAAATTAGTTCAAGGTTGTCACTCAAGTACGTTATTCGGTACAACCTCATGACGTTTGCAACATTGAGTTGTGAAAATATTTAAGTAATACCTCGGTGTAGTGTGAATCAGAAGTGTATTTTTGCAATGAAATAGTTTTTGGAGAATAGACATTTTTTTCTCCTCCCAAATACGCAAGCGTAATATTTTACATGTCAACCTCCTTCCTTATGGGCGTAAAATCAACTTTTTGAAAAATACACAAAAGTGTCCAAGCTCACTGAATACGAAGTTATACAAAAGTGAAAACAATTTAATCTCGAAAAATCTCAACTCTAGAAAATAACTAAAATAAGATAAGAAAATTGCTTTTCGATACAAAATCACATAATAATTTTCTCTTGAGCAAAAAGTCAGCAAAACTGAGTAATATTGGGAAAATAATATCCTATTTTCAACTGCATAGTTTACTTGTACATTTTTTATACTTTTCATTTGAATGTTAATCAAAATAAATAGATTTTCCACCTCAATCAGTAAGATTGGTATCTATTTACGAACAATCACGTCTTTCCCATTAATTAGCTCTATGCAAACTATCGCAACCGAATGCAATGATAAATATAATCGCCAAAAGTTTGCGATCAACCAAATCGCAAGCAACTTTACTGTGCTTGACGATTATTAAAAATGAATAAAATAATTTTGATAATATCAGAACAAATAATCAGATATAATTCCTATTAACCATCAGCCTAGAACATTTTTTGCTATTAAAATTTGCAGTTTAACATTCAATTAATTTTAATGTATACATTACTTACTAAAATTTACAGCATATTGCATCTCATAACACAGAAACCATGGCAATTTGCCTAGTAGCAATCAAAAGCCAAACATTTTCAAGTTCAGGCTTAATTAAAGAAATGTGGAGCATGAAAATTTCATTAACACTTAATAATTAACAGTTGTTGATCAATAATTATTAACGCTTTTAGATTTTGTAAATTTAAAGTAAAATACATTTATGTCAAAATAAAGGGACTCTATGGCAGTTCCTAATCAATCAAAAGCATTCCCTATGTCTGATGAAATTGATTTTTTACATAGGTACCTTTAATGTAGGTACAATTCTTATGTGTTGTGAAAAACCTTTTCCATAGCCTTCTTTTTTGGAATTTTTACTCAGTAATTGTTCACATATGGTGCACAATAGGGTGCGGCTTATTTTTCGAAAATCGGAAAAGCTAAAAGTTCCACCCGTCAAAACATTCATTTTGGTGAAAAAACGCATACGTGAAATTTTTGTTGAGTTGCGATATCGTTAACACGTGCGACACGTTAACAAGGTGAAGGTTAAATTGCTGAAAGATTTTTGCAGAACTTTGACTAAAGACTTGGAATTGTTACTTGTTGTTTAAGAACATAGAAGAAGGGTGCCAGATGTAAGGAAGACAACTTTAATAAAAACGTATTGATAAGTATTGGTATCTGAAACTCCTTGTATTTTTCCTTTTCATTAGTGCACTGTCCTTCAGATTACTGTTTCATTTTGCTAGCTATACAGATTTCTTTTAAATGAAGATGACTGATTTGGAATTTTTATGACCGAGTTAATAATAAATTGAAATAATTACTAAAACTCCATGTTCTTCGCCATAACCAGTGAATGAGTGCTCCAGTACTATGTAATTACCACGAGACACCGTAGCAGTTGCGGTGTCGTCGTGGGCCGCTTAGAGGGGGGTCTACGGACAGGTGAACTCGTCCGCGCCGGCGCGCGGCGCGGCGCATCGCGGCGCCCCCTAATAAGCATTTCGGGCTCGCTTCGCCCTTCTGCATCTCCTAAACGGCTAAAGCTAGGTACAAAATAATGGAATTTTAGCCCACCAGGGTCGTAAAATCATAGATTTACTCTAAAACCAGTTATTATGATGCGACATTTCCATTTTTTTAGTGGGGTATTTCAGACCCCATGCGGCACGTGTTAACGATATCGCAACTCAACAAAAATTTCACGTATGTGTTTTTTCACCAAAATGAATGTTTTGACGGGTGGAACTTTTAGCTTTTCCGATTTTCGAAAAATAAGCCGCACCCTAGTGCACAAAGCATTATATGGTGAAATATACATCAATATTTGTTTTCTGAATTGTAAAGAAGCAATTTCCCTCATAATTATACTGATCGAAGAAACATAGATGAAAATACTGAATTATATAAAAGAGCCAAATAAAAATTTGTTTTATTATTTATCTTTATATGTCTCAAAAATAAATTTAAAGTCATAAGTAAGTTCACATTCATCATAATTTTTTAATTGTAGAATCTTAAGTTCAACTTTTCCTAATTTGGAAGTAACGTGACAAACTAACGACGGGAAAAGTAATAGGCGCACGCCTGTAACCCTCTACCGAGTTCAATTGACCTGTAGTATCGCCGAGTTAATGACTTCAAGTTACATAATTAATGGTGCCAGGGAGTCTCCAACATCAGAAATAAAAATGCGTGATCCTGAATTCAACAGAGAGAGAGAATACTCCGACTCTGTGCGTGAAAATGGAGTCAAGGACAATGAAGATCGTCTGCTACGTATATCCGCGAAGTGAAGTGTCACAGATATGGGCCCGTTGAGCTCCACTGAAGAATTATCATTTGAGGCGGCTGATGAGTATCCGAGATAATAAGGACTAAGGTGAAAGCCAACCCATCTGGTAAGCGAAGGGAGATCCTTCGACTGCCTTAATTATTTACATCATTGATAGTCAGTAATGAGAAGGTACTGCGAGAGGGAATACAAGATGATGCACCGGGTTCTACAAAGTGCAACTTTGAATTAAAATTATGCATGAGAAATGGGTGCATTTAAATAAAATCCAAGGGTACTTAAATAAATAGAAAAAAGATGTATGATAGAATGCAAATAGTTGATAACATTTGTTCATATACTTAATATAACACATGGAATATTTTAATTTGTACACATAAGTATTTTTCTTACTTAGTGTTTATTTCAGCGTATAAAACTCTACTAATTCATTGTGTAAGAAATTAGAGCTGCGTAGAATTATTCCCAAATTTTCATACAGGAGAACACTAGTATGGATCTACGATGGAGAAACATGTCCGTTTGGAAAAATGAAGTTAACAAACAGGGAAAAGGGAGTGTAATCACAGTAGAAAGTTGAACTTATATTATTTATATAACTGTTAAATTTACGTATTTTCCCGTAGTATTATTTTTGTGCTAACAGTGAATCGAAATAAGAATTGGGACGACTTAAAATATAGTTTAATCATAAAATTTAAAACGGAATAATTAAAGTCAATTAATTAATTCTACTAATCAGTGGAGTTAACTAAGCTATTTTAATTCTTCCGTGATGGGCAACTTCCACAAAATCAAGCCTACGACAGTTTCATTTATAAAATTAAAATTTTTAAAAAGTGGTCAATAATATTCATAAATATGACCTTCATGAGTAGGAGCTAACGTATTGGCAGCGATATCATAGAAATTGAATTTAATCATAAATAGACCTAAGGGCACCTAGGATGCAATCAAAACTGATTTTATGGAGTGAATTAAATAAATATCCAAACAAGATAAATTTCCATGAACTATCTTTAGCTGATATTCTGATAAAAGTTTCTGTATTGATTTTCATCCTGCCATCATTCAATGTTCACATATTTTAATGATATTCCTCGCAAGGTCCATTCATGCTTTCCGTTTTTAACAATTACAAAGCAATCAGGAGCAAGGCACAGTGATTACAGAAAAGTGAATACATTTTGACTCCAAATTACTTCTAGCAATTTTAATCTTTCTCAGTAAGCATGCCTCACTCATCTTTAAAAGAGAAACGAAATTGTGAACAGAAAAAATCCTAAATTCACAACACCAAAATGCCTTCCACATGCGCTAAAAACATATTCCCTCCTATCACTAAGAGGTATATTTACTAAGCAGAGCAACCTATAAATTTAGGAAAACTCGCAGTTGACTTTGGTAATTAATTGTTACTTATTAAATAAACGTTTGAGCTAATTACTTTTTCTTTATAATTACTTGTCTAAAACTTTGCAACATCCGTACGTTATCGCACTTGAGCAATTTAGTTGAAGTTTTAATAAAAATATTTTTTTTAATGAAGATGACCCTCACTGGCTTAGCTAGGTCAAATTTCTTCATGTTGAGGGTAACGTTAACTCGTCAATTCCTCAAAAAGTACAATTGTTTCTTTAAGTTGACCTTCAGAGTAGATGTGGGCACCCAAAATAGTCAGCCAATATTTATGGATTGTGTTGTGCGAGCTTTATCATTTTATACCATCGCATTTATTCAAGATACAAATTCAGGAATCTGAACGCGACCACCATATGCTTGGTAACTACTCTTGAATAATTCAGTTTTTACTTGTTAAAAATTCATGTACGATCACAATTCTTTCTTCCCCATTCACCCAACTCAATCAATTTGGCTCACAGCAAACTACTTCACCGCGACTTAGAATCAAACATTTTGTAACAGCAAAAACGAGCGGTAAATTTTCTGAAGCATCCCTGTGTGGGATACGATCCTATGGGATGAGGAGGACCAGTAAGAGGGAAGTGCTTCTTCTCACTGTTGGAAGAAGAGCCGGCCCGCTCTCCTTGAGTGTGAGAGAGGTGTCCCTTCCCGATCGAACGATGCTCTGGGAATCTTAGCATCTGCATCTTCCTCTCGCACAAAAAGCTTTATTGAAGAGGAAAATGTCACGCAGAATACGATATGGTTTTCGCTCCGAAACGGCCCCGGCGTTTTGGTTGCGAGAAGGGTACGGATTGCAATATGTACGGACATATGTGCGGAGCTGAAAGGGAACAAAGTGGCGCATCAATTAATTCGCACTTAGGGTTCATATATCCGGCGGGAGAGCGGAAAATGGACCCGCTTCTGAGCACTGTGCGTAAAACGCTCCCCATGTAGGACGTATGAATTAGCAGAATCCGAACCGGGATCGCAATTTGGAGGTGATGGTGAAGTGTTGATGGCGTTATCATGGGAGCGGAATTGTGCAGTTTCCTCCATCAGAGTTGAGAGGAAAGAGCCTTCAAAGCAAGTAGAACCACTTATTGTACTATCGTATGACTCCGCAATTTTCTGATTGGACTTACTTTTTGCAATTAAATAAATTCATATCATAAATGAAATCTATTACTTCTACCGTTAAATACTTGATGTGAGAGATTGAAAATATTAAGGCCATTTTACAAGGCGAATGATCTTGCGGATGATCATTCGAATGATCATGCGAATGACGTTAATGCCTCGTGTAAAGGCCGTTTTACACGGCGAATGATCTTGCGCATGATCATTCGAGCATTAATTCGCGAATTAATTTCAATGATAACCTGAAAAGTTCCCGTTTTACACGGTGAATTAATTCAGTGAATTTTCTGCGCAGACTGAGTGCGCAGTGGTAGATCTTTCGATTGTATATATCAATTACGGGAGATTTACGACCAACATAGCTGTTTTGACAGACGGAGCAGACGGAGTTTTGTTTAGATCATGAATATTGTAGATACTGGGATATTCGCTTACATTATTATTAGGTTTAGATATTCGTTTACATTATTCACTTGAACACTAACTGCAAAAGTTTAGTGAGTGACGTTATACTATTGAAGGTGGACCGTTGAGACAATTTTAGCGACCTCTGCTGCAGTGTTTGTTAAGGCCGGTTTACACGATGAAAGATTTTAGCACAAACGTATGTACTACGTGAGATTGTACGTTTGTCTCAAGGAAATTAGAACAGGTTCTATTTTCCGTTCAGGCATTGAGACATTTAGACAAGCGTTCATACAATTTGTCGTTTTACACGATACATTTTGCCTCATGCAAGAGTTCACGGAAGAGTTTGTACCAGTTTGTACTTGTTTGTTTGAACAAACGTACCGTGTACGTTGCCGTACCCTGAACGAGTGGTGACAGCCGCTTGAATCCCCCGAGTGGGGAAAACGTTTTGATCGTTTTCCTACGCTCATTTGCAAATATTTTTTAACATATCGTTATAAATTCATAATCCAGAGAACTGTAAAAACAACGAACTGAACTGAACAAAGTTTTTTCAACACGTTTAAAAAACTTAAAACATTTCGTCCAGATCATAATCAGACCTGCTGCAAGCACCACATGTCATTTTATATCGCAATAATTTCATTATGACGTCACCGTTATATTCATATCGGGTGACAATCTCCGTTGTTTTGATAGTGAGTTTACTTCTATTCGCAGAATTAAACCCTTATTATAAAATATTGATTGTGACAAAATTGTGGCTGCTTCAAGGCCGTTTTACACGGTACGTTTGTATGTACAAACTGGTACGAACTCTTCCGTGAACTCTTGCATGAGGCAAAATGTATCGTGTAAAACGGCAAATTGTATGAACGCTTGTGCGAATGTCTCAATGCCTGAACGGAAAATAGAACCTATTCTAATTTCCTTGAGACAAACGTACAATCTCACGTAGTACATACATTTGTGCTAAAATCTTTCATCGTGTAAACCGGCCTTAATAAACTCTGCAGCAACGGTCGCTAAAATTGTCTCAACGGTCCACCTTCAATAGTATAACGTCACTCACTAAACTGTTGCAGTTACTCAGTGTTTAAGTGAATAATGTTAACGAATATCTAAACCTAATAATAATGTAAGCGAATATCCATGTATCTATAATATTCATGATCTAAACAAAACTCCGTTTGCTCATTCTGCCAAAACAGCTATGTTGGTCGTAAATCCCCCGTAATCGATATATATAATCGATAGATCTACCACTGCGCACTCAGTCTGCGCAGAAAATTCACTGAATTAATTCACCGTGTAAAACGGGAACTTTTCAGGTTATCATTGAAATTAATTCGCGAATTAATGCTCGAATGATCATGCGCAGGATCATTCGCCATGTAAAACGGCCTTTAGAGTTAATCACTTAAAGTTCCTATAAATATAATCATTCCAGAATAATTAAATGATGTAACTGATACAAAAATCTACATCGTTCATGTTTGAATGTTTAAAAAAATATTTGATATACAAATTACATTTAAGTTGAGCATCAATTTCATGAGTGATTTTAATATTAGAGCTGGAGATTCTGAAAATAACGTTAGGTTATCACTCAATTTAAAAAAAAATCATCTTGTAAGAGATATTATCAGAGCTTCTGGGAAATCTTAATACATACTATACGATGTAAAGGATAGACAGGAAAAGTGTAATATTAAAAAAGTTATATGATCAGATCATGATATAGTTTTCAAGTGAATACGCCATTTTATGATTTGCAACCGATTCTGGTGAATTTCTATAGATGAAAAAAATTAATAATATAATGATGCATTTGACAATTTAAAAATTATTGCCCTAATAAATTCAATGATTTCATACATTTAGCAAAGCATATATTTTTGAAACGTGAGTGACAAATTATTCCCCAGAAAGTATCAAAATTTAAAAACGGTTAATAATTTCTTACATAAAATTATGTAATTTTTTCCTTCTTTCCAGAGATATACTATTATAAGTTATAAATCAAATTTCAAATTTAATAGCATATCCAACAAAGAAGAAACAATAGCCAGAGTTATTTTTGCTTGCTTAGCTTTCTATTACATTTATTCCATCTCATTAAGCCACAACCGTATATATTGTACTTATCGATATTAAAATGCTAGGAATCCTAAGAAATCCTAATCCTAAGAAAATGTGAGTGATGAAGTGCTTACTATCCTTTCCTCCTGATAAGCTTGCCGTAGGTGATTCAAGCTCATATTCGTTACTTACATTAACGACTATTACATTAACATTCCAATTTCATAAAGTTACATAGCCTACCAAAATTAGCCTTTTCTGGAGTATCCTATTGGATATAAAAGTAATATAATTGGTTTTATTTCACTCACAAAATTATTAGATGAAATATACGTTGTTAGCATTACATATATTTAGTTTTCATTATGTTCACCTTTCTCCGAGAAAATATTGCCTATCGAAAGTAATGGGCCATGACTATCATTTGAGATAATGATAAAAAGTTATTAGAGAATGTAGATCACATTAAAGGATACAATTTATGGACTTATTAATGATGGATAGGTTTACTCCTTCTATGGAAGTAACTTCTAGCACTCATATTCATTGCACAACTCATGTAAACAATTCTGTGCGCAGCCACGCACGCAAGGGATACACATCTTATATATATAAAATTCCAATATGTATAAAAGTCACTGTATGTGGGTATTTATGTATGTTCTTCATCTCCTACCAAACCACTTGACCGATTTGATGAAATTTTGGAACACAGGTTCGTTGCTGGTAGACTACAAAGACTGTAGGGTTCAATTAACTCAAACCCTTTTTTGCAGGG
The DNA here is from genome assembly GCA_963573305.1 of Pyrrhosoma nymphula. Classification (NCBI taxonomy): domain Eukaryota; kingdom Metazoa; phylum Arthropoda; class Insecta; order Odonata; family Coenagrionidae; genus Pyrrhosoma; species Pyrrhosoma nymphula. Next base: position 102,546,818 of record OY754337.1, on the reverse strand, counting down.
TAAGGGGTGTAATCCTTACTAATATTAAAAAATGTAATGGTGTCTATATGTCTGAAAACCACTACGAAAATGCATGCGTACATCGGGATTTCGAACACGGACCCTACAAGTACCAGTCGCAAATCGTTTTCAAGCCGCACCACTAAGACTATGACCGATTTACTTAAGTATAAAGCCGATCTTGTATTTCCTGATGTTTCCACAAACGTTAAATTACTTTTTACAGCTATTTTACCATTAATTTCACCGATTTACCACGATCCTAACCGTTGGCCACTATCTCTTAATTTATTCTCGCACACTCCACAATAATACGTTGCTTGCTTGCGAGAGTACGCTCGTATTTGCTTGAATGCTCAGATGCAAAAGGATTAAGAACCCTATTTTGAGGCACAAGGGCCTTGAGCAACCCACACATTCAATTACCTCAACCCCCTTTCACAGATAAACAAGAAAGGAAAATGAAGCTAATGGGTGAGCAATAAATTCGCTCGGGTAACGAACTCGACACATCCGACCTCAATGAAAAGGGATGACACACTCATTCCGAGCGGAGAGCAAATAGGGAACTGATGAATCATCACCGCGTAACACAACCAAGAACGTAGCAAAGAGGGACAGTGGGCTTATAATTTATTTTCCCTCGTCCGAGAACGTCATTCCAACTTTAAGAGAGAACCCATTCCATCCCGGTCTTGTCCCATTTTTCCGCATGCCTTATCTGTAACAAATCTAGTAAAAGGAAAGTGGAGGGAGGAGAAAATAGAGAAAAAGGGAAGTCTTTTCTCTTCTGGTGAGTACACCGTCCAGAGCCATTTCAGCCATGTCAATCCAAATATCGTTTCCAGCTTCCCATATCGGCTCCCAACCCCCTTCAATGTCCACCATCTCTGTACCAACCATCCCCCTTCCATCTCCCATCCTATCGGCTTTCTAGAGACATCCCTGTGATATTCACCCCCATTTCCAACCCTCTCCAGCCCCCTCATCCCGCAGGACTGAGGCAATTTCAAGACCAACCAGCCCCCCCTCCCCTCCACACCCATACCCGAACACAGTATCCCCTTCACTCACGACCTTACGCCCTCCCCTATGCCGCCTCAGATACCCTGGTGACCCCTCCCCGCTGCTAACCCTATACCCTGGCTCGCTGAGGCATTCCAATTCCCCGTCTCCTCCCTCCAACCGTCCCTGAGACCCCCTTAAAAACAGGGCTCGCTCAATTTCGCAAGCATCCTTATCAGCGCTCTTCCATCTTACTACACCAAAACCTCCTCCTCCGTCCCTGGACATATTTTATTCAGAGTCCGTCTGCAACCACTTCACCCCCGTCCTTCCCCGCGTCTACCCCCTTGTAACTCCTCTTCCAACTCGCAGCGATCTCCCCCGTCCACCCGCCGAGACCCAGAGATACCGTTCACCCCTTGCACCACCCTATCATCCCATTCCATCCCACTTCCACCCCCCTCCCCCGCCGTGTCCTCAACTCCCACTAAACAACGCTGTGTTTTCCCTGTTTGCTTCCTCTAGAGGCGTCCCCGCGGAAAAAATACACTCAGGTTGAGGGTTTGTCTCCTAAAGGAAACGTCCGTTACCACTTCTCGATTCTTCTGCGGGTAAAACACGTGAAAGAAACGTTGAAAAAATAGAGGAGAGATCTTTAAAATGCAACGACCGTACGTGCAGGCGTTACTCCTCTTGCAGAGGGTAGGTCGACATTTCAGAACACTGAAAAAGTGAATAAATGCATTTACACCTTGAAAAACAACGTGTAAGAAGTTCATAATGAAAACACAAAAATATATACTTCACGTTTTCAGGCGTAACTTAGTGGAACTTCATATTGATGTAAATAAATAATCCTCTAGTTTCATTTTCAAGGGTTGAAAATTACTGTTGTCGTTGTTATTGAAACACGTGTATAAATATGTGTGGACTTTACGAAGTTATTATTTACTACAAAAATAGATATGTAATTTTACGCAACCCACCCCGATCGTTTGGTTTTGAATTGTGCAGAATTAATAAGTCTGAATAACGGTTTAACTAATGAAGGTTATCACCAAGGCAACAGTTTCAGCTCTTAATATATGGTATACTGATATGGATGACGTAATAGGACATGTTAAATCCACTGAAAACGGGTACAGCCAACCGTCTTATAATTATCTGCTGTTATACAAATTATACTGTTTTGTATTTCAAGAATGAGGATTATCTCTTATCATTTAGCACTTATATCGCCAAATATAATATCGGTATTTCCAAATTCGAAACGAAATCCATGGCCATAGTTAGAAAACCTTAGCATTGTAAAATAACCATTCACAATACTTCATTTGAAAAAGTAATTTACTTCTATTACATGGGAAACATAATCTATAGTATGGAAACTTAAGAAATTAAGTATAGAATATATGTAAAGGCAGTTGGCAATGTTCTTCCCAAAATTAGGACTAATTTCCAGCCAAAAAAGGCACGAGAAGAGGAAGACTTTCGGTTGACATGATACGCACTTCGCTGGCATGGTGTGGCACTTGAATAACGTATAGTAGCTATATACAGTATGCAATGCCTACCTGAGTGGTGCCACGTATATCTAGGTAGACGTAAGCAATTAAATGTAGCGTCTAAAAAAGTGGACCTGATAATGTTGAATAAGAAAAGTGAAAGCAGATAACAGTCATTCACCTACTGGTATGTACAGGTAGCCACCGGCAAGCAATAAACAGCAACCATCATTTGGACATTAAAACTTGCGTTAGTTTTTTACACATTTTTTCACTTTCCCAAAATTTAATGTTATAAGTTCAGAAAACAAAACCTTGAGTGCTTGGTGCTCCATGGATGACACGACATTTTCCTTTATCTCCTGTCGCGATTTTTAAAATTTTAACATTTGTACTCCCATGTGGCTTCATTCCCACGCAGATGTTTTTATTGCATTAATATAAAATGTTTTGCAATTTTCCTGTTACTTCCACTTCACTTCACTCAAGGATAAATTATTTCTCTCAACGGTACATCAAACTTTTCACTTAGTTTATTTTTGCTGTTTATTAACGAGTCCTGTCTAATCCTTCGAAAATGCTCACGGCCTTTGGCACCATATACTGTGAATAATCTCGTATATTAAGATAGAAAGTAATTTTCAATAGCCTATTTTAAAAAAAATAGGTACCTCGCTCTTTATTAGCTTTCTTGCTCAAGAAGCAAATAAAAATTTTCATTCTGATGAAAGACCTCCGACACTCATTCAACAAAAAGTAATGAAAAGTTCCTCCGAGGCACATAATAAAGTTAGCATATTCTTATATAGTCAAGATTCATTTAAGTTTATAGTTTCCTCGCAGGTTTAGAAAAAATCAGCTGATTGTACTTATGAGGAACTTGGTTCAACATTCTAATAATAAAGAATATTAAAATTATATAAAAAAATCGGTTCCTCCATCTACACATTGATTTTCAATGAGATGAAAAGTTCACGTATTTTGAGTGTTCTTCGTGTAACTGTTTTGAAGTCACGAAACAATCTGTAATTGATTGTCCTTTGCCTGTTACAGTGAATTTTTTCATTAATTAGTATCAGTTCATTTGTCCTCACAGTCTCATTGAACCTGTAAAATTAGTGGAAAATCTTTGGAGCTCATGTCAACGTGTGGTATTTTACGTACGCGACTACCTATCCTTCGCATAAATATATTCTCGTCAGCCATATTTTTCCTAAGGCATAAAATAAGCATTAAATAAAAGAGAAAGGCCACTTTGTAATGATCAAGGCATTCAACAAATGGCCACAAATATTACATTTCGAACTGGATTTCGGAATAAATTTCGCATTGAATTGCTCTGATTTTCATTGAGCAAGGAATGTATTTTTAACCATCGATCCATAGCAAATAATTGAGTTTTGCTCGAAATGTGCATTTTAATTAAATTTCTTCCAAAAAATAATCATGGAGGTATATTAAATTATTCCTTGAAAATAAGTAAATCCTTTAAATAACGAAATACAAAATTCAAATAGAAATCATAGAATATATTTTTTCAGATATACCATTCATTGCAAGTATTTTCCTTAAAAAATCTATTTTCAGTCACTCATATGTTATATAATCTTTAATTTTTACAGTTGTGTTAGATGCACTACGAAGCACTGACAGTTCACTATAAAATTAGAGGAAAGGGAGCTCTTGAAGATATTGGTGGGTTCATCAAAACTACTGGACACTGGCTCTTTCTTATGCCTGTGTCCAAGGAAGGACTTCGGTAATCAGCGGTAAATACTTTGCCAATTCTCTAGAGGAACTGATCCGCCAACAAATTTTGTGGATTAAAGCATAATTTTCACTGAGTCGATGGAATTTCACGAATATATAAGTGATTGAGATGGTGTAATAATAGCTATAAAGATGTTTTCTAGTGATTTCTCAAAAGATAATAATTGTTAATAGAAGTGGATGTATGTACTATTATCTGTTTGTCAAATGAGTGATGCATAAAATTATCATAGTTTTCAGGAGTTTCGTTATTGAGGAGGACCTAACCACATAGTTTCTTCACTGGCCAGCTTTTTGCCTCTTCATCGATCTTAGCGCGGAGGATTGGAACGATGTGTCACTATCTCCATCGTTTAACCAAGTCTTTTTGGCTCATCCTAGTTCCACCCTTTTCCTCGTTTATCTACGCTCTCTTTTGCTAACCCTTCACTCAGCATTTCCATATATTTTTTTTTCTCAACCCCGATATGTCCCTCCGTATATGCAAAATACATATGCTCACAAGCCCATATTATTCAGCAAATAAGTCCTTATTCACATTTTCCAAATCCATCAGACTTTGTTGGAATGTATTCCATTAGGTTATCTCAATTACTTTATATTTTTATCCTATTGATCGTTTCTGAATTAGATATACCACTATTACCATCGCGCCCACCAATTCAAGCAAGTCAGTAGAAGTAGAAGAGCAAAGTAAGAGTTGAATAATGTTGACAGCTGTTAATATGAAACACTGCAATGGATTAACAGAATTTAGACTAAAAAATAGTAACCAAACATGAAGAGGTATACGGCTTAGGGAGAAAAAATCAAAGCTTTATTTTTGTATCTATTTATTATTGCTTAGACCTAATGGATTAAATTCGCAATGTAGATATTGATGGTTCAACAAACCGTAACGATTTTATGACAATTATTGTGGTGGAGAAATATCTATCTGAAAGACCATGGTTTCTTTTTAAAGTACTGAAAATAGAATAAAAACGTGGATTGCCCCTACACTGAAAACATTTCCCGAACTTCACTCACTTGGTTGTTAACTGTCACGCGACAGAGCTAGTACTTCGTTGATTCGAAATGTTACGCTGGGAATAAAATGTCCTTGAAACATCGAAAGCTGAATATATATATAGATACTTGATCCCTTGACGGATTGGAAAAAAAATTAGCTAATAGGTACGTTCTTTAGGACCCAGAAGGATTAAAGGCTATATAAGAGCCCACGTTCCCTTAGGGCTTCAAAAAGGGCCCTAAGGTGGTTATAGAATATTCCTGTAAGGAAAGCTGTAGTATGGGTGACATTTCATCTCATGGGGAGTAGAGGAGAGTAGAGAGGGAAGGGAAACGGAGAGAAGGGAAGAAGAGAGGAAGAGGATGGAGACACGGGATTTGACGCGGGAGGAGAGGGGGGATTTGTTATTCCAGGCGGCAAGAAGGCCTAGTGGATAAAAATGCATGATGATACCAAATCCTTGAGTTGAAAGGGGAGGAAGAAGGTGATAGGGAGGCAAGATAAATCTTAAAATTTTTATCAAAGGTGGAAGTAAACGTGAATGGTGAGAGAGAGAAACAGAGGAAAGGCGGCTCGTTAAAGGAAAACGGTGACCGTTCTTTCGAACGCTAAGGGGAGTAGTGGATAATCCAATATAGAACGAAGGGCGGAGTTGGTAGAGGGCGTGGTAAACCATATTTTTTGTAGTGCAAGAGAGTGAGGAAATGTAAGGGAGAGGAAAAGGGAGGAATTTGTCCGGCAGGGGTAGAGTAATGACCATGGTGCGTGTTTTACATCGCGGGCGATTGCACGGTGAAGGCAGGGATATGGTGGGTTTGAGTGATTTGGAATGGGGTCAGGTGGTTTTAAATATGGCGGATAGGTCAGGGGGCTGAAGGTGAGAGAGGAGCCACTATGGAGACGCAACAAAGGCACAACTTTTATCTTGGGAGACAAGGTGGTAACAAGAGGCGTCGGAGAGTTGCTGTAGGGCTTCAGTGAGGTAGGTTTCAAACCCTTCGGACCCTTCCTTCTTCATCTCCCTTAAACCAAAGCCCAATCGAATTCCTTCTGAAATCTTGGCCCTCAGAAACCTAACCCTTAACCTCGATATTATCAATACTCCATCTGTTATAGTCTCAACAGTAGTCATCATCAACTCTTCCGACTACCTCTTTTTATCACCCTGTCGATGTATAGTTTATTATGAGTAAATCTTGTCACAATACAAGAGTTCAATTTTGAAATTTCTGAGAAAAGGGCTTTTAGTTTTAAGTACACGAGCCATATTTCTTCCTTTTACTCTCCAAATCTCTCTCCTTTTCTTCTCGTTTTCATTTTTAGCGTCCTAACACAACATGCAACATGACCTTGTGATGGCTCGCATTTTTAAAAATGTATGTCGGTTACTGTTTTTCGAGTAAAATCTGGATTATTCCCCATATTCACTGCAAGTTTTACATTATGTTATGGAAAGCTAGCTGTGGCGAGACTTGCCATCAAACTTAGAAAATAATCTTTCTTCTCATTTACTAACGATGCATTTCGCGTGAAAATTTCCATAATGATATTGTAAACACACACATGCTATTATAATAAATATAATTTCAGTCAACCGCAGAATAATTCTCATTAATACAAAAAGAATTTACAATCCTCGCTCAATGTAGGTTTCAAGCTCCAAATATAATTGGATTTAAGTCACAACATAAAATAAAATTCTCAAAATTTAATAACTTGAAATTTCTTTCAGTTTTTAGTGCCCTTCTCTTTGGAATGTATTACTCTGAAGTGCTAATCAAATTTGTGTATTCACATTTTGTATATATACTTTGCTTAAATCCTACTATCATAAGTTAAGTGTGGTTATATTTGCTCCGATCCATTTTTACCTTCTCGTCATGCGCTGGTTTAATGTTTTTCATATTTAATTCGTGTGCCTATTGAATTTTATTTAGGCGCCCATATCTATACTTGCAAATGGTATATGTTACATAGGAAGATGGATATGGAGATGAAATGAGAAAATGAATAGATTCAGGTGATAGGCATGAGATAAAATGTTAAATGCACTAGATTTCAAGGAATTTTCATTGCTAATTTTGTGCAAAAAAATTGGTGTTCCTACATAAATACCGCCCGATTGGAATGATGATGGCGTCCGTTTCATTCGAGAAAAATGAAATGAGGAGCTTGCAAAAAACATGTCAACATCAAAATCCGACTAACGCAGGCGTAAAAGACAAACTAGGGGGTAGCATTATGTAATGTTTACAATGCGATGCATATAATCCTGGAACTAAACGCTATACAGGAGAATGGGGCGGGGGGAGAGGGGAGGGGGGAAGAGTACGGTAACTCGCACCGTGGCGTCCTGCATGCCGGGCGACAAGAACGCACGCTTTTCACTCATTTCCCGACGATTTCCTGAACTCATAGCCTCAACCCTTTTTCCTCCATCGTTTCATTCCCCGAGCTCACCCTCTCGATCCCACCCGAGAATAACCTCTGCCGTCACATGACCATCACCAATGCGTATTTTACAAAAAAAAGAGGGCTAAATAAAGGGGCTGGGAAAGGGGTAGAGGGGGAGTAAGATAAGGGGTGGGAGAGGGGTTAGGTCAGCTGGGAAGGGTGGGATGTAGAGAGAATAAGGGAAAAAATTCAAAAATAATAATCCCTCCCCCTCATCCAATGTCCTATCCATCTGCCTCAAAGCGATGACGTGGTTGATTGGAAAAGGTCTGACGGTCCATTCCACTTTTCATTTCCATCTCCTGATCAAAGGGACCGTGCAAACGTTTCGGGGTGGGGGCCGAGGTTGTGGGGGGTGAGAGGGGAGAAGGGTGGGAGGAGAAAGAAACCTTTTATATCCTCCATTCTTTTTCCTCCATGAAAATAAAATCCCGCGTGGATATATGGGGGGGTCGAAACACGAGGAGTAAATGTATGGGAGGATTGAATGTGCGGTACACGAAAACACAAAGTTGGGAGGGAAGGTGCCCTACGGGTGAGGGAGGAGGCGGAGAGGGAATGATGATTGCGTAAATGGAACCAGATCCTCGAGAATAGAACCCCCTAAAATCCTTCGCCCACCTACCCATTCCTTCTCCGTACCCTCTTAATTTCCATTCAACCCCCACCTCCCTCACAATAACTAATACCCCCACAAAAAACTCATCCCAAAAAAGAAACGACGCTTTGATTTCCTTAAACTTTTCGGTGAACGTTTATTTCACCCTCACAAAATTAGTGTGGGACTTCACTTCATTTTTGGGGCCAATATATATATATATATATATAGTATGCATCCTTCTGTCTTTGAGAAAGGTTCTATAGTAACCGAAATATCAGAAATTATTGTGTGAGTGTTCCTTATTTTGCGTCTATGTTTGATTCCGCCCTACTTGTGGCAAAGTTTAGTAATATATAATATATATAACTTCTTAAAGGATCACTTGAGAGATAAATATAAAATAGGTCAAGAGGGTGGTCAATAAAAATGTAGAAACAAGCGAAAGACACAGAGAAAGACAGCGAAAGACACATTTAATTTGTGTCTTTCGCTTGTTTCTACATGAAGAATCTATATATATATATTAAGCATGGTGATGACTTTTGTGTGGGTGGATGGCCAATAGGGGCATTCGGGAAGCCGAACTGACCGGAGGTAATGTGAACTCTGCGACTGGCTGTCTGGAGTTGGGGTAAAAGTGTTCATAAGCCGTTTAAGAAAAAATGTCGTCATGCAGTAAAATAGCTTCCCATGCGGGCCCTGTCACTAAAAGTCGCAATTTTTCTCCGTTCTTCACTGTTGCGGAAGTAAACCTCGCGCCGCCAAAAAAAAGGTCGCGAACCTTAATTTTACGCGGTACTCTATCGCGGCTAAAATCCGTAACATACTTCCTCCTGTTCGAAATACCATTTAAAAAATAAATTGTGGTAAATTGTAAATTGCATATTTCGCGCTCTCTTAGGGATTTCGTACTTCAAATAACCTGGTAATCACTGAAATATTTAGTAAAAATTTTGTGCTGTAAGTCATTCTCTATCAAATCATTCACTCAGAATCTGCTTACCTCATAACGCTTTCATATGACTTTCTAGAATTCAGTGATGTAGTCTTATCCCTTTTTTAGATTAGTCACTGCATTGGCATAAAACATTAAAGCATTATCCAGCGCTTACGGTTGGAACTAGAGGTTTCTTAAGAACAAGTGTATGCTACAAAATTTGGAGCGTAGGGGACTGGAGTGACATCTGTAAGAATTTATTCAATCTGATAAGGATATTTATCTTTATTTTCAGAAGATAGCTTTAATCAAGTGAATGAAATAAAAGCGCGGGGTTCGGAACAGACACGGTCGATTCGAAGGTTGCCTGAGCTCGGGCGAACTACCTCTCTCTCTCATAATGTAGGTCGTACAATCACAAAAAAGAATAATCATGCAGGTCGCACAAATATGGAAATATTATGCCTGGTTAAAAATAGTAGGAAAACCTGAAGACTACGTAAATACGAATTTTATGAATAATTAGTTTTTGAGACAGTTAGAAGAAACACATGAATAGAAAATTATAAGTTATAAAAATCAAAGCTTGGTACGTGACAGAAATTATTATTATACCATTCATAATGTGGATTAAAAGAGTTCTTCACCCAGTATCTTGAAGTACTTTGCAGTAGTAAGACATTACCTCGATTGGTACGCATCACTCCTATTATACATTCTACCAAAGTATTCTAGGGTAAATAAAAATATTATAAATAATAGGGTATTCTAGGATAAAAATATTATAAATAATAATAAAATCGAAAAAAATGCGACAGTTGGATAAGTAGCTACGAGTGCGTTGCTAAACATTACTATACGATATGTACTTTAATCACATACTTATGACGCAAATTATACTAGGTGAAGAAGTTTTAAAAAAATTCACTCGTAGAAATAAACGAAAACCTTATTTGGAACCGTCGTGTCGGTCAAAACCGTGGCGCTGAGGGATGAGGTGTAGCACATGAACCATGATCCGTTATAAAGTGTCAAATTCCTTATCGAATATATTTTGAATAAATATAAGCATGTGAGGCATCTGACAGTTTATCAATGCCATCAATTTTTTTATATCAACAATCAATAAATGCTTAAATATTTACACATTATTCATGCCGATACAAGCAATTAATTCATTTGATGCGTCCGCAAAGGCGGGTATTTTGCTCGTGAAGCGCTGTGCGTTCGACAAAAGTTATGAAATAGCCATTAAAATTGCGAAAGAAAAATTTAAAATCCTCTTCTTGATTAATTTCTGCACAGAACAGGCATCATTTTTTAGAGTTAGCGTTAATAAAAATACGATTGCCATAAATCACCACGACAATGCAGGGGTCCATTATTTTTTTGTCTAAAAACAATTAAATTTCCTTTAATAAGGCTTGAATGGGGGTGATAGAGCAATCTCCAATTATAGCAATGAAATTATAATTAAAGTACTACATTATCTTATTCCTAGTTATTTAAAATAAAAACTGACGCCTGCATACATAGTTAGCAATTAAAGTATACCCAAAACTACACAAAAATACCTGCTGCAAAAATAAGAGTGATTTCACGTCCACGAGTTTCATGGTTAAAATTATAGATTGAGCCGTTTACCTATTTGATTACGTCCCTATGCATCAGTAATAAACACCTGTTTCTCGGGGAAATTACTAGCATTGGCATTGAATTGTTTTTCTATAAATAAGGAATTGGTATAACGCAAGCATGAACTTATTCCACCCTTCTTTATTTATGTCCTAGGTATATTTTACCTTACATTTAGCTCTATTGGGTTATCTTACATTTTTGTACTTTTTTATGAATAACGTATTTTTATACTGCCGGGTTAGAAGTGATTTATTTTCATCTCAAAGGGAGGTCGGATAACTATTTCCTAAATTTCCATTGTTTAGCGGTGTGGTTGTGATGGACGCTGACTTAAGCTAAGTAATCTGGAGGATACAAGACTTGAATGGATAGGAGGGAAACAAAATGTCCATATACAACGAAAAAATATTTTTTTTGCTAAAAAATATCTGGAATCTCGCATGCTAAACTTGCGCGTGAAGTTAAGTTTAGTTTTTAGACCGTTTCGAGAGTTCCTGGAAAAATTTGCGCTTATATTTCTCGTAATTCTCGCTAGCATTGGTTAATTTCTGATAACCTATGTAAACAGTAAATTGTGGAAAGGTCAATGGTGGCATAATAAGGTTGACATTGACACAAACAAAATGAATGCCTATGCAATGTTAAAGGCTCAAATGAATGTTTGAAGAAACCCCATAATCATTCATTTAGAAAATAATGAATGAAGAAGTTCAACAGCTGGTTTGCACGGAGTTTATTCTATGATAACTGCATGGTCGAGTTCCAACGTGTAGGTTGTTTTTCTGGACAATATTGTTGCCCGTTGGAACACGAGCAAAACTGCTGTTTAGGAAAATCAATGAACGCAGAGGGACGCGGGACTGTAAACGTCATCTTATTAAGCACTTCTTGGAACGCACAGAGTAGGAGAGGCTGCGTCATAATCGTGCAATATCTTCCGAAATCAGAATAATAATCATCGTCCATATTACGTGGAGAAATTATTTAGGCTTGTACTGAAATGGCTAGCAGCATGGATTATTTTGAATAAACGAACAACTGTTATCTAAAAAAATAGGAAAAGAGATAGAGATAATGGTACATAAGTGTTATGAATTTTCAAACGTAAGTAATATCTACAATCTCACTTGAGTACCGAGATGACAATATAGGCATGAGAAGCAAGTCGGATAGGCCGTCATCATTAAGGATCAATTAGGTATTTATAAAGTTATGGAAAAAAGATAATACAGAACATTTCACTCTATTCTTTTCTATGATATGGATACATTCAAATTATATTTCAAAGATGACATTTGTAAAGTCAGTGGGATAACGCTGCCGAAAATGAACGTAAAATGCTTTACCTAAGCCTAAAACCTACGGTGATATCGCTAATTTCAACAAGATTTTAAAATCAGATAGCCGCCGTTTGCCCTGAAATCAATGCAAAGCGACTTCTGCAAATGAGATGACAGAATGACACATCTCGCTGAATTGGTTATGTCAAAGCACGTCTTTAGTGATAGAAAATCAGGTTTCCACCAGTTTCCTTAGCACTGTAAATTGTTTTAAGCCTCACAAGCGTCTCCATTTTGCATACCCTTTTACATCACCACCATTAGGATATTCGGGTTACATTTACTGTAGGAACTGGTCTATTGGTTTATCAGGCAAAGTAAAGTAGCCTTTTTTCAAATAAAAACGAGAGTTTATGGAAAGAAGACACAAAAATGTTTCCATGAAATCGAAATTGGGGTTTATAAAACTCTCCGACACGATTAATGCCGGGTTAAATAACAATCTCATTTATAACTATACTGCCCTGCCTGTACGAATATGTCTACCCCAAAATTTAATGAATTTTTGAGGAATTTATTTTTTAACTCATTTCGTATGTTCGAAAATGGAGAAAGTCAATTTGCAGGAGCGATATTTCCTCTACTTTTGAACCCCATTCCAGTCCTAACATTCCAATTCCCTTGGGTCATCCTGAAAAAAAAACTTCCCTCCCTCACTCACTCATCCTTTCCTTTTTGCGTCTTTCAATCCGGTGAAGTTTGCTCCGCTGTCCCGTCAAGCCTCCTCTTCCCTGAATCGCTGTTATCGGAAATGCGAAGCCAAAGAGGGAAAACGGTCAGACAAATTTCGTTTCCCCGTCCGTTACCCGGGGAGGCCGTGAACTCGAAAAACGGTCCCAACAAAAAAATCGCCCTTTTCTTCAGCACTTAATTTATTTTTCCTCCTTTTTTATTTTTAAAAGTCAGATCGGATGTCTTTTCCAAACACGGCGTTTCCCTCCTGAGAATTGGTAACCCTCATCTTGTCCAGCAGCAGCTAACAGATGGAGAAAAGAATAACCAAAAGTCTCTTTGAAAGAAAGTGGACTCCTATCGGTAGTGCACTCTTCCGACAGTTCTCTCTCCCCTGCAACTCCGTTCACGTTCGAGGTAATGAGTGTTTATCGAAAATCGATGATTCTCCACAAGAAGCATCTCTTTCCTAAAATATTTCCATCGAAAGTAACGTCCAAAACAGCATTTCATGTTCCAGATACAATATTGTAATAAGATAAATAGATACCAACCTGAATAGCTAAAATTCTTCCCTAAAAATAGGTAGACATTTGACTTATACTATGAGAGTTAATTCTAGAATAAATATTCTTGCTCTATTCATATGTGTTGCTTGAGTTGCACATTTAAAAAGATGATATCATCTATTTGAATTCATCTACCCAATCATCAGTTTCACAATCGTAAGCACTTGTAATGATATTTCATTAATATCGGGATCCTTACTGCTAATATTCACCTCCTAAAGACATACAAAACTACTGTCCATAACGAAAGCCCTGAAATAACTAAACTCAGAAGTAATAATAGTTTAATTGTTTTTCATATGGCTATCAGCCTCTACAGCTCTTCGGATTCTCAATACGAGGACATGGTAGGGAAACTTCGCTAAAATATTCGTCTTCAATAGTAGTTTATGACTTCAGTTTAACATTTTATATTGCACTTGTTAAGCATAATAAAAGAAATTATTATTTTCAAATTAACAAGTTCAGCGTAACTCTTTCCTACACGTTACTAGTAGAAGGTGCCGAACCTTATTACTTTCAGTGATAAATTTATCTCTTCACCGATAATCGTCCAAACTCCTCTCCAATTGATTACAGAGTTTTATGATAAAGATACTCGGTTAATCCCACTACTAAATAAGATGGGACAGTGATAGCTCACTAATGGATACAAAGTTGTACAAACGATTATTTCTAGGAAAAACATTTTTGGTCTTGTTCCTGGGTGGTTCCTAGAATGACGCGTTACGACAAAACAATTCAGGATATTTAATGTGACCATTTAAAAATATACTACATCACTATAATTTATAATCACCTCATTATAATAGGGAACCATTAGGAAATTTCTATTTAATCTCCACCAAACGATAAAAAAATGTCATTAGATTTTAGGCACCTACAGCTAACGCCAAACAAATCATGTGAAATGTGATTTAAACATTCTTCTTTTTATAACCTTTTTTCCGTTTTCCCTAGTCTGAAATGTCCATTGCTTAGCACAAAGAGCAATTGAACGTTTCCTTCTCGTGGTTTTCCTCAAAGCTTTTCTTACCGTGCAGATCAGGAGTTATAAAGTGATCCCGTTATAAAGAGAAGATAGGTACGTTTAAGATTACGATGATAGCATCGATGAAACGAGTCATTTAAAACTAAGGGATGCATTAAAATGCGGACACGATGTATAACGAATATGCTAAATAAAAATAAAGACAGCATATATGAATACGGAAATTCCTTATTCAGCGTAATACCAAAAAATACTGGCAGAGGCCCTCTCAAGCTAAATCACAATGTATATTGCAGATGCAATGCGCAGGCTGTAATTTAATTGGCACATCTTAAGAATGAGTAATTGTAGACTGAAAAAGTACATATTCAGTGTTTACATACACCTAGAAAAGATCTGAAATATCTAGAAAATATCGAAAATATGTTAAAAAAGATCTTAAATATCTGGAGATTTTTTGAGAGAATCTAGGAAAAGCAAAGTAAAAAGGCCAATGATATCAGGTCAGGAGAAAGAGAGAGGAACCACAACGAAATAATTAATATATATTGGCAGGTAAAAAAAACAGCCAAGAACAACCCATTGTTTCTCGCTGTCCACAGCAGGCCAAAGTCGAAAATGAAGCGGAAGAGGTATAATGCAAAGAACACTTACAGATTACATAGTCAACGTATGGATGTCTTGAAATTATTATTCATCCATTTATATAAAAATGGATGTTTGTATATCTGTCTGTCTGTCCGAGGTTAATAGACTTCGACACCGTTCCAACGATCACCAAGAAAGTTGACACACATAAGTATTTTTCCAAGGAGAAGGTATTTATGCTATTTAAAACTACCTCAGGGCCCCAAAAGGTCCCAAAAATGGGCCCTTTGGAGGTTTACACTACGTATTGGGTTTTGTGCAGTGGTTTCATTTTTTGCTTTTTAAAATTACTTCCGCTCAAGGTAGAGGGTTAGGATTTTTTTAAATGGCACAAGGAATTAAATTTATAATTCTTTCAATCAATTTTCGATAATTCCTTTTCGTATTTGTCTGAATATCGCGTTTTTACCTGCGAAAACGCGCATATTTCTCATAGATCAATATTAGCATATTTCCTTGACAACCATAGATTTCATTTTCAAAGGATATTCACGCCTCTAGAATTTAAATATCACGTTTTTCTGCAGGCCCGTGATAGCACGTAGAAAGAAAATCTGTTTAAGAAGAGCAGAGAGTCCCATGGGCCCCAGTTGCTTCGGGCGGTAATCGATAAATCCAATGCATATTTACAAGTATATCTTGAATGTCTATTCTCAAAGTAGCTCTCATAGGGACACTGCATGTATATGAGAGAACAATCACTTAGCGAGCGATACACATAAAGGAATTAAACGTGCATGAATATTTACGTACAGCGAATAGTAATGGTAATAATACCTCTCTTGCTACAACAAACATCGTTGTTTATTATTGGTTAATACTCACCAGATTTATTACACGTAGTGGAACCATCTGCCACTCATTACGATTGAAAACTGTTTAAAACAATTACTACATCATAAACGTTACGAATTCTTTATATATGTTTAAAATGTTAAAGTACAGTTAACTTACATTCACTTAATCATCGAGTTGCCTACTCAAGACTCTCACTCGCCGCTGTGGTTCCCTCATTGGACTTAAAAATATATTCACCAACATGCCGAATAGAAAAAAGGGTAACCTTTCTAAATCATTTTCTAAAGCAAGAAGAATGTGTTCATTGCGATGAAATAAATCCTCGCAAGAAAATCGACAAAGGTTAGACATGGATGCTCAAAGACATACCTAACAGGGATTTCATGAGCATCTCCCCATGGTGTTTCTCGGGTTACGCTAAGAACCGCTCAAATTTCATCCTAACCCAACCTACGGACGGGTAACCAGCTATAAATCTGGTTCAAATCCCATCTGTTTCGAAACTTCATCCCATCTGTTTTAAGATGGCGGAAATAATAAAGACGTCACTACTTGCTTATTACCCGAAAGAAGAACGGGAATCCTGCGCAATGAACGAAATACGTGCTTGAAAATTGGCAAGTGCACTAAGAATCACCATAGATTTTTTATTTAGCAAACGAAAACAAAGATTATGGCTACCCTTTATGCCGAAGGCACAGTCCGGGTGATGAAGGATTCATAGATCAAATAAACATGGCTGCTGCTGCAAAACTCCTTTTGACGCTGTTAACCACTGGATTGTACCCTACTATCCAATCCTGATTAAGATACTCAACGCACATATCAATGCTGAATTGCGCTACTCAATTAAGTCATTGAATGTAAATACATGTATGTACACAATGGAATCAATCAAGCTGTTTATCACTCAGAAGACGGCTCATGAGAACCGAAAGGACGAGGTGACAATCTATCAACCTGGGTGCTATTTAAGTAGTAATGAATCTGAGTGGCCCATTTTTCGGTTTGCCATGCATGAAAGAGCACCTGGAAAACTGTCAGCGTGTCCACTACAACGCACACAACATACAAGATAGGTTACGAACTCCTCAAGTTACCACGCTGACAGCATTCTTCATGCTTTGTGGTTTTCTTACAGAATAAGTTCAATGTTTTTCACACCCGTTGAATTTCAACGGGTACCTAACCTGCCGCTGGTATATCTATATTTTTTTAAATGGATGTTTGTATATGTATATGTCTGTCTCTCCGAGATTAATAGACTTCAACACCGTTTCACCGATCACCATGAAAGTTGGCATATATATGTATTTTCTCCATCAGAAGGTTTTTATACTATCTAAAAAGATTTCAGGGCGCCAAAAGGTCTCAAAAAGGTGGTTTGGTGGTTTACGCTACGTATTGGGTTTTGTACAGTGGTTTCATTTTCTTATTTTTAAAATTATTTTTGCTCAAGATAGAGGGTTAGGATTTTTGTATCAAACAGCTGAAAGAATTAAGTTTATACTTCTTTCAATCAATTATCTATTCCAATTCGTATTTGCCGGAAAATCGTGTATTTAGCTGCAAAAACGCACATTTTTATCTGAGATGAACAATAGCATATTTCCTCGGCATCCAGATTTTGGCCTCTAACGCATTTAAAATTCACTTTCCTTAGTTAAGCAGTAAAGCTGATTAGGAATGCTAAGCATTGGGTTTTGTGCAGTGTTTTATATTTTTGCTTTTTTAAACTACTTTCACGCGAGACATAAAGTTAAAACTTATTTTATCAGATACACGAAAGAATGAAGTTGCTCATTTTTTCAATCGATTCTCCTCTTATATGATGATTTGTGAAGGCAGTATGATCCCGAGCAACGCCGGGTAATTTAGCTAGTACCATATAAACGAAAATGGCTCAATTCATATCAAAATTAAATTGGGGAGAACGGAATAATGGAAAAATAGATAATTTCATTGAACACATCATTAATAAAGGTTAGGAGTTCAAATTAGCGCGGTTTAACTCGTCAATTAATTTATCGCCAATTCCCATTTACAACTTAAAAAGGGCGGATTTGGAAATTACTGATGTCAATCTTTGACACCAGTAATTTTCAAATCCAACATTTTCCCGTAAACACAACTTATCAGGGTATTACATCAACCTTAGGCTCCCATGCATAAAAACACAAATCTCCCAAAGTAGTAATTATCAGCTCCCCGCCATCCCGCCTTCGCGATAACCCTTATTCGAAGATTAGGGACAACGCGAAAGGTTACCAAAGCCGTACGCTCCTCCCAATCTGACCCACCCTGACCTTATTCCAATCCAGAATAAAAATTTTTCCAATCCGAGGGTGAGGGGGAAGTGATAGAGCGGAAAAGGGAATTCTGATTTCATTAGTTTGAAAATTAAAGGGGGGGGAGGAATAAAATATGGAAAGATTTATCGGATCACGGGAGCAGATGAGAACTGGGAAATTAGACTGGGGACGAAGGGCAAGTCGGGATGCGAGAGTCGGGGTCCAGACACAAGGAGGAAATCGACCTTTGTGATGGTCAGAGTGGAGGCTATATATGGTTCAACGGCGCTACGAGAGAATCCGATCATCAAAATAAAGGAGAAAAAAATTCTGCCACACGCATCGCTCGAGTCTAAATCTTTTTAAATCATAAGAAAACACTCTATCTGGGCTTATAGAGTTTTTTTCGTCTTCAACCCCTTGAGGTTTAAATTACTATTTATTATTCGTAAGTCATCAGAATTCCTTGTTTTCTTTCGTTCTCGAGAACTACAGAGTATCGGAACAGTTTAAGTTTTTTTTTCACTAGCGGAGGGCACCTGTTGAAGTTTAGCGGGGCAAGAAAACATTGAAGTTGCTGAATGGGATGCAAATAATCCTTTCAATTTGTTTCTGGCGTAACTGTGTAGAAGAAATTCATGATTAAATGAAACACTTCTAATTCCCATGAGTCCTTCCATTCAATGCTTACTTGGTCACTTCAGATTTATGGCAAAAGTGTAGTGTAAAGACATATAAGTGCTTTAATATAATTGTAATCTTTGATTTTCACAGGTAAAATTGAGTTAATGCTCAATGTGTATACGGTTAAAACTGATTATCATGAATTTAGGTTTCCAAATGGAATAATTCCTCTATCTATATTAATCAAACTTATAATATCCTAAGATTTACTACCTCATGATAATGTCACCTCACATAAAATAAATCACTGCTTTGGATTCAGCTACTGCGTGAAACCTAGATTCAGTGAAAACAGCATTTTCAGTGGTGAGTGTTTATATATCTCACTTCGAATCAACCTTCCAGTTGGATTTAGCAAATTACTTACAGTATGAGCCACCACTACTAATACAAAGTCTAAAATCCGAACTTTATGTATCACAAGTAACTGTCGCAAATGTCCGGGACAGCATAGTTTATCGTTTCTTCATTATAGGGTTTTCACCGCGTTGGTATTTTAAACAATCAACAATCCAGTTGGCAATGTGGAAACCTACGGTGGAACAGCACATTATACTTATTCATAATATTTCTCATTCTACTTATTAATAATTGGTATTCATTGCCTTGTGATTTTAAAAGTTCTATAGATTTAGAAAAATTGTAATATGACTTTAATACTACACTACACTTCATGTGTTCCTCCTGGAAGTAGGGAACATATGATGTGGCTGTGGTGACAATCCCCAAATCATATTTATTGCTGTAAGTCTCAATTTATCATGCAACCTTAGCTTTAAAAAGTGAATGCCTTCGGCAATGCTTCAAGGAAATGGAACTTTTTATGACATTAGCTAAACGGATAATTTCTGAGCAAAAGACGCAGTTTTGTGGAAAAAGTGAAGCGTACAAATAAAATACAATAATGGAGTTAAATAAATGTTGACCCACACGATAGTGAAATTAAAATAAAATATCTTTAGCGCAGCATTAGCCCAGGTAATTTAAACAAATAAATGAAAACACATATCCACAGAAAACAATCCTATCTTATCGAAGAAAAAGTATAAAATCTGGGGTTAATTTAGGTTGAAACATTTTAAAGGTTTATAAGCAATACTGTTATAGCATTTTACGCAAGCACCTTTCCTCAGTTTAATTACAAAATCCCTTGATAGAAACCCGAACTACCACCATTTAACCAAAGCCATCTCGTATTCCTAGGATACCTTTAAGTATGTCAGCAATTAAATATTACATCATCATCTAATTGGTTGTGGGAGTTATAAGATATACTAAGAATAATTATTCCCTGCAGATAAAATATAAGAATAAAATAGAGAATTAGTTAATCAATTATTGCTGCGGGTGTAATCAAAATAAAAAGTTTAACAAAATGTAATTAACGATACAGGTTCATTGTTTCTGGAATAAATCGCTGCGCAGAATTTAAATTGAGTACTTATGAATGACTGTAAACAAAATAATAATGCTTGATACCTTACCTATAATGGAAAACTCGAAAGAGAATTTAAAGAATAAGTCCCAAAAAATCGTCATTCAGTCGCATTTGACCCATATGCTCTGACGGTCCCAGATTCGAGCGAACAGGCACGAATGAATTCCCTCCATTGTCTGATTACGAGTAAAAATGCCTCTCAGACGTATGCGGCGAAAAGTGCGAATATAAACACCCCTTTGTGGTCCAAAAAATCTGTCATGCTAATCACCCGGCCATCTGGTCTGGGCCTGGGCAGGAGCCCATTCTGGGACACCAAATGCGAAAGATTTTTCCCTCCCCCCGAACACCCCGACCCTACTTTTTTATGAAAATTAAACAAGTGGAAGGTGGACGAAAGAAAAAAATCAGGAGAACAATTAATCCTGGAGGAAATCTTTTTTTTCTCCTCCCCGGGCCCAAAAAGGGCCCAGAGAGCGAGAACGGAAATAAAATTTAAAACCTGCGCAATTTTCTCCTGAAAAAAAAATTAAATAAAAAAAGAGGTTGAGAGCCTCTTTGCGATGTGAATATCATCATGGCATAAAAGGAAGCGGACTGAAATCTTTTATATTCTCCTTGAAAAAAATAATACCCTACCACTCTTCCCTCATTTTTTTATCCTCCCTACAACAGAAATGAGATTCTGGGGCCGGACCGCCGCCATGCATGGGGTATGAGAGAGAGCCAGACTGGGAGAGAAAGAATGACCGCAGTTTTTAACGTGCAAGGCAGGTTGTACACACTCCGCCGCCTTATTTTAAGGGCCGTGCTAATAAGTATCCCCCGTGCCCGACCCCCCAGGTGGACTCGGACCACCCACTCTTTGCAAACCCCCTGCCCCTTCCCACCCACGCAAAACACCTACCTACTCCTTAGCAACCCTTCACACCCTATTCCTTAACCCTTCCACTACTCAACACAGGAATCCGCTCCTCCCTCCGTCTGTCTCTCCCGCCCCCCTGTACCTTTTTTTATTCCATGCTGTACCCTTTTCGCGCCCTTAACCCGAACGGGTCAAGTGGCCACCCTCGCCAAGGCTTCCCTTTTTCCTTTCCACACAATCCTTACCCTCCTGCGCCACCCCTCCTGAAACTCCAGCTACACCACCCTTCCTACGCCCTTCATCTCCCGGCACGTAAGGATTCATTACCCATTCTCGCTGACTCCAGAGTCGAAATCCTTTTCATCGCATCCCTCTGCTACCTTATCCCCCTGCTGCCATCAAATCTCTCCGATGACGTCTCGGCCCTCGCGCTTATGCAACCCACCCTGTCAAGGTGGCATTTATAAGCCGCCACCAACGGCGCGACCCCGGTGCCTGCCCACGAGCGGGGAATTCCACCCCCTTCTGGCCGGATGGACGGCGTCATACCGTGAATGCTTGGGTTGCGGACGATGTTGAGTGATGATAGTTCGCTATTTTTGGTGAGATACCCGCCTTGAAGTCACACGTGAAAACTTGGTAAAGCCTGTAGGAAAATAATTGATTTTAATGCGGTCACTTTATTGATCAAATAAGAGCAACCATCGCTTTTCATTAGCTAAATTCTATTCGAGAAGTTGCTTTCTCGATATCTTTTCAAAAATAAATGGCTTTTTCAGTCACATTACGTATTTAAAAATAGTAACTTGAAAGGAAATTTATAATGTCTTGAATATAGGAAGTCAGCGTGGCACAATGGATAGTTATCTGACTATGGATAGATATATTCATTAATAAATGAATTTAAATACCTGAAATAAACTAAATCTAAGAAGTGGTGGTAATATAATGTCATCAATAGTAAGCTGTACAGCAAATATGAAATGTCATGTATCATGTAATAAAACAAATAGGCCACAATGTTTCTCCATGCTATATTTCGCATCTTGGTTCCATTCTCTCCAAAAGGGGCATAGTTATGGTTTATCTAGCAAATTCCAAGGTTCCAAGTTTTAAACCCAGCAATAATCGTCAGTTACTGGCCGCTATATGGGTCGATTCCTCTTGCCTAACGTGGGATTGTTCATCTAGTCAAATTATGCATGATACAGAGCACATGGCTTTGTTTTGAGGAGATGGTAATACTCAGAGTAAGTACAGGCTCTCCTTATTGGATCTAAAAAATTCTCGTGTAATGATCTTTCCCGCACGCTTCATACAGCCCACCTACTTACGCCTAAGTTTCCTTACACCTTATTTTCCTCCTTAGCACATCAAAACGAAAATTTTCTTTCACGTCACGTCCGTTATTATTCTACTTCCATGACCACCAATTTAATTTATATGCCCACAGATTTAAAAGATATGATATGAGTTTAAAACAAAAGCTTGCTATTTACCTATTTTGCTACCGTTAATCTTTAAACCAGTTTTTTTGCATCAGTAAAGAAGAAACCAACTCTGTGTCCAGCAATTAAGAGTCAAAATATTTGAGGAAGAGAATTTTGTGTAGTGGGATATCTAATGAGTTTATATCACGAAAAATGGGCAGAAAAAATAGTTTTCAACATAAAATTAGCTTCTAGATAGAAAAACGACCATTAAACAATGAGCAAATAATTTTAAAACATCGTTTGCAGCGTTGTGTTTAATAGAGTTTTTATGTGCATTCAAGAGAAAGACTAAGAGATCTATGCTTGGAGCATTATTTAAAAATGAGGGTGGCAGTCATTCTGCAAGAAAATTCATTAGCACACAATGTTTTCGACGCTGGGATCAATACCTGATTGCAAATATGTCTAACAGTTACGACTAACATTTTGAAAATGTAGAATTTTATTTGCAATAATAACATGAACCAATCACGACGTAAAGATGTGGAAGAGGGCCTGAATAAAGGTTGGCCTGTGGAAAAATGTTCTTTATGAGGACGAAGATTAATATTGCATTTATGGGCCTGTTCTGGGATTAATAATTCTCAAATAATCTAAATCCGATGAAACTTCTAAGCTCGCAAGAATGTGAGACAGGTTAATATAAAAGTAAAATCACACAATTTGGTTGATTGTGACGCGTTTTGGCAAATAAAAGAAAAATGCAAATGTCACGAATTCCATTTGCTATCAGTTCCCACCAACTGAACAATTAGAGACTCAGTGAGCACATAAGGTTTTGCAACCCATACCTCGATATCGACAATCCTTCATCTGCTCATCACAACGAAAATCATCACTAAGGCTTGCAGCAGGGTTAATTGATCAGGCATGGATGACTAAGATAAAAATATTAACACATTTTTGCATAGTAATTAATAAAGTTAGATATAAAAATAATTAATAAAGTTAATTTCATAGAAATAAAAACATTTATTGGCCTGATACTTTTAGTCGGTATCTATCGAAGCAACAGAATGAACCTAGCACTCTGCGGGCTTCTGATGGTACTGGTGTAGAGGTGTTTAGATTGATGATGACATCACATCGCTTTCGCTTTCTTATACGTTGCATAAGTTTTGATGGCAAAGAAACGCGCTCCGCATGAATACGAGTGGATAAACTGGACACGATTAGAGAATCGTTTGAAATGTTTGTAGCTAACTATTCCCCATCAGAGTATATGACTATAGACGAAATGCTTCAAAGGAAAATATCCCTTCAGGGCATATATACCAAGCAAACCAGCCAAATACGGAATAATGATAATGGACATGGCTGATGCGAAAACATTATACGTGTGTAAAATAGAGATTTACACAGGTAAACAGCCTAATGGTCCATTCAACGTAGACTATTCGGGAATAGCCGTAGTAACAAGAATCACCTCAGAGATGAAAGGATCTGTCAGAAATGTCACATTTGACAATGGTTATTACAGTTATCCGTTAATTCCAAGGCTTATCGATGACAACAATTTGACTGCTGTGGGCACACTTAGAAAAAACAAACGTGAGATATCTGCTGAATTCTTAGTGATAAAGATCAGAACGTGTGGTATTGGTGTGAGAAAGGTGTGACAGTATGTTTGGGTTAACCAGTAAAATGACTCTCAGGACTACACTGGAAAATGCACTTATACAGGACACTTTGAGAAGAAGGGTGCAGAATATACACATCAAAAGGGATCTTAGAGAAGAAATTAGAAGATTACTGCATGGTCCTCGGCAGTCATCGGTAGATTTGAAGATACAGATATCTAAGGGAGCAAAGAGATGTGCCTTCTGCAGCAGGTCACGTGATTGAAATATACGAAAGCTGTGGTAAGCATGTTTGTAGTGAACACAGTAAGGTGTATGTCAGCTGTAGTGATTGCTAAGATACAGCACTAGATTGTGATTCTGAATAATTGGTCGTTTAACAGTAATTTTAGTATATTTGCGGTAAATTTTTTCACTTAACTTACAACTTATTTCCTTTGCTGAAATTTATTTCGGGAAAAAATAGACTATTTAAAAAAGAAACTTATATAGATGAAAGAAATCACAATAGAGAAATATGTGACAAGTAGGGCAATCCTGTATTGCTACCTATTTGTTTTGCCATAGTCTGGTCAGGTATTAAAGAAAAATGTATGGTAGTTAAAGGAGAGGTCATCAATTACCAGAATAAACATTAATATGTAAAAACAAACTATATTACCAATATAAATAAAGACCATTGGTGTTTTGAAAAAAAATTTTGCTTTTCTTTCATGAAGTAATTTCTTTAAAATTTTAAATATAAATTTGTTACAAAAAGCAGAACCACATGTATTAAATGTGGTAGAGTACGTATAAGAAATTGTTTGTGAATATTCGAAAGGGGAAAAAATATACACCATTTTTTTCACACCAAAATATAGGGGTGTCCAAACACAACACCTATGCAGAGATAATTTGAAATGGATGTTATTTGACAAGATGTGACGGAAATTCATATCAATATAAATGGGATCTTAGCAATAAATTTACAGAAGATTAATGTAACGGAATACAACACGTTTTGACGTAACCTAGCAATCATCACATGTTCCTGATGACGAAATGGTATCGTTGAAACAAGTTGTATTTGATTAAATATAATGGAATATTACTATAAAGAATTTATGATTAACACTCGACTTCTCCAACAAAAAAGATATTAAAAAAGGTTGGTATGAGAAAACTCCTCAAAGACCGGTATTCAAAAGTGAAGGTGACATAGTGAAAACCACACTGATGCGGTGGTACTTAAATATAACGATAGAAGAACACTATTTGCAATTTTCCGTTTACTTCGACCGGTTTCGTATTCTGATGTAAAACAACGCAACCGGTCGCATCAAACATTTACCTGTGAAGAATTGCAATGAATTCTTCTTTAGTTATGAATAGGCATCAGAATTTAGTATGAATTAATACAAATTTCCCCAAAACATACCCATCGCCATTTCCTTTACTCCATCACAGCTACCCACGGTGTACCTCCCTGTGCCCTTAGCACCATTCCTCTAGAGCAATTCCTCCTGCACTCCGCCTCTACCATTTTTAAATCCATGCCATTTCCACTCCCACTTCCTAACCCTCTCCCTCCCTCGCCCTTGAGAGCCGCGGGACTGAAGGGCGTGCGTAAAAAAAAACAAGAACTTTACTTACAGGAATCCTCTCGACGCCAACTTGAAATCTCACCCTCCCTTTGCCCTCTGACTAATACCCTCTGCCACTCACCTTCTCTCGCTCTCTCTCATGGAGCCTCTCTTCACGACCTCTCCAGCTTCAGTCCTCTCCACCCCCTCCTGTATCCCTTTCTCTTCAAAGGCCTCACTTCCTCTACCCTTCGTCCATCCTTCGTCCCCACTCGTCCCTGCTCATATATTCCCGTTTAGTCTTCGCATATATTCTTACAATTACCATGCATAATAACCCTTTCTTCTTTTTTTTTATTTCACGAGCGCGAGTAAAGGAGAGGGACAAAGATCGGAGAAATTTCAGTTTTTTTTATTCTTTTAAGCGAAATTTAAAAAGGGATATATATGGGTTTTCACTAACGGCCTTCATGTACACCTAGTCATTTCCGGTTAAATCAGTCACTATTACAGAAACAATAAATGTTTATCTAATTTAACTATGAGATATATAAATCAACGCATTTGTCAAACGTTCGTAGCAGAAATATTAGTTTAATGTTTTGGTTTCACAAATGGTCTGATGACTTATTTGGCCAGGTAGATGTTGTTAAGGTGGCAGCACTGTTAGCCGTCGGTCATTAAGTGCACATTTAGGTAATAGTTTTTCAAGCAAGTCGGAAAAAAATTCTGGGACCCTATTTTATTGAATCACATCTGTTTCTGCGGAGGAACTTACCATATACTTAGTATTCAAATGTATATAAAATTTAAATGATACAAGAATCAGATTTTACTTTGTTTACTTAATAAATTAGTTACAATTTTAGAGGTTTATAACTCCTTCCATTTAAACCTACCTTACCCTGTAGCTTACCTAATAATAAAGGATGTTATGACTTATAGATTAGACTAATTTAGGCGAAAATTAAATTCCATTGTGTTATTTAGAATCTTAGACTCTTTCGAAGCGTTGCACCTTGAACCTTATTAGCAACTATTACAGTAATTTTAATAGATTAATTCTCATTTAGAAAAAATCCGTAAATATGCAATTGAATAATTATGAAATATATCTCAAGTTCCATAAGACCACGAATTAAAATAGTTATGTATTGCCAACATAACGCAAATCTTTACGTGATAAAAAATAGCTTCAATCACCTCAACTCTCCCGGGGTAACCAAGATGGCGGAATTTTAATGAGCCGTTTGAGGGAGCGATTACTAAATGGAGGATGATTGATTGCGCGACGATAAACGAGTACATTTATTCTGGCTGACTGCTTGTAATGAGCACAAGTAACATAAAACATGAATTGTAGCCAGTTGTTGGAAAATGAGCGAAAAGATCAAAGTAATAGGAGTTTGCAGACGCTATGAAAGCGATAATTCCGGCAACCGAATTTCTGCTATAATTTCCGTAACATTATGGATATCATAGCTATGGATCCAGTTTCTAAAATCTTGTGCAACTGGTCATTAGAGGGTTAAATATAATTGTCCTTTTTTACCATATAAATTATGTTGTCATCATTGATTTCTTCTTAGAATATTCACACTTATTTTTCTGTTATTTTGTCTCCATTCCAGTTAAAAATGTTGTTGGTCGTCTTATTCTATCCCAAAATGTTATGATTTTATTATGTTTAATGTGTCATTGTGAGGTGCCATTTAGCGATAATTAGTAATGAAAATGTTTTCATAATTCAAATAGAGTCACAATAAGAAGAATTCAATGGGAGAGCAATTTCAGGATCTGAGGTTTAGCAATGCAAAAAGTAATTGCTCCCTGCGAGTACGATATTTTTAAAAACAAGAAACCTTAACCAATCGTGGATGAGCTTTATAGTTGGAATACTTCTTAAATCAGAAAATTACAACGTATTTTAATGCCATCATAAATTATGTTTCTCCTAAGAGATTAGATATGGGCATTGAATGGCAAAGTGAAAAAAGTGCTGATAATTCACACGTAGTCCTTGCACCACGCTTCGTAAATTGTAGTTTTCGTAATACTTATGCATAAGTAAATCCAGTTATTAGGCACTGAAATCACCGTTTAGCCTTCCTGTATATTGCAACAATTTTGTTTTTCTCAAATATTATACGACCAAAAACTCGGCTCAATGTTTGCAAATGCAAACTTTTAAAGTAAACGACTAGGAGTTATCACTAGCGCTTTTTAGGTTGAAATTTGTTGGTCCAATCTGTCACTCTGACGGTTTTAATCCATGTATATCCTTACTTCTTCAGTTGTAAATTTTTCACGAAAAAAATCATTGTTTTTTTCTGAAAATGTTTCCCCCATTTATCGATTATTTTAATTTAAAAATATTTTGATAAAACCTTTGCAGGAAAGCCGTATGTGATTATCGCCACCATACCATAAACTTTAACTACTGGTCAAAAGCTAATTTTATCTACAAAACTCGTCAGATTCCGTCAGAGTGTTGGGTTACCACTCAAAATTAATTACACCGTTAGCATACGGGTTTTCCAAGGCAGAGTGGATGGACTGCTTTCAAATATAGATTTCGCTTTCTTGGCTTCACAATAGTAAGACAAAAAATTTCGTAACACCTTCAACGTGAGGAATAAAAGTATTCCAACTAAAAACATTCAAAAATATGATCTAATATGGAGGCCTACATTTATCCAAAAATTAGTAATAGATATTATTATTTAATTAATAATAAGCCAGAGCTTGACCGCTAACCTGACAATTTTCTTTTACTCACATACCTAGGTTGAGAATATAAATATAATTACTTTTGCAATAACATTTTAGCATTTATGTAGACGAATTGCTTGGATATACCAATATAAATACTAAATGAATTAAATTACTATTCATTTGAAAAATTCTATTAATAATTATCTATTGAGCATGTGGCAAATATAACGAGTTCTTAAATTTTCTACCTTTCATTCATGCTCAGGTGAGACTGTAAAAATGTGATCTGTGACTGTGATCAGAATGTAAAAATAAAAAATTAAATTAAAAAAATAAATAAGTTCTGCACATGTTAAAACAAAGAAT
Organism: Pyrrhosoma nymphula; assembly: GCA_963573305.1. Lineage (NCBI taxonomy): Eukaryota > Metazoa > Arthropoda > Insecta > Odonata > Coenagrionidae > Pyrrhosoma > Pyrrhosoma nymphula. The sequence goes on along the minus strand of OY754337.1, from coordinate 102,517,881 downwards.
ATAGGTAACTCAACTCCATCTGTCACATGAAAACTAAAACATATTGCATACATCTACCCGAGGAAAACGTGCCATGGCGCTTAAAGCTCACGATATGATGGAGAATAACCATCTGAAAATGAATTCTGAGAAAGTAAAATTTCTTCAACTCTGTAATTAATAGGAAATAACTTAATTTCGCCTTTCTTAATCGGGTAGTCTCCTACTTCTAATGCTTACATCCCTTAAATTGAAAATAATTGCATACATATGCTGTCAGCTATCAGAATGAAGGCATTATCGCAATGTGCAGGTACCAACGTAATTCTGACATATGAATAATAATGTACTCAATGTAACAGCAGGAAAAGAAGAAGAGTTTTTGTGCTTGCCTCACTCAATGAATCATAAGAATGGAATCCGGGATATTTAACCACATCTGTAGGTCAACCGAATGAAGAAACATTGCAAAAATAAACGTACACAGTGTCAATGGAGGCAGGCGATACTTGGTGGAATTTCGTTGCATTGAACTTTTTAAAAGAAAAACTTTGTACAATTCCACAATATGATGTATTTTTACCGATCGATTTCAACGTCTGAGCGTCATTTTCAAGGTATACATACAACCTAAGTTTTACCTTAAGTAACCTTAAGTTACCTTTTAACCTAGAAGTGTTACATGTACATGACAAAAGTTGGAAACTAGATACTCTTGAAAAATTAGAATTTATGAGACATAAAATGCTACCAAATGTTCAGATGCTAAATGACGTAACGGCATTTAAATGTTCCCAGCTGCTTTCTAAGTGCTTAACCTTGTTTAAATCTAACCTAAAAGACCACAAAACCCGAACTCCACATTCACCACCACAAGTCAACTATCCCAACCCCCCTCCCTCCCCTCCTGCAAACGGCCCAATCCAATCCCAATACCAAAACCCACCCCCCACCCGCGTAAGTCTTAGCACTCACCCCACCTCCTCTCCCGGTTTATATAAAGACCCCGAACTGTTCCAGATGTATGTATACCTTGACAATGACGTTCAGAAGTTGAAATCGATCGGTAAAAATACAACATATTGTGGAATTGTACAAAGTTTTTCTTTTAACATGTTCAGTACTCAGTGTGTACATATTTTAATCCATATTTATTTTCCAAAAACTCAAATTACCTAAGTTAAGAGCTGCTATACACAAGAGCATGGAAGATAGTTTTTCCCCGCGCAAAATAAAAGGACAAATTCGAGTGAACCCGATGCTGATGCCAGAACATAAACGCTTGTGTCATGGAAAATCCGCGGCTTGACTTTGAGCCTCGACTTAACCGGATTATTGACCATAAATGTAATCTTTCTGTAGCATTACTTTGGAGAGCGCCTTCGTACACGGACAATTGTGATCACCATTGGAACCAAAGAGAGACTATTTCACAATTCATTTTATTCACGCATTGTCTAGGGCAAGTACTGTTGAGCCCACAGCGTTATTTAATTTGCATGCATGTGAAATATTTACTTAGCAAGCGGATTAAGGAAGAGAGTCTTTCCCACGTCCATTCTCTTCTCCAGTCCCTAATTAATATTTACGCTGATTTATAGCTCTTTGTGAATTCCCGCACGTCTCCAATTCCAAAGTAGCGGGACGTAATCTAATAATGTCAGACTCCCCGACGGGAGACGGTGCTTTAGTGATACAAAGGAGAGTCATGACTGAAGAGACGCAAGAAAAAGCTCCCATCCTTTTTTTTCGTGTATTCAGTTACGGCACCAAATGGCCAAAGTACGTACGTGTAGAAAAAAACTCGGGAACAAAGCATGATTGTCATAGAGTCGGAAAAAAAGGTGTTAATGTGAGATTAGCGTGTGGAGAGAGAGAGAGAGAGGAATTCTAGCAATCGCATTCCAGCAATTTGAATTCAAGCACTCTCAAAGGGAGCTTTGAATGTGAGTTCTCTAATGATTTCGGGGAAAACCCGCATAAAATTTCTCGCATTCTCCACAAACATTTTTTGCCACAATTTACCTCCTCCGCCGATGGGATGACAAAGTTTAGTTGCCAAATGGAAATAAGTCTACAATAATGATAACGAAGGAGTGTTCCCTTTGGCTATAGGGGTGCTTTAAAGTTATTTAAGCCGTAAATATTTTGTCAATGTAATTAAGCCTTAGATGCCTCTAGGGTTACATGTCATTTCCCGTAATTGGCACACAATAGGGCCTAAAGCAATGTTTGGTAAATCATTTATAACGAATATATTCAAAACTATGACGCAACTTCAACAAAGGGAAGGTAAAAAGAGAAGCGGAGAATAAAGAGCTGAAATTCATTTCATTTCAAGTCCGTGATTACTTACAGTATTATCGAGTGCATGCCACAGAGGATTGATACGGATACAGAAAAAAATCCTTAAAATAAATTTCAATAGGTACTTTCTTTTATAATTCCCAAGTTAATGTGAGCTAATTCTAATTGATAGGATATAACCAATAATATGAAAAATTAACATCTATAGGATATTTTGCATAATGTTTTAAAATGCAATTCTACAAAATATAACAAATTAACGAAAATCTCCGTTTTCCTAAAAATATTAAAGACTATGTACTCTGAAGAAAATCTAGGAATAGCTGACGATATTGAAGTGTTTTACTCAGTCTGATGAGCATCTCGGCTCATTAACATCCATGGAATAACATTAGTTAACAAATTAATAAGTCGATGAATGTTAATGGTTTGGAGTTAGGCAGGTTTCCGGGATTCGTCAACGTTGTCATCTTTGTTGGCGACGTTTCACCTACTATGCTGTAGGCGTCCTCAAGCCAGGCTGAAGTGATGCGTGCGAGTGTTAAATGAGTGATCTTCAGCCTGACCTGAGGACGCCTACAGCATAGTAGGTGAAACGTCGCCACCAAAGATGACAACGCTGACGAATCCCGGAAATCTGCCAAACTCCAAACGTGAACGCCGCGAAAACCTTCGTCAGAAACGAATGTTAATGGTACATATCATGTTAACAGGCAGATAATGAATAGGATCTATTCCATCGAAGTACTTTTGAGGCAAAACTCACAGCTTGCTTGACACTAAAACCTCTTATGAAGCTCGGTGGACATTCATTCTAAGATTAAAAAGATATGTTTTTAATGTATTTATTTAACTACCACGATAAAAACATTCCGTTGAAGGGAAGGCACGCCAAATACGGACGCCTGAGCATCTAATTTCTCAAAACCACTGTAGCCGCTGCTCGACGCTAAGACGACATCTCTACAGCGGCAATTTTCCTAGTATCATCTCACATTCGCAGGAGGCGTCCATACCATTCGATTTTCACATGTTCCTCCCCAGGAATGACGTCACTTCCGGGCGCCATCACTTTCTTCTTTCCATCCCACCACGGATTGACAAATATCTTGCTCACGACGTCCAACCATGAAGACAACCTAATCATGTCCCTGAGTTTTTTTTCCCTCCTCTCTTCCCTTGTCTTTCCCATCCCAATCTTGATACCCATCAGTCATCTTTCCCCCCTCTTTCTCTCTTCCCCTTCGCCCATCATTTCCCTTCCTCATATCCACTTTCCTCTCCTTCTTCCTCTCCCACCCTACTTCGTAATTTTCCGTCCGAGCGGCTTCGTTCCTACGCGGAACGCTGACGGTCGCATCTAACTCTCCCACGCACGCACACAAACACACTCGGCCGTCCCATTCTTTCTTTCTTCTAACCCACCCAAAGACCCCCCCCTCTCTCTCCCTTCCTCCCCTTAATTCTCCACCACCCGCCCCCTAGACCCATCCTCCGACTCGTGCGCCATCACACAGCCGCCATTTGCTTTTTCTGCACTCCCGAGCAAATTAAGATGGGCGGCTCATAGATGTCTCTGCGCTGCCCTCCGCACAAATGAAGAAACCCATTTGGCGTCCTTGGTCTACCTCGCGATAAGGATGAAGGTGTGTGGGGTGAAGTCTCTCTCGCCCAGATGGAGCGCTGACAAATGAGTCGCGACTCAGACCACCCTGCGGGGATGGCGGGGGAGATGAGTGAGAAAAAAGATAAACGTGCTCTCTGGACACTATAGTGGAAGCGAAACTTGGTAACAGTCCACCCCGTTAAGCTTGAGACAAAGGGGGAGCCTCGTGATGAAGAGGTAAGCTGATGAGTGGACAGCACTAGCCAGGGAACCTTGCCAACATGAAACTTTACTAGAGAGAGCGGGAAAATATCAGCAGTGAGTTTAGCGGCTATGTTTAACATCAAAATTCGCTGATAGCATTCGAATCACATCGGAGAGGTTCATTTAAACCACATGGGTCCAAACAAACCACACACTAAAGTTCCCCAAGCGATAGAAATTGAAGCATTAATCTAGTTTAAATTTGCACGCGCGGCTATGTCCCTCAAACCAAAATATGAGTGGTTTCCATTGAAACGTGTGATAAATAAATCGAGTTTTATTGGTCATGGTTACCGATCATGGAAATGTGTGGCACTAAAAGGATTCAATATTTACGCATTTCTTTTAAAAACGTATGCTCATGGTCAACGGGTCGGGCAGTTCCGAGGAACATGACCGGACGCACTAAGTGAGTGGCTTTAAACCCGAGAAATAAGGCTCCGGTAGCATATATAGTGGAAGCGAAACTTGGTGGCAGAAGCGGCGAAGGAGGTGAAGGCAAACGTGGAAGGGAATAACAAAGAGGAGGAACGGAGAAAGGGGAAAGGAGAACACATTGTCGACAATGCTGCCAAACTATTTTCTGCAATCTAAGAGCGTGATAAAATGTCGGGTGCGCGATACACGGACTTTTTAATGCAAACATTTATGCATACAAAATGTGATAATCTTCTTATCCCAATGAAGAAACTCATCTAAGCCATTCAAGTCACAAACAGAGCATTTTATAGTAAATGTGAATTACTCATAGAGTATTTTGTAGGCGACAACTACGGTTTGCAATCTTCTAAATCCTGGAAGTCTACCGCGGAGGCTACCTTACTCTCTTGTGCGACGCTATTATGAAGGTAATGGACCCTTACAATTACATTGGTCTTGTATGCAACTGCCATCATGTTTCGCTTCAACTATGCTGGGAGTTATCGATGAAGGAGTTGAACCACCCACAGAAGGAAATTTTTGACCTACAATACAATACAAATAACAAATGTACAATGGAAAATGTTCTGAGATTTTGATATGTTTGAACCACTCGGATGGATATCTTACGCGTGTTATATGCCGTTTGTTGTGTCTCTAAACAGGATATGCAACTCCATCAACAATATTCCAGCAAAAAAACGCGATCGGGAGGGCTGCCTGAGATTATTAGGAGTGGTTCAAATACACCACAATCTCAAACCCTTCGTGATTGCACCACGTGACTCCTTAGTTACGTGATCGAAATAATTTCGAGCGTTTCAAACACAACCCCAGTTTATTCGCAAGCGGTATTGAGTTTCACCGTGAGACCGATACATTTCCTATTGTCACAGTTAACACCATCCTTGCTTCCGCAGGGGATTGGGATCGCGTGGTGAATGGACAGCTTGTTCACCATTCCCAAGACGATTTTATTTCAACTACCTGCCATGTTCCCGTGGGAATCGTACTTGGCCTATTTATTACATAATAAATGAGTAACATTTCTGGTAGCGGTGTAGGTTATGACTATAGTCTCCAATGAGCGTTAGTATTATTCTCATGATCATGACCCTTGTGGGAACGTCTATTCATTTAGTTAGTTACGGCAAGAGTTACGGTTATACGTAACATTCATCCGCATAACTGTGTCTCCAGCCGAAAACTCCGTAACCAGGCATTTAAGACGGGCTATAAATTAATTTAAAACACTTGTTACTCTCCACTAGCGAAATGTAATTTTTCTAGTAGTGCAGTTAGAACCCTAGAACCCTGGGAAATATTTGTGTCACTAGTATAGCCATGAAATCCTACTTGTCACTCGCACAATAATGTTCTCTAGCTCTCCTATTCCGCTCGATCTGCTTTTTACAGGTTATCTAAACTTTCAAAATTTCAGGAATTACTGAACACACGAAAGGAGGACATGAAAAACGCTAGGAAGCTAGCACATGCTGATACCTATAAAAATTAAATAAGTACTGACATATCATTGGAGTCCAATTATTTATCATAAATTTTACTTTAGAACAAAGATATTATTAAAGCATGCGAATCAGTTGTAATAAGTATGATCGGCGTTACAGAAACTAATGAAATACACCATCACGGTAAATGAGATCACGCAGAAAGAGTTACATATTGTTAATTAGAACCACCAGGCGCTGAAGTAAGGCTTCTAATTGCTAAAAAAACTAGTAAATAATCATAAATATTTTATACTACATTATTATGTTATAAATATTACATTGCCACAAGTTTGGCCAATGCCATCTACGCATAAATTGACAAAATACACTAAAATATATTTATTTTAGAGAAACAGTCCGGTTTCAGTGTCCACATTTAAGAATATGATCACCATGTTAGTGTCCTCTTCATGTTTTTGGAAGGAAGATATTATTTTGAAATCATCAGTGGAGCATGCAGATAATGTAATGCTATAGGATGATTGTGAGGCAATTAACCGTCAAATATTTTACTTACTGCAGACAATAGTAAACAATGTCTACAGTTTAAGTATAAGAAGTTATTTTGTTTATATTTTAATATGATGAATAAGTAACTGCGAATTCTTGGTATGACTAGACAACGTGGATTTCTTTGTTAACATTAACCACAAATAAGATATCCTGATTGTTTCATAACATAGATGTTGTAGTCATATGCTATTAGTCGACTCTAATAGGATGGAAAGTATTTCCGTATGGCTTGGGTGACAATTAACCAGTTTAACTCCTTCCGATATCTCCGCGATAAGAATTTTCCATTCTTTACACTCTTTAAATATTTCATCGTATTATGTTAGTTTTTGAACACCAGATTTCGGGCACATTTCCAGATAGCGTTTAATCAATAATGTAATAGGAAGACATCATTCCTGTCGAAAAATCAAATTCATCAAACGTTTGCATATTCAGGTACATGATAATTTATATTACAATTTTGAGATCAAAGATACAAAGTTCATCGAGGAAGGTTGAAATACAGGCATTTCCTACGTTACACACAAGTGAGGCGTACTCCTACTCTTTAGTGATAATGCTTTATTTGTAGTTTTGAGATTAAATATTTCAAGAAGTGATGCAAATCAGTTCTGGAGCTGAAAACATACTGCCCATAAAAATTTGAATGAGCTTTAAAAAAATGAGTTGTTTTTCTCTACGCGTCAATGACAATGAGACGACAAGGTGGATGGTCTAAAATGTGATTCAAATAGTAAAGCTATCATGAAAAATTACGAAAAATAATCAGTTATTTGCAAAACAGTATCATTAATAATTTTTAATAAGATGAGTTGAGTAAGCATCAAATCGTGATGGAATCCATCAACAAAATTGAAAATTTTAAAGAGATTCACCCAAAAATCTAGGTATTATTTTGTAAAGAAATAAATTGCATGGATTAATGAGAAAATACATTTTCATTCTGAACTCTGACCCACATATTTTTAAGAAAGAGTCATTTCAACATTCCTTGGTCCACCAGCCACAATAAAACCGAGAGATTCAGTAAGTATAAAAGGCGTGGATTACGTTTACAAACTTGAATATACTATCTTCTTTCAAAGAGGTCAAATTTCTACTCAAAGTGCACGATGCACGATGTAACTACAGTTAAAAAATGGGAACACTTCAGTTTTGCAGCAAAAATACGATGGCACTTGAGCTTAGCTATTATTTCAAAGAAATAAATTTCATGCAATACTCAGAAGGCAGATTTTCATTCCGAAATCTGACCGACATATTCCTGAGAACCAGTCCCCTCAACGCTCCTTGGTACACAAACCACACTAACGTGGGAGTCTCCAGTGCGTTGACCACCTGCCTTTTCCTCCCTCCTCGTATTATTATTTTTTTATGAATCCCAGCGAGGTAGAGAGAGTGAGTGTTACATGCAAATACTTGAGCGATCCGGGGGAGGCAATTAATTTCCCCGGCATCAAAAATAAAAGAGGGAGTGAGAGAAAAAATGTTTTTAAAAGTGAAACAACGAGAGAGGAGCGAGTATCCGGACTTGGAGACGCGGAGTTTGGTGGCGCGCTTCAGGCGGAGTTGAGGTGGAGACGGGAAGGCCATAGTCAACTTACCTCGTTCGCGATTCTACTCACTGCATCCCCGGGTTCGCCCTCCTCCTCCCCCGCCCACTCCGCGAAACCATGGTTCGTGTGCAGTGTGGCAGCAGGGCTCGGCACGCGCGGACGTGTGCTTATGAAAAGGCGAAAAGAGAAAGTATTTGAAATGAGCAGAGTTAATGAGAGGAGTTGGGAAGGAGGCTGTAAAGGTGGCCGGAGAGAACGTGTGAGAGAAAAGAAAACAAGAGAGAAGGAAAGAGAGAAACAGTAACAAAAATAAAGATAAGGATGCGATAGATAGACAGACGCGTTTATTCGTTTCAAAAATTAAAGACATGCAGGGCTTCCTCCTTATTCAATCCACCTCCATGCGTGCAAATAAAGGTAAAATCACAGCAATCTCTTCCAGAGTGGGGAAATAAAAACTTTTACAATTATGTTTTTAGCCCTAGGGTACCTACTCTTAGTTCCATGATAAGATCCTACTTTTCAGTGATGGAGTAAGCATAAAAGATATATATGTAGTGGGATGGGACGAAAGAACTCGATAGTAACAGAAATTAGAGAATAATTTTCGAATAGACATGCGCAGTTATTAGTGCCAAATTGATACCATCAATGATTTTTCACAATTCAATCCTCCCCGATAAATGCATATACGCATGATAGGACAGAGAGTAAATTTTTACTCTTAACTTAATTAAGATGTAAGTTCTGTATATTGGATATGTTTCAAAAACTATATGTATTTGTCGTATATTATGTGGGTCATTGAAATATTCAGCGATTTTTTTAAATTAAACAAATACGTGAAAAAATGTGCGTTTTTGGAGTTTTTGGGAAAAAATAATTGCTCTTGGAAAGGAAATGGCAGTTTCAAAGAATGAAAGCGGTTGATATAAATAAAATCTATATTATTAGATACTGCGGACAAATCTAATTTTCAATTTTTAATAGCAAAAATACCTCATTTCAACATTGTTAATAAAGTATAATTGATATATATTAAATGTCTCACAATTAAGTGATACGCTATAGTGAAAGATAAGTGTGTAAAATATGAGCACAAAATAATTTTTAGTTTCTGCACAATTGTAATCGTTTATTCCATAAGGGTCATTTTGCATTAAAAATATGTGGTAGATGTGGTTTGAGCAGTCGTACGGAATTCCAGCAGTGGGTTTTTGAGCTTTGACTAGGAACTACTTGTAGCGGGATAAAAAGATACATTTGTACTAAATCATTTGTTTAAAATCTCTAACAAAGTAAACGAATGATTTTTCATTAATAAAAAGCTGAAAAATCACGTTTTTTATTCTATCGGAACGACAGTAAGTGAATGTGCTAGATGGCATTTTCGGGCGAATTTTAATAAAAATAATTCTTTACGATTAATATGAGACAAGATAGAGTTTTTTCAAATCAAATTGTGAGTTTTTTATTAACATGAAGAACTGATTTTTATAGTGATCGGTAATGAAATGTTCACACTATTTGGCAAAAAAATATCATTTCGACATTTCAAATTTCGACATGTGGGGCACCACTGATGGAAATGAACAATGTGGTAGTATGTGTGTAACAATGTGGTACTACCTACCACTATTTTATCCAGATAAATGAATCGTTCGTCGCAATTTAGACTATTCCTATGCAAATTTATTGTGCGTGATATTAGGTAACGTAATGGATAAATATAAAATTACACCTCTGAAAAGAATTTTATACCGTTGTTCATTTAAGCCGGAATCTCATAAACTTGTTCACATACTAATGCCCTAACGCATGTTAAATTTCACGTTTTACTCATTGAATTTAGAACTCTATAGTGCCAATAAAAAATACCACTCAACTGCGCAAAGATTCCTCTTTCTCACGCCCAATTACAGTCTATGACAAACACTGAGTGATGCACTTATACACTACGTTAACATAAAGTTTACATCCCTCCTTTTCCTCTACCAATTATTTTTCCTATTCTCTCCATTTTTCAAGGCACGTTCCGAACAGACCATGCCACACGCCCATGCGGCGGATCGCAGGGTAATGTGCAGGTAGAGATGTAGAGTCATTTATGGGTGTGATCATACCATCTGTCGAAATTGGCTAATCTGTGAAAAAATAGGAAGGAGGGAGTGGAAAAGGGAGAGGTTGCTCATACAGACCTCAAGAAGTGGAAATGAATGGCCATCCTCTTCTCTTTTCGTGCAGCTTTGTGCACTTCAGTATTTACTTAATTCTTTGCATCACGAAGGACATTCTTTTGAATTAATTGATATTTGTAGTTCAAATGTTTCCTCAAATTCCCGGTCTGAGAGTCTAACTCCACGGCTAAGATAACTCCTTTTTGAATCATAGAAATCTCTTAAATGAATCGATGTACTAGTACAAATATGCACCACAACATATACTTCAACATGCACCGCATGAAGAAGAAATGAATGATCAAAACTTTTAGGATGATGCCGTTTTTTCTCAGGATGAACTCATTAGAAGAGATTCCTAATGGCGAGCCACCTATAGGAAGGAAAGGGTGATATTATCCCAGAAATTGGAATGCTAGGACCAGGGTTTTATAAAAACCTACCAATCATCTGGTAAAACCCCAAAAAAAATTGAACTCGTTAGTTACTACCATTTGGTGAGGCAAGGCGTACTTTAAAGAGGAATCAATTAATTGTGTTAATTAGCGAAATTTCAAGACAAATTCATTTCAAATATAGCTGAAAGCGTATCATTTATGAATAGGCTAACCTTATGTCCTGGCGTGCCACAGGGTTGGCAAATATGTACCAGTTAGGGCCGTTTCCAATACATGGAGAAGCGTGCAGCAACAAATGTACGGCGAGTAATGTGTAAATCTAGAACATGGTATCAAATGGTGCAACGCATATTCCAAGGCTATCAACTGAATATTGAGCGTTTGTCAGATCGCTTAAAAAAACCCTTGTGATAGAAGCCGAACCAAGCCACCTTATTCTTCAAATTTACCCGGGAGATGAGGATGAATTACGCGGCAAGGACTAAGAGGGGTCCAGCCACCCCATTATTAACGATATTTGAACTTCAGTTTGAGTTTGGTACTAAAACAAGCCACCGCTGATGCAGGTAATAACTTTATTTTGCAATTGCTATCCAATAATAAAATATCTATAAGCCAATAGCTAATTTTATAAACGACGTTCCGATTCTGTTCCGGTTTCAGACTCTTCAAGACTAGATATCTCCCGGTTCAAGGATATCTGAATATGGTAACCTTAAATTTATGATTTATTCAATGTAAACATAGTTTTAGTGATGAAAAAAGAATGTATCAGTGAGTCAACGACATCACGATTTATGACATTATATTCACATCATAGTTTTAGGTTTTAAAGGGAGAGAGCGGAAATAGCTGGAGGGGAGGGGCCGCTGAATAAAGTGAAAGCTAACGGGTAGGAAAGAGGTTGGTGATATTAAGAGGGGCGGATTGAGGAGGGGGAAATAAAAAGACTTGGAGGAGAATCGGATGACGAGGGAATTGGGGAGTACGAGAGGAAAATGGGTGAGGAGATAAGGGGGAGAGAGAAGGAGCAAATGAGAGGGAGAAAGAGAGGGTTGAAGAGGTGACGAGAGAGGGCGAGGGAGGGATTGGGGGGGAGGAAGTTAGCAGAGGAGAGCGAGAAGAGGGCATTTGAGAAGGAGGAATGCTTTGAACAAAGAACTCGGGTTGCAAAAGGGGATTTTGCGCGAGGAACGAGATCAAGGGGAAGTAGGTATTCTCTCCTTTGAAGGAGAAAATTAAATATCCCAGCACGCCATTACAAATAACACGGCAGCGGGGGGCAAAGACACGGTGGCAATGGAGACATAATTTGTCTCTTGAGAGGAATTACAAATTGCCACGACTGCTACCTGCGGACCATCAAGTACTACTGGACTTTAACAAGCAAACCTCTTCGGCGAAAATCCATAATATGACAAGTTCTTTCTGGTAAGATTAAAATGAGAACATGATTATTCTAGAGAGGTCATCATAGAGCGGTCGTTTTAAGACCGATCATTCCCCAAAAGCCGATATCTTGTATTAGCAATCGTTTACAACCGTACCTTAAATCTCCCATTTGAATCAGCGTGTAAGGGTGATCGAAGCAATAGGAATATGCAAGGGAAGCGGGATATGGAGGAAATTACTAAAGTAGAGTCAGATTTTCTGGTTTATCAGGGCTTGAGTGTTGGCTGCTCATCACAAGAGTCAGGATTAGTAATCCTTCATTGGCGGATATTCTTCAGTTAAACTCCAGTGCCTGATTTGTTGCTTTTTGGAGGGCACTTCAAAAACATTATTCCGCCCTTCGGATGAGATGCTAAACTGTGGTCGCCTTGGTGTCCTTCGTTAAAAGACAAGGTGATATCGATGCCGAGTTTCACTCCACCCTTACTCCATTTCTTGATTAATCCTTCTCTTACGAACCATCCCTTTTCTCCTTAGGCCCAGTTTCACCAACACGGATAAAATAGTTAACTCGGATAATTTTTAGAAAAACCGAGTTAATACAATGTTCCTGTTTCACCAGTAGCATTATCACGGTTTTGGAGAATTATCTCATTTAAAAATTTTACTGGCGATATTCCTCGGTTAGAAGCTTATTATCCAAAATAACCCGAACGTAGAGACAATATGGCGCACAGGCGGCTTCATCACCTCTTGGAAGAAACGAGTGACAGTGATGCAGAATCTGAACGGGATAATCGAAGAAGACGCCCAAGATGGATAAAGGACTGTGCAGATTATTTTGCGATCCGTAATGATGTGGAATTCGTCTCGCATTTCAGGCTAACAAAGGCATCTGCTTTGTCCATTATCGTTCTAATCGAACGTGACTTGGAATTTTACTGTTTACTCACAAGGGGACTGGAATTAGCAAAACTGACGGTGATAGCTTAGTGGTTAAGGCGCTCGGCTGGAAGAGGCAAGTCTTTGATATCGATCCCCGCTGTCGTCAAATTTTTTAACATCTTTTTCAAGGTTAACATTGTTTTAATTTTTATGTATTGTGTTTTATTAGCAATTAAGATACTTTGTGACTTCCACAGTTTATTTAATACAGAACGACTGGTTTCGGCTGTCAAGCCGTCTTCAGGCACATTGATAAAATATGGAAAAGACAGGTTTCTATATACTATGGGTAGTTGCTATGGGAGGGGGTGGGGGTTGGGGGTGAGGTTGGTTGAGCGGGGAGGGGAAAGGGGTGAGGGAACAAAGTATGTGTTGTAACTGAGAGAGAGGGAGGGGGGTTAATCACTCGGGTTGTGGGGGTGGGACTTTTGGGAGGGTGATGAGTAATAGGAGGATGGGTTAGGAAAGGTTACGTCATTGAGAAGGTGGTTTCCTTGTAAGGTGATCTCCCGAATTTCTAGGGTTCTCCATACATCCTCCTTCCTTTCCCGGTAAAATGCAGGATTTCGGGTTCAAAGCTGCTTCGGTGCCCCATCTCCAAAAGTATATCCACCCCCAACCCCCACCCCCTCCCATAGCAACTTCCCATAGTATATATAAACCTGTCTTTTCCATATTTTATCAATGTACCTGAAGATTGCTTGTTAGCCGAAACCGGTCGTTCTGTATAAAATAAACTGTGGAAGTCACAAAGTATATTCATTGCTAATATGGAGCCCTTCCACCACGTCATAGCTTCCAATTTCGATTTAATGTATTGTGTTCTTATCATCGTTACTTCAATAAAAATATTCGTAGGCAATTTTTTTAAATTATTAATGAGTTTTTGACAGGGTAGGGATTGGAGCCAGGGCTGAAGAACCCTTTTCAAACGCGGTTCCATATTTATTTTTTATATTAAAATATATATATTAGGATATTGCAATGGTAAATTATCATTTATAGAGGGGGGGGCAGAATAATGTCATTTTAATACGTAATTGTGGGTGAAATCCACCCTAAAGACTGCTTATGCTTTCATTGGTAATTTAGAATGGATCAGCTAGGGATTGGGGACAGAAGATAAAGTGTGGATAGCAACTCGGCGTCGGCATTAGCCTACGCTTAACGAATTGCGCCAAGAGGACCACAGTTTAACATCCCATCTGACGGACGGTCTGCACCATTGGTGTAATCCACATTACAACCAAGGATCAGATTAAATTTTGGAATGCTCTGAACCCGAAAGTACCCGAGAATAGGATGTGGAGGAACAGTACACTACCTAACCACTCCGAACGCGTTCTCCATTATTTCGTGTAGCCGGCAATCATTCTGCTTTGCCTGCTTCTACGATTTTTAATTCATGCTTTTTTACGATTTTTAAATGATTTTTTCTAAAAAAAGGTTACATAAGGTGCGTCGTCTCGCTTCAGCATATACTGAATCATTAATCATGAACTACCGAATCATAAAATTATAGCTCGATTGGCCACTCGACGGTCGTGTACCCCCCTTGTCAGACAGGTAAGGCATGCTCATGTTATCATCAGTGCATTACATGTTATTTGAAAAATGTAACATTGATGGTAAAGCATTATAATAATCATATTATTTTGGCCATTTACAAGTGTAGGCTCTAAAATAATATAATGTTTATATTGGTTGCCATGAAGCTCAAGTAGAAGGAAGATTGTTTTTTTTCCCCGGAAAAAGTCTAGTGCAGGTCTGGTGTGTTTTTATTTCAAACATCTGAGTATGATCCGAGCATTTGTTGCACTTGTTGTGCCATCATTTGTGATTTAAGCTCCATCATAGAGTAGAAACTTACGTAATCAAGGGTCGCTCCAGTGAGTATTGGTAAATCCGTAATATTGCCAGAGATATTGAAAGAATTATTATTATCTGCCTGTTTCGAAACGATAATAATGAAATATTTGATAAGAATTTCCTGGGGATATTACAGTGAGGTGTAATTGGGTAAATGCAAGCTAGACTGTAGCATATACACCATCTATTCTTCACCTCAAGCAATCATTTGATTTCCCATGAAATTGCAAAAACTACCGTTGTGATTAAAGCAACCATACGCGATGAATGCCGGAAATTATAAAAAACTTACAAAATCTAACGTTTAATTGTATAGTAATCTACAGATAAGAGAATACCCTTCCCTTTAAACCACGCTCTTGCCAGTAACTATGTGGATGGATACTATCTTTTATTTTCCTAACGAGAGAAGTATGGAAAATTTACAATCCAAATGGTTTCTTTCAATAATCTCGGTTTTCGAAAACTCGGATAATAATGACGTTGGTGAAACACGTTCAGCAGATTACTGGGATAATTATTTTATACGAGTTTTCGTAAACTCCGGTAACAGGGAGTATTATCTTTGTTGGTGAAACTGGGCCTAAGAGGTGGAAATTACCTCAGTTCCAGGTCGCGAACCCATGTAACGAATCAACGACAAAATTGGTTGCAGTTGTATGATGCGACTGAGAAATGAGGTAACATGTGCAACGGATTGAAAAATGGGTTAATTAATTCAGGAAGGATAATTTGGTGAATGGACAATGGAAATAAACGTGTCGTAAAATTTGCATTCTCTTGATATATTGCGTTAAAAGGTCCACAGTTAGCCGCGTATCTGATGGAAGGAGTGCTTCACTGGATGTACTCCCTAAATTGCATCTAGTTAGGGATCGGGATATCACTGAAAAACCTCCTCCTCCCCGGGGATTAGAGTCATAGAACTCGTGGTGCGGTACCTTCTCTATCCGCCCCTCTGCCTTGATTCTCATTTATGAAAGGTCGTCATTTTAATACATTTCCTCCGAAACTAAGTGATTTCTTAATCTGCGTTGAGAGCATTTTCACGGGAAAAACATTGATGAAAATATAAAATCTGTGGGACCACGATTACTAGAGAATGGCAGGTGAGGAATAACGAAGTCGCACTGATCAAATAATCTGATAGTATCACGGGGCACACGAAATTGGTACTGTGGAACATGGCTTATTCGAGGTATCATATGACAGTGTTTAGGCAACGGAACGGTAGCATCCAGTGATGAAATTCTACAACTATGGGTTGTCTATATGTCTCCCAGTTGGTAAGAAAAACATTAGCTCATATGTTATAAAAAATTTACTGCTTGGGATACCCTGAGAGTTAAAATCCTACAGAAGTATTGCTATTTCATGCAGAAGCAGAAATATTGTTTTTTGATCTTATAAGCTGAGAAAAGATGAGATTAGTTAAAATTTCTCATTCTGAAGAACTCATAATTGTTTCCAAATCTTTTCTTAATACCAATATTATACTTGCTGATACGAAAATAGATTAGTGTTAGTGTAGTAATTGACAGCGGGGGCCTCAAACCACCACCATGAATAATATTGATAACTACTTGCCTGTTTTCCATTCCTAAATTAGGGAACTTTTCAATCAATCAATTTATCAGTATATAAAGTAATTAAATTAAATTATACACTATATGTTCCCCAACAATCACTGTCCTTCCATGCCTATTCAAGAAGGCCAGTTCATGAAAAGAGATCGGTGTTTAAGAGACGACTTGCCTATAACGGTCCACTGTATTCAAAACACCTCAAATACTAAAGATATTGATTAAGAGCTATTATTAATGGAAATATTTTAGCTAAGATTTTTAGATAAGATTTTTAGCTCCGGAATGAGTATTGGATGTACTATCGCATTATTTGCGTTGGCTTAAGTAGTCATCAGTAGTCATTCCTAACCTATCCTTTACAAACTGATTTATGTCCTAGTAGATCTTGTAGATGTATTTTATAGTCAGTTTCAGCTAGCCTATGCATTTGTCCCTCGGTATTCCTCTCAGGACGTTCCCTTCTATTTCCCCTTCCATTACGTTCCCTACAAATTTGTTGTCTTAAAGTATAACCAAAACAGCTGGACCTCGCCTTCTTGATTCTGCTCCATATGGTTTTATTCTCTTCATCCTTCTGCACACTTCCTTTTTCCTTTCTGATCCTATGCGTCCATTTGATCTTATGCATCCACCTTCAGCACCAAGTTGCGAATGCTACAATTCTCTCCTATCTCTCCAATGGTCTATGTCCTGAGGCATATATAGCAACACTCCACGCGAATATTTAAAGGTACATCTTTCTGACTGTAAATCCTATTTCCTAATAAAACAAGAGTTTTTTTTTCCATGAATACTTTCTTGGCATGAGCAATTCTTCGCTTAGTACCCATTTAATTCCTTCCATCCCATTCCATGAACGGATGAAGCAACTCTCCTTGTAGCGCAAAGTCTCTCTTCCTCATGCAGGGATTTTCGTTTTCTCTCCGTTTATCTTCATGTTGTATCCTTCTAGTAATCAATCAATTGAGCTCCAAGATACTTGCGGGTCTTCTGGCTACTTTTCGATGACTTCAATTTCAAAAGAGAAAAGATAAATTTTGATTTCTTTTTCACTCACTTTAGTCACTCACTCATCTTTGATTCCCATTTCTTGGGCTTCTTTCTTTCTTCAATTTTCATGTTGAAATGTGTGATTGAATGGTTGCATCCACGTCAAACTCTTATTTCAGCTTCCAAGTTTTCTTCCGTCCTTCATTTTCGTCGATGTGACTTGGTTCCTTAAGAGTTGATTTATTCTTCATTCATAGCAACCAATTCCTATTCTCTCAAGCAATTTGGACATATTACTACATTCCACATTGCCGAAGTCAAACTTCGAGACAAAGAGTGGCTTTTTAAACTTTAAGCTTTCAAATAAAGGTATCCAGATAGCAGCTTAACCTGAATTTTATTCTACACCATTATTTCTCCCACATCAGGGTACCTATAAACGTACACCCGTAGTCAATTTCTTTCCAGGCTTTAACTGCACCTCAAGCTCTTCATATCTTCCAAGATTTTTATGTATTCATGAAGTTCTCATTATAGCTCTTTCCCATCCGCATCTGCCCAGAATAACCCCTCTAGTACCCTCTAAAATACTGCATCTTAGTTAGCCTCTGCCGAATATCCGACCACTAGTTTCTTCATTCCTTACATAGTCAACACTTCCTCGGGTTTTCCCTCGTATCTTACATAGCTCATTTTATCCTTCCCCACACTCAACTCTTCCTTTGAACACGCACACATTTTATACTTATACTTTTTGGCAATCAATCCCCAGCCAAAATAATTTATATACCGGCAGAATTTTAAATGGATTATACTTTGTCCATTTCAAATAAAACAATATTGGTAAATTTCCACACAGTATATTATAAAACACAGTTAAACACAGACCACCGACCAACGTTTCGGCACGTAATGCCATTATCAAGGTACAACTTTATCAGAAACTCCGCCATATATACCCCGGGATGGAGGCGAGGGGGTAGGGGGGGTATTAAGTCACATAGGGGGAACACAGGAGGAAAAGGGGGGGGGGGGGTAGAACACAGAAAAGCCGTTGGTGGTGAAGGTCAGAAGGCGTGATCATAATATTTTCCGACGGGAGGGAGAACAAGGTTCAACAGAGGCGATCGATCAATAAAAACAACATCATTACATAACTTAGCCGGGATATGAGTGATTTCATATTGCTCTATTGCATGATGTTGTTTTTCCCCCCCACCCTCTCGCCACCATCCCGGGGTATATATGGCGAAGTTTCTGAGAAAGTTGTACATTGATAATGGCATTACATGCCGAAACCTTGGTCGGTGGTGTATTTAAACTGTGCTTTTATAACATACTGTGTGGAAATTTACCAATATTGTTTTATTTGAAATGGACATAAAGTTTTTCCACAAATGTAAACCTGATACTCTTTTATACGGATAATACTTCAACTCCTCCCTTTATATTAGCCTTCCTACTCCTAGAGAATCTCTTTTAATTTGTTTCAGATTGATTTTCAATAAATGACTTTAACTCCACACCTCTAACACGGATCACTGATCAGTGTTTCCCGTCTGACTGGCTAAATAGTGCATACTTTCCAGAGAATCTGACTTCATCAGACTCCAATTACTACCGCTATCCATTCCTACCACTACCTCCTACTAATTCTCCCTCAGTGACAGGCCTCCTCACCCAGGTCAGGACCTGTATTTCTGAAGCCGTCTTAATGATGTAAAGACTCCGCGCCGGCTAAATTCATCTGGTTCCTTCCACATGAATCAATTCGGATTGTAAATCCAGCCACGATGGTCACAAAAATGCTCAATTCCTTCCTACATTCCGATGCTGAAGTTGGATGGTTTAAAGGCATAATATAGCTAATACCATTCCTTCAAAGGTACTTCTGGCAAGTAAGCAATATAACAGCCGTAGTAAAAGGTCACCAGATAAAAAATTCCTGGCTAACTGAAAAGAGAAAAAATGGGGAAATTAAGCGTAGTCAGGCAATACGCTGCAAGGCCAACGGGCGTATACAAATCGAATATCGCACAGGAATCAAGAAAAAAACATCATGTGTCTAGGAAATAACAGTTCTGTAGAGTTTAGGAACTAATGAATCCGTTTCCAAATTATATGCAAATCACAAAAAATTGCGCGTGTATTTCAGTTTAACTTTTTTAGGCGTTGATGGTCAATTTACGTCGTTCTAGGATTGTGGGGCTTAAGACAAGTAATTTCTGAAAAAACAATACAGGACTGACTGCATTTGTAGTGCCATTCTATGGAATTTCAGAGGCTTCGGAAAAAAATCACCGAGAGCAGCATCGCTAAACACTAAACGGCGGTATTTTTCATTCAATCTGATTGACGTAGTCGCCAGCCGACAACCTTAAACCATAGTAATAAAATTAAATACTTAGTTTTAACCCGGATGCTCGGAACGACGAACTTTTCGTCGATTCTGATAAAAATTCTCGTTCAAATTCAATAGCCCGATCACTTCCTCCACATCTACCCCTATCCCCTTCGCCGTTTTTCATATTTACGAGGTTTCCGTGCAATTAAGCTTGCGGCACCGTGCCTTCACTTCCTCCACCTACCCCCACACTCCATCCCCGAATATACTACTCCTTCTCCCTCCCTCCAACCCTCTCACACCCCTTTACCCCTTGTCCAATGAAATCCAACATCCGCCCACTCTCGACGCCTGACGTATAGCGCAAATTCCTCTACCCAATTCTCGGAGCTTCCACTGTGTCTGTCCGTTGTGTCAGACCGCTGCTCTCCGTCCGTCAGATCCGCTGATATGCTCTCCGGATAATCACATGTCGATGTTCATGCTTCTGACAACGTTTTCAAAGGAAAAGCGTATGTGATAGCAGCATTTTGGATATGTTAAAAAAATTAGACATATTATGAAACGTTGGAAAACAATGAAAATAATCCTCAATGTTTGCCAAAACACGTTCATTTAAGTTTGTTAACGTCATGCATACTTTTTTCTGACTTATATTCACTTAACTTATTTTTTCAGGACAAAACCTCTAATGATCGTTATAAGTGACATGAAATAACCGAGGATAAAAGAAGAGAAATGGAGTTAGTATTAAATTTATGACTTAAAACGGAGTACCGAATCAGACAAGTAGTGTAGGCAAGTATTAGAAAAAATAATGGTTCATTATATTTATTATTATAAGAAAAGTATACGAAATATGAATTTTGTGGACTCTTGTTATAATAAATTTAATTGTTTCAGGCTTGACTTTGTGGAAGTGATAGATATCCATTTTTAATAAAAAACTTTGTACTTTTCCACACTTTATTTCAAAACTGCGACCGGTTTCATCATAATATGGCATCTTCTGGCTGAAGATGTCATATTATGGTGAAACCGGTCGCAGTTTTGAAATAAAATGTGGAAAAGTACAAAGTTTTTTATTAAAAATGGATATCTTGTTATAATGTTTTCTGCTCTTTATGGAAGAGTAAAAACTACGTGACGTGTCGTTATGATACAAATAGAGAAAATTGGTCGTATTTTTGGTTTAGTTTTGAGATAATAAAAATAAAAGACATACGTATGAGATATATTCATCATTTCATGAAAGCAAATATTCCTTGTCAAATAAATTTCGGCGGGTTTCTTTCACTCAATAATATGTTGTTAAAGCATATTTTGAAGTAAGGAAAAAATAATGATTGTTACAATTGTTATCCACATGACCAAAAATTGCTTTGATATATAAACCAGACTGGTAATATCCAAAAGGAGTCAAACGCGTTAAATGTGATATATTGAGAATTCGAATGATAGTACGGTACCTTTTGTCTCTATTAGTTTTTCATCGAGAATGGAATATACCTATACATTCAGAGGAAAAGACGTTTGTTTGCATTTTCAATCATACTCCTATCTAACACGATAAGTTATCCTTCTTTAAGACATTGATTGCATGATTAGATGTAATCCAGAAAATAAGCGAAACAAAATCTCGATTTCAAAGCAAAGCCTAAAATTAAAAAAAAAACAAATTTGTATAATAATGTACCTTTAAATTCATTTTTAACATTTGGTTTTCAAGATTTCGTACCTACTTCAAAAAATGTCACAACAGAAACTACTTCAATGATATTTTAATGGGAGCAAAGGCCATAAATATTGAATAACCCTTGAAAGCATCGAGATATACTGACACCGTGAAGGGAAATAGTAAAGGTCACGACTTCATGGTATTTTTATATTGCCTATAAATTGTCAATGTAATACTGATACAAACCACGCAGCAGAAAATAAATGCAGTTGGCTTTGTCCTATCAAGTTTATTAATAAGGAACGAAAGCAATTGCTAACAGTCAAAGGTTAAAGAAATTAGAAATTATATAGGGACTGCCCAACGCGTGTACCTAAAAATAAAAATGCCACTCTAGGAAAACGTAGACATTTACCAGTTGACATACCAAATTTTGATTAAACATTTTGTGCATCTTTCCGGGAGAAATTGAACGTCCGAGCAATGTTTTTCCTTTAAGTAGTATAAGTGGCTGTGAAGGGTGTCAAGGTTTGATAAATTCAAGAATCGGAACTGATCCGAAACTTTAAATGCTTTTTCCACGGAGACATAATATGGCCTAAACTTAAACTGAGGATATTTTTCAGCCGTGTCCATTGTTCATTACTTCATAAATTATGTGTAAAAAAGAAGAAAATAGTTTATAAGTCTTGAAAAAAAAGAGTTTTTTTCTTTACGTCATTAATGTTTGGAGGTTACGAGTATTTGCCGAGTTAGATCCTAAATTTCGTAGTCATTTTCAAGTTCTGAAAGGAAATTCTCGTCACGGCTGATGAAATCTTAATGATACCATCGTCAATAGCCTACGAACGCTTCTCGAACATTCTAAAAGAGGAAAAATAATGATAATTTAGTCGGACCATTAAAGCGCAAATGGAGGAAAATATTTTTTTTCCTACAAAAATTATTAATAAAAAACATTAATAAAGGTCTTATGACCGTAAATAACCGTATCGCAACAATGCCGCTTACGATATATTGAATAGAATAAATTGCGATCTATATGAAGGATTGGAAATGCCAGGACAATGCTATCCCAGACCATACGGTTGTTTTAGAGACTCCTACCATGATGATTGTTGCCGTAGTGCCAGGTGCAAATTATCCATCCAGCAAAGCTGATAATCTTCCATCCCTGGGGCTTACACGATTTGAATATTTTGGACGAAATTAGATGGGAACCGATAAAGACTTGCTGGTTTCAAGCACTTTAAAACGTTCCTCGAAAAATTCAGATCGCTCTAGTATGAGAGTACACGGGGGTAGATTTCAGTCACCACACTTCACGAAATGTTTCTCTGCTTTAATCAAAAATGTAGGTGTATAAGAAGAATTTTCTCACAAAAATAAAACTGTGTACAACATCACAGCGTGAAAAACCAATACAATTGAACACATAAGTTCAATACCATTTCCAATGCCTTCCCTCATCAATTAAAACACAACACCAAATCTGCAAAGTACGTAGGCCTAACTTTTTATGGCAAATCTATATGTTTTATGTTAATGTACACATCACTTGATTCTCGCAAATTAGGTTATGCAAGGGCTAAAAATTATGCACGTCTTAATCTAACCCTTAATCCTCATACGAAATACTTTCTTTGTTTGCAATAACTATAGGTTATATTTGATGAAATAAATCATTATGAGAAATTTAACATTTTTACGAACGCTATACAACAAACAGCTATTTTTGACACTATATGCCTATATAAATTTGAAATTACAACTGATACTAGGTCACGTACCTAATTTAATGCATACCTAATTTATTATCTATTTACATTAAATATAACGCAATGATAGTAAAGTAACGTCACATTTGGCACCCAACAGTTAAAAATTAATTTGAATTCCTAAAAGAAAAACCTTTGTTACGATTAGGCATTACTTTCTGGAATTTGGAGAAACTCTCATTGCAGTAATTAAGAAATGTATGTTGTACAGAAAAGCACAGCACTATGGTATGCCTAGTTTCATCCATAATTATTATATGAAGCTCATTACTTCGATGGAGGCAGATGGTAAATTTTACTATGAAAGATGAGAACGAATCGATTTAAGTAATAACTTTAACAAGGGATAGTAATATATCTAGATATATAGCAGTACAACATTGACGCCTGTGCCAAAAAAAACCGTTGAAGAACACGAGACGGACGAAATCAGCAGTTGGAGTCAGAAGGAAGACACACGTTTTTTAGAATCCAAACAGAAACGTAATGACTGGAATATGGGCGGAAAACGTAATTTTAGGATAAGAATGAGAGTTTAATATCGTCAAAATATTTCTAATTCCCTTACGGAAAAATAAAGCGAAAGACAAATTTCGAATCCAACATATTTTCAAAACTTAATTGCACAGTGAATAGCCAATAAAAGTTATTGTTGAGTATAGAATTATTATCGCATAGCTAATTGCTTACTATTAATAACTAACTCTTAACTCATGTCTGCGCCATCGAAAATAAAATCGCAACTTAAGCGAGAGTCTATAGATTTAACTGAGTATTTGTATTTCACTGAAATTCACGTAATGGAAAAGATATTTGATTTTTTAAAGTATATCCACTTTTTTATCAATTTTCAAATCAATTTGATAACACATTTAAATAGAAAAATTGGCGAAATGGAAAATTTTAATGTCATTTCCCCACCAATGGTAATAAGAACAATCGAATTATCTCAATAAAAGGCTATTTTTAAATAAACTTGTTTTAGCGTAACCAGCCTATTCATTTGATGCAAAAACTACCAAATGTTACGATCTTACAGTATATTCTTAATACAATCAAAATTCGAGGCTTTTAGCTGAAATATACGTATGCGTGTTCATTTCAATTAATTTTAGCCATTTCTTTATGTATTTGATTAAATGGTGCTTGTCAAGTTTCAAAAGACAAAATATGCTATCTCCTACGGCAAAAAAAGATTAAGAATAATAAATTACGTATTACAGTAAAGACATTTTCAAAATGATTTGGTTGAATATTTTTTGTTTTGAATATTTCATGGTAAAGTCCATTGGTACTTTTTAAACATATATTTGCAAACTCTTTAATAAATCGTGGGCATTTATTTGTGTGAAAATGTATCTTACTAGTAGTCTGAGAGTAAAAAGAATTTAAAAAATTCGGAACGAAATTCGAAATATTGCATAATAAATCGATTTATTTCCTTTGGAAATTTTGAGCTAAAAAAAATAGTTCATAAAGTATGGTTTGACAAAGCAGAAGAGACGTTTCGTGGTATCTACAACCAGTAAAAAAGGAGCGTAAAAGGCAACGACACATCCAAATATATCACATGTAGTACATCCAAAGACAAGGTACTGAGTTGGTACGCAGTTAATTAATATACCACAAAGAAAATTGACATCCTTCCCGTATTATTTTACTAGGAAAGAGTAGATATATTATGTAAAGGTATCACGCCCGGTAAAAGTTTCGGCCGCCCTCATTCCATTCTTTCGTTTGAAATGTTGCCATCGATTACCCAGATGAAAATTGCGTCATTGCACGAGTGCGCATGCGTCCGGTGTGTCTGGTGGTTTCCATAGCAACGGGAGCAGTAACAGGCATTGTCGCTGGAGGCTACCGCACGAGTTATTGAATTTCTTCAACAGAGGGCAGGAGTGGCTCAAAAATAATTTAGGTTCCATTCAGTGTACTTATTCCATCGAAGAGTGTATGCTGGACTCAACACAAATTATGAGGTATATCAGCAAATATCTTTCTCTTGAAAATCTTCACCTGGTCATTTAAATATATTATTTTCTTTCGTTAATTTACGGAAAAGGATTTAGCTCCAAAAATTAAATCATCATATTCACTTTTACGAAAGAAATGTGACCAAGATAATTACTCTTCCATTTACCTTATTTATTTGCAGTGACTGCGGAATTGAATCACTTTTGGGTGATAAAAAGCTCTAATTGGAAATCTCTTGAAAATGCAATTAGCTGGGAAGACTTCGTTTTTCCAATACCACTAAATCTTGAAGCTTCTTCCTTTCCTGATCCCATTTGTGGTGAATGGAAATGAAAATCTTGGTAAACTAACATAGCAAATATCAAGGATGGCATATTACAAATATAACATCTCGATTTTCACATACTTCACAGATCAAGAAATTGGAACTACTAGAACTTCAAATGCTTCAGAAAAAAACCTCACTGGCCTTTATGTAAATAGGAACGTTAGGACTTTTATACACAAGATAAAAACTTAAAACCTTGTACACAGCAATGAGATACGCAAAAATTGGCAATTCAAATGGCCTTGAAGAGTATCAGCTTGAATATATCTATAGCGAGAGCATAAAAAAATCTTATGCCTCAGAAATTCCTATAAATAGATGGTTAATTTGTGGTGAATGTGGTGGTGAATTCAAATGCAAAATGTTGCCAAAATATCAGCTTATGGTGTTCTCATGAGACCTCCACCGATCCTTTGACCAATGCCAAAATGGACGACTTGAGCATTGTTGTAATGCAACTATGCTCTTGCAGATTCCCTATTGTTTCGAATATCTTTCAAAAATGGGTACTTTTAGTTTACAAGAACTTCTTCTCTTTTATCGACCACAATATTATAGTAGAATATGATTTCTGGAGTATTGTTCTTTTCTTTTAAATAATCAACGCTCACATTGATATTAACAACGTTTCGTCATTTTTTATTGACACCTTCAGGGCTTTTTCCAAAAGAGCGTGAGTTATGAACAGAATTATGTGGAGAGAACCAGAGTGACATACATAATGAAAAATTCTTTTTCTTAATTCACAAATTACTAATAAGTCAACCTATTTAAAAGAAAAAGACCAACACTCCAAAAATGATATTCTACCACTTATTTTGCAAGTTCAGTTTTTTCGGCGCCATGTCCCGCTTAGGTGGACAGGAAAAATAATTTGCATTTGGCTTGACGAAATATTTTATAACATGATAATGTGATTAACAGTCTATCAGTGCTCAAAGAGAGCCTGCCATTAACGTGATGCGTGATGTGATGTTGCAACATTTTCACTACATCGATGTAATGATATTATGGGAGATTTCTACCGTAAATAGCTCCTATGTAGCATACTGCTTTTTCTGAACAGTACTGGATTCCTAGTAGCATTTATCGTCAACTCAAATTTAAAATTTTAACCGGCTATTACACATGATTTATTTCAGGGATTGACCAGGTTTAAGGACGTTCTGCGTTATTCCTGGCAACATTGCTCTGAAAAAAGGTAAATTCATGAAAAAGAAAGTCGTGCTGAGTTAATGTTGAACTTTTAAATTGACTGCGAAGCCAAAATACATTTCAAAGCACTATTTGAGTCATATGTTTAACATGGACTAAGCCAAATCTCCTTAAAGTGGGTTTCACTATGAATACGGCAGAATGAGTAGCTGATATAAAACCGCAGGCAGCGATGTCTTTCACCAAAAACGAGCTAAATGTGCAAGCCTGTCACCATTTTTAATTGGCGAATTGTCGGAAGTTTAGGTTATAGAATAAGGCAGGGGTGTAGATATTGATTATGTATGCGGGAAGATAAGATAGGTTCAGAAAAAACTATGTTATAAACTAAATTTTGATATTTGAAGACCAATAATTGACTTAATATTGCGATTGCTCGATACGAAATTCAGGTCACCATCACTATAATTTATTTTGCGAACTTCGTATTGGTAATGTAGCACTGGAATTCCAGATGAGTGAAATATTTCAAATCATTTAGATTTTATAACTAAAACTACTAGAAAAACTGAAACGTGAAGAAAAGCTAGTACGTGAACACATATACCACTTTAAATGAGCATCTCACAAATTTTACCAGAATCAGCAAAGTGAAATTGAAGGAAAAATGTTAGAGCCATGGAATAAATTTAGCAAATATCCAGCAATTTCGTAAACTCCATTACTTATTTTCAAGGTATCATGTACAAGGTTTATAAACGCACAAAAATAATCATTCAAAGAAAATACCTCAGGAGAAGTCCAATAATTTCGGAAAACGGGAAATATCTGATGTCGAAAACTAGCTGCAAAATATTGAGCAAAGCCTCTTAGGTCTAAGATACACAAAAAGTTGGTAAACAGTAGCACAAGGATTACTGTACAGTTAGTTATAAGTCAGAAACTCCTTCATTTTAAATTATGTACCGTAAAATGTATTATATCTATTGTTTATTTAAGAGTGGATAAAATGCAAACTTGGACAGTAAGGTTATAAAAAATAGCCTATTGAAGAATTTCTGCCTTAAGAATTAGTTGGCAATGGAAGTAGAATCCAGAAAATCATTTTTACTTTCACAGATTGGATTAATCTATGACCAGGTGTCGCTGAATAGTCGATGTCATCAGTTGATCTGATGAACCTGTAGAAGCACCTAATTACAGATCATTCGACGAAATCTGGTCTTAGATAAAAAACCTATAAGTTGAGCTGCAAATCGTTTTAATGGTGTCAGCAATAGAATATGAAACTATTACAAAAAATCAAGTATAAATGAATCCGAGTATGAACGAATCAATAACATAATGTGTCCGGATATAAGGAAACTCAATTAGCATTTTGGTCAAAATAGGTACAAAAACATCATTATTAATAATGTCGTTAATGACGTTGAATAAGCTAAATATTTCCCAAAAAATTGACTCTCATATTTTTTAACCATCCATAACATTACCGATTTTATCAAATGGTCTACCGCCTTTTAACCGAGCCTTTTAGCTTCAGGGGAGTGACAAGGGTTAGGCAGCGAAATCACGTTTTTCTCAGACATAGGACTTGAATTTAACGCGAAGCCGAGGCTGAAAAGCTTTACGTGGATGAGTGCCTGTCTCCGGGGACAAGGTTAGGAGAAAGATTAGGAAGAATGACTCTTTCTCAAGTGATGCCTCTCAAATATACCAACTACCTCGAAGCGCAGTCCCACAACAATCCTTGGGCTTGAGAGATGAAAATATTCTCCCGTAATAGCTTTAAATGTGGTCATTAGCAAGAGATCTCACCAGCACTCTCGTCGGAAGTAATTCTATATTTAGTAACCGCTGAAGTCTCTTGGAAAAAGTAGCCTGTCGAAATAAAACGAATGAGTTTGTAGATGACTAATTAAGTCGTTTCATCAGGAATAATAGTGTTTTTCTTAAATTCCCTTCCTAAATTTGTCACATAAATTAGTCATGGAGTATTACAACATCAATGATCTCTTCACACGCATTTTCCGATAAAGCACGATAGCATCGTGAGAAGAAGGAGATAAATGATACGCACAATTTCCGTGACATTCTTTGGGAATTTATTATTAATATAAAAATAGGACTAAAATACTTCCAAAATATTTTTTATTTAAATGAGAGACAAAAACACGATGAAGGCAGAATAAAGATCCAAGTCTTAGAAATACCCAAAACTAAGTAACATTCGGATGACTTCGTTACAGTATTTTCAGCTAGTTATGAGGCTGTTACCGTCCAAAAAAAACAATGGCTACCTTGGCCATCGTTCTGAAGGCACTGATTCTGGTTGATTATTTTTGTAAGAAGTAACCGATCGCAAGACATAAAAAAATGACGATCGGGTAAAAACAGAATATAAAACACATACATAATCACTATCCCAAAGAGTAGAAAATACTTAGCAGCAGTGGACAATATTGTGGGGATTGGATGTTTACCGTCGCAATGTTGTGAGATCCAACTTCGAATTACAGTCAAGGCGCAATTTTACGCTAACAATTTATTGTATTAATAAAATCAATAAAGTATTCAAGTTTTACAATGAAGATAATTTGTGTAGGATTATGTAAAACATTAACCTAAAATGCAATAATCAAGCAACGAAGCGAATACCAAGCACCTCATCATTAAAAATTAATAAACCTTATCATCCATGACCATATTTCTCGCCTATTGTTTCAAATAAAGTATTACTTAAACCACAAAACTCACTAATTCGTGAGTCCATCAAACTTTTCCGAAATTTAACTTTGTGTTAGATTCACTGGCACACGCCATAGTAAATTAAACGAACAAAGAGCCTGACTACTGGTCGAAAACAAAAATTAATTTACTTTCACGGAAAAACTTGCATATTTTAGCAAGTGGGACACTACTCATGGGTACTTTAGAGCAGGAAATGAATTGGAAATGAGGAGAAATTACAGTTAGCGTATTACCTAAAATAGACACTTCAAGATCGACGGTCACAGATAATCCACCCCAGCCAAGGACTCTTACAGTAATTGGGTGATTTTCTCCGTGAATGTACCCGTCAGTGCGATATTCCCAAAATTACCGTTGTACTAAAGCAGATGCTAGAAAATGGAAGTCACATCGGTTCGACAATGTGAATAATTTCTCAGATGAGTAAAAGGAAATAAGCTTGAGGACGCATTGAGAAACGTGTCTCCAACAATTGCCTGAACTAATCACCACTTCTGAATGAATCACTGAGGAATCTCTTCCGCTCACAAGTCGTGATCCTGCTTCATTTATCTCTCGCAAGTCGCTTAAATCCTCCTGGAGGAGATCAGAAGAGGAGGAACGTGTTGCAGTCGAAACGCTTTTCCCTTTAAGAATAAGTCATGGGGGAGGTAGGTATATATGGGGATCTCACGCGAATATATTTTATACTTTTGTAGGCCATCAGCGAGGAGAAAGGGAAAGTGAGTTGGGGCCATTCCTATTCCCGGAAGTAATCTATATAAATTCCTGCCAATTGAGAGATAAGATGAATGCTCGCGACGCATGATTTCGTATCCTGCGCTGCAGGAGGTGTGGTGCGGGGGGGAACGATGGTTGAGAGAAAATGTTCGAATTTATGCGACGTGGAATCGGGGATGCCTTGAGGAATGGCTCTTTCGAAGGAGATATATGTCATTTCCTCCACTCCTTACTTTCAATTTTTGCGCCGAAAAATGTAAAGTAATATCCTCCGTGACTTAATCTTCCTTTCGAGCGAAATTCACGATTTTCATCACGAGTCATTTATTAATTTTCTTTTTGAGCACGATTCCCACGAGTAAATCCGCAGTGAATTCCCAAAACAATTAAATGATAACTATGAAAGTGTTTTTTTATACATGGTTTAGCAAATACACTCTTTAATTTTAAGTGTCAATGTCATCATTTTAATTTGTCACTTTTTTCCATCCTGCTCTCTCCCTATTGGTAAAGACTATTTTTTGGATATTCGTGGATTGGGGGCTCCATGGAATGGGGAAATATTGCCCATTGCGACGGTTAATAATTGAATTGTGAATTAATCGAGCAGAAATACAAATAAATCAACCGCATAATTCAAAATGCAACAATTTCATCACATTCGCATGCATTAAACAGGCCTCGATGGAGGTAATGAAAATCATTGGCGTCATTATTTGTGCTGAATACTTCGGGACAAAAAATATTCGACTGTATCGGGGGCACATCTTCCAGTCATGAAATTTTGTTAGCTACAATTATTTGAATCAACATTCATGTGGCCCTTACACAAAATCATACATTAACCTTTGTTAATTAGCACAAAAAATAGTTTCAATCAATGTGCATGCTAAATTCAATGGATTGGCTTTGTAGCCATGGCGTTTTTAAAATGAAGCCTTAGAGCTGCAGATGGGCTGTGTAAGGCGACGTAAAGATCACATAAATAAACTTACCTAATGCTACCGTTTAAATCTACTGCCTGTCACACGAATGCTTAGAATCAAATTCTAAATAAATCGTAGAAAACGTTTGTATATTTATAATTATGGTAACCCTTGGTTAAACTGCTACCTCAGATTCTAAGGATAGCCAATACTAGCTGGCAGGATTTAGTTAACATGTAAGACGTAACCGGTACCTAAATTTGGAGCACTTGTTAGGATTGAGTTATATAGATTCTTTCTATAAACATTTGTACTACACAGCCAGCCCAAGATAGGACTTCTGAATCAGTTCAGTCCTTTTATAACGCAATTATTACTTGAATTTTCATCACCGATTGCCTCATTTCAGCCGTTGAACTAAAAAAGATCGGATCAATCATAATTTCAAATGTATTTTCAGTCTCAACCAATAAGCTCCGATTTGCATGGACACCGAATTTTGAAAAGCTAGTCTGGACAAGGACTGGCGACGTAACCATGATCTTTATTTTCAATGCTCTTCCTAGGCTTATTCTTATATATTTTTCTTTTTGAGTATTTTTCCAGCTGATTGGTTGGTTTTTGGATAGTCCTCATCCTGCATCGCAAATTCTGAAGCATTGTCTTGTTTACCCTACTAAGTAGGCCCCGCCGTTAGATCCCACTTAAATTAGTCATATCTCCTAGCTCTGCTTATTTTGTCCAGAATTCCGACGATCTTCCTTCCTCTTCCACGCTTCCCCAGTGTTCTCCCCTCTATCACTCTCTTCAATATGCCCTCTCCTCTCAAAACCTCCTCCATCCATCCATTCTGCTTTCTCCGACAACAGCTTCCTTACAACTCCAACCATATCCAATACCACCTGGCCACCCAGATCATCCACTCCATCCTTCTCCAAACTCACCTCTCAAACGCCTCAATGTGTACATCCTCGCTTTGTACACGCAACGTATGTACTTTCTCGCTTTAAGTTTGAAATGACCTAGTACCCAAACAGCGCCACACTCCATATTAGTTTTTTCACCAGAAGCGGGCATACGACCTTTATTATTGATCGATGACAAAGATTGTTTATAAATTCTATTAATATAAATTTTGAGTGTCAGCAACGTAAACAGCGTTTATGCCTTCTTGTTTAGGAATTAGCGATTGATATGGGAGGGCATGAACCCACTTAAGTCCTCCCACGAAGTGAATGACTAGTTTTGGACACAACATGGTATATAGAGTCAACTGTCGGGTCAATGGAAGGTAATCAATTACAAAAACGTTTTGCACTGACAGTATGATATGATTAAGGTTTCCTTGCTGCAAGAATTCCTGATTTTTCAAGGATTCGTTTGCCGCGAATTAATTAAACCTAAGTAGGTAACCCCACTTTAACTAAGCTGAGGGACGATGGGAAGAATCCAAAGGTAATCATATTACGGCCTCTGTGGACATGAATACATGTGAAATACAATTATTTCTGCGTAACAGGTAGAGAAAAAATAACGTCATTTTAAATAAAATAAATTAATTTTATTTAAATAATTTAATTACATGAAGTGGCTTTAAAAATAAATAACATGTGATAGTAGATTTTTATTCAACCACCAATTTACTTTTCAGCTAAAAATATTTATAGTAATTAGTAACAAATCAATTCATGAAGTTTTATAATTTCCGCGTCATTCGTTTCATTCCAAATAAGGTCAGACAGCCAAATTTGGAACTCATGTTTACTATTCTCTACTGTGACACGCCATTCAAAAGCATGATAGGGCACAAAACCTTTAAAAAAATGCAATTTTATGCTATTTTTAATATTTGACTTCACTCTCATAATTCTATTCCTTAAATGAGCTCACTCGTCACATATTCCAGCAAAAGCGAATTCCATTTAGCAATTTTTTCACAACCACTATGATGACGTAACTAATGACTTTGCCGTTGGAAAACCGTCCATTAGGTTCCGATCATTAAGAACGGCATTATAACCCATGCACACTTGTGGTCATCAATCATGGATACTTCTTAGGAGAGGAAGACGATTTGGATTGACATTTCATAGACAGAAGCTTCTGATGATCCATTTGCTCAAAATAATCTGGTGGGTAAGTCACTCTTATACTGTCGCCATGATTTTTCCAGATCGAGAAAACAGAATTGACCCAAAAACCCGTGCACTGTATAGTGAAAAACCACCCTTGCCGGATTCGACATCGCAGGATTGGCGGAGGAGCTCGTTTCGTAACTCAATTGCGTACTGTCGATAGCACGCTGTTAGCGAGAGCCCTTTCATGTATCAACTGCCATTTATAGAGTGTACGTTTATTTACTCTCATATCGACTAATTTTCGTTGCAAGATTTATCTCATGGGTCTCGTGTCCTAACGGCAAAACGAATGTGGTTAAAATTTCCAGCCAATCATGGAAATAGTAAATCATAATTTTCGTGTATCTTTTGAAAAAAGCCATGAGCTATTTTTAGCCTCTATAAATGAAGAGCAACACTACATATGAGTAAGTTGGAAGAACGCAAAAAGCAATTGTGTAGGAAATTTTATGTTTATATTTATTTTTTATCTTCGCCATACCGTCACTTTAGCCCTTTCCTCAGCAAACATTAATGATGATTCATCATCCAGCAAGCTGGGAAATTGTAAGTAATTCTACTGGGAGTTTAATTATATCATAAGCAGCCAAGGGTCTGCATTTTTAAATCTCTAATCTCAAGATATTCACTACTTCATAGATCAATAGTAATATTACTGATAACTCTGTGATTATTACAATGGCATGCTGCAGGAAATGTCTAAATACATCGATGAATGAATTAAACATAGTTGAATTAGATCTCTTGAAGTTAAAGTTCTTGAAAATGTTCCTGGCGCTGCGCAGTGGAAAATTATGGGACACGGGCTAAGGAACTTTCGGAATCCTGCGAAACGAGGGAGGAAGGTCGCTTAGCGTGCTGGGTCAGAAAAATTTCTAACTGCAGCCTAGACAAGCCCATTAAGGTGTGGAATGGCTAAACACTACCTGCTGCCCCATTTCGAGCTGAATCACAATGACACCTCAAGGTGTGGTTGCTAGTAAATTCATAGAGACGATTGATTCATCACTTGCCTAACCCTAGAGTGATCTATGCCTTTATCGCGAAATAGTTTGTCCTCACACTTTCTCGTTGCGTCCCTGACTTCCACCCTGACCTTTCCGCCCCCCTCCACTTCTTCTTATTCTCATTGCCACGAATATCTGCCCCAGGTGATTTCGGAGAGCTATTAGCTTCCTATTAGAGTAAATATGATGCTAAAGATGACACTGACGCAAAAGCCTAACTTGGTGTTGAATAAGTTTCAATGAAGAATTTTTTAACACAAGTGCGTGGGTTAAATCCTTTTGAAAAGGCAATTCACCAACTTAATACCCTTACAATGAGGTCTTTTTCAATATTTTTTATTTCATTTTCCAATATTTTCATTACTTAAACACTACAAATCATTAAATAAATTTTTGAAAATTTCCTGCTTTTGAGTAGAAAATAATAAATGTCATAGCAGGTAATGAACTATAGCAGGTACTGGACAAATAACGTGGACCACAGTTTGACAAACCCTATGGAGATGCAGAAACTGATCGAGTTGCGACGGGGATTGAAATGCACAGTAAAATGCTGTAAGTGCCTACGTTTTACGCAAAAAGTTCTTCATTGAAAAAATAAATCCTTCATTTAAACTTATTCAACAGCAAGTTAGGCTTTTGCGTCATTGTCATCTGTAGCATCATATTTACTCTAAATGGAGGCTATTAGTTCTCCAAAATCATTTGGGGCAGATATTCGTGGCAACGAGAAGAACTACGTAAATAATTGCAGTAAGATGTAGCAGGCAGCTGCAAACCATCTAGAGTAATAGACTCTCACCCATGACAACCAGGTGAGTTAAAAATACTTTTACACAATATACTTTACCTTATCTATGCTAAAAATGTTGACGATGACTTGGAACCCTGATAGAATAAGTTGCAAATATGGCTTCACTCTGCCTACAGGAATCTCCATCACGTAGGTTGTTCCCGGAAGAAGAATGGAGCCATCAGCCGTCTGTCACGTAACCCTCAAGAATAGTTCTTTATTATGCTAAATCATTAAAAATGCGTAATTTTGTATGAGTTCTCAATATATTTTATCCAATCAATTATCACTATTTCAGCATTTATAATTTTTGTACAAAAACTAAGATTATTAAGCCCATATCAAGAGGTTCATATCAAAAGGCATTACATATAAAGTCCCATTTAAAAAGTTAACTAGTAAAACTGAAGATTAACTGATTGAACATGTAATTTCGAATTCTTATGAAATCTTAACCACCGACGCAGTAGGTACCCATTAGCTTATAAATTAAGGATTGGTGCTATGCAATGAGTGCCCATGCAGGCAAGATTATTATTTCCAAAAGAATTGTCATTACCACTCAGTGCTATTTTCTTTATTCCAGCAATGCGTATCGTGGAGTGGGGCACGAGCCAATTACATCTTGTTCTATGTATGTGAGCGATTGACAATTGGTAATTAACACACATTTTATACCAATAAAAGGCAAGCATGTAAATATTTCCACGCCCCTTTGAATTAATGCATGGAACATAATGAAATGCAAAGGGAAGAGGAAACAGATATTTTCATTGAGTTCGTACCGAATTGCCATAGATGATTGCGACTAAACAAAATTATTCGGCTGAAATGGAAAGAGCGACACTGACGCCGAATGCATCTTTAAATTGCTCCTTCACTATGCAAATATAACTAAGCCCTCGGATATTGCTCACGGAGTTCATTTGAAAAATAAGAAAATAATGCAGAGACGTAGTCAGCAACGGTGGAGGCATATGAGACGCATAGCATCTCGCAATTGCAGTACCTGGTATCACGAAAGGTGGTGAGCTAGATGTGGATGATATATACCAGGATTTGTAATGGAGGTAACTGAGAAGGAAAGAATCTCATTCTAGTTGACTGGGAGCACCATTAAAAATATTATTTTTTTTATTTTTCAAATCAAAACGATTCAACAGTACAGCCTTCCTCATGTGAAATAGAGTACGTGGAATAGCAACTGAAACCCTTAAAGTTTGGATACCATGCTTTCCGCAATACGGATTATTTTTAGGTGACACCTTAACGCTTCCTTCACATGCACTTCATTCAAGTTCTTAGAACCAGAACTGAGAGATGTGGGGATAAACGGATATTTTGAATTGAAATGTGTTTAGTTATGGGATAGTCAGAACGAAATCAGTTGGTGAGGATAATAAAGCCTTAGGCCACCTTTAGCCGAAGAAAATCACTGGCATTCGATGATAAATACCCAAACTTGCGCCTCTTTTTATCTGAAAGAAGGGCACTAAAGGATTCACGACAGCGATAGCATCTTTATTTTTTACACACAGACATATTTTAACCAACAGTTTGACAAAGCAAGTTTAAGTCCCGGCGACTGTCAGAATTAGAAGAAAATGAAATTGAATTCCATGTCATCTACCAGTAAATCAATCAAATTCTTAGAATTAAATTATATTTTATTCAAATTATATATATATATATATATAGTTTAACGCATGCAATTTGGAACTACACGTTTGCTTTTCTTCCCTGAATTCAATTAGGTAAATACGTCAAATTAATAGTATTCCAACACTACTGAAGAGTAAGAGGAGGAGTAAAAATCCTCTTATTCTTCCTTATCTCCACAATCAATCACGGCTTAAATATAAGTTGAGTATTTATTGGTCCAAATATTTTACAATAAAATGTAGGACAATATAGACTCTAGTTACTTCCCCTTTTTCTACCTCCTTGTTTCGTCAAACATCTCTTATTTATCGTCATGCATAGTATTACCTTACCCACCATTCGTATGTCCGTAGTATTTTTCTTCATTTGTCAGATCTATATTCCAAACGCTTCCAATATGCCTTCCTTTTATCTCCACAGTCTCCTGGTACTAGTGAAACGCACATGCTTTTTATGTTTAATTTAATTTTAATGCATAATTTCTTAAGGCACCTTAGTGGAGACTGGTAGACCCTCGTCTAAACTCTAAATTCACTAACCACGACTAGGCGCATGATCGCAAATAAAAAAGAAGCTTTGATTTCTTCTTGAAAAAAACGATTAAAAATCATTATTTCTCGAAATATAATCATACAAGGCAGGACAGCACGCACGCTTATTATGTGCAGCCATCATGGATTTCTATGCTATCTTTCTAATGTTGGTAAAAATCGTATTATACCAATTTAACTGTTGCCAGACGTCCACTAGTATATTTTAGTGGATATAATATACTGAGAACAGAATCACAACACTAAAATAGAAACCTCTAATAGATATAACGATCTGACTATTCAAGAAAGAGCTTTAAAACATCGTAATATGAATATTTAGAGAATATCGGGACTAGCCGCAGTATTAACTTTTATGGAGTCACCCGCAATATATCTTTATTACTTTGTAATATATCTAAAATGCACCTGCAAGCCTATTATCGGGTATTCAAATACCGATGTAGGAGCTGGTGAGGAAGGAAAAAATTACAGTAAAAGTAAAATGAAAACAAAAGAAGGGGATGAATTGTAATGTATTATTGCCCATTATGCTAGAGCTAGACAATCATGGTCAAACTGCAATATGGGGTATAATTGTATCACTTTATTTCTCTTATATTTTTATTGTTGCTTAATATGTAAGTATTCATTCTAATGTCCATTCTGAGACTTAACATATTGGACAAAACATATAAGAGAAATCAGCCGCCACAGTAATAGACTCATAATTGTCTAGCACTCACAGAAAGGAGCAATAATACATTACAATTGATTCTCATCTTTTGTGTTCAACTTCCTTCCACTGTTGAAGGAGGAGAATAGCATTAGTGAATGAATAATTTTGTAATAAAAGACAGTTGAAGACGGGGACCTTAAGTAAGTAAATAAGAGGCTGGTGAGGAGCTTGATATGATGTGGCGTTGGATGAAGAAGAGGAAAGAACTCCGACAAAGGAGGACAAGACTAGGCTGCAGGCGTTCGAGATGTGGGTTTGGAGGATGGAGAAAGTGTGGTGGACGGAGAGGAAAGCAGCGAAGATGTGTTTGTGGTATGCATGGTGAGAGAAGGAATCTTCTAGATGAGATCATGGGGAGACAGGGTACAGGTAGATGGCTGGTAGGGGTAATGAGGAGCTATAAGTTGCTCAAGGCCGTGATAGAGGGAAGGATGGTGGGCAGGCGGGGAAGGGAAAGAAAGAGAATAGGTTTTCTGGACGGAATGAAGAAGGTCCTACTCTTAGGCTGAGATGAAGAAAGAAATACTATAGGCATATGGGAAGCCCTGTACGTGTGAAAGCTGGATAATTTCCTTTTACTTTCAATAAAACCTATCTTTAACCGGTATATAACTTCAATTAATGCATTCTGATTACTTCAACGATTGGTATATATGAGTATGAATTCAGACTAGAATTGACATCCTTTGAGACATCCTCATACCTTGCAATTCAATAACGAAGTTTTCTTCAATGGTGAACAATTTGATTCAGTAGTGGTTTTTATTTTAATCCCGTCGAGAGATGAGCGACACATTCTTTGCATTCCCGAATTTTTTTCCCGAGTTTTTTTTTCCGGAACGATTGTTTCTCCTTTGTATGAAGTCAAATTCAATTAAATCTCTCCGCTATGGGTCCCAAATGATCGCGGATTACACGATATGGAGCTTCGCCACAGCTCAAAGCATTGTGAGTATCAAAACTGTGAAAAATATTTTAAAAAGTCTGAATTTAGTGAACAATTTTCGCGCAATCGCAACAATTCGCTCCTTTGCAAAATGGAGTTGTGAAGGCAAGCGATAAGTGGATAAGTTATTCCCACTAGCGTATAATTTGGGCAGGTTACAGTTTCCCCGAACCCTCGTCACCCTCCCCCCCTAACACCCCAACATAGCACTAAATGTCCACTGTGCTCTATGCAAGGCACTCCAAGTCTCGACTCAATGAGCAGCAATCGATTGGCAGTGATGGATATCGCAGGCGGAGAGGGTTGGCAAGAGAGAATTGATCGTGTGCAATCGCAGTGCATGACGGGCGGAGCGCCTAGGCAATTTTCTATCCCCGCAGTAGACCAGAGCCACGCACACTTTACGCTATATCCTCATTCCCCCGAAGATCTGTCCACGCCAATGATTTACCCTAAAATCCAACAAGGTGGCGTTCGGCAGGATTTGCAAGGGTACCAGCCTCCATATAGTAGCAAATAAGGGAGATTTTTGTGTATATAAACATGTATATAATTACTTAATAACTTAACCTTTTTACATAACGTTTTGTAATCATGTTTTCATAACCATTATTTCTTCATGATCGCGAACTATGTGATAGTAAAAAGTGCATTAAAACAGTCGTTCTAAGAGTCAATATCCTTAATACGTTAAGGTGCAACCGAAAACGGGCATCTCTATCCACATTCTCTACAGTATCTTTTCCTTTAGAGTAACTAAGTTATATAAATTCAACGATCTCGTTTTGTATTATGTCTTAGTTCAATTAACATGGCCTTACAAATTAAGCCCGTTTACTTGGAGTGTTATCTTCGTAGCATCTTAAATACCACTTTCCTCAAAAGATCCAATATATTTTCTTATATTTCCAAATCAACATTTCAGAGGGAACTCAGATTCATGTTATGAAGAAAGTCTTTGTGTGCCAATGGAGAAAAGGAATATCGATTTATACAGTTACATCATCTAATTTGGCTGCTAATAAAGTATTATAAAGGTGGCTTTCGAAAAACAAACATTCTCTATTAATCTATATTAGTTACCACTAACTATTACACGTAGTCTAATTTCCGAAAGCTGATTCACTTAACCCACTTGTTACCTGTAATCTTCCTAATGCACGCCCGTTCCGGCTCCATAGCACAAGTGGCTAAGATTACCAAAATTTTGGATCGCCAAAATAGCAGAAGATATTATTTTTACAGATTTGGAAATCAACCACTTAGATTTATCTCACAATCAAACCACCGAAATGCTTTAGTCCTGCATAATTTTTTTGTCATTACGAGACTGAAATCATCTCATATGCCATTCCCAAAATTCAGGGAGCAAACTAAGGCCTGACAGGTAAGAAAATGGACTCAAAATAAAATAAATTAGTTGATTGGACGACTCAGTGCCACAGGCGCCCAAGCGTCACTTACCAAGTTTTTAGAAAATGAAGGATATAATTAACAATCAGAAAAATATAGCAACTTTAAAATACTTTGGATGTGGCAACACTTTGCTGAAAAAATAAGGCTGCCACTTATGTTTGGCCCAGAATAGAACACATTTTTTTCTGTTCATTACACCAGTGTCAAAATGAGAAATTATAAAGGGACGAAGGGGTTAGCTGAGCACATAATTGAGAGTAGAGATAATGTAAAACAGTCTTCGGCTGGGTGTTTGCAAATTATAAATAAATTGTTAATTTATTGGCACTTTTTGCCAATTTAACCCGGTGGAAATCCCTAGAAGAGTTTTCGCTGATAATGAAATTGTTTAGGACTTTTAAATCGCAATGACGC
This sequence comes from Pyrrhosoma nymphula, assembly GCA_963573305.1. Lineage (NCBI taxonomy): Eukaryota > Metazoa > Arthropoda > Insecta > Odonata > Coenagrionidae > Pyrrhosoma > Pyrrhosoma nymphula. Next base: position 102,477,066 of record OY754337.1, on the reverse strand, counting down.
GCATTTATGGTCAGGAATAATCATCCGTGAAACTCACTTGCACTTCCTTTCAAGGCACTATTCAGGAATAGAACTGCCTATGACGCTCAGGGTCTGCCCTTTTGTCGATCGGGAAATAGGGCGTGGCAATCACGGGTAGTAGGTACTGTGCTGGGTAATCAGCCCGAACGATTTAAACCACTTCCGGGCGAAACTCATCGCACAAATGAATGGCGGCCAGAGGAGATATTGAGTGCTGAAATTTCTACACCGTGTTTCAGCCCATTGTTGCCGATAAGAGCACACAAAATGGTTCGGGGTGAAAGGGAGGGGTTGGATATCACCCCCATCCACCTACAAGGGCTGTTCCGACGCGACTGAAAGGATTTCGATGAAGTCCAATTCCCTCATCAAATGGTTGACCACGGCGCGTTTCGGAAATTTTGGTGGAGTGGGATCGTTCATCCGAAGTACTCCCGTCTCCCACGGCGCCCAGGCCGGGCACATCGCCACGTTCTCCAACGCACTTCGGGGCACGGTGCGGCGCTATTGTCAGCGGCACTCTGCGTTTGCTCTTTGAAAGTGCAATCCACCGATCCGCCAGTCGCCAATATTTCCTAATGCACAAGTGGCATTTCCCGTTTCAAGTCCATGCTCTTGACCAATAGAGTACGCGACTGACGCCATAGACGTTTAGGGCATCGGGCAGGTCTGGTGGCAATATAAGCCTATCCCGAGGGCCTTAGCTTGATTCTCGGCTGTGATGGAGATTTCGCAAAGTAATCCCGATCGCTACTTGAAGGAGACTACTCAAGTAAATTACTCTGTTCGTCAATTGGAGCAGCTGAACCGGGGTCCCCTTGATATTTTTCGTTACGATCAGTCTTATTCTGTTGCTGGGTTTCCCTCCACTCTTCCTCCATTCCGTAGATATCCATCCCTCACCAATATCTATAAAATCAGCGGTATAAAAAGAATATCGCTTCGGTTAACGGCTACCCATGCCGCTTAATTGACCGAATGCTCGATTACAAATGCCAGCAACTGGGCGAATAAGTTCTATTCGGGACTACATTGTGACATGGAAAAATCACCTTTTTAGATGAGGTATCCAATAAAGAGCCCAGGTGTCTACCCAACAACCTGAAGGTCGCCTTTTACATCAGAAGAAACTTAAAATCCTTACCGCCAATCAGCTAAAAAATTCACCAAAATTTTAGGGAGAGAATTTTTCTCCCCAAGTTTCACCAATATTTTAGGGGGAGAATTTATCTCCCTATTTTTGGGAATCTTCCCTCTATTTTATCTATATAATTTGATGTATATTAATTTCTTGGGTGCCCTTCCTTTCATCCCCAGGCTACTATCTAAAATACAATATTTGTTATTAATACTTTGTTCTATCTAATTTTTGATTTGACAAAATGTTTTGGAACTTTGTATTTCTTGCTTTACAATTTGTTTCTTCAATCTGCATATGAATTCTTCTTTCCTGGCTTTCTTTAGATGAATCTTAATTTACAAATTTGGCCTTTTGGTCACCTTCTTCTGCTTCCCCTATTCCATCCTCTTCTTCGTATCCTTTCGCCCCGTCTTGGTCTTCTTCTTCTCGTGCCTTGTGTGTGTTTCTATTTCATATTACCTCCTAAACGAATAGTAGAACCAATTCTTTTGAGGCGTCATCACCCAATATTAATCTCTTCTTTGGTTTTTGGCCAGTGTTGAAAGATGCTTTGCAGCTCTTTTTTCCCATCTTCGTTAATGGGACAATAAAAAAGTCTATGCTCAATTTCAATAATCTCCATTTCCTACGAGTATGTGTCCGTTTGCATCTTCCTTATTCTTATTAGATATTTATGGGTTTCCTTGTTCTGTCAACAGTTCTTTTGATTTTTTCTCCGCTGTGAAGCGAATTATCTACAGTTTCTCTATTACAGGGATGAAAATCCAAGTTCCACTTTTTCACTTGTATCCCATTCTCTTTTAAATTTGGTGATGGTTTGTCTTGCTATCTACTATTTTGTTTTCCTCCATTGTTCATTAAGATTGAGACTCAGGTCAAGAAATGTTGCCACTCCTTCTTTCGCCTGTCGGATTTTGCTCTCCTTTCCATTACTTTATTCTTACTGGTGGTCCTCCGGTGATTGTGGTGAGCGCAATATTGCTGACCATTCTGTAGATATTGGCCTTGTTGAGAAGCCTGCATCTTTGTGCCTCGTCCAAATTTCTTTGAACTCTACTATATGTAATCTTCTATCCGCATATTTCACATCCATAGGCAAGAATTCGGGGAATGAGACATGTTGGCGCGTCAATCATGGCGCGGTCATTTTGTGCGGCCACCTGGGCGTGGTCACCTTGGCGCGGCTGTCTTGAAGCAAGACACTTTGGCGCAGACACACTTTGGCGCGGGACACCTTGGCGCGAGAAACTTTGGTGCGAGAACGGGTGGATTTTAGGGTTGACGCTAAGATAAAGTATGAAATTCTGAACGTTAAAACTTCGTATGAACCTGTTTGTGTTTCATTGTTTCAGTGACATGTTTTATTTAAGATATTTGACATAAAATATATCTCAAATTTGTTGATCATTTTGAACAGCCAGTTTCGAGGATGATCATTAGCATTATATAAGATTAGTACATTATAAAATTTTACATGGATACAAAATGTTGTAACAGCAGAATAAACGCAAAATTGTTGTTTGTGTCAAATGTAGCCATTTTTCTCTTGTCAGCCAACACCAAGAAATCGTATCTAGTAGTCGGAATAATGGCGAAGTAGTTATAATATCAGAATTGGATGGCAGGTTGCAACGAGACCCTAGATTTTTAAGAGATGTTGCAAAAAGTACAGTAGTGTGTCGAGCCTGTGAAAAAAATGGATTGGGAATCCTAGTTAGACATCAGCTATAAAAAAGTCTAGACGCCCGAGTTTGAGAGGCTCTATTTTCTAACGAGTAAAAGGATTTTAATTCAGTAAAACGTTTGTATATATCTACGCGCATTTATATAAAATAAAAATATTTTAATAGCTTCGCTATACTTTTACTTAACCCATTCCATGCGGATGACAGCCCTGGCTGTCATGCCCATGGGCTCGTTGTGAATGGTATTACGGAGCTACGCGCGGCTGTTGATACATTCTATCCCGTGCGGCGTGCTTTCTTTTCTCCGCTCTGCAGTTGGTTTCCAGCCGTACTATCGGGGGCTTCGTTTCTGGTTTCATCAAATTTTCGCCTTTCGGCTGTTTGTGAGTTTTGGCGATTTTTTTGCAGCAGATTCAGAGTGATATTTTCCTGTGGGCTTTGTTTTTGTATTACAAGTGACTACTGACTAATTGCAGTCCTATTTTAACAATGCATCTTAACTGTAACCTTTTATGTCTTCGTCAAAGGGTTTTGTTACTTTTGGATATTTTGTTCGTGGTTCTTGCTTGTTCCCCGAAATTATGAAATCGATCTCTTCTTTCATTGGATTCATCGTTCATTCTAGAGGTAAGAACTTTTATATTTCTCTTATAAACATAATCTTTTTTAACATTTAAGTGCTGCATGAATTTAGACATTTTCATTTGCTTAATACTATTTATATTTTTCTGAACTCCCTAATTTTTCCCTGAAGCGGCTGCTATCTCAAAAAAAATCATCAATTTTTTTCTGTTATAATGCATTTTAATACTTTTTTTATTCGACCGTTTTCATTTTACATTTCCTTAGCAATTACCTACCAATTTGTTGCAGTTTTAATTTATTCATCATTCACGTATTCTAGATATCATTTTTTTATTTTCTTTCAAACTTTCAAAATGAAGGGAAGAGTCTCTCTGGTGACTTACAAAAGTGGGAAAACATCTTCTGCCACTGGCCCGATCGATCGTACCACATCTGCATTTTTTTTAAAGTGTCATATTATTTAAAGGATTTCAAGCAACAAGTAATTGACGAGAGCAAATAGCACGAATAATATTGAATCATATCATTGACATGTACCCTAAAGCCCGAATTCCCGGGCGCAACTTGAAAAGAAACGAAAGGAACTAATCATTATACTCGTTCCTTTTAGTGCACGAGAACGAAAGGATCGAGTCCGAGAAAGGAACGAAACTGCCCATCACTAGGGCAGAGGTTATCGTTAGCTAATTTAAAATCATCTTTGGCGAGTAGAAATTCTAGTAGCTTCCACAGGCCAATTCTACTTCCCTTGCATTTTGCGTGGTGAAGAGTGGCTCGGAACTCACTCCATTTAATTGTTCCGAGTCTATGAAAAGGCTGGCGATGTGAGACTTGTGCTTTTGGGAAAGCAGGAGACACGACGCGGTGCACCTCACTGTATCACAACAGACCAAGGTTGCCAATTTAATTCCCAATAGTGTAAGGCCCTTGCAAATGTATTCGGTATTTTTCTTTCCAGAACAAACAGCTACCACCCGGTGGCCAACGGGTTGGTGGAAATTTTCCACCTCCCTTTGAAAGGCGCCCTCATGTGCCACGGCGGGTCCTGGTCTGAAGCTCTGTCTCTGGTGCTGCTAGGACTTCGAACGGTGTGGAAACCAGACACCGGGTCCTCCGCCGCAGTGTTGGTTTTCGGCGAACCCCTTTGAGTTCCTGGGGAATTCTTCACACCAGCACCACAACACATTGAGGCACCAGAATTCATCACTCAACTGCGCCACTGCTTGGCAGAGCTGCACCCTACTCCTGCATCACGACACAGCACGCCCCGGACCTTCGTCTACAAGGACCTAGCTACAACCTGCCACGTCTTTCTGCGTCAAGATGCCGTCCGAGCCGCGCTGTAGCCTCCCTACACCGGACCGTATGAGGTGCTGGACCGCTCGGAAAAGACCTTCCGGCTCAGCATCCGCGGGAAGCCAGTCAACGTCTCCATGGACCGCCTCAAACCCGCCCACCTGCTGCCTAACGCTACACCTGCCGCAGTCGCTCCGCAGCCCGCCTTGCAGCAGCCCGCACCCACGCCTGCCCCTTTCAGCATGCCAGCGGCACATCCGCAGTTGGACCAGCCAGCTCCACCAATCACGTTCGGTCGCGTCCACTTCCCGGACTTGTACCACCCGTAGCAACGGTCTCCGCAGGGAGGTGAGGCGATCGAACGGCCACCCGAACGGCACCGATTAACTGATGCAGCAGGAAAAAGACCCATTCTATCTGAGAAGTTTTAAAAATAAAACATCTAGAACGATCGCGAACCATTGCCTATGATATATAAGCGACATGAGTCCTTCATGATCGCTCAGTCTCCGCTTGTGGCTGCCTCGACAGAATAATGAGATAACTCAAGGAAAGTTCGCGTTTTCATTTCTCGCCGCACGCCTCGGATCCATTCGTCCCTTTGGTACGTATTGGTACATTCGTTCCTTTCCGTCCTTTGGAATGAATCGGTCCTTTGGAACGAGAATATTTCCAGAACCGAATTCGTTCCTTCTCGTTCCATCAGTGGATTCCTTGAGTAACAAATCGTTCGGAAATGGCCCATCACAACTTTGCCCTTTCCAATCACCCCTTCTGGATATGCAACTACTCTTTGCTCCATACCCTCCCTAACCCACAATCAGGTTAACTCCAGAATGGCAATCAACCACCCCCCCCCCAATTCTGGCCTCTTTTATCTTTCTTAGCCCTATTTCCACCTTGTCATTTACCCCCTACCAATCCGTGAACTTTTTACTATATTTGGTTGTGCTATCTTTTGATTTCCTGTGACGCATAGGTACCTTATGATGACATATTTGGTGAAACCAGTAGTACATTACTGCTTTGTGGAAAATACAAAGTCTACGGCGCATTGCTCTTTAATACTCCCCACTAATGGTGGAATATTAAAGAAAAGACGTACGCAAATACGACGTCGGCTTTGTACGACATCAGTTATGCCTAATATTAGCGTAAATTACCTTAGCTGTTGGACGCTTCCTCCAAAAACCATTCATAATAAAGAAACAGCTATAAATTTTCGTGGGCAATTAGTCCATCAGGGAAGCTTCACTATGCTTTGTGCAATAGGTATAATGCGTCAATTTCTCAGTGTTTACCCGTGATCTAACCGTAGAGCTTGACTCTTGATCAGAAGGTTGCGTATTCCAATCACGTTGGAATCAGATCGAATTGTTTTAGAGGTTGGATGAAGGAAAGGCCACCCCAAAAGATATTTATTTAACTACATTTACTATCACACTTTCTCATAAAATATTTCCTCGAGAATAGAGATAAACTGATAAAAAGCGTTTCTAGAATATAATGTAAAATAACAAAGGAATTATAAAGCCTTTCGTTCATTTTAGGGTGTGATTGGTATTGCGTTACTGTCCTGAACATTTCTTGTTGCGAATCTTGTTGAACATGGTTGCGTTACTGAACATTTCTTGAATTTTTTCCGGTCTATTTGTCAGGATTAAGTCTGTGCGAATGCAATCAGCAAAATATGATAAAATTCCGTTATTACTTACAAGGAGAAAGTACTTCGGACAGAGTTTATTTCAACGATAATAATAAAGATGTATATTCACTCACTCAAAGACAACGCATGAGAAACAACAAAAAGAACTATCTCTGTGTACATCTACTTTTAAAGTTTCCACAAGATTTTATGTTAATGTTTTCAAATTCTCAGTATTTTGCATTTTTAAATATTATTTTATATTTCATGTCCCTAACGGACGCTTGGTCAGAACTTTTTAAAAATCAATATCTGAGAGAAGAAATTACCTGACAGGGGCTTTAAAAACAACGGCCGCCACATCACCTGATAAAAATTATAAACAAAACCGTAAAAATATTAATAAAATATGGAAATAAATAATTTTTTTAATGTAGTGGAAAAAAAATTAAGTACTACGATCACTTAATCACTCAGGACTGCATCGTGTTCGCAATGTGACCTTGCTGCCAAAAACGAAATACGCCAGGAAGCTAGCCTATTCAACGCAGCGCTAAGAGTCGGGTGATAAAACTAGTCCCATTGCCAGCGACGAAAGCGCCACTACGGACCTGAGAACAATAAAAGGTTTTCATAACTTATCGGGCTTTGTAAAATACGGTGCCAGGCCGATGGTCGATCCGACCAGTGAATTGAATCGCATTGGAGTGTGCCCTGCATTATGGGCTTGATCGAGAATGAGCTTGGGGTGGGGGCTGGGGAGGCGGGGTTAGGAGTTTTGGACAATTGCAATGAGGAGGATTGGCAATGGAGCAGAACGAGTTTTCGGTCACACTTTGACGTCTGTTTGTCCTCGTGTGTCCCGCAACAGGCTGGTCACACAACTATTGTAAGCCTGTTGAATACGGGAACCAAAAGGCGAATGGAGTTCAGACCCCATTCAGTTCCCAACTCACTTATTACTCATTTCCATTACCACCTTACCCTCACGGCTTCCCTATCACACTATTGGATTTTCGAGCGAATGTATTGCACGGCGTTTATTTTGGTGGACTTGTTCTGTGGAACTAAGTAGATTTTTTGTTTTGCTTCTTCCATTGCTAGGAATCCATATGAGAATATATAAACATTTACCGGCACGAACTCTAAACCTGATGGATTTGTCTTGGTATTAACGCTACCACTATATGGATGCAGATGTATCCACAAGAGTTTTCACCCACAGAAATTCGATAAAAACACAGAACTAGGGGACCATGCGGAAGAATATACGAGAAATCGGATAAATTAAGACACTCATCAAAAATACATAAATTCAACTGCCAATACCTTCGATAAAATTACATTTATTAAATATATTTGGTTCCATTAAACTGTTTGCAGTTACATATTTCAATTTTTGTTTTTATGCAAATTACTGCAAAAGTTGCAAGCTATAAAATGTTAAGATATTGCTAAGTAGATTGTAAAACTGTTAATCATTGGTAGGTATGTCTCGCTACAAATATAGAACAAGGACAATGACTAAGTTAAATGAATGGTTTAATAATTGTTGCACAAGCAAATACGGAGGTATTTTCCCCATCCATTTTGAGCCCTTAAAATCCAATGCAAAAGGATTCAATTCAAATCCAAATAAGTCTATTCCTATAGCATTACAAAATTTATGTTCGATGTATTTAAATCAGTTTCATCTGCCCAGCTCTCTACATTTGAAGTTATTCTTGACTGTCGCAATTACGGCGTTGAAATACGGTGACAAGAAAAAATCGGCCGGGACCGGGTATCAAACCACAGACCTTAGTCCTGCCAGACTGCTCAGACCACTACAGAGCGAATATAACTACCAAATTAGGAAACCTAGGTATTGCGTAGTGTGTAAGATTTTTTTTCTCGTAGCAATTTCTACGTACGCTCTGTACTTGACAAAACAGGCATATTTCTTTTGATGATCCTGGATGGTATTAATTAATTGACAAGGACTTCTCAGCATGTTTATTAATTTATGTTCCTATGCTTTCATTGATGGAACTTAAATGTGACCGGATGCTTTTTGAAATTAAAACAAAAATGAAAAATGCAAAAGTCATTTCTCAAGGATTCAACACTTATCTCGGAGAAGGCCTTTCCACGAAATTGCTGGATTGGTATATTTTTTGAATTCCCATGTTGACCCTATGTCCATTACATTGAGGGACCTTGCCCAAAAGTGTTCAATCAAATAGATAACTTTTTACTGCAATTCGTCGACTCCCAGTAAGTCTCAAACTACCAATGACATAATAGCAAAAAAAGACTTTTTCCAATGGGAAAGTTGATCACTTATCAAGTGATAAATCAAAAAATTGCCAATACAAGTTTGTGGATCATTCCTGGTTACTGAAAGCAGCCTACACAGTCTCTATACGCATTTTTATTTGTTTGAAAATGGTTACTTCATTGAATCAATTCAATTTATTAATCCTTTGTGTGGAAAATCTAGGCATCCAGAATCTGTAGAATTTTACTAAGACAATTTAACAATTACATTCGTTGAGTATAGTACTGGCATGCCGCTAAAAGATAAAGATGCGCCACATATTCCGAGTCATACTTCTGGCTTTCAATTTAATAGCAAAATTTAGTAGCACATTTCAGGACTCCCACCGCACTTTAAAAAATGATAATCTTCACCATTTGCTCCACATTGCTAGGTTATCCTTCGGTACCCCTCCTTTCCGGAATATCTGGCAACAGCAGCAAGAAAATCTAAAAACGTTCGGGAGTTGATCTAAAACTCTTTTGGCCCTGTCACACCAACATATCTCCTTGCATTAGTGTGTATGGGTTCCTAAGCGACCGGTCCTTTCCCTGGCAAGGTCTACCCCTGCTGCGGATGGTCCTGACTTTAAATATTACTGTGCCTTGGGTCTATTCCACTCGGTTTCATCTCCATCCATCAAAGGGTGAAATAAATTCGGCGAGGGAAAGGAAAGGGCTAAGGAGAATGGATGGCATTCCTCTTATCCATACTGCACACACCACTCAACCCTCAAGGAAGACAGGGTGATGTAGGGCAATGCATAAACCACTGCACAATTTATCACCTCATTTACGAACTTTAGAATCTCGTTAAAGATTCCAGATTAGGTACTTATCAACGCCAGTACTGTACGCATGTGATTTTCTCCGTTTATGCCAGGCAAATATTCAACCTTAAAGGAGGTTCTGCCGTAGTTGAAGTAAATGTATTTTGGTTAAATTTTCCATTTCATTTTGCGAAACCTTATAATTCATCTGATAATGTCAACAAAACTATACCTTTCTTTAACATTATTTTACAAACCCACCTTGATATTGCATGGCATTTAACACAAAAATGGTAAAAGGTGGGTAAATAACACAGGTCAACTACATTCTTGTCACAAGGAATGTGATGGGTGTTCTAAGCTAAGTTGATGGTGCTGAATCCGAAAATTAATCATTTTTTTTCTATCAGGGTACCTTTTTTTGTGATACGCTAATGCATTTTCCCAATATTCCTTCAAAACGCTGAAGGTTGCTTATCCTGCAGCAGCTGATTTCCTTTTTGTGGAGACGTAATTGTTGAAAAAGTGCCAGAATATGTAAATAGACTCCTCATACATGTCCCTTAAGTCATAACACAACTTCAACTTCCACCACCCCAACTTGTAAATGAGAGCGTTGTGGCAATATTACCTATGAACCATACCCGAGCACGTAAAATCCAATACATTCAAAGGTTTCAGGCTGAACCTCGTGGAGTTTCATCAATTGCAAAAATTAACGCATTAATTCCACATGATAATATATTATGCCGGACGTGGAGAGGAGCCGAGGAGGTAGTCGGTCTTTGGGTGTCGCACGAGCGCGGGCGTTGCGTTTGGAGTAACGCCAATAGTAAAAATGAATAGTAAAAACAGTGGAAATCCATAAGGCTCCGGTTTTCTTCCCCTTGATGAACCTTCCCGCGCCCAACCTTTCATAGGTAGCTAACATGCGCAATTACATTGTGTTTGTGTTCTGACGGGTTGGGAAGTGGATATTGTTTTTCATCTTGGTACGTGAAGTCTTGTCTCAGGTGTGTGTAAATAGCCCTGATTCTTTTTGTTATATCTGTGGAGAGTTTACTCGCAAAAATCGCAAAAAGGGTGACTTATTAGGCTTGCGAAGAAGTGCTACGATCATTATTTTGGATGGAAAGGAACAAACTTTGCGAATTTCACAGTAAGTTATCTTATTCACGACCCGGGTTTCAACAGTTTTTGTCATCTTCAGGACCTGACCCCTGTCATCTGATAATGACATAAACTATTGAAAGCCGGGTCGTGAAGAAAAACCTTATAGTGAAATTCGCATAGTTTCTTCCTTTACATCATGGAGAAATTTCATAATGTTACTCCTCACAATGTAGGATTATTTCGGATGTTCAGGAAACGAACGAATAAATAATAAAAGAATGCAGGAATATTAAGGTGTATGGGTTATTAGGAAATTACTAGACTACTTATAAGAATAGCGCTACTTGGATTGAATATAGCCTTGAACCATGGACATTTTAGTGAATTTATTCTCATTTTCTATGTCTTAGGGAGATGTATAAGGCAACTAGTACCTACTAAGGAATATGAACTAAAATGTTGGCATTCTTAGTTAACTTGACTCATAGAATTGTGGAGGATTCACGTCTTGACTTCTAAGGGCAAGGCTCTCCATATCCGCCAACGTTTCAATGAAGAACTTTTCCATCGTCTTCAGGGATTCTGATACCGTTTGTTAAAGTTGACGTGTTAAAATATTCTTTCCTACAGGTAAACTCAACTGTGATTATTGGAGAAATTTTCTTTTGAATGAGAATGATATTTCCCACCCATCATCTTGAGAATGGGATTCCAATACTCGCTTAGATGAAGCCCTAGGTGCATGTTAAAGTTAGCAGTATGTGGAAGCATAAGGCAGCTTTCTTGCAGCATATTTCTACACTAACTGGGAAGATATCCAGAATACTGCAAAAACATTGTCGCAGGGACATGATGCACCCTCGCGATAACGCTTATCCTTCGGGACAGCTCAGGCAGGTCGGTGACCTGGGCTACTGAGCGGGCTGCCTGCGACTCACCCCGCCCCGGGATGATTAGCGTATTGACGATCCTAACCTTTGGATCCGCCAAGTTGGATATAAGCGCTAACCCTCCTCGGTGTATGGCAGTGCTTCGCTACCGTGTCGGGAAGGATCATACGCTCTGGCTCGTCGCTACCTTGCGGCGACCGACGCTTTTGCTCACGCTATCTCACGAGCTGACTCCGCCAGCAGACTATTTAGCCATCTTCACTCAGCTTTCCTCGCGCTTTCACGCAACCTGCGAGAAATTCACGACGAGATACGAATGGTGAGAAATACCGTCGAGTTGGCCGAATTCGGAAGGCTGAGCCCTTCCATACTCCCCCCAAAAACGTTAACGAACAGCATAACCACGGCCGCCAAGCGGCTACCGCCTGGGATATCCTTTGTCGGCTTCCCAGGAGAGAGTATCCTTCCCCTCTATAAAGTGGCCCAAACGAGAGTACTACGCCAGACCGGAAGCCTGGAACTGCTGGTCATCCTGCCGTTAGTCCAGAAAGGGATGAGCTTTAACGTGTTCCAAGCCCAACCGTTCCCGATGCAGGCAGAGGGAGATCAGCATGCAATGCTAATCCAAGGTCGATAGATATCTCGATTCGTTGCCTCTTCGATCTATCGAAGAGGCAAATATATCGACCCTGATGCTAATCAATCCCGACGCACCTTACTTGGCGGTGTCCGCAAGGCGGGACCGATTTGTGCTTCTGCCCTCGGAATACTCTCTGCAGTGCGTAAGCGGCGATATCCTGATCTGCCCGCCCGCGTACCCTGTTCTGACCGGAAGCGCCAACTCGTGCAACATCGCGGTGTTTCTCAACATTTCTCACAGTATAAAACTAAATTGTCACATTCAATTAACAATGCCTCCTTTTTCACTGTATATAAAAGGCGACCGCCCTGGCGAATGGCTCTATAGCGTAAGCAAAGCTACCCAGTTAAACATTCAATGTCCCGGTAAATATAATAGCCTTGATATTTCAGGTCAAGGAACAATCGTACTGGCATCCGGGTGCTCGGCCAACGATGGTCTCTATTACCTACCTCCCGTCTCGGATGGGTATAAGAGTAATCTCTCAGCTGACCTTGAGGCCACCGTGGAACCTCTCCCAAGTCTTGAGGCAAACCTTACGGATAACACTTATTTAAACTTAGCAAATGGCTCTAAACACTTACACAACATATTAACGTTAGTAAAACGACTCGACACCCACAATATACCCACTATATCCATGTCCGAGGTGGAGCGAAATGTTAAAATGTTGTCGCCGCTCGACCTGAGTGTTCAACGTATTCATCATGTTGGGTACGGTGTGGTCGCGATAATTATGTCTGGTGAGTCTTACGTGTGGACTACTGTATCACCGACGCACATCAGGACTAGGGAGTGGTGGACCCGCGAAAAATATATCAGACACGGAGACACCACACAAGAGGGACCATCAACAGATCCAAATTTATAACATTCCGCAAGCGACCCAGAATTGTTCCAATGCAGTCCATACACCTCTTTTTCCTGTTTTGTAAATCTGTATATTGTGTACCATGCTCATATTAGCGGTCTGGTGTAAATATTATGTATATCCTGTGTTGCATTTACTTTTTCATGCGTAACCGGCCTTGGCATAATTACTGTGAACATCGTCGCTACCTTTCGGCGACCGACGATTGACCACCGCGACCAGGCGAGCGCCGTCCCCGTCTTCTGAGTCCGGAAGGATCATCCGCCCTGGCTCGTCGCTACCTTGCGGCGACCGACGATTGACCACCGCGACCGGACGCAGAGAGGGAACGTAGTTTCTAGAGTTAGCAGATCAGAGTATGTACTGTGTGTCCTACTGTTTAAATACATCTACTTGAACTAAACGTGAGAGAATGTTTCCTTTCCTTCCCAACACCTATGGCCATACGACAACATAACATAGGGACTATCCACCTACCACGAAACTCAGGAGCCGTTTAGTTCGTGCCAAGGATCCAATTGGTCTGAAGATGCCTGGCGCCTACCGAATACCTTGTACGAGTGGAAAGGTCTACTACCTACATTGGTGAATCGGGAAGCACCATCTAGACACGAGTAAAAGAGCACCAACGACACCTCCGGCTACGTTAACTCGAAAAGTCGGCAGTCGAAGAATATTCAACCTCGACTATGATATTCAATATGACGAGACTAAACTGCTCTGTAGCTTTAACGAATATTAGGACAGGATCACAAAAGAGGCCATATAATTTCTTCTGTAAACTTTCAACTTCAACTGGGGCCAAGAACTTTATCTAAGAATGACTTGGAGTCATATTCTCATGGTAATGGGAAAAATAAATACGTATCTACCAATCTCAAATGACCTGATCTGAAGGATGAAGCTTTTAACACAAAGACTTTGTCACTCGGTATCAACAACATGAAGATGATGAAAAACTCTTCCATTGAAGCATCGGTGGAGATGGAGAAACTGACCAGGTCCCGAGAGAAATTCACTTAAAAAATAATGTTTGTTTGCGAAAAAGAATTCACTGTTCGTTAAACGTCATAAGATTGTTTGAACTCCAAATAAAATGGTATTTACAATATAGCTTACTAAAAAACATCATTTTTCAATAATTTTTTTTAACTTTAAAATTCAACAACGTAATTTGGTATGAACCAAATACGCTCAAAAAACAATTATAGAACATCTAAGTAAAAAATGAAAAATTATCCGAATAACAATGCGAAGAAACGATTTATGCAACAAAAATTGTTATATCCGTTAGTTGCCACGTTGACTGTCTAAAAAGATAAAGTTATTTGTTTGAAAGTGGATGGTAAAATTTGATTCAAAAATGCATCAATGCAATAAATATAGACTGCGGAGAGTGACCAAGGAATACTCGAATATTTAAGCTTGTCGTTCCTTCAAGTAGTGTGACACAATGAAAGAATGATTAATTTTCAACTCATCTGGGTATTTTATAAAATCAGTATTTAATATTTTACCTTTGAAGAAAGGATAGAACTGGTCAATAGCGATAAAATCAGCTTCCCCATGCATTTCTTGGCAGAAATATCCTAATTCATTGAAATAAGACACATTTGAAGCTTTTCTTTGGAAGAAACGAGGTTCCAGCGGAATAGAAGAATTAGAACACTGGATTTTGAGGAGGAGGAGTGGTAGGGCACACAACTACGGGGAAGTAGGTTGAGTGGATAGTGGTAGGTTCATTTTTAAAGAGGCATTGAAATTTCAAGTCACCTCCGTGCTTTATCATTCAGGGCGACTGGCAAAGGGATAATTTTTATCCCATCTCGGAATATGCACACATCACAAAGTGAACTGATTCTTCTCTATATTTACCTTGGCAAATTCAAAGAAATTCAATTACTTGCGGCAATCACGAGCACAGTTCTCGTTGCGGAAAAGTCAAAGGCACGTAAAATGAAGTTGGCATGTACCTTCCACTGCAGGTAATTATGTTCTGCCCTTTATTGAAATACCGTTAGCAGAACTGTTAAGTAAGGAAAAGGAAATATCAAATAAGCAAAAAATTCAAAAAACACAAGTTAATAGCAAACAAAATCCCCTTCTTCTAGGAAACAGGTAATATACTGCTGTGCTGCAGTTATAAGTACGAATAAATACGAGACACAGACACCGAGAAGTCTGAACAAAGAAATTTTAAACAAAGAACTATTAAATTTAATTGAACTAAACAAAGAATTGTCATTGATAATAAAGAATAGTAGTGGAAGCGCATTTGTAGTTGTATAAAGAACTATAAAACGAATAAAAAGAACTATATACTATTTATATAATGGTAGAGTGAAAAATTATTTTAAAATTAATGCAAAAACATGTTGAATACCGGTTTCTTTTAATGTTTTTTCCAGTTGCGAGAAAAATTATGGATAAATAACCGTAGAAATGAAATTACCAGCTGCACTTGATAACAAAGGTAATAAATAACATATTATGTTGATGTTAGAATATTTTCCACGTATCAGAAAATGAAGGTGCACCATTACCATAATAAAGGAATGTCATCTATTGGAGTAATCTTTCATAATTATTCAATTTTTTTCTCTTTGAGATGAAGAAAAAAGCTTCATCTATAAAAAAACTCGTACATTAAATTTGACTCTCAAGAATTTAGCAATAATCAGAGTTAAATCATACACGATATTTACGTAATATTTTCATTTATTCATAATATTTTGGATTGTAATTCGGAAACTGGAAGAACATACACTAAACAAATGGTTTCAGGCTTCACTTTGTGGAACTCTTTTATGGTTTAAAAAACATTAAATATTATTACTCCGCACAACTTAATGCCTACCGACCATAGTTTCAACGGGTTACCTTGAAAACGACGGTGACCCGTTGGAACCTTGATCGGTAGAAATACTGTATGTATGGCTTAATACTATCTAAAGTTTTTCCTCTTCTCAGCAAGATCAGTTAAATGCAGTCAATTACAGTATACTCCAATGGTAATTGAACTAGGAAAAAACACAAAAAGGAACGACAAACCAAAGAAATGAGAAAGTAGAGCAAAAGTATTTTATATTAGAGTTTCGACCTCAATAGTGTTATACAGCGAACACGCTATAGCCATTTACTAGCATTTTCGCTTATTATATTATGAACTCTTGGAGGATGGGAGATTTTTTGGTTGTATCAACTTATCATTGGTTGCATCCGCCTTACTGTAATGTGAATCAACTCTCTCCCAAAGATTTTGGGCTAAATTCAATTTAAACCGAATTCATCCACATTCATTGGATTTGGATTGGAGATATTGGATTCAAGAGGACTCATTTCCTTGTTCTGTCTTCACATGGAAAATATTTAAAAAATTACGCAGTTGCAAGGCGGGATCAAGGGGAACTCATTAAGGAATAACTCTTAACTTATATGCTAAAGGATTATGACTCTTAAGAAAAACCAAACCAGCTAAATGCAAATCATATTAATTAAAAACCACTTATATCGTTTTATATCAGTTATTAGAGCTACAGTACTGATTTGTTTAGTCTTAGTTTGGTAAATGTTAATCATAGAACTAGGTAGGATTTGTACTAATTTGATGCCATCTGGTATAGTATATAACGTGTATTACATCAGACTGTCTAAGGAGCATAATCATTGGAAGAAATTTGGTTTCAAAAAGGAGAAAATATTCAACCATAGATCATAAAACTGGGTCTTATTGTATTTTGAAGCAATTTTAATGCAGCTTGTACAATGCCTCAATAAAAACGTCACAATGAGAAATTTGTATGCATCGATCACGAATATGTCTTTTATTCCGGATCAGAAAACATAAAAATATAGCGTCAGTTATGAGATTTCCTTGACTGTCAGACTTTTATTTCAACTTAGTATTTAGTTGTTAACTATCACATCGAGCAAAATGCCACATGTCCCTTAGGGATTTTTTAAAAGGTGTACACATACCTCTTTCATTAATCAGTGCTCTCAAACTAAAAAGATATCTCATTCAACAGGAAACGTTTTGCCCTTCTATGTTGAGTGCTAACTACAGTCACATAGAATGTAGTCTTAAAGGGCTTAAGCAAGGAACTATCCAGTCGTTTGCTCGTGAAGGAGAATTTTGCTATCAGGGAATCAGAGACAGAAAGATTCCCTCTGTGTCGAATGGTTTCATGCAACAATCATATTTTCGCATCTCTGTCGTTAATCAGGACTCTCAAACTAAAAAAATATCTCATTCAACATGAATCGTCATGCCCGTTATAAACATTATAGCTTGCAATCAGGAAGCATACAATTACGGAGACAACAATTAGACATAGAATAATAGAGGCTTTTACTGAACTGTAAACATTATGCAACCTGCATTACTCGATAAAGTACGACCTGTTTAATTCCTTAAGAACCCAACCAGAATTCTAAATCATCTGAGCATGAAATGAATGAATTTACAATTAAAATGAAGAAAACAAACATGTGGCTTTGGGAGGAAGAGGATAAAGAATGAAGATCGAACTAATAAAAAATTATTCTGAAGAGGGAGAAAGATTTAACTATCGACAGAATATAATTGAAAATTAGACGTGGTGTCTGGAGATTAGAATAAGGATGAAAATGGCATAAGAATTCCACAAAAAAGAAAGTAGGTATGTGAACTAGTAACGAGACAATATTGAGAATATCAAAGTCAATGTCTATCGAAGTGTAATGTTTGAACATGATGTCGTGGTGCAAACTTATTTTTTTTTTAATGTATGTGGCAATTTGGGAAAAAATGGGGATTTTCTTGCTCAGATGCGATTCTCATGGCTGTAGTTAATTCTGCATAGGATTTGGATTGGAGATATTGGTTTCAAGAGGACTCATTTCCTTGTTCTGTTTTCACATGGAAAATATTTAAAAACTTACGCAGTTGCAAGGCGGTAACAAGGGGAACTAATTAAGGAATAACTCTTAACTTATATGCTAAAGGATTATGACTCTTAAGAAAAACCAAACCTGCTAAATGCAAATCATATTAATTGGCCAAAACTTCAAGACCAGAATGGCTGAATATTCTTTATGTTTAAAACATCGTGGCAGTAATCCAGTTATTGCCAAACAATTACTAAATTAATCACACTCACTTGATATAATTCCTTCAATTTAACATTTATATGGTTTATGCGTTAAAAACGTTTTTTAGAAAATCTTTTGATATCTCCAAAGGCATGCAAAGATAAACGCATTCTATTTTATTTGCACTGAGAGGTAGTGCGTGTAGCAAGTTAAGTGAGAGAAGTAAGTTAAATCATTATATTACTATCTCATCCCTCATAACATTCTTCATCATTTCAATAGACATGCCTCAAATTCTGTTACATTCCACTGTCTTCCTATCTTTCATATTTTCCTTGACCAGATTAAAATGGTAAAAATGAAATTCCCACAACAGGTGCAAAGGTGTGTAAAAAAATGCTTGAATGAAATACAGATTTGAATATACATGGAATGAGGGAAAATTGCAGAATATTATACCATGCGTCATATTATATTACTCTACCTAATGTAATATATGTAATAATGGTAAAGTAATTAAATGTGTAACGGAAAAGAATATGGATTTCATTGGTACATTCACAGTAAAGACATTTGGATAAATGTTTGAAACAAATTTGGGCCATTTTAATGCACAATTTCTACAATGTTTATTGTGGTCATTTCACTATATCTTTCTTTTTTTATCATAACTAAAATACTTTTGAGATCAGGAGATTAGAATGAACTGTGCCATCTAGATTCACTGGATATCACTTTTATGAGAACCTCTAAATATCTTCTAAAGCCTTGTATTGATTTTAGACCTGCATCTTCTTCTGAATACTAACATAAAGTAAGGTGAGTAAGTAAATAGGAGTCTTACTTTGTGATACTATTTATACTCCCGGTTTTAATCTACGAATTTTTAGGCGTATTCTCTGCACTTATTCTTTACTCTACTATTATCTAACATTGCCATATCATAATTATGGCATCAAAATTTCCATAATTACCTATTATACAATCAATATTTAAGAGCCGTAAAAACTACAACGTAAAATTCCAACATTAAATTTTTTAATCCAACATTTATAAACGTGATATACAAATATATAACTTTTTTCAAATGACAACAATCGAAAAGACAGCTTGTGTTCTAATTTCGCCACCATCTTATCTATTTTCACAAAATAATTTGCCTAAACATGGAAAGTAACTCACTCAGTTATGATTTCTATCCAGCATTTAGAATAAGCTGGAAGAAGACGTACACAAGCATCGGGGCAAGAACACGTATTTATTGAATCTAGATTTAATCTAGAAGTATTTTAGTTACGACAAAAAAAAAGAAAGGAAGTGAAATGACCTCAATGAACATTGTAGAAACTGTGCATTAAAATGGCCCAAATTTGTTTCAAACATTTATCCAAACGTCTTTACTGTGAATGTACCAATGAACTCCATATTCTTTTTCGTTGCACATTTAATTACTGTACGATTAGTACATATATTACATTAGGTAGAGTAATATAATAAGACACATGGCATAATATTCTGCGATTTTCCCTCATTCCATGTCTATTCAAATCTGTTTATAATTCAAGCATTTTTTGCATACCTTTGCACCTGTTGTGGGAATTTCATTTTTACCATTTTAATCTGGTGAAGAAAAATATGAAAATGCATTATTCCGGCAAAAGAATGGAGAATAAGAAAGAGGAATGAAATTTAATATCTGGCAGGGCAATTAACTATGGACCATTTTCTGTAAATTAAAAGTAGGCCACTTGATTGGCTTGAAAGGTTAAAAAATAATATTTTATTTCACTACTAAGATCTACGACCAAAATGGTGCATAATGGGTAGCTTTCATGGGATCATGGGTGGGTGAGTGGGTGATCCTCTCCTTAGTAGATCGGTCCAATAACGCACATGCAAATGTCTGAAAATCCATGGCTGAACGGCTAAAACCTCACACTGGATATTCTAGACACGATTAGGCTTAGCTTAGAAACAGTGAAACGAGTCTTGGGAATGGGAATTGATAGCTTTAACACCCTCGCATGATGACTCTGGCCGCAGGCAACGATCCTTTTATAGTGCGGGATAGGTTTTCTCAATTTGCCGTCCCGACGCCGGCCAACGTGACGGCATCCCCGCCATTGAGTTATCTTTTGCCCAGCCGAGCGTAAAGCCCGCCCTACACCGGTCGATCACCGCCCCTATATAGTGCTCCACAGCCGACCCCCCCATACCGAATTTTTGGCCAAGTTGATAATGTGATCATCAAATCATGAAAATAACAAATCCATTTAGGAGGAAGTCGATGCATGAGGGCGATGGTTGGAGAGAGAAGGCGGGTTTTAGAGAGGGACAGCCAAAGGGGTAGAGGTCGTGTTTCATATTAGGGGGGGGGGGGACAAATCGATTTGTCAACTGGCGCGTGGAAGAGGGAATTTCTGAGAGGAAAAGGTTTGAGGTAGAGGCTCAAAACATTTGCGGCACTTTATTAAAGAGACTAGACCGTCTCTCATTGGATTGTAACAACGTTAAATCTTGGGGTATTTTGCGGGGGGGGGGTAGAAGTTAAACTTAGTAAATGCGCCGCAGATCATTTATTAAAATTCGCTAAAAAAAACTCTCATGTATAGAGTGCGGGGAAATGCATACGTAAAATATGAATGTCTAAGTCAAGGAACCACTGTATCTTCTGACCTGTCGCGAGGTAAACGTATTCAGAACATTCACAAGTAAGAGATTTGGCTACATCAAGTGAGCAATAGAAAGGTCCTCGGATTGATAAGTGCAGGAGAAGTATTACTTCGCTCTAGATAGGCAAAATGTACACTGAGTCTGATGTATTTGGGAATAGGTGAGCACTCAGTTTTGCCTTGAGGAAGATGAGCGAGTTTCTCTTCGAAACGTCGGCTATGGAAAGCCTAACCCGGTGCCAACCCCAGAAGAATTGATCCTCTACTGAAAGGTTCACGACCGCAGAATAAAATACTAAGGAAGGCTGATTGCTTGGGGTTATAATATTCGATATATTTTTAGCACAGCCTAAATGAGCTTGGATTCCTCAAGTAAATATAAGGAACGTCCTCGAACGAAACCTTCAGTATGCCGCAAGCATTTGAGGCCCAGCATATAAAAGTTTAAGACGCGAAAAAAACAATGTGAAAACGCCACCTACATCGTTAAAACGGATACAAACACAAAGAGAATGCAACAATCACAATGGAATGACTAGGCTGGGAGCTGCTAGAGACTATGATTTTACACGCAAGGCTAACAGTAAGCACTTAATAAACTCGCGAGTTTCAGGGTGGTAAGGAGGATAATCTCACAGTGCATCTTTAGAGATGACTGTGACGACATTGTCGAATGGACGAAAGTTTCTTCTCATAAGAAATCATCAATTACATCAACAATACAGAGTAAGACACTACTTTTACCACTAAATGTAAGGCCCATTTTTACAAACCTTGGTTATATACTCTCTTGGTATGGAAACCGATGTAAATACGTTCTTCAATCGATAAAGATCACGTCAACCACGTAACACCATGTTTCATACAACACCTGAATTACAGTTAACATCTAGTTATCGAAAAGACTAAGTCAGCCTGGGGTTAGTATTAAGCAGACATTATAAAATGAGACCCTATTTACTTAAATGCACTCAATTTACGTATCATATTTACTTCCGTGTATTCCTCTACCAGTTTCTTATATCCTCCCTCTTTAATTGGCTGATATTCTAACACTCAATTCCACACTCCAATAAGTCGGCTAGGAGGACAGTACGTTCATGCAGATGAAGAAGTGGGAGAGTTCAGTAATGCTGGAAGAGAATTGATGGCCGAGAGAAGCGGGAGAAGGAAATTCAATGAGTTGGGAAGGAGGAAGTACACGTCCGCAGCCTCGGGTCCCTTTTCTTTATCATCCTAATGGTAACAGGAATGCAATTTAACAAAGTCAGGCGGAGGCATTTTAACAAAAATTCACTTAATTTTCTTCATGTAGGCTACTATGAAGTTTCCCCTCGTCCGTCGCGTCGCCGGTCAAAGAATGAAATAAAATACGCGTCAAAAATCCTTTTGCTTGTGCGATACCCGGAGTTGCATTGCAGTGAAACTGCACTTGTACTTGAATTAGCCAAGGATTGCATTCAATTTTGCGAAAGAAAAATATGCCAAGGCATCACGGAACAAACGTATTGCATGCACAATGATGAGCCCTGTTAACTCGGAAGAAAATTATGGTATCAAGCGATCTCCGCTCCGAGAACGAAATCCCTTTATTTGAATTTCTGTAAAGCATTGTTCATTACTTAGGATAATTGAATGGTAATGAACAACATTTAAAAAAAATAGTAAATGAAATGGAAGAAAGCTACCAATGCAGTTTGTGGGCTTTGTTCCACAGTCAACTTTTCAAACCAAATAAGTGTAATTAATATCAAAGTGGTGAGTATGCTATTTGCCTGGATTCAGTTTAGCTTAGTACAGACTGAAGAGGACCCGTCAAAATCATGACAAAGTCAATTCCACGTCGTAGGAAAGCATTAATTTACATTTCTGTACACAGCAACTGCAAAATTGCAATTGACTAATAATGATAATTAATTACAGTATGAAAGTTAGTTTAAATACAATTAGTTCCTTCAACGTTAAAGTAAAATATTTTATAACATCTATCTTTCATGAAAATGAACATGCATATTATGTTTATCCATTAGATGCTCAAGGTACCAATATATCAGCCATTCTCATTCGTTCTTTCGTTTAAACTTTGTTATGTAAAAAAGATTAATACCATTATATTTCTCGTTATTTTCTTATTTAAAAGGCATTTTGTCATGAGCATGTAGAAAAAATGTGCACAGTAAACTCACACAATATATTTTATAAATAGTTAACTGCTGAATAAAAAAGCGACTTCGAATTAGATTCCCGTGCGAATTAGTTACTTTAAGGTCGAAATAATAAAAACAATCGTTAAAAACGCACAAATAGTCTCTCAGGCATCCGCACAATGGGGACTCTCCCTTAATTTTGCCTGAAATTCATTTACAGTTGATGCCTGTAATTATAGTCCTAGGTCACTTACCTCTGGGACTAGGCTTGTGCGATGACCGATTTTGGTCATCGATTTTCGATGAAAAAATTTCATCGAAATGTTTCGATGACGATGGCTGTCATCGATCATCGTACAGAGTGTACACGATGATCGATGACTATCGATGAATGTCGATGATCGATGAATGCCGATGATCGATGAATTACGATGATCGATGACTCTCGATGAACTTTGCAGTAGTGATGAGCGATATATCGCTGTGATTGAATCACCGATACTGAAAATTAGCAATCACAGCCTGTGACTAAATAATCGAAATCACTGTGACTGTGAATTCGGTGAATTTAGCCGATTTAGCTCAGGCTGCTACCGCTGCTACCAACTGCACCAGTTCAACCAACGAATACAATGCTACCACTGCTACTGCGTATTAACTGTGATTGAACGTGATGGAATACTTCTGTATCGTCTACCACAAACTTGAGGAAAAACATGAATTCCAAACATCCCTCTGTGGCCCTGCCATCGTCCTCAAGGCGCAATAGCTGGGGTGCTTATATTTTATACATACATTTTGGATCTAAGGCGTCCAAATGAATGGAAAAAAGAAGAAAAATTAGTGATATAAGGATATCGATCATCCTCATCGATGGTTCTCATCGACATCAATGATTCGCATCAACTCATCGGGATCGATGATTCTCATCGACATCGATGATTCGCATCAACTCATCGGGATCGATGATTCTCATCGACATCGATGATTCGCATCGACTCATCGGCATCGATGATTCTCATCGACATCGATGGTCGATGACATTCATCGTCATCGATTACAGTCATCGCACCGCGATGACTAAAATCATCGTCGATGACTTCGATTAATCGATTCATCGCACAAGCCTATCTGGGACTACCAAGAATCTACATTTATACTAGGCAAACGTGGCTAGCTGAAAATCATATATCTTCATTGAATGGCGAATTTATACTTAAAAACATTGGGTCTGGACAATTAGAATGCCGTGTATCATGGTAGAAGAAAGCATTTTAAAAGTAAAGAAGAAAGACCGATTCATAAGTAAAATGGCCGAAAAAGGTGATTGAGCGTTAATATATCGATACAACTTCAAGTGAATAATTGAAGGCAGAGATTGGCCATGTCGAAAATCCGGGAAGCATAGAATATGAGCAGGAATAAAGAACTTAAAACGCATGTGATGGTTGAATATTATAGAATACATAAACCCGTACACTCGAAAAGAGTATACGCGGTATTATCTTTACGCTATACTGAAGGCTGACTCTTAACGCAATGCCATAAATGGATTTTAAACATTGGAAAATTCCACGCGCGTCTAAATCCTAAATTTGTAAGTAAAATAGAAATTAAAATAAAGTTGTTACTAACAACTATTGTGCTGCCTTCTCCATCTTTTTTCTCTTTTTATCACTGTAAATGACCATTTCCTCTTCCCTTAGGTATGTCATATGATTGTTGATGCTATCCTTTTGTAAATTGAAGATTTGTTTGCCAGCTATGTTCGTTTTCGAAAGCAGAACTATTTATTTAATTTTTGCATTGCTCTTATGGGGAAACCTAGAGCATAATAAAAATTCATTCATTCACTTTTTCACGAAGCTCCAAGATGAGCACATCAGCTTCTCCAGTACTCGGTTACCGAGTAATACTTAAGTTATGTTCTGATGCCTGCTCACGGATTCTAGCCGTTTTATATGCCAATACCATTCCCTCTCAAGGGGATAATTTCGCCTCTAAGCTGAGTAGCGTCTGCCGAGCTAGGAGGGTGACTGAACGCAGAGGTAGATTGAACAGATAATTGTGAGCGAAAGAGTGAAATGAAAAACTAAATATACTCTTCAAAATTCACGTATATTTTACCACGCTGCACCACTGATAACTGAAGGTGATATCTATCTGTAAAAGATAAAAAAGCTCACTAATGTAACAGACTCGCTACTCGGAGCCATAATCAACGAATTATATTTAGCGGGATAAAATACAAATAGCAACAGTTTCCTATCCTTTAAAAAGAAAAGATCTCACCATGTCAAGACTAAAAATATGACGAATTTTTAAAAATTATAATTTAAAAGATTTAAAAATTTTTAATCGAACAGTATACACGTGACCAGCTATAACAATTTAGTTTTTCATAGCAATTAAATTTCAAGAAAAGCACAAAACTGAGAAATCGAGCGATTAGAAAAGATGAAAATCATTGAGAAGTGGGAGGTCAAATATTTAACAACGGAAGCTTTAGATGAGCTGAAAGGCCCATGATTAGAGGTAAATTTATCCCATTTACATTGTTTGAGGTACAAAATTCGTTTTACAAATTAAACAAATATAAATTCAGAAAAAAAATTCTTCATGAGACAGAAAACATTATTTAACCATTTTGAAAATGTTATACAAAATTTTCATCACATTATTATTTTAGGTAACAAGTTGAATATTTTAGGCCTCTAGTGTATGATTGGTCTCTTATCAAGGTTCTTCTTTGTTTGGACATGTTTCATTTCATTCCATAAGTTATATTGACATTTGCCATCAACTCCAGGCATCTTCTTCTGGCACAACAAGCATATTTGCAGACTTAAAACAAACACATTTCACAGCGGTAGCAGTGAATTTTGAAACAGAAACACTGCCATTTTCACAGTATGTTTTATATCTCACGAACATGGGTTTGTTGCAAAGCCACACCATCAGGTGTTGCAGTCATCCTGATTATGTTGCTCAGCAACGAAAAGATGGTACAAGAAAATGTGGTTTGGAAATTACAGTGTTTCTCCTTTCACTTCTACCATGTAAGATTTCCATATCGCTAAACCTGAGATTTTCAACTAAGTTGTAGCATTCTGAGACTACCACCACCGACACTGACTAGTGACTATGCTAGCGCATAACACAAACCAAAGTGGTCCAATCGGGTGGAGTATCGGCATGCACGGGGAGTCGACGCGACTCCCCGTCCCGCTGACCGCATGGGGGGTGACGGAGAGGGTGGTTCCTTTAAGGGGGAAGGGGTCAGAGGGGGTCAAGAAAAGAGGCAATAGTGGCGGGAAGTGAGGGTAGAGGAGGCAGGGACGGCTGAGAAGAAAGGAACGGCCGGCCATTTCCGGTCACAGGAAGCGAAGGGGTAATGGCGAGGGCGAAAATGGAAGTTGCGAATGGCAGGCGGACGGCGGGAGCGAGAGAGAGAGTGCGACAAACAATGGAATGGGAACGTTGGGACAAGCACCGCCGCCCGACCCACCCACTAGAGAAATGGACAAAAATGGTCGCAAAGCACGGCGGCGTCCGTCCATCGAATTTGGGTCTAATTGGGGGGAGAGGGAAAAGCTTACTATCCGTGCCATAGAAGCGCTCCCGCAATAATAGGTGGTGGGAATAAGCGGAAGCTGTCAACCCCCCCCCCCCCCCAACACCCCGCCTCACCCTATCAGACAAACTCTCCAGCTGAAGAATAGACAATTAGGGAATGAAATACACTTTCAGATAGTGGAATTTAAAGAATGAATTCTGAACTACAACTTAAGTACAGTTTCAAATTTAGTCTCGTCAAATGTCTAGAAAACCATGCTATCCAGCTATCTAATTTTCGAATAGTAGAACAGATATGTGTGTGAAGCAAATCATATGCGTAAGAGAATCGAGAAGAGGCATGGAAGGATCGGGAATAGTGGAGGAAAGTATCAAAAGAGAGTCAGTCTAGACCTAACAGCAATAACTAAGTTCTTTGACTTAGCCTACTCCAAAAGAGAATGGGGAAATGTGTACGTCTGTATGTATGGTCAAATTTTGTTGACAGTATGAGCTCCTAAGGTGATGCGTTTCCTGAATAGGTATCCATGGACCGGAGTTGCTATGTTTCCAATAGCATCAGGAAAACTAACATATTGCTGTTCATTATAACAAAAGCAAATCAAGGTTGGTTTCAAATGAATTTTAATTTTACACTCCCTAAGGTAGCCTACTTAAATTAAGAGAGGGGTAGGAAATGGTTGCCTACGCGTGCTAGAGGTGAGCCAATGGAGCGTAAATTAGGCAATATCACTTTTAATACTGTCATTTAAAAGTGGAACGCTCCAGAGTAAAGAATACGTCCGTGCTCCAAGCAAAAATTAATGAAAAATTGTCTTTCAATGAATATATCCGAATTTTCGTGAAAAATAATTGGCCGAATGCAGGTTAACGACTTTATTCATAAATGTTCCTACTTTATATTTGGAACGTTACAACCAAACTCATCAAGATCATCCTAAATATGTTCATGGATAACTAGATAGAAGCAAACGTAGGGTCTAAACTAACTACTCGCATATCTGTCAGGGCTCGCATCAGGCAATGTGATGCACACAGACCTCTATATTCGACATAACCAGTGATAAGTCATAAAAAATGTAAAACGTAGAAAAGGATATGAAATGATCGATGAAGAATTGTTACATAAACTCTATTCAACAGGTCAAATGTTCCATAAAAAAAGCATGAAAAAATCAGAACCAATTAGATGCAAGTTAAAAATAGATGGCCAAGTATTCTCATACAAAATGTCCTTCAAATACTTGGGAATAGAGCTGTCTTATTGTAGAAATATAGCGGAAGAAGTTATAGATCAAGTTGAAAATAGATGGGAATAGATCATTATTTCTCCCAACCTGAACCATTAATTCTCTCTCTCCAGGGCACCCAAAAATAGCAATTTGCGTAAAAAGTGTTCTCATTATCTAGGAATTTTTGACATTGCCGAAACTCGTAAACCTTCAATCCATTGTTGGTCATCAAAATCAAGCCCCCTGGCCAGGCATATTTACGTATATGTAATTGCATTTAATGTAATTAAAGGTAAGAAGGTCGTCGATCCTTTTAACGTCGTTTACATGGTACAAAAGTAATCGTAAATGATAAAGTTCAAGTTGTGCAAGTAAACTGACATTATGACTTCTGCCAATGACGTGTATGCTTTTTCTTCTTTCATCACATTCGCTGAATTTTTCAATCCATCTAAATTGCTTTGGCATTTTCCAGCTGTACAAATAATTAAATTCCGAGTGATTTTAATTATTTTCTTGTGACGCTTAAGATACAGATTATAATTAAAATAAGCTCCTAAAGTTGAACCCCTCTGTCCAATCAACTAAAACGTCTTGCATTTGTTCAATATTTGATACACAATATTTATGTGGCAGATGAATATCCAAACGCTGTACACAATGACTTTTAAAATTTCATTTCCAAATAATCACCAGCAAGCTTCAGGTGGAGCAATACATATACCCTTTACAAATATGTCTGCTTCGTTATAATTTATAGTTCTATGATTTTCGACAATTTTAAGAAAAGCACATTCATGGTAAAAATTCTTAAAATTTGTAATTTTTTAACTCTATTTCCTCAAAAACTACCTGTATCATGGATATGTTTCTTACCATTTACAAATACGCATTTTTTAATCTACCCCTAGGTATCATTATCAGTTTCGCCAATTACGGGGATTTTTCACCAAAAGAAATTTAGCTGGTGAGACGTAAACTCACCTTTATCTCAAATACATTTATAAATACACTTACAAGTACGAATACTTCTGTTATACTTTTTTATTCTTTATTATTTTATAATTTTAAAAACACACGACAAAATAATTAATAAATATGTAATAAACTTGATAATTTCAAGCGTAGCTTTGTGAAAATATATATTGACAGTATCAATGCAGACCTTGTAAACTTCACAATGAATTTTAATTAATAATTTTAATGTTAGTTAATAAAATCCACTTTGAAATTTACAAAGTTTTTATTGGTTCTGTTAATAAATATATAAATCGGAAAATTTAGTAAGTAAAAATGTCAGCGGAAAACTCAATGCTTTAAGAAGTTGTTGAATACATACGTTTTTCAACTATTCTGAATACGGTTGATATAACAAGTAACACTTTAACAATCTTGGGTTGACACTTTTAACAACAAATTGTTAATAGATGTACCTACAAAAATTATGGAAAAATATAAATCGTCCAACGTAAGAGAGAATCACATTAAGACTGGATGTAATTTCAATGCTTTCCAAGTGTACTACTTAGATTATGACAGATGACATTATTTTTGTCAACATCTGTTACTGTAATCAAACTCCTGGTTGCTACGAAAATAGAACAACGATATTATTCATATGATGTTTTTTCTCGACATCTTTATATTTTATACCGCTTAATAGTGTTTTAAATTTTTAATTTGACCTTAACTCATGATAATTACATCATAACGATATTATTATTCCCAAACGCAATGTTTACATCGGAAATGAACCATATCCAACAATGGCGGTAGCTTAATCGAGCCGAAAATATCCTTTAAATTATCAACTTAATATCTCGGAAAGTTGACGTTTAACGAAATTTCAATCTTGCACATTGGATTTATTGTACCTATAAACCGGTGTATAACAATTTTCAGAAACTTCTCTGGGGTAGTTTTCAAGAACACGTTCAAGCAAACAAACAACATTTGCTCGTTTAAGATATTAGATTCAGCGTTTCCTCGAAGTATTGTGTGATTCAGTCACTTTATTAAAGAGTTTATATCACATACGTAAGCATGACCACGAGATGTACGCATTCCCTGGAATAACTTTAAGAAAGAGAAATTATGGGAGGATCGTGCCAATATATAAGTTGAAGTCAACCGTGCCCGGCGAGATGTGGTTGAACAGCATTATCAAAAATAAAAAGCAATCGATATGGTACCGTCCACTTTATTTTAAAAATTTATTGAATTTTTAATTCCAATCCGCAATCCTAAACCCCTTTTACCTTTTGATCAGAATCTAAATCGTGGCAACACCCGAACCCCCTACATGACCCACAACCGTACCTTACTTCCCCCACCTTCGTCACGAACGGCGATGGGATGACCTAACCACCTTACCATTATGTGGACCCCCATCCTTCCAGGCCCCCTACTTCCCCCTCAATACCGTAAATCATAACACCCCCCCCTTTCCGTTGACTAGGACGTATAACTATCTAATTCAAACTGGAATTTGAACACTGCTCTTGAAGATGGACAAGAAAAAAGCCGAAACCCGTGTAGCCAATTTTTAAAATAAAGTGAACAGTACCAAATCGATGGCTTTTCATTTTTGTCATATAAGTTGTTGGCTATGTTCAACCTTCATTGAGGGTGTAGGTGGGAGGTCAGACTCATATGAATTTAAAATAAATGAGAAGCCATGCATAGCAGAGGCTCAAACATAAGGTTACAGAGACTAAAAAGGCGCCAAATTTCACAGAACATGCTTCACCTAAACGAGTAATGCATTCATTTTGATCTTCCAGAAAAATTTTCTTCGCGGCCTGATGTCTCTTTACTAGACTTCCGTCGAATGTAGCAAAGAATTCCTATAAACTATTTTGCTATGCAACAAGATTGAAGGTAATGGAAGTCTAAGGGGTTCCACGTAATCTCAATATCAAAATAATGTTTTCATTTCTGCCAGTTACGAAGCAATGAAATGTCTAGTGAAATAAAGAATCACTTGGTAATTTCCACACATTTATTTAGCCAACAGACCGGTTTCAACGTTAACTTCATCATCATCAGAGATATACGTCAATCTCTGATGTATTATACCTCTGATGATGATGTAGTAAACATCTACACCGGTCAGTTGACTAAATAAAAGTGCGGAAATTACTAAGTGAATCTTCATTCCAATGTCTCAATCCCACAAGGTTATTTCGCCTGCCATCGAGAAGTGTCTAGTGTTTATTATCATGTAACTACAAATTTCCGCCATACCTGACAAAACCAAGGTGTCACAAATAAATTTAAAATATTCAAATATGTCTACGGAACGATTAAAAAAACCATAAAGCAAGGAAAAAAACTAATGTGAAGATTTGGATTGAATTGAATGGTGGTAGCTCATTCAGTACTGTGACAGAGCGAGACGTGAGTGCACATCTACATTTACATACTACTCTGTGAGCTAGAGAGGCGTGTGACAGGGAGTGTTAGATCATAATCCATGAAATGGGATATAATAGGGAAAATGAGGGGGAAAAGACAGAGGTGAATTTTATATTAACTACGAGCGGAAGATACCCGTTGAAATTCAACGGGTGTGAAAAACATTAAACTTATTTTTTATAATAAAACCACAAAGCCCGAAGAAAAACAGTATGCGTGGTCATTTGAGGAGTTCGTAACCTATCTTGTATGTTGCGTTCGTTGTAGTAGACACACTGACAGTTTTTCAGGTGCACGGAGAGATGAGTGACTATTGGTTCACTTTCATGCACGGGAAACCCAAAAATCGGCTTTGCAGCCTCATTACTAATTAAATAGCAACGGTTGATAGATAGTCACCTCGTCCTTCCAGTTCTCTTGAGCCGTCATCTGAGTGATTAACAGCTTGATCGCTTCCCTTGTGTACATACATATATTTGCATTCCATGACTTAGTTCAGTTGCACTATTCAACGTTGATATGTGCGTTGATTATCTTAATCAGGATTGGACAGAAGAGCACAATCCAGCGGTTGACAACGTCAAGAGGAATAATGGTAGCAGAATCCATGTTTATTTGAAATATGAATCCTCCATCACCCGGACTGCGCCTTCGGCACAGCCATAATCATTGGATTCGGTTGCTAAATAAAAAATATATGGTGATTCTTAGTGCACTTGTCGATGTTCATGCACGGATGTCGATAATTGCGCAGAATTTCCGTTCTTCTTTCGGGTAAGAAGCATGTGGTGACGTCATTATAATTTCCGCCATCTTAAAACAGATTGAAGGTTCGAAACAGGTTGGTTTGTATTTGAACCAGATTTAGAGCTGGTTACCCGTCCGTATGATGGGTAAGGATGAAATTCGTACGGATCTTAGCGTAACCCAAGAAAAACCACGGGGAGATTCTCATGAGATCGCTGGTGGGCATGTCTTTGAGCATCCAAATCTAACTTAGGTCGTTTTTATTGCATGGGCTCATTTTCTCGCAAAGAAGACATTCCTTTTGCTTTAGAAGATTTATTCGAAAGGTTACTCTTTTTTCAATTAGGCATGTGGATGGATATATTTTTAAGTCCAAGGAGGGGAAACACAGCGGCGAGCGAGAGTCTTGAATCGATAACTCGATAATTGAGTGAATGTACCTAAGATAACTGCACTTTAACACTTTTAAAACATATAAATAATTCGTGACGTTATTGATGTGGGAATTGGTCTAAAAACAGTTCACATTCGTAATAAGAGGCAGACGGTTTGACTACGTGTAATACATCTGAGTATTAAACGATGATAAACAACGCCGTGTTTGTTGTAGCAACAGAGGCATTATTACCATTGATATTCGCTGCACGTAAATATTCTTGCACATATAATTTTGTGTGTAATCAATTAATTTCCTTTATGTGTATTGTTTACTACGTAAGTGTTCTCTCTTATACATGCGATGCCCCTTTGAGAGCTACTTTGGGAAAGACGTTGAAGAGTATACTTGTTGTAAATACGCATTGAATTTATCGAAGCAATCTATCATGGGGCCCTTGGGACTCTCGGCCCTTCTTATACGGATTTGCTTTCTACGTAATATCATGGGCCTGCAGGAAAATGTGACATTTAATAGTTAGAGGCGGGTATATCCTTTGAAAATCAAATATATGGTTGTCAAGGAAATATGTTATTGTTGATTTCAGATAAAAATGTGAGATTTTTCAGCTGAAAACATGAATTTTAGACAACTTCGGAGGGTAGAAGAAAATCGATTGAAAGAATTAGAAATTTCATTTATTTATCCATCCGATAAAAATAATCCCAGCCCTCTATCTTGAGTGAAAGTAATTTTAAAAAGCAAAAAATGAAACCACTGCACCGAACACAATGCTAAATATGGACCACCAGGGGGGACCTTCGGGGGCCTTTGGGGGCCCTTAGATCTTTTTAATATAGCATATGATACAACCAGACATGTTTTCTATCTACATGCCAAATTTCAGCTCAATCGGTTAAGTAGTTTTTGCGTGATGGAGCAACAGACAGAAAGAGACCATTACATTTTTATACATATTAGTAAGGATCACACCCTTAACCCTGAAAAAATAGGGTTTCGGTTAATTGAACCCTACAGTGTTTTTTGTCTACCAGTAACAAAAATGTGTTCCAAATTTCATCAAAATCGGTCCTGTGGTATAGGAGGAGATGTGGAACATACATACATACATACATACATACATACATACATACATTGACTTTTATATATATAACGAGCGGAAGGTACCCGTTGAAATTCAACGGGTGTGAAAAACGTTAAACTTATTTTGTTTGCAAACCGCAAAGCCTGAAGAAAAACTGTATGAGTGGTTATTCGAGGAGCTCGTAACCTATCTTGTATGTTGTGTTCATTGTAGTAGACACGCTGACCGCTTTCCAGGTGCACGGAGAAATGAGGACTATTGGTCCACTTTCATGCACGGGAAACCCAAAAATCGGCCAAACAAACTCATTACTACTTATATAGCAAAGGTTGATAGATGGTCACCTCATCCGGTTCTCTTGAGCCGTCTTCTTAGTGATTAACAGCTTGATCGCTTCCCTTTTGTACAAACATATATTTGCATTCCATTCCTTTAATTCAGTTGCACTATTCAACGTTGATATGTGCGTTTAGTATCTTAATCAGGATTGGACAGAAGGGTACAATCCAGAGGTTGACAACGTCAAGAGGAGTATTGGCAGCAGAAGCCATGTTTATTTGACCTATGAATCCTCCATCACCCGGACTGTGCCTTCGGCATAATCATTGGTTTCGTTTGTTAAATAACAAATATATGGTGATTCTTAGTGCACTTGTCGATTTTCATGCACGGATGTCGTTATTTGCACAGAATGTCCGTTCTTCTATCGGGTAAGAAGCATGTAGTGACGTCATTATAATTTCCGCCATCTTAAAGCAGATTGAAGGTTTGAAACTGATGGGTCTGTATTTGAACCAGATTTAGAGCTGGTTACCCGTCCATATGTTGGGTAAGGATGAAATTTGTGCGGATCTTAGCGTAACCCAAGAAACACCACGGGGAGATTCTCATGAGATCGCTGGTGGGCATGTCTTTGACAATCCAAGTCTTACCTTTGTCGTTTTTCTTTCAAGGGCTCATTTTCTCGCAAATAAGACATTCATTATGCTTTAGAAGATTTTTTCGAGAGGTTACTCTTTTTTCTATTAGGCATGTCGATGGATATATTTTTAAGTCCATGGAAAGGAAACACAGCGGAAAGTGAGAGTCTAGAATAGGCAACTCGATGATCGAGCGAATGTACCAAAGTTAACTGCACTTTAACACTTTTAAACATATAAATAACTCGCGACGTTAATGGTGTCGGAATTGGTCTAAAAACAGTTCGCAATCGTAATGATAGGCAGACGGTTTCACTACGTGTAATACATCTGAGTATAAACGATAATAAACAACGCCGTGTTTGTTGTAGCAACAGAAGCATTATTACAATTGATATTCGCTGTACGTAAATATTCTTGCACAATTAATTGTGTATTCTATGAATTCCTTTATGTGTAACGTTTACTACGTAAGTGTTCTCTCATATATATGCAGTGCCCCTATGAAAGCTACTTTGAGAATAAAATTGAAGAGTATGCTTGTTGTAAATATGGATTGGATTTATCGATTACCCCCTGAAGCAATCTATCATGAGGCTCTTAGGACTCTGGCCCCTTCTGATACAGATTTTATTTTTACGTGCTATCATGGACCTGCAAGAAGACGTGATATTTAAATGCTAGAAGCGTGAATATCTTTTGAAAAACAAATCTCTGGTTGTCAAGGAAATATGCTATTGTTGATTTCAGAGAAAAATGTTAGATATTTCAGCTAAAAACCTGAATTTTAGGCAAATTCGGAGCGTAGAAGAAAATCGATTGAAAGAATTAAAAACTTCATTTATTCAGCCACCCGATAAAAATAATCCCAGCCCTATACTTTGAGTGGAAGTACTTTTAAAAAGCAAAAGATGAAACCACTGCACCGAACGCAAAGCTTGCCATTGACCACCAGGGGGACCTTCAGGGGGCCTTTGGGGGCCCTGAGGGCTTTTTAATATAGCATATGTTACAACCAGATATGTTTTCTATCTGCATGCCAAATTTCAGCTCAATCGGTCCAGTAGTATTTGCGTGATGGAGCAACAGACAGACAGAGACCATTACATTTTTATACATATTAGTAAGGATCACACCCTTAACCCTGGAAAAAATAGGGTTTCGGTTAATTGAACCCTACAGTGTTTGTTGTCTACCAGTAACAAACATGTGTTCCAAATGTCATCAAAATCGGTCCTGTTGTTTAGGAGGAGATGTGGAACATACATACATACATACATACATACATACATTGACTTTTATATATATAAAGATGTCCATCATTTTAGTATCACGCTGCTTTCGTTATAATCACTAATGGTGGTCGAAGTAAAGAATTTTCGTAAATCTCATTACGACAATGTCTCTCTTATTCAAAATAATACTGAAACTCGCCTTATCAGAACTTTTCAAGTAATTTCAGCCTAGCCTGTAGCCTTAGATATAGCCGTAGCACAAAGAACAACACAACTGAATTGAAATTTCCATGAGCAGTAGATGGTACAAGGCACAATACAAAAGCATAAGATAAAATACTTTTAAATAAAATCCACAGCTTCAGGATCTACTTTGTAGAAACTTTTAACATTCATTATAATAAAGTTTTGTACTTTTCTACACTTTTTATTTTTTAAACACACTACGCGTTTCACCAATTTTATGGCATTGTCAGGTGTAGTAGTTTGTTTACGTATGATATTGTTGTCGTTGTTAGATAAAGAACATTAAATTAAATTTTTAAGAAATGTTTACATTAAAAACATTTCATAAAGGAAATGAAAGAAAAATGAAAGGGAGGGTTAAAAAACTACTAACATGTTAAACTACTTTCTGGAAAACTTTCGTTAAAAAACGTTGACCTTTCTCATACCACCACCACCCCTTGATTTCTTTGTTTT
The DNA here is from genome assembly GCA_963573305.1 of Pyrrhosoma nymphula. Taxonomy (NCBI): domain Eukaryota; kingdom Metazoa; phylum Arthropoda; class Insecta; order Odonata; family Coenagrionidae; genus Pyrrhosoma; species Pyrrhosoma nymphula. Next base: position 102,440,909 of record OY754337.1, on the reverse strand, counting down.
TGCCGAGCATTGTGTGTAAATTTTTGTTGTTCTCATTTTCATGTTAATACTTTCTTTACCCTCCCTTTCACTTTTCTTTCATTTCCTTTTTGAAATTTTTTTAATGTAAACATATCTTTAAAATCAAATTTAATGTTCATTATCTAACAACGACAACACAATTCATTGTAAACAAACTACTACACCTGACGATGCCATAAAATTGGTGAGACGCTTAGTGTGTTTAAAAAATTATAAAGTGTATAAAAGTACAAAACTTTATTATAATGAAAATACTTTCAATTTATGAGAAAAAAATAACAGAAAAGAAAGCCAACTGTTGTAACAATTTAAGAGCAATGCAGATTAACCGACACCCCAGATTTTGCTTGGAATATAAGATTAGTAGTTATGGCAATTGTGGTCGACCAAAGCTTACATTGTTTCAGGACAGGCTATCTAGCCTACCCGTTGAGGTGAAGAAGAAAATTAAGATAAAAGCAATATTTATGAGCCAGCAGAGTCCATTGGGGAGGTGAGAATTATAATGAATCCTAAATATATTTCTTTTCAGGGTCTATCGAAGTTTTACGCGCTTTCTTGTCACGAGATATCTCAGTTCTCTATCTTCGGTATATTCTTCAAATACTTTGATGTGCCAATTTTGACATGATTTCTCATGGCACATACAAATAAACGATGATGTAGTCATAAGGCTATTTTCCCCTAGTGATCAAAAGTTTTGGGTGTCGTTGGACGTGGGTAAGGGGCCCTACTATAGGTACGAAGTTTTATCTTCTCAACGACAATGTGAGAGGAATAACCCCGAAAAACTTTGCTACCTCCATGAGTCTTTCAACTCATTATTTCTTATCAAGTTAGGGTAATGATTCAAGTTCCTCTGCTTCTCTCAGCCACGTTAATCTAACCGTAAGAATGACAAATGATACACATTAGAGAGAGGAACTCTGAACCGTATGTATCAGCTCGATGATCGACGGTAGTGGTTTAATTACTTAATAAAAAAATGAATATCCTACCTACTCCTAATTTTGAAGAAAAAGAATGGGAAAGATGGAGGGAAGTTTTCCGTGCCTCTTACAATGTTTACGATTACGATGTTATATGATTTGATCACTATTTACACGCCAAATGTGATATTACGCAGTACGTGAGCATTTATACTCTCCACTTCAGCGTTTGCCCTAAACACTCATTTTTCAATATATCCTTGGGCTTGTTACCTCTTCTTCGCTTTGGCCAACTTTTGACCACGTTCATAAGAATCATCAGTTTCAAGTCTTGGTCTACGTCCACCATCCATCCTTTCTAACTCTGTGCTCTCCTTCTTCCCTCTGTCCATGGTGTTACTGGTTTTCGTTCTTGGCAACCCTTTGTGGCCTCCATTCTGGATTCGAAGGCTTTCCTATCGCACACCCTTGTTTCCTGCACTCCCATTTCTTGCATGTCTCTTTGTACCTATAGAAGCCAGCGTGGCATGGTTTTTCTATTCTCCAAGTATCTCAATATTTAATTGGCTAATCTCCTATGTATAATTAACCAGACAAATCGCTCCATCAAAAGGAACTGGTGGGCTAGCGGAGGTTTTTTACGATTTTTTCTCCGCCCTAGGGCCAATGCCGGGCCAATGCCGAAGTGACCTGCCACCGTAGGGTCCGCGTAGGGTGCCGACGTGCGATTGGGGGCGGGCGCTGCTTACGGAGCAGGGGCGGTCTCCCTTCGGGCGTGTTCGGTGTTTGGAGTTGGTTGCGGGAGGCGTTCTTTTGGGGCGCCCCAGGCCTCCGCCTGGGTGGGGCCAGGGGTGCGCTCGGTGCCTCTCCGCCGGACCCGGTGGCGAGTGGCCGGCTAGATGGTGCCCTGGGGGCTTTCACGTGGAGTTCACGTTCTGCCGTGGCACTTGGCCGGTCAACTCCTCTGTCTTTGCCACTCCACGGTCGGTTGTTTGCCGGATGAGAGGCCCTTCGAAGAGGCGCAAGCCTAACACGGGGGCCATGTCGCATGGCATAGGCAGTCTTTTCCATGTGCATTCGGTAGATGTGTACGAAAAATATAGCTCTTCTTTTTCTGATGAAGTATGATATTTTTTACATCCGACTTTGTTATGACGATGAAACCAGGAATTGTATAATTCCTGGTTTCATCGCCTCCTGTAAGACCCGTCTTCTGATCTTCGAAGTCCTTGTATAATTTTCAAAATTTTCCTCTCCACTATTAGTTATTACCCACCACCACTTAATAGTTCCAACAGTTTGATCAATCATTCCTTTGTTTCAGATATTCGGCTGCATACAAGGCTTCAGGGCGGATCACTTGATGATAGTATCATAATTTCGCATTGATAGTTAGACTTTATAATTGTATTTATTCATGATTAATTTGTATGCAAAATTTGCTGTTTCCGCGAGAATAACTTTCCTATTGACCCTTTCCACAGTAAACGAACACCTACAACAGCCAAACTCCCTCCCCAACTCCCAAGGACATTCACGGCCTCCTACCACCAAGAATCCTATTTTGAACTTCTTCCTTTCGTTTTTAAAAGTGCGAAAATGCCTCTTCTTAATGTTTATTCCCCTTTTATACGAAATTTAATGATTTTCCAATTATGGTATATGCGATACGTCTACTAATATGCGGCCCCGCAAATTGAATGCCAAGTTCCTCGAAAAAATCAATATTTCATCACTGGTGTTCCCTTGTAATACAAATAAATAAATAAATAAATATATATATATATATATATATATATATATATATATATAGATATATAGATATATATATATATATATATATATATATATATATATATATAAAACTTCCAGGAGAATCACTCGGGTGATAAATATACAGTATGCCAAGAGGGTGGCCGATAAAAAATATACACACGGAAAAAAGAACACTTACACATAAAAACTTCCGATATTTCGGTGAAGACTAGCTCCACCTTTCTCAAGGTTTAAAGTAGGAATGAAGAAAAGGAGAGAGATTGAATATATATATATATATATATTGCAAAAGCATTTACTCATACTATGTCCACCAGTGTATAAAGTATTGCTTAAAGTATATCAATCAATTGGTACATCTGTGCTGTCGGAATCGGCAATTTTACTTCCTGAGCCTAAGTCATCGCTGAAATCAGAAACCACTCTACTTTTTCTGAGGTCTCGTACTCCAATAAACGGAATTGTTGACGGTCCAGACTTGAGAAACCTGCTTAACTCAGGTAATAAAGTAACAAAATGGTGGTTTCTGAAGACTATGAAATGTTTAAATGCTGTTTCATTATTATTTTTTTCAAATGGACATTTCATTATTTCCAGGAATATATTTAAAAAATTTGTTACATTTCAAAGAACATCTTTGCGTTGAAAAAAATTATGCTAACCATCATGTCAGTCCCTCAGTCCTGGAGTTAAAGAAAAAAACGAATAAAATCATTACTTCAAACGGCAGAACTTTGGTCCTTCCGTACAACGTCCCTAGTGTAAAGTTGGGTAGCTACTAAAAGGTAAGTATCCGAACAAAAAAGGGGTTAGGGGAAAAACCCTATGGTTTAGGAAACATATGGTCCGGTGAGACCGATGTCAAGTTTTTAAGCCTAAATCTCTCCATTTAATGGATTTCCCCCTTTCTATACTTATCCATTTAGGCGCTGTTTCAATATTTGTCATACACAGTGTTTTCTTAAAGGGGATATGTAAGCCTCTTTAATTGTCTCTCTGTGAAGTTTGGTTATTTGTTTACTTGTTTCTTCTACTGGCCCTGACATGATCACAATATCTCCTTCAAATACAAGGTAGTCAATTTGTATTCCTTCATTCTTAGACCTCATTCGAGTCCCACTTATTGCTTGCATTTCCCGTCCCCATTCTCTGAAAACCTTTTCACAGAGAGCAGGGAGGAGAGTCCATCCCTTTTCTAACTACCGTTATAGTCACGAAACATTTTGATAGTGCTTCTCTTGAACCTTGAACGTGATCGCGTTTGTCACTGGCTTCTTTTCTTATTAAAGAGTGCACCCAAATTTATTCAGTGGAAAATGAAACACTGTTTCTTATGATATGTTTTCTGCGTAATATAGGGAACTCAAGATTAAAAAAATGATTCCAATTCATTTTTTTCTTCTAGTTTCGCTTCGCATCTTCAGGAAATAAACTTATTGTTGTTTCCTGAAGATGATAAATGGTATTCTACTGAATGTATTTTTTTTAATTACACAACGAGTTTCATTGCACTGTAACACCTTCAAGAAGCAACTGGCTTAAAGCTAACAGTCTACGTTCATCGTCGTCAGCCAACATCGAAATTGTAATAGTTTTCAAAAGAGAAAAAGTTACAACAATAATTTAAAGAAGTATAAATTAATTAAAAGAACAATAATCACAAATATAATGTGAAAGAATCATTACAAAAACATATGTATTTTACAACAACACACATACATTGACCAGACGCTGGTTAACGCAAAAATGTGCATCCGCAACTGTGCAAGTTAGAGAATAATAAACAGTACAAGATTTTCCAAGCACTACAAACAAAGTGACAGTTTAATACCATTCACAACTCCAACTCACAACAACTATTTCTCATCAAATTCACAACTGACAGTTTTATAAAATATGTATTCAAATATTTTATTTAACATAAACGGTGGAATCACTAAGTTTTTATTTGAAGTTCTCTCAAAGTCGGTTGTGATGACGAGGATGAAATATCGATGCACTGTCACCACCTGATTATTCATAAAATACAACAAAGGTCGATATCGCTATATATCGGACTGCTCGACCTGAGCCAGCAGTGTGTTGTCGTTAATGGATGGGGAGGTGGGAGGAGAGGATATGCGAAAGGCTTGGCCCTAGGGATGGGTGGGCATATGAGTGGGAGGGGGGAGACGAAGGGAGAGGCGGGGGGAGGGAGGGAATGGGGGAGAGAGGGAGAAAGAGATAGAGGAATAGAGAGAGAGAGAGTGGGAGTGCCCAAATCGAACATGAGTAATGCGCATAAAATGAAACACGGGGAGGTGAGAGGGGGAAGTCCCACGGGTGCGCCTGGGCGTGAAGAGTACGAAATGGGAGTTTTGGGAGGCGAAAATTGCAATCATATTCGCACGGACAGGGATGCGAGTCCAATTAACGTCGTGTTTGAATTGGAAAGCGTCGTCCTTGCTCGGTTAAAACATTTCCATACCACGAAGAGAGAGGGACGCACACATATTCACGCAAGGTGACGGACACATACACATGCAGGGAGGAGGACAGAGGGAGAGCGATGCGTGCAAAAACACAACGAAACCGAAACCTGCTTTCACTCTAGTGGGCGTGTTCCACTAGTTTCGCCTATTGACGTCTTTTTCCAGGATTTAGGCATTCCGCGCACATAGAACCCACACTCGCGGAAGAAACTCTGGTAATCTACAACTACCTGGTAGCCCAATGGAGCTCGGCCTGCCTTCCCTGACAAGGGTTTTACCCCGCGCACGCACGCATTCCGTTCAACGACGCGTGACCCCTCGTCACGAGCCTGTGCTACCTTATTTTCCTTCAGCTGGCACGAGGTAATTGCCCTACGTGACGGATTATGCACCAGCGGAGACCCATTATCCGGGACGTGTACCTTGTCGCTGTAGCGTTAAGGGGAAACATTTCACTTTCCTCGCCGCTGCCAGGAGGATTAATTCAAGAAGGGACGTTGAGCACGCGGGAAGGGGAGGGATTTAATCAAAATGTCCGCTAAACTGCAAATGTGGAGTGCGGGGGTGGTGGGTGGGGAGGCGATTGGTTCGTCAATGGACCGGAAATCGCATCCTTGAGGTCACGAACGAAGTCCCTCCCCATCCTCGATCGCTGCGTCGCGACGCCGATTATACAACGGTTCCGGCCAACCGCTCGGGAATGTACGTATTACGCTGCATAAGCGTTTCTAATCGATTAGAGAAATGTTTCCAATTTCCCTATAACTTCGGATCCCTCGGAATTTTGAGATCGGGAAATCGTATTTCCCTAAAATTCCCAATAATTGTCTTTTTGCTTTTCACTTCGTAGATCATCAGCAGTGTAGCTCAGTAGTTATTTGCTCCCAAATGCTTGCTTCTAAGCCTGATACTTAGTAATAGCAGTGCGTAAAACTTGATTCCTGTGTTACTATTTTCTTTCTACTTTTATGTACTTGCCAAATCTTCATAGTTTCTATTTAATTGGTAGCATACTATACACCCATGAGGTGGCTGGCAGAGTATTCTGCCGTGGTAGAAGTTTATCAGTTTAAATGACTATTGCAGTAGCTGTAGGTATGCTGAGTAAGTTTCTTAACTGGAATAAAAATACTATTTCGTCCAACGCCAACTTTCAGCATCATCAGGTACCAAATATTCAGACGATGTTTGTTTACTTTTTGTTGTTTGTTGTCGCACTTACGGGGAAAATTTTAAAAATAATTCTGGGATGACTGAGGAAATCAAGGGCCTATAGAACAGTGGATCGAGGGCTGGGGGTGCGGGAAAGGTTTTAATAGGTGAGAATAATTTGGCCAATTTGCCAACTTTTTCAACTCTCCAAATTTTGATATGGGGAACTCGTATTTCGCGATAATTTATTTATTTGAATTACAATTTTACTTAAGCTCATATATCATTAGTTAAAATAGCCATGACATTGACGACATACTAACAGCAATATTTTAAACTATTATCAGATTAGTATTTCCTTTATCAACCATCATCGGGTTTTTTGCTGCGTATAGAAACATTATTGCAAAGCTCAACGTTCCGTAGAAAATCCGAAAATGGTTGATAGTGGAAATATATACAAGTATTTATGACCCCATATCAATTGGACAAAAATTCATTAAGTTGGTTAGTTATCTGGGTAGGTGACTGTTAGCTTAGGAGTTGAGGTCATTCGCGCCATTGAGGGTAGTTAGGTAGGTTGGCAAGAGCAAGTATTCCCTGCGGAATGCAGGGAGGATGGAAAAAATCCTGGAATTGACATCAGCCTAGTCTCCATCGAAGTTAATCGGGCAGGTTACTTGTAGCAAGTGACTTTCGATGTAAATTGCACTTGTAAACGGCTCTGGTAGTTCGCTTACAGAGCTTAAAAAGTATCAGCAACCAATCTTGCTTTGCACTAACTCGTGAAAAAATGTCCATCAGCGTAGAAAAAAAGCTCTTGCAGAAGAAACTTGTTGAAGTAACTTGACAGTGCAACCCCTTACTTAAGGAAGGCGAATTTTGGAATTTATATGTTTTGGATTTAGCATCATCATATCTTTAGCATTTTATGTAGCATTCATTTCATGAAGCATTTACAAATTATGTATGTAGCGTAATGTTGTAAGTATATTCGTGGAAAATAATGGTACGGATAATGTTCATCGATAAATAAATTTGTCAAAAAGATTCTAATGTTTAATGCAGTGGTCTCTGTGTTTCAATCCATATGAGACGGTATAAGAACGGAGGTTGGCACTCGGTTAGCCTATAGCAAACTAATGTAATGAAAAATCATAAATCTAAAATGCCTCTTTTTATATTCTCAAAGTGATTTCACTGTTGACGCAACGATGAACTGTCTGGTATCTCATTCCTGTACGCAATAGTACACACCATTGTGTATTCTGTACCGCGTGTTGTTGCGTTAAATCTGTTATCCCAGCTCCAGCGATGCAAATACTGATTACAACCAGTTATTTTGAAATAGGTATTAGTATGTATCCTTTAATACTCAATGTTGTACCAAATATGGAGCAGGATGACCTACGACGTTTGGAACAGAAGTGCTTTGCATGAATGCAACCAAACTCAGATTCAGGTTGTAATTGGATCCTCGATAGATGAAGGTATGCTTTCTGAAATGTTGAATTTATTTATTATTCACCGCAAGTGATAAAGAAACACGACCTAGAACTATTATCATTACCTTCCGAATGGTTTGCTTGCCTGACCGCTATTTATCAATAAATCATTTCTTTCTTCGGTAGACTTCGGTATATCATCATAATAGATCGTAATTACCTCATCCAATGCTTCGCATTAATTAATTTGCTTCTTCAGGACTTTTAGTGTTCTTTTGGAATATGAGTGTGGCTACGCACTTAAATCCGTCTCCTCTCGAACAAAAATTATTTATTAAAATAATTATTTCGTTCAAGTCCGATTCTCCCTCTTACCCGATCATTTATTCTAGAGATTCAAGAGCAACAAATCGAGAACATTCCAGAGAACAATCATCCGGGGACAATGGAATCCACAACCGGAAACGCTGGATAGGTGCGTTGCCTGCGTGATGCAACGTTACCTAGTGTTCAAGAGGAGACCGAATCGCAAATGGGAATCACTCTATCTGGACGTTCTCTCCACTTTTGAAAGGGCTATCCTGTGAAGAGTAGACATTTTTCAGTCAGAGCGTTTTGCTGCCTACTTCAGCAGAAAGCAACGATTGCCTCTCCATCCCAGGATAAAATCCCAGGATCACATGTTTGATCCCTAACGTTTCATTTTAAACTTCGATGGCGTTCTCATGGATATTTGAGACTAGAATTGTGAAAAGCACGTGTCAGAAACTGACACCCTAATACTAAAGATATTAGTTAAAATTTATGTGCCAAAAAATCCATTATGCTCATGCCTTATCGATGATGATACCAGAGTATCGATTGCATTTTTAATGCTGCGAGTGCTTACAAGGTACTCTTTAATCATTCCTCTCTATTAACTGTGCGGAATAAATTAATTCTTAATTAACTGTCCACAAAGGGGGCCAAACTGCAAATAGGACTGGCATGTTTTTAGCTCGGATCTGGCTAACTTCTCTTACCTCAATATTATTCAGAGCAAAAGAATAAGCATGTCCTCCTCAGGGCACATTTTGCTTATGGAAAAGGGTTTTTCAAACGTGTGATACAAACTGAGGGAGTGCCATTGCACACTTATACGTAAATGAAAGAATTAGTAGGGGATTCGAAATCATCTACGATTATTTATAAAATATATACCAATCAGAGCCTGATCTTTTGGCTACTTACAGTAAGTTAAACTGTTTGTAACAAAGTATTCTAATTTTTTTATTAGCAATTGCTCTTTAACATTACTTTTAAAATGAAAATACATCGAGAATATTAGGTCGGTCTATTGGAAGAACACCGGAATATTCTGCGCTTGGATATAAATTTATGAACAGTTTCAGTTAATACAAAAGGATTAGGTTGGAACTTTTCTCCACCAAGATATTATCTACGCCGCTTTCTTAACAGAATTAACTCTTAAAAGTTTTCTCAGTAAAATTGTGGAAATAAAAATGTTGAAAACCAAAATATTCAATCTTTGTTGTAAGACTGATGAACTGCGGACAACTAAAAATAACAGCAAAAAAAAGAAATCGAGTTACGTGGATTCATTCATGGCCATTGCTCACTATGTCAAATCGTTTAACGTGTACATTCGCGTTACAAGTAAATACGATATTTTTGTGCCATAGAAACGAGAACAATGTGATATAGTGACACCTTCTGCAAAATGTTATGACAAAACATACAGCATAACAGTTCTTAGAGTAACACTGGTGTATTCGTATATCATTACAGAGACGGATGAGTGATAGATATTTAGCTTGTGAGCCACCTATCGCCAAAGATACTTGCTTGCATAAAAATATCGATTCTAGATTCAAAAATATCAGTTTGAAATGAAAATTGACGAAGACAGGCTTAAAGGTACTGCGCTGTGAAACAGCAATATTATTGACCGTATTGCTTCATCAACTACAATTTATATCGGTGATATATCGTATTATCGCATGGTTTTAAAATTAAATAAAGTATCTCACAGTAATATTAACGCAATTAACGTCTAGATGGCGGAATATTATTATTTAAAATGATGCATTTGGTATTTGTACACAATTTCCATCTACACTTACATAATACCCTGACCACCTGGCATGTCTCTGTGGGGGTTTGTAGACCCACATGGACTAAACTATACCCTGCAGATCTTAATGAAACAGCCATCATTAATGCGGTAAGAAAAACCTGCAAATACCTTTGAAAGAAGGTAAAAAATCAGCAGCATGTACTATCACTGTATATATGCTGCCGATGTCAGAAAAAATATGCGTATTAATTTTCTTTTTAACGATATAAATTCGAAGGAATTTTGAAGGTATGAAGCTACTTATCCTAGATCCATCATTTCACCGAAATCAAAAGCTCATGAATGAATGTCTCCTTGCCGGAAAACTGTTCGCCCACAAGATCAAAAAACTTTTTTAGCCTCTTTTTTCCATCGGAATTTTCACCCATAAATTTCCGCAACCTCCACCCTTTACCCTCCTCAACCGCACTACCCGATCCACGCATTTTTCTTCCACCTATTTACTCCCCCCTTTCCTCTCCTTTTTTGCTTTCTTCCTCTACACACTTTGCAGCTTCCGCCCGCGGAAGTTAACCACATCCCCCAAGACTCTGAAGGCCAGAACAACCCCTCTTTCACCCCCCTCCCATCTCCCCCCCTCTCCCGTAAACTCCCCCACCTCGAAGCTGGTTTCCATAGGGACAACGTGACTCGAATATGCGAGGCGCCCTGGGATGTGGGGTAGGAGATGGTCGGCGAATTCGGAGGAATGGTTTCGTGCAAGCGAGGGGTTGGGTGGGGAGATTTGAGGGGGGTTGGTGAATTTCCGGGGATGGGAGAGAGGGTCGTGGAGTTGGTGTGGCAAAAGACGCCAGCTTCCCACGCGGTTTTGGGTCCTGTGGGAAGCGACGGAAGGAGCCGCTCCTGTGGGTGGCGGTGGGGGATTCTACGCGCGAAGGTGAAGGTGGTGGGAGTCATGCCCTGGGGTGGAGAAGGGCATAAGGGATAAAGAGATGGAGGGAGAGAGGGCAGTATGCTTGGAGGCAAGCCACGAGAGACTCAAGAGGAAGACTTCACTTTCTCCTGATGGAGAACCGCACCTTAGTAATGAGGTAACTTGCACGGTGGGTGCATGGGAAAGACGGAGGGCCGTATAATGGTGTTGGAACGGGGTAAGGTCGACTTCACCCAATCCTAAGCGTGGCGGTGGTCTCGGCTTGCGCATAAAGGGGGTAGGTGGTCTGACCCACCCACCTTTTAACCCAAAAGAACCATTTGGCCCTCGCAAAAAATACCCCATGGCTTGCTCCCGACCGACCAAATCCCACTTCCCCTATATCGTACTCTCCTCCTCTCCAATGGGATGTAGCCATTTCACTCATGCCTTGGACGGTCCTTGTTCCTACGCCTAGCCAGCGCCCTTCTTCTCCCTTTTCGTCCTAAAATCTTATCCTTACTGCCCTCATCGTCTCGTGCAATTTGTGCACCTCGCCCCTCCCTGATTTCCTGCTTCACTCATTTACCTCCTGACCACTTCAGCGATATTGCTCGAGACCTCATCCTCTCCCTCACGATTCAACCATCCGACCTCCCCGCGGAGCCCAGCGGATACTTGGATGCGCAAAGACTTTGCAAATTTGGATTGCCAAGTGCTCTCATCCCGTGGCGTGGTTTCGCTTCCGAGTTGCGTGTTCCTCAGTTCGCCTCGCTCTTTCACTAGATGATTTTTCTCTACATTCGCTGGACAGGGAGAATTCCTCAAGCATTTTATGCTGGAGGCGACGAGAGTCATTATGTTCCGATTCATCAAAGAAAAAATTGTAACGTAGGGTGAAGTAAACAGTTTTATTAATGTAAAAGAACCTGATATTGATATTAATATCTTACTTATTAAGTGCCAAATATCTACTCCATTTATCACATAAATGTTCTAGTAATAATTGTGGCAAATTCTGCTTTTCACATTGATAGGAGTGTCATCTATAATTTTGGAAGTACAATATTTCGACAACGAAGAAAATTTGTTGAAAGAAACAATGTGTTCAAAATATAAGTTTATTAGTAGTTTCTCCCGTTTCCATTTTGCGACGGAAAATATTGCAACATAAAAGTTATTCCCATAGCCTAAATGTTTCTTTTACATTATGAACATTGATTGTTCTATTTAAAAGAATTCACTATCCTAACTAGTAAATTCTGAGAATACAACTCAAACAATTAATCATATAATTAAAAATAAAATCACTGTCATCTGCTGAAAGTAAATGGTAAATACAGCACCACAAACAATCTCTATATTGTTGTAAACGCCAGATGCTAGTTTAATGACTAAAGACGAATTATCCTTCAAATAGAGTAATCAACTCAAAAAATCCCTTTATCTTTCTGCATTCCATTAATGTGATTTACATTTATCTATAAAACAGAATCAAGTTAATGATTATAAAACAGAAAATATGTATAAAGAAAAAATTATAATATTATGTTATTTTGAGGACATTACGTCTGGACAATAAATTAAAGCACAAACAACTTTGAATTAATTTTATACTATGCACATTAGTTATAAGATGAAAATATGAAGAGAAAATTGGTATTATGAGCTCACCATAAATTGAGAAGCATGATACAGAAATAAAATTATTGTTACGTATTTGAGCCATGCAGAAGATCCAAAACTCGAATTTCGAAATTTAGTTAAACGATAAAACGTGAACACCGCTTCAGCAGTGAAAAAAAGAACTTAATAGCAGGGAGGTTCCCTTTTGTGGGATCATGGTAGAATTTCATTACAAAGATTTAAGTAAAATAAATTGGATTGGAGTGAGTTTAAATAACTCACAATGGCCCTGAGATACTGTGCCTTTAATTAACGCTGAATATTTCTGGTAATAAATAAATAAATTAACCTACTCTGGGCATGTAAATGAATGCACCTGATTGAAACATTGGAAGGTAGGCATACCATAAAATTTAGGATTTATCCTAATTTACCAAAAAACTGCCTTGACTTTGCATTCGCTACCAATCCGAAATTAAAATAAATTTGGTCAATAAAATTATCGTGCTTGAAAATATAACTCTCTAGAATGAAAAACAAACCAGAGGTATGAATATGGAACTTTTTACTTCAATCCTTTCGGTGACAAAATTAAATAAAATTACGCAAATATTTGACTATTCAGATCTCGTTCTAAGGAAAACTGCTAACGTTTTCAAATTTTTGGAGGGATCTTAAAAAGTAAAAATTAAAATCTAAATTTATAAAAATAAAATATAATCTGCCATTATAAAAAAATGGTCATTTTCAAAAGAGTATTCTGAGATCAGGAAGTTGATACTATCCTTTGTTATCTAGTAATTAACATGCGTCACTACTTGAGATAGTACTTCGTAAGTATATTCAACACTTTCTATTTTCTGTATTCACATTATAATGACAATGAGAGTTGAGAACATGGTCGGAGATATAAAATTGTGGAATACACAATTTCATTTAGTGACGTGTTCCTATTTCATGAAGTTACACCGGAAACGTCAACTAAATAAGCATACGTCTGAATATAAACTGATATAGTGTCAGCTTTTTTAGTAAGCAAAGGATTAAAGCGTAGACATTTATGAGTGAGTTGATGAAAAAACTCGAGACTTTTGGTATGTGGGTGTGGAGAAAATTGGAGAATATACGTTTGAGGGAAAGGAGAAAAGGAAAGGAAGTTCTGTACATGTGTTAAGGAAGTTCCTGGAAGTTGTTAGAAGGAGGAAGACCGGTTGGTTGGAAAAGGATAATAAGGAGATGAGATTTTGACTGCTGTGTTGGTGGGCGTGGAAGCCAAAGAAAGAGGAAAAGCTTCAAGGATAGGATGAAAATTGTTAAAAAAGTATGATAGGCTATGGAAGAATTCTGAGGTAGGTTTCTGGGGACAGTTGCTGTAGTTAAATTTGGTGAAAACGCTTGTAGAGAGAATTACGCCAGAGTTAAGAGAGCATACAAGAGGAGGGATATGAAGATTATCTCTATGGTTGTGTCTAAAGGTTCCAACCTGATTATTTCGGTACCTCTGCCTACTTATAAAAACTTTATTTGCCTACAGCGATTCTCCGCTGGCGACTGCCAATAAAGTCTCAAGACAATGTACTCAGTGCCAAATCACAATAATTTCGGCCTATCAAACGTCATGTCCTTTTCCGTTAAAGTTTGACCACAGTTTTGCCAATGTACGATGAGAAAGAAAAAAAACAAAGACCAAATTGTTATCACAAAGGTTGGTTTAGTCGACTTGATAATTCCGCAAAAACAGAATATAGAAGTTTTAAACCATAGACTTTGAAAATATTTATGTATGGCATCCGACAATTAATTTTATGGCTTAAAATGAAACAGTCAATATTTTAAATTGCAACCTGATAAAAGAATTACAAACGACTATTTTCAAAATTGATTATATTTTAACTTGATTAGAGGCTATTTTTTAACTTGCAAATCACAGGAATGTAATCTGGGAAAATATAATTCCGCATAATCGGCGGTATGTCAATTTTCTAAGGTCATATTGTTTTTCGATTACACCAAAGGGATGGAATTCGCTACTACAAAATCTTTTGTGAGAATCAATTCTTGATCGGGATTAGAATTTTCAAGTTCACGGTCAAGTATGCCGTGCCGCGAAATTTTTCAAACTATGGTATCGTTGAGCTGATGAGCTTTAAAAAAATGGAAAAATATTCGACCATCATTTCGGATATGCTATTGAATCAGCATATATTTTATTCTATTAATAAGAATCCTATATTATTATTTCATCAACCTATTGTCACAAAAATGAAATGGATATTTTTACACCTACCTTATATCGTTAAAAAAACAGCGTGACAATAAAGCATATTACTGTCATTTTCGATAGTTATTTTCTCAAGTAAGCAAGGAGGATGCTCGGAGGATATTAGGCAAGCTAACAAATATCAAGCTTGTCATTCAAAATATAGAGTAAGCCTATGTTCCTAAGCATTGAAAAACTTCGACAAAATTTAGGAGAGGTATAAATATAGGTGAAAAATATTAAAAATCAAATATTGATTCTCACAGTTGGTGTTTTATGCATGATGATGAACGTCATTCAATTTGCTGCTCAGATTTATTTATGCGAATGGCTACATGAGTTGTTATTGACCATGTTTAGATGTTAAAGGATAGTGAAAAATTATTCAAATAGTAGAAAATTAAACTAGAAGTGTATTAAAATTACTTTTCCTTTAATCTTCTAATAAGAAGATATTTGGCCAATAAGTGTAATGAAAATGTCGGATCATTAGCATATACACACTATTAAAGTTTGTCGCAAGTAATGCTTATTAGCCATGAATACCTAGTCTTTTCTATGAGCCCGTAGGTACCATTTAATTCTAGTTAGCTGTTATTAAATAGACTCAGTAGTGTTTTTACACATATTTTTACTAAACACATAGTTAATTTTAATATAGAAATTCATTTATTATGATGCTTGTCGATGCATTAAAGTGAGTGAGTACAAGCTAGTCAATTAAATTAGACTACTATAAAGCAGAAAAATAAACCTGTAATAAACTATTTGAATATGCTTGCACAATAGCGAGTTGTAAACTGTGTAACACACTAAGTAATAAATTATGCCATTGCGTACTGTCATACTTTTTGCAACGACTGCTAAGAATTTCTCTTGAAACAAAATAGAAGCCTGTGTACATAATGAATGGAAAACAAAAAACGCAAGACCAAAGGAACACACTGAGGTACCTTAATCATCATTTCATCCCTTGAAAGTTGGATCACGTACGACGCCCATAAACCATAACGATAATCTAGCGCAGCGCGTTCAGCCGCACAGGTAAGCAAGAAAACTCACTGGGCCCCTAAAATGAGTGGGGCGTAAAAAAGATTCGCGTTCTCCGCACCCAGTACATTTCCTCCGAGATGCAAAAAAGTAAAAGAATATCGCACGTGGAATCACGTCAAAAAAAACTGCATATATATTAACCCTCGGTGGATTTTATATTCAAACGACCTGACCTTTGGGCCCTCAATTTTATTTTAGTATGCTGTGCGAAAGGGATTGATGCATTTATGAAACCATCCCGGCTCAGTGTGAGGATATGCACGCATATACCACGGATTTGCGATTTCTATTCCAACAATTTGCCGCCAAAATAACACAAATCTTGACATTCCATCGTGGGCACGTTCGGGCAAAGTATACGTCGTTGAAAATAATATTCCCCTACCTTTAACACAATATGAACCTTGAATGTGTGTTACTCCCCTAGTCTATGGGATTCTTCCCTAATCATATAAAAATATTTAAAAATTGTAAACAAAGTAGTGGCTTCACAGTATGTTCTAACTTTTAATATAATTAAAATATATATTCATTGAGTACTTCGCGTTTACAAGGTACAACCTTTTTCTATTACACGAATTAGTTTTCATGAATTAATACCTTGTCGTATCCATGAAATTAAAGTATTAATAACTCTAAACATAAGTATTACATTAACCAGTGTAGGTATTGCATATTAGCATGTCTGTCGACATAGGCCTCCATGGGTTTCCGGTTTGGCCTTGCTTTGTTCTCATGAATGCTTTCTGGTCCTCGTCTAGCGGGCTGAGGAACGTGGGAGATTCTAACTTGAAATGGTACGAGTATTACATGCCTGTTGTGGAATCACCCTGTTCCACACACTATGGAGGTGACTTTCACCTCCATAGTGTGAGGAGGTGAGGTATGTCAAAGATGTGGACACTTAGTTTTTTATGCGCATTTAAAATAAAAACCCGTTGGAGTGTACCCATTTCGTCGTAGAGAGTTGAAACTTCTACGAACCCTCCTTGATATTATTCAGAGAAAACAAGTAGGAGAATTTTTTTCTAAGATAAATAGAGGATGAGATATGAAGGTGATGAGGTATGAAGGATGTGATTTGGTGAACACATCACGTCGGAAGTAAGTCACACCTGAATTCCGAGGCAGAGCGCGAACCTTTCTTCGAAATATGTATACTCTTCGAACGACACGGGACTGTATCGTAATGCTGTGTTTTACTGAGTTTGATTTTTCTTTTAATAAAAAAATGCTTAAAATTTATTTTCCACCGATATTTTGTATTCAAACAGTAGGCATATATGGACTGTTTACAGAATATTTTAGATCTGATGAATAAGTTGTAAAGTGGTTGCGTTAATTTTTTGATTTTTAGGATAATGAGGGTTAACTCTGATGTTCATTTTTTCTACGTCATCCTTACATTTTTTCCTGTTTCTATAGGTAGCATATCCGGAGGACGCATGTTCACCACTTAGGACATAGATTTCTATGTTACGAAAAAAATATATTATATTTAAATGAAAGAAATATATTACACTTAAATGAATGAGAGAAAATTGAATACCTAATTGCGTTTGAAAAATACACTATTTATTTTATATATATGTGTTATTTTCCGTGTTCAGTTGCTGGTGGATATCATCATTTCTGCCGCAGTCCCTTCTACAGGGATCAGGATTCGCAGCTTCGATTTGATTACCAGGAATACATAATTGAGTAAAGAGAACCCGGGTATTTATTTAAATTACGGTGATGGATCGTAGAACGCTATAGCTTTAATAAAAAAATCGCCTTCGAAATGGAATTATCTGCATGGTAACGCGTGGCTCATTTTTACATTTCGGGTGACTCAGTCGATATCTCCATGCTCACCTACACTCGAGTGGACTACCAACCTACCAGTACCTTCGAGCCTCCACGGAAATCGCGAAGGTTAAGCACGGCTTCCGCCAATCCTAACGCTTTCCCCTAAATAAAGCATAAAAAAAAGAAATAAACTTTTTCCTGCGACGACGGAGAACTTTTTTTCTTCGTCGAGACGTGAGAGACAAAATGGCAAATACTCAAATTTTACCTCTCAGTTTTTTCGAAACGAGGTCCTTCATTCGAACGAAAATTGAACTGCTTCGCCCCTTTTGCGATGGTGATGATGATGGAGTCCGTGCTTTTAGAGAAGGATCGAAAACGTACCCGGACATATCAAGGGCGTGGCAGATTGGAGGGTGTAAGTGGACGTAAGGGAAGGGGAGAGAGTGGCGAGATAGCGAGGCCATCTCGTAGGATAAATTCGCAATAAGCAATCCGGTCACGCTCATGGTGGGAAGGAGAGGATAGGTCTCCTGTGCTTCCCTCTTTACCTCCATCCGGAAGCTCTGGCTGGAGTATTTAGAGGGGTATAGGGAAAGGGAGTGGGGAGGCAGCAGTTTAATGTAGATTTCAGGGAGAAATGGGTTAGAAAGACACCCGGAAGTGGGTGGAGAACGAATAAAGAGGAGGGAGGGAGAGGAACGCTGTATCCCAGGAGAGGAGGGAGGCACTAGGAGAAGATGCTGCTATTGGTGGAAAGGATTACCCCAATGGGAGAGCAACTTCGGGGAATGTGCCGAGCGAGCGTCCTTTAATGGCCTATTTAGAGAATAAAACGATGACAATGCAAATTCTCCTTGCCTTTTATCCATGATGGCTCAGAGAGACGGTTTGACTTAAAGTGCACGCCTTTTGCGTGGCGGGAATTTAAGGAAACATCTGAAGAAATCTAAGTGGGGAGCTAGCAGGTGGATTTTAAGAATGCGTATTCAGCCGAGGAAACTGGTTGGTATACATATTTATAAGTTGCAGAGTACAAATGCTTGCCATTATCTTCTTAGTAAACTTATATTTTTCAGGACAAATACTGATAGTTTTAGGTATGAGAACATCGTTAGAGAATTATTTAATTTAACTGCGTTCACATTGTACAAAATGACAAATTTATTACATAAGTACCCAGAATCTGATGAATAGGCCACATAAATATATTTTTAATTAAAGTTAATTTTAAAAATCACGAATTAAAACAATCTTCATTCATTTAGCCTAAAAAATGGATTATGGTTCCACCAGAGAAAATGACAGAAAACAAAAATGACTAACAAAACATTAATTGTAAATATAGTGGGACGTGAAAATAAAAAGGTCCGTATTTGTTTTAATGTTGGTCTATTTTGTACCTTCTATACTATCAGTGGCTTAAAACAATACCGTAAAGCAATTTCATTTCAAAGGGGGAGCGCTTGTTTGTCACTAATAGCCAATTCCAGCTCTAAAATGGATGTTTGATAACCACAGAGATGCGATGAAGGCGGGTCAAATGGTGGCGTTGACAGTAACGGGGTACCTATTTTGCTTAATTTCATTTTTATTAAAGACCAAACGGATTGTTTCCGGAAAGTACTTTTTCACTGGCACATTCGTTCACAGTAAGTGTTGCCGCGATGAGACCGAGGTTAGAAATTTGAGACTAGACTCGAGACGATACCACTACTTGGCGAGACGAGACGAGAACACCACCAAGAGGCTCTAGAAGCTTATTACATATAAAGTATGAAGTAGAAAATATGAAGTAGGGAGGCGAATCTGAGCATTAGGGTGGAAGGTCACAAATTAGGTGAAACATGTCGAGCAGTTAACGGTTCTGGGTAGAATTTTGGAATAAAATGGCTTTCTTGGTAGGGACATCAGACGTAGAATTTTCCTGGCTAAACAAGCATTTTCAAAGAGAAAGGAATTGATGAGGAGGGTCTGTGAAGGGACGTAAAGAAAAGGCTGGGGAAAACTGTAATATGGAGCGTGGCGCTCAATGGGTCGGAAACATGGGCATTGTGAAGAGAGGTCGTACGTAAACTTGAAACGTTTAAGATGTGGGTTTGGAGAAGGATGGGCTGGGAGGAGGTTGAGTTGTGAGGCTAGAAAAACAAACGAGGAGATACTGGATATGATTGGAGAGGAAGCTGTGACGGAGGTTAGGATAAGGCAGAAGGGATGTATGCAGGACATCTTGAATGGCGAGGGTATGTTGTACAGTGGTTAAGCGGGTCTTCCGCGCACGGGCACCACCTTCCCCCGGCAATCGAGCGTCAGCTCATGACCGGGGTACGGAAGGCTGCGGGAATAGGAAAGGTAAAAGGAAAGGGAAGAAGGGAAAGGGAGAGGGAAAATTCCGGCCTCAGAGTCATAATTAGGCTAAGAGGACTAAACGGAACGCAAAACAACCTTTAATTTCTAGCGTTTGCTGTGGAGAAATCTATAAAAGACAACCCCGATCGGCAGCCTGCCTAGCCAAGCCCGCTAGATAGATAACTATTCCAAAAATAAAATTTAGTGGCAATTCATAAATGCGTTTTTTATAAATATTTAAACATTTACAATTTTCTTTTGCGCGGCCCGTGTTTAAAAAATTGTTAATAAGCTTTTCTCAAGCACTCCATTTCACAATCGGCCGAAACTTTTTTTCCGTAATCTAAACATATTTATCTAACTATTCCAAAAATAAAATTTAGTGGCAATTTAAAAATGCGCTTTATATAAATATTTAAAAATTTACAATTTTCTCTCGCGCGGCCCGTGTTTAAGAAATTGTTAATAAACTTTTCTCAAATATTCCATCTCAGAATCGGCCGAAACTTTTTTTCCGTAATTTAAACATATCCAGCTAACTATTAAAAAAATAAAATTTAGTGTTAATTCATAAATGCGTTTTTTATAAATATTTAAACATTTACAATTTTCTCTCGCGCGGCCCGTCGGCTCCCCCATTTGGAATACATGCAGCAGACACGCGATGCAAGCCTAAAAATTTCCTAATTGCTCAAGGTCGTTGCTATATGAGATAAAAATATATTATAAACTATGAATGTTAACAACAATTGTTATTTGTTCTGTTAAATGGATGTTTGCAGAGAAATTTACCATTGAGCCCCACTTTCTCTGCGCTAAAATTTTTCTAACTACTCCGACACAATCGATTGAAAACTAACGAGAAAACAAAATCCTTTTATTTATAACAAATGTAAAATTGCTAAGTTGGCATGCTTTCCGTAAACATATGATGTCCTACCTTGTAGGAAGGGGTCCTCTCGGAAATATTTTATTTGAGGATCCTGTTACTCCTGCCTGCAACTACAGCTGAATCCTCGTCCCTTGCTTGGACGAAGAGAGTCTCTTCATTAAAACCACTCCATTTGATTCGGGTATTGCTGCATGAAGCTAACTATACTAACTATATATACTAACTGCCTGACGAAATCTTTTCGCAAGTACATCGGAATGTTTTTCAATTTCTTCTTTCTTTGCGTAGCCAAAATCCACTCCTAAAATATGATCTTTTGCCCGTTTAAAGAGTTCTATAGGTGTACGTATTTGTTTTTCGTATGGAAGCTGAAGACTTGCTCTTGCTGCTAGTCTTTTCAAAGTTCCTCCCAGTCCATCACTTGGCCCTTCACCATGTGATGTAGCAAAGAAATGCCATTCTGCAGAGATTGTGAAATCTTTCCTGTGTAGAGATAAGTTCTGAATGTTATACTTGTTTTTATGAGTAGCTGCTCCATCTGAATAATATTTTTCTTTTTGAAGCTTCGGAACTTTCAATTTCAAGAATTTAAGGAGATGTTTTTGAAAAAAATTTACAGTTGATGCTATATGCTTCAGGCTGTCTGATATGATTAAGAAGTTCAATGGGATTACATTATCCTGGACTTTAGGGCTGTAACAGCAAGCAAAGAGGTGAACTGTTGCTTGGTCGTTATTCCAGTGCATACCTTGCATGCTGTCCTGTAAAACGAAAGCGTAATTTTCTGAAAAATCTGCAATGACGAGAACCTGCCCCACTTGGATGTAATGCTTTACATTTCTAATAAAATCAGATTGATTTTTAGCAATGTAGAGATTTTGCAAAAAATTCTAGGAAGCAACGGTTAGCTTGCACCCGTTGGTGGGAAGTAATGCTATCAATTAAATTTCCATCAAAGTGTTCTTCTACTGAATTCCGAATTTTGCTCGGCCCAGGGCAGTTTTTACATTCGTTCAAATGGCATACCTCGGTCGCAGGGAAACACATCATTGCTGACAAATAGTCTTTATATGACTACAGCGGCTCGGTGTTATCCCCTTGATTTAGTGATGACAACCTTGCACCTAAAATCATAAATTTAACATTTTGATGCTCCAGAAACACGCATACGGTATGAGTTCCTGATGCTCCCGCAAGAACGCACATCTTAGGTCTAAGCTCGGCAAATTTTGAGTATGAAACAGTATCTTCGGGATATTTTTCCTTAAATTACAAAATATCTCTTTCAAATTTCCTAAAATTAGTCTCCTGTTTTTGTGTCCGTATTCCATTGTCATTAACGCCGAGAAAGAGTTTTCAATCGATTGTGTCGGAGTAATTAGAAAATTTTTAGCGCAGAGAAAGTGGGGCTCAATGGTAAATTTCTCTACAAACATCCATTTAACAGAACAAATAACAATTGTTGTTAACATTCATAGTTTATAATATATTTTTATCTCATATAGCAACGACCTTGAGCAATTAGGAAATTTTTAGGCTTGCATCGCGTGTCTGCTGCATGTATTCCAAATGGGGGAGCCGACGGGCCGCGCGAGAGAAAATTGTAAATGTTTAAATATTTATAAAAAACGCATTTATGAATTGAATGTTTGAATATGAATGTTTAAATATTTATAAAAAACGCATTTATAAATTGCCACTAAATTTTATTTTTGGAATAGTTAGCTAGATATGTCTAGATTACGGAAAAAATGTTTCGGCTTATTCTGAGATGGAGTATTTGAGAAAAGTTTACTAACAATGTTTTAAACATTAGTAATTTACAACAATAAGGTATAGAAGAAAATAATTTTTTATTGATATATTTGCATTCAATAAAGATTTAGCTTTAAGAAAAGCTATTAATCATTGTTGTACGACAATTACAAGCGGAGATATGTGATAATATGATTTAAGGCTCGGATTTTTGCTAAAAATGCGAAAAAATTAAAATGTGCATAATTCACTCAAAAATTTTTTTTTCACAAAACGGTTTGAGGGTATTCAGTTTGAGTTAATATTGTACCCATATACCAATTTTTATCAAAATCTGAGACCCTAAGGGACAAACGTTTGTTGAATTGAGGTGGAATGACCCATCTATAGATATAGGTAGTTAATAAATGGCACTACAAAATTTAATCAATAGAAGAGCATTGTATTTTAGTGCATAAACAATCAAATAGGTACCTAATCAAATACGTATACATGATTAAAAATTCAAAAAGACATACAAATTTACATATGTAAATAAAAGTGTTTAAATGGAACTGAGCCTACACACTCATAATTATCAACCTGAATTTGAACTGCGACACATTTAATAGTGGAAAATTATGCACAAAACTTACCTCCTCTACCAACTACAATTTTCAGGTTTTCTAGGCCACAGACATTTAATGTGCGAAGCGGCTTGAGAACAACATAAAGTTCCACATGTTCATCCCCACAGCAACCTTATGAACAATTTTACCGAATGATCCCTCAATAAGTTCAACATAGGAGTCATTCTTCTGGCCCAAGTCTCTCCCTGGCGATAATGTTCCGCTTCCTCGACCGTTCACGAAGGGTACACGAAGCGGTGATTCGCTTAAGGAAGCGAATCAACGTTCGGTGTAGGTACGGTTCTTTGACTGTTGAAGTAGCGTAAACGAAACGTACGGAAGTGGTGCTCTACGCGCCCGCTTCCTGCCGCTTCGTGTACAGTTCTTTGTCTGTTGAAGTAGCGTGCACGATGTACCCCGCGATATTACTCCACTTACTGCCATGGTTCGCCTATATTACGCCATAATACGAATTGATTCTTGCATATTTGAAACGAGTTTATACAATGTGAAACGAGGTAGAGTGTCACTAGCTGAAACCATACAATACGAGATGAAACAACCTATTCCTCTCTAGGTAAGACAAGGAGATTCAAGAAGAATCAAGCTGCCTCGAAACGACACCGCCTGGCCAGCCCCTAGCTACGACGACGAAGCTAACGTGCGGGAATTGGAAAAATCTTGTTTATTCGCAAAAATCTCGTTTATTCGCAGTAATATTGCATTTATATTCATACTATGTGTGATCGCAACTTTGGCGATCTTTCCGATAGAGTGACGTGTTTCCGATTTTCAACCCCCGATTCCGATTTCCGTTTGCCTAGCTAATAAGACTCCTGAAGTTGCCTTCTCCGTAGGAACTATCCGATTCTAATTCACCATCATCTTTGTGACCTCTGAATGGTATGTTTTGCATTCCACATAATCTAATTATTTTTATAATGGGTATAAGTTTTTTACGATTCTCTTCAATAGTTTTCATTTCCTGGATTCTCATTTGGACAACAACGTCTAATGCTTCTCCCTCCATTACCATTAAGTAATTTTGAGATTTTGCCATGTTTGCCTGGTGATATTTCGTGCTCTCGTGGTGTCTGATCGTTGACTAATATAGCAGCAGCAATGTCAATGGCAGGGCCCTCGGCCCAAAGAATAGAGCGCTGTAACGGTGCAACTTGAGTCCACCTCTTCAGCTATTTTGGCTGTGAAATTGCACATAGGGGGAAAATGACCCCAGATAAAATCCCAGAGAAAAGGAGCACACAACACTAGTAGTTGCGATGATGTAGCGATCTATTCAAAGGGTGCCTAGCAAGGCGGCGGAGCAACAGCGGCAGAAATTAGCGAACGAGGCGTCCGACTGATGGGCGGCCTTACCTCGCATTCTGCCGCCGCAAATATTCTCACGAGCTGATTTTTTAGCAGCAAGCAGACGAAGCCCGGGTGTTTAAAAGTGTACAACAAAGCTAGGAAGCCAGGTTAGATGGGAAACCATCACTACGTTTACAAATCGATCTCAGATCGATATGTGCGGCTCAGCTCCGTATGGTAAACGGAACGGGCTGGCCAGATGGATCTGAGAAGCGAGCGGAGTCAGCCCGATTTCCCCAACCGGTTTGAGCTCTGGAGCTCAGGGTTTAGCTGTTTGCACATATTTCCATAGACACGCACAGGCACGGAGGGGAAGGAAAGAACCTGAGACTGATAGAATGTCACCGAGTTGCGAGGGATGGTTCGTACTCGCAAGCGTTAATGCCATTCACGGTCCCCCCACGAGCCCCCTTCCCACTTGGACGATGTTTTTTTTTCGAGCGCTGACTAGCGAATGACCAATGACCGGCAAATCTGTCTTCTTTACTTGTGCTTAAGGCCAAAATGAATGAGGCTACGTAATACACAAAACAAAACGAACGTAATTATAACGGGACCGTATTAAAAATCTTGTCCATTTTTAAGCGTCTGGGGGGGGGGGGGCACGTGCCCCCGTGCCCCCCCTCCACCCCCCCTCAATCCGCCTATGAGTAGAGGTACACGATATGAGGAATTAGAGCGAGATCTGAAGGTGAGACATCAAAATTAGGGAAAGTGAGATGAGGTCCCAGATTTTGGGACATTAGGATAAGGGCTGTCCAAAAAACTAACAAATAACTACCTAAATCAATATTTCTTTCGATGGTTTTTTGTATTAACGTTACAAGTTCAATCAACTTTATTTTCATATTAAAATAGAATAATGATGAATACCTTAGTTTTTTCCCCCAAAGCAGCAATGGCTGAGGATTTTAGTGAAACTCCCGATCTCTCAGTGATTGCTTTGTTTGAGGACAAGTGCAGTACTCCGTCTATCGGCTGAGACGTAAAAATGTGGTCCCCACTGCGTATTTCTTTGAATGTAGGCTAATGCTGATGCTGAGTTTACTCTACATCCATCTCGTATTTCCCAGTAAACAGTTTTTCAGACACTTAACGTGCTATCTGATTGTTAAATCTTAGTTTTGTATAAAGATACACATCACCTAAAACACTTAAATGCTATCAATTGCAGATATGAAGTACCTGACAGCACAACTTTAAATGAACTGTTAGCTTGATGCATTAATTTTTATTAGATTTTACTGTTCAAAGAACAGATTTTAAAAACTTATGTAAATGTTTTACCACATTATTATTATCACAATGACCTAAAACAATGAAATTTTTGCATTGCTGTTACCTGTAGTTTTCCATTGCGATATTTCTGTCTCAGTAGGATAATTTTAAGGAAATAATTATGCCGACCGTAAAAAGAGACTATTGCTAAGCTCGCAAATATTTTCCAAAGAAATATTCTTGTAAACAGGATATTTAACAATGTTAAAAGGCAAAAAATACCTTAATTAGTCATTGACTGACAATATATAATTCATATAATTGTTTCAGTAACAAATTTTTGCTTTGAAATCGAAGACAGTCATGGTGAATAGATAGACGCTCATACTAAACCAAGCATGCATGACGAAAAATTATTTTTTTATTATGCTTTTTACTATGTACAAAACTATCTCATTTAGACCAGAGATCTATTAATAGAACATAAAATAAATTATCACTTAAACCTCATATTATTTACTAAAAAATTAAAATTTAAAATAAATTAACACTTCATTCAAAACAGTGTTAAGAACCGGGAGAATCTGGGCCGTAGTTTAATTATTTTTTTACTATGCTTTTTACTATGAACAAAACTATCTCATTTAGACCAGATATCTATTAATAGAACATGAAATAAATTATCACTTAAACCTCATATTATTTACTAAAAAATGGAAATTTAAATAAATTAAAACTTCATTCAAAACAGTGTTAAGCTCCGTCATAATCTGGGCCGTAGTTTAAACAAAGATCCCTGTAAGTGAACAAGATTTTTAGCGAAACAATTGATTCATAGTCACCATTGTTACAGACGAGGGTCTTTATAATACATTTAGGGTCATATTAAGTTAAATGTGATAAACAAAACTTTAAACTAAAAACTCTGTAAACGTATTTTAGAAACAAGAACAACATTAAAAGACAAAAACCATTATGTTTGGAAGAAAGCTAATAAATACAATAACCCCGGAACAAAGGAACGTAAAAAAGGATTATGTTGAAATTTTTTGCTGAAGGAAATTATTACCTAAATATTTGAACTAACAGATCTCTGGAACTTGTTAAAAATTGTGAAGCCTTTACATATGAAAGTATGGGCTTTCGTTCTCCAAGTGAGTCAAAGTTTTAAAGTTAATCAACATAAATATTTCCTTATTTTAAGTAAAAAATTAAATATCCCACTGGATAAGACCTAGAAATGGAAAAAGGAGGGAAAATAAGAGTTGTTGAGACATAAAAATGACAGCTTAAACCCTTGAAAATGGCGGAAAACTCACCGTATGCCTGCATCCTCGTAAACCCGGCTTTCAAAGCCCATAAGTAAGAGTCGTCATTACTTCGCTTTATATACGTTTTGAGAGATGGAGGGGTGAAGGGTGTGAGGAGAGCGAAAACTCTTTAAGAGAGGTTAAACCAACTCGGACGCTAACAGTTTGGGTTTAATTTGTGACACGGCAAACCAACTGGGGTAGGACTTCGTTTGTGAACCACATTAGACCCTGGAGAGATGCCAGGCTACGGAGAATCATCCTACTCCGGGAGGAAAATGGCGCATACGCGAAGATATTAGGCGAGAATTCGGCAAAGGGGGAGGTGAAGTAGCATTGGCGGGAGAGGTGGCAGAGCAGAGGGAGGGGGTGGGGGGGGGGAGGTCGGTGGAAACGCCGGCGAAAGCCTCCGTCCCCAGCCGCCAAAACCTCCGCCCCATCCGCCCTGCTCATCCTACCCTTTGCTTTTCCGGGCGAGATTATTACGCAGAGGAAAGGGAGGGAGTCAAGGAATTGGTGGGTGGTGGTGGAGGAGGGGGCAAAATGGGGGGACAGAAGAAACGTTGAAGTTTATGGATATAGGGAAACACAACGGGATGGAATTGGTGTTGGAGAACGAGCTGAGAGGTTTCGAGTAGAGAGGGGGGTTCGCCCTGTTGGGATGTGGGTGCGAAGCGGGCAAACAGGGGAAGCAGGGAAACAAAGTGTACGGAACTAATGAAAGGCAGTGTTGAAGCTTTGCATTTCGAAGAGTGTGAAGGCAAATATGAATAATATTTTTATGTTCCTCTTACTCTCTCTTGCTTACACTCCCGCCAGCGTCGGGAGAGTTGGCAAGTTCTTAATTGGGGAATGTACAACTGTTTAGAATTAGCATGTTCTAAGGAATGGATTCGAGGGGTTCTTGGGGATGTAACACACAAGGAGAAATATTCCTAAATTCGCGGGATGGATGAGTTTTCGCGGAAAACGGCTCGGAGGAAAGCAAAATGCGGAGATGAATTCTTCGTGACGTCATTGGGGATGGAAATAATAGGGACATACAATAATGCATACAGGTTAAAAAGCAAAGAACATGATGAGACAAATGTAAATCATGAGAAACAAGAAGACATTAGAAACGAACAAAACTATTTATAAGAAATTGGAGCAAGAAACGGAGGAGGCCAATGATGAGGATAAGAGTGATAAAGGAGAAACAAAAAGACGAGATACCAAAATTAATAAAATGGTGAGAAAATACGCACTGAAGAGAAAACGTACGTATTAAGAGACGGAAGTGGGAGTAAGCAGGGAGGGTTTTGGTGAATGGAGAAAATCCCAATGCATTCTAAAAGATGTACCATTCATCAATAAACTTTAATTTTCAAGTCCCCAGTAAGCCAAGAAGTTAATTCTGCACAGTTATAATTGTTGGTGAAATCAAAACTAAGCCGAGAATATCAAAGTAATTATTACAAAAAAGCGTTCCTCCACCATCTTAAGACTTTGCCCTCATATTTTGTAATAATATGTGCAATTTTAGAATCTAAGAGTAACTATGCTTTAATAGGTATATAGGTAACAAATGTCTACTGTGAAATAGGTTTCAAAAGTACATTACTGTAGGGTAGGCCAATTGATAAACGCATTTGGAATGCAACAGTTGATTTTGGAGTCATATACTATTTTAGAATATTTACAGTAACTTATACTACTATATATATTACATACTACTGTAGTATACGTACGCTCCTTCTCCATGATTGAATTGATTATCCTTGCCACATACTTAGATATCGATTGTAAGCAAAAGCGCAGATATGGATGAACGAATTATTTCTTAATGAACAGATATATTAAAAAATGAACTAATTATTTGTCATTCAATTAAGGAGTGCACTATTATTTTATTCTTGGGGGAAATATGCATGCCTAATGTATCAGGATAACTAACATTTTTAAGGCAAATAAAGAAACCGTACAATAGGACTTGGATATTAGCTGAAGGTACGATATTCACAGTAGGACGTTAAGATTTTTATATTATAACACAAAAGGAGTCTGAGAATGTGTTCATCCTTTAAAGCTGAGTATTATCACTCAGAGTTTGAAGTACTTTAAAGTCTTCATGTTAGTACCGCAAGCATTTTGTGTAATAACGTGAAAACTACTATTGCAAAGGTTATTACAGTCCCGTTACAATAATTTCACACAAATTATGAGTCATGTGCAATTAGTGGAAACAAATGGGAAACTCAATGTCAAATAGCAAGTAGGCTTTTAGGCATTCCATTGCAATTTAGGTGGTTTGAGCGAGATAGGTCCCTAGTCATAATAGAGCCCATATTAATATTTTTTTATTTCAGCGTCTGTAATAAGTATGAAATAAATATTTTAATATTAATGGCGCAAATATATAGTTATTAATGACCAAATTTCTCAGTAATTAAATAAATAAAGCTACATAAGTCTCTAAATTGCCTAATTTTTTCCCGCCGTACCGCTGAAAACCCTTCAAAACAGTAGGTTTTTTTGCGATTCTGTAAAAATTACAGTGGTGAGTAATAGATTATTTTTATAAATAAATTTTAAATCTACACACCGTTAGTTTTTTGATGAAATCTAGATGCTAGAAGTTCCTAATTTTTTAAAAATATTCTCCCTCTGGAGCGTACAGCCATAATTTATCCTATGTAAAACAGCCGAAATATTTGGGCAAATCGCTCGAAAAGTAGTTCGGCAAGGGGTTGATATTTTGATATCATTGAAAATAAGAGAGTTTTTCTTTAAAATGCGGCCAAATTCATTAAATTTTATGTGAAGTGATTTTTCGCTCAAACTACCTTAAATGAAAATTGAGAATTTGCAATTACATTATGCTTTACCTACATATTCATAATAATTCCTATTTTAATAGCTTCGACACGAAGTAGCAGTTCCCACGGAATCAAATCCGTTACTGCTATCATTCGCACCCTCTGAGAATACAGAGATTTTGCGAACTGGCGTTTTTTTCCGCCTCGACATTCAGAGAATATCAATAAATTTCAATGAATAAAACAAAGCGGAATATGTTGGCGCAGATAAGGCAGTGTGACTAAATATACGCCGCACACGCGAATTATAAATCTTGGGAGTTTCGACGTACCGAGGGAGACCAATTATATCTACGTCTACTTACTACCCTGCGAGCCGCCGCAGAGACGTGTGGCAGGGGGTGGTAGGCACAACCGCGATAGAGTAGGGAATAGGGAAAATGAGGTTGGAGAGGAGAGGTGTGAACTGTAAACTGGCGATGATAGAGTAGGGAATAGGGAAAATGAGGTGGGAGGGGATAGGTGTGAACTGTATACTGGCGATGTGCCCAATGTTAGTGTCACGCTGTTTTTGTCATTCTCTTATTTTGTCACTTCTTTCAGTTCTAGAGATACCTATAGCAACTGAAACTCGCCTAATATGAGTTTTTCAAGGATTGTAAGCCTAGACAGTAGCATCCAAGTCTCAAACGTCTTTCCGATTAGTCCTTCCATCATTGCTGTAGTATTTTGTTGTTCCTGGAAACTACAAACAAAAAAGGCTACATTCTTAGGTATTTTATTCACATGGGGAATCAAATCAACTTTATTGATTAAAATCCAAATATTCACCTCGTCAGTGAATAGAATCGGAATAAAGCCTCTCTAGGCATCCTTTTTCTAAAATTCAATTATTGCTGGTTACCAAAACTTCGTAGAGCTCGTCTGGACGGCACTAAGGAAGGACAACCGGCTATAATATAACTCACACCGCAGAATGGGTATCTATTATCACAAACCCTCGACTACAAAGCTAACCTGGTGTGGTTGTTAAAGTACTGGCATCCCATCCATATAGTCTTAAAAACCCGACAGTGGAGGAGATATCTCTTTGGAATCTCGATTCTTACTTGGGGGCACTGTGAAGTGCACTGTAGGTAAAGTACTCCCGTCCGTCAAATTGGACATTAAGCTTGGCTAATTTTGTTAGCAGTAAGCTATTCTTAATTGTTGCAAAATGAAGTTGTTTCTTCAAGCGTCCCCTGATTCCCAAGTTATCTTTTACATGTCCATAGCCTTCACCACTTAATAACACAAATATGCAATTGCACAAATAACCTCAGTTACTGGTGGCCCAACCTAAATACTACTACGAACTACTTGATCACACATAAGTGGCATCTTAAATTTAGTAATACTAATTCCCACACTCATAAGTACATTAATATCCCCAGTGTATATTAGGTTGGCTCTTGTTTTTCGAAACCGAGAAACTAAATAAATTCCATCCCAAAAATGATGGAACCTGAGTGTGAATTCATGTATTTAAGTCCCATTACTGTTAGTTATCAGGAAACCGTGCCTCAAAGGTCATCAGTACTGAAAATATTCGGGCGGAAACATGGCTGCGCCTGTGTAAAACGCAAGAGTATATTTCTTAAGGGCCAAATTTTCATCAGTTTGCACGTCTTTCTTCGTATTTCTGAGATATAGACCCGCGCAGGTTGATCCGGGTGGCAGCCAGCACTGCTGCACCACCGAGGTGAAGCTGAAGTCAACAATATCTTCCCCAAAGAAAATCTACCCCTCTTACCCTTCTACAAACCGCCGCACGGTGGGACTCGTCTACGCGTTTTCTCTTGAATTCTGTCCGGTAAGTGGTCTCATATTCTGGGTATGTATAATAAAAATTGTTAACATTTAGACATTCACGAAAATGCATAATAAACACTTTGTACGATTTTGCTGTAATTTAATCGGTCATTTGACTTTCTAGAGCGGCATTCTTTCTGTATAATCGTTTTTCATGTAAAAATAGTTTTGAAAGTCCCTAAATGATAAGTTACACGACGCATGAACCTGTGCGGGTTCATCAGTTTGAGTCTATAAAGTGGTCGAACCTTGTCCCCCATAAGGAAGGTTTATTCCTGATTTATCAGTTATAATTTATGCTGATGCCTTTAACTCATCAGAAAATCAAAACAAAAGTGCACTGACGATATAAACGAAAAATTGAAGCACCTTTGAGAACTACCAATCCAAAGTGATAATAATAAAACCAATGATTTTAGGCTTTCCCGGCGAATGATGCTGCTGAGTTGTTCTCGGGTTTCCCACCGGGTTAGGCTTTCCATGATTGCCGACGTTTCGGCAGGAGACTTTCCAGTTATTTTCAAGGTTGTGGAATCAGGAAAATGGCAGGAAAGTGGCAGGAAAATGGCAGGAAAGTCTCCTGCCGAAACGTCAGCAATCATGGAAAGCCTAACCCGGTGGGAAACCCGAGAACAACTCAAAACCAACTTTGTCAATTCGACAATTAATTTTAAATTTAATATTCTATGTACTTTTACGAACCTATATTCCATGTGCCTGAATATGGCATTCTGATTAAATTGTGGAATTAACGGAGCTAGTTTTATTATCCTGAAGAAATTTCACCAAGTTAACGCTATAACATTAAATTTTACCAATTGGAAGTTTGATTTTTTTCTGGTCTTCATTCCATTCCCTTTTCCTCTAAACAAGAAAAAATACAAAAAGGAAGGAAATCCAAAAGGCGTGGAGAGTTTGTGAGGGCAAAGTTGTTGCAGTGTATGGGGAGAAAACTGATATTATACCGAGAATATTGGCGAAGATGAAAATAACGAAGGAGATATGACTTTCCTGGGTGAATCATGATGGAGAGGAGGGAGAGAGGTGAAGGAGGAGGGTCGGGTTTAAAGGACAGGGTTTGGTTAGGGATAGGAGGTTAAGGGAGATTCAAAAAGATGCCAGGGACGCCATAATGATTAAGGGGCGAGTTTAAGAAGGCTACGGAACGGGTATGGGATGGCGGGAATGAAAGGGAACGGGAAGGAGAAATATTTAAAAATTTATTTATTTTTAGGAAAGAGGAAACATTTTTTTCTCACATAAAACTCCCAGAAGACGCGGTGCGGTGGAGAGTGGGTGGAGCTGGCGGTCTTTCTTTCATTTTATACCGCATCCCGAGTCCTTTTGTGATGGAGAAAAAGGGTAGAAAATATTTTCTTTTCCTCCCAAAGTATATAGGTTTTCTTTCCCACCTTTGTGTTGGTGAGGTTTTTGGCTGTGGAAGGGGGCCAAGGTTCACGAAATCTGGAGGTAACTCGGGGACCGTGGGAGGGAAGTAGGGGGAAAGGAGTTTGGCAGTGGCTGCGTGAAATAACTTTGGGATGGATCGACCAGTCTAGCAAGACAGAAACGGAATTGAGGATATAGAGAAGTGGAAAGGTGAGTATGGGTGGATATTAGTCTGAGATAGGGTGGGAATTAAGGTGATATGCGAGTACGAGGAACGACGGAAGAAAGTGGAATGATATCCTATACGTAAGTGTATGTAAATTAGGGTGTGGATTAAGATGCTGAGGCATCCATGAGGGTGTAATGTCAATGGTATCCATCAGAGAAGACACACTTTAAGGTGAGAGGAAACTACGCCAGAAAAGGCGTTTTTAGACCGCAGGATTTTCCATTGCCACGGCTGTGCGCTTGTAGATATAGATATCCTATTCCACCAGACTAAAAGATAGATGGACAGATATATTTCTAGTACCCTGGAACAAGTCCCATCAGGACACAGAATGATAGAAAATTACAAGGAAAAAAGTCGTGTACCATACAGGAATACAAAAACAATACGCGGATAAGAATGATTTTAATGAATTTAGGTTGATTGAAGGTTGAATATGAGGGTTAAGACAATTCAATCACTTTTTCCACTTGCGTACTAATGCAACTTAATTTTAAATGATTTAATAGTTAAGCTTAAGATGGAGCAAAGGGAACGTTATATTATAGAGTTCATGCCAATCATATCGGAAAGAAAAAATCGTAAACTTTGCGAAAAGTAGACCATTTTCAACGAAGCAGTAGAAGCATGCGAAAACAAAAAAAATGCGTCATGCCATGTTCCTTCTCCATTGAGTTAGGTCATCACTCGAGAAGGTACATTTCATAGAATGATCTCTGGATTTTCCGGGTGATATAGAATCTCTGAATGATCTCTGCATTTCATAGAATGATCTCTGCATTTTCCGGGAAAATGCAGAGATCAAACCACCATCACTGCGGAAACCTTCGCTCTAACATTTCATAGAATGTTTGATATCGTGGTATCCTAGGAGGATGTTATACGTCTTCCTCGACGGGGTGCAATACAAGCAAATTTCTTTTCCGGCCAGGGCCTCGCATGCGGCCGTTATACTTTTCCGCCATCACCCCCATAGCTTATTTTTTAAATCATTTTGCTATTTGTCGAATTTATATTTGCATTTTATATAAGCATCAATTACTCTGATGGAGTAATGGAAGGGAACAGGTTTTCATATTGGAACGCAGTGTACTTATCAAGACTTTATCCACAAAGATGAAGAAATATTTTAACCAAGTTTCATATCTTGTTCATTTTATGTATGTTTTCAAGAGAACATTGCCAGTTTATCGACAAATGCAGGTCTGGATGGGTAAGGAAGCAGTGTCATTGGTTCATCATCTTTCTCTAAAGAAGGCATCTAATTATTTCTGTGATATCAACTTCTTCACCTCGTTATATTTCGCTCCTCATCTCATCCCGAATGCTTACTTATAGCTCCACATTGCCATTGCCCGAGCATACATCACTCCGTGACTTTTATCAGCTATCCAGCCCCACTGTTTACCTCTTCAATTCATTTTAATAGTATTTCTCTTGTATTCTGATGCTTTCTAATATTCCGCCCCTTAATTATTTGCTCAATGAATTAGAACTGCACATTTTTCACACTCTTTTCATCCCGATCCTGGCTTTCACGGTAATTGTCATATTCAAGCTATAATAGAAAGGTATCGTTGATCTTATATTATTTAACTCACAATCAGAAGTATGGGAAGGGGATTGGAGGCTAGATTTTCAAGGTGAGTGGTGGTGGATAGAGAAGAGGTAAAAGCATAAAGCGGTGATAATTACGCAAAAAAATTTCCACTATGGCTATCGTCATAAGAATAGAGAGCTGGCCGATGGCCAGGTCGTTCACCAGCTTTAGACTAAAATTTTCAAATTGTATAAGACAGAATTTTTCTTTCTCTGTCATTCGCATGCAGCACCTAAGCAACTACATCACAGCTGTGTCTATTCTCGAACCCATGTTAGGCAAAATTAGTTGATGAGTCTGTAACGTATCCACGTATCAGCTACAGCAACATACAAAACTTTTATGTATATTTTTGCAACCCCGACAGTCAAATTAGACATAAGATGAAGAATATATCGTTCATTTATGTTGATTTTGTGTCAATTAGAATATCCGTATTTTAGTTTCACATCCATTTATTTTATATTTAAATAATTGTAATGTTACGCATTCCTCCATATTGGAACCACGTGGCGGGAGTTTAAGAACACGTGGAAAATTCAACAATATGTGGAATGTTCTAGAAGCCGGCAACACGAGGAGGGGAAGTACATCACATAGAAACCGATTTCCTCATCGCGCGTGTCAGCCCGCATTCCTAGTATAACTTGCGTCACATGAATTACAGTTAAGGCACAGACACCACTCTTGTCAATATTATAAAAACTATTTTTGTTATTCAATGAAACTTTTACAACTGACAAAAAATTATATAGTGAGATTATGAAATCAATCTCGAATGTCTAAGTAGCATAAAATTATTTCTGTATCCATATATTCTCAACAGCACTGCAAATTTAAGCCGAAAAATCTTAGCTATTCTATTAATTTTCGTAATTTAATTGACCAGTTTCACCTGATTTCCATATCATACAATGGCCCAGCCTTTTCTTAATATCCAAATATAAAGTTACCGTTATTTTTTCCCTTATATTTGAGAACGCCTCTATAACCAGCTCTATTCATATTATCCTTATTAGCGGCCGTGGTTGCTAAGTATAAGTGATTTACCTGAAATGTTTCAAGATTTAAAGGAAAAACTATGGTTAACTACGAACCAAACAAAAACTTTAAAGATAGATTGCCACAAATGCAGCATCGCAATGAACTTAGGCGCTGATTGAGACTTGAGAGAAAACACACATTTTTCAGCATTCATCAAAGTAAAAATGGTGCACATGAAAAAAAAACAGTATGTCCAAATAAACTTTACATATTATTGTATACTTATTTTTTTGCGTATTACAAGTGACCAGGTTTTCGGAACCGATGATGCGTTGTGAATAAACGACAGCATACACCAGTTATTTAGATAAACTAGAAATGTAAATACTGCCAGAGTAAGCCAACAAATATTGAAATTAATTGGCGAGATATATTGATTAGCAAAATAATGAAAATTTGTAATTATTTAATTTTGTACTTAAGCTGAAAATACAATCAAAATATTCAAATTTGAAAAAAATGAATAAATGCTAGCGTCCCTCAGATCATTATTTATGAGTCGGTACTTTCTTTGTACATATAATTTTTCCGTTGATTGGTGAGGGTTGATTGGCCAGATATATGATAGATCATTGCTACACTCCGATCCATTGCAAACTCATCCTTGCTAGGGTGGAATTACTTTCGCACGCAATTTATTTCTTCAGTTTAGCATACTTCCTATCTCTATTCATAACATCTAACTAACAACTAACTTTCTTTTCCATCTTTTTCTCTTTGCCTGAATTCTTACTTCCAGCACGGTCTTTCTTCCGGTCTTCAAGTATCGCATACCCCTTTATTAAATGCCTCACCTGCTTTGCATTCCCTTGATTTCTGACGCAAGAGAGTTATTATTCGCATTCTGAATAAAATTAACCGTTCTATGACGGTGTTATTTTCATGGTATTATATTTATCAATTTGTGATAATTCAATAAAGAATGGGTGATTAACTATAAGAACAAAACTAAGACGATCCCAACTCTAGAGAGTATGAGAAAGTTATTTGAATATCAAAATAGAATAAATAAGCAAGCAAACCGCATACCAATTCTTGATCATAACGTAATACTTTCAAATGTAATCTCTAGAGTGTATACTAGCTTTCACGTACCCACTGCAATTTAAATTAATTGTAAGGCTGTAATGTAAGGCCGTTCCTAGAAATATACCAAATGTAAAATTATCATCGTGAATGCCAATGAGCGATTCAATAATTATTTGAGTTTCAATATAGGGGGCTGGCTGCATAAATATTTTTAAAATGCATGCTAATTACGTGGCAACGTCGTTTGTGGTTACAATTACAATTTCTATTTGCATAGTTTTATTCTCTCCTGAGTTTCCTTTACTTCAATAGAATACTTGAAATGAGTCAATTCGTAGTCAAAATAGTTTTGTTTAGATCAATAACTTCGTTTGAAGTGTTCTTAGTTCTATCTTAATCTAAGGAATAAAATATGATTTTCTAACCCTTTCCGTCATCTCTCTACATGTAGGTGATTATATTCCGGTTTTTATAATATACACACGCTAAATTATACAGCTGACTTTTCTGTAATTGCTTTATGGAATACCTTCATCAGTGATACGGGGAATGTTCAATCGTTGACCTAGTTATCGTCGTGAAATGAGCTTACGAAACCGGGATGAGAAAATCATCTGTCACGGATCAAATTAGACAAAGCAACTTTATGTCCACAAGATATTGGTTTAAGCCAACAGCATAGAGACTACAGAAAGCCCTGGCAAGTATCAATGTAGTATTTATTAGTTTTCAATGCGCATAACAATATTTTTTTAAATATAGAATTTGAAATAAGTTACTCCAAGACAATTGAGCATTTTTCTCCCTCAAATTCGTAGTGACAGCGTCCACCAAAGATAACACTGAAAGTTGCGGTCCATCCATGAAGTATTTTTGCACCGGCAGTTAGATAGGGAATGGAGTCGTAAGGAGTGGAAGATGGCCTAGCATTTTCATAAAGTTATGTTAAACTGAGAGTCTTGGTTCTCTGTTATACATCAGACTGTTGGATAGCCGATGTGATGCTAACCAACATCATGGATGAGCGCGCGTATTAGTCTCAATGTTCTTGCCAAGAAAATATTTAACCAGAGGTTAAAAACCCGAACTTTATAGGCCAGTTTTATGATCTCAGGTTAAATACTTCAGGTTGACAATAAAATTTATGGTTACGCTCATGCTCGCTCAAACACTCAAATTGACCGTCAGTCTGACTCAATATGCATACCAAAACTCTCAGTGAACATCAAGTCACCATAAGGCTACATTATCTTGCTCTTAATGTTAACTAGGCATTGTTGAACCTTGCCTCAATATTCTCCAGGTTAAGCCAAAATAGGAATCGGCAACCAATCAAAAAAACCATCGCCAAAGTCGACATTCCAACCCAGGTCCTCAGCATTGGAAGCTAGAATTCTGCCAACAACAGCAACTTATTATCCACAGTGAATTATATCCATTACAACAGTCTGCATTTTGTAACTTATTGCCAGATTTATTAAAAATAGATGTACTTGAATTAATTTTTTATGCTAATTCTAAAAATGACTTCCATTTTTCTCTATATCGCCAGGTTTTTACACAAAAAAGAATTATGGCTTCAATATTTTAACTACTGCAATCACAGTTATATTAACATTACTTCACACAATGACAATATTCGTAACAAAAATGAATGAAGGATGAATAGCACTTCCAAGGTCACACAACTGCACCAGCATTGGTACCAACCTAAGACTCATTAGCTTGGGCCAACATCAGGCTCATTAGCTTGTATTGAGAAATATCCCTCGCGTCAATGGCTTATATGCACTTATCAATAAATCTTAGAAGTTAAATTAGGTTCATTATGAAAAAAACTGTACGTGATAAAGGAAAAATAAGTATAAAAATAAAATAACAGTTTTAAAATCAGCATATCAAAGTTAGCTATTATCACTTACTAGTTTTCAGTCATCTGATATCATGCAGAATAGTGTTATTTTTTGGTAAAACTTCACCTTTCATGGGCTTTCTCAATAGTGAAAACATAATTATGGATACGGGTTTCACTGTTAAAACCCAGAATCAGTACCACCTATAAACATTTCCTTATTCCTCTGGGAAGGGGAGCGCGTAACTGATAGGTAGATGGGGGCGGGGAAAGAGACATCTGAGATCAGATTCAACGAAGTAGATGGGAATAAAGAAAATGAGGGGGGGGGGTTTGACGGAGGATCGGTAATGGGACTTCGAAAAGGTTGCGGGCGAAGATGGTGGGCAGGAACCCTCGGCTGCGGCATTCGCGCAGCGGTAGGCAAAGTGGCGCCGTTGGCGGTGGGAGTAACTGCGAAGAGCAGAAGTATTTCAACCTCGAGATCAGAAGAAGGCGTTCTCCTTATTTTATAACGGAGACGGGGAGGTGGTGGAAAATTTTTAGATGGCAAAGCGGCGGAGTTGGAACCCGACACTCAGAAGAAGAGTATTGATGGATCATGGGAGAGCAGGATTTAAAGTGTGGATCCATGTGGAGATATCGTGAAATCACCCATTCAAAGGGCTGGGGGATATATTTTTGAGGATTAATGGCAGGGAATTAAGGACCAAGGAGGATGGAACCATCCGGGGAATGGGGAAAAGAAAGTTGAAATTGGTGATCAAATTTCGAGTCAGTTTTAAGCGAATCTCCAGGCAAAATGAACCGCAATCTTTTAAAATAACCTGAAAATATTTTTTCCAAAGTGTTTCCCCTCCGAGGGATTCCAAGGTACATGTCTAATTTGGAAGAAATGAATGAAGGGTCGTACACAGGGACAATGGCTCATTACCGGCTGAATGGCCATTATTCTTCGACAGTTATATTACTCTCACGGGCTCTTAAAAGTAAAGTCGCATATTTCACTTAAATCTAACCACATTAGCAGAAATTGATCCGAGCATCTGCTTTCACTTTTAGATTAGATTAGTAGCTCTCTAATCTTCATTCTCCTTGGAGCATTGCGTTATGCACGAAAATTTAAAAAAAATCCCTATCACGATTGAAGAATCGATCACCTTATCTCTAGGGATTCACTCTCAGAATCTCTGACCTTTGGATAACAAATCCGAACTTTCATGGGCTAATGCTCCCCATTGAAAACTCAAATCTCCTGTCTTATGACCCAAAAAATAGTCTTCTTTCATTGGAATAGGAAAAGACTAAGATGGTAATGATACCCTCAAAAATTGGAACGTATAAGACACAGAGACGAGGCAACGAATCATTGACAAACATTTCTACTCGGTTCCCCTTAGAATGCCTTTCACTGCTATGATACTTAAAAAGTTTCTCATATATGAAAAATCATTTTCTTTTATTAGTATTTTTAAAGCCAATTACCGTAACGTCATGCATGCTACGTTTGAAAAATAGAGGAAATAAATATCATATAACCTGAGTAAGTCTCTTTTCGAAAAGCCGTTCTATTGATCAAAGTATTTTTTACCCGCAAATATTCATTTATTGGCGGAATTATCTGTTATTATAGAGAAGTGAGCTCTTAGGATAACTCTATGTAAAGACACATTGTATACTGTCTTAACCTGTGTATTTCTTTATTTAACGAACCTCAATTTTATAAAACAGATAAACCACTTGGCTTAATTCAGCGTCGTTATGCTAAGATTTATTATTTTCAAATAATCGGCATTATTACAGCATCGATTAATGAACTGAGCTCTAAAGTATGCCTCATTACGCTATGAATACTTGCGTTGGCTTTTTACTATAGATCAATTATCTCCTTTTTACGCTAATTTTGCTTTATTTATTTCAAGTATAACCAATTAAATACTTAACTTCAAATATTTATAAGATTATGTAGATATATTCCTTAATTTACTTGAGAAGTTAACTAAAATACGCTGCTAAAATTTAACTCTGTGAAGTTGAAAACACAACCTGGCGCTACAACAGAACCATGAATTTCTTTCCCTTCAAACTTACAGACCAGAATTAGGGAAGAACAAACTTATACGTGTTAAAATATAGCAAGTAATTTTATAAACTAGATACCACTCATTTCCCCAGACACAACTAGCACCGGTCTCCCCTACGTTAATTCCAGCCTTACCTTAGCATTCATATTCAGTTATAGGGTAGTCATTCAAATTTCCTAGGAAGATCTCTGTTATTTAAGTTAACGCCCTCAAACTAACTAACAGACTCGTCACATTTCCACTCGAGTAATGATGGCAAGAAAGAAAGGGGTGAGGGGAGCCTCCGCATTCCTTCCGGTGGACGTGCCCGAAGGGGCTCGAGGTGGAAAAGAGGAAAAGGTCGGAGGGCTGAGAACTAGTCGTCGGAGCGCCGAAAACGAGAGCAAGTCCCACACCCCCGTCTTTTATATATTTTTTAAAGAAAACATCCTTCACGGAATAAGAAGAGGAGGGGTCGAAGTTCAAATGGTTGGCAGGAGGGGGAGGGTTTGCGAGCATGGTGGGATTCGGGAGGCTTGAGAGGAAGATGGATCTCGAGGAAGGATTGACTCTTCTCTTCGCGGCAGGATTTTTGAAAAGTGCGAAAAGTGAATGTATAGGGGAGGTGGGGAGGGGGTAGCTGGCAGGAAGTCGTGCGGGGAAGGATGGGAAATCACCTCTCGCCATGACTTTTGCGAGTGGCATAATGGCGAGGAATGGGCGAGGGTT
This sequence comes from Pyrrhosoma nymphula, assembly GCA_963573305.1. Lineage (NCBI taxonomy): Eukaryota > Metazoa > Arthropoda > Insecta > Odonata > Coenagrionidae > Pyrrhosoma > Pyrrhosoma nymphula. The sequence goes on along the minus strand of OY754337.1, from coordinate 102,399,308 downwards.
CTCTCTTATTTTCCTTCACCCTCCTTATAACCATCCCCGCCCTCTTCTTGAAAAGGGGGAATGAGACGGGGATCCGGTGATCAGGGAGTGAATGAAGAGATACTTTTTGCTGCCAAAAAGTTCTCTGCGGCCTGAAGCGGGAGGGAGGGGGGTTATGGGTGGGTGGAGAGGCGGGATGAAGTGAGGGAGGATAGCGGAGAAAGTTTTTCAGGGAAAGAAGTAAGAGGGAGGTAAAAGGGGTGGAAAGAAAGGAACGGAAAATGAATTATTAATGCAGAAAGAAGTGCAGAAAGAATTGAAAACGGCAGAAAGGATTTCATTGACGGCAAAGAGAGCAGTTCTTATCTTTGATAGTTCATTTGATGAAAACATAGGTATTTATAAATAATTACGTACTTACAATGTTTCATACGATTGTTCACAAACATTAAAGTTAAAACAAACATACGTTTTAAAGGAGCAGGCACTATGATTGTACCTCCTAATTTATATTTCCAAAAACTAATCGACAGCTAACTTCCCCATTACTTACTATTCTCGGTAATACCAGAGCATGCGTCTAGAGGGGAAATGCAATCAAAACATTTGTAAACAAAAAAAGAATGAATAATTATATCTAATTCGCATTAATATTCCAAAATATTTCTATTTTAATGAAGAATGTACACAAAGTATCACACTAAAATTAAAGACCTATCCATAATAACACTATTAGAAAAACTTTATTTACCAGATTAAAAAAATCCCTTCCCACTAAATGAATTCCTGAACAATTCCTTCCAATGAATTAGTAGCTCTCAGCGATATATTAAACTAATATTTCTATTCATAAAAATACATATCGTTTGCAAGGTATGCGTTTGCATACCTTATTAAATTTGACATGCAGCTTAAAATGGAAGAGATAAACAATGTTTGAGATACTCGGAAAAGTAGATACATTTGACACGAATTTGATAATTCTTGTCAATTGATAATTCATTGACCTTTGCTCATATGAAGAACTTCTTGAGTAGCTCAAATAAGTCTAAAAACCAGGTTTCTATAAAACAAAACTTCTTCCAATAAGTCCAAATCAGTCCAAATTAACTCATATAATTAAAATACATTAAGTATTTCTATTTTGTAACCTTGTGTTCAGGAAACATTTTTTCAGCTAAAAACATGAAAGAAAGAGATTCTAATGTTATTTTAAAACCTAATAAATTTCCTGTAGATAGTGGGTGTTTTCATAACAAGTTCCTAAGTTGGATAAAGACTGATATTTTCTGCTGCATACCAAGCAGAATGGAAATGAACAGGATGGATAGATGACCAAATTTAACGACTTATCTATGATCCTTGTTACTAAGAATATTATTGACTACTAAGAAAATGTAGCTGTCATGCAGCAATATACACATAAATATGTATGTACGTCTTATATGCATATTTCAAAAAACGATCTACGGAATCAAATTCAACTAAAACGGTTTACCTTGTTCTAATAATTACAAATACGCATAATATGCCACCAAATCATTGCTCCATTGGACAAAAAACAGAAGAAAAGTTTCTTTTATCATCTATAAAGCACGAACAAGAACCTAACTTTGCCTCCTAAAAGTACTATCAACCCATAATTGTGACCTAATGTGGAATGAATATTCATTCAGCCTAAAAAGCGTCCCAAAAAATAGGGGAAACTCATTCCGCAGGGAAAACATACCAAATTCAATACATATGTGCAATGTATAGTTAGCAAGGATGTGGTCACCTAGAGAAGAAAATACTCATTAAAGGAGGCAGCAAACGCAAATGGAAATACATGAGCCTCGATTTCAAGGAAGCTCAAAAGAGGAAGAGCTCACCCGGCCTATTTGTGATCATCAGCCCGGTGGAATAGCTAGGAGAGATAAGACGTGTTTGAAGGGATTGGGGCCGAATTAAGTCTGTTTTCTTCTTTCCACTGAGGTAAAAAGGGTTAAAAAGGCTCTCCATATAGAGAGTAATTTGGGTGAGGGAACGTAATGGGATGAAGAGGTTGGGGTCAGGCTATGTGCGAGAGAGGTGAAAATTCGGAAAGGATTCCCGCGGATTTGAGCAAACTGTGAAGGATTGGGGGGAGAAAAAAGATGCCAAGGTGGTTTTGGAATGAGCGGAGGGAAAGGAGCGTAGGGCAGGGGGAGTAAGAGAGTCTAGTGAAGGCGCCGGAGAGAGGGAGGGAGTTTAGTGGAGGCGCCGAGTAAGATTAAACCAATGGAAAGAGGAGGGACAAGGCGTTGGAATGAGAGCGGGAATGGAAGAGAAGGCCGAAGAGAGAGATAGAAAAAAGTGAGCCTCAGAGGTTGCAGTTGATGGCGAGCACTTTAGGCAAAGGAGGTGTTTGCCAGGGGTCATTTAATTTCGCATTGCTGCCAACTTTCATTGTCTTAGGCCTGAGGGTCGCAGTCCATTAGGCTCCAGCCGGCCATAAAACTCTGCTTCTTGCGGCGAACGGTCCGAGGTGGTGCCGTTGGACGAGGAGAGAGGGACGCGGGGGGAGGAGAAGTGGGGGCTTTGAGGGAGCTTTGTCTGGAGGGAGGAATGGAGGGTGGTTCAAAAGGGTGGGTAGGAAAGAGGGAAAACAAACGGAACGAGAAGGGCGGGCGATGATGGCAAGGAAAATGGAAAAGAAGGAAGAAAAGCAAGAGGAGGAGATCAGAGAAATGTGAGGGAAATAAAATGGAAGGAAAAGCAAGAGAGATTCGTAGAGAGAGAGAGAGACTGGAGGTTCCTGATTAAATTACGAGTTGGAGCAAGGCAGTGTTAATAGGCCCCAAATGCTTTTTAAAATGCCGCTTACTGCCATTTATTGGACAACAGTTCACCTTTCTGCCACCGAAGGGTCCTCGGCATCAAGAACTTACGAGCAAATACGCCGAGCACGAATTTTTTTCCAAATACCAAAAGTTATCTATCGTAAAAATAATAGAAATGACAGCCCTCAATTACTATCGAAAATTCATTCGTGCATTCTGAATAAATTCTTCTTCTCAATTATAGCTATTTGTATTATAAATTAAGATTTAACGGTATTCCATGTCTCAATACACCCTTACCAACAACCTTTAATACACATTCTCTCTTCACCCGTTCCTTTATTCCTTTATTCACGTTTCTGAAATCAGAAAAATAATTTTTTTATAGGCTTCCTTTGTCCGTATATGTAATCGTATACCTTTTTTATATTGTATGTTTACATATTGGTCCAAGACGTTGCTGAATTGGTTTGCAAAAATGCCAACTGATTTAACATTGACACTTGAGGATTTTGTGCCCATAGTATAACATATATTATTTCAGGCAGTTCTCCGCGGAGTATCTTAGTTCTCTCATGCCTTTTAATGCACCCTTAGACTGCTGCTAGTTGATACAAGGTGATTACGATACTCGATTTACCATGGATAGTATTTACATACAATCTAAACTAAAAAAAATCTAAACTTCCCAGTGATACTTCCACCCTATAAGTAAGTGACATCAAAACTGTTTCATAAACAAGAATTGCGTTACAGCACAACGGAAAATGAAATGTAAAAATGTTTATTTGCTTAATTTTTAATGTAAGATACCTAACTAAACCAAAATTAGATTTTAGGATTCAGTTAATGAAGTCTACATGATGCTTTGGAGGATAATAGTATCACATGATATCATGCCTGCGTCTTTAAATTCCATTCTGAAATTTTTGAAGGAACTCACATACCATGGCACAACCCTACTTTTATCCACGTTGAATGTTACATGCCTCTAAGTAGTCTCCACCATAGATCTGATTTGGGGACAATCTAACCTCCGGAATATTTTACCATGCGGAATTCCATCAGGTCAGTTTGCAACGCAAACAGGACGCAACGTTGCACCTTCTAGAAAAAATATTGCTTTAGTTTACCGCTGCCTCCCATATCACAATTCAGCGACCGTTTTTTGCTAGGAAACGTTTGCTCAAGGGTATTGCGGTTAATACCCGATCGAGATTCCTGGAATGTGTCATCAGTGGCTTGATGGCGTGAAACTGCCACCTTTCGCCAATAGTAAAATATAGCAAAGGTTCGAAGTCTCGTTCCTGTAAAATCCTGAAAATAAATATTGATTTTAGATTCGAGCAGTTTAGAATACGAATTAATATTTTCCGTTCCCGAGTCTCAAACCTACGAGCTTTGGTTGTGAGGTTGGACCCCCTAGGTCACCGCAGTCCCTTTCTGTAATAAGGCAGAACAAATGTAATGCATTAATAAATTTATATTTACTTTCCTGCGCTCAGATTGTGAAAGTAATCTTTCCGTTTCTGTGATATGTTTTTAAACTAGAGAATACTCATTAAGTAGTGCGGAGGAATAAAATTAAGGTTTCAAATATTCATTGTCCCGGATTTCTGATGAAGGCCACATTTTTAAAGGAAGCATATTTGATCACAGCTCCAACGGTCAAACAAACATTTCATTAATTAAATGTACACAACGTTAAGCTCTCCAATTCCATGTGAGTTTGGTCATTGCTTTCATTAGCCCGCGTTAGAGCAAATACCGTCATCAGATGTAACTATCTTCATTGTACGGGATGTTAAAACAAAGGATTTCCTTGCAATTCATGTAAAAGCATTAAATCGCTGGCGCATGAAAATTTTATACGTGATAAGAGAAAAATTATAAGGTCATTCAAAAACATTCAATGTTTTCATGAGTCCATTTTTTTCAATAACCATAAGAATCACCTATAAACAAGATTGAGAAGGGTCCGTTAATTATGTATGATAAATACATGGTAGACGTGATAAAAAATTGCCACAGTGGGTAAAATTATGTTAATATTTATCGAATTGGGAGAGAGGGACAAGCGGGACCAATTATGACCTTTTTATTTTTCGCACATCACAAAAGTATTAATGTAAAAGGAAAAAATAATGCTCCTCATTCAGCCAACAAAACATTTTAGCTACCTAATTATGTACATGTTTATGTACATGCCTACCAAACCGATCCCTTAAGGGATACGTACATCGTACAGTCCAAAGAGCCGAACTGTCGTCGTTCAGCCTCAAAAATTGAATGCGTTTAAATAATAAATTCCTTCTTCCTCATATGTATACCTCCTTTGCTTGTGTCACATTCATGCATTGCTTCACGCACGTTCTCTTATTTTTAGGCACCTATTATTCCTCCTTTTCAGAGTCTCTTCCACCACCATCACCCATGACTTTCTTAGTCTACCTCTATATCTCATGCCGTTCACTTCTGTTTGGTTGTGCCGCTTCTAGCATTTCTCTCCGCATAACCAGCCTAACTAAGAACGCTTATTTAATAGATGGCCATTACCGTAGCATCCATTTCACTATATTTCATCCCCCTTTTATTAATAACCCTCTTACGCCTTCTACTCCAAACGCTTCTCAGATGATCGATACTTACTTACCTTCTGTATTTAACCTGCACTAACCCTTATCCTACCATACTCAAATTTGAATGCCATGCAATCAAAAAGAGATAAGACGAGTGCAAACTCTTTCTAATACTCAACATACTACCTACAATTTTTCCAGTTTCAGCGCGCCTTTATATATCATCATCTGTCCTTCCATCTTTGACAAACATTCAACCTATGTATACAATTTCAACTTATGTTTACAAGTTCAATTACTTATCCATTCACTTTCATTAATCAGTCGTTTTTCCCAATGTCCACGTAGGAAAAACATACTTCGACCTTGCACGCAATCACTCTGAATTCCTTTCTCTTTGCTACTTCAAAAGATATTCCAGGAGCTTTCGTAATCCCAGCGGGCTCTCAGAAATTACCTAAACGAAGCCCCGCATGGAATGTCACTCATGATTTGGTTTTTTACGTGAATATGTGTCTCATTGCACCCAAGAGTTAATAGCGTTAGTATTACTAATTAATAGAGTATCATGACCCATGTATTTAATGCAAGCATGTTTGCAAACTTAGAAAACTCCTAGTGTCCGGTTTAGCTGATTAGGTCCTGACTGATTTTTGGTCCACGATTAATTGTCAGTTGAGCGTTCGAGGTTTAACCTTGCACGGATTATATACCTGGTGTGCTTGCACGCTGCTTTGTAGATGGCTTTCAAGTGCTGGTCTCGTGGATCATTGACAATACTGGTACATACGCTATAATACAAGCAGCCGCTCATGAAATCGATAACAGGAAATGTACATATTCTCAACGATAAAAGACGCAATCATTGCTTCCTCTCTTTCAGGGAATGAAACATTAAAAATGAAGAAAGACTGATTGATAGAAATAGAATAAAAAAGATAAAGTTCCCAGGAAGAGCTAAAAAACATCAGTTCTACCAAATATAGTAAGGCCATCGACCTTTCTCCAATCACGATTATTTTTTTCTTATGGTTCCTTCTCACTTTTATCTACTTTCCTCTATCTAATCCCCGTAAAACTATTCGTATCTTTTGTACCTTTTCAATACGCCCGTAACTACCATTCTTATCCCTACCCTTCCGCACTATTCCTACATTTCCCCTTCTCAACCCCCTAAGAAAAAGAAAGTTTCAAAATAAACAAAAATCCGTTGAGTTGTCATGGGTGGCGCTCTGACTTTCCCGTTGTTTTCCCAAAGAAGATGTGAATGGGTGAGGGTGGGAGACGAGTGTGCGGCACGATTTGTTTAAAATGAGAAATATAGAAGAGGTTTCGGAGGTATGCGAGTCAAATAGTTTAGAAGCTGAAAGGAAAGTAGCATTGGAAGCTCAAGATGGGACGAGGTTTATCTATTTTTCTCCGAGGCCGACCGCAGTAAGGTCTGGTGCCGCTCCTCGTGGGAGGCGGCGGTCACTGCGAGAAGCAAATAGCGAATGGCACGGGCAAAGAGGATTTAAGGGTTGGTATACACCTAAAATAGGCGAGAAGAAGATGAAAGTTAAAGTGTGCTGAGATCTGGTGAGCCTGAGTACCGTACGGTCGGCGCGCTAGCCGGTCGGCGCGCGAGCCGGACGCCGCGGCGAGCTGCCAGCGCAGCGTTACGCCTACACTGAAAATTTGTTTTCTTTCTTAAATGAAATAATACCCCTACCAAACGTTTTAAATTTGTAAATAAGGGTTGTATCTACAAGATATAAAACAATGAGCAAAATCGAAGGTGCAGTTACATCGTCAAAAATCATCGTTTAAAATTGCTATAAACTTAATTAAATTGTTTTAATTTTGAAATATAATCTGTTATCATACTTTTCTATTTCATGATATTTACAAATGAGATCTTTTATATATTAGTAGCTTCAATATTCTCAGATATATGCCGTGAAATGTGTAGACAATTTTGTAAAATTCAACTTTGGAACGTTGTAATATCTCGTAAACGGTCGCATGAATTACAAAACGGCTTCGGGGTTTTCAATATGCTATCAAATGAGGACGATACGCCAAATTAGGTCAAAATCGGTTACCCTAAGGGTCCTTCCATTAATAACCTGGTCGAGTTGACATGGAATGACCCATATAAAAATAAAAAAAGCCTGAAAATAGCTGTAAGCATTTGCTTTATATGAAAAATCAAGAAAAACGAAACCCAGTACGCAGCCTCATCAATAATCAAGTACTGATTTTATGTTAAAATAATATCTGAATGACATTTATTTATTCTATCCTTCTTCAAGAGAAAACAAAAGTTGGAAAACAGTATAATTTTACAGGAAAAATGATTTGACAATACTATTATACATAGTGGTTTTATGAATATAAGATGAATCAGGGTAATTTACGAGAGATTAATTTTTAGTAGGGTAAACACTTCTACATTAAAAATACTTCCAAAGACTAACACATATACATAACAGAAAAAATAACAAAATAAATAGGTTGATATTCTACGAAAGATTATAGATTTTTTATAACGCTAAGAAACATACATCTAAAAATGATGTCACAGCTAAATATTTAGAAATTATCACCCGAAATTTAAGCAGTTTAATATAATACCATTTTGATAGGTGAATATACTTAATTTGACCTATTGCTGCTGTACATCAAGTGCCATGATATTCCTATACAACTTCTTACGTTAAAACACATTGACTCTCGCCATTAGCGTTAGATGAAACAGAATAATAACGTTGTTCTGCATGCAAATCAACACTTTAATTTACAGTTCCTTTCTCTAAAAGTATCACTTGTCGTCTACCAGGTAAGACAATGTTAACTCCATAGCCAGTTTATGATATCTCCCGGGATGGTATGCGAAAGGAATACCACTAACAGCCGTGGGCAATCAGGTCTTCATTACGTGTGACGTTGTTAACGAGAGTGCTCTAGTTTGGCAATCCTATTTGCTTCACAGCTAATAACAGGGGCTATGGCAGGCGATGGATTGTCTTCTGGCAGGTATAGGATTAGGTTAAATTTCTGGGCAACCCTAATTCCTCCCTTCTCCCCTCGACTGGTATCTTGTCCGTCATCTACGTGGCAGCTCGACCACTCCAAGTCAGAGCTTTGGCAGGTGCCTACGCACGTAGGAAGCATTTCAGGGTATTCAGGGCTTCCCACATTGCCTTTCAAGGCACGAGACAGGTCGGATTGGTCGATACACAGCTTGAAAGCGGGAAGCCTTCATACTACCTGATGACATCACTTAGGGGGATACTCTAGAGCTCTGTTCTTATTGTTCTTTCACCGAGAGTTATCCACACAGAACAAAGTACATGCTAGACATTTATAGTAAATATTGAATGTCTTAGAATGCTTAAATATTGGCCAGATGCCAATAATAAATCTCTTTCATTTAATAGAATCGAAATATTGTATATCACCATGCCAGTTATCATGCGTAATACTTAGAAAGGAAGCTTTTTATAATAAGAATAAAATCTTTTGGCGGGTATTCAGTAAACTGGAATCGTTATACGATAACAGAAGGAGATAAATATGGACTCCTAAACAATTTAACAAGCACAAAAGTGTAATGCATGTTCCTACTCAGTTCCTTCGCAAAGTACACCGATTGGTGATGGTGATTACTAGAGTCGCCAAACAAAGTTCCGTGGATAACAAAATTAAGCATTTCTTTCATTATTCTCATTCCAAAGTCCAACGGAGGCATTAACCGACAAAAAACAACATATTTAGTAAATATCTGCAGAGGGTCTTTAAGGTCTCAGATATTTTGTTTATTTGCAAGATGTCTGGGAAATATCTTATTCGATTCCTAGCAATGAAATACATTGCATTACATTTAACGTATTGTTATTTTCCATGATAAGGAAGATTTTATAAGTTTATTATCTATAGTATTTTGGTCAAGCCCAAAAAACTGCTTGAGCCAATTTCTGAGAATAAAATATCCGTGGAAAGTAGAGTTGTGCATACTTCCTTTATAATTACCCATTAAAACATTTATTTCTATAAAATATCTATTCCTAATATTTTGCAGATACAGGGGACATTCAAATGTCTACTATACAACTAGGATATGTCAATATGTTATTACTATGTTTTCTAGACGTAACTAAAAGAATTGGTAGAGACTATGTTGATATTTTTATAATATAATATGTGATGATATGAGTGACTTTTAGACAATATTTTTAAATGATTCGTTGATGTATAAAAATGAGAAATTGAAATATTTACTAAATCAAGATAATAAATAGCATCTTCATTTTTTAGATGCAGGCATTAGTTATTTTCATAGATTTAGTTGATATCTTACAACAATTTTGTGCAACTATGGCCTGCTCCATTTTTTTATTGATTGTAGTGAATTATTCCCCCAGGCTTGAGCCCAGAAGAGCTGGATGAAGAAAAGAGATGCTGAGGTAATGATGAGGGGTAAAGACCTGCGTTTGACCCTTCAGACAAGAGGAAATCACGGGTAGCTGTCATGTTAAGCCATAGAAAACAAGGTCACCCATTGGCTTGGCAAAAAGCTCAAGTCCCGTACACCCACACGTGGACAATCATAATGATTGCCTTTAGAAATAATTCCTCTCCGCCTGAGGATGCCATCGATTAGATATATTAATTTGCCCTCCGGGGCCCCTCGGTTTGATGGCTGATTACTTAATGGTCATTCAGCGTAAAAGGGTAGTAATTAAATGAGCAGTATTCATTACGTTCCATTTACCTGAGAGACATTTATTAATGCCCAATCTGAACAGTACAGGCATTTGAAATTTTTTCCAATATAATAGAATAATTATGGAACGGAGAAATGAAGCAGGAAAAACAGAAACCGTCACAATCAGATCCATTGCCTAGGCTTAATAAAAACATTTATATTTAAAGCGAAGATAAATTAGAGTAACTCCTACATGCGTCGGTACTACAACTTCAAAAACACCAAACGTTTATGTTACAGATCAAAATTCTTGTCCAACATTTCGCGGTAAAGAGGTAAAATTGTAAGTAGTCAATAGCCACTCCCTCCAGTGAGAAAAATATAAGGCCTGCAAGAAAATCCCCCCTGATGCCAATTTAATTGAATTCTAGCGAATCAATCATGTCAAATCTTTTGGGCATAACATCAAATCAGTAACTAAATAAATAAAAGGATAAATAAGTAGATATATATATATATATATATATATATATATATATATATATATATAAATTCATACAATCATAGGAAATGGAAAGGGATAGGAACACATAAAAGGACGATAGCATACTCGACCGGCAATTGGGAGATCCAGGTTCGAATCCTGGGTAAGGTGAAATTTTTTCTGTCTGGATTCGACACATTTTCATCTTCCCCACCAAACCCTGTGTTCGTCCTTTTATGTTTTCCTATCCCTTTCCATTTCCTATGATTGTATGAATTTATTCGCGCCTTTGAGCGTCTGATTTTCGAATGGATGAGTATATATATATATATATATACGAAGAGAGAGGGAGTAGTGGTTGGGCTAGCTTAGTGGGTATGATTAAGTAGAAAATTTAGTAGGAAAAAGGAACATGTTGAAGGTCAGGATGATGGAGGAATGCATTTTAAAGGCAGGGCAGGTACATACATGATAAAATGGGGACAGATTAAACGGTACAATTTCACCTAACAATTTCGGTCCCAAAGACTTGGATTATGATATCAACTCGAAGTTATCTGAAAAAATCCAGCTTTTCACCTTTTTCATAAACATTTAAAATCTCTACTCTAAAATCAGACATATGATTAAAACCAGATAAATTAAATGCAAAAATTAACTATTTATCACCATGAATAAAAGAATTAAAACGTTCCTTTGCCCTTATATCTTCGATTGAGGAGGAATATTTAATCCTCAATTCTAAATTATAAAGGCTAAATCCTCAATCCTCAATTCTAATGACTAAATCCTCAATTCCTTACCTCAGGCTATTAGTTTTACAATGGAGATTGGCATTATTAACTTAATTTTTTCAGAATTCACTATTTACCTCAATGATGGCAATCACCATTTCCCCATCTACCATAAAAGTACTTATTCCGATGCTATCATACCAAAGGACTCTAACCACCACAATTTTCATAAGCGTGCAGCTTATCATACGTTTTTAAATCGTTTGACCTCCATTCTGCAGACCGATGTAGATTTTAACAAGTAATAACACACCATTACATTCCCTGCCATCAGGAACGGCTATGAGCCTTCCCTCAATGACAAATTACTCAAGAGGAAACAAAGAAGGTTGACTATCGCGTCATCCACAGGCCTTTCTCAAATTGTTCCCTCCGATAAGAAATGGACGAAGGTGCCTTTCATAAGCAACTCCATGTCCAATAGTATTAATAGAATTTTTTACGTAAATGTGAAGGTATGTTTTTTCCAGAATGACTATTGAAAATTTAATTTTTAATTCAAAAGACATTTTTAATCCTGTAGACAAAAATGGAGTGTATTTGTATAGATGTGGTACTCAGAACTGCAATTATGTTTTAATAAGACTGACTGGTAGAAGTTTTAATAAAAGGACAAAGGAACATTTTAATTATTTTATTCGTGGTGATAATAAGTCATTTTTTGCATCATATTTATCTGGTTTTAATCATATGTCAGATACAAGAGTAGAAATTTTAAATGTTCATGACAAAGGTGCAAAGCTGGATTTTTTAAAAAACATTCGAGGTGATATCACTTGGGATCTAAATCTTTAAATAAAATTGTACCGTTTAATCTGTCCCCATTTTATCATGTATGTACCTGTCCCGTCTTTAAAAAGCATCTCTCCATCATTCTGACCTTGAACACGTTTCTTATTCCTACTTCATCATACCCTCAAAGCTAGCCCAACCACTAAATACACTCAGTACGCTTCCTCCCTCTTCGTGAATATATATTTGGGCTCGCCACTTTGAGAATGTCAGAGTACCCTTGAAAATGACACGACGGTTTCCAAACCGGTAGGGTTTAGTTTTTTAATAATTTGTGTGAAAAAGACATCGTTTAAGTCTCTTTCAGCATGTCACTTTTTCACAACGCATCGCTTGACTTGATTCAATTTAAGAAAACCTGTTCAAACCGAGAAAAACCTGTAATCGGAAAAATCAATGAAAAAGGTATTTTCCAACCTTCACCTGCCTTACACTCACCAATCTTCTCCATCGCAATTCATTATTATCCTTTCTACAGTACAGAGAACTTCGTATTATCATTGCTTCATGAATTACTTGCCTTTTTTGTGGCTGATTCTATATAAAATTAAGCTCTTCCCTTACCTTTGCTGATAAGTTTAATTTATAGAATAGAGACTAAGCTTCATAAATTTGGTGGTAGGTATGATAACGCCAAATTTGATACCACCGGGAAAATGTGTATGATATTGAGGACGGAAATCAGTATGAATGGACCCGTCCTAGAACGTCTCACGTGGTCATTGAACTCGTACTAGTGAGGAAGTGGTATTTCATATCGGAGTGCATATCTTCTATAATTTTTAATAACCTAATCTATGGCATCAAGTGACCAAAACAAATTTCCAAACATTTTCACCACATAAGGTAAAGATGGTGGTGATTTCAGAAAGTGGAAATCGCACAGCGACCGTGAAAGCTAACGTGACTGGTTGACGGTGCGTAGGTACCACTGGGAGCGATGGAAAAACTAGAACCATATCAGTTATGAAATCAAGTCGCTCAGCGAGTATGATAGGGGTTATACTTGTAAGAGAGTGTGTTGGTTTTGTATCTCATGGTATTGGAAAATTATCATACTGGCGACTATCTTCGAACTTGTGCTTGATCTAATATCGAGTGAAACGGTTCTTAGTTGAAGCTTAGACATGAAGCGGGACGCATAAAAAAGTATTGTCTTTGGGGAGGCCTCATGATAAGGATACTTTGTAATTGTTTCTACCTCTCCAGCATCTAAAATATTTCAAATTATGTCAATTCTATGCCATACACTGCATCTGAATGCTATGTTAAAGAGTGAGAATTTAAAAAAACAAGTCAGCAAGGTATATTGGCGACCTCACTCCTGATTGCAAAAGGCAATCCTCATGGTCAGGAGATACTTATGCCCTTGCCTTAATCAGCATCGAAAAGAACGACTTACCAAACATGCATAGTGGAAATAAAAATTGCGTGTATTATTATTTACATATATTAAACAGACCTGAGGCAATGAAAGCAAATTTACCGAATCTTGGAAACGGAGGAAAAATAATTAAATTTACAGAATGAATATGTGTTTTGTGAACAAAGTTACCGTCTGAAAAAGATAAGCCTATAATATCAATTTTAATTTATTTTTAAGTCACTATTTCCATTAAATCGCTAAGCGGTAGTGATAAACAGATCGATGAAGCTTTATTTCATTAGTCGTAATAACCACAATTAATGCAGAAAAGCAATGAGAATACAAAATACACGTGACAAGAATTAAGTAGGAATACTGCAAAAAATGTTTTACCATTGATAAATCATAGCGCAAAAGCTATGAACATGAATTAAGTTAAATTTTAACCTGATGTAGAGTTTACCATAATTTTTACCCTCAAAACTATTGTATTCGTCGATATTTTTGTCTCATTTGGCGACGGTCTGTGATACTAATGCATCAATAAAACTCCCAGGAAGAAATGTTAAAAATATATTTAATATAGTCTTATAGTCTTCTTCTCACAAATATGTGCAAAACATGGGAAAAAGCGGAAAACTTTCAGCTCTTATATAAATATTAAAGTCCTTAAAATTATGCAACTAAGTGTGTATTGATCAGCACATTTTTAAATTTGGCAGAATCGTAATATTGAAAGGAAATAATGGCACTAAGAAGAGTTCAATCGCGTCTTTACGTGAAAATCCACATAATTACTATTTAATATAATTTTGTAGTGATAAAATAATTAAACATAAATTTAACTTGTGATTTGCAATCATTATAGTTTATATTTTAGAATAGAGCGCTAAACCACGGGAATCATTTAAGGATAGCCTTATTCACTGAATAATAATATTCATCCATGCCGATAGAAATATAGGGTCTTTAGCAAACCACGCAGCAAATTTGCTCCGGAAGTACATAGGTACGTATTTATACACCTACACATATATTTATGGAAAGACACAGTAATGGTACGGAAAATAGTCATTAAGTAGCCAGAAACTCAAACACTATATTATCATCTAAATTAAATGAGTAGGCCATGGTCTCAACTCACATTTGCTTTCTCGAAAAAAATATTATAAGGATCAAATGTTCCTCCTTTCGAACGCTTCACCTAACATTTCATCTGGCAATTACATTTTTAGCATTTAAGATTTGTTGTGTTAATGGTTTTTTAAACCCCAGGCGATACAATGTAATCAGTCCTAAATTTGTTAAAAAGAAAATCTAAAATAAAGGAGCAGCGCTCACAGTTTTTAAAATCCAAAAGACCCTGTTGGGCAGCAGATAATTAAAAAACTTTTATAAAAAGAATAGTATGACGTCATTTTGTAAGGTTGATACATTGGGTTTAATTCAAAATTGGTCTTACGCATGAAAGTCTATTGCTGGAGAGATGCTAAAACCATATTACAGTCTTAGTAATTTAATTTCATAATGCGTTTTCCCTTCAATTGTGGAAGGTGAAACTCGTAGCATGCAAGATTACCCAGTAAAAAAACTCATCAAAGTTTCTAAAGGTTGAGCTAAGTGAGAGCTTTCGAAATCAATGCAGGTTTCAGCAAGTACATAAGATGCTCTTTGAGATGAAAAAACTGTATCTGCCTTAAGATACTCGCGCGGCAAAAACTCTTCGACGGGGACAAGAAGAAGATGCGTCTTCCGAGAGAGCATTAACGTCTTGGCCTTCGCTCCATCACTGTCTCGAGTGGCGGCCATCTCTGAAGGGAAATGTATAAAGAGGCTTCCTCTGAAGGGAAATGTATAAAGAAGCCTCCTCCTACGCTTCCCACTCGCCTTCTCCGTGAGAGCCAAGACGCTATTTTCTTACCAAAGGTATCAGCCAAAGAGTCGAACGATTAATCACGCTATCAATTAAGGGAGCCGGTCCACTGGCTCCACTTCTTCTTCCTGCCGCCAGATAGCGTCACTGGCGATGGTCGAAGAAACAAATAAAAACTCAAAGACCCAAGTGCCCCCATTTGCCACGAGAAAAGGGCAAAGGGATGGAATCCAAGGACATGAAGATTTGGAAGGAGAAGATGGGTTGGCTGGGTGGAAAAGGAATCGAGGAACGCGTGTAAGGAGAGTGGATAATAAAGTGATAAAGGCGTTCGACAATAATATATTTGGGATGAAATTCGTATTTTTAAAAATTATATTACCCTGAAAGATCCGGGTTTAAATCCCGGTAAAGCTACATGATATTTTCGCAGTGAATTTTATCCTCATTTTTGTGATATAAGTATTGTTTCATTTCTAACGAATATCGTGGTTAGTCAAATAAATTTAAGGTATAAAGTTCAGTTAAATAAATTAATTGATGTCCAATGCCATCTCCGGGATGATCGTATATTCATTGATCAGTTGCGATAAAAATTTAAAAATAAATAAAACCGACAATATTCATGACCAAAATCAATTATCCAAAAATCAGAACGAATGTGTCTTATGCTAGGCAACTCATATTTCTCTCGCTATCTTAAGCTCCTAGTTCCACATATTGGTTTTATAAAATACTTATGACGAACGTGACTTCGTGATGCTGATGATGCAGGGATTCATTAACATTCAGCGGGGGTTAACAAGTATCCTGACATTATTTTAAACTTTCTCATATAATTATTGGGATACCTGTTCCCTTTGGGTCCCCTTTTTATGTAAACTTAACTGATTCCAAATTGACGTTCACTTGTCTCTATATTGTATTCTGACTCTGAATGAAAATAACATTATGAGTTTGTTCAATAAAAATGCACAGTGTAAGTATATTTGGCAAAAGTGTAGAGAAGACTTAATGCTATCATAAAGAATGAAAGAATTTGTAAAAACTTTACACTTCCCTGAAGCATATTTCACATAAATATTTGTACTTGAACACGTAAATGTTAACGGCTATCTACGCTTCATAAAATTCTTTGGAAACAAAGGCATTATCAACAAACTGACCTCGAAAATACAGTATTTCTTAATACAATAAGTTTAACCAAACTTATCCCTCAACCCAAAAGGTTGGGCAGAGACCACCAAGTACTAAGCCCAAAGGCTAATGAAATACATACATCAGAATAAAAGGCCAGTTCATTTACCTATAATGCCAAAGGTTTACCAAAAGGTCACGAAAATAAGCAATAACAAGTGTGTATATAAAAATACATTTACGCGTGAAATTGCAAAAAACAGGCTAAAAATATTTTCATGAATCTTAAAAAGTATATTCTTGAAAAATTCATTCGCAATTCCCTAAGCAAGCATATGATAAAGAGTGTTGACCATGGACAAGGTGAGTAGATAGACTATCTACTCACCTTGGACCATGGACGCTAATAGCACCAGCGCCATCATAGAACACAATAAAATAGGTTGACACGGAAGCATAAAATTTAATGGGTATCAAAAAAAGCTATGTGAGTAATTTTTATAAAAATATGTTTACTTGGGGGAATATTTTACATATTTCAAGTAAGTGTATTGTTACTAAGTAACTGAGGAGTTTGTGTGTCACTAATTCTTGCTTATTTTACGTTTATTAAATAATTCTCTACTACGGTTTTTGTTGGATTCACCAATTAGGGAATAATGATACTTTTCGAATGGTTGGTAAATTATGACACAGATCCAGTATAAACTTCGGTCAAGGTAATATAGAATCAGTATATGTCCGGCAGAACTGATCGAAATTGACGCATTAATTAGAATATCTTAGTGATTGTTAAAATGGAGAATAGCAATTACATTATCATCAATTAGTATAAAACATCACCTCTTTCCGATACTGAAAATGTGTTCACTTCGCTTAGCAATTGGTTTCCATAAATATTACCACGAATATATGTATAATGAATTGTACACTTAATCTTCTTGAAACCTGATAATTTTCCAGCGCACGGTTTGCTTAATTATACATGTGTATTTTAAAACTTAATCAGAGATGTAAAACATTTTGCGCCAAAATACTGTTGTAACTTATAACATTTAAAATAACTGACCGATGCTATCAAATTTATACATTCGAAATCCTTTACACATATATTTAGATTAGAAGCTAGCCAATTCACCAACATGATGGATTTATCTTCTCTTCCATATTTTCACTCTTATGACTAAAGAAAATGCATTTGGCCCAAATAATGAAACGTTAATTAAGTTTAACAGCCAATTTATCCCCCAATAAAGGCAAACATTTGAAATATCTTTCACCACATCGCACCAGTTTTTCAAAACATTAGAATTTAATTACTCAATTTCACACTTAATTACATTTTCATAGCATTGGAAGATCGTAATTCATTAAATGCTTTTAAAGTCACCAATAATTCAACGAGCGTCCGGATGAATCTGGATTATTAACCCTGGAAACAATTCCCGTGAAAGTATTTTTAAATTCCTGTAATTTTCCCAAGTATCACACCATGATTATAGTTAGGTTGAGCATTATCATATAACCCGCTATTCCATTCATGACTTCTAAATAACCTTCAGTAAATCCCTATCGAAATGATTTTCAGTAGGGTTACGCGCCTACTAATACATCACAAACGGCTTACGAGTATCCTCGTGTACTTCACGAGTTACTTTTGTGCGCCACTTTTCTTTGATGGCTTACAAATATAAGTACTCGTATTTCGTACATTTACTGCATTGACACTTAGCATTTAATTTCGATAAGACCATAACCATTTTTGCAACGCAAGCAACTGAAACTTGACGTCGTGAGTGAATTGACTGCGATTGGTGGGCGGAAACGAGAGAAAAATGACAACAACCTTAGCCAGTTTGATTAACTTCCAGTGACAGTAATTATATTACCACAATTATTACAATAGAAAACAAGCAGCAATCTAGGTTTGCAAAATGTCTCCAGTGAATTCACAATGCGTGTTTATTGCATCGATGCCTGATGTTCCATCGAAAATCTGAACGACTGCTTTGAAGCCACTGACTTCCAAGACTTGTCCAGATCGACGAGATCCATCGGCCAACCTTAGTTCAACAATTTCCGCAAATGTAGGGTGTTATTTAACTTTACCTCATCCAAAATAACTAATGGACCATTAACACCAGACATGTTTTATAAGCGAGGAGAAATTCTAAAATTTAAACGTCGGTAGCATGATACATATGCTTACAACATATTAGTTCATTTTCCTGCTGATATATTAAGATAACAGCAAAAGACAATGACCTAATAAAAGGGGGTGTGAACTCCCATCAACCTATCACATAATCTGAACTAATCCTGTGTCGTAAATGAATTTATTTCATTTATCTATCGCAAGTTATTTTCTCAGTCCTCATCTTCTATTTTGTAATCACTATTTCGAACGACGATTTTAGAATACAGGTCTGGTCACTCGGCCACAGAGACGATCTTCTTAATGAGGTTGTAGTTTCTGGGCTTCTCTATAGTTTCGCTGGTAGTCCTATAAGCTTAATGCTTTAGGCGTACAATGTATGCACAGAGACCGCTAGGGTAACGTTTTCTGAAGTCATACTAAGTTTTTCTTGCATTAAAAGCCTCCGAGAACCGAAAATTTGACTTGAATACAAATTCGGAGGCTTTTAAAACTGAAGAGTAGTCGCACTTACGAATTTTGCATATCACTAGGAAGACCAAAGTATAATTTATGGTACAATCAATATTTTCGATTGGGAATGGGAGGCTGTTCTTTGCTTTGATATCTTGCGCTTTAATTACTCAAATGTATTCTAAGATCGTGATTCACACTATGAAAGTTGCAGAAAAATGTCAATAAAAGTTTGTAGAATATGAGCTATATAATAGATTAGTGCACAAGAGCAGCTGGGAAACACACCCGGCCGTAGAAAAGGCCTCAGGCAAACTCAGGAAAAAACAAGTCGATCATCAATGTGTCTACATATCTTTGCATTAGTACCCACACTCGCATATTAACACCGTCGGATCGCAATTACGACTCGCTGCTGGGGACGAAAAAGTTTTGGAATATTAAAGCCACACTCCGAATAGGAAGGAACACTAGAGAGCTCCGGGACGGCGGTAAGGATGGAAAAAAATAACAAATATTCCACTCCGAGACTTCCGGGGCGCTCACCTTAACCGATCCGGAGTCGCAGGCGCTCCGCGAAGTCAAACAAAACTTACGAGCGATAGGAGGTGGGGGGGGGAGGGCCGAATCCAGGAAGTCTTAAAACGAGGCCTCATTGCACCCTGGGATATCAGTGACAAATGAATAATGTATACGGAGCGGGCAACACAATGGAGTGAGGGGCTCCGGGGATTTTGGAACGGCTTTCGCAGGAGACGAGAAATTTCGGCGACGTGCGCAAGCCTTGTGCGGATCGTGGGTGGGGGGTTGGGAGCGGGGGAGGGTCACGAAAAGCGGAGGACTAAGAGAGGCGCCGCAGGTTGGGGGTGTAACCCCTTGCTCGGAGATTTCGCGTGGGCGGGAGAAGGGGGAAGAGATCTAGGAGGGAGAGCTGAGTACCGCCGCGCCGCTTCCCCGTCCTCTGGCTACCCGAAGTGCCTCGGGGTGCAGCAAGGCGGGATACGCCGGGATTGGCTGCGTCCCCTTCCCGCCTCTCCGTTCCGAACCCAAACGATCCGGGTGATGTATAGTCCCACGGCCGGGCGAACACTTATCAAACTCCCAGGATTCAAAGCGGGCGAGAGAAGTGGAGTCACTCCGCTCACTGGTGAGGAGATTGTGTACTGTTTTCCCTGACCATCGTCCACTCTGAGAGGAAGCCGGGTGGGTCTAGCCGGGTGGGTCTAGCCGGGGGGTGCAAGGGGATCGGTTTGGCCTAGAGGGACGATAGGTCGGGTGGATTTTAATGCAACGAAAAGGGGGTTGAACCGGCACCGGAGATTTTAAAAGCTTGAGTGCAAGGCAGTAAAAATATATGGCACTGGATCGGCCATTCGTGAGGCTTACGAGAT
Source organism: Pyrrhosoma nymphula (assembly GCA_963573305.1). Lineage (NCBI taxonomy): Eukaryota > Metazoa > Arthropoda > Insecta > Odonata > Coenagrionidae > Pyrrhosoma > Pyrrhosoma nymphula. The sequence goes on along the minus strand of OY754337.1, from coordinate 102,378,814 downwards.
AGAGAGAAAAAAAGATAGCGCGGCCCAGGGCTTAATGGAGAGGTTCCGAGTGGGTACTCTTGCTGCATGCGAAGGGCAGTGTTTGCGTATTGTTGAAATTCGGTCCGATTAATGCGAGGCCGTCCCTAGAGTAACGCATGCCACTGGCTGGGTGAAAAAGTGAGCCTTCGCTGGAGATCTAGTATTTAACGAGAACTTCCTTCCATCTGCAGTTCACGGAATCCCTTTCCATATAACTAAAAGGAATAGTAAAGCGGCATCATTGCCAACGAACGGTGATCGTAAAACAAGTGTTTTACGCATGCCGTACTGCATGTATAATAGAAACATATTTTTAAGATCTGAATACGCCCATACGTGCGTCTGCATCCAACTGAAAATTCAATAAATAGCGAAGGATAAAAATTCTAGAGATATTAGTGCATGTATTTCTAATGGCGAGCAACATTAATAACTTTCTTTCCCGAGGGAAGAAAGTAGAATTGCAAAATCAGAATATGCCCATATGTGCGTCTACTTTCAACTGTAAGCGTGAAAAATATTTTGACTTTTAAAGTTTAAAATACTTTTAGAGAATCTAATGTATATATCTCTTTTTCCAATCACATTAACAACTTTCTTCCGTAAGAAATGTTAAGAGATGTCCCAATGAAACTATTATATCTTCTCTTAACTGCACTTAATCCTTGTGCTTTTCGAATTACCAATGGTGATAGTAAAAATGTTTCGTTGTATTATATGCCGTAGGGCTCCAATAAGAGTTAGTACCATTTCATTTCATTGTCATTTTTATCAAAAACTTACATTTAAAATTACTATTTCTCAAAAATGCCATTTTTATAACTCTCCAATATTGAAAAAAGTCAACACATCTGATTTACACAACCATTTTAAACGTATACTTTATTGCACGCATAGTATACCGTCACTTAAAAAATATTAGATCAGATTACGGTGCAAGCCAATTGTTAAGTACGCCAACTTCAACGTATTCTCTGTTTCGTGAAAAACTTACTACGGCGAGGCCAAAGAAAATGTTTTTATTTACTGAATAGAAAAATCAATATTTATTCAGATACATGGGGTAAAGAAGTTCTAAATGTATATTAAAGACTCTTCTAATATACATCATCAAGAAATCTATCTAGTACCTAATTACTTTCAAAATATTTGACTTGACACCCGTATGAGTTCCTCTATTATCCAGTCAAATATATGGATTCCAGATCGAAAATATTTTATGTATATTTTATCACTTTTCTTAGGCTTTCCTTAAAATTTTCCTAGCATTAATGGCCAAAATACATTTTCCCTGAGGAGGATGAGCTAAGTGAGGATCTCTATTTCAAAAATATCTTTATATAATGCAATAAATATATAAATTAAAAAATATTTCTTTCATCGTTAACTGCTATTAATCCGAGTGTTCGTGTCCGAAGAGACGGCTGTAAAGAAAATGGAAGTAGGTATAATATATTTTAAAAATAATATAACTCTAATAAAAACAGTGTTATACTGGTTGAAATATATATCACGGTCATTATTTTCCTATGCATAATGCACGCTCATGTGTACAACGCATATTACATTTTCAATCCCAAGTAATTCCACCTCGATTGTTTCTTTGGCTACATAAGCTCAACAGTCAAATCCGCCCGATTAACTCCGGCCATGTGATGCAGTGATGAGTGAAAAAAACAGATGTAATAACCTATCACGAATGGCATACAATATTCCATTCATTCTAAACCACCATAAAAATGTAAGTAAAGAACATTTACAGAGTAAAATAATGCTGTTCTAATCCTCCTCATAAGCTTAATACCACAAATATTCCACCACTTCCGGGTACGATTACGCAGGGCATCATCGGATTTCCTGCAACAGTTGTAACACGAAATGTTCTCGAGGGAATAGCCTGTAATTCAGAGAGTAATTGCCCCTATATTTGCGTATGTCCGCATCTATTTCAAGTAGCTTCGGGAAATAGCAAATATCCAAGCGCAGAATTTATATACTGCAATAATATCACGGTATCTGATTCATTACATTGTGTCCGAGCATGCTTATGTTCGTGACATTACTCACAAACGATTACTGTTGATTTTCTAAAGATAGAGATTAAAGCATCAAATTGTAATTAGTACGGTAAATGACGGAAGAATGATTTGAAAATAAATACTCCAAATGCTTTCAGGATAATGCTTTCATTAAACGGGAAAATTCTATTAAAAACAAAAAATAAATTCTTAAATGAACCTGAAATTCTAATGTAGACAATGCTAACAGCTTCCTTATTATTTATTTACTCCTTGCTTAAATTGAAAACTTTCACTTCGCCAACTAGTTTCAAGTTTCACTTTGCATGCTAATATTATGCCTTCTGAAGACTCTTCATGATGCATTATATAATAATTATGCTGCTCTGATGAAAAAAGTGAGGTAAATCTGCAGATATAGGGAGTCTGAGGGCCCTCCATGGAATTTGAACAATACCGTATTTATATTTTCCTTCTTCATTAAAGCAATGGAAGTCCGCTCAAGGCACATAAAAAATTTTACTGCAAGTAATGAAACGAAACCCGAAATGATGCACTCCCAAAGTAAGTGAAATATCGAGCTGAGCATCCATCGTCACGGGGGAAAACTTATGTAACTGATAAAAGACACGAAATTTCATTTAATACGTTCTTAATTTCAGGATCAATGCTCATCCACTCTTTCTCCAGTCAGGTGTACCTGAGACAAGAAGCAAAAATGGGAGAATACTGTTTCTCATCCAAGCAGTAGAAAAAAATAGAATTTTACACAGTAGCTTCACTCTTTGGGCTTGAATTAGGGTTTAATATTTGACCACTGATTTGACACTAAACTATCGCTTTTAGTTTTTAATCAAAAAGGTCAAGTGTCTATATAATGTGTACGTCTACTTGGAAAAGTTTTGATGAAGTTCGTTCAACAGCAGTCCTAGCGCTTTGTAAACAAAATTCATGAACAGAAAAACTAACTATATAAAAAAATATAACTATAAAAATAACTATATAACTAAATAAAAAATTAACTATACACACGACCATAAGCGATCACATTATGGGCTGAAAATACTATATATTCATTTTGAAATATTTGCACTCTTAATGTTTCCAATAATAAAATCGCTGTGTCCCGAGAAGCAAGAGTCGTAACCTATTCCCAGCTGTTTCTATTGAAAAACAACTCAATTGTTTCACTCACGTAAAATTTCAACCAAGGAGCCGTCAAACCAACATGAATTCCGAGATAAAATTCCTATGCAATCCTCCTCTTCATGAGTACCTTCCTTAACATGAGCACACACTACTCCACTAAAAAAAACAACGAATGGAAATGAAAATATTTCCACATGATTTATCAAGGATCACAGTAACATCAGTCATCACTTCGCGTCCTTATTTATGTCATTGAGAAACCCTTGGACCTTTTTAAGCTGAATTCCCTCTATTGTTTAGCAAATTTATCTTTACTATTTCCATTACCCCTTTTACAAGTTGGACTTTAAGGATCTTTGGGGCCAATATTTTGATGAGGGGTGATTATTTTGTGTGTGTAATCCTTGCGCCATTCTTGTTTTGCCGTCTGTTATGTCCGCAATTACTTACTTTAGTGCCTAAAAATGCTGTAAACCACAAACATCCCTAATTGAGGTACTTGCTAGGAAATTTATTTGATCCAAATGGTTACGGTGGTGAGATTAGTTTTATCGCCAATTATATCCCTTTTGGAATAAAATGGTCCTGAATCAGAAGTGCCAGGGGTTTTGATAGCTTGGTTTCATGTTTTTAGTAATCAACACGAGACGGCGACAGCATGGTCCTGAGAAGGAGAGGTTAATCCGGGCTATGGCATGGACAACCTCAAATAAATTTCCTCCTCCGTCATCTACTCTCCTCCACCTATATTAAGCTCATAATGCCTTCATTGTTTCGCATATTCCGAGAGAAATTCCCTCTTAACTCTCGAGTCTTTCAATTGACGAACCTTTAATTCCCTTCCTCCCCCAGAAAACGCAAAATGGAGACGAGACGACCATTGAGCGTCGGAAGGGAAAACGTAAGCCGATCGCCCTTCAGCCCCCCTTTTCCTCAGCTCAACCACAGCGGCTAAAAACCCCTCAATTTAGGGGATTTCGGTGAGGAGGAAGGCAAGGTGGGGCAAGACGGCAGCGGTTTTCCAAAGATTAGAGCGAGGGAGCCGGTGGGGAGTGAAGTGAGGTAGAGAGGACTGGGAAGAAGGAACGATGAAAGGAAGTTGCGAACGTGAGGCAGAGGGAATGGAGAAAAGGTTCCGTGTGCGTTTCTCGGGAAAACCACGCGTAAGAATGTGTTAATGACAGAGAGGAAGAGCTATTTTGTATACGGATAGATTTCCGTGAAAATTTTCATACGTCTTCTTATTAGTTACTAGCGAGAAGTACCCGTTGGAATTCAACGGGTGTGAAAAACAATGAACGCATTTTATAAGAAAACCACAAAGCCTGAAGAATACTGTCAGCGTAGTCATTGGAGGAGTTCGTAACCCATACTGTATGTTTTGTTTGTTGTAGTAGAGACGCTGACCTTTTTCCAGGTGTACGAGGAAATGGGTGACTTTTGGTCCTATTTCATGCATGGGAAACCCAAAAATGGGCACCGTAGAATCATTACTACTTAAATAGCACCCATGTTGATAGATGGACACCTTGTCCCTCCGATTCTCTTGAGCTGTCTTCTGAGTGAATAACAGCTTCCCTTGTGGCTTCTCTTGTGTACATAAATAATTTTTCATTCAATGATTCAGTTGAGTTGCGCAATTCAACATCGATATTTGCGTTGAGAATCTTAATCAGGATCGGAGATTAGGGTACAATCCAGCGGTGAACTGCGTCAAAGGAGTATTTGTAGCAGCAGCAGCCATGTTTATTTGATATTTGAATCCTTCATCACCCGGACTGCACCTTCGGCATTATGGGTAGCCATAATTATTGGTTTCGGTTGCTATATAAAAAATCTATGGTGATTCTTAGTGCACTTGCCGATTTTCATGCACGGATATAGTTCATTGCGCAGAATATCCGTTCTTATTTCAGGTAAGAAGCATGTAGTGACGTCATAATTTCCGCCATCTTAATACATATTGAAGTTTCAGAACAGATGAGTGTATATATGAACCATATTTATTGCAGGTTACCCGTCCGTAGGTTGGGTTAGAAATAAATTTGTGCGGTTCTTAGCGCAACTCGAGAAACAACACGGGGAGATGGTCATGAGATCGCTGGTGGGCATGTCTTTGAGCATCCAAGTCTAATCGTTGTCGGTTTTCTTGTAAGAGCTCATTTTCTCGCAAAGAATACATTCCTCTTGCTCTAGAAGATTTATTCGAATGTTTACTATTTTTTCATTTAGGCATGTTGATGGATATTTTTTTTAGTCCAAGGAAGGGATACACAGCGGCGAGTGAGTGTCTCGAAAAGACAACGCGATGATTGAGTGAATGTAAGTTAAGTGCATTTTACACATTTAAACATATTTAAATATCTCGTAACGTGTATGATGTGGGAATAGGTCTAAAAAACTTTTCTAAATCGTAATAAAATTCAACGGGTGTGAAAAACATTGAACGTATTTTATAAGAAAACCACAATGCCTCTAGAATACTATCAGCGTAGTCTTTTGAGGAGTTCTTAACCTAGTATGATACTCGTTGACGTTCCTTCGTTCGTTTGTATGATGTGGGAATTGGTCTAAAAAACAGTTCACAATCGAAATGAGAGGCAGATGGTTCCACTACGTGTAATATATCTAAGTATTACACGATAATAAATAATGCCGTGTTTGTTGTAGCAACAGAGGCATTATTACCATTACTATTCGCTGCACGTAAATATTCTTGAACGTTTAATTCCTTTATGTGTATCGTTTACTAGGTAAGTGTTCTCTCATATATGCATGCAGTGCCCCTATGAGAGCTACTTTGAGAATAGACATTGAAGAGTTTACTTTTTGTTAATATGCATTGAATATATTGTTTATCACGCAAAGCAATCAATCATGGTGTCCATGGGACCCATGGGGACATGGGACAGGGCTTACTTAAACAGAATTTCTTTCTACTTGCTATTAAGGGCCTGCAGGAAAACTTAAATGCGAGAGGCGTGAATATTCTTTGAAAACCAAATCTCTGGTTGTCAAGGAAATATACTATTGTTGATTTCAGAGAAAAATGTGAGATTCTTCAGCATAAAACATTAATTTTCATATAATTACAAATCGTTAAAGAAAATCGATTGAAAGAAAAACATAATTTATTCTGCCCTCCTATAGAAATATCTCACCCCTCTATCTTGAGTGTAAGTACTTTTAAAAAGCAAAAAATGAAACAACTGAACCGAACCCAATGCTTAGCATGGACCAGCAGGGACCACCGTAGGGGGGTCTTTGGGGACCCTGAGGGCTTTTTAATATTTTTTATGTTCAAGCCATATACATATTATCTGTACATGCAAAATGTTTTTCTTTGTCTTTCAAAACATTTCAGCTCAATCGGTTCAGTAGTTTTTGCATGATTGAGCAACAGACAGACAGACACCATTCAATTTTTATATATTAGTATGATAATGATGATGATATCCATTGATAAAATTGAAAAAAAATGCAATTTAATTTTTTTAGCAATTCACTGCTATCTCAACACCTTGCCATAAAGTATAGTTATTTTGTAATAATGATGCGAATGCACATGTACATATTATCTTCTAAACGCGAAATAAAACATGTTATATCGTTATAGGTAATGGTTAATTACAAATATCTAGATAGCACGCCGAGTCAAAGGCCAACACAGACCATAAAATGCTTTGATTTTGGCTGAAGTTTGAAATATATTTTTTGTGTCACTTCCATTGGTGCAAGTATGGTAAGTTCCACCACATAATCAGATTTACTTGAAATGAATGTGGCCCTGGAATTTTTTTCGGCTTGCTTGAACAATAATTAAAAAGTGCTCTCAATGACCCCCACGCTTACCACTCCAACCACCTGAGAGAAGTTGTGGCTAGATGTCATTTCACAAAATATTCAATGAATTGTGTCTAATTGAAAAGGAAACCATTTCTTCTTTCTAATAACTCCAAAATATTTCCCCACGGCTTTTCGAGATGTTGTCTAAAAATTAGAAGGCGTTTTCAATGGGAAATGGCACGGGTGTGCGATCCAGAGTCACATAATAAATTGGAGGCAGTTCTGACGCATGGTTCATGTAAAAAAATGTAAATATGTGTTACAAGTATATATCAACAACTATTAAAAAAATGATAATCACCTTGATACTTTTTACCTCATCGCAAAAGAAAATCCTTGCCATTGAAAGCATTGTCAGCACACGGCATGATACCAATGAGTATAGTTAAAATCATATTGGTATATTTAGTTAATTACAGAGAATTTCGGTTATATAAAACAAATTAATTACGATATCAATATAACTGTATTTAGTTCAATATAACTGTATTTAGTTGATAATTCTACATCTGAAAAATACCCTGCAAGACCCCTCATCGGTGTACGGTAGGGGGTGAGTATTTCCCACCATGAAAATAACTATATCCTATTAAAGTTATTGAAACTTTGACTATAAATGCATTATCAAAAGCCTGCAACTAAATTTGAGGAGATGGAATTCCACCAACATTCACCTTGCTAAGAGTGTGCTGCCAATGTTCCAGCAAAAATGTGTATTAATTTATTTTTCAACTTCGTAAATGCACAGAGAGACAAAATATATGCAGAAAACATGCAATACGTGCTGCTAGTACTACGTAGCCGATAAAAAAGCAAGCATTACGGAGAAAATCTACTAATTAGCTACACTAACTATCGAAAAACAGTTTTATGTCCCACTGGCAGCTATTATGGTCTGTTATTGTTCCAGGAAAAGAATTACATTTAAACCTCTCAATTCTGCAGTCTATTTCTCAAACTTTCTTCTCATGATCTAACGTACCTTACTTGCCACAACAAATGAACGTTAAAATGAATATCTGTTATGGATATATGAAAATCTCACTCAAACCCACCTTAAAAGGAGTGAAAGGGTAGCTAACAGGAGGAGGACGGAATGGAAAAGGGAATAAAGACGTAACCTAATGATATCAGCGTGGGGGTGTGGCGGAAGTTTTCTCCGTGGGTGTGGATTGGAGGAGATACGGAGGGGGGGGGGTGCGACGGTAGGCATTCGCACTCTTAGAAGGAAATGTTGTAAATGTGTGTGCATGGTGGGGGGGATTTCTCCGCGACTCCGTGAGGTGAAAGGAAAGGGCGGGGTGAGAAGGTGTTTTGAGTAGCACAGCAGAGGGGGAGAAGGCAAAGGGCCGTGAGAGCCGGGAGTGGCGAGAGGGAGCAAGGTTGAAGGCGAGAGGGAGGAAAGGAGAGAGACGCACTTGTCGCGAAAACTTTTGATTAACGACCGACCCGCGCAACTACGGAGTGCCACTACAGAAACAAGTGAACGTGTATGAAAGAGACGGGGTTTGGAGGGAGGGAAAACGAGGGGGGTGGGAGGAGGAGGAGGTTAAATCAACCCCCATTCAACGTCAGTCTCATTCCTCGGTGCTGTCTGTCACTCCAGCCACGGATAGGGAGAGAAAGAGAGACATTTTGAGGTGATACAGACGAGTACAGCAGAGGTTTGGGGTCTCGAGATAGGGTGGTGGGGGACGCGCAGAGGTGGAATAGAAGGAAGGAAGATATCCACGTTGCCCCCTTCCTTTCGATTGCCCCCTTTCCTATGCCCCCGCTCCCTACAGGAGGGGCAAACTCCTCCCGCTACCCCACCTCGAAACCCCGTTCCAGTCTTTGGGGAAACTCCCTGAGGCATCGTCAGAGAGGCGGTAAAATCTTCCTCAGGGTGTTCACGCAAACGGGAGGGAACATGAAGGATTTTCGTGTTGCAGCCGATTCATTTGGGAGAAGAGATAAGGAATGGCGTATGGGGAGGGAGGAGGCGGCTTTACTCCTTCAACTCCTCCCATGCCCTCCTCCCCTCCTCGTTCCTACTCCACCCCACCACTTATAAGCCCATCCAATTCCCACATCACCCGCGCCACCTTGCGGATGGGATCCGGTTTAATCTAATTGGGAAATAATGGCTGCTGTAATCAATTGTAATGAGCAGTACTGCTAATAACGCGTGTGCCTTTGGGGTAAACCACTTCCTCCCTCAACGCGCTTATCACCGAAGTTCCCCCGAGAAACTGATACAGGGACGCGAAACAACAACAGCTTCGTGTGCGCGCGCGTGCGACTTCATAACATTATCCACGGTGAGCAGTTCTTTGATCGAGCATGGGTTCAAGTTTGGTAAGCTCGCACTGCGGAAATAATTTATCGGAGTTTAACTCCAAGTCATAGCGAAACATGCAAAAGTAGTGAACTTGGACTTGAAACATGCAAAAGTACTTACATTATGAAGCACAGGAGTGTATGGAGCGAAACGGTGAATTTAGACCTGATAGGGAATTAGACACTCAATGAATTAAAAAAGAGCATAACACTACATCCAGTAGCGTAGCCATGGGGGGGCAAAGCCCCCCCCCCCCCCCCGCCCCGTTTTCTAGCGCCCCTAAGTCTGTGTATTCTTCCACTCTTAAGTCCCAAATACGTATAAATAAATGCGTATAATACGTTGTCAATTGTCATATTTGGTACAAACCCATCCGCCTTTTGCATCACCAAAATTTGTAAAGTTTAGTAAACTGGTTAATTTATGAGTCGGCGCCACCAAAATATTTTCGGCTACGCCACTGACTGCATCCCTTATTTAACTTTCCCTCAGTTGTAACGTAGTACATTATCAGACTTGCCATTAAAGTGTTTACGAAAACAGTGACCCCTAGGTCTCATAAAATGTAGTGACTTGGGATAACTGAACCAAGGGTTAACTAGGACCAGAGTTATTTTCTACCGAGAAAATGGGATACTTTGAGAGTTGACGCAGAGTATTATTTGAGTATTAGCAAGGAGTGTGTTTCGTTGGTTTGGTCATATTGATAAAATAGGTGAATCAAAGAAGAAAGCAGTAATAAAATAGTGTAGTGACAGGTATGAGAGGAAATGGGAGACTGAGAAAGTCATTGGAAAATGTGTGAAAGTTACTATTAAAAGGAGGGATATAACGAATATTAATAAGAGGGATCGCGTATAAATCAATATTTGAGGGTAACTGAAGCAAAAAGGTATGCGAGTAGGAATACAATTATTGCAGCAGAGTCAGCTTCAAAGGCCTATCACTGTGAATTAAACGTTTTCGACGGTACCCTCTTCGAAAGGGAACATAGTGTTCGGTACACGTATATAGAAGAGCATCAGCTCTAAATGGGTATTTTAATACCTAGGGGAAACAAGTTCAGTGGTTCTGCCAGCAGCTGATCATTGAAATGTCGACTATTTCTCGTGAAACATCGCACCTATGCTGAGTTAGGTCATTGGTATGTTAACTCCCTCTAATACTAACAACGTATTTCATACAATTCATGCAAAAGATTCCTCTGTTAATTCTTTACATTTCCCTTCCCTAAATTAATCCCAATCATCATCATGCCTCTTTATACCAGCGTCCTTTCATCGAAAATATTGGCAAAAGATAAATTCTTCCCCTGGTGTACGAAAAGAATGCTACCGGAGATTTCAATTTTGGTCTCCAATATGAGATTTAGACACGTTTTTTTAAATGAACCCGTTTCTCTTATAAATTCGTTTTAAAATTTTTATATTTACTTTTATTTTTTTAAATTTTTACCATCCATTGCGTGCATTCTTCTTAACCACAGTGTTGCGTTTCAAAAATAGCATTGACTGAAAAAAAACTCGTCAACTTCGTTTTTAGACAGTGAATGATATCCACATATTTTAAAAATACAATATATCTAATCTTTAATTAAATTTTTTCCAATAAAACGCCATAAATTTATTTTCTTCTAAAACACCGCATTTAAAACAGCTCTCATCTTCCTACCTCTCTCTACGCTCTCATCAGTGTCCCATTTATATTCACCAGTAATTTCATCCTGTCTAGAACTTTGCTTTCTAAGTAGAGTTACGCGTTTCCTAAGGGAAACTGTCTTGGCGGTTGCGTACGCGAGAAATATTGAATAATGGAGGAGGTGAAACAATATATTTCGAAACCTACTGAGAGGAGTCTAGTTAGATGGAGTATCATGGGGTACTGAAGATGAAAAAGGTTTTGAACAGCTGGATTTAACCATGTCCCGTTTGTTATCCTATCAATCCATTTTGCTTTCTGCATTATTTCCCCATGCATCCAAAACACCTTCAACAGATCCGGCTGGTTAGCCACCTTGATAGCCACTTTCGTTCTATAGAGCACGGGTTTAAATCCAAGCAGTGATTGAAAATTTTCAAAAGAGACACGATAATTGGTTTCGGAGCTGAAGACTCTTCAAGAGTAGCAGTCCGTCCGTCTGTCAGGGCGTAACTGTGGACCCCTTTAGGCTAATTGTTAAGAGCAGACCAATATTGACGCTGGGTTTCTCTTCAACCCTCCTCCATTCCCATAAAACCATGTACATATCTACCCACCATTATAGGACCAAATGGAGGCAATTTTCGGTATTCTCGTCAAGTTACCAATCATAACAAACGCCTCTAGTGTGTTTCTATGCCCTTACATTAATGAGATAGAACCATTTGGAGTCATAATTTTAATAAATCTATTTTCTGAATATTTATTCACACCTTTACCATGGGTCATCGTCATATGACAATTATTTATCAGTAGAAATTAGGATTCGGATGTTATATGGGCCTAACCTATAACGGACATTAAAACGAAATCTATGTCTATACCCTTCACTGCGAGCCTCCTCCAAGCATGGGGTGTTCGGCCAACAGGTATAAAAAGAGAATAGGAATAAGTTAGGGAACATTCGGCAGAGAGTTTTGATTGCAGGTTAAAACCTTCGTGGTAAATAACAGTTCAACAACCTTTTGATAAAAAGGCATTCAATGACCTTAGTAATATTAATCACTATATTTTAGCAGTCTATACATACTTTAAAGCTGGTAAATTTTGTTTCTTTGATATCCCACCAAAAATTGGAAAAGATATGAATTAGATGCAAAGCATAAAAAGAATGTTTCCTACTGCAAAGACAATAGACAAAATCTTAAACCTTCTGCTAGCTAATCCAGAACCTTACAATACATTGCATCGTAAAATGAAAAGATACGCATTTTACGCAATTCTTTAAATTTCATGGCTTCTGGTGCACGGAAGTTTGTTTCATGCGTCTTGCAGGTATCAAGACACGCCTAAACTCTCGTTTTTTTCGGCACAAAAGCAATGCTTGTGAAGTTTAACCTTCAATTTCCTACGGAGGGTCTGACAGATCCCTCGGAGGTAACCATAAATGTGTAATGCATGGAATGGGAAGAAGTCAAAGTTTCGGGACCTCAGGTGTAAAGAACTTAAGTAACGACATAACTTTGGTGAATGGCAATTTCGAAATCCTCCCGAAAAGAAGAAAGAAATCTTTTTGTCGGGCAGCGACACACTGAGTGAGCAAGTTTGAAGGCCGGTTTCCTCTGTCGCTTACCCGGTGAGTGCGGGGTTTAGATAGACGGAAAGAGGTGGAGGGCTAGAAAATATATTGATCATATTAAAAATATCTTCGCGAAAAATCTTTTCGGAAATCCATTAAAAAATTCCAATGAAAAATTACTGTCTGCTTCCGAGAAGTTTTATCATTAAAAATTTTAGCACTCTCTTTTTCTATCCTTTTCTCTCAATGGGTAACATTTTGAAATGACGCTACAAGGAGTGAGAAATTATTATTTTCAGCTCCAGACGTTCTAATGTGTTATTAAAGTACGTACGCAATTCATGTTTAAGCTAGCCTCCTGATGGCGCTTACTCGTAATTTTACGAATAGAAAAACTCAAACAGAAGAGTTATGATTTGTAGCACCTTTGTGTGACGGCTTGAACTAATAATGATTAATTATTTAATTGGAATCAAACACACATTTACTTTTTCACAAAATTTCTGTGAATACTTTCTTATCTGGTGATTCCGATAGTTGGCGAAACGCGTTGGACAAAGGAAAAACATTGGTAGAGAAGTACCAGTTTTTTATTTCAACTATGGGAAAAAAGTATCCCAGCTAGACAATGGAATACAATACATTTAGTTTTCAAGCATCAATCCTCAATTTGACGAAAGAAAGAATACTACTTAGTATCCCCTAACGATAACAAGTGGAGATACAAAGTATATTCCATTTTCATTGGTGCTGAAGTTCAACAAAATATAGCCTGAAACTTCGAAATATATCTTTAACCTAAAACTTGAACTCCGATTTGTTTTATCGCAGTCTTTTTGTACGATTTTATGAATACTAATCAAATTTAACGTAGTGCAATAAAGATACCTGCACAACCGTGGCGAATAGTAATATGGCAAGATTGGATTCGCGTTGCTCTTCAAACAATTTGCCGGAGTGAGAAAAAAACGCATAACACAGACGTTATCTCTGATGATTTGTGCACCACTTCATTTCTATAAAAATGAATAATTGATCAAATAATAAAATATTAAATGTTTATATTCATAATTTAAAATATTATTATAAAAGTTTATTCAATTTAATAATGCTAAATAAATACAATGAGTCAATATAATCAATATTGATGTCTTCCATTATTTTGAAACTCATGTATGTAATAAATATAGGTCTTACGAATGGGATAGTATAAAGTTGGAGCATATTTATAGCTAGAAACGCATTTTACACGGGAAATAGAAAAGAGAGATTGGTTTGGAGCCATAGAGGAAGAAATGGCACGCACTGGAGAGTAATAAATCACACGAGAGGGTATATGAGAATCGCGCCATAGATTGATGGTTTATGGAATTCTGCGGATTAGTATCAACTTTTACGAAAAAATAAAAGTTCAACTTCAGGTCATACTCAATCTCAGGTTGACCCAGATTCTATTATGTGAATTCACGTTTGCATAAGGTTATAAATCGAAATCGTGCGATATATTCATTTATTGTTTTCCCATAACAACACCAGCTTTTTGAGAAGCTAAGAAGTGAAAAATTGGACGTATGTGCATTCCTCTTCGAACAGATAAAATTCCAAATTTTACATAATTGTGTCCAGAAAATTTTTTCACACATACACAGATTTATTTTTAAACTAGTATTACTTATTAAATCATAATAAAAATTTTATGTCGCTACAATTACCATTACTATTAGATGCTGCCTGATTTCTGTATGATTGCCAACTTCAATAACCTAAATTTCCATACACTGCACATAAAGTTGTGTAAATTTAACTTCATGAATTCTAAGTTTTAAACACATGCCTATAGGTATTTCGTTCCAGAGATAGTAAAACTACAAAAACATACGTATGCTGAATTAATAAACGCCATCGCGAGCAGCTATAAAACTTAAAAAAATACATACTGGATGGACAAAAACGGATAAACTGACGTAATTCCCGTAGATTTTAATATCAGAAAGAGCCATGTAAATAGTATGGGCATAAAACTACATAGATTGCTCGTGACAACTTACCAATTGAAGACGAAGAGCAAGAAGATCTAGAAAACGATGAAAGGACAACCTTGACGTCACCGAAGAAGAACAGGCCACTAACCTAATGTAGAAGAAGGAAGAAAAAAAGAAGGAAAACTATACAACTATTTTTTTACATTCTCCCCTCTATCAGTGCCTTCAATTCACTTCGTCTTTCATTTCACACCCTATAGGCACAATATGAAGTTGAAGAATTTAGGCCATCTTTCATTCTGTCCAACATAACCTCCCAACTCCGTTCCCAAAAGTCTATTGCCAACGCCCACAATAAAGTCCGAGTTGTCACAAGGAGACCTCCACCCGCCGTGTTATATATATATATATATATATATATATATACATATATATATATATATATGCCCTCAGTATTGCAACATTGTTATAATTCTCCCTGCTTGAAACTTCTCCCATCCGAAAACAGCCAGGTGCAACATTGTTCCCTCTTAGTTCCCCTCCCCTCCTAGTTCCCCTCCCCTCCTTCATTTCCTCCCCTACCTTCCCCTTCCCCAGGGCAGTACTAACTGCTCACTTCTAGAGCTGACGAAGGACCAACTGGTTCGAAACGTTCCCGTAAGAACGAATTCTTTATCTTTTCCTCTTTCTCCTACCTCCTGTAAGTTTGAATTTATTTATATACATATATATATATATATATATATATATAATAAAAATGCTATTTTCCCCGTGTGTCTCTCATTCCCCCATTGATAACCATGTAATTTCAACTTCAATTATAGAATAAAATAGCGCGGAAAGGTATTATTTTGCTGTTCATATCAGATAGAGGACAAACCTTTCTACAAGTAGACAGAATATCAATAAAATGACATTGTAGTCATTTTACGTTGGAACCACCTAACCAATATTGGGGTATATACAACCCCAAAAATTGCCATTGTTATATTTCAGAAACCATTATGGGCACTCGCACAACAACTCACTAAGCTTCATCGCAATCGGGAGAAAGTTATTGGCGTGCATAAAACACGAACAAGACAAACATTCTGTTTTATAAATAAAAAGAATAGCTGTGCCCGGCATGCGTTGCAATTCCTCTTGTTCTTTCTATGTAGGCACACATATACACAGCCGAGATGTACAAAATAAATTAAGGACAATTATTTTTTTGTGTATTCGGAAAATAAAATACTCTATCCTGAATTCCCAATTGATTTCCATACGAACTGAATTCAGTATGGCAAACGTAGGGAAAAAGTCACGATTTAATTTAATTTTGCCAAAATGTCAGTGTAAAACATTTTGATCGTGCGAATGAAGGCTTCCGGGAAAGCAATTCGACGAAGTACTGTTATAATATAATCGATGCGTTCATGATCAAAAGCTTTAGCTAAGTCCACGGCCGGTATTGCAGAAATATTACAGTTCGCGGATTGATTTGCGGATAAAATCACATTGCGAATTAGGAAGGAGGCGTCTAGAATAGTACGCTCCTTCGCGATCGCGTATTGGTATGGCGATAAAACAAGGTGTGATACGCCATGAAGTCCACGTTTAAAGACATGAGATAAAATTTTAAAATGGCAATTTAGTAGCGCGATCGGTCGATGAACGTCAAACGTCCTCGGCCGAAGTTTCTTTGGCAATATTGTTATCAAGGCGACTCGCTGGCTAGGAGTCAGCATGCCGCGGCCTATGATCGAGTTAAATACGCAAGCCATAAATGGACCTAGAACATCCCAATGCGTGAGATAAAACCCGTACGGCAGGCCGTCCGGACCAGGCGCTTTTCCGCGGGGGAGTGAGCGGTCCTCCCTATCCGACGGTGGTGTAGCATCATCACTCATCCGTAGTGTGCGTCTGAGTTCAGCTAGCGTGAGTGGACCCCAAATTTCGGGATCCAACTTCTTTTGCCATCGTTTCGGGTGTACCACGGTTCCAAACCCAAGATTCTTTTCTTAAGGGCTGCGACTTCCTCAACAAATGTGGCCGATCGTAAGGGAGATACGAGGAGTTCCCTAAGAGCGGAGCGGAGGAACCCGATGCTCTCATTGAGCTCTCGTTTCCACTCGTTAGTACACCACCTTAAAAGTGAAGCCATGCGTCTTTTAAAGACGCCATCCCACCAGGAGCCGATATCTAACTCCGAGCGAACGTTACCGATCAAATCTATCACGGAGGCACGAATCACGCCACGGAAGAATTCATCGTCCAACAATTTACAATCTAACCGCCAAAGAGACAGGCAACACGGGCGCTTAGTGGAAGGGGGCGCGTCCCGGGGGTGGCTCAGACTGACGAGGATCGCACAATGATCGGACAAGGAAACGGGAAGGGTATCGCAGGAAAGGAGAGAGGGCGCAAGAAGTGGGGAAAGGAAGATGTAGTCGATCCTCGTGTGAGAGCCGTGCCCGACACTCGAGTATGGGGTCGAATTTGCCGGTGAAAGATGAAGTGCGGTATCTATACAGCGAATGGAGTCAAGTAGCAGACCAAACGCCCGACATGGACGATAGTTCAAACGATCGTGGTTAGATTCGGAATCCTCCCGACGGTAAATAGCATTGAAGTCACCTCCGAGGATGGCCTTCCCGGAAAAACAACCCAAATACGGGACTAACGCAGAGTTGAAAAGAGACTCGCACTCTACTAGATACTTTCCGCCAGAAGGCGCGTAGACATTGATGAGATGAACACCATTTGAAACGAGGGTCAAAATTCGGCCAGAAGGATGGCGCCGTAATCCGGTCACGCACATACACCGGCGCACCAATGTGGTGACGCCTCCGCGATTACAGGAGGAGAAATTGTCAAACGATTGAAGGAGGGTGTCTTGCCAAACAACTCCCTCTACAGTCTCTTGAAGGAAGACTATGTCAACTTTAAAAGAATGCAAGGATTTACAAATTATATTTACTTTTATTGAGCTTGAAATCCCAGCGACATTTAGAGATAAGACTCTCAAGGAGGCGTTGCGAGGACTGCTTGCTCCCCCGTGACCCGCCATTATGAGCCTGATTCACCCCTGGTCCCTCGGCTACCTCCTCTGTTAGGGCAGCGTTTCCGGGAACGATGCATGGTCCTCAGCCGCCCGACACCAATGTTGTTTGTTGATTGACTCGTCTCCTCCGGTGATTCCAGGTCGCATGATCGGCTTAACATACTATACCTGTTCTTTGCCAAAAGCGTGGGACTGCGAGAAGTAGAGGGTGAAGAGTGAAGAGGTAAGGGGAGGGGTGTGGGGGGGTACCCCTCCCCCCCCCCCCCCCCCCGAGGCGACCTTCTGTTGTTTCGTCCGTGGCGGCCGGGGCTGGGCGGAGAGGGGAGGAAGGTGCGGACCGCACCCCCTCTTCACTCCCGATCGGCGGTGCGTGCAGTAACGTTGGAAGAGTGTAATCATGCTTCGCAAAGAGGAGAGGTTTTGGGTAAGGTTTGCAAGGGGAGGGAGAGAGTGTAGGGAAGGAAAGGAGGAGTCCTCAGCTCCCAGCACGTCCAGGGCAGTAGTGTCCGGAGGGGTGACATGGTTTTGTTTCCCGACGCGCTGCGGCACCGACGGTGGCTTTTTGGCATTTGAATGTTCCGGTGTTTCCTCTGTCCTCTGCTTCTTCTGCGGTTCTTCGTCAGCCGAACCCATCCCCCTCTTCACCCCACCCTCCTCCAAGACGGTGGTCGGGGAGACCGGAGGGGTGGCGGGCGAGGGGGCCGCCTTCGGCCCACCCGGCAACAGGACCGCTGCGGGCACTGAAGTCAAAGGCCAAAGGTGGGGTGGCCTCAGCTTCCAATTCGACGAGCTCCCGGGCCTGCCGCTCGACCGTCGCCTCATCCAGGTGCATGGCTGCCGGCACCGGCACGTCGGCGCGGCGTAGCTCCTGGTGTTATTCCGCGGGCAATTTCTTCTCTCATGTCCCTCCTGACCGCACCGGGCACAGGTTCGGCGCTGTCAATCGTAAATAACGATGGCCCTATTCCCTTCAATTGTTAAATAGGAGGGAATATTCTTCTCAATAATCATCCTTAAACATATGGGTCATCCGAGGATTGTTCCATTTCCCGTCCCAAATACGGACGAATTTCCCATACCGGGAAAGCTCACTCGTGATCGCCGCGTGCAGCACTTCAACAGGGTGGCACATAACGCGGACATTAACAGGGCATCCTGTGGCAGCCTCTACACTAACCTCCATTCTTCTGTTCGTCGCGGTTGGAAACGCCATCCGAGGGAGCGCCATTTCCATCACTCTCTTGTAGACCTCTTCAGACTTAAACTTAACATAGATCTGTCTCCTCAATAATCCATACCGTATCAAGTATACTTCCTCTTCCGCGAGGCGCATCATCTCAGTGAGAAATGCGAGCGCCTCAAGCGGTGTTGGCGCTTCGCAGTCATCATCCACATAGATGAGAACTTGATGCTGCCGGTGAATCACCATGGCAGCAGGAAAAAGTAGGAAAAAGTAATGGAAAAGAAAAATACTTCACCAATCACCAATGGGGCCGTGGAGAAACAAGATTACTGGTCCCGGTGGGAGGGGAACCCCCCAGGACTAAAGGGTACTGCGTCGTCTGATATCTCTAGGCGACGGCAAATGCACTGCACATCCCAGCCACCCAGCCCAGCCAGTCGCTGAACAGCTAAAAATAAGTAGCACGGCTCTTCTCTGTATTTTGGCCTAAATGATTTAGTTTAGGCACGAAAAACTTGCACTTTTAGCTGTCAACTGTCTTCACTCAAGGTGGAGATGTCCGCCCGAAATTCACCGGCGGGGCAGGCTTGCACTCGCCGGGAGAGCCGAAGGCCACGTCGGTGAAACCGAGCAGTCGGAGCGCAGCTGAGACACGTCTTATCACCTCGAGCTACCGAGTCGTACCAGCTACCGAGTCATCCTTATCCCTTGTAGATCCACAGGGAACCAGCAGCTCAGCAGCAGCAGGCAAAAACATTAAGAGATATCTTCAGAAGTCTCCCTCGTAAAACGAAATTGATGTCATATTGTTATATTACGTTCTCACGGAATGTTCTTATATTTAAAGAAAACTGCTCTAATTGGAATAGCGTGATCAACTCAGGCGCGAAAGAGTAAGTCTCACTTCCTCTTGCATGAAAATAAGCAGTAGATGTTTTGCCAAGGCAAAAAAAGTGTGAAAAGTAGAGGAGGACCGTGAAAGGAGACATGGCGAATTATATCAATTTCCTTTGTAGCTCCATCGCAGCGTTCCGATGTGTCAGTACACCTCTCTCTCGTGGAGTAAACATATAGTGGAAATTACCGGGCAAGTTAATCGTAAATTGGGATTTGTTAAAAGAGTACTTAGCAAGCAAATCAAATTACTTGGGAAATCAGGAACTTCTCCCTTTTTAGACCCCACTTGGAATACGCTGCCAGTATTTGGGATCCTCATGAGATAGGCTAGAAAACTAAGTTAGAACGAGTGCAGCGGATACGTTAAATGTATGATATAATATCTCCGTTATGATAATCTCGTTAGTGTTATTGACATTTTGTAGCATCTCGGATGTGAAACGCTTTCAGACCATCGATAAAAATTTAGACTCAACTTCGTCGGCCTCGGTGACATTGGGGTAACGTCCTCGCCTGCCAACCCAAAGGTCTTGGGTTCGAATCCCGCCTGGAGAGGATTTTTTCCTCCCAAGACATGGTTGTGTGTGTTGTCCTTTGTTACTGTTACAACGCCTGATGTAAAATGGTCCTCGAGGCTGTATTCAGGTTGATGTAGTAAATAAATAATAAAATTATATGATTTCCAAAACAAAATATTCTCTGACGACGTGGTACTTCGGTAGATCAGCTAATTAGAATAAAATTATGGAACTTGACTGCAGAACAGGCGGAGTTAAAATATAATTTTTCCCACGAACGATAACAGCTGCCAATGACACTTTTACCTAGGTTTGTCGATAGGTAGTGTAGGCACCGTAATTATGGTTCATATATAGCTACAATTTAAATGTAACACATAAATGTAAATGTAAAACATACCTAAATATGCCATTTCCGAAAATAAAAACAAATATTCTCGCATCAATACCGAATAGTTTCGGAATATTTTTTCTGGCTTACTTCTTATTCCAGGGAGCTCTGTAACCAGTTGGTAATTGTGAGGATTCATATTACAAATATATAGCATACGAGTAAACAATAATAATAAACATAAAAAACAGCAACTTAATTCCCAATTAGACATTAATGAAAGATAAACTATTCGTTGACGCCTGACTCCATGGCCATGCCTGCGCTACACTTTTCAAAATTAAAAAAAATTATTAAAAATGGACTTTTTCATTTGTTTGGAAAGATCATGAATGTAATTATTACATCATGAATGAAATGAATCACTATTTACGGGTTGATGGTGCAGCAGTATGGCGTATCTGATCGGCAATACGGAGGTCTGGGTTAGAATTCCTTCCATGTTAACTACATTTTAATGCCAATACTCTCACATAGGGACAATTAATACATGTAGGATATAGTGACTAGCATATGTTCTGAGATTGTGTTATTACGAAAGGAATAAAACTCGCCGTGAATATGTTATGTAATGATATGAATTCCCATATTCCAATGGCCAATCAAGTGTGTTAGCCAGTTATAAGTTCACCATCGTGCATCTCTCTAATTGTAAGATATGAGCATTTGCCGGTTAACGCTGGTTGGAACTGCAGATAAGAGGAAAAAGCAAACAATTTTTTATGGCATGAAAGACAAAAACAGGGGTCAACGGAATATATTGCTGTCGGACGCGATAAGTCCTCTGCCAAATATCACGAGTAGAAGCCCCGTCGTTCAACTCACTGGAAGGAAGTGGCTTTTGACTTAATCTTCCAACCCACAAGAATTTGACTGGGGCCTCCACATTTCTCTAAGCGCGATGAGTTTCTCCTCACGGGGGCAGCGGGCTATTCATAAATTTATGCGTCATTCACAAGAGCAGAACACTCCAACGCGTCGGAGGTTCATTCATTGCCAGACTTACTGGTGACTACTACCACTGTGAGGCCCACATCGATGGAGTGACAAGCAGAGCAGACTACGCAAGCAGAGATTTAGTTCACCAATTACGGCGAGTTTTCACATTTTCCGAGAGTTAATACGACCCAAATGGATAATGATAGAATTCGCCTTCTTTATAAATTGGGCTACGTGATTTTTTATCCTTTTTTTCAATGTTGTATGTAAAAAGGAATTTATATTAGTAAATACCTTATTTTAAAAAATAGAAAAATCGCTAGAAACAGAGCGAAAAGTTAACTGTGTAATATGAGCACTAATGAAACTATTTAATTTATTGTTATAATCATGGTATATAACCTCAAACCCTTATTTGTCATAGACGGGTGTATATGAAGGGCAGCGGAGGGAAGGGGGAGTGTATTAGCAGAAAAAAGAGGAGGGGGAATTAGTGGGCTCGATTGATTCCAGGAAAAGAGAAACTCTGGTACAAATAAATAAGTGCCTGCTCAGGGGTCGTTATATCAAGAGGAGAGGCAAATGGAGGGAGAGAATCAGGGACGCCTCCGTTGAAACAACGGTCAAACTTAAGCTTGTGGGTGGAGGCGTGGGTGGGCACGGGGAGAGATGCATTTTGGGAGGAAGGACTACAAGATGATCCGTGGCATTTTATTCGGAGTCTGAGACGACCAGTTATATATATATACGATCTATAACTGGTAACGGAATATAACGGACTATATACGATTTATGATCTTATTAGCCCGTCATTCAGTGCTTTGAAAATTAAACTGTGCAACTTGTGTCTTGAATTAAAGAATTGTAGTACTTCAAAATAATATTGGCGGGAAATTGTAATAGAATGTTTTAATGCCTACCTAAATGATATTTTATCAGCAAGTATAACCCATCATTGCCGAAGCAGTTAACTTGAAATTTTGATCAACACAACTTCCACACTACGCACAGGAAAACTGGAGATTAACGAAGGAAAAACTGAATTAAAACCGATGAAAAGACATTGTGAAGAGTCATTTACCATTCTTTGGGCCCCTCACTCAGACCCTAAATTGTTGTTTAAGTCATAGATTCGGCAGATGGACCGCCACGTACATTCACTCTGACGTAAATCAGCTATCTAAAGTTTGTTCCAAAGTATGATGGCGTAATATAATACTATCCATACTACTTTCTATATATTTATAATAATTTGATTTAAAATTTCCAATGTTTAGATAACGTCAAAGGTAACTAAGTATTGAAAAATATGTAATTCTCTCAATTGAAATTACAGGATTTTACAAAGAAAATTTCTACGTGCGCATGATTTTACTAATTATAATTGGCGTGTTCTTACTAATCCTAAACTTTAAAGTACCAGCAAAATGTCTTGGTAATCATGACTCGAATTGAGATTTTAAGCCACAACATAAATTTAACAGTATTAAGCAATGAATTGCGATGTCATTCTTAAAATGTACAAAATAACTTTTACGGCACATGATAATGATATATTTTCTTGAATAAGTATTACATATATTTTTAACACCATCGCTTCAAAAACAGGTGTTGTTGTTCACTAAAGCAGAATAAATGCTTCTGGATGAGAATGAGCACGCCCACCATGTTTACTTTCCGATTTCCGCCGTTCCGTGCCCTAATGAACCCATCCCACTTTTCAGCTCGTTTGTTTTCCGCGCATTCTCGTCTTCCGCGCTCCGCTTCCCGCGTCGTTTTCCGTCCAACGTGAACCCACCTTGAGTGAGTTCGAAGGAGCTCTTCAGCGCATTAGCAGAGCAGTTGGGATACGGAAAGGGGAACGATAGAGAAATAAGGAAATGGGGACGATTTAGCTGATGAACGATCAACTTGAGGGTCAGATGAGGAGGGAGTGGGCAACGGGGGAAGAATGGGGACACGCAGGGACTGGTAAAAACGGACGAGAGAAGAAATCTCTTTAGCGCATTAGCTAGAACACTTGAGATACGTAAGGAAATTGGGACGACTGCGGCAGATGAACGATCAACTTGAGGGTCGGATGAGGGTGGGTGTAGGGAGGGAGGGAGAAGGCATCAAGGGAAGGTTGGGGACACGTACTAGGAAAGAGGGACGAGAGAAGAAATCAAACTACAGATTTCGCAGTACGTCGCAGCAAAGTATACTGGAAGCGAAACTTGCTGGCAGCCGCCTGCGCGAAGCGTGACGTCAAGGAATGGAAGGCTCGCGAGGAAGGGGTCTGCGAAGAAACTGGTGGGGAGGAGGGGGTGAAGACAGCACAGGGTAGTCAATGCTGCCAACATAACAGACTTCAAGGTGGCTGGAGCAGTAATCATGTCTCATTAAGTATATAATTTAATAATTTTTCAAGCAATCAAAAAAATCTTCTAGCGCCACATGAGCATTTCTGTGTATGTGGTGGAACTAACCATACACGTTACAAGCAATGGAAATGATACAAGGATTATAGTTAACATTTTTCACCTACTATGCCTGCAATGACTTGAATTTCGGCGCTCCATTCGAAATTTAGGTGGTTTGGATCTTTTTTAGAATCTTTGACTCTGTGTGAAACCTTGATGTTTCTTGGAAACCATTATATTAATATTTAATGCATTTTTTTTCGTTTGGAAGAAAATATATACGTATGTAATCGAATTATGATGAAAAAAATTCAATAAGCCATTAGGCTACGTGATAAAATAGCATTGGATTTAAAAAAAATCGGTAAAATACATTTTTTTTACTTTATCTATACGTAGATATGCCTAATGAGAACACGCATGAAAAGATTTGCGCAAATCTGCACGTAAACAAAAACAGTTCTAACCACCTCAACTTGAGAGGGCGGGAAAATGTTAGTAGCGCATTTTGAGACTATGTTTACGATCAAAAACATAGCTGCATCGAAATATACTGATATTCCTCGCAATCACTTCGGAAAGGCCCATCTAAGAGTAAAGAGAGATAGAAAGTTAATGCGAATAATATATTGAGCGTTTTGAAGTTGAAAATGAAGGTGTATGACCTTCAAAACCCCTGGTTGTTAAACGCGGGAGTACACGCGGGGCACATGTGGAGGCGAGAAAGGAATAGTACAAATATTTGTTTAAAAGGAAATATTCACCAGCTACATTCAACTGGAGTTTCCAAATTTCACGGAAAATGAAATTTATACGCGGTCGAAATAGAAGAAAATTACTCCGGCCTCAGTAGCGGACCGAACAATGACGATAAAACCAATACCATATACGTTATCTTCTATACTAACTAATTTCAGACCTTTGTTTCAGTAACTGATTGCCTGGAAAATGGCGACGAGTTGCTGACACTATTGTCTAAAATAAAGTCCAGCGCGGATAGCTACGAAACTGTTAATTTTTGTAAAAGATGACGACAGTAAGCAGGGGTATTTAATCTTTGCAAAAAATCCCATGCTGATACAATAAATGAGAGAATATGAACTTTTAACACGATACATTACAATAACACACATGGTTTATATACCTCCAAAATTGGTACAAAACACTACTGAGTAATCAATGTAAAGCGTAATTTGATTGGAGAGAGTTAAACCAACTTCATGCAAAATTACAAACGCGCAAAATTGACGCACCTAGGGCATGTTCATAAATACTACCAAATTTTTGCGATGTTGATTAAAAAATTCCAAAGTTTTCAATAGAGAACCCGTGTATTAGCACGCTATATGGTGACCTATTTACTTATATACCCACACAGCAACAACAGCTCTATTGATACCATCATTTCTAAGTAGCGGTCTGTGTTTCCGGTAATCGTAATTCGCAAGTTTGTTCACATCTTTGACGCTTGACCGATAGGCTCCAATCGAAAATTTAATCAAAGGATATGGTAACGAAAAGATTGGTGAATCAATCATTTAGTGAGCCAAGGCAAAAGACTCCTAAAACGTTCGGAATTACAAAATAACACCACAGAAAATTGCAAGGATGTCGGGTACCAGACGAGAAAAGTTTACCCAAGCGTATGCTATCAAATACTATGTATTCTGTTATGGGTGAGCCAAAAAAAAAAGAAGTTTTGATATAATGGAAGGTAGGCGGATGTAGGCCTGTGCGATTATTCGATTAACTGAATCGTCGATTCAATTATTTTTACATTTGATCAATTATTTCAGCGCATCAATATCGAATGCGATAAATGACTCGATTGTCAATTTTTCACGTGTAAAATATGAAGAATATGAATCGGTAAAGCGTACAGGCTAAAAGCCTGCAGGAAAAAGAAGGCCGCATCTAAATCATAATTTTGGAATTCCATCCTTGTGCATCGAGATGTAGGCCAAATAGAACCTGCCAAAACAAGTTGGCTTATGTTGCTACGATAAAAAAATTAGCGTCCAATTTCCATTTGCTGAGCCACTAAGAATAAACGATCTCTTAAATAAGTCTACCACTCAATGTGTCATCTGTCCCTAACCACGTAGGTGGAAATAAATTTTCTCACAAGTTATGATAAAGAAAATTATTTCTTATTTATGTATCATGTTATAAATAATATCAAATTAAATCAACACAATAAAACGAATGATATTACCGTATCCAGCATTAAAACGGTATCGCCACCTGCTTCTCCTCTCGATGCCATAGACTATTATCACTATTATTGCACCCAAATACTGCGCAATGAGACATCGCCAGGAATTCCGGGTCCATGATGCAGTTGAACGAGCACAAACTCGCTCAATGAACCACGTCAATAACAGTGCAGCATAAACAAGAGGAACTCCAGTCTGTAGTCCAAATGACGTCATAGGTTTTCACAAAAGCGCATCGGAGTGCGTCAACAGATACGCAACGACCTACCTTGTTTAGTAATATTACGTAAAGTTTTTTCTTTGTCAGTTACTGAGTATTTAAGTTACGTTTTTTGTGTCAACGTTGATATTTCTGTATTTTCTTCACAAGCCTTAAAAGCTCTAAAATTTTAAAATTAAAACCGTATATGGTCTCGTTTATCACTAAACTCACCGATTATAGTTTTCCAGCGAAGAAGCCGAAGGATATCACACGCCTTTCTTTCAATCTGCTTTCACAATTACCCTGGCACTACACTCAATACCAATCTGATGATTGACGTGTTGTCACATTGAAACGACGATGTTGGAAAAGGATGGATCACTATACTCTAAAAGATCATGCTTAAGAATAATACTCCTGAGCATATTTGTTTAATAATACTCCACAGCACTGCGTCACTGGCAATATAAACGGTATTCCACTCAGTCACTAAGTAACACTTAAACACAAATTCTCGACAGCACAAATGTAATTTCTCTCTTCGAACCAAGAACAGACACTCCGCGACATCCACTCACGAAGACGATATTACGAGATTCTCTTCTTCACACTAGCAAAACAGCAGTATAGGCTCGTGTCTTGCCTACTTAACCTCACACTCGCGTCACCTTATCGTCGACTGGTCGTTAGTCAGGTGCACGCGAGGACAATGAATGTTCTCGCTAAAATCTTCGAATTGGATAGGTTAACGCTAAACGACCTGTTAAACCCAAGAGCATGATGTTCTGATGTGATACGGCTTGGGCCGCCTGGCCACCTCCACCTCTCCCTCCGCCCCCCCCCCTCCCTTGTCCGCACGCAGGCCATGAATACGAAGCCCACACAAGGAATAAGCTCGCTGCTTTCGAGCACAATATGAAACGAACTACTTTTTCCACCGCCTATAATTACTGACGTCGGTGGCAGCGGGGGTTATATCCCCGCTGCTAACCCGAGGTCGGAGGTTCGATCCCCACTCGAGTCAATTTTCACCGCCTCGTATTTTTCACCACCTATATTTATATTTTACGATAATCCGTGATTATCATATACCAACTGGCGTGTTACCATCGCAGCTAACAGCACAACATTTGTGGTGGAATGGCCCCGCGTGGGTAACTTATCCTCGTGAGCAATGGGAAGTACATACTTTGGAGATCATCGATCATGGCCAAATGCCTGAATTAAAATCCTGTAGGCCTGTTGTAATGTTTCATACCCCCATACCAATGGATCTGTCCTTCATTGATAGGTTTTCTTCGTTGTACGGCTACAGAGAGTAATAGCCTAATGTTTACGATACGTTGCCTATCTCAAACGGAAACAGGTTCCTACAGGCAAATTGAGTTTATCAGAACTTTCTGATGCCTTAATAGCGTGCGTTGGTACGACGCAAATTTTTTTCTATGAACGCGATATTAAACAAATAAAACGAGGTTTTCTTTTTTTACAACTCTTTTAAGATTAGCTTCGTTTATTGATGTACACGATTGGGATGGGCGGCAGATGTTAAAGCATTAATGTTTGTACTACGCTAAGAAGCACCCATTGTTGCTTCCAATAAGCTCTACATTGACTAATCTAATCATAGATCATTACCATAGGGCGTATCATCATGCAGACTCCACCACCCTTGTGAATTTGCTTTCTCAGAATTATTGGATCGTATTTGCCAAACAAGCTGTCAGGACGCGCGTTTATAAATACCTTGTGTGTTTCAAGTTGCGAGCGACACCTACGTATCCGCTAATGGGTGACCTTCCATCTTCGAGAGTCGACCCAGTCGTCCTTTTTATCACACGGGTGTATATTTTGGTAGTCCTTTCTACATCAAAGAATCTATTAGAAAAAATGCCAAAATTTCTAAACCTTACTTGTGTTTATTTGTTTGCTTTGCCACTAAGGCCTGTCACCTTGAAGTCGAGTCCAATTTGTCTATTGATGCATTTTTAGCTACCCTTGACAGATTTATTTCGCGACGTGGATTATGAACTCTCACGTATATTCTGACCGTGGAACTAATTTTAAGGGAGCCAGCTGATATCTAATGGGGGTAAACAAACAATTTTTTCACAGTTTTTTCCTCAAGGACAATATTACTGACTTACTTATAAGCAGACGCAATACCTGGCGTTTTAATGCCACGGCTGCTCCACATTTTGGAGGTTTGTGGGAAGTCAACATCAAAACTGCCAAGAATGTTTTGCGCTGAATAATTGGGGAACGTTTGTTGACGTTTGAAGAGCTGTCAACTGTGGTCGCCCGAGTTGAAGCTACACTCAACTCGCTGCCTCTTATGGCACTCTAAAACAGTCCAAATGAGCTGGAAGCACTAACTCCAGGCCATTTTTTAATAGGTGTACTCCTAAGCACGCCAGAGTCTGACATAACGGAATTAAACTATAGTAGGTTATCCACCTGGAAACTTGTGAGGCAAATAACTCAACACTTCTGGCAGAGGTGGTATAAGCAGTATTTACACGCGCTACAGACCCGTTCAAAGTGGTTTAAAGATCAACCGCAATTATACGTGGGAGATTTATTGCTGATTCAAAGTGATAAGTCCCCTTCTCAGCAATGGAGATTGGGGAGAGTGGTGAAAACATTTCCAGGTCATGACGTTCATGTCCGAGTAGTAAATATTCGCCATACACTAGGAATTTTAACACGACGTTTCGCTCAATTGGTAAAGCTACCAATTGATTCCTAGAAGATCACGTAAGGAAATTTTTTCTTTATTTTCTTTGTTAGCCTGGGTAGCTCTATATCCTTATTCCGAGGGCGTCCTACCCATCGTCAAATTCTTTAGTGACCGCCCCCTCCAAAAGTGAAGATTCACGGGAATTCTTAATTTATTTTTTTAACTTACCTTATGCTTCTAACACCACAGAGCTACCCAAAAGAGAAGGTTCTGTTATTTTTTGTACGAAATTTTTTAGTCTTTTCCCGAGATAAGTAGGTATTTGTATGTTTTCTTCATAACTAAATTTAATTTGCGATGGTGGGTGGCGTAACATGGTGGAACTCCTTCATGATGCACAAAGGGTAAGAAAAAAGACTTTGCTGTTCCACAAAATAAAATATATTTGCGACCGGTTTCGATACGGCGTATCATCATCTGGCAATTTCACATATTAGTACATAGAATTTATACCCTTGAGGAAGTTAGAGGGGCGGTGAAGTGGAGGTGGGGTAAGGGGGGGGGAGGGGTGGGAGGGGTTTTTTGGGAGGGGTTTTTTGGAATTTAATTAAAAAATTTGATTCTCAAATTTGGTGGTCGTTTATGTTTTGTATTCGCGCCATACTTTGTTTTTCTCTATGACCACAAGAGGGGAATGCATGCCATGACCTTTTATCGTGGAGGTTTTTCTTTTGTTGTGTGTGTCCGTGTGCATACTTGTGAGTGCGTGTACAGTTCTGAACAAATAGCCGTCGAGGGAGCATCATACCTCGAGACACCTCACCGCACCTGCAGTTTTCAACATCTCTATCAGTAAGTCATGCATTGCTTTTGGCCATACTTAAATCATACAGTCCGCTTATATGTCTTTTTACTCAATTTACCAAACTATCATTTCTCTCACCTTTGGCCAATCAAGGCGAAAATAGAGGACAACTATTTAAGTGTCAGGCCTTATCATTCAACTCTCAAATCAGAATAGTTCAATATCCCAGGTTTAGATTGCTGACGCCCCAGAGAAACTAAACCAAAAGCTGGTTTTTAAGCTTTAGCTATAAACCTAGGTAAAGAAGTAAAGTTAATTTAGCTTTCAAACCAAAAGGTAGTGAGCACCTATCCTTCAGTATTGACACTGGTTTTTTCTTATGATCAAGGTCTTATGTAAGACGATGAATATATTTTTACCAAATGGAGCACCGAGATCCTGGTCAACAACTATTCCAGAAATGGCTAACACGTTTAAATAATTTTAGTGTCCAAATGCGTGAAAAAGTAAAGAATATCCATTTCACGGTTCTATAACATTTGGATATGAAAAAAAATACATTTACTTCTTTTCATTATAAGGACGCGATATAAAAAGTAAACACGCATAGGAATCTCTAATAAATGCTTTATAATAGGATATATCCTTCTTGTTCTTGTTAAATCTCCTTAAAATTTATTCATTTTCCTCGTAAATGGAAGAGGAACTGTTCCTGCAAGTTAGTGCGATTATGTACTCGAAAGCCCTTCATATTTACGATTATTAAAAATAACCAGATGATGAATATTAATGACACTTAATATTTGCCAAGAATAAAAAATCAAAGCTGCATCATCCCCATGGATAGTTCACCGAGCTCCACATCTACCTACACAGATTCCGGAAAAACCCTGAAGGAACGAACATAAACCAGGAGTTTTGGAAGTACCAAAATCTACAGGGACCATAGAATACATCGTCAAAACGGATGAAAAATAAAACGACCTACGCGTTCGATCGTCAACCGCGTCATCACCTTCTTTTATATACACTCCGATGAACTCCCGCCATACTCCTCCCCCCACTCTTTCTCATCCATCGCGTGAAGCAATTTACAACCATCAACTGGAGGTAATCCAAGGTTTAATCAAGGCCGACCCGAATACGCTTGCCCTTTCCATCGCCAGTACTCTTTACCTCACCAGAATCACACCTTGAAAAAAAAACCCTTAGTGCCATTCTCCGGGCTTTCTTCTCCTGCACTCCCCGGTTCCTTTTTTTCGCTCCTTTAATCCCTCCTTGTAACATTCCTAAAGCGGCACCGTGACCCAATTCTCCTCCACTCTCCCACACCCGAATTCTTTCCTCTGAGGCACTCCAGAAAAAAATAATCGTCCGTTGGTGAAAGAGAGAGAAAGAGATAGATGAGAGGCGAGCTATCGCCATCTACCCACCTTTCTCCCATCTGTGCTCACTCATCTCCTCCTTCTCTTTCCCTTGTTTAATTCATGTTCCACGCTTTAAGAGCGGCTTTGGATGCAGTGGAGGGTAGTGGGGGAAGAAGTGAATGTTAGGGGGGCGGGGGTGAAATATGTAAGGTGGGATAGTCCTCCCTTGAGAAACTTTCATGCCATCTTTTTAAGATCCTGGCTCCTCAAATCCTTTCCTCCCACCTTGCCTGCGCAGAACCAATTCCACACGAGCCCTCCTCCCATCCCATGATGCAATTTCTCTCCACAGGCAGGCAGGCACCCCCTTCCGCCCACCACACACATCCTCTCAAACTCTTCGGCCAAAAAACCACCCGCGACCTTATTAATCTTCCGTCTCGTTAAAAAGAACCATTAGGTCTGCCTTACCTTATTTCAACTCCCAACACACACCGTACCCGTTCCTATCCGAGGATCTCTCATAGTCCCCGCAATTCTCTCATCCCCCAAACTTTGCCGGTATCTTTTTCTTTCTCACTCTAACATAACCAGTTGACTCCCCTCAACCCCCCTCTGCCCTTCTGGTAGCAAAGTATGCCAACTCTATTTGCTTCACTGTCTGCCATCTTGTGGCAATTATCTTATCCTGAATTATTCGAGTTTTGCCTGTGTCTACGTTTTCCCGAATGTTTTTACTACAGCCGCGATTCGACATTTTCTTTAGCAGCTCAAATTATTTACCGTGAATATCGCGAATCGTTATTATAGCGACCGTTTATAAGATAGCTTTCAATGTTCTAATAAGTATTTAACGTCTTTTTATGTGGGACCACGACGATGTTTTTCACAGTGAATTGACATACCAGGCCTCCAAAAGGAAATAAATATCCCATTTTGATACACAGAATTACATCCCAATTATATCATAAGTCACAATGGCTTACAATTTGAAGTTATTCGTATAGAATTCCTTTATCTAGAAATAATCAACTTCATATATAGTTAATTTTATTAAAATTAATGTTCACACATTAAAAATTAGAATACTGTTTACTTAGGACTTCAGGCTACTCAGGGAGAAATTAAGGAAATCATACATTTTTGTAGTTCTCAGCAGCATTCCGAAATTCGTAAGATACGGTGACCAGTGACAGGAACTATACTTCAGGTAATAAGCCAAAGTCTAATCTTCAAACCAGTATTAATGTCAACGTACAATGTACCTCATGCATTTTTACCCCTATTTAACATATCGTAGCCTTTCCTAATAAAAATACACTTTTTGCCATGAACTTTATTCATCTTAACAGTTTTCCAGCATGTATCGAATAATTTTCTACAACAGGAATTCCAGCTATTACGTAATAAAATTCACTAGGATCGTAAAAAAATGAAACAAAAATACAAGATAAAGTCACTAGGGTATGCTATTTAATACAGTTTCAACTATATCGCGCAGGTTGAGTTCGTATGATTAAAGATGTTATTATGAAGAAGAGAATAAAACTTGTTCTTTGCACCTTGTTTGTGATTGATCGAATCTTCCCATATATTTTATTTTCTTTCTAGGGAACTTTGAGTCCTAAATGCACGTTTAATTTCGAATATTCCGTTTATCATATTTTTACACTCTTTTTTCAATATTCCATAAAAGTTCCTTCTTTGTAATGCCCTATTACGCTCAACATCTTTTATTTCGAGCCTCAAATGTTGTAACTAAGTTTACAGATAGTATATGTAATATGACGCTACAAATAATTCTACAATTACAAGATCTGTTTTAGAACTATTAGGTAGCCCATAAATTAACATATTTTACTGTAGTATTAATGCTAACAGCCACCATGTATGACAGCGAAGGAATAAAAAGACTAGAATGTCAGTGATAGTTACAGTTGCAGAAGATAATACTTTGAATAAACAGGGCATACAACCAAAATTATTTTTGGCCAGGAGTTGAACTTGGCAGCTGAATAGCATAATTCCTCAACTTTCAACTGTGGTACTTTAAAGAAATGTGTGCTCGTAATTAAGGAAGAATATTTAAAGCCACGTCTTGCCTGAAATTACTGCCAAGAACAGCAGATCTAAGCACATTCTGTTCCTCCAAATAGCCGAGAATGGGACCTACAAAGCTAACGATAATGGGGCAGACCGGACAGCCTATTCCTCTGGGACAGAGACTAAAACAAGAGGACACAAACAGCAGCAAACAGAAAATAACAGTAAGGAAATAACGATAATTATACGTCCATTTTTTGGATTTCCGGTAGTTAGAGGATAATCGTCCATTATAGGTGAGGGATTTTTAATGCAAAATATACGAATAAATTATGAAATATTTAGCTTCAGGAGATTTTCTCTTGATTATTTTTATTAAAAACATTATTAGGAAGAGCTGTATTATTATTGTAATAAAAATATTATGGAGCCTAGTTATTGGCAAATACATTGTCTATAACAAGTAGGAAACAAGAGTAGCACACACGAGAAACTCGCAAAGATTCCAAGAGATAGCTGAGTTTGCACTACTTGTTAAAGAAATAACATAACTGAGATTAACATTGCCAAAAAGTTTGTAATTACCCTTGCTCTAGTAATGATTAGGATGTATATCCCACATGTAGGCATCACATTTTAAGAAGTTAAGTTATGCATATTGACCAAACTCATATTGTCTTCTCAAGGCCAGAAACAAATGAACTTTTTATTCTCATTCTAAAATGAAATGCTAGATTGGATATTCTATTTAAAAGGATATAACAACGCTGTAGGTAGATAGGCTAATATGACAAATAATAGCAAAATCAGGGTGTTAATATATTATGTTTACCTTAGGAGCTACATCATTTTAAATCAGTAAAATACGAAGAATAGGTATATTTTTATGGCAAATATGAATTTGTTTTTATTCAAACTAATAGCCACCATTAAAATGATGGGAACGTGATTTTCATTCTGCAAGCATTATTATATCAAGGATTAGAAAATTGTATGTCTTTCATACATCCTCAGATATGACTCCGCAAGCGCTGTAAATTCTTATTGGGTGGAATTTATGCCGAAGCGCTAAAAACTCAAAATTTGTCTTCAATATTTAATCATGGATAAATATATTCAGTTAAATACAATTGAAAAATATAAGAACCACAATTTAGGATAACCATATTTTCAACTTTTTATTGAAAGGATAGATAGATAATATGTAACTTCAACTGTTCTATTGTAGTTTACAGAAATGTATGAGCCATTATCAAGTAACTCTAGTAATACAAACGAACGGAATTTATCGACGATGCCGAAATAATATCGATCGACGGAAACCCAGAAGAACTAAGGAATGAAAACATGACGAGAATTAATGCTCTGATTTGGGATAAAATATGGGCTTTCGAAGTATCCCAGACTGGCAATCACGTCGCGACATTTCTTATCTGACCTCTTCCCACCTATAAGATACTCTCCTCTTCTGAAGAGTTTACCCTCAATCCACTATCCCTCCCGGACCCCCCCGCAGCTTCCTTTAGAAACGTAATGGTCACTTTGAAGTTTGTCCGTCCAAGGGACATCAATAAACGAGAGAACTCTTTACCATTCCGAGTGGGAATGTGTGACATAAGTTTTTCTCCTTCTGCGCTGTCCTCTTATATCTCCGAGAAAATTGGCCCAAGTTAACGTTTCACGTCAAAAAATACGGACGGAGATGCTATCAGTCCGGGTCATTCCGCCATTCTTTCACTAGTTGTTCCCTCGGACCTCCGAAAAACTTGGAAATGTTTCATTTACTCCCACCGAGGGGCATATTCTCCCTCCTACTTCAACTCCGTTCGTCCCTCTCGAACATCATTCTCCTGCCCGGCCCTCTTCCGCTTTATTTCTGCTTCTCTCTCATTCTCCTAGCCCCGAGTTCATTTTGCCGAAATAAATACCCAGCAGACCAAAGAATAACGTTTTTTCAGTCGTCAGAAAAATACAGTCCACTCTCCAAGCCCGGAAGGAAAGAGAGGCTGGTATCCCATTTGATACAAGATTCCGTGGAATTGAGTGTGCGGCTATTCCTTTCCCGGGAATTACTTTTTAAATTTGCAAACTGAAATTGCAGGATCCGGATACATTTGCATAGCTGCAATCCGGATGATTTCCCATTGAAAAAAAATCCTTTATCCAAAATCTTCAATTTTACCAGTGCCATAGCCTTTTTGGTTTGCATTATTTCTACTGGTGGAACAAACTTTTAATTTAAAGAATTTGAGGTAAAAATTGGAGAAAATTCTACGCATTGCTGCATGTCAGTGGAATGGGAATGAATATGCGATACAATAAAGAGAGGCGTGAAGGTGATGTACCATAGATATATTTTTATTTCTTTTGACAGACTCCAAGCGCAGAAACCTAGTACCAAACTCAACAGACAAGCATAGAAATGTTATCATGATAATTGACGAGATAAAAGTATAAAAAATTAAATGTTTCTACACGCGGATCTTATCATTAAACTCATTGTCAAATATTAATGCATTTAATCATCAGTACGGAAATTCGCTCGACCATTCAGGAAGATATTACAAATTTAAAATTACGAATGCCGTTCTAAGCCGGGATGACCGCTATCACTCGGTCGCAGTAAATATTCGCAGAATACACCACATGGAGAAAATATTTCTTACGAAGGACTGTCGGTTTCAATATCATTGAATGACAGACTGTCGTGCTAATTCTTTGTTCAATCAATCGATAATAAGCGCTAAATAATCATTGGCAAAGGCTTAAATAAATTAAGGTATTCAAACCATAGAGGGATTTCTCTTCCATTTAATTTTAAAAAGTACAGCGTAATACCTAAAACCTTCACCTTGTAAAATCTTAGTATAATTATTAGATACATTTCAACCTATCAAGCCTTCATATTATAAGCGTTTATAACCTAGCCACCTTCGTTAAATGGGATACGTGCGCGGGCTAAAATGCTCTTGATAGTCCATAGAGGCTACTTTAATATTCTGCTCCACAATTCTTTCCTAATAAAGAACATATCAACTGGTGTAGTTTTTAACATCATAAATTAGGTACCCTAATTTCATGAATTTTATTTAGAAATGACATAATTTGTAATTTGCTAAGATATTTTATGGATAGGATTAATATACTACATAAATGAAAATACGCATTCATCGGCACAAAACTTTCTTGAACGGATAGTAATCTCACTGGTACTGGTAACTTATCTTCGCAAATTCGGTAATAAACATTTTTTTGTTTCTCATATGCTCTGGTCCACTAATTCGGTATCGTTCTTCATTATAGGCCGTAGAAATTGGAAAGGAACTTGTGATTGATATTTGAAGGACCTACTGCTAATTCAAAAGTATTCCACTTAAACATAATAAATAATAATTTTTTTTCTGGTTGGTTATGAAGCCAAATATTTGGGATAAAATTGTTAAGCTCACAGTATTATATAAAAATCTCATCGAAATGTCATAGGTTTGGTAGTGCATTCACGAAATTTAATGAGAAACTCATGAAGTATGTAAAATGGTAACACAATTTTTTTATAACTACTGACTAACAGAAAAATAAAGATGAACAATTGGTCAGAAAACAACCGCAGCGTTGCTGATTTAAAACTGAGAGAAATATTTTAGTTAGGTTAACCATATTGGCGTCGAAAAATTCTGTTTTGGAATGTAGGCGATGAATTCAGTTGACCGCAAATGTGTGTAGCCCAGTTCACATTCATGTGATGGGAATTTGAGACCACTCATTTTTTCAGCATTTAATCAAGTTAATACCATTTCATAAGTTGGTTTTTACCATAATTGATGTTCGCAATGAAAATAAAATCAGTAAAAATAAGTATTTTTTTAAACAAAAGAGCAAAATGACAAAATACCCAAAGCCATGAAACCAAAATATTATATAAAATTTGGTAAATCTGCAGTGATATGCAGGACATTATAAAATATTAAATGAATGCTAACCATTTTTACTCTATGTTTAAAAAAATAATGCCAATCAATTATTTCAACCATATTGCAACTAATTGAGGGTATTGTAGGGTACATAAACCATCTTGCTCAATTTTTCATATGAAGGAAATCTAATGAATACCTACCCATAAACATGTTAATGTATTTTCTTAAATTGTGAACATTCTAGTATTTTCCTTCTAAAATTGTAAAAAAATATGTAATTAAAGTTTAGTCTTATTTCGAAAGTATGCGAATGGGCACAACTCTATCTCTATAAATATCCTGCTATATTCCAACGCATTCACTTGGAAATGCTTGTTATGTGCTAAATTCGTACATAATATATAAGGAATGGGCTAATTATCACTACGTTGGCGATGGTAATCAACCTGATAGCACAATTCAGTTTAGAGAAGTACCAGTCACATAGGCAGCCATATCCATATTCGTGCCAGAGAAGTGCCACTAATAGATTCTGCCATCGTATTCATCAAGCGATGCATAAACTTCCATTTATCTGATGAAGAATACATGCATGGCGCCAAATTCAACATAAAATTGAGAAAAAAGCTATAATTACCCTATCAGTTGAGAGCTGTATACAAAATAATTGCATTACCTGTGGAATATCATGATATACATATGTATGTACGTATATATGGCAACCGGCTCATTCTAGGAAAACATTTTCTTAAATAAATTCACTATTGGGATAAATATATTTTTTCATAAATAACTTCACTAAAACGTCTTTATTAATGACTTCACTAAAATATTTCATAATATTCACTACTTTTTTTCATATAATATAAAGAATCGTATGCAAAAAAATGACAAGTGAATGGGACTTTTATAGTGATCTAGGTCAAAAACTATAATATATCAGATACGAAGAGTCATAGGAAGTTTAATGAAAATGAATTTGGTATTGCATAATGCGATATATTCGTAGGCTCTTTAACGAGCAAAACTAAAGAAAAGTTCAGTTACCATCAATGTTGACATCTCTACCCTAATTACAAAAGACCTAACACTGCCGGCCAAACGCTATGGTATGAGGTAAAATAATGAATATACATAAATTTAAGGCTGTGCTGGTGAAATATTTTATCCACCGGGTTTACTATTTTTACGATTAATATTTTCCGGTGCGGGCAGTTAGTCAAGAAAAGCTTACTCTACGAAATGTAAAATCTATTCCATAAAAAATGGATATCGTGGTAGGTGTTATTCCTGCGGAAGCCTTCATTTTTAACTAAATCTGTATTTCTAATAGGACATCATTTAGTTCGACAAAGTAAAACCAAAAGCCAATAAATTCAATGTATTAGAAAAACAAGCTATACCTACTAAATCGTTAAGTTTTAGCAAAATTAATTGTGAAATTCGTAATGTGAAAGCCGGTTCATTCGGGACTTCAAGTTCCAGCGTTATAGGAAGCAGGATATTTTTATTGCAGTAGACAATTAAATTGCATTAAAAATAATAAATTATATTCTGTTGCATAAGGGATATATGCATCAAACGTTGGGAGTACAGTAGATTCTTTCAACAAGATTCTTAAATGAAATCATCAGTGTAAAATTAGAATTGAAACAAAATATCTTAGCCTTGAAGGCTATGCTCTACGGATGGTTGCATGAAAATATGGTTTGATTTAAAAAAACTGCTTCTATTTGTTTATGCCATAAATTAGTTTTAAATGCCACGCACCTACGAGGCGGATAACACGCAGAGGTTGATACAGGTATGTAGTAAATATTTTGGGCACGTTGACGAAAAGGGTCGTATTGCATTTTAAGATCACTGGTTAAATACCGTTACATGGTGTAATAATTCATAGTGACTGAAAATACATTTTTTTAAAGGCGTTCGACTTTTTTCTAAATCATATATTACGATATTCTTTAGGTGGTCAAGTAATTAAAATATATTTAAATG
The DNA here is from genome assembly GCA_963573305.1 of Pyrrhosoma nymphula. Lineage (NCBI taxonomy): Eukaryota > Metazoa > Arthropoda > Insecta > Odonata > Coenagrionidae > Pyrrhosoma > Pyrrhosoma nymphula. The sequence goes on along the minus strand of OY754337.1, from coordinate 102,339,660 downwards.
CATAGACAGCCCTGATACCGTCTCCATCTATGATACTTAGATATGATAATGTCGTCTGATACTTAGTCTCTCGTGCTAAATGGAACTGCTGGTCTCCATCAAGAGGTGCTTCATAGTGACATAAAAGTAAGAGACGTAAGGAGGCACCTTCACTCTAATAAATAAACAAGCGTGGATAAACCAACTCATCTATATACTGGTGGAAGGTTCATGCAAAATTTTTTATCTTTTTTTAAGTTAGCAATTTTTATAACTCTTAACTCTCCAAGCGTATCTACCTCAAGTAGGTTACTTCTACTAACACAAAGCTCCTCATTGCAATCATAAAGTGCAAAAAAATGGATTCAATATAAGAAAAAAGAAAAATAACTATAAATAAATATAAAAAAGAACCTGAAATTTAATCATTAATAAATTATTGAACTATACATTTCCCAGCAATAGGGCATACTATCAAGTAAACTTCCTTTCATGAATTGTTTCGTTGCATATTTTATAAGATGTTATGAGTTCCTTTAATGAGGAGCATTTCATTTTGATACATTGGAATTCCTAGAGGAAAAGTGAACTTGTCGCGATTTCTTGTAAAATTGAGTGAATCGAACGTTTACTGCTCTTAATTTTAAACAACATTTCGATACTCAATGGAAAAGATGAATTCATCTAGATATTCAGCAATGAAATATATTTACCAATTCAAAGAGCTGGAGTTAAACATAATGCCTTCATATCATCTAGGTCAGCAATTTGATTAAAGCGCTGATGGCTGAGGGTACATATGTAAAATAATTAGCTGTACGTGGTGACGGAATTTTGGCTATCATCTGTTAATACTGAAAGTAGTCCTAAAGATCGGGAATCTTACCTTGGGATATAATATACTAGGTTTATACAAATTGCAATATGATGGGAATTTCTGACTGGAATACAATATGAGAGAATTGCCGAAAGAAGGCTTCTTCATGCCATTTCGTATCATCATCTAAGTCTATGCTTGGTTATTACTCCGCGCACCTATGCTTTGAAAGCTCTGAAATTCATAAATCCTGGGCGGAAAATCTGTTCACGAAAGCGGTTCGGAAAGTATGCACCTGGAATCTAAGTAAGTGATCCAAAATTGATTAAAGTGATTAAAAATTGTTTTCCAATGGTTTCGTAATTGAATTTGATTAAATATTTGATGAGAATAATCAACAAGCGTATCCCGATTGATATAATTTTTATACAGCTGCAACTTACATTCCCGAAAACCGCAAAATATAATTTAGTTACAAAACAATGTATTCACATTCGTCAGAATGAGATGGCGAACAAAATGAAAAAAAATAAAATTGAAACGCCAAGGGAATTATTAAGTCCCAGAATTAAATGACATTGTAACCTATTTCATTCGCAAATACGTCATCAAATTAATTCCATTTATATATTCATCACACCATTTCATATTAATTACAAACATATATTTCCATTCAATATCCTGGTGGGAAACATGCCATTAGGGATAATTACAATAAAAAATATAAATGAGAAGTACTTTTTCTAAAAAAAACAACCGTTATGAAAGAAGAGAACAGAAATAGATACTCGCTCAGCGAAAAATTAGGAGGAAATTCAAAGAAATATTTTGCACTTTTGCTATTTTTAACCTTTCATTGCCCACTACGCTGTTCATTTGTTTTGAAAATATTAGAGATTAAGACATCTACATCCACCTACTAAACTGCGAGCCAACGTAGAGAAGTATGGCAGGGGGTTCTCCGACACCAGCCATAGAAAGGGGGGAATATGGAAGACAGAGGTGAATGTATTAGAACGATTTCTCATATGTTACTGTCACGCAATTTTTGCTATAACCAATTATGGTGCGTGAAAAGAGGGAATTATTTTACATATCCGTTCGGCAATGTATCTCACTTCTTTTTCACTCCTATCAATTCTAGAGATAGAGCGCGGGGATAAAATAATATTCTCCGATGCGTACTGAAACTTGCCTGATCGTAGTTTATCAAGTAATCAAAGCCTAGTGACTAGCCTCCGAGACTCTAGCGGTTCCCTGCCTAATCCTTCCATAAACTGTATGTCACATTTTGTACGCTCGTAGCAGTATCTTACAAAGCGTGCGGCGTTCATTAATATTTTATTTACTTTGCGATTTGCGATGACTCCGTTGGATTGTTCAAGTTGTGTGGACCTTAACTCCTCGAAATTGCCGTTTCCTAGAAATGAATGTTGTTAATGACTATCAAGGATAATATATTGAAGATACCACTGAGATATTGGATTGATAGAAAGGATCAGAGCACGTATAACTGTGGTAAATTTGTTTTTTTTTTGATACTTCATGGAATCATGCTGCAAATATCTTGTCGGTCAGCTCTTGAGAAATCATGCTTGTTCCCGGCGTACTATACAAGGTTTTCTGAAAAGGCATCATCTGGGAATTAAATTCCCTTTGGGTTATGCCGCGTATTGTGTTTTTAATACTCTGCCATAGCTGGAATACAGTTCGTGTCCTTTTTTGTGAGTAATGGTTTTCCCTTCACCTCTATTATTCTCAAGATCTCAAGACGTGTGACTTGATTATAAGGTATTTCAATACAGGAATACAGAAAACCCTGTGTAAATGTCCGATACCTTTAGAAGATATAATGAAAGTTGAACACTGCCATTAATTTTTTATTATATATTCCATTAAGTACGCGTGATAAAACTAACACCAACAAGATTAAACAAAAGAGACTTCAAAACTCGTGAGAACATTGTGATTAATAAAGACGGGTAAAATACTCTAGGCAACAAAAAAATACAAAAAAATTGCCTTGAAAAGAGAAATACTGATAAGTAAATAAAAAACACTGATTTACACCACGGGTAAATTATACCGGAAACTATTTCAATATTTCACGAACCAAATCACCAGATACGAAGGTTTTCAGAAAATCACTAGGCACAACACTCCTTCACCAATGACAAACTAGAACTGCATGTTATCATGCATTTCTTAAAGGAAAGGAAAATCCCATGTGGTTAATAGTGTTCAATCCTGCGCGGTGCCATAAAACGTCCCTTTTTGCGTGACCCTCCTCAGGGAGTGAAGGTGTAGGGTATAGTCGGGGAGCGGGGGAAGGGAAATAATGAAAATACCAGATGATGCTTTTTCTGGAAACTATGCATGGTACCCCGGGAACATGCATTTTTCTCTCTCAAGATCTGTAAAAAAAGCAAGAGTAATCAAAATATATTTCAATACTCGTGAGAACATTGCGATTAATAAATACGAGTACAAAACTCGAGACAACGAAAAACGAAATCAGAAAATAGCCCATAAATAAAGGGGTAGACTGATGAGAAACACGCGCGATGAGTAGCAGCAAGCGTGACGGCACCAGTGCCAGAATGTATTGTTTTCCCAAGATCCATAAGGAAGGAACACCGCTTAGGCCAGTCGTCAGTGCAATTGGCTCTCTTACCTATAGCCTCGCAAAACACCTTACAGGGATCATAACGCCATATGTGAGTCTTAGTGAGCACAATGTGAAGAACTCGCTAGAGTTTGTGAAAATATGAAAGAAATTCGATTGTACGCGAGTGACACTATGGTTAGCCTTGATGTGGTGTAACTCTTCACCCGCGATCCCCTTTCCGACACCTTGAGACTCCTGGAGAGAAGATTCGACGTTAACACAGTTAAGTAATTCCATCAGGTGCTCACTCCGTCCTACATTTCTATTGACGGGTTTTCTATGAGTCGACGGTTGGTGTGGCTATAGGATCGCCATTATCTCCGGCAATAGCACACTTTTATTTGGAGGACTTTGAGAAACAAGTCCTCAATTCAGCCCTCCTGAGTACTTCTTCAGATATGTAACCTCCATTAAAGGTATTTTACAGCATTGGTATGCATTAGCGTTACAAATTACTCAAAAAGTTAGGAGAAAACATTTTTCGATCGTACGAGGACACCGACAAAATGAAGAACATCAAAAAAGTTATTACATTTTATTTTGATTGTGTTTTCTCAGATATTTTTTGATGAGCTGTGATTGAGGGAAAATGAAACCTCCAATCCTGCCATCGGCTGTCAATTCATCTCATTACGGCATTTTTCATGTTTGACCTGCTGAAGGAGTTAGAGGCTTGGATTAAAGTTCGGCCTGGCCGCCGAAATCTCAAAGGACGAAGGCGCCGCGCCGTGAAGCAACTAGCAACTGGTGCCGGGGAGAGTTTAGGTGGTGAATCCGTTTAGAGACTGGCCGCCCACCAGGAGCCCCCGGTCGCCATGACCAGTTCAATTGTCAGCTTTTCCGACTTGCTGAGTGACCCACTCCAAAACCGAACGCCTACTTATCCCCAAGGACCTTACCCATTTGTCGACAGAACCGTCTCCCAGTTTAGGAAATTCCCCCGGCCACCCAGGCATCCGCCAGCGCTGGGAACCCCCCCCCCCAGCTCCAGCCTCCGGAAAAGTCAACAACTCAGTCTCACACCTTGTCACCGGCTAACTTCGCCTGCAACAATGGCTGTTAGATATTGTGATAAAAATAATACATCTCAACTCAAAAGTTATGCATACTACAGGCATATATATAAATGTATATATGCATACTACAGGCCTGTATATAAATGCCCAAGAGTAGACTGTAATTGCAATGTAATGGGACTAATTCGGTTTTTATATCGTGCGACATCGGATCGCATTAAATTGCAACATATTCACTAAAGGTATATCTACACGGCTGAGCTTGTGCGACAAGATATATGAATAGATGCGATGACGACTTGAATTGTGATTAACATTGCTAAATGTAGAATAAGAAATATCAATACATTCTGATCATGAGCTCGAGTAGTTTTTCGTGTTTATATAAGGCGTCTTTGCAAGCTCTGACTTTATCAATGATATATACTTCATGTAAGCAGGTCGTAAGAGTTTAAATAGCAATGAAAATTGAACTGTGGATACAATTGGTGTGACAGCAGGTGAAAAAGAACTAAAAAAAAAGAACTGAAGCAACTCTATGTCCTTACGTGTTTACAAACCCATAAATTCGAAGGTCTACGTATGTATAGAAAGTATAAAAAAATTGTCAGCAAAGCTCGAAAGATTTTGGAAATAGATCATAAAGATGATAAAGAAAAAAATAGATGTACATTGAGGAATATGAAGAATATTTTGCTGATTTAATTGAACTTTGATTATAAATTCATAAGGCAGCGAAATTAGTGAATCAAAGAGATATAGAGAAAAAGTAGAGTGTAAAAAGAGGCAATAATGAAAAGTGCTTATTCGGCTTGTATGTTGGATTGAAAAACTGGAAATACGGACGATAGCAAGGTAATTGGAGGAAGAAAACTAAACGGAGGCCTGGAGATACATGTAAGAGTACGAGAAATTTCCATGATTTTGCGGAAAATAATTAGAAATATTTAAAATAATTAAAAATAAAAATAAGTTTCAGGGAAAAACATTTCAAAGGAGTATTATAAGAAGACTGATTTGTGGATGAAAATCTGAGAGGCATTGACTAAACGCTCTAATGAAGTACCTCTGTGGCAAAGATATAAAATTAACCCTGCAGAAAAGAAATAGGACGATTGATGGATGTACGGGTAGTCCTCCGGAAAGAAGAAGGAAACGTTGGCTCGTGCTGTTTCAAAGTGCTTCAGGAAGTTCTCGACGAAAAAGTAATAATTTTTGGGGGCTCAATATTAGTGGACGCGTGGGTGGCTACTGAGGAGGGCATAGAATTGACAAAGCACTCCCATGCAATCAAACGGACCATCTCCTTTCTAGTTCGCACTCATCCTCCGGCAAGTCAAGAATTGACCGGCCCCTCATTCCCAATCACGGGCTATCCCACCTCTCGTTCAGAGTCCCGACAACTTCCTTCTCCCCGCCCTAGCTGTCCCTTCTTCCCTCTGGGCGTCTGTTCCCGGACGCCGCCGGTGCCAGCCCTGCCGCCGAGTGGACCGAGGATTTATGATCTCGCATTACGTGGAAACAAAAGCGAGGGGGCGGGGCGCAGATAGTGTCTCAAGGGTGGTGATGTTGGTGGTGACGACGGAGACGGAGAGGCTGGAAGGAAATGAGATAGGGTGAGATCTTTGGAAGAGGAAGTAAAGGAAGGGAGTTGGGCGGGGGGAGGAAAGGAAGCAGAAGGGGTAGGACTTTGGAATGGGCGAGAGGACCTGCAAATGGTTCCTAACGGGCGGGGCGAGAGAGAGAGATTGAGGGGGGAAGCCGACAATGGCGCATCCGAGGGAGATGAGACAAGAGAGGAGAGCATCAGTAATTTGCTGAGGCGTCACTGCTGTGAAGAATTACCGCTCCTTTTCTCTCTTCATTTGAAAGCGTACCAAATGTATTTGATGACAAGCGTCTTACCAATATTAAGACGGAACAAATGTTGTCGCGGATCGGTTTGGCATGGTGGCTAGAGTACTAACTCCCCATCGAATCCCGCAAGGGGCAGAGATTTGTCTTCAGTTAACTGCCGATCCCTTCTTGGGTGTCATGTGGAGAGCACGTCAAGCATACTACACCGTCTGTTAGATAGAACCCTAAATTGTAATCCCCTTGGCGCATTTCGTTAAGATTAGATTAGATTATGTTTAGGAACCGTAAGTTATTCATTGAAGAAAATGATAGATAACTGTGTTTTCAACTTTTAAGATTTTATTGATACGACCCGCGATTTGACACTTCGTATCTTCTTAAGGTTAGTCAATAATTACCGCCCGCCTCTTCCCAATCACGGTATATACCTCTTCTCTGAAGAAGACACGAAGTGTTGGATTGCGGGTCGCGTCAATAAAATCCAAAAAGTGGTATTCATAGAGTCATTTTTCATTTACTTCGTCATACCACCGAATCAAGAATGAAACCGTTTCCTCTGTTAATCTTTAGACCTGTGGTTTATATAAAATATTTACCGTATTAAAATACCGTCTCCTCTGTTATGATTATTCTTACCACGAGAGGCATAACCTCACTCGAAAGTATTTTACGGAACTGGTAGGCATTAGCAATTAACAATCATTCAAAAAGCCACGACTGAAACGGTTATCTTCGGTGTTACAAGGCCACTGATAAAAATGATTAGGTTTTCGAGGTGGCTCGAGTATTGGCTTACCATCCCGAGGGCTTCAGTTCAAATTTTGGCAGGGGCAGATGTTTTATTCATCAACCTCCCGACCCTACTTGAGCGTCATGTAGAGGGCACTTCACGGAATTGCACTCTGTCCGTCAAATGGGATTTAAATTGTGGTCCTATCGTTTAGAATAGGCTAATACCGTCACACTTCCTCCATTTCCAAAATAAACCCTCTCACACCAACTTATTCACCTATCCTTAACGGCTTAAAAGACCACAGCTGACGGTAACCATCCCAAAAATATTATAACCAAACATTAGTAATAAATTAAGAATGTGCTTGTTAGACGAAGTAAAACACGGAGTGAAAAATTAAAATAGAATGTTCCAAATATAAATAAGTTGAGCTGAAATAAATTGGTTGAAACTGAAACCGCATTTTGGTATGGCATCACGTCACCCTGATGGTCTATGTCTCCGCTTGTCATAATAATAGTACAGATGCTCAATCGAACGAGGAAAGTTCCTCGTGAATAGTTTTACGCAGCCTTCAACATTCCAAAATTTATTTCCCAACATAATATTTCATTTATCAGCTATGCATGATTTCCATTTTACTACACCTCATCTTGCCATGCATAAATAAGGCCCTTGTGATTGATACAAGCACTTCTTCAATAGCTCCACGGAATAAAGAAAGTTGTATCAGGACAGATGTGGTGGAATTCATTGATAGTAATGAAATTTCTAAGCAGTTTTCCACTTTTTAAATTAAATATTCGTTTGTGTGACCAGTTTCGATGTATCACATCATTATCAAGCACGTTATAATACTAAACCTTTATATTCATAACGTGCTTGTAATAAAAAAAGTGGAAAACTACTGAGAAATTTCTTTACTTGCTCCACTGAATATTAAGATACACTAAGGCCCTGTTTTATAGAGTACAGTTGATGTTATCCGCAAGATGATATGAACTTTTCGTATTCGTTTCGAGAAGATGTTGCACCAAAGATTATAAAACCAGGCCTATATCTTTATTGCCCATGGAGATAACCTAAATCAGAGTAACGTAAACGTCATATATTTGTTAAAATTGCAACGGTGACTAAATGCGTTACAGCACATTCCTAGGTGGGTGGTAATTTACAATAGACTACGGGAGTAACAACGTTCTACATTCTGTTTGTAACATTACTACCCTAGCTATATTTGACCTTGTGCAGAATGGAAATATGTGACGTCATATTGCTTTTTTAAACATACACTTGGTTATATGAATATGATATATATGAATATTACGGAAGCTGAAATGCTGAATATTAATAGAAATAATCTAATTAAGGCTGAAGCAGCTTGACAAGTATCAAAATTTTATTGGACCCTAAGAGTATGAAAGAATCTCTACTTTTGGCTATGGTTCATCGAAATGATTATCCTGTTTCAAAAGAAAATATGCTCCATGAATTTATAAGCTCTGAAATGACAACGTTACACTCATGCCCCAATTAGGTATATTATATATTTATATTTTTAACTTGACTTTTGAAACCAACAAGGGATTTGACGTACAACTAGGTTAACAGATTACCTTTTTAAAATTATAGGGTCTGCATGTTAAAATATAAAAATCTCGTTTTTCACTTTAGATGGAACATTCATTGGAAGTGAGTGATTGAGAATTAGGGCTCAGTATTGCAGGAAGAAATCAAAATATTAACTACCGAGAATATCATTATGAATAGCTTAATAGTGACCATAACCGCAGGGCCTTGGTAAAGTTTACTTTCCAAAGATTTGTAAGCTATTCCATAGAAATTCGTGTTACCTAACACCTGCGTACGTATTCAAACAACGCTATGATTCTTATCCAATGAGATATTAAGTAAATATATCAAATGTATTTTTAAAACTACTCCAAAACTGAAAACAAAAAATTTCTTCACTGAAATCTCCCTAGAACACGTATCAACCCTGCTTGTAGTCCTTCAAATCTTCAACCAATTTCTAAATATGAGCTTCTCCGATAAACTATAAAAAATTCTAATCATACCCAAAAATCTATTAAAAATAGCCCCGGATGTGCATAGGAAGGAGGTAAAAAGAAAAAACAGAAGTTTCTCCTTAAAATTGGGGTACAATAGGTAGGATTTATAATTCAAGCGGTAAAGTTTACCTTGTCGCCGAGATCTGAAAGCCTGCTCGCGAGAGATAAACCTCCGATGAGATGCATAGGTTAAAGGGGAAAGATTATTTCAGGGAACACTCTGCGATAAAAGGAGAAAAGAAGTGGCTAACCTGGGACACACTCTCCCGACAATGGGACAATCTTTTTTTTTAGCTCTCCGTGGTACGTTGTGGGGTTGAGAGGAGAGTTTAGAGAAGCGGAGAAAGGACAAGAAATGGCTTTAAGATGGGATTACTAGATAACGCGATAATACGCAGAGATTAAAGAAAAAATCCTTGGCGAGTGGACGCTCCGGGTTGAATTTATCGTCTGCACTTAGCTCTCCCGGGACTAAGGAATTGTTGTGGGTGGAAAAAGGCTGTTGGAGGGAGAGTGCATAAGGAGAAAGAAAGGAAGGAAAATATAGAGGCGGGAGTGGAGAGGAGAAAATAAGGGAGAGTGGCAGGGGGTGTAATTGGCCCCTTTCCCACGCCATCTTTAAAGCGAGCGAGCTCCTTGCCCCTCCCCTTGGAACAGATCTCATCCTCCCCCCCCCCCATCGTAATGAAAGGGGTTCCGCAGGGAGAAAAGTGATTACACTTTAGCACGCTCCGTTCGGTGACACGGCTCTCCGGATAAATTAATGCGTGAATTATTTTACCCAGAGATTTTGAGATAAGGAACGCTTTATATTTTCCGCACCCCTTTCTCCCAGTCCGTCTTCTAAGGTATCCCCCTCACCCCCTATCGCAACACGGATCCCCCCCCCAGCCACCCTTCGCATATCCTCTCGTCGGCATCGCCCTCTGTGGCGGTAATTTTAAACGGAAAAATCTCGGTAATAGGAACGGATGTGATTAAGGAATCACACCCCTTTTTTACGGGATGAAACTTGCTTTTTTTACTCCGCCTCAGAGATTTAAGGGTTTATTTTCAAGTTCTCTTTTCCCTCCCCAAATTTACTCCAACCTTCCCCTTAGTCACGGAAATAATTCGGATATCTGGCGGAGTTGATCAGTAATTTCACGCATGCAAGCTACCGTGGCTTATGGTGGTGCTTGCAGAGGGCGGGAGTAACACTTCTTGATGTTGGGGATGGGATGTAATATCTTAATCTTTCTACGAAGCATGGCGCACGACCTTGTAATGTCACACTTATACCATTTATAATCACGTATTTTAATGGCTCCCAGATATGAACTCTGCGGTACGCACGATTTTACTCTGAGCATTCAGGCTTGAATGTGATTGAAAATTGGACAATGTGATTGAAATTTATCATTTTTCCATCCATCGCTCAACTAACACTGCATGAAGTATGTTTGGTGGCAATATGGTTGACATTCAGAGAAAAAGATGAAGATAGATTTTTGGAAATCTAAAAAGAATAAAAACGAATACATTCATTAAAATGTTTTACAGAGTGCTCTTTACACATCATGATATGATCTAATAATCTACTTTCTGAATGCTATCACAATGAGCTAGGGTGCCATGAATGCCTATCCTGTTTTGAAAATCATGAAAATATAAATTTTTCAACAAATATGAAAGGATTATACAAAGAATTAGTTAAGAAAGTCATCCATTTATAGAGTACTTGCATCACAGATTCTTAGAATGGATTAACTCTAGAATTACCACTCTATTTATCACCTGGCCTTTTAATTGATTAATTCAATGGAAATGGCGACGAAAAAAGTCCATAAGAAAGACACTCGCACCAGGGAGTAATAAACAAAAGTAGAGTAAGATAGTATGTGATTAGTCTATGCTCGTACCTACGATGATTTTGTGCACTTATTTTCGCAGAGTTATAGTTGGCAGGCAAAATCCTGTTCAATCTCCTAAAAACGGCTACCGTCAATTGAAAATCGCATGCATCACGTGAATAAGAACATTTTCTGGCATTTGAAATTATTATTATTAAAAGTAAAGCTATTAAATGAAAACGCAGCGTGGGATCCATAAGTTCAAAGGGATGATAACATGTGTACTTAGGTATGCCTCTAATGGAATATAGTCAAAAGTTTTTGATAAAAATGGCACATATTTTGAAATGGCTAAACTTTGGTACAAAAATTTTAGTGCTGTATGATTAAACTAATCACTACCTACGATTTATATTCCAAATCTTATTTTTGTGTGCTGCATACCATCATTTTATTCAAGCTGTTGATCAAGTAAGACTTCGGTTGTCCATATAATTACACGGGATATTAAATGTACCCTGAAGACACGCAAGATCAACCAAAGGATACACAAATATCCTTACAAGAACACGGTGTTTAAAAATATCAATCTTCTATAAAGAGTATATTAAGAAAATGTTTACGTTCTCTCTATTTTATCACAATTTTTATTTATTCAAACGACTTTCTAGTCCATTTGAGTGTGTAAATATCATTTCTTTATTAAAAAGGAGAGCAATTGACAAGTAAATTAAATTAAAAAATTGATCCAAATTGTCTATTGAAGCAAAGTATATTTTCCTTTGCTTTTATTGACAATTTGGATTATTTTTAAAATTTAATTACTTATAAAAAGATATCAATATATTTATTCTCTGGATTTTTGTTAGTATGGATCATGGATCATAGAGTCAATATAGTATAGAGGGATCACCGCACGCGTATATATTTTTGATGTAGTTCGAGAAGGATATCGTAGATGGAGTCGGAAGAAATTCTGTCAAATTATGAATTTGCTTGTTCCACGAGCCTGAAAATATATCCTGAAGCAGAAAGGGTCGCCACATTTAGTGGTGACAATAGTTAGTCGATTTTCTTAATAACAAGTGTTATAAAAAATATTTCCTTCAATTTCGGGTAGTAACTTGGCTCTTCCGAGTTTATATTCCTAATCCTGTTGCCGGCAGACTGTTCTCAGTATTAAGTTGAAACTTGCAGAAAACGTTTATCGTACATTGTGTCCCATACTGGTGAACTTTAATTTGTGATCAACTAAGTTTTAACGTTTTTATATTTGTTTATATAACTTTTGGACGAAAAATCTGGAATTTTGCAAGGTAAAAAGCGATCGCCTGCTAACTTACGTATCTTACTATATAGGTCCATATATGTTGCGTATGAAATTTGGTGAAAACTATAAATGTATTTTTGGTGAAAGAATTGTGACTTTATCTCGAATACGAAAGGAGTTACGAATTTTTGATTTTCTCAATTTATTATACCGCGCCATTATTTCAGCCGCTTGCTATTTCGTTTGCTTGGTAGTTTTCCGTGGCTATCTTCTTCATTCAACTGTCGGCTAACAGTTCTCAACAACAGCCTAAAACTTGCAGGGAAAGTTTTTAATGCCTTACTTCCCATACCGGTAAACCTTTTTATGTTTTTGGCTGAGTTTAGACGTTGTTATATTTAGTTAAGTATCTTTGGGCCTAAACTTCCGATTTTTGTAAGGTGGGGAGCAGTCGTCTACTAACTGTAGTATCAGTCCATATATGCTGCGTATGAAATTTGGATAAAACTATAAACTTATTTTTGGTGAAAAAATTGTAACTTTATCTTGATTGCAAAGGGAGTTATGAGTTTTTTTATGGCCGTACCTCGTAAGGCTTTCCTTACTGGCCTGAGATCTGCGCTGAAGGCTCCCACCTTCCAAGATGGTCGTTTTGCCATTAGATTAGTAGGCGAGGTGAGGCTATTGTTTTGACGAGGAAAAGATTTTCCTTGAGGGAAGAATTTTTCGCTTCAAGAGACTATATAAATCCTACTTGACGTCCATCGCTTCGACGAACGATCAACATATCGAATGAAATAGATTTCTCGTAGCCTACTTCGGACAATTAAACTTTAGTTAGCAAAATTTGATAGGGGATTACCTCACGTTGGTGAAGTGCAAATGTTATTTACAACGTTAAGTTTTAATACGAAGTTGTTGACGTAGTGATAAGCTAATCCTGTACTGGAAAAATACATTAAAATAGGAATGCGCGATTGGACCTCTAAACTGAAAAACTAAGCATTGTTTGCCTTTTGCTAACGGTCATAGCCACTTTACTGCAGGTGGTAACAGAAGCTGTAAAAGTATTTTGTAATCAATTCTTAAGCGCGCCGCTGCAAATGAACACAAGAGGTGAGCAGCATCATATTTTTGGGATTAGGGGTGGTCGGTGACCTTGATTTGTTTGCTTGAGAGCGGAATGAGTAAGGTCCCATTCATTTATTACGTTGCAAGTGAATAGCGGGAGGGAGTTGGGTTCTTCCGGCTCGTCTTACATTGTCTTACGTACGGGGGCCGAGATCACCTAATGTATGACTTTGTCTTCTCTTGAGACCTTACCTTGTATCACAATTGTGATAATCGTTGTCTCGTTAACCCTTAAAGTGCCAGCGTCGCTATAGGCGACGCTCGAAAACTCTCCCAAAAGTGCCATCGTCGCCTATAGCGACGCTAAGTTGAGAGTTTTTTTATTCATCGTGAGCACAATTATTCGCAGTATTTTTTTAATACTTAAGATTCATAATGTTCTACAAACATAATACTACTCAAATTCACTTTTATAAAACAATTGGCTATTTAAATCTCTTTTAAATACTGTGGTCTCAAGTTCAGTGGCACTTCCACCGCCCTCTTATTTGCTTAGTGTTTTTCTTTGGATTTTTTCATGGGATAATCCTCATAATTCACGAATATTCCGTGTCAATATCTTTTTCTTTTTTGTATTATCTTCTACAAGGATCTCCGCAACATTATTTTACGGGTACTGGGAAAAAATAGATAGGTAATCAGTCCTGGATACGTAGTGTTTTTGAGACGAACGCTTTCTTCCCCGCCTTCGTATGACTGAGATGCTGCCACTCTTGAATCTTTTGCAGCACAAAAGATTCTGACAATGAGAGTCACTGCAGGCGTAAACAAAGTTGCCACCGGCCTGACCCAGAGAGATTAGGCCAGCGGCTACTTTTTTATGACTCTGAAGGTCTTAGTCATGCCTTTTGGTCGACAATCACATGTGACGGGCAAAATGGAGGGTTCCGTTTGGGAGATTTATTTATGACTTTGAGTGTCTGAGCACGGCCATCTGGTCTAAGTCATGCATTTGGGTTAACAATTACAATGAAACAGTTGCATTTCGGAAAGAGCAAGAGACGCAAGCTAACTAGGTTTCTTATTTCCAACCGGAATTTGCATGTGATACGAACGAAAGTTTTTTATTTACGACGATAGTTTATTTTCTCTATGATGAGTGAAGTGCGGTAAAGAAAGAAAAAGTCGACAAATATTGGTAAAGGTGAGCTTTCGTCTCGCCAGTGAAAACGCAATTTTCACCCACTTTCAACAGATGTATCGACATCAAAAGCACCTCACATATTTTGCAAACCTCTTACATTTTACAAATGCAAATTCTTTCCTCTACCATTAGGTATCATAGTCAATTTCTCCATATACGTAGCTTTTTCATAAAAAAATCACTGGTTAGACGAAAACTCATCTTTACCATTTTTTATTTCCTTGTGATATGAACGAAAGTTTTTTTTAAAAACAACGAAAGTTTTTTTTTCTCTATGATGAATAAAGTGCGGAAAAGAAAGAAAAATATCTACGATGTGATCTGTAAAATATCAAATGACAGTGATTTCCTAATAAGTTCATCCGATTGTAGTGAATCAGTGGAGGAAGAAGACATTAGTGATTCTGAAACTTCATCATCGGAAACCGACGAGAGTGAAAGAGATGGGGAAGACTGCACCGCGTCAGCAGTATGCCGAAGTTCTAGGTTCGAAGCACGCTCCACTCCATAATTATGCGCCAATAGTGTAATTTCGTATTTTTTTCACCAATACTCTCCTGAGGATAATGGTCACTGAAATAAATAGATATTCAGAGCAGTATCTCCACTCACACAAGATCCTCTCCCCGAATTCAAGAGCAAGACTTTGGAAGCCGGCGACTGTGACAAGAAATGAAAGCATTTATTGCTTGCATTTTGAATATGGGGATAGTAACTAAGCCCAGCATTTCTAGTTACTAGTCTAACAGTAAATGCTTGGAGACATCATGTTCAGAAACATGTTTTCCTGAAACCGATTTAAAATTTTGCGCAAATGTTTTCCATCCTGTTGTAAATTTGAAATTTCCCCGTAGTGTGACCCATGATCTACGTACCAGCCCATTGTGGGCCATGCCAATAAAATACCTAGGCATTACCTACTACATCCCTCACCAGTAACTGTATAAAGATAAAAGTTTAGTTGGGCCAAATCCCTCTGCAGGTTATTGTAGTACATACGTATCTCAATAAGCGTCATCATCGTTGGGAAATTATTTTTTGATGATGTGTGACTCTGTATCTCACTAAAGCGTAAGGTTTGAAAATTGCTTGCAATCTAAATGCATTATCAAGCATAATTTGTTGAATATACATTGTAAATTACTTTTGAGTGAAACGGATCATTGTAAAATCAAAAAAATGCGTGCTATAAGCAGTCGAAGTTCTTCTCTTTCTCTCTTTGTACTTGTAAATTTGACGTGACTTCTGTGTGAATTTGGACACATGATTTTGTTATTTTCTTTTGATAAAATCCAATCCTTTATAAAGGTCTCTAGTCCTATGTTACAGAGAGGCTTCTCACCTGGAGAGCACGGGTTGGTAGCGATGTTAGATTCTTCAGTATTTAAAGCTCGGTCCCTTTTCGGTAACTTTGTGGAGAGCTTTCCAATTACAACACTTCATCCGTCGGATGAGACGTTTTACGCCGACAACGCTTTTTATGTTGTACAGCGAATGATAATGACATTTGTTTTCGAGATGGTAACATCTTCTATACGATTAAAACTTGCATTATTTCTGACTGTATAAAAATCTTAAAGGAAATGCCACCCTGTTTCACATCCTGTAGAGGTTGCGATTATTTTTTATCTTGTTCTAACATTCTTAGCAATTTTACTTTATTGTCATAGGTACGCACCCAAAAAACGTAAGATGCATATTTATTTACAAAATTAAAAAAGATTCCGCGATCGACGTAGCACCGGGATGACTAAAAAGCAGGATTCGTAATGATGCAAAATCTGGAGTTGTCATAGCTGATGAATTATATGCGACTTACTCTGTGGTTCGGAATACTAAGGACTATATGCAATATATTAGTCCTAGGTGCATTTTATTTCATTATTACCTTGATGCAATTAGTGCAATTGATATTTACTTAGATGATATTTCAAGATATGAGGATATTTCACTGAAGCCCACGCCCCAGAATTATAATACACCACTTCACTTTACTGATAAAAATAACTGAAATTATATTAAGCGATAAATGCATGCACGGAATATCATGAATCATACGTGGAAGGTCGTATTAAAACCTGCCGAGGTAAAAATTAATGTGAAAGTATACCAGGAAAAGATGATTGAAAAAGAAGGGAATGATAACATAAAAATGCTTTGCTTTTGAGAAGATATGTACGTGACCAAATACCAGTGTTTTTAATAAAAACAGGCACTTAGTTATAATTCCACACTTTATTTTAAACAACACGACCTACGTTTCAGCATCTCATGCTGATGATGGCATGAGATGCTGAAACGTAGGTCGTGTTGTTTAAAATAAAGTGTGGAATCAAAACCAAGTACCTTTTTATTAATAATGAAGGAGTTCCACCGAGTAACTCCAGAGACCTCGTCCTATGTTCAAAATATCAGTCTTACATAGTCGAAAATGAACGTATACCTAAATATGTAGGCATAAATTAATAGTAACGCATAACGAAGTAAGATATTTAATATAAAAATATACGTACGCTTCTGGTCCAAGTCATTCGCTTTCATGATCGCATATAAACAAGGTTAAACTTATTTGAAAATCTTTGGGAAATTATTTTGGTTGACTCGATTTATTGTCGAAGTCTGCAAGCCGTCACGGGAAGCAGTTGAACTTCTGAGTTGTATCATCTTGCTGACGAAAGTTACAGAAATCCAGCTGTATAATGTATTCATGTGTACAATATAACTTTCTTTTAACAATGATCATAAATATAATTACACATCTACTACTATATTGTTATCTAGGGCCGCTGCCACGGCCGGCTAGAGCCAGAGCCGAACGCTGGCGGCCCGGAGTGGGTGAACGTGACGACACTGCACCCCTTTGGTCGCGCGGTTCTGCATAGATATCATTCGATATAAATTAAACGCATTTGTTGAAATATTGGACAATTACATGCTGAAAAAGGTCAGGAAATGTGAATGACAACGCGACCAAGAACGAAGTTTTACGATGCTCCAGTTTAGAAATGCTATTTTTTATAAAATAAGTAACAACGATTTTTTAAGATGCAAACCAGAAAATTATAGTATGTATAGAAAACATGTCTGTCTAACAGATATTGAATAAATCCACAATAACCTTAATATTCCCTTACTATATTTATTTCAGTGAACTCTTAAAAGTGCTATATAATGTTATTTTAATGTACAATCGGCTGTGGAATTCTTGTTTTTGTGTGAACAATAATTAGGACACGCAATGTTCTCTTTATGATGAAATATGTTATTTTGGTGTTCAAGATTGTTCATTACAAAGGACAAAAAAATGTTCGCTGTGAACATAAGAAGAGAACATTTTCAAAGATATTATACTGTTCACCAGAGTGAACAGTAAACATTGGATGGAACAAAACATTGGATGGACATTAAAAGAAGAAACTAAGAAATGAATAAAAATTGTGATAATTGAATGAACATAAAACGAATTCACTGGAAAGCTAAGTGAACATTGATTTGACACTATCCTTTCTGTTGCAGTAGAGGTAAAAAGGGCTTAAACAAGCTTTATAAAATAGGGAAGAGAGGGAACATAAGTTCTTCCTCTCGTTTTTCATCATCCACCTCGTTCAAATGCTCTTCTAATTCATCCTCACTTTCAAAATATCCACTGCTACAGCTGGAATCCTCGTCGCTGCTGCTGCTCATAGCCCCATCCGTTAAAAATTCGATCACTTGTTCTTCCTCCATCAAGTTGTGCTCTTGGTACCTACCATAGATGTACCAACTGCATAAATTAATATCCTAAGACCCCAACGGAAGTGTATATACTAAGACTAGGAATTCTCTTTCGTTCTTAAATCACCCATGCATCACGAGGTTCTATTACTCATCAATGAAAAAGCATACTACAATAACATTTGATTAAATATGTTTAAAAACAAAACAGCTTGTTTACGTCAGAGGAGTATGTCGACATTTATTCAAAATTATTCTTCCATACATGTACGCATATACCTATTCATCTTCGACGACGAAGCTTATTATGAGGACAATCAAATGACATTAGCTAAATTGTACCAAATAATACACACAAATAATAGAACATACGGAGAAAGAAACATCTTTGGATTTAATTTCCTTTCCACAAAAACGCACCAATCACGAGTCACCGTGAAAGTCCTTAGCGCATCAGCTACTGCGCATCTGAAACTTGCTTTCCATTCGAGAAGACACAAGTCGAATTGAGTTTCCGCGAGTTAACTCATGCGAGCCTCTCGGCATCAGACCCAGAGAACTGATTGTGAGAAGCTGAAGAATAAAAACGGAGAGTTACGAAGAGGGGAAGTGGAGAGGGCGGGAAGGAGAGGGGAGAAGCGAGATAAGCAGCGACGACCTTGAAGCGAGGAGACTCTCGTCTTGTCGCGCGCGACTCCGGGGCCATCTATCTGCGCTTTGAGAATTAAAACCTCCGATACCATTTCCGCCCATGCCGTGAGCTCTCTAGTATATGCTTACTCTATGGTATATCTCATTTTATTCTCCACCGTCGAATAAGTTGATATGGTATTTGAAACATATTCAAGAAAACTGGCACGTTGAGCGTGCCGGATCCGGCAAAGGACGTGATACTAATGAATATTTTGTAACAAAAATTGGAATCAAGATGCCTGGCGAAAATGGAGCTCAGAAATACGCATCTGAGAGGCTGTGAGGAGAGTATTGCACTCTCTTTACACCCTTTACTCTATTTACACACTCTTTGTACTCTCCTTACTCTCTTGAGAATGTGATTGGAAAGTATGGGACACTCTTTTCTCACTCTCTGGCACAAACCCTCTTCACACTTTCTTGCATACTCCCCGGAGGGAGTGTGCGGAAAATATACACACTCGTGTTGCACTGCTCTGGAATAGTGCCACCCGCACCTTCCTTGTACTCTCGTCTTACTCTCTTGAGAAGGTGAGAAGAAAGTGTAAACACTCTTTTCACACGCTCTGGTGGAATGCCACCAGCACCTCCCGCACACCCTCGGCTTACTCTCTTGCGAAGGTAAGTGGGAAGTATACACACTCTTATTACACGCTCTGGAAGAGTTCCGCCAGCACCTCCCGCACACCCTTGTCTTACTCTTTTGTGAAGGTGAGAGGAAGGCGTAGTTTCTCCCTCGCAGGGTGCTGTAACTTAACCTGTTTGCCAACTTTTGATGCCCGTATCTCGAGAACGGTTTATGCTCTAAGTATTATGCCTATAAATACTTTTATTCACCTTGATAATTCAGAAATTTATTATTTTACACGGAGAAAAGGCTATGATTGGGAGAGCCATAGTACTATTGATGGAGTCAGTATTGGTGCAGTAGCAAAGATAAGTGATGTCAGAACTATATGCTGTGGTGCAGCTGCTAGACGCTATGGGTGTGACGACCATATTCCATTGCTACTAGCAAGATGGCTGGAGTTAGTGTCCCTTCGACCACACCGTGTCACTCTGGCCTCCCCAGCCATACTCTTCTTGTCGGCTGACAATTCCCTCTTTCTGCTGCATGGATATAGTTATAGCTGTCACAGCCACAGTGACAAGCAGAAACGTCTGGTAATTGGGAATAATCTTTTTATCCTCATTAATATTGACTTTATATTCATCCTAAATAGCAACATAGGTAACAATTAATTAACGCCTGATAACTGTTATCGAGATTGGATGGTATTTTTCAAACTATCAAGGCATTGACATTTAAAAATTAGTACTCACAGTCACTTTTACGCACGGGAATGGCCACATGTATACGACTTTCTTGAAGCTCGACTTTTAGGAGCCTTAAAGAGCTGGAGGGACACAAAACCGACCCAGGTCGGGCGAAGCAGCTTCAAGCTCGTCTATTAATTGCGAGATATGGACGACATCGGTAGGCATGAGATAGGTATAATTTGAACCGCACGCAGATAGTGAGAAGAGAGTAAGAAGAGGGTGTGCACCCGCTCAGTGGAGGTAAACTTACCTCGCCCGCACGCTCCTCGCACACTCTTCAGAGAGTGATAAGACAGTAGAAAGAGGGTGTGCGTCCGCTCAGTGGACGTTTTTTTTCCTTGCACGCTCTGCAGGGAGTGAGGAGAGAGTAAAAAGAGGGTGTGCGCCCGCTCAGCGGAAGTGTTCTTACCTCGCCCGCACTCTCCTCGCACAGACTCGAGAGGGTGAGACCAGAGTGTGCTTGTTTCAATTTACTTTTTCACACACTCTCGAGACTTGTATTTTATTTAACTACACTTTGTTGTGCACACACTCAGGAGAGTACAACGAGCGTTAGAATACCCTGACCATTTTCGCTAGGGATAAGTGATGTAATTTCCAAAGCTCGTGATTCACGTTCCACTCTCTTGTGCATTTGTAATACGCTGAGCATTGATATGTGATACGAGGCTGAAGAAAGTGAAAATATAACGTGACGAACTACACCTGTGTCTACTTATTAGACTAGATTAACCGAAGAAATTAGTTTTAATTACCTGACATTATGATAGAATAAAAATTAAAGATGGCATGTATTTGGTGATAATTTTAGCGTTAGATAATGAAAATCCAGAGACTGAAAGAACTGTAACTAACGTTTCCCTTTGGTCAAGAAATGAAATAAATAAATATAAATATGTTATCATAGGTAAATGAGCATGAAATACGGGAAGAGACTGGCAGAAAAAGATACGCTAAGTACGCAAGGTTGGAAATAATTAGAAAGAGAAAAAAACAACAAGATCACTAAATGATAAAGTCGGAAATTGATGATTGAACGGCACTATTGAAAGTAAAAATAAGAGAGATGCATGAGTGGCATATGCTTTATTGTATAAATGAAAATACTCGTGACATACATGGCTCAGAAGTCACCAAAATATGTAGGAAACGACAACTAGTCGGAGCAAAGTAGGTAGGACTTTTCTGCCCAATTCTGTAGTAGGTATTCTTAAACCAATAGGTTGGTTTCAATTTTTAACAGAGCCATCAATTCCATGGGAAAATACGAACATTTTAGGTGTTTCTGAAAAAATATCTAACTGTACCCAAGCAAATTTAAGCTGTCTTCTGGAAAGGAATATCTCAGCAAATAATTTTTATTCCATTATCCGAGATTCACGCTACTCTTTCCCCCAAAGCAAAGTTGGGCAAAAAGAACATAGTAGGCTGCTTTCAATGTATGAAAACGGTGCAATAGTAACGCTAGGTGATCCGCAATTCCACTCAAAAAACTTAATCATGGCAATACACGAAAAAATCTGTTAAAACAGGCCACTTATTGGGTAGTTTAACTGCAGTGAGTGACCTCTGAACTCGGTTACTACAGAAAATCAATAGGAAAACTATTATAGTCAAACCGAAGTTGGATAAAAAGCGAAACTTGAGAGGAGGGAAGCAACTGTACAAACCAAACAGGGAAAGGTCCAGTTTTGCTTATTGGTGCGAGACAAAGCCGCAGGAAACGCCCTCGTATGAATGTTTCCTTTCAATTACGCTAAGTTCCTTTGCGTACGGCTTCGTTCACAGGATAAATTTTGGCAGGAGAAAAATCGAATTGGCCTTTTTTTCAAAAAGAGAAAACTCCAGCGAATGAAGTAGGAGAGGAAACAGAAGGGAAGATAGAACCGGCATTTTACACCAATGCCATTCTCTCTCTAACCTTCGCAGCAGGGATTGTTTGCGCAGGAAAATTAAGGGTGGTAACTCTTGAATTTTATGCTCCACGCCGCGAATGTTACCGCTGACAGGCGGCCCGACACGCATGTGCGGGACCATATTAACGACCCACAAGCTATTGAAAAATGTGAATTGTTGTTCTCTTTCAACGGTTGATGGCTTCGGCCATATGTTATCACCACCATAGCGTTAGGGCTTATGAACAATGTTTCAAACCCTCGCAGTTTCAGAGAAAAGCGCTCCGGCACCAAGATTTTAGGTTCGCATATGAGTTCAGGGCTTCGTGTAACTATGGCATATACATTTTACTGGTCAACCTATCACCCGCATTCTGTATCTGAGTTATAGTCTGGTTAACTATTTCAATGAGAACCTATAAAAGCAGTCGTGATTTCATGGAATGAGTTTTAAATTGATAGTTAGAAATATTAAAAGCAGTGGTCAAAATTCCATCAACAACAGAGCATGAGTATGCATTATAATTTTAAATTTGCTATCTCTAAGAACTAAAGGAGCCCTGTATTATCCCAGGAAATGTAAAGGGTCCATCACATAAAATAAAATATTTATGTAAATTATGATCCTGATAATCTGATGCCGTAACAATCATCATATTTGGGAGACGCTTAAATGCAGTGACCTTATGTTCCACATGCCAGAGGAAAGCCTCATCAAAT
The DNA here is from genome assembly GCA_963573305.1 of Pyrrhosoma nymphula. Taxonomy (NCBI): domain Eukaryota; kingdom Metazoa; phylum Arthropoda; class Insecta; order Odonata; family Coenagrionidae; genus Pyrrhosoma; species Pyrrhosoma nymphula. Next base: position 102,316,799 of record OY754337.1, on the reverse strand, counting down.
GTTTGGTGTATTTCGCATTATTAAAATTATATATACAATATCTCAGTGCATTATAACGCAAATTTAATTACTTGGCAAAATTACTGCACAATAAATTTAATTGGTGCTCGGCACAGCGGAAACCTCTTCTGAAAATCCTTGAAGAGTTAAATCGCGTACCTGGGAATTACTCCTAAATAAGCCGATATAATAAACTGGAATTGGAACCAATTTATCTCACTTAAAAGTCAGCTGTGTTCCCCAGTTACTCTAGGAATGGTGTATTTCAAAATGTAAGTGTTCTCCCTTGCCTATGTGCATGTGAAGGGGTGCAATGCTTTCATGAGAATTTCTTTCTTTAACAAATATATTATTGCGCCCCCATTTAAAATTGGTAAAATTGTTTTTGGTTTTTTTATTTTGTCAATTGCTACTTTGTGTTGAAGAAAATTTCTCAGTATGTTCAATATGCCACATAGCCTTTATATTTTTTATTTTTTAAATTTTCAATATACATTTGGTCAAGAAAACTATTAACTCATTTTTACTATTATAACTTCTCGGTTAATGGCTAATATCTCCAGATTGTGGGGACTAACTAGTTTTACACATTCTGCTTGCCCTTCCCGATTATATTATTAGCAACTATTAATATATAACAATTTAGTGGTAGGTAAACCAACTGTATATTTGGAGCCAAGGAGAATAACATTTAATTTTATTCAGAAAACAAGAACTATCTTTTTGAAATTAACGGAATACGCCAAACCGATATCCTTAATATGTTTTTACTCAATCGGTTACATTACAAATTATACAACTTACTTGCGTCGAATATTAATTAAATGCTTCAATGCAAGTTTAGCGTTAAATTGTTACATATTCCTCTCGGAGTAGTGACAAGAGCAGATGTTTACCTCTCATCATAAATAACCCTTCAAATGGCAGAAAAAAAACAGGATGTAAAACCATGCCGCAAGAAAAATGCATGGGAAAATATCGGGCAATGGAACGAAATGAGGGACCGATTCTCTCACTGTCCAACATTCAGAGCTAAGCCAAAAATATATTCTTATTGCGATAGCGCAAGACGAGAATGAGAAGGGAAAAACCTTATCACGCGGCCGCTCCGAAATCTCTGTCCCATTGCGGCCTCCTTTACCCTCCATTTTCCATTGCACAAACCCCCATTTTTTTCACATTTTTTACGAGTTTCCAGTTTTTTGGAAACCTCTTTAGAGAGCTGAGAGACCTAAACGGAAAGCAGTTGTGGTCGTCGAAGCAGCGTAAGCTTCGAGAAGCCAGCTAGAGCCCTGGCTGCCTGCGCGACCTCGCTCCTGCGTCGACAATGACAACACAGGCCTTAGCAGTAAATATTTTACGTCCGGGCATAAACGCATTTAGATATACGAGTCGGGTTGCAACGGGAAGTTGGGGTGAATATTTTTTAAGTTACGCAGCAAGAGGAAACCAGCCCTCTCCTTTCTTTTTAACGAAGCAGTGCCGGCAAATAAAAGATGGAGGCAGCATCGTTTTTAAAGCTTCTGGGTAGACGGGACACTGTTTTCATAGGCGTCCCGTCGCCTAGCAAAAGTCAAATGGAGGACTACGTTATCTTGATTGAGCTTCCGGGCGTGTCAAACAAGCAACGGGATTTTAGCTGTGGAGGAAAAATGTTGCTTTCAATCATTTCAAAAAGCTCTAAATAAAGAAGACGCAGGACTTCTTTTTCGTCAAGCACCGAAAAAAAAGGTTTACGAGTGGTGAAGTATTCTAACAACGCAGACTCCTCCGAATGCATTTTACATTTTCTGTAAGCTACAAAATAGATCTTGAAAAGAAGCCATAATTTAGATTTTTATTACGGCCCACAGAGATTTTCATCCGAAACATGTGTCACGTGTCTTGCTACCGAAAGCGTTCCTTGGAAATTTCAAAACATTTAAGCTTGACTCAGCTTCTGCATTTTTTGCAACAACTTCATTTATGATGATCGACAACATCCACGCGAATTCGCGGGGTATCAACACTCGAGATGTAAAGCAGCATGCGTCCACAACACATTCTAACACATGGTTATTGGGCTGAATAAGAATGTGTACATATCAATGCTATACACTAATGATGAATGAAATTGGTAGAGGACAAATTTTATGTCTTAGTAATATTACAAGATCAGCATGGCCCAACTGGATAATTTTAATGGGCACATATGCCAGTAATGTAAGCAAATTACAATAAATCACAATTACAGAAAGTGAAAAAGTGCAACAATTCTTTTGTTCACCACTCAAAAAGTGAAAACAATTCTTTCTTTCACCATATTTCACTGGTGCCATAATGCATAAAAATTTCTTATTATGATTTCCTCGCCCTCATTTTACTCGGAAGAATCCCTAAATCACTCTCGGGGAAACACTGTCAGGATCGAAAAGAGACATTCATTTTATGTTAACGAGCATGAGCTAAGCACGTCACTATCCTGGACTCCCTGTCGATCCAAACTTCTCTCGTTCCCCGAGGCACCTTCCTCCACAGAGGAGGAGGAGTCGAGGAAATAGATGATGGCAAGAGGGAGTGGAGATAAGGGATGGGAACATTTCGCAAAATGTCTTTAGTACGACATTTTGGCAGAGAGAGAAGCACTCGAAGTACAGTGGTTCACGGCTTCCGCTCTTGGGATTGGCCTCCCCGGAGCGAGCGCGGTCGCCATGGCAACAAAACTTGGTCAAGCCTCCGCGCTCGTTCGTAAATCGAAGGGAATGGTTTGATCCCAGCGATGACCCCCGGATGTCGGAGCCAAAGTTTAACTCCTTTCCCCTCCTTCGCCCCCAACACACACTTCCGCCCTCTCTCAAATGCGATTTGAAAAATATTTCAAAAACAAAGCTCGGAGCGAGACACGGAATTCTTAATGCGTTGGAAAGCGTGCTGCGGAGGAATTGGCAATGGGAAACCGGCCGTAGCACCATTTTACTAGGACACGTAGAGAATAAAAGCAAAAAAACAGAAGTTACTTTTGAGCAACCCATGGCAGAGTATTTATTGTGAGGATGCTCGAGGATGCTACATAATTTTACTGATATTCTACATCAGATTATCCCGTCTTTGTCTTATGCATCGTAAATCAGGATAACATCGTGTACTCCTCTTTGCAAAACACCACCGCAGCCATGGCTACAATTTTGAATGATCCAGTTGCTTTTTACCACCTTATAATCCTCAGACTACGATGAAAAAATTAAATTTTCTTTAACTATCTTGAATTTATTAGTGATTGGCTATGACTGCAAGCGATCCAGCTTGTGTTAGTTTGCATTTAAATTTCCTCCGGACAGCGATAAATTGGTAAAAGGTGACAGTAGTTGGAAGGATAAATACACACAAACCTTTAAAAATGCTCAAACAAAATAGTAGAGTAATGTTATTAGCAGTATTTCATTATTTTTCATATAATATTATATTGGGTATTTTTACAGCATGTCTATATAAATAAAATCAAACTTGCAAGAATGTAAGTAAATAAGTAGTTATTATGAGTATATTTAGATAAATAAATCCATAAGATATTGGTTCGCTATTGGATATTAAGGAAGGCAACCAGCCCATACGAATTTAAGTCGATGCGATAAGTTCTGCAAGCTAGGATTGTCAAAACTAATTTGTTATAACATATCAAGGTAATAAGTCATGGTGGAGCTCAAGATATCTATAAAATGTCACTGAGAAGATGACGCTAATGAAGTATGCGAGCAAGTATAAGAAATGATTCAAACTATTAATCAATTGCTTACTTTAGGGTTGTGGAGCGTGGTTTTAGGAGAGAGCTGAGACGAGAATGAGTAAGGGAAAAAAACTGTTTGGAGGAAAGAAACGTTCGCGGAGGTGCATGGCTGAATTTTCGCATGAGAAAAATTCTATTAATAAAAACAAATGGTAAAACAATCACTACACTCTTCCACATGGAAAAATCCAGCCCATACTGTGATAAGTCTATTTGATCAGCTTCATCAATTTTCTGAAACTAATCAGGTGAAAAAAGGAGCGGCAACAATAAGTGCAAAGAAGCTTCGCGTTAGGGTAAATGTGATCGAATGAAATAAATGCAGAGCAAGGGCTTAATGGGTGAGTTATATACAAAAGTAAAACTATTTTAAGTAGTGGAACATGTAATACCATTTAATCTATCATATACGGAGGCAATGATGGAGGCAGATAAACCATTATTTAACCTAGATATGATGCAGAAAGAAAGCAGCTAAGCAATAAGAATATGTGTAAATACCTTAGCGTAGGGGGAATATATAGATATTGAGAATGAATCAAACGTAAAAAAGAATGCCCTTGGTCCGTAAATATTAGGTAGCAAGGTAATGAAATGAAGGCGTTAGATGCAGAGTAAATATAGAACATCAACTCACACATAATAAGCCGTGCTTAAAATTTGTAAAGAAGGTTTCCATGGCCTGATTCGTAGAGTTTCAAGTGACAAGTATTAGGGCGGACGACTTAAAAAACCGCATTGTTAACAAAGTCCATGAAGTACCCAAACCAGGAAGTGATCTTCTTCCGAATATTGCAAAAAGACGTTTGCTAAATCAGAGTGGGTAAATTATATGACTATATGTGGTAAATCATGATCGTACGAAAAAATACTGGCCAAAACGTTTTAATAAATCATAATTCCTCGGAAAAAGGAATGTAAGCATAAAAGCCTCAGGTATATTTTAAACGATTGAAGTTATAAAGTATGCATGCTTAAGTGCAGAATGATGTTGGGTGAGTGAGATATGTACGTAGATTAAAAGGAAGAATTGAAAAAAATTTTCATCCATCTTAATCAATCTTACCCGTAGTTGTATAAATAAAAGTTATGATAAAAAGTTACCGATGAAATATTCGGAAATTAAGTGAAGCGAAAGAATTTTTTTCATAATAAATAGTTGTTACCCCACACTTTCAAATTAAAACTCATTCTAACTCCACTCACCACAAGGTTTCGCCCCCGAATCCATGGTGCTGCGCATTTCTCCATGGGTTCCCAACCTGGGGTACGTGCTTTGCAGCTTAGGGATGCGCTAAACCAATTTAAAGAAAGTAAATTAGCAAGTAAGATGTAGGTAAGCATAAGTATTAAAACATTTTTAATTTAAGCGCCGGGTCCAAGAAATGGGGTTTCAATCCAAGGGCATGTCAACATATTATTAGGAACATTTTCCACAGACTATAGCACATCGCCAAAAATGGTAATGGTTCTAGCATAAATATCAACTTCAAAGCCACTATGCAAAAGTGAAAGACTATCCTTGTGTAACACCCTGTTTAATATTCATTCACTATATCCAATTAAACAAATGATCAGCCTCTTGTTCCAATACCACAGAATAGAATACAGAAGTTATGAGAGCTTGAGAGAGTACTTACGAATGAGAAAGTCGAAGGGTTGGAGTAAAGAAAAACCTTAGTAACCATTCAGTCGGGAGGAAAAGCATGAACATTCTACGGGAATTGAGGATTCTGGAGGTCATTATAAATGGCGACGATCAGAATACACAATTTGTTGCCAGTTACAAGTAAGGTAAGATTCAGAAATAATAATCTTTGAATACGAGCTCGCATTTTGATCGGAGAAAAATATAATGGAGAGCTTATAAACAATTTTTAAGTTGTTTTTTTAATGTTGGTTCTCAGCTTTTCTTTTCGAATTTTTTATATAACCTTTGTTCCCAAAGAAGTATTGCACCCAAATTTAAAGGTCGAAAACATGTAAGTGCATGAATTGTTGATCGTTATGATCAACCCTATTTCAACGCTGAAGAGGACTGATTTCTTCACTCATCGTACGATATACACGAGAAATTTTGCATCCTCTTCAAATATCCTTCAAATTGTCTACAAGCACACTCTTACTCATCCCATATCTGCCCAAGAATATCTCCGCAGGGGGGAGCTCAAGTAAATTAATCGAGTCCTTTCACATAGGAACATCACTAGGGTTAGGCTTTGACCTTCTTCATCCTACTACCCTTAAATCCTCTGGGGAGATGGCAATGGGTTAAAAAAACAACAGCACTCGAGGGGGAAAGAAATAAAAACATTCATATAAGATTATGTTTGAAATATCGGGCATTCGGGGGTGATCGTGCGTATCTAACTGCCGACCTTAATGACTGGTGACTAAAAAAGAAACCGTTGAGAGTAATAATGCATACGAAACGTGCGTGCGTGTCTACGAAAGTGGGCGATATTAAAGGGAAGTTATGTTCTTTTTCTCCAGCGGGCGTTAAGGGTTACGTCGCTTTCGCAGCTCCCTCGTTGTCCGCCCCTCGACACCAACTTCGTCGTTAATTAGCAGGGGCGGGGGAGAAGGGTAAGTTGAGAATGAAGGGTTACGCAATAGAGGGGTTAAGAAGTGGGAAGGGGGCTTTTTAGGGCCATTCGTTAAATCTGCACCGAAGGTGGTGGTGGAGATAATTAAACTTTCCGACCCGGGTGACAATTCACATTTTCCCGATGAAAATTTAGCTCTGTTAACATAATTTATCGATCTTTTGCGCCGAATATTCTCCTCGAGCCGAATAAAAATGTCAATTCTCAGTCAGGCGGTAAATTGAACATTGGAACCTTTTCACTTTTTTCTCCACCCTCCATTTATCGCAAACACGGCGCAAAATTCTTGCGCGAATCAATTTACGCTAATATATGATTTCTTTGTTTGCTAACATAATCGCATGTATTCAGATATTTCCCATACTTTTATGATATATGTTGCTGAGAAACAAAATTTGAAGTCACATTAATACGTTTATTATTGCAATTATGAAGACACTAAAAATGTCGCATCACTTTATACTACATTTCTATAAAATAAAAATAACCTTCAATAGAAGTCGCATCCCTACTTTTATTATTATTAGAGTTTCGAAGGTTCGAGCAAAAAATTTTAATTTTTCCAGCTGGTATTAAAGCAATACTTAATAAAAATTCATATGCAATATCCAGCTCACATTGCGATTCTAGTCTTGCATTGATTCGCTAATGACGATTCTATGAAGGTATAGAGTGCTGTATATTTTGTTTTCCTAATCTCCTATCTTTCAACCGCTTCATTCCTACATGATTATTTACTTTGACTTTCTTCATAATTTACTTGATGTACTCCATCAAGCAAGTCATTGAAGGATGTCAAAGTAAATAATAATTTTGGAATGAATCAGTTGACAGAGAGGAGAGTGGAATGGAAAGATGCTGCATACCAATCTTCGGTTTCATGAATAGGTACTGATGATGAACACTTTTACTTAAGTTTTAATTTCACAAGTATTTGCATTGTTTTCCACTGAATAACTGAGTAAATTGATAATTATTACGCGAAATTAGCTTATGAGTTAAGCAATTTTACTGCTAACGGCACAACCATGTTCGGAGATAATATTTGTTGAAAAGAAATAAAGGATTATCTCTCAATTTCACTAAGCAAAGTGAGTGGAATGCATTTATGCGGGTAGACGACATTTAAATCGGGCGTTTAACGGTTAAAAAATTAAGGGAAGATATTAGCTCACCATTCACGAAAATTTCATCATAAAAAGCCTAATCTCGCAATCCGGATCGGTAGCCTAGCGCAAACCCGGGCTACCAAGGGTCTCGGGTTCGAATCCGGGTGTATACTCTCTGGATACCCCCTCCGAAAATCCTCGCAGTCTGATTGTTATGCAAATTTTTAACATACAAGTGAAAATATAGTGGAAAATCGCAGGTGGCCCAGGAAAAGAACTGGCCCCCATACCCTGATTGTGTGAATTTCACACGCCAATGGCTTGATATTGTATGAGTTCTTCTCTCACCTATCAAAACCAACTTTCCGGTTGAAACTCTGACTGAGTGGGGAGTGTGGCGTGCTGCGGAGTGGGTAGAGAATATAACCCCAGTCAGTTGCTTGCTTTTGAAATGTCTTGGAGATTGTTTTTTTTGTGTGGGAATCGGTTTGAGAATGAAGGATTTAAGTTAATTTTTGTCACAGTCTGTGAAAATAAAGTAAGTGTTGGTAGTGATTGAGTAATTAATAAATCCTCGTCGATGAACAACATTAGCGCCAGATTTGCATAATACGTGCTTCCACGTTCTTACGAAGTCAACCCATTATTTGGAAAGGAATTTTTTACCCCATCAAAGTAAAAATATGAGATACCGGCACTTCCTGACGTGTTTTTTTAAATGAATAGGATGAAATAGAGAGGATAATTATCAATGTATATGGCAGTAGATTAACGCAGCGTTTTCGTTTTTTGATGAAATGCGCGCATTCTCTTCAAAGGTCAGAAAAGCAGAAAAGCCATTACTGTAAAAGCAGATATACGACACTATGCGGAAATACCTATCCATGTTAATTCCTGCGGGTCGGTTATGCTGTTTATTGAAAGCAATGATAAAATAACAGCGGCTAAAAGAAAACAGCGGGTGCCCTTCGCATTTAACGGTCCTGGCCCATCTCACTATCCCTTCATTCCCCAGTGGAATTCTCCACCACAGCACACCGCCTTCCCAGGCATCTTCCCAAACAGCGCGAAAACCGCATTTGGGAACGGATAAAAATTGATTTCTCCAGTCTGGCACCGCAGCCAACCCCAAGAGCGCGGTTTCGCGTGCCCGAGACCGACAATTGCGCAGGGAACGGGCCAACCGGGAAAACAAGAGAGCAAGCGAAAGCGGAAGGTGTCCCCACTCTCTCTGTGTAGTGTGTAGCCTTAAAATAACAACGGGTCCGCAGCCCAGAAACTATACGCCCCCGTATAAATGTAACCTTTCATTTGTGCGCCCATAAGTCTCTCGCAGACCGATGACCTTTTTTTTCTCGGTATCTCCCTTGGTCGCCCCGCGGGTCCTGTTTCCGCAATTCTCATTTCAACACCGCTCCCGCGCTTGGCATTCCCACCACCAAGTAAATTCCCAGATTTTTGGTAAAGCTGTATTCCAGCCATGAGAGTATTTAAAAGTCTAAGGGCCGTGTGCAGAGACGAAACTGTCACTTTCCCTACGTGCCAAAGGGTGGCAGCAGTAGGTACAGTTATCGGTGGCACTTTCCCTACTAATCGCTGTCTTAAACTTCCCAACAACCGAACCCACCCGACACTATACGAAGTAGGGGTGTCGACTAGATCACTATAATTTTCATACTTACGTCATGCTTTCGTGACGTTTCGTGTGACGTTTTACCATATATGCTTTCCACAATATGTTGCGCCGATCAGTGCAGATTGAGCAACACTGGACAAGCTACACATATGACCCTATTCAAAAAGACTGGATGGTATAGATATTTGTCACATTTCCTATTGACTAAATTGTTTAACTATTGCTCCAAGATGACTGACAATCTTCAATATAAAATAATATTTCGTTGTATTTTAAGCTAGGGGAAATGGTTTTCATAAAGTTCAAAATACCATTATCATGCAGATTTATTTCTAGGACTCCGTAAAATTCAATTGGCTCAATGCATTATAACCATAAATTATACCTAAGGCAGAAATTATTCCATCAAAGAAAATGTGGAGAGAGCTAAGTCTTATCCTAAAACCTGCTTTTCTAAAAGCTATTGGATAATTCCCCATTGCACTGTAAATGTTAATCGCATTTGCAACCATATTTTTCATGGAAATAGAATGGGTATTCATCTGAAACCATGAAATTCTAGCCTGTTTAATGGACCTTAGGTTAATGGATTAAGACCAGTGATATTAACACGTACATGAATAAAGAGTTGACTAACAGTTAATGAAATATGGTAAACCTCAAAACCAATGGATGAGTGAAAAGGCGTTTAGTATCAAAAAGATCTTGCGGAAAATAAGTAAACTTGGAGCATACTAGGATGCCAAGGGAGGTCAGAAAATGCCACAGGTAACAAAGATGGTGAATGGGCTTGCATAGTCCGCTTTTTCATGAAAAATACAGGGTACTGAACCAAAAGAGTAATGCTATATAAGGTAAGGCTATGCATTGTTCCATGTCACCGCATTGAAATTTCTATAGATAATTGGAAATTCTATTCTATTTCATTCAAAGAACTCTTTGAAAGCAATATTATATTTATATATGCAATATTAAAATAAATTTAGTTAAATGATCAATTTATTTTCCATATACATTCTGTACCGTAGGCAGCGCGGAATGATAAGGCGTTTCTTCGTTGAGAGAAGATGTTTATGGCAGAGCTCTTCCGACAAGACTGTGTTGAGTGGCAGGAGAAGCGGTTTTTATATTGGTGGCGAAGATGGAAGAATTGTCTGGAACGCCACACCAGAATTCTATAGAACCATCTAGATATGTTCCGAAAAAAAAGGAAAAAAAATTCTTCGCCGACACCGAGAACCGAACACGGGCCGCCCTCAATGGAGACGTTGGCTCGGTGGATCCCACCGAGCCAACGCGTCATGTGTAGTAGTGTGCTGCGGATTATTGCTACAATTCCATATCCAACCACAGCAGCAACCGCAGGGAGGTGCAACATTTTACGGACGTTTCATTACAACAGTTATATATAATGTAATAATTGGATATCGCCAGACTGAAAAAACGTAAGGTTAAACACATTTGGATCGCTACCATCAACAGACGTCCAGAAAAAAATGCCAAAACCCAGAGGCGATCGACGCATTTCCGCCATATTGGCTCAGAAATCCATCCCTTTCCAGCTATAGGGTGCCCCAGACCACCCTGTTACTTATGGGGAAGGGATCATTTTACTAAAGCTTATTTGAAGGGAGAGTTGACCCGACAACCGTATAGTGACGACTAAGAAATCGGTTTCGGATCGGTTCACCCTGCTTCTGACGTCATATCGGTACAGTTAGCCCTATAGGGACGTCTCTGCATACGGCCCTAAAACTCGTAGAAGGAAGCGGATTTACAGCGAAGATTTTCAAAAATATGTTACCACCGGATATCATTTAGTTTTAGGAAATACTAGAGTCCCACGTGAAGATGAGTTTGCGTCATGCTAATGACTGGATAGCTTATAGTATTGGATTCTTTATTTTCGAAGAAAAAAAGATTTGAATAACGCATAGGAATAAGCAGAAATAGTTTTAAAATGCAACAGAAAATAATGATCAGAAAGAGTACAATTTTGGTAGAATTGAAAACGTTATATGACGCAAACGCCGAACTAGGCATAAGGAGGTATAGGAAATAAAATAATTAATCTCGGAGAGATAAATTATTATATTTCCTGTACTGAGATAGGGTGAAGTAAACTAGGGAGAAGACATAACTGTGAAATAGAATAGTTACAGAAAACAGGAAAGTGAACGCTTAAGTGAAAATGTGATCAGGCTGTGAGGGCAAGTGATAAGTACACAAAAAGAAATACAGAATTGAATAAGAGAAGACGGAAAATTTACGTGGACGAAGTATATAACAGAGAACACAGGTATGTACACATATGCATAGAAAAGGAAACCACACTTGAGAAAATATTGGGAGACTCATTTGTTGAATACTCCTGAGGATATAAGAGAGTGGCAGGATACACACCACCATCATTTTCATCATCATAATCATCACACAACAGAAAAAGTGCACTTGTGGAACGACTAGTTTGGAATTGAGAAAGGGAAAGCAACTCGGAATGCAACTGCGTCTGTGAAGACATTTATAAATAGAAAGAACGTTGTCAAAACAGGAAAATCCTATCTATCAAATAAGGATACATATGACTTATGATGTGAGGAAGCCTATTGCATAGCTGTCGATAATGAAGCAAGCCTTAGGATGATTACAATGGAACGAGCGATTCTTAGAAGTCGCATACAACCTATCATTAAAAATACATCAACAGGGATAATAAAAATACCTGTTCCATAATTACAACGGTATTTTTTATAGTTCAGGGACCTAATGCACGGGAAATACACAATATTTTGCTTTAACTAGTGAAGACATTATGGCGTCGTGAACGCAAAAAATCCTTGCTATGACTAAAATTGAGAATCGCTTGTGCAGTGACGAAACGACATCGATACTACCGGTCCTGAATCACCGGGGCAGATATTCTTTGTACTGAAAGGAACTAAAATAACTCATTCCCTTGATCGGGCGTTGAGTTGCGGACATAAGATCGTAGGTGAGCGTGAAAGAGTGTCGGACTCTTGTGCTACTCCCCCTTCTCCGTCACTCCCGGCCCACGAACTTCTAACCCCTCAGTCCCCACGTCCCATCTAGCTCCCTGCGAGACGTCAAAACAAATCCTTCTCGGACGACAGTAAAACCGAAAATCGTAAAGATTTACGACCGTTCCAAGAGGAAAAGGGGGAAGTGGGACTGGGTTGGGTCGAATCATGGTGGGGGGTAGGGTTTAGGACCCTTGTGGCTCTGTGCGAAGGTCCACCCCACTCCACCACCCACCCCTTCAACCCCCGAAGGATGGAGTCGTATCTGGCGAAAGGATTCTTACTTTCGCCCCCTCAAAACTACCGCGCGAACCTATCCTCAACTGTCTTGGGGCATTTATTTCATCCGCCCCTTGCCCTAACCTTCCCAATCCTCTCATCCCTCCTTCCCCCTTTTCCTTCGCTACCGTATTCGTGAACCCCTTCTTTCCGAAAAAAACGTAACCTTCTTATAGACTAAACAAGGACATTTCAAATATCTGCTCTCAATACATGCTGAAACTGTAGTTTGAGTGAGAATTTATTCTAGTCGTAATATCAAGGTCTTATTCACATTTTACTTTGAAATTGAAGCCGTTTTAGGAAGCCTGCAGTAAATATGGTAATGCAATGACGCAAAATCTTTGTTTCAATGACATAACTTATCTAAAGGGAAATAAATGCACTTGAGGTTTTAACTAGGCTTATTTGTTTCACGTCGTAAGCTGCAAGCGCCTTCACGGCCGAAAGTTTCTCTGTGATTTTATTGAATTACATTACGGTGAACAATAAAATAATTTAAAAATAATTGGAAAACATACTAACTACTTACTACAACATTTCTGGTCTGGTCTATGGGTCAGACCTTCCCTATTATTTGAAAATAATGTATTTCTGGAGCAAACTGCGGTACCACATTCCATGGGAAATGATTTTAAATTTTGGCAATTATTTCGAAGTACAGAGTAACAAATGGCTGATGTTTTTAGTACCATTAGAAATATGAGATCCTTTTATTTACCATAAATCTAAATTCATTGAATTTTATATCTAGCGATATCTCGCTCGAACCCCCTCAATGATTTTCTGCCCCCTTCTCGTATATTTCTTCAAGAGGGAAGAGATCGTGTTCCTAGTAAATTCAGAAATCTGTTTCGAATAGTTTTTTCCAAGGTGAAGGATTACAGTATAAAAAATGTCAGTGATATGCACGATTCACTGCAGATTATTCTCAGATAAATAGACTTCACAATCACAGTCGTTGCTGATGCTTCCATTTGAATAACTAACACCCCTCGGTGGACTTTAATTACACACAGAGAAAATGTTTGGATCAAAGTTGCAAATAAAATATTGTAACTATCTATATCATTATATATTATAACTATATATTGACATTATCACTCGAGAGGCATATGCCAGTTAACTTCGAGCTTCATGGCATGGTAACAGGTAGGCCAAGGATGCTTTGACAACAGCAAAATCCGACGCAAGCTCAATATTTCCAATAAATATGATCAAAATAACAACCATTTGGTAGGTTTGAGAACACTGGTGATTCATCCAGTGCTAAAGGGTAATTTCAAATGCGTCCAAAATATATTGAGTATAGCTGCATTAAGCAAAGGGATGTGGACCCCATTTACCGCAAACGTCCAGGAAAGCTAAATGTAATCACCCATGAACACAGGTTGTATCACTCTACTCTATTTTCTACAACTAACTTCTTAATTAAAAATCTTATGAGATGAAAAATACAATCCATACAAATAAATACAGAGCCCAGGCAATGGATTAAAAGCTACGTTTATCCAGCACTTCATTTGGACGCATGAGAGACATGATAAATGTTCCCATGGATAAAACTTACTTAATGAAATATGTTCACTGGGAAAATATCACAAGTACGTACGTAAGAGACTTCTGGCCACTGAACCTTTGGAAGTGCACAAAGTTTACATGTGAAATTGACTAAAATGAAGGGATAATAGCAAAAATTCAAATGTTAATCATTAGGGGTGTGACAAGTGAGTGATAACCGATACTACGGTTTATCGTAGTAAGTAGTAGGGTACCAATTACCATCACAAAACTGAAGCACCAAAGATGTCCTAATGAGCGACATCCCTATAAATCCTTGGCTAACAACAAAATGCATGAGTTAAATGCAATAAATTCCATACAAATATATCAAAACGTGAAAAACGTTTCACTATAATTTCGTTGAGATCAACTCGCAACATCAAAATTACAGTGCCACTATTAATTCCATGGCGATAAATGAGGTCACAATTGTAATGCATCATAAACTTCAAAAACACTTTGATATACCTATATAGTTTGATCGATAATTTTATCAGCGTATCTTTTTAAACATTTGGCATTCCAATAAGAATGCAATTATGTTAACAATTATTAAAAAGTAATCGCGGTAACTCTACCATTAAAAATGGTCGATTAACTAGAGAAATTCTTTCTTAAACAATAGAAAAAAAACAAAGAGGTACTACTCCCATTGTGGAAGAAAAGAGAGACACTTATGCATTACAATAAAAGGTACACAAGAAAAATGAACTTAAATGAAGTACAATTAAATCGGAATGAAGAATAGATGGTCAATTCTCACTGCAAGAGCGATAAATTGTCTCCCAGCTAAAGATATTACAGTGCATATCTTCTTCAATCGGTCGGTCGGTAAATCATGAAGGTTTCTTCACTTTTTTAATATTATGAGTTAAAAGTTTTTATAAGATCAAAACTTGACCTAAAGCATTTGTTTATTCAATTTTTTCGGTGGAAGAAATGCGTGTGTTTCAATTACGCCTTCTCTTACTGGATGACAATAGCATGAAATGATTTTCAGCAGCGTTAGTCATTATCTGACTACGTACTTTTTTTACATTTGAAAGTTTCTTTATTTTTTGAGGGTATATACAATTTTACTAACCCCTCTTCATTGACCTTTTTTAAGGTTTTCATTTTACACACATAAATTGTGTTGTAGAACACAGGTTGTAGAATTTTACATTGGGTACGGTTTTGTATAGGTTTTTTTACACACGTTTCATATTTCAAAATTATCACAATTAGGAATTCGGAAATAAGTTAAATCACATTTTTACATTTAGAAATCTCATTACTAGGTTAAAATTGTTCGCATTATAACAATTATCTTTAATTTCATATTTGCATATATTTAGTTTTAAAATTTACCATACATCATAGGTTTTTTTTACACTTTCGTGTATCAAAAGTATCACAATTTAGAATTTGGAAATAAGTAATATCAACTCATTATCTTATTAATATGTTATTATTCGTATTACTACAGTTATCTACCATTTTCATATTTGCAGATACTTTTAAAAGTTTAAGTATTTTCATAAATTCACATTTACAAAGACTAAGACGCGGACTTAATGCCACACTTTGGCCACCCTGTTTACTCAAGGCAGAATTTGGGTTAGCTTTCCTAATTCCCTAGTTTTGCCTTTCCTGAGGCAGAACGTTATTAGGTCTCTGCTGGTCAGCTGGCTGGCGTCTTCCATCTCCAAAGATAATCTAATTCACCATGTTTCGAACCAAGGACAACTTTCAATTCTATTGTGTCATCTTCACCGCTTATGGTACACTTCCCGTCTTCGCTTTTGACAATCTTCTTTAGGTAATTTAAGCATTCCCCATGTCCTAAGAGTGCTTGGGCCGTACTTTTGGTGTGTGTTACATCTATTTTCTTTGTGTCATAGATCGTTGAAAAAAAATATCCCGGGTGTGTTGGCCTTTTTCTAAGTTGTTCAAGTTCCATTTTACTCTGTTATCTCTCTTAATCTCCACTTTAGTTGACTTATTCGCGGGTATTCGTCGTTTAATAGCCTTATTCCAAAGTAAATTGTTCTCCATTTTTAATTCATCTCTTACCTTCTTCTCCCAAACAATGTATTTCAGCGTTGGCTCTATTGCACTGACTGCCAATGCACCTTTACTTGTTGTGGAGTAGCAGTGCGTCACAGGTAACAGGCAGGATCGTTGTGCATCAAGTAGTTTTCGATGAATTCTGCTATTTCCGACTCGGTCTCCCCATACGGCACTTCCGTACATGACGATGGGTTTTATCACCCTATTGTTTACTTGCATCATGGATTTGTTGCCATAAAGAGTACGGCAGTATCTCCTAACAGCATGGAAATTTTTCTTTATTTTCGTCGTTAGGTGGTTGGCATGTGCTTGAAAGTTTAGGCTCTCATCTACGTAGACACCGAGATATTTGAAGCTTTGCCTTCTCTTCATTTATTTCTCATTCATTTTGATACTTGGGTTTCTACGTAGCTTGTTTCCTAAAGCTACAAATTTGCTTTTGACCTTGGAAAGCTTGAGCTTGCGCTCGTGTGCCCAGCTTTCAACAATACGCATGCAGACCATTGCCTTGTTTTCCATCTCCCTCCGCGTGTTAGCTCTGACCAGAATTGCTGAGTCATCCGCATAAGCAATTAGCTAGCAGTTTTCTGAGAGGTTGTTTCTTAATAAACGGTTCATTACTAGGTTCCAGACCAGGGGCCCTAAAACAGAGCCCTGAGGGCATCATTTTGTAGCTGTTTTCTGTGCTTCTTCGTGGTTGGTTTTAAGAAATATCTTTCCGTCTGTAAAATAACTCTTGAAGACATTGATTATATTTTTCGGTGCATTTATTCTTTTGAGCTCAGCAATGGCCACCATACGGAGTCGAAAGCTCCTTGGATATCTACGAAAATTCCAAGAACATAATTTTCCGTGCTTTCCTTAATGTAGTTTTTTAGCCTGAGAATTGCTTTTTCCGCATTTCTTTCTTTTCTGAAACCGAATTGACGGTCATGATACAGATTTTCTATTCCGACAGCTTGCTCCAATTTGTTCTTGATCAATCTTTACAAGATCTTTCCATGTTCTGGGAGTAGCACTATCGGTCGGTACGATTCCATATCTGAGATGTCACGGTCCTGGAGTTTAACATTGTAGCAAGGTTTCCCATTTCCAGCACTTGGGGAAATATCCAAAGAGCAGGCAATCATTTCCAATAGAGAGTAGTAAATCCTCATGCAACGGGCTCAGTTTTGTAATGACGTTTCCAGGTATCCCGTTGTATCCTGGTGCTTTATTTTTCTTCATTCCGTCGATAGCGTTTTGTTCTTCTTCAAGTGAGAATGGTGCTGCATCATCTCCGTCTTCATCGTATTGCTTTCTATCCCCCACATGGATTTCATCGTTCACCACTTCGTCAGGTAGGATGGTGTTTAACATATAAGCAAGGAGTTCTCTGAGTAGTGGGATGTGACCGCCCACATCATGAGCTGTTCCTTGGATGGTAGGCAACTTCAGCTTTTCGGAGAATAGTTTATAAACAAAGCCCCACGCGTTCTCTTCAAAATTCTTTTGTACAAATTTTTTCCAGCTTTGGTCTTTTGCTGAGTAAATGGCTTCTTTGTAGGCCTTTCGTTTTCTGATATAGGCCTCATTATGTGCTGCTCTGTCTTCACATCGGCTTCTTTGTAGTCGTCTTTGAAGATTTCCATCTCATCGTTCCACCAAGGGGTTTTTTTGGGCTTTCTTTCTGAGCTTTGGTATGTTCTTTTGCATAGCTTGTTGGACTACCTTTGTTAAGTACTCTGTTCTTGTATCCTGGTTTTCAACATTGGGGGTCCAGATGGCTCTGTTTCAAGCTTTTGTAGTCTCCAGAGAAGTTCCGTCTCTTATGCTGCCCAGTTCCCTCTTTTAAGTGCAAACCTGGCAGTCGGTTCCGCTTCCTTTACTGCCCCACTCACTTCGAAAGTGATTAACTGATGGTCACTGTTTATGACGCCTGGTTGTACCCGCTATTTTCTGACATCACGAACAGTGATGGAGGTCACAAATGTTTGGTCAATGTTCGATTCTCTTTGGGGTCCTGAGAAGGTTGAGGCATTACCAGGTTAAATGATTAAGTATAGATCCGTATCTATAATTAAATTTTCAACTTGAAGTCCTCTATCGTCAGTGTTATTACTAAACCAGATCACATTTTTTGAGTTAGAGTCTGCTCCGACACTTAAAATTTTCCCCGGGGAGGAATTTACAATGGCTTTGAGGTGTCTAATTACAGGATTAATCTCTTCACTTGGGGGGAAAGTAGGCGCTGACAAATATAATAGAGTAATTCCCAGTATTAGCTTCTTCAACCGCAAAATTTCGGGTTGTGAGCGAGCTAATTGCCAGGACATCCAGGTTCTCGTTAAAAACAAAAATTGCATTGTTCGGTTTTGTATTTCCTGTGGCTATGACTTTAGTTCGTATTCCCATTCCTGGAATTTTCCAAGTTCCTCCAGGTCGTATCGAGTAAGGCTCCTGGGCCAAAAGTATATCCATGTTTATTGTTTCTGATGCAATCCTCGTTTCCGCTAGGGGTATTCTAGCCCCTTGAATATTAATCTGACCAATTTTTAGGGGTTTTTTATCCATAATTTATTCTTTTCTTAAGTGTTTCTATTCTGCTCTTATTTACTGGACATTCCGGATCGATGGTTTCATGCACGAAATTTCCCTCATTCATTTTCTTACAATTAGAGCAGACCGGATCTTGCTTTTTGTTAGTACAGTCTGCAAATTTCTGAGTTTCCGTACAGTGAGAGCAACTTTCCTCATTCCTACAGTCCCTTGCTAGATGCCCACATCCATTACATTAATAAAACCTAGTGATACTGATGTAGTCACTTATTTTGTGACAGTCATAGTCTAAGAAGACTCTTCCATTATATTTTAGGGTGTTTCTAGTTTCTAGGTTAATTTCAATTACCCAGTTGGTTCTATCTGATTGCGGTTTCCCTAACTTGAACATGATTTTGACCTTTGAGGAGTCAAGCAGGTCATTTTGGTTATTAATGGCTTCCAGCAACATATCTTCCGTGACGGTCCTCTTAACACCGCATATTGCTATTCGCGGATTCCGCTTTTCAGGTGTTTTTGTGACGAGAAATTTTCCCTTTAAAATCTCACATTCCTGTTGTTTCTTTTCTGCGTCGGGTGTTTCAAATTCCAAACAAATTCCTTTATTTGAAATGCTTGTAAAGTTCTCAATCTTCACTCCAAGTTTCCTTAGGAGCAAATGCTTCTGGAGTTGCTCTTTTGTCTCATCGCTAGTTTTAATATTGGAGTCCATCCCGGGGTAGATCAGAACAGAGTACGTTTTAGGTTCGTCCTCTATCGGTGGGGGTTTGGCTACGAACTTTGCAACAGCAACTGTTGCATAGGATGCCGTTGGCATATGCTTTGTAGCCGTTACTACGCTGTCCTTTACGCATTCTTTAACTTATTTCCGGATCTCGGTCAGAATGTCTTGTCTAGTCTTGGCTTCCGCTGCTGAGAGAGATAGCTCGTCAAAAATTTTTTCCATTTTTCTAAAATCATAAATGATCTCCTCCTGTTTGTTTCTATTCAGCTTTTCACTTCTCAGTGATTTAAGTATTCGTAAGTATGTTTCATTGAAAGAGTTGGTCAGATCCGGCGTTGACGCCAGGATTGGTACAATGATTACCAGTGTTTTACCAATCTGTCTACGTACTGTGATAAGTAAATGAAATATGGACAGACATCACTTAATACTCAGTAAAACCTTTAATATCACTCCATGTAAAAAGCAATTTTCTCGCCCACCTCGTATAGTATCCTTGGGATAAAAGACGCAATTTATTAAAACGTATAGCTGTAATTCACAGTGAGAATAACAAAATTCATTAAAATACACTTTAGGTATTCGGAAATATCCTTGATAATAGAACTGATGTGATAATTTTTAAAATACGCAATACAAGAGAGATTAGTTTGAAGCCATAAGGTGTCACCTAACTACGTTAGCCTAGTGAATACAGTATTAATATTAATATAAAAGAGATTGGACAGGATAAGTTTGCCCCTTACTCAAGGTAGATTAAACGGTAATGAATATAAGCGCGTTTTAGAGAAGCGGAATAGGGTGGTATATAGGATTAACTTAATCCCGTAGCGCTGGAAAGTAAGAAAGGGCATTTTTAACTTTTTCACTGATCCCCTGTCAAGTTCAGCAAAATATATGCGTTTTATTTGCATGCTAGTGAAATAAAATTAATGAAAAAATATAATGACAGGAAAAATAGGGATAACGGCTGGAGAACCAAAGATTCCAACTGCGGGTCAAAGGGAAGAGATAAAGACGGATCAAGGTTTTTGAGGCGAGCGGCTCAAATAGAACTTTAGCCTGCCTTTTAACCCCACTTGAGAAGGGCAATTCTCTGCAACGTATTTCAAAAGGGAGATTTTTCTCTCGGAATCCAGCCGTAAAATTACCAGGGATAAGGTGAAGGTCACAAAGGAAAAATAAAACCAGATGTTCTAAGGTATATGGGGCGATTTGTTATAAGGATGCAGTGTAACAAAAATGAAGAGATTATATGAACTCAAATCCGTTACGGCATAGTGAATCGGTGAAATATTCTGATCCGTTACCTGCAAAGCGTGTAGAAAAAACATTAAGGGTATTGAAATATGCTAACTACGATAGAATATTCAAATGTAATTTCACTCAATCAATGGAATGAGATTATTTTAACTGAATGATTTGGATAGCATAAGAGTTTATATTAGTTTTTTTCTCAAATTATACACCTTTGGGGTGTACTAATATCATTATACTCTTCAGGAATGTATGAAAATCAAGTAGAGAACGAAGTCGTAATTTGGTCTTTCGGCAATCAATTACAAAGATTAAATGGGTCTAACCTAACCAATTAACCGATTTGAGTTTTATATAGACATCTCCACTATGACTGCATCCATTGATTGATAGGCTACAGCGGAATTAAAGTTAATGATTTCATAATTTGAATTTTGTTTATTATTTTTCATACTTTCCAGTTCTGCAAAATAACTATGGAAAGCCATCAGCCAATATCTTGCTGTTGACTTTGATATCCGTGCATATTATGAATCTTGAATGGGTTGCGAATAATGGAAGTAGTGAAACCTTTAGACTTTTGAGGTAAAATCTCATTCACCCTAGCTCTTCTTGCTAGCGCACTTCCATGTCTTATATTTCTAATAACAATACTACCAATTTCACCTTTAAAAAACACGATTGTCACCTTAATTCACAGCATGCTATACCTTTTTCCAACTACGTCGTTTTTCACTCTAATCTTATGATCACTTCGTTTCCTTTTTAATACAAATTGAATTTAAAATAGCCTGATAGCTTGATTTTTCGAAAGTTTAAACGTATATGTTACAGTAAGAAATGGAAACTGGGATTGGAACTCGGGCCAGCGTCGCAAGAGTTAACTTACACAATTAAGCATCAAAAGCCAGTACTCAAGTCACGTTTTCTTTCCAGCTTTTGTAAATGACGATAATTTCGGCAAAAACAAACTTTTCCCCCTCTTTCGTGATATTTCCTTTTTATTTGTTTTCACAGAAATGCTTGTTGATCAGTTGAAGTTCTTTTTTCATAAAATAAGTAAACCGCCTTTCAGGCTTCATTTATCATTAATAAATCAAGTTTATTATTTCATAAATATTTAAAGATTATCTAATCCATCTAAATAAAAGTTGCAAAAAGGTATTGTATGAAACAAGGAGTTTTCTTCTGAAAAAATCAAAGAAATTTGTGGTGGCATGGATTGTATCAAGAGCGTCTGGTTCAATGGATTTAACTGCTAACTGAGTGACATTTTCATGAAGCAAATAATCAACGAACTATATCTTTATTTCATAAATGTCTATATATGATATGGTGCTCTCTGATAGATATAGAAATAAAAGTGGATTATAAGCTGCCACATGAGAAGAAATGACAATGTGGGAATGTGATTCCCAGGAGGAAGTCTAATGGTTTCAAATAAATAGTATTTTATTTTAATGGCTGAAATAATTATAATTCTGCGTACATTTCTAAGACGCAAACAAGCTCACAAGCAATCCTGGGTGGCGTGGCGCTGATAGAGCACCAAGTATACAGGCTGCCCACGCAATAACTTTAAATCCGAGAACAGTCACATGTAGAAAACGCTCAAAAAATGAGAATTTATTTTTTGAATAACCGATCGACGACAGCGCTGCAAAAGACTTCCGTCTTGTTCCCTTATCTCTTTCACGCCTTGGTCGAAGCACGGTTTGCTCGCTTGCCAGCCAATGAAATTTATCCGCATTTTATCCCTCATTAACGCAGCCTTTATCGCCGTGAGAACATAATGTCGAACACCCCTGGAGCCTATAAATAAGGCAATGTATCTTCTTCTCCCCGATACACACATTTCACTCCAATCTTTCCGCGCGCCTTCTTTCCTTTCACCCTGAAAAACTAACCCCTCCTCGTACTCACACTTTACACCCCTTTTCCCTTACACATCCCAACCCTCTTCTGGCCACAGCCATGCCTGTCCTTCCTCCTGGCTCATCCTCCCACACACGGACACATTTGTAACGGCACGCACGATTGGTCACAAACACAGCGGAGATATATGGGAGGACGTGGGGCTCACCCGAACACATTTTTTTTCCTTCTTCTTCTGCTTCGTCTCTCCACTCCTCATTTCTTTCTTTATTCGCCGAAAATTCTCGCCGTTCATATAGCGGGGGTCCTTCTCTCACCCTCATCCCTCCTGTCCTAACTCTTGGCGACGAAGACCAAAAACCTTCCCCCGGAAAATGTCCTCTACCTTTTTTTTTATTTTATCGCCCGATACATTCACGCGACGATTCCTGCTCACGGTGTGGATGCATAGCATCCATAACGGATTTTAATATTGAAAGCTCGGTTTCCTTGACGCAAGAGTTTACTTCAACGGAAATATTTCGTGGATAATAATGGTGGGAAAAATTCAAGCCGGGTATGCTCACGGAAGCAATGAAAAAAATATTGTAATCCAGTGAATGAAATGCCAATCCAAAGAATCTTATTAGATGCAAAAAAAAAAGAGTCATCTAAACTAATTTTGGTGACGTTGCCTGAAAAAAGCTAAAAAAGGTAACAAAGGTAATTATGGAAAAACCAAATACCGGGAATTTTGTAAAAGTTGAATTACTTTCTCCGGAATTTTTTTTGACGACGGCGGAAATAATGAGTAATTTACATTAGAAATTATTCGGTGACTATGAAATCATGAAGGGCAAATACTTGAATTTCAGTGTCATCATACAAAAAAAACGTCTTCGGTATTGTAAAAACGTCTTCGGTGTCTTTCAGTTATGTACAGTAATTTCAAATTTGATAGTTGACAGCAAACAACGGATGAGCTACTTCAAAATTAAGCCTATCGTTTGAATTATTTGGCAGAAACAAGTGAAAAATATCTTAAGACAAGATTGTTGTATATTTAACTCCATGCGATTTTATAAATTTTCATCATTACTCCCCAGGTAATTTGGTTTTAATAGAATCCTACCCAGTTAATAATGGATACCGCTGAAAAAAGGAAGCCAACTTATGTACGGATGCAACAAAAAAGGCCAAAAATATCAACACACTTGGTTTCTCAAATACTCCAAATGACAGCCTTGGTTAGGATCCCGGTATTTTTCCTGTTTTATAATTTGAATCCCGATCCCTAATGGTTTACATAACTACGCATAAAAATGCGAAAACAGTGAAAAAGAGAAATTATTACGAGAGATGAAGACAAAATACGCTGTGGAAGTAGATATACCTTCACAGTTACGAAAGAGTTATACAAAATACAAGAAATAACGGGATGCACACGTTTTTACAGCTAACTCCTAGTGTCTAAGAGGAAAGAATAAAGCCAGAGGACGTGAAATTGCTACTATCCCTAAAAAGAAAAGAACATCAGAATGCGAAGATGATTTAACAGTTATTATAATTTCACACAGCGCAATAGCTTTCCTCAGAATCATTAATAAGAGATTGGTCTAAACAAATTACAAGTAGTCATTGGTTTTACCTCTTGGCTGTGTAAATTCACCAGGGTAGTACATTACAATGCAGGTGTTGACCAGTTCTGCCTCAGGAAGGTTTCAGGAAGGCAACCAAGGATGCAACTGTGGTGATGAACTTTTAAAAGAAGCTAGAGATTAATCAAGACGTCATTGCTTGTAATGCTGATTTCTAAACGGTGTTTCACAGAATAAATTGGTAAAACGAAAGATGATACTCACATGAGTAGATTGGATATGTATAAGACTGATTCAAACTTGTATATGGCCCAGAAGACCCCATTGTAGGTGATTAATGGAGAATCTTGGTGCGTAGTTTTAGGTTGCGGGGTAAGACAGCGTCACCAGTTGCCGTCTTTACTTTTTATCATGCATGACGAGGACGGAAGTATCTTGATGAGTAAATAAAATTAGGACAGCTGATAAATTCAGTTCGATTCATGGACGACCAGGCGTTGGTTAGTTGATCATTCAAGGGAATACAGGCTTTGTGCATGCATTAGAAAATCGAAGCGTAAAAAAAACGGAAATAAAGTAAATGATAAGAAAACAAGAGTATGGAAATATTTACAAAGGGCGAAGCTCGTGATAAATGAAGAAGCGTACAAACTAGAGCATGTGGAGCAATTTAAAAAATTGTTAGTAAGTTGGAGGTAAATGGGCTTCGTAGCAACGACATAAAAAATAGAATTGCGCTTGCAAATAAAGAGTTCAACAATTTGAGAGAGCTGAAGAATAGAGCGTCGTGCAATAATGTATCTAGAATCGTTTGTCGAAGAATTCAAAATGGAGTGTAGCGTTACACGGACCAGAATTGCATTATTTTACGAAAGAGGATGATTACAAGTTTTAGACGTTTGAGATGTGACTGTAAAGGAGAATGGAGAAATTGCGATTGACGGAAAAGAATAAGAACGAGGACATGCTTAGCATGGCAGGTGAGGAGAGGAAACTTCTGAAGTTGATTTGGGGGAGTTAAAGTAGGATGTTTGAACAAGTACTGATTGGTGAGGGGATGCTGAAGGATGTAATAGGGAGGGAGATGCGAGTAAGTTGGTAAAGGAAAAAAAATAATATTGGAGCATTATGGAGCGAATGAAGATAGGTAGGACGGTTCCCGAGATGAAGAAATAAATCGTATAAGCAGAGGTTTGCGGCCCAGAATATATCTATTCTCTTCAATTAAACCTACTTTAATCGGGAGATTTTTCTCTCTCTTGCTATAACATTTATTTCCTCATTTAATTCAGTCGAGTTTGGCAAAGAAATTTAATTTAACATGCAGAGGATTCTAAAATTGAAGGCACTAAAGCAAGTACCTCAGCAGAATAGAAGTATCTATGATATTCCATTTTTACCGAAAAATTATCATAAAACTTAAACAATTGCCATTTTACTATTAATTTACCTCATTTATATTAATTGTTTTTAATTCTAATTAGTATCTACAATGAAACCACTCGTGGTCAAATGTACTTTGGTCTTCTTTTATCACAATCCATAATATTCTATCTCTCACATTTTCTGTGAGCACTACTCTCCTCTCTCATTCAGACTTGTTTCCTCGACATGCAAGAGGTTTCGCCGTCACTCCAATACTCACCACTTCCTTCACATTTCATCTCATGAAACCTTGACGCAGGTACATCTGGACTTCCTTTCACTGTTTCATATTTAACAACTCCCCAGGGGAAGCATCGTTTCAACATTATTTGTTCTTGTTCCCATTCACGCAGTTCCCTTATGAGACTTCTTTTTGCTGCTGTTGACTCAGTTATGCAAATATATCATGAGATGACCGCGGAGGGCGTTTCTTCCTAGCTGCTGGGAACGATACCCGTCTACCGGGGCTAGTCACCAGCACCAGTATCCTCTCCTTTCTAGTATCCCATCATAAAGTTCTCATTGGTAATAAATGAGCTTGTTGTCGTCTGATTTAAACTATCGAGTTTTTAATCCAACAGCAACATTTTAGCAGGTTTTAGAGAGGATTTTATAAGCTTAATCTCTCCTAACGTCACCGCTTCTTTGCCTTTTTATACGTTTGTTCGTCTCTTTTGCCAGAGAATTCGTCAGGGATGAATGCCTTCACTATGATCCTCGAACCAATTACTGTTATATCCTAGGAGTAGTGAGGTATGGGATTTGGTATTCTCGCCATTTTCCACAGACTATATACAGAGAGACCAAATCGTTTGTCCTGTAATGCCATTTTATGTCATGATTGTTGCGCTCGAAAACCAAGCCACATAGCTTCAAGCCGCAAACCTTGAGGTAATGTTGGACGATCAGTGATTTTTTTTCCGAATAATATATGCTCGGAAAGGGATTAAAAGGAAGATTTGTAAAATGTGCATGCAGTACTAACTAAACGCATTCATCTATGGGCAATAAAAGAAGATAATTCTGATTTTGCAAGAATACTAAAAAAAATATGAAACCGAACAGTTTTTGAGGTGATGCATACTTTTCTTGTTCGTTTTGTTTACACCAGGAAAGCATGAATGAAATATTGAAATCAACTACTTTATCAATTGATAAAAAGTTATTTATTCAAACATCAAGAGTAGGTATTCCTTTTCCCTCCATTGAATTTGGGTTAAAGCCCATGTATCTTCAGATTAACATCAAATGCATTAAATGAAATATGATAATGTTGCTGGAATTACTTCAGAGAATTTTTTTTCTCTTTGATTAGCCATTTTCTCTCACAATTCGCCATTCTTAAATTATCGATCACTGATGAATGTTGATTATGCTCAAAATTCAGTAGTAGTAGTAGTAGGTTTAGTTTTAATGGTGCGTCGACAGCTAAGGTCATTTTGCACCTTGTCATAAATAATTACATAAAAATCCAAATTTATGTACAAATATACTAAATGTGCACAACGTGTCTACTCATATCATTATAATTTATTTATCAACTGAGTTTCCTTCAAGAACGCGAGAACACGTTCGATCATATTGGGGTCATCGCCTAGGACTTGTCCTAGGTTGCCCACCACATTGAGGTTTTCGCGCGCAGCACGATACACCTCACACTCCGTCAGAAGGTGTTTTACACTGAGGGGGGAGTCACACTCATCACAACGGGGTTGTATCTTCTCATCTGAGAAGAGATATGAGTGGGTTAGGGCGGTGTGCCCTATTCTTACCCGTGTGATGGCAACTTCCTCCCTCCGAGTCCTCCCAGTTGAAGTGGGCCACACTGATGTGACGGCCTTGATTTCACGTAGTTTGTTCGAGCTTTGTTGATTCCATGTTTCATTCCACTGCTGAAGGCATAGGTTCCTTAGCCTTGTCTTCAGGTCTCAAAATTCAGCATGAGCAAAGCTAAAACTTTGAAGAATTCTCAATCACTTTCAATAAGTTCTTCCTCCTTGTTTCTGAATCCATCCAAGTTGCCTCACTAAAATCATCACCCTTTCCGCTTCCTTATAAAATGGCATGTAAGGAGATGACGAAGGTCCTTTGATTTACCGTAATTCTACCTATCATTATCAAGTGATTAAGTCCAACAGTTGATAGTTACCAAACCTTTAGTCTATCGTGGGCATACGTTATATTTTCCGCACGACATGTATGACACGTTGATAATTTAAACGTATAATAGGATATTTCTCGGACGAAAAAGTGAGCGAGAGGTGTGACTTTCCTCTATAATGGGTCATCTTGAGTATTCCAGAGGTTTTCGGGAATAAGCGCAGAAAAATTGGATGCGAACAATGTTAATTCTCGTAAAAATGTCACGAATACAAAAAAGTAAATTTGAAACCGAACAAAATGTGACATTTGAATGTCTTTATTTTAAATCCTCGGTTGATCATTTATTCCTCTGGCTGACTGACTCTTCACTCCCTTGTGACTGTTGACCTAATATCTCCTTGCTGTGGTTCGCCGGGGGTATGCATATTCAGATATAGACTTTTGTCAAATTTCTTTCGGAAAGCACTCAAAATGTAAAACAAAGAGGAAAATCGAATCAACGTAAGAAATAAGAATTTTGAACGTTTAAAAAATTATTTTGCTGTAATGATCGGTGAAATAAATTTTACGACTCTCTCAAGCTTGCATCTCTGTCAATCCAATGCATTTAACTCTTGACGTGCTGCTAAGGGATGACTAAACCTTAAGTGTTGTCGTTACGCAGAACAGGTTGAGTTCAAAGGGCTTATCATAATCCAGTATAGGAAAAGCAGCAAGGTAAGAATGGATGGAAAAAACTGCTATTAATATTCTATTCATAGTTTAGTGAAATAAATAGGGATATAAATCATATCAAGTTAATATTATAATAGGAAGTTGTAAAAGTTATTGATATTTCACTTTTATAATTTCCGTTACTTTATTAGTTTTTTTGTAAAAATTTTGTAAATTTGAAGCATATGGATCACCAAGCTAAATACTGACATAAATACCGTATGATTTCAAACAAATAGGGTAGTAAAAAGTTCATTCTTTCCTCGAATTTTGACAGAAATACAAATAAATGAAAATATTTATATAATTACAATAAATGACTCAGTAAACATCACATGAAATACTGAACGTAATTAATCTCCTTATAGTTCAATATTTTTACGTAATTCCTCGTATAATACTTCTTTAAAGAACAAGTTATACATGAATAAGAAACATTTAACCGGTAATGAATTCTTATTGACGTCATAAAAACGTCGTAAAGTTGTGGTTATAAGTTAAGATGTGGCCCAACGTCGAGAAAGAGTACCCAAAGCGGAGAAACTCACAATCATTTGAGAGATAGCATTCAAATCGAGAGGAAGGTCTCACCATTGAAACAACATCGTCATTGGAACAGCGCAACCAATTTGGGCTTCCCAAGAAATTCAGCGGCTGTAGAGCATAGACTTTCCTGGGAACATTTCATTGCCTTCGACAACAAAAAACTGATCGGCAGAACCAACGGTTACACTAGGACTAATTGCTCAAGAAGGCCATAGATATTTAGTTGGAGAAAAAACTTCAGAGTGACGCGGGACACGGCTTATATTAGTCAAGACTCGGCCACTTGTGGAAGCATGTTATCCAAAGAATAAAGGCTATGAGGGGTGGTCCATATTTTGGCGTTTTGAATAAATCTCTCAAAACCCAATCAGAGGCCTGACTAATATAATTCACCGGATACAAATCCAAGGATAGAGAATAAGACAAAATCAATTCCTGGCATTAAACCCCTGAAGACGATGGTTAAACTAATCATTGGAACGTACCTGACTCCTGATTCGGTGAGAAACCCGAGAAAAATTCCTATAAATAATAAACAGGGAAAGCAATAGATCGTTCATGCGCCATCATTGGTAAAGGCAACCTATGCTAAATTATATAAATGGATCACAAATATTAGATGATTATATCACACTTCACCGTAAATATGAGAAAAAGACTTCATCATATCTCTTAAAAACTTTACTTTTATATCAACTTATCATCCTATCATTTCAACACATCAGAGGCTACCAATGTTTTTGTGTGTGGTATCAGTTGCGCCTTCATATAGTTTTGCGGTAAGCTTATTCGCAATTTAATTGCAAGCATTGCTAAATCAAAAAGATCACGCGCAAATTTTCCATTCGGGAAATTTGCATTAAATTAGACACAGATAGCTGTGATGTCTGAAGACACATAAACACCTCTTTTGACCATTTTATCTGTAATAATGATTTTGTTTCTGATATCTTATTCCTTCCTTAACTTCGGTGACCTTAATTCGTAGCCGACCGACCGACCGACCGACATTAACCGACCAAACTGGATAGCCTCTAAATTCTCTCTAAATTTTTTTTTATCTTCTCATTCTCATTCATTTTTCAAGGCAAGTAAAATTACTCGGGGAATATGCTTTTATATTTCATTTATTATCACTGCGCGCAAAGAATGGCGAAGAAAGATGTCCTACCTAACATATGTTAGGTGAGCAGAGTAGAACAGAGGTGAAACACAAAAAGACATACGTGATTGAAGGATGTACGAGCTATATTATAAATCAATTGTTTGAATGTGAAAATGTTGTAAGGGCGTGATACTGACAAGAGGTTTGGAAGAAGAAGGTAGATATAGGAATATAAATGTATTATGAACGTAAATGAAGAGAAAAATAAATAAAAAGAGTTCATAGTGAATTTATTGAAGAAAGAAACGTTACCTCATAGTTCAATTTTTGGGGCGCAGATCGCCCACACACTTCAAATGAATAGTCTACTGGACAAAAAAGATAAAGCGAAGTTCAAAAGAAAAAAATAATCTAGATCAGTGATTCACCTGGCAGCCAACAGCCGTCTACTACGCGAACATGATATGGAAGCCTTTGAGAGGTAAATTTTAAACTTAACGAGTTGCAGCATCTAGTCTTTCGTAAAAATTATTTCAGCCAGCTAGAAAAAATACAGCTCTGCTTTGTCTAAACGGCATTCGGTGAGTTTCAATATAAACGGACCTCTAAATAAGTAGAAGCAGTAGATTTGAATTAATTAATACCTCAAACGCTAAGCTTTTACCGCACACTTTAACTTAATATAGCATAAATACGTATGAGACGAACGAAACAGCCACTCAGGAGGGATTTGAAGGGCTCTATTTTGGGCCGCCAGGATTAAATTAGGAATTATGCTGAAATCGGCCTAATTCAAGATGTGACTTTTAAGCTACCAGACTCAATCCAAACCTTCACATAACAATCAAACTGATGCTTAAGCGCTGAAGGTAAGCTGGTTAGACAGAGGTTTAGCATGATCTACAAGTGAAAACATAATAATTCTCGTAATAATCATTTTCTCTTGGTAAAATTACAATGCTCATTTCATTTAAAATTTTGAGTTTTGATGGAAGGAGCTCTTTTGAAAAAGTTAACCATTTGGGTTTTTAGGGTCTAAATATGAATTCTTCTAAGATTTTCATCTCTGCGTATTTTGTGACTAAAAATGACTGGAAGTAGATCAAATTACAAATGCAGATGGTACTTCTGATAAAATGTTGAAATGTGTTAATTTTATTCATACCAATGATTTATATCTAATATTTATCCAACAATTATTTTAAGGAGAAGACGAGGAAATTCGACTGACTGAAGAATACACATGATGGATTCGATAACCAAGCGTTATAACCACCTAATGACGCAAACATTGCAGATAAACAGAGCAGACAAACATTTTTAGGTATTAGGTTCATTTTATATTGTTTAGAAGTGATGAAAATGTTCAATACCGGTTAAAAAATCTGACTTTGCTGATCTCAGTCTTTCAACAACTACATATATAATCACATTAACATCTTCGTTGGGTATAGATCGTTCGTGCTGAGACAATTATTCCAATACCAGGATTTCATGATGAGAATATAATGGTCCTCCCAATTAACAACTGTCAGATGAAGAGTTTTATAATCAATTAAAACATTTTGCTTTTTCTTACTATCAATGAGGGTGTTTGCATAAGTTGCTTAAGCTTCTCAGTTAAGCCTCATGCGTACAGGTTACCTGTATGTTATGTTATACAAATAGCTAAAAATGAAGACAATAATGTATTTTTAGTAAATCATACTTTACCTTATATTATACCGGTACATCGCGCCATAAGTGCATTTGTCCATGTCTAAAAATCAGTCATTTTGAGCATGAAGGGCACACTTTTAAAGTACAAGGACACAATCTAAATAGTCAAGATTATTCGCTCAAAATGCAGCACATAGGCATGAAAATATTCCACCGAGGGCAAAAAAAAGGAGGAGAAAAGATATCCGATATTTCGAGGGTATGCAATTCGAAAATAAACACACGAGACGAAGATGATAGATAAGAAAAAAATAAAGTGGGAGTTGAAGCTGATATAAATTCGCAGTCCCATTCCATTTCTGAGGAGTTCGTGTCAAAATAAAAGCAGAGAGGGGAACACGAAGAGGAAAATGCCCTTCTTTGCATCTCACGGAGGTCGACGTGCGCGACAACCTTGCCTTTGCTCTTCGTCTTCTATTTTCCTACGATGTTTCTTTTTATTTATATTTCGCGTGGTCTTGCATTCCTGGCGACGGCGTTCCCACTCCGAACTTGGAAGTGAAAGAACTACGAAATACAAGGCGGAGATGCGGACGTCAGGACCCTCCTACGAGTCAAAAGTTTTTCTTATGCATTCAAGGCTTTGGAAGGCAGAATGACGATGACGAAGATGAAGAAATAAAAGGAAAAATGAGGAAAAGGGAGCACTAATAGATTTGCAGGTAAGGGAAGTTCCGTCTATTGGAAAGGAGAAGGCCCTCCCCTCAATATTATATTCATGCATAAAGTTTACGGAATAAGAAGTGTCTCTAAGGCAAGCATGTGCAAAATTTGCATTTCCGTTGAAATATTTAATTTGTATTTACTTCTAGGTACAAACAACGAGATAATTGTTGTATAAACGTGCCCTTTAAAAACATACGAAAAAAAGCTTCGATTACCAAAACACCATTGACCTGGGGATGGAGTGAAATAACAATTATGAATCAGAAACCAAAGAAAAAAACTTGATTCACTCTCATCTTTTCGTTCAAAGTATAATGTATTTTGAATTGGAACACGGTTGAGAGTAAAAGAGGAAATGATGGACATTACAACAGTTTCACCAATGAAAACATATATTCATATAACAATGAAGACAAAATGCCGATAAACTATCACAGCTATTTGCGTGAATTCCTCTCATATAGTGTTGCATTAGAAATCAAAGATTTAAATCCGGTAAGTAGTGCAGAAAAGGTTAGAGTACAATCCGACTTTAGTCAAGTAAGTGTAATCATTCCCGTCTTATTTGTAATTAATGCACCATATTAGTTGGAAATTATAGGTAGTTTATTCAATAACTAGCTATTATCATTATTGGTGAGTAATTATGTAATTTAATTCAATGGTATTACCGGTCTAAAGTCCGAGAGCAATTTACATTATAGTAAGCTTGGTGAGATTTAACTCGAAATTTAAGAAGCGTATTAAAAGGAAAATATCCTTACCTTATCAGTATTTATACCACCTTAGCAGTAACAACAATGACAAATCTATTCAAATTTCTTCTCCAACAATTTTACACAGAGAAATCACTCGAGATTCACATCATGAGGGACAGATCATAGAAGATGAACTTTTGAAAACATCGATCAAAAAAGCATACCGGCGCATTCTGGCGTAATAGTTGGCGGCCGTAAAAGTTATGCATTGATATATGCACCCAGTGCAAAGAAATTGGCAAAAATAATATAGGTAGGAAAGCTTTTTCAGATGGGAAAAAGAGGGACGAATACCAAAATAAGTTAAACAATATGCTAGAGGGTGGAAAAATGCAGCTGTGGTTTTCATGATCAGAAAACCTGGACAGTCAAGTAAACACGGCTATATAGAAAATAAGACCGGAACTATGGGGAACGGAAAACGGAATCCCCGATTATGAATACTGAATAAGGTATTGAGAAAAGTGTGAACAAATACAGGTACGATGAATACAAAAAATCTATAATGTTAGCGATAAAAAAGCTACATAATTATATCTTATAAGTAATAGCGAGATAGATAAAGTAAGAGACGGGATGATTCATTAGAATATTCATTTAGTTTCTAAAAATAAAAAAAGCAATAATTCACATACTTGTTGTTTTTTATTCTATTTTATAATGGCAAGAGTGCACTCATAGTGGGGCGAGATGCATCCAAGACACGGCCACCTATTACAGCAGAATCTGCGCAAGTATGCCAACCTACCACCAGTTCCGAAGAATACACCACAGGCCAGACCACCCTCCCTGACACAGGCAGCCACTCCACCGTCTGACATTAGAGCCACCTTATTGTCGGATTGTCGGAGGAAGCTGGGTAGGCCGTCTCTGAACTACGATCGCGGTTATTAAGCACATTAAACTATGATGAAGACAAACTAGGCAGATAGACCGCAAACACCACAAGATCTCTCTGTGGGCCAACTACTTTCCCCAGTTGAAGAGATTCATTGACAAAATCCTGACATAAACGTCGGATCTCTGCTCGGAGACCAGAGGTCCGACAGTATGGGTCTAACGTCAATTGCATGGCCTACACTGCAGCCAAAATAATTGCTCACTTCCAAAAGAGCACCTCTTGGGAGGACAAAGAAGCTAAAAGGCTGGAGCAGCTAGAGGCCAAGATCACCCTGGTGCGACGAAGGGCGTCGATAATTCAGTATGGAATGCATCATATCTGTGCAACCTTTGTATCCTAAAGTTCGGCGCATATCGCGTTGCCTCAGATACAACCATCACACACTCAACAAAAGCATGCTGCTTAACATTAAATAGCACGTGGTGGATCGGGTACAGGCGCTCACCACGGCCCGGAAAAAATTCCTCAATGAAGTCAATGATTTGAGGTGTAACTTTTTGGAACTCCTTTATGATTGAAAAGAAAAAAAATTGTTCGTTCCACATAAATAATTTTAATGCCGACCTAGGTTTCGTCGCTGGGCGACATCATCACCTGATGATGTCACCCAGCGACGAAACCTAGGTCGGCATTAAAATTATTTTTGTGGAACGAACAATTTTTTTTCTTTTCAAAAATTCCTCACGAGAACTTTTTAGAAAGTTCTGTACCCGCCACCTAGTACAAGATCAAGATGGACCTATTTCATTTGCAGAAAGTGACGTGAAGAAGGCCTTCTCGGGAAAGAAGAACTTCTCGGCTCCAGTAATGGATGCCGTGAATAACTTCCAGTGGATGAAGTTTACTTCCAATGACCTACACACCTCGTCAGATTCTTCACGTCCTTCCTGAATGTAATGGAATCAATTGCACCTTGGTTGATTGAGGGACGCACGGTTCTCATGCCTAAGACAGGAGACTTGTCCAAAGAACTACCGCCCTATAACCTGCCTCAACACAGTATACAAGCCGTTCATCTCGATCATGGGCGACCTTATCCTCCACCACGTCCAGCGTCTGTGGGAGGAGATGTACGATCAGAGGGGCTCAAAGCGGCGAATTGCGGAATGTAAGGACAACCACCTCCTCATTAATAGGTGCATACGCTATGATGCCATTTAGCACACGCGAAATCTATCAATGGACCGGGTGGACTACAAGAAGGCTTTTGACACCACTTCGCATGACATTCCAATCGCCATACTGAAGTTGATCAGAATCCACCCAGTGGTAACCCCTGTTACCACTCTGGTAAACGGTACCTTAGGACACCCCAGGAGGTTACCGGGAAAGTAAGCAGACCACCATTGGAAGCCGCACTCCGGGTGCCGGACGGAGCGAAGTTAAGAAGAATGTGTGCATGTCTTCATAATTATATTTTGTCCGTTTTATTAACCTTGTACCCCTCCTCGCTTCCCACCCCCTCCTCTTCCAATTCCCTTCTGTCACCTCTTACTTTGGTTTTTCCACTCATCACTCACTCCCCTCTTATTCACAAGAAGATATTTTTGTCACGCCGATACGTATCTATCAAATGATGGTGTGCAAGAGACTGATATAATAAATATATGGTGTTGTCGATCATTATTTATGATATGACTACATGTACACTATCTTCAATATTACTCTATCGACCCATGCACCCTTTATCTCTCCAGCATCCTAAATTTATCATAATGTTAGTGTATCATTGATACCTCGATATATGGTTTGTACTGAGGTATGAAACTGTATTTTTATTAAATAATCCCAACAACATTCCACCTGACAAATATTTTCAAAGGTGTTATGTATCGCATAATGAAAAAGGATAGTAAGTGACACCACAGCATGGAGGATATATCGAAAATAATTTCTCCATTTATATGTTGTTTCTCCACACACATGCTAAACATCGTTCCTCCCCCAAACATTTTGCGCATGCTGGCTTTTAAGTACTGAGAGGATAGCATATGGTAATTAAGACTTATATTTCAAAAATGTGATCCACGACATAGATAATGTCTTGGTGGATATGAATGGAGGAAAACCGAAACGAAATAAAGTAAAGAGCTTTCATTATCATAGTCATCAAACCAAAGATTGGCTTCCTGCAGCTCTCCACTTTACTCTACTCTCAACAAATGACCTCAACCCTTCATAATTCTTCAAAATTATCAAATTTTGCTTTACATATTCCATTATTGGCCCTCCTCAATTATTCTCCTTGATCTTTCCATACATTTCTCTTTCCGTTATTGTCAAGAGGCTGTTATGTAAAAAATATGTGTCCATCGGATTCCCTTATTTCATTCTCTTTTTCTTCCCACAGATTTCATGACACATTATTTCTCTCCAACTCAACTTAGAACTTCTGCATTGGTGGGTATTTACTTCCATTAGATCTTCATCATTATTCCATAGCACCACGTTCCCACTTTTAATGCTTCAAACATCGCTTCTTTCCAAGTTTGACGGTAACTATGCCTTTTTGATTACATTCACAGACCAAATTTTGGTAAAAATAAACTCATAATTTTAGTTAAAGTATATTTCACCTTTAAGATGCATTTATTTAGAGATATGAGAATTCCATTTAGGAACCTCGTGTGACATCCTTTTTTTCTTGGCCAGAATTGCTACGTCATCATAAAATCGTAATTTGGCGATTTTTTTCTCCATAACCTTTAATTCCTAAACCAAGCGTGATTAATTCGTAAATATGATAGTATAATTCATCGAAGTTTCGTTACCGTAGTCACCACCTCAATTAGTTTTGAATGATAGTAAAATTAAAATTTTTTTTTCCAAGACAGCCCGATTTTATTCCAATATATTCTTTCATTGCAAAAAAATTATATATATATATGTGTAGTACTCAGCGTTTACATCCCTGTACGGCATACATCTCGCCATCAGAACTGACCCTTTTGCTCCTGCACCGCGAGCGCAGCAAAGGCTTCTTCAGGAAAGGTATCGGTTATTTAAGGGGCTGCGATTGAAGCACATGAGAGGGTACCTTGTCCACCTCCCCGCTTCCCACATGGTGTCCCTGCTGCGTTGAACGCCGTCGTAAAATCCAGCGCGAGTGAACGGGGCATTGCGGGAGGAAGGCGCGACGTCCCAAACCGATGTAAAAACCGACTTCTCACTGCTCCTTATTTTTTTAATGCTAGTCGACCCGTGTGAGGTGGGAGAAAGAGGAGACCTGTCCCACGGGTGAATGTGCCCAAACTTTACTTCGGCCATAAATTCCCTTCCAATCGCCGCGTTCCGCTATAGCTTCCAGCGATACTAACACCCCTGAATCCTTTGCCCTTTAATTCAGCAATATTCGCCAGTTGCGTACCCATTCTTCCAACTGGTGACCCTCCTCCGATGCCCGTCGAACTTGAGGAAATAGGTGCACTGTAAACATTTTATATTCCCGTGTACCGTATGCCCACAAGCGACATGTCTTCTCATAGGGAGCATACTGACAGAAGTTGGCAAAATTTTATGCGGTCACGCGAATGGGAGTACAAAACTCCGATTACCGTTCTTGATGCCGCTGCCATTGAGTGTGAGATTGATACAAACCAATTTATTATAATTCCACTACTTAATGCAGATTTGGATGTGCTACATCGAAGATAATCTTATATCAATATATTAGATATTAAGGAGCGACGAAATTCGTTATATTACATCCTACAGCTTGGAATAATTCTCACATACTTTCACGCAATCTAAAATACCTCTCAATGTCCTCCAATTTTTTTACGGTTACGAGATTTGGCATTCAGCATCTTTTTCACTGCAATTACAATTTATTCAGTCTACATTCATTGATCTCTTTCGAATTGTTTATTTTTTATCACCTTTTCTCACTCTACCATGTCTATAGAACGTATTTTATATATCCCTTTTCCTTCACTTTATCTGTATAATTCAATATGCGACGTCTCAAAGACCTTCAAATGACTTATCTCGGCTTCCTTGGCTATCAATTAATACAATAACGAAGGTCTATTCTACGTTTTAATTTTTTCTCAAGCCTCTTTCTTCAGGGTTGCTAGGGTAAGTTCAGATGATATTACAAGGGTTAACTGATAACTGAGGAATATTGGAGATAAACACGCCGCCGGTATATGTGCACTCTAAATAGGAAGGTGTCTGCAGTTCCACGATGGTCGTCTTGTGCAACGAACGGAGAACTGCACTAGAAGTTCTTTCAATACAGAATACAAGTAGGGATTCTAATTCCGCAGACAGCCTCCGCCTTTTGATAGAATCCCAGGCCACCCGCACAAGGAGTCAGCCCTTTGCCTCATTCGTAACGCATCTCAGCTCCTGATACTGATCAGTAGTTTCTGCACCTTTGTCCAATTTTAATTATCCACAATTATCCGTTCAAACTCGCACTCAGCCTCCTCTAAATCTTCTCTATAAATTTCCTTTCTTCCCTCACCACGCCGAGGATTTCCTCATTTTTCTTCCTTTCTTTCCATCGCAATTTCTCCTTTCTCCTCATCACCCATATCTCCAATACCTTCAGCCAATTTTTATACTCATTCGTCAGAAATTACGATTCACAGAATTCACATTCACTACTCTACAACATTCAACGCTACACTACTCATTAAAATCTATATCAGTCTTTTCTTTACATTCGTATGTAATGTCCTCATGATTCATTTGCTCCTTTCAATGAACGTGTCCGTCACTAACGCTGTTCTCCTACTATTATTTAAAAACAATGCCCATTCTCTTACAACGTACTCAGCCAAGTACAACACAAGCAATTGAAATGCTCCACCTGCTTCAGTCCGTGCCCTCTTAATTTAATGATCGACCTCGCTTTCCTTAACAATTGAAACCTCATAACTTTAATTTTAATATGATTGATCATTGTTCTTTATTTCAGACACTTATTTTCTAGTGTATACACTAATACACAGAGTTCATTATTAACTTGATCTAATGGAAGCTATGGCAAGCCCTCATCTTTATGCATTTATTGCCAGCCGTATTTCGGATATGGGATTCCATGCCAGTGACAGGCATCTCTATCGATATCAAAGTGATCACAAAATGGCCACGAATTCAGTATAGGATGCATATCTGAAGATTGAGAGTAAAGTTTCTTTGGCTTGTTTTGCTTTCGCCTGTAGCATTCCAATTTAGTGTTGCACCCGAAAAACTGATGAGGGTTGAGCCGAAAAAGAAAACCACACAGATATGGTTCAAGCAAAAATGCAATGTAGCAATGGATTATAACGAGGAAATTATTTACTGAAATTAATAGTAATTTTAGCATAAATGGGCACAAGAGGAGCAAGATACATCACATTCCTAGACGTAAGAAAAAAAGCAGAATTGAGGATCCAGTATTGGAGAGAAAAGCCGTCACCTTTTTTTAAAGATGGATTAGGTGTATCTAGATGAAGATAAGTACAAAGTATAAAATACAAAAGAGTGATAAATGGCATAAAAATAAGAGAGGAAAATCTTTAGGCATGAAAAATTAGTATAAACGCGTATAAAGCTACCCATTGAAGGAACGGTAAAAGCTGCAATAAAACCCGAAAACAGACGAGGAAAACTTGCGTAACGATATCATGAATTCCAAAAATTATCAAAGGATATAAAATTGATCATTTCAACGTAAGTTTATGGCGCGCCCTTTTCAAGTTAAGAAAACAAAGACATGAAGTTTCCTTATTTTTATAGGACGTAGACCGAGTTGAATGAATTTTAAGCATGTGTATTATCCGGTCGATTAAAAAGAATATTCCTCGAAAAGGGCGTGAAATTAAATGTTCTTTTGCAATGCTCATTTTTTTATATTTTCCGATTCCTCTTCCGATTCCGGGGAGGTATAATGATCTAAACCAATGCCTACACTTCAATTTGAGCTATTTAAACACAGAGATAAATCAACTGTGAATTCATCCAAAAAAGCATATGCAATAATTAAGAAGAAACTATTAAAATTTCAATGGAGACATGGATCCAATAAGATTCACCCAGGTTTCTTATTGCATAGCCTAGGGATTATAACGGAGACTTCGAGACTCCTTGTATTTGATAATAATTGAGGTTTATACACACTGAAAGAATGATTAAAAGGCCGTTGAAGGCATTGATCATGAGCTTAAAGTTGGTTAATTGCCTGATAAAGGGACAAAAGTTAAATGCTTACAAAAGTGATGTTAATTGACTACTTTTTTACGGAAAAGAGAACAACGTTTACCAAAGTTCTTCTCTTAAAATTGTACACTTTTTATTTATATTACCTTTTGAATGCCACACAACTATGTCTATCATACGTATGTTTATGAGGAACTGAATTTTAAAGATGTATTTATAAGATGGAAAATTGTGTAAAGTGAAAATCTGGACGGTTCTTCATTAAGATGAAATGAATGACGCTTGAGAAGTCATGTAGTTATGCATATTGATACGTTTAATTGATGATGTTTGGAAAAAATGCCGTCATTTCCTAGTTGCTATTACCTTTTTGATATCCTTATTCATAATGTAGCTAAAATCAATTCCCTGGACTAAAAAGAGGATCGATAGGTGGAACGTAACTCACGGGTACATGAGGCTCCCACAAAATAACAAGTAATAACTTTAATCCTTTTCTTATCTACCTCGCGCAGCTAACACGAGGGCTTGAGGAATAAATTGCAATCTTTAATGTGCTCGTAAATACAATGGACTACGTACCATTACGGTCGCAAAAAGAGGTCACACGCAGAGCGGGTAAGTACTTATCAGGAGACTACCACGCGAAATTATGCTGCCGTAACAAAAATTGGAAAAAAAATATTTCCATACCACAATTAACTATCCTAGCTGTTATTCTACGTGCTTTTGTGTACACAAATTAAATAAAAATTTTCATTCATTGATTGATCATCATGAAATACTCCTTCATACATGTGCATGTACTATTGGTTTGGAGTGTATATACATTTATAGGGTCCATAAATAACTAAGTAATTCAAGATTATTACTAATCTTTGATACCGAGAATATAACGGGAGCTGAATTTAATGCTCGATATGGAGTTGAAATGGCGAGCAAAAATTTATTATGTTATTCTTTATTTTCAGTTGATAAGCTGATCGTGATTCAGAAATTTTTTATGTTGCTACCTTATTTGCTAGCGTTTCGGATACTTCTTTTTGTTTCATAACTGATATAATTAATTTAAAGTATTCTCAAGGAATTTACTAATCGGTACAATACTTCATAAAAATATGCTGAAAACCTTAACATTAGAGAGAAAGTGATTTTGCTTATCTGTTCGTACTTTGAAATTGGCAAATGAGTTATGAACATCTTTCGTTACTTAAACTAGACCTATCCTCCACTGCAAAAGGATAAAGGCTTCATTAATAAAAAGAGATCGAGGAAATATCTTTGTTGGGTCGTTCATACTCCCGCCATGGTTTCCCCAACCGTCATTATGCGGCGCTGCCAGCGGTGACTCACTAAGCAGCTGATCGCCGGGGAACGGGCGGGCTCGCCTCGACTGCACTGAGGGAAGCTCATTCGCTCAACAGTTTCGGTGGAGGAATGACCGCCTACCACCCACAGCGACCACTTGTTCTGAGCAATCACTTTGTAAAATTAAAGTGTAGTATTCGAAAGGTTCCTTTAATTTCTAAGTATGAGAATCTCAACCCAACCCGCAATTGTATCAAGTTCCGCATACCGACAATCTTGACAATTATTTTTTGTCAATTAAAATTTTCATTTTTCATATAATTCTTATTTCTCAAAACATTTCCATATAAATAGGCCTATTTCTGTTGAAAAAATACATTAAAATTTTAAATACATTCATTAAATCTTTAAGACCACGTACCCGAGAAAAAAGTTTTAAATATTCGTTGCTGACCTTTGTTACCCTCCTTTGATTAAACTTATTTCCGACGTGATACAAGGAGTTAATGAGATATCTCATAACTAATTGGTACTTACCTAATGACCACTTATAATGGTATTTTAACATTTCTTCAAAGGCATGTTTTTTTCTTATTTTTTAAAGAGATTTTTATTCATCATAGGAAAGGTTGCAGCAAAATTTAAAAGTTATTTAATAGATTAATATGCTGAAAAATTTCTTAGAACCTGTCACTTCAGAATGATATGCGTTAATTAAGCTGTGAAGTTAATCCACTGATATATTGAACGGAACATATCTATTCATTCAGTGAACTTTCATGGCCACCGAATTTAAGCTTTAAATGCTAACTTCCAATAACCCTAATTCAAAGTCTTCTCATGCACTTCAAGTCCATTTTCTTGCTATTTATATTAACTTGGAGCGGTAGGGACTTTTTACAGGTTTTTTCAATTAAACTGGTAAGTACCATCCGTTAACAATCAGTTTACTAACAGTTTTCGCACCCAGGTAGTATTTAATAGGGAAATAATTTTGTTGGTAGACATCGAATTGCCATAGACAAGAAAGCGTTTATGAAGAGATGAGAATTGATGGGGGAGGATGAGGAGAGACGGATAGAAAATATTGTTGAAAACATCCTTTAGGAGCTTAGGGGCTATATGGATCGTTTCTTTAGGTCGTTGTGAAGAGAGAAGTTGACAGAGGTAAGGGGCATGTTGAAGAGGGTGATAGAATGGAAAACGCTGCGTAGGTGTGAAATAGGACTGATAGGACTTTCTGACGACATAAGGAGAGGTAGAGAATACGAACTTAGAGAGAGAGAGAGACCTGATGGTGACCAAAGAATATGAGGTAAAGCGAAAAGATGTCCCAAAAATAGGTAAGCTCAGGGAATATATGTCCAGAAACCTACCAATTAGCTAAAATAATACCCAATTACCACCCTGAACCTTACATGGGCCTTAGAAACTTAATACGTTGCGTAAAGTATCATTGAGAACAATTTCTTGTATAATTAACTCTTAAATATTATGCACAATTAATTAGCTCAATCCGGTAAGTCAATTTAATCAAATGCTGTTTGACAACCCCGGGAATTAAGAGAAAATAGATCTATTATTAAAATAAAACTGATGCAATTAAGCATTATATATGTTCTATTAGGTCTTCAACCCGCCATCGTTTACCACAAACCATTTCTTTTACGTAGTGAATGGCACGAAAGCAAAAATTTTGAAACGTATCGAGTGGCAACGATTCCTCCTAAAATGACTCCAGAGAGGCAAAGCAAGAGAAACAACAAAGATACTCCAAGGTAGGAGTTATAACAAATAAATGGCAGGCCCGTGAAAGTACTGCCTAAAGATTTTCCTTGCAACTTATCCCACTTTCTTATCCCACTTTCCCGAATTTTTTCTTCCATTTATTTCCATTACCATATCCCTTTTCCACTCTCAGTAACTTCTGCCCCACTTCTGACAGCCCAAAATTAGTCAGCTCTTTATGCAAGCCTATTTATATTCATGTATTACAAATTACATTTCTAAGGAATTAAGTGCAAAATGTGGCTTACTAATTGATATTTCATCTGAGGTAATGGTAATTCTAGAATTTCTATTTAATGTTGTACAAAGAAATAAGAATAATAATTACAATCGAGCTGTAATCACTCGCACTAAATCACATTGAGATGACGATTTTCTTTCCCTGCTTCACAGAATATGCCAGCCATATTTCTCACGATGACAACCACTAAGTTCGACCAAGACATTTTAAACACATTTCATAACCAAACCTGAAGGATGAAAGACGTAGTCGAAAGATAAGTTTATAGTAACATAGAGTATAGCTTTATATGGCACGGAAACTTGATATTTGCATGAAGATATTGCGGAAAGACTGATTTGAAGATTCAGAGGTGGCAGCAACACGGATAGAAGAGGTATTGGCATACGTTACAAAAGAGTAAAAGAGTTCATTCAGGGAAGAAGTTTGGATAAGCACTGAAGAGGAAGAATAATAATATTATTTCAGTTAAACTAATAGAAGTCATTAGGAGCTTAACAGATATTTATTCCAAGGTCTCGCGGTAACTTTGTCCGCACA
Source organism: Pyrrhosoma nymphula (assembly GCA_963573305.1). Taxonomy (NCBI): domain Eukaryota; kingdom Metazoa; phylum Arthropoda; class Insecta; order Odonata; family Coenagrionidae; genus Pyrrhosoma; species Pyrrhosoma nymphula. The sequence continues at coordinate 102,272,818 of OY754337.1, read as the reverse complement.
ACAAACCGAAAACCAAATGACAGGGTATGGTACTGTAAGGCACTGAATATTCCACTGAGGAAAGTCATTGGACTTAACAAGTACTCAGACAGGGATCCCTCTAAAGGGATCCCTGCCTAAAGCACACGGTGTGACCGAGGGGACCACTTTCGAGTCCTAGTTAAGACCAATGATTTTTCCCTACAGAATTATGCTCTTGTGTGTACTTGCGAAAGACTCCGTAAAAGTAACACTCAGGCTAGTCTCGGTATTCTCAAATTTTGGCTCAGAAGTTATTTCCTAATTCCCGTCCCAAAACGTCATAAACGGCACAGACAAATCGAAACGATTCACTTCGTCTCCCATTAGGAAAACTTCCACCAATAAAAATATTTGAACAAGAATAAAGCGTCTATACTTCTCGGGAATTTCAATGCTTGGGGAAAAATTTGATAACACCCGGAATAAATTTCCGGTTATCGGCTCTGCACTCACTCGCATTCACGTGCACCCTTTTTCATTTGCTGGCGGTCTTTGGAGGATTCGTACGTGCGAGGGGCTCTCCGCTTTCCCGGGCCGGCCGGGAAAAGCCGCACATCGGGTTGCCTCGGACTGCCGCGCCTCGTAGAGGAGGAGGTGGAGGTGCATGCATAAAACTTCAGGCATGGCAGTGTCAAGGGGCCATAAAATTCGATCCGACGAGCAATCCAGCCCCCGAAGTAACAATGAAACAAGAGGAAGAAGGCAAGAGGGCACCCACTCCAAGCAGGTAACGCAGCAGTGGTGGGGGTTGCATGGTGTAGTTGCTATCTCAAGGGAAACTGATGGGATGGGATAGGAAAACTCGCGCGTGAGTGGGTGTATGTATGTGCACATGGAGGATCTCGCATCTCCGTATTTATACTTGCATTGGAGTTCAGTGTGACCTCAGTCCGGCGCTTGTGACCAGGAGACTCTCCTCTCCCCCATTAAAGGTGGTTGGAACGATTTTTGTCTATGTACACTGACATAGCCAGGATTAAGTTTCAGGGGGAAGTTCATGTTGAATAAGCAGATGTCTTTACATGTGAATACAAGCATATGAATATGTGAAAGTTAATTAAAATGAGGAGCATAATAGTGTATTTAGGCCATTAAGAGTGCAATTGTGACTGTAATGTAACAGTAAAGTTTTAAAGATTTTTACTCCTTAAACTTCTGAAAAAATTCAAACCGCACGGTGTTTCGTTAAAATATTACAAACATATTAATTTAAAAAGTAATTCAAAATATAGTATGAATGAAACCAATTGTTTTGCTAATAATAATCAAAACACATTTCTCCTTTCAGTCCATTTTTTTAATAAATTCAAAGTTTAGGATGGGGTTCCGGACCCATGGCCCCCCCTGGCTATGTCACTGTTATGTACTACAAATTTACGTGAGGATTTGTATACGTGTTCTCATTAGTGATATCTATAGATAAAAATGAAATAAATTGCATTTTACCCATTTAGTTTTTTCGCAATTTGGAGATATTTTATTCTATTACATTTGTAGGGGAACACTTATCAAACTCTAAACAGAAATCTAAACGCGAAATTATACATTTTATTTTATTATAATGGTTGTCTATAAGTATAAAGGTGACCATCCGAGTCAAAGATTCGAAAAAAGACATTTGAATGTTTCACTAATTTCCTTAATATCGATAACCGCCCGAAAACACTAGTCATATCATTGTTTCCCAGAGGCAAAAATGTAAATAATTTAAAATATAAACCTTGCATCTTTTCTTTTACTGCATGTATGGTATGTTCACCTCTCAATCTGAGTGTTTAATGAAATATGGTCCTACGTATTTTGTTCGACTCATTTGAAAAACTATTAAAAGGTGCACTTCATTATCCGCGAATACCACTCCTGAACTACCTTAATTCAGCCCTTCCAAAAGCTATGTATGGGTAAGTCGAACTTACATCACTTACTCCATTTGCGGATTGAGGAGAGATAAAGGAATTGCAGCTTGATATCCTCTTTATTTCAAAATTCCACTAAATCAGCCCTTTAACCGTACATAAATTCGTGGAAAAGCTTTCAATCGTTTTGTATTTAATTCTTCCGCGTTCCAGTTCGGTCTTTCCGCGTGCATTTATTTCAATTGTTTATTCATTGGGAGGATCGATTTGAATTTTCCATCTTCCCTCTCTATTCCAGCTACGAATTCGGTGAGAGGTAGAGATGAACGGTTGATTTCACATCTAATCTCGACTGCGTATGGAAGAAGTCGGCAGATAGCGTTCGTCGGATGTATAGGGCGCACTTGAAGATGGTCTCAGTATGCACTATCCTGTATTCATGAATGTTAATTTACCGACTTCCAATTATGCAATGGAGCGTGGTTTTTTAAAATATCAAAAGTTTTCAATCACCTAATGAAGCTCTTTCTTGCCCCTTGCAAAAGAACCAATGGGATTCATATTTGCACATGTACTACCGATAGATTTTCATCAATACATTTCACCAAAATCCTATCACTCTCAAGGCTTTTCACATTCACCTTGACTTAAATGTGCAGCTTAGCTGTTTTTTACGTAGAAAATTACAATAATTTAAGTCCATACCATTCAAAAAAAAAGATGATATTTTTTATCGAATGTTTAATTTCATTCGTTTCTCCTTGAACTCCAAAAAGCAGGAAATATATTTATCGTGTTTTTCAATATGAATAGCTAATTTTACAAAAAGATTATGTACAAGCTCTATATAATCGCGTATGGCGTTTTTCTCTGCCTCTATTTAACATCTTTAAACAATTTCAAGCAGGTGCCACGTAAAGCCAGGGACCACCGGAGGTATGTAGGTACTTTCGCGAGGGGAGAAGTGTCAAGTTATATTGTAAATGTAAATAAATTATGTTATAGATGTTTATAATAAATATCCATGATATTTTAACGACGCACCACATAAAACAATTACTTTTACTTGTTTACAAGATAGTCCGGTAAGAATCTTGGCAAAGTAGACGAAGTGGGGGAAGATAGCAGCTCCAAGAAGCGACCACCCCTAGGTGAAAAAATATGGCTTCAAAAATAAGGGCCCCTGAGCCACCCCTGATTACAATCCACGCCATATTTCTTATCAGTACTTACTTGCTTTTGAAATTTTGTACTACTGATACATAAACCTGATTAATATAACTATTTAGATTCTTTTTAGGTCTTCTTCTATAATTTCCTGATTTTTACTGTAATATATATGTTCATATTAATATGATTTTTATGATCTAATGTGCACCTTTCATGTAACTATCGACGTGCCAAACGATTTAAGTATTCCAACAACTTATACTAGATTTCTCAAAGTAGACTCTGCCCTATTCTAATGAGAATTACCTGTCATGAAATGGAATAATTTACTTAAGAAAATATCATTATTTACAATTTCGTTAGAATTCGAGATAAAAAATTAGTTCTTGAATGTAAAACATCATGTGTTCAACAATTTGATGATTAATTTCCAGGCGCACACGAATTCTTCATTACGTTTTTCCAATGGTAGCATTTATATGGACCTGATTAGTATTTAGTTACTTGGAGCAAGTAAGATTTCATTTGGGTATTGTATTGTCCCGCAGTAGACAAAATGATGTCCTATATTTCCAGGGGAACGCAAGCCTTTTAAACCAAAGACATTTCGTCTCAACGACTCCTATGCATATCCCTTTTCCATCTTTTACTCCCGAATTTAAGCCAGACGAAAGACTTTTGTATTTCTCTTTTCCTCCCAGTACAATGGACTGGAGTGGCTATCAAGTGAACATGGAACTACACAAAAATATTCTGGCTTCATTTTTTGTCCTCGGGGGATTACATTGGTGAATAGAAATGCTCCAAAAGGCTGTGATTTGATGCCACAAGAGAAAGCACAGCTTACAGTAAGAGAGAAAGAGCGAGATATTGAATGAAGACGGAGCAATAGAAGGTAGTGGAGAGTTATTGAGAAGCGGGAAATGCCAAGCTGACTGGTTTTGCCTGCCAGGAAACACTCATGCCGATGTGATAGCATAAGTAGACTCGTGCCTCATCCATTATGCTCCTATCACACGATATATCATTCCACCCGTATTTCCCATTCTCACCCTAGCACTCCTTTCCATATCGCTTATTCTGCCAAACTTATTTCGTATTTCCTCTTTTTACAAACACCTACAAAGCCCCCTTGCTAAGGGTCAAATATTTTGAAGTATGCCTCGGAATTCATTCAAAATATCTTCTTTTACTAAAAGACAATAGACAAAATTTGTTACACCCTGTTTATTATTTACCGAGGTTAATACAAACGGAAAACTGTAATTTTAGACCTTCAAATGGCATTTTATGCCCAATTCCGGGTAAAATTGGCCAATCAAGAAGCTTTTTACGAGATTAAATCTATATCTACGAAGTACCGTGCAAGCCACCACTAGTGTGTGTGGCACGGGGTGATTCCACACCAGGCATGCAGCACTCTTTCCAGCACAAATCAGAACCTTGCACGCTCCCCCGGGCGCTAGGCGCAGGCCAAAAAGCCAAAAACGTATGTGATTAACGTCTGTGATTATGTTTAATTTAAATTTAAACCAAAGAATCCCTAAATATGGATACAAAAATTAGTTATATTCTGCAAAAGGTATCCTTGTGTGGAAGCATGTATGAGACGTCCTCGTGTGATTGAATCAACGAAAAACTACTAAGCAGTTGATGATATATCTATAGAGTATAAAGCCTCCCGCAATTTACTGCAAGAGCACGTTTTTTATTATGTACCAATTCACTTCATCAGTGAAGATAGAAGAGCTAAATAGTGCTTTCTCTGTGCTAAAAATTCATTACTCAATACATTGTTCTGTCTAGTAATGTTTCTGATTTAAAAATACGTCGTGTATTGTCCTCTTAATGTCTCCTATTCATAAGTATTACGACAAAGAGTTCGATTCTATTCAAAACCTAAACAAACTTAGGAAACGAAGTTGCCTAGTAGACCAAATCAACACATTAATGTTTGATAACCAAACAAGAAAGGCATTTAATGACATAGTATCAGGGTTCATGTTCCTATGGCGACCAGTGGAATCCGTAGATTTAGCGCGGACAAGCAAACGAGGAAGTGAAAGGATTCCAACAAAATCATCGAGGGAAATATTATCCCGCCTAAGTTTGTATGGGAAAGACCGCTGTCCTAACATTTCCCTGGAGTGACCTTTTATCATCAGCAAATTTGAACAAGGAGGAGGAACTACGGAAGGACGTCCCTCGTTAGTTTTAATGGGGATCTTCGACGTGAGGATAAGGAGATGCCAAAACGCCCTTCGAAAGCGTTAATATTAAATTCGCAACCATACCCCTCGTTCGCATCAAATGCGACTTCGGTCGCGTTAGAGCACCTGCCAAACCCAAATGTGACGTTTGCAAAGACATATGTTATGTCAACTCCTTTGTAGGATTAGCATGATTAGTTTCTAAGGTCCTACATTTTAATTGAATACCATTGAACTTCAGAAATAAATATTTTCAATCCCTCCGGTATATATTTTTGTTTTTTTTTATTATATAAACTGTGAATTGGTTTTTCTTAAACATGCAGAGATACTCTTGCAAGTAATAAAACAATTGCATCAAATCAAAAGTGATACGGAAAGTGCTTGCACGAGTAAGTTGAACTTAGACTGCGACTTCGAAGAAGAACTTGCGTCTTCCTTGAACAACGTTAACATCGACGGCGACGGAGATGTCAACGCGGAGGAGATCATCGGTTGGTGATCTACCGGCGAAGACGATCAGCGTCATGTCGCCCTCTGAGCTTCGTCAGAAGTTCATGAAAACGCCGCAGGAGACTCCTGTGGCGCGAGTAATGGATTTCGGGCAGGGCAAAGAGACGACACCGTCGCATTCTCACTCCCAGAACGGTCCTTTTAAGAGCCAAAGACGGGAGAAGTCTAAGGCAAAGGTCGTGGCTGTCTTGACGGCCAAGGACCCGAAGCCGAAGAAGGAGAAGGATGCAGCAACCGCTGCACCGGACACCAAAGCCAACGGGACTGGATTGCGTAAGCTGGATATCCAGTACGCGGCTGTTGTTGCGGGAATGGCTTCGCCCACATCCGTAGCTTCTGCCGCATCTGCAGAATCCATGGAGGTAGCTGAAGCTGCACCTGTGGAGGCAGACGTGACCAATATTGCTACGGCAATTGAGGCCACGAATGCCACTACGCCAGCAGTCCATGCTGCACCTGGGGAAGCATCGGAAACATCGCAGAACTCCATTTCTATGGTGTCCAACACCAACAACGCTGTCAGATCGGATTCCGATGTCGGTCCTTCTAAGGGCCAATCGCAAGGAAGCGTGCGAGAAGAAAGGCAGCGTCGCAGCCTGATCCTTCTGCTGCTCCTGACAACCATCTGGCCAACACAGACGCTTGGGAAGACCCAGTCATCTCCTCCGGAGATGAAGAGGGAGAATTCACGGAGGTGAAGCGAAAGAAGAAAAATTCTTCTTCTTTTTCTTCTCCAACGCAGACTGCCCAGAACACCGCTGAAGCTGTCCTTCCGAGGAAGAAGGTGCGAGTTCCTCCACTCATCTTGTATGGAGTGACAAGCATCCGGGAGCTTACACGGACCCTGGAGACGGAACTCGAAGATTTTGAGTTTGACGTCAGACGGACCTCCATTCGCCTGATTGTCAGTACGCCGGAGCTCCACCGGAAGGCCACAACCACCCTTGACAATGCAGGGGTGAAGTGGTACAGCCAGCCGCTGGAGAGGATCGTAGGTGTGAAATATCTTGTGAAAGGTATTTCACGCCTATGGAAGGAGGAAGATGTAGCAGCAGCCCTTGCAGCCAAAGGCTACGAAGTCAGAGGCGTAAGACAGCTGACGATGGAAGACCCTGCGGGAAGAGTGGGCGTAGACAGATACGTCTGCAATCTCGTCAAGACGCCGAACTCTGAACCACCCGAGGAGATAAAGACGCTGCTCCGCTGCAGGGTGAAAGTCGAAGCGTGGCGTGGGAAGGACGGGACACTGCAGTGTCATAACTGCATGCTCTTCGGCCACATGGCAGCCACCTGCCATCGAGAACCTCGCTGCTTTCGATGCGCAGGCGCGCACAACTCCGACGCCTGTACGAAAGGAAGGAATGACGAGGCAAAGTGCGCTAACTGCGGTGGTCCACACACCGCAGTGAACCGCAAATGCCCGAAATTCATCATAGCTCTTGAGAAACACCGAGGGCAGCCTCCGAAAGAGGCAAAGCCTGCTGTAACCAAGAAGACGGCCAACCCACCCCGGACCTCTGGAGAGAGAAATGCCAGCGCAGGAAACCATGATGGCGCATCTGACGCCGCCATGGACACTAGCCCAGCACCGACGGAGCTACCAAGGGACCAGCCACCCCGGGAAGCAGCTCCTGCAAAAACAAAGCCGAAGAAAAAGAAGAGGAAGAACAAGAAGAAGAAGGCTCAGCAGCCTACGCAGACGGAAGAGTTGACTTCTTCCTGCCAAAGGAAAGAAGAACCTTCCACCCTCCCCTCTGGCTCTATTTCTCCCGTACAGGTGGTGGCAGCCACCGTGAAGGAGAACTTCACCGAAAGGAAGAAGGAGCAGACCACGGAGGACAACGTCTGGGAGATCATCAGAACCGTCAGCACGGGACTGAAGACTCTCATTACTTCGATTGAAGGACAACTACTGCTCAACCTTCTTGAGCAGATCGTCACGGCAAAGACTGCAACCACCAATGGAGGCACAATCTAGAGGTCTCACAGTCCTAGCGCAGTGGAACGCGAACGGAGTCCTCCGGAAGACGGAAGAACTGCGTGCGTTCCTCCAGGACAAAGGTGTGAAAGTTGCTGCCATCAACGAGACACACCTTGACCCTGAAGATACATGGAAGGTCCCAGGATGGAATATCTTCAGGGCCGACAGAGAAAGACGGAATGGGCGCAGACGAACGGGAGGTGCCGCAGTCATGGTCCATCGAACTATACAGCACCGAGTCTGCCGCGTCACGACGTACGCAGAAGCGGAAGCTGTATCGGTGGACGTCAAGATGACCAAGAGAAGATGGCTGCGTGTCACCTCTCTCTACTACCCTCCTAGGACGCCCTGGAACCCGGATATCATCCTGGGACACTTGAACCACGGAGCAGGACCTGCGGTCATCCTCGGTGACGTGAACGCCAAGCATCCGAGCTGGAATTCAAGCGTCGCCAATGCAAGAGGAGAGGCTTTGCGGGAGCTTTCAGACGAAGAGGGCCTGACGGTGCTTGGACCGACGACATCCACGCATGAGCGGGGAGACGTCATCGACATCGCGATCGCTCGAGGTGTTCGAGACTCCCTCAGCATCCACACATGCGTGGAATTATCGTCGGACCACAACCCTACAGTACTACTACTGGGAAACCAGACGGTAGCCGTCCCGCCTTCGGAACGAAGGGACATGAAGAACGCAGACTGGCAGGCCTTCCGGAAGAAAATTGCAGAGGCTCTCCCAAGGAATCCGCCACCACCAACTACTCCTGCAGAAGCCGACATCATGGTCGGACACCTGGAGAACACCGTCATCGCTGCCATGGAAGAAGCCATCCCTCGGAAGAAGGTGGCTCCTTTCATTCTTCGGATGCCTCTTCCCGCGGAAGTGAGAGCCATCGTTACGAGACGTAACAATGTGCAACGAAGATGGCAGCGATATCGCACGGCGGATGCGGAGCTCAACCGACTCAACGATGATGTGAAGAGTGCTCTCCTGGACGTCCGCCGTGACAACTGGGAGACACACCTTTCAGAAGTCCTTGAAGAGGAAGACGAGCCGGAGCCGATCTGGAAGGTCTGACGGAGACTCAGACCGACGAAGCAGCGGGACCCACTGATCGTCCTCGGGGACGAGGTTGCTGCATCGCCGAAGGAGAAAGCTGAGATGCTGGCGGAACACTTTGCAGGAGTCTTCACGCCGAACGCAGCTACTCCCGAATCAGCCGCCGCTGAAGAAGAGATCGCGGAGTCGATGGCATCGCTGGACGACGCCATCGAGGACGCAGAGGACATCCCATTCTTCAGCGAAAATGACATCATAGGGGTCATACGCCAACTGAAGCCGCGGAAAGTGCCAGGCACCGACGGCATTCCGAATGTCGTCGTGCGGCAATTTCCAAAGGCAGCAGTGGCGTACTTGGCCAGCATCTGCAATGGATGCACCAAGATTTCCTACTTTCCATTCACCTGGAAACGGGCGAAGATTACCTGCATCCCGAAGAAGGAAGGAGTGGAAATGGCTCCCGGAGACTTCCGGCCCATATCGCTCCTCGACGGCTTCGGGAAAATCTTCGAGAGGTTACTGCGGTGGCCGATTGTTGAGTTTGTTCGGGAGGCTGGCTTCCTCCCGGATGAACAATTCGGCTTCCGCGAAGGGCACTCCACGGTCCAACAACTTGTGAGGACAACTGACTTCATCACCGACGCCTTCAACAGGAGAGAAGCTGTTGCCGGAGTTTTCTTCGATATATCGAAGGCTTTCGATCGTGTCTGGCATCAAGCGCTCCTGGCGAAGATGGTTCGACTCCAGTTCCCAGCATGGGCCACCCGGCTCATCCGGTCGTATCTACAGGACAGGACCTTCACCGTGCACTGGCTCGGAACAACCTCTGGCCGTCGGCATATCAACGCCGGCGTGCCGCAGGGGTCTGTTCTGGGACCAGTGCTCTTCAACATCTTCACCCATGACTTCCCTCGGGATAATGGGAGAAACATGGTCCTATCCTTGTACGCCGACGATGCAGCGCTCCTGTCGAGATCGATGCAGCGGAGAGTGGCTGTGAAGAGACTGCAAGACGCCATCGATGTCACCCTCTCTTGGTACCATCGATGGCGGATTGCAGTCAACGCTGGGAAGACGAAAGCTATCGTCTTCCACACAGGACATGACGCGGAGCCAGGAGTCGACCTGTCGGTTGATGGAGTCATCCTTCCATGGAACTCCGAGGTCGCCTACCTCCGAGTGAAGTTGGACCGGAAGCTTCTCTGGAAACCTCAGGCGGAGAGTGTCCGTGCAAAAGCATCGGCGGCGTTGGCAAGGCTTTGACCAATCCTGCGTCCGCCGGTGCTGAGCATGGACACAAAGAGAAGACTATACAAGGCCTGTATACTCCCTGTCATCGAGTATGCAGCGCCTGTATGGTCTGGAGTGCCCAAGACAAACCTCTACCGAATCCAGGTGGTGCAGAATTCTGCACTTCGGTGCATCCTAGGACGAGTACGCTACGACCACGTCTCCGAGATGCACCGAGATGGAAAGTTGGAGCCCCTAGATGTCCACTTGCCGAAGATCTCGCGACGGTTCTTCGACAAGGCGGCTGACTCACAGCACACGACGATCAGCAACCTCGCAAAGATCCAGGTCTGGCCGTGGGATCGCTACAAGCGACCAATCGCCAGCCTGTACACCACTGACTCCCTCCCTAGGGGAAAGATGCCGAGGCTTCACCTGTAGGAGCCTTACAACGTTCTTCTGAGACACCATGAGACACCGGAGACGATTACATTTCGCCTTTAGAGGACGACGTCCTGGCGAGGCGACGAGGACCAGCCCAACATGAAGGGCATGGAAACGACAAATGGAATTGTATACATTAGAAGAACTTAGATACAGAAAAACTTCTGTCTTCAGACTACAGTCTGTATCAGATGAATAAGGGTAAACTCGAAATAAAACAAAAAATACGTTTTTTTATAGCCGAATTTCAACTGACCGTGCACATTTTTATGGGCACTCGTTGACTTATATACTTTCTTAAAGACTAATTCTTATTCACGTCATGGTTTGGCAGCATAGTTTGCTTCTTAATCCATCTTAGCCTTGATCCACCCACATTGGGACGGTAAGCTTATATTCCATTGCAATGTTAGGGAGACATTTCTACTGCATTCGATCTAAAAGGTTGCACCATTTAGCCTTGAATACTGATATTTTTCTTTCTACCTTTAAATTATTAAATTTTCTCTCATAGTTTCATAATTTACCCTCTCTTGTAATGTGCAACCTTCCACCGTTCTTAGGAATTTCATTTCAGGCGATGTGATGTTATTTCTGAGTCCCTTTGAGAGAAACAACGACCCGCTACGATACGGCAAAACTGGAAATGTCATCGTTCTTAAAGTTAGTCTCTTTTTATTTTTTTTTATAATCTATATTGTCCCACAAATTGTTTTTTTGCCACCTTGGCTTCTAATAATGAATAATTCACGTCTAGGATAACTTCAAAATCACAGGCAGTGTTTTCTTCTATGCGTTTGCTTATTTTCTATTAAAAAACTAAGGCAAACATGGTATAACTGTGATCGTCTTAAAAATCGAAAGGCATGTTTTGTAAAAATTTGCTGACTAAGGGAAACTATTCTGAACCATAGTTAGATTTGTTATCACTGAGATGCAATTGGAATAGTTCTCACATATAATAAAAGGTTAGAAGAATGTTGGTCTCCTTATAATTGCGGTCAACGATTAATGATGATGTGCACGAAAAGAAGTAGAAAGCGGAACAACGATCATCCAAACAAAAGATCACAAGAATAGGATAGAGAATAAGTTTTCATTCAAGTAATAGGTACGTAAGACGTTTTGGGGGGAGGTAGGTTGGGATCTTTTTACTTTTTTTACGTTTGGTGCTGAGGGAGACCAATATAAAACTTCTAAAGATTTTATTAATTCCTGAGATCGTATTTTATAGGTTTACCTCCACGGCGAACCGCTAGAATTTAAGCTAAAAAAAGGTATGATCAATCCTTTGCGTTCATTGGTTTGGTGATATTGTAATTTTCACAATCTCGTGTTGTGCGAGCTGTGTCGTACTGTGCATCGTGAAATCCTGAAAGCCGTTATCGATATCTGGCTATATATTTACATTTCTAATTTTCTTTACAGGGACTATGATTATATAAAAATAAAAAACAGAGAGGATGAGGTCAGTTTATGCAATCTTGAACATGAATTCGTCCATATTTTTAACCTATGCGCATGGTTCCAAATATTTATGGCAGCTTACGTAAGATTAGGAGGGGAAGGGGAGTTCATAAAATCTTACGTAGTCTTGCATGGGGAGTGAGAGTTAAAACAAGCATGAATCGCCATACGCAATCCTTGAACGGCCTCTAATGCTGAGACGTTTAAAACATTATTCTCGAAGAAGAAGCAAGTACATTTCTGAATGGAGTTACAATTAAGTGAGATTTCGGAGAAATTGCTCAAACAAGAAAGGGAGGGACCGGAAGAGAGTAAGTATGCAGCACCCAAGTGGGGGAGCGCCCCAATAATCAATTAATCAACATTTTCCTGAGTGGATCCGCGGATACTGATAGCTAATTTTATGATGGAATAACTGAAACTCACCTCTGACTTTTTATTTTCTTACGTTTCCTTTTCAAGCTGATATAGATATATTTGCACTCCGTAAATAAGCCATAAACCCAATGCTATTCAGATAAATTATTTGATTATTTCCCTGAGGGCCACTTTTGCTTCACATATGCCTCTACGAATAACAGTTACATATCCGACCAGAAACAAAATAAATCCACCCTGCACCCAAAGATTGTATGATAATGCTCTCTTTCTTTAAAAATGCACCTTTCTCCTAGTATATATGCATCTACTGAGATTCCCGGATAAGTTACGAAGTTCAATTCTGGATAGAATATCCCACTCATAATTACCAAACAAATACAAGAAAAGAACTGCTCTTTTCCATACGACTTTAGTAACCAGGTCTATAATTCCATGGACTGGCTTTTAAAAGGTTCCGGGTAGTATATCGTTTCAATTCGGATATATTTCGGCATTGGCCATACGGTTTGATATTAGTTAAGTATTTAGAGTGCCGGAAATTTGGATTTAACGGCGCAGACTATGGCGCTAAGACCCTTTTCCCTCGAGCTCTCGTGAGCGCGGTGAAGCGATCGGCAGGGTTTGAACGGCCGTGAACGGTTGCCTCCCTCGCCTCGTAGAAACTCACACATGCGTCGCGGGCAGAAATATAGCTTGTACCTAAGCTTACCCGTTTGTTATAAGTTCTAATGTCGCAACTCTTCTTCTGGTCAGGTTTTTTCGTCGTCTTCTTTGCCAGTCAAAGGCGCGAAATCAATGAAACGTTGGTGGATATAAACATTATTGAAAAGATTACATTTTCGCGTCAGTATTTAAAAGAGGCCAGTATTTTCCCGAATGTTCCCGATTCCTCCATCAAACTTATACCATTCCCTTCCTATAATAATAATATGTTTATTACTTCCTTCACAATATCAGTACATTACAAAAAAAATCAATAATTAGAAGCTTTTGGTAGCCTTGATGGATGCACCTGTGGTAAGGCAACTTTATTAATTTTAAACAACGGTCCTTTCAGACGATTCCATATGATCCGCGGTTGGAGGCTCTCGAGCCGAGAGCTGCAGATATGCAAGATTCCTCGTCACTCTGACTCCGACCGGCAAACCGTTCGTAGTGTCTTGGGCTCTCGTGGCATCATTGTGAAAAATGAGCGCTAGATTTGAGAAAAGCATCTCCGTAATTGACGCTGAAAAATTCATTTTGAAATTATAGCATCAGTCTATGCCCAAAAATGGGATTAGCGCACCACCGCCTGGTTTTATTCTTTCGTTTCTCTTTAAGAACCAAAGCAATCGCACGAAAACCACCTTCCTCTTCCAAATCTAGCATCCTTTGTGTTCGCAACAGACTAGAACGAATGGGCCTGAGGAATATCGCCGGAGCTAGTGGCGTAAATGGAACCTGTTCACCCGGTTCACGTGAGCTTGTGCATTTCCTTCCGGGTCTATCAAGCCGCTGGTCTGGTACGTGTGAAAGGGGACTAAGCGAACGCTTTGGATTACTTCGTAACATTGTATGTCCAGCAGTCTTGAATATCTTGTTCCTTTAAAGCCCACAAAAATGCACAGGGGAGACGTACGCCGCTGTAGCTTAACTCGGCACGATATCGAGGGTTCCGGGTTTCTATCCCAGTCACAGCGAATGGTTTTTCCTATGTGGAATTTCGCACTATCGTATTTTTAAAGGATTTGACCCGGAAATCATGTTACTCAGGAATTCCAGTCCGCTTCCTTAACTCTAAAGTGAATCACTCTGGACCTGAAGACGAAAACTGAAACGCTTGCGAAAAATTACGTTCACCAGTAGGTATTATCACAGAGTAACCATATAGCTTTTCCGATATGGGAAGTAAGGTATAAAAACTTTCCTTGCAAACTTTAGGGTTGTGTTCAGAACGGTGTGCCGACAAATGAGTGAAGAAGATAGCCACGAAAAACTGACACTAAATGGCAAGCGGCTGAAATTACGGCGCGGTAAAAATATCTGATAATATAAAAAATTCATAACTCCTTTTTTATTCGAGATAAAGTTACGATTCTATCATAAAAATAAATTCATATTTTTATTTCAATTCCATACGCCGAATAATTACATGGACCTATATCGTAAGGTACGAAAGTTCGAAGGCGATCACTTCGTACCTTACAGAATTCCAATTTTTTTGTCCTAACGATATTTAAATAAGTATAACAACGTTGAAACTCAGTTAAAAACATTGAAGTTCACCAATATCGAGAAAATGTATAAGATACGTTTATTTCAAGTTTCAACTATTGTTTGACGGTAACGGGGTGAGGAAGATAAACTCAGAAGTGCCACGTTACCAGCCGAAATTCAAGGAAATATTTTCGATAATTTTTATTCATATGACAATACCGACAATATAATAAAGTTGTGCTTGCACTCTCTGCAGTTGCGGTAGCAGGTTAAGTGTGGACACAAGGAGTCATTATATCTCGTTGTTTGGCAATCTATTTCTTGCCATTTCTCACAGTGAGCCTCCTACCCATATAGTGCGGTGCCTGAACTATTCCCTCGATGTCAGAATTAAACTCGCAGGTTGTGTAATTATCTAATCGGTTGAATCTTGCTTAATTCCAGTACAGTTAAATTACAGGCAGAAATAAAGTACATATTTTAAACGAAAAATGTACTAAAATAAGATAAATATTGTTGCAAGAACTTCAGAATTTTGAACTAAACAATTTCGCTATTCCTCTATTTGGACATTGTTTTCTCAAAAGCGTCGAAAATGCTGGCACCTTTGTAGCCACGCGCCAAAGTGTCCGCGCCGAAGAGGTCACGCCGTGATGTCCTAGACACCCTTCTGCATCCCATCCATTAACATTCTCTTTCCCGCTTAGCCAACATCCGCCCCTCTATCACGGCACCCTTCTCCACTCATTACCTTTTCTAACCACCCACCTTGCCCCCTCACAATCTCCTCTAGAAGTTTTCTTTCCTCACCCACCATACAAAGCATATCCTCGTTTGTCTTACTTTCCGTCCACCGTACTTTCACACCCATATCTCGAACGCCGGCAGCCTATTTACACCTTTTCACGTCCCTGCCCTTTTCAACGCTACACTCCAAATTAAACGCTTCACCAGCCTCTCTTTTATACATTTAATCGAGGCCACCGTCATCAGCTCCCATCTATTGTTTAACTCCTTATTTGCTAAAAAACTGATAAAGTACCAAGGTTCAAAGATCAAGAGAAGCGAAATCGAAGCGAAGAAAATCAAGAGAAATGTAAGATGGGAGCACTACCACGATGAAAAACATTCATCATTGCACAGGAAGGAAATGAGGTCTTCGGTAAACCATTCTTCGGATTGAACGACGGATAAGTATGATCAGAAACACCATGCCACATCCTCCCGCGGCGACTCGCTGGGCATTATGTAGATGCATTGAGAAGGAACGAAGAACGTTGTAAAGGTGCGAGAAGAAGAGTCATCAAATTGATCCCGCCTGCTTCTTCGACAATAAGAGTGCGTCGTTCACGAGTCCATTTGTTTCTCGAGGTCGGTCCATTAACGCCGGGTTCTGCTGCGACGACGACCCGCAGCGACGAAGGGGCGGGTTGGCGGAGGGTGGGGAGGGAAGAAAAGGAGCGTAAACAACAACCGGGACCCTTCATCATGAAAATGCACCCGCTCACGGAGCATTGATCTTGCGGCTGCGTCCAGCTTCAAGGCGGCAGTCGCCGTTCCTCATTCTGTCCCGCGCTCGCCAGATTCAGGTGCGGCCTCCCTCCATACTCCCCTTCTCTCTTTGAGAGATGGGAAATGAAGCTGGCGGGCGGGGAGAGAAAGATATTCAGCACGGCAGACGACATCCAACACCGAATCGCGGAGAGTGCTGAACGCAATAACGAAAAGAGGACGGACTCGCAGTGGAAGGCGTCGCTATCGTGGCAAGGGCACTGGGACCGTGGCTCAAGACCCGATGGGAGTAATTTGAGGGAGAAGTCGTGAGTAAAATATGCCATTATTCCGAGGAGCCGAATTCTAAAGGAAATACAAAGGAGTACAGTACTCGGGTACAGTGAGATATTTTCTCTGTAACGACTTATCGACCTCAAAAGAATAGTGACAATGTGAAAATATTCAGAATGATAATTTACGAATAAAATTGCGGAAATATATTCATCCAACGTTTTTTCATCCGATATAAAGACTGATATTATTATAATTTTCCTGTCTTGAAGTTTTCTAATACACTAGTATGTTAACCTTCGTGTGGGTACATAAAAAATATCGTAAGCTAATCTATTACCACAGGGTAACGAACGCATTATTTATTTGTTCTGATGTTAACAGTAACATTTTCCTGTAATATATTATAAATGTTTAACGCATCGTCCAATAAAAGTGTCAAATGTGGAACATTTAATGGCTATGTCTTGATATACCACTTTTAGTAATCATATTAATGAGTGATTCAATTGCAAACATCTTCGCTTCACCATAACCCTTCAGAAATGCTTGACTACATTGAAAATTGGTAGATAAACTGAAAATAAAATCGACAAACATAAATTACTATTCAATTGAGTTCTTAAATTAATTTAGTGGAATTGAAAAAATTCAAAATTTAGAAAATTTCACAAAACCAAAACATTTAATGAAAAAAACGACCTGGTTTTCATTAGGTGAGCATTGTCTACACATAAGTCGAAAGATAGTGTTCAATTTAGGAGTTGAACCTATTCAGGATATTCACTTAAGTGTGTTTTGTTATACTTGTTGAGAATATTAAAGGTTCTCCTTTCATTAAAACATTGCATACGGTAGTTTTAGAAAATGTATTTCAAAGGTTGCCACAAGTTCTAACGACAAATTGAAAAGCACCAATAGTTTCCACCACGCTGGGCAACAAACATTCCGCCTCCCAAACCGAAGCATTAAGTGCTTTCTTGAATATAAATCGCTAGATTACTTGCTGACCCACTTGCAATGCAAGTGAAAAATATAATCAATTATCAGCGTAATGCTCAGAAATTAAATTGCATACTTCATATACGCAAAGCTGAATTTTATCAATATTTTAATGCTCGTGCAAAATCATTTGACACTTCAAAGTGCACTTAATAAGCAATTAGCGCCACTCAAACTCAATTTGAAATCCTTTCTGTGGGGTTAATACGAGTGCGAGAGGAGAATATTCATCCACAAGAATTGCCCATTACAACCGGGTCAAAACCCCCCTTCCACACCCAATTCCACCGCTGCTCAATGAAAGAAAGCACGTCCGCCCTCTTATTCCCGTGGTAAGAAAGAAAAAGAAAAGAAGACCTGGGGGGGGGGAATTACAGGAAGGGGGGTGGAGTAGGAGAAACAAGAAAGAGTCGGTTGGGGGAAACCTCGCAAGGACAAAAGAAGAACGGAGTCCGTAGCGGGGGGAAGAGGAAGGAGAACTCTCTCATCACCTATTCCAATTGTCTTTCCCGCTACTCTTTTCATGCACACTCACCCCCTGCCTTCTCCCCATCTTAACCTCTTGATTGCCTCCCAAATACGCTTCCGGGGAAGGAGGAATCGGTGGTACGGCGGGAAGACACCGGTGAACTCTCCAGCTATAAATCCCACCACCTGCAAAAACCCCACTCACCACGCCACCCGTCCGCAGGAAACGGAGTGAGATATACCTAGGAAAACGTCTATTCTCCTTCTCTATAAGCATCCAAAAACCTCTTCTTACGTAAGATCCCCCTGGACGCCAGTGGAAAACACAACAGAGCACGTGTATCCTGCACAGTATACCACTCTACTTTCGTAGCGAGCGGCGGCTACAGTGATACAAATTACACAATCTCCATAGCCAGGCTGAGTTGAGAGAGAAGAATTTGAATGGATCGCGCCAAGGCTAGCGGTGTTGTGGGGAAAGAAGGTTACGACCGGAGGGTCAGAGAGTGAGAGGCTAGAAGGGGGCGGGGGGATAAACCCTCTCATCCCCTGCCCGGGGCAAATTGGACGAAAGGGGCAAGGCGGTGCCCCCCCAGCCCCCACGCTCTCAGAGGCCAAAAAGGGGGCGGAACTGATGAGGTGTGCATTACGATGGGCAAATACGGATATATGAGTCTGAAATGCGGGCCCCGGAGGTTGTTGGGTGCGGTGGGTGGGTTGGAGGGGGGAAGTTACCGAGAGTGGCCGAGCCGAAATAGGCGAGGCGTTGACGCGGTGGAACGGAGTGTTGATTTATTAGGGTGTGGTGCGGGAGGGCCTTTTTGCGCCCTTTGCGAAGGACGCGTGAATAAAGACGAGGGTTTTAAACGCGTGACGGGGTATCTCGTAGGGATATAGGGCTTGGAGAGTTGCAGATGCGTACAGGTAAAATATCTACGAGCCGGTGAAAGATTCCGAAGGAAGGAAACAGGCGTAACTAGCGCCAGTACCGGTGAATTGCAAAGAGCACTGCAAGGGTTACAAGCATGGGGTAATTTTCCAAGAGGACGGTGCCTAATGTACATCCGCAAAAGCTTCCGCATTTATTTCGGTGAGTGGTTCAATACTGTGTTACGTGTTGACACATCGGTCAAACGTACTCACTCAATGGATATAAGTAAGTGAATTGTCCATTAAAATTATAAATCCGTCAAAATTTACACTCAAACTCGCTCTTGTATCTTTAAGCACTAATATAGCTCTAAGAGAATCTAATTCTGTAATTATCATTTATTTTAGCCTCCATTGACATTCAGCACGTTTTTGGCACCCTTTCTTCACCCAAAACAATTATAATAGGTTTTATATTCTAGTATACAATAACATAAATTATTCATTCCGTGCATCATATTTTATTTGTATTAGATTTTCATTTTAAATCGATAAATATCCAAATATTCATTTCTGAAAGCATTATATCTCTTTTGATTACCAACAAAAGCATGCGCAAGTATCTCTTGATAATACAGATTTCGTTTAAAAAAAGTTATTTCACTCCATTATAAATGGACTCTCATCAAAGGTTTGCGAATTCACAACGAAATATAAACAACAACAATGAACACAGTTTTTACTTCTTCGGGGACTGCAAATTGATATCATTCATTTCTAAGCCTTGAACAGTAGGCTGAACCTAGGTATGAAATTTCAGATACAACAATTTACTTTGGAGAAAGAGTGAAAATGTATCAATAAACGGTGGCACAATATATAATGGTGCCATGCTACTATGCAGCAAGGATATAAGAGCCCTTATTGGTCAACAAAAGGAGTGATTGCGAGGCGGCAGGCGGAGATAACTCCCGCTCCTTCGACTGAAGAACGTGCCACCGAGGAAATTAACCGTGCGTCCTCGACCTTATTCGAGAGAGCCTGAGAATTCTTTCATTAAATCACGCATGCTGACTTATAAATGGTTTTATTTCAAAGCCATGCCACTTTTGAGATTTCAAAGCTTTCATAGGACATACAAACAATACGTCACGGGCAATGGATTTAATTTATCCCTTTATTAATATTTAATACCATTTAGTTACTCGAAAATCGTTACGAATAAAATCGGACGAATTTGCAGTTTTCCTGGATATTTCATGTGGGAAAGAGACTTGTACCAGCAGGAGAGGAAGACCGCCCACTAAATGTGATCTCAATTTAAAAACATCAATGAGTTTGATGAGTGGAGCGCGATGATGCATTGCTCTAACACCATTGCGTTGACGACACAGAACAAGTACATTCTGAATATATTTCAGACGTGGGTTGTGAGAATGATGAGGTAGTTTCAGACAGCGAAAATTGACTGTAAAAAAAATGAACTGAAGAAAATTGAGCCAAATTGGGGTGGCGTTGATGAATGAAGTTGAATGAGTTCAAGTAAGTTGATGGAACAAATTACTAAAAGACAGATAATAGATTAACTATAGTTCAGAAAGGGAATGGCTAAGGAGAAATGGGGAAAATGGATAGGTATTTTATATAGAATGAAGTGATGTAGGTAAAAAGAGGTAACGAGGAAGATAAATGCGGGAAGAAACTATTTTGGAGTTATTTCGTGTCAAATCGAAGTAGTAACTATAATTTCTATAGCTTACCAAATTGACGACTAATCGCACGTGCTACACTTATGGATAAAGATTACCACTGTTTTTTCAATACATCTCCGGACCAACCCAACACATTTGGTTTGCCGGTTAGCTTTTAATCACAGTAACAGGAAAGTACGCAATGTAATATTATATTATATATCTAATATTTATGATACCATTAAAAACATCAGGTGCAAAAAATACAATGAGACATTGTGTCAAAGAAGTTTACGAACGGTAATGACTGCATGAAAATCAATTTAAACCACACTTGCGTATTAGTACTGATTAGAACTAATTGTCGCATCGAGGTCACATTGATTGAAACGAGGGAAGGGGACGCGAGATGTTGAACAGCAAAAATCTTACGGGTTGGAAAATGCAAGCGAGGCCCACACCCTTTGGGAGGTTATAAAAAAAAGATGCAAGGGGGATGGAGTTGAGGGATTCAATCTCTTCGACGGTGGCTGCGAGCACTTATGCCCCGATGGCAAGGAGGCAAATCGGGAAGGCAAGAAGAATAAGAGGTCTGGATTCCCGGAGGAGTGCGAGCATGAGATTGGTTACGCCCACTTATATAAAGGGGAATAAGAAAGTCGGTAACGCTAAAAATTTGACCCCGGAAAAAGAACCCCTTTAGGTTGGATTCTGGAACGAGGAGAGGATGAGGATGTGAAAGCAAATAGGGGGAAGGAGGGGTTGGAAGAGATAAAGCAAAGCGAGACGGGGCAACTAGGCTTTCCGGGTGTCGAAGCCGAACTTGTAATCCCGTCACGTACCGATTCGGGGGCACTCGGCATAAAATTTGCTGGCTTAGTGGTATTCCTTAAAACCTCAAGGGGGCAAGGAGGGCTGAGAAAGAGAGAGGAGAGAGTGGTAAGGGGGGAGGAGAGGAGGAGAGAGAGGAGGATAAAATTGGACAGTGGTGGTGGGGAACAGGAAGAGGGAACGATACGCCCAAGGATGGGAAGTTACCCCCCACTCATTCGAGGCTGATGTTCCAATTGCAGGACGACGGGATAATAGACTCCCGCAGCCATTGGATAGGCTTTTTCGCATTTAAATAGGAGATGGAACGAAGTGGAAGAAGGAAGGAGTCGGTGTTTGTGATTGGCCGCGCTGCATCATGGTCTTCAGGATCCCGTGGTGTAAAAAAATTAAGATGTTCCGGGTAGTGCGCCCGGGGGATTAAAATAGGATTGGGAGGTTGAAAAAAAATATACGAATAAGTGGGAACCAACTGGCGGACGACTTGCAGAATCAACTTCGGAAGAACTTCCAATTCCGCCAAGTCACCGTTTTAAAGATTGGAATGGGAAATGAATCACTACCAATCCTCCTGTCTGATGTCAGACCGTTCCCCTTAATTATACCAAGAGAGAGCAGGGATGCTCAAGCCCATATCCGAAGTTGAACTCGGACGTTATCCCAAAAATGAATTATAGTGTTCGAATCGTGCACTATTTAAAACCGATTGAAAAGCAGAGATATCAAGCCGAAGTTGAGAAAGATAGGCGATATCTGAGCTCATCTCGTAGAATTGACACGGCCCATGAAATTCATGAGCTAATATTAAATGCCATAAATTTTCTTCTCTAGGCCAAAAACAAACAATAGGGCAGCCCAATAGCATTCTTACTCTAATATGAGTAAATTAAATACAGATAGTTTCATTGTAAGTTACTGCGTGAATGAAAAACCAAGTTAGTAATATAACTTATAAGAGTCGCAATTTAATAAATTAAATTTTTCGTGATAAGCAAGTGTATTTAACCTTCTACCTCAAACGCATCTGCAGTACCGTCCATTAAGTTTTCTTGCCAATTCCAGTCTTTATAGTCAATATTTAAAGAGCTTAGCTGTACAGAGAAACGGATACGTTTTATAATTAAAGGCAAGGGTCCTGACGTTATCATGGCTTCTACATTTTGTTACATGAAGACGCTATTAATTCTGAATAACTGCCATCAATATTTTCATTTGAACCATTATGGCCGAAATCGCTTGAATATGTCAGACTAGTATTAGCGCAAAGATCGAGAGAATAAGTCACCATTCTCAGAAGGGAGGCATGCTAAACTTCCCAACCAGCAATGACGGCGTTGCATGCAAGGCCTGCGTCAAATTTGCGTGAATTAGCGCGAACCGACCTATCAGGCGATCTATCACTAACTACCTCCGACCCTTCTTTGCACATCAGCACATCTGCTGGTGTGAGCACAGATGAAAATTGGCCGGCGTGTGTGATAATAGTGTTACCCTTGCGGTTTCAAAATCTTTGAATTTTCGACCCAATTCTCCCTCCCCTCCTCAACTCCCCCTTAAATTGCTCCGTGAGAAGATTCCACAGGAGCGTAATCCCATCCCGAATCCCTTAAGGTGCCATTCGTTAAAGAGCACGCTAATGGTCTCATCCCCACTCCCAACTGTGGAGCGGAAAGCGTGAGCTGCATTTGTTCCTCCCGAATCACGTGACTAGGATGATGAGACCCTGTCGGGGAGCGCGTCCATAGTGGGGGTGGAGAAGTGGTTTGGATAGGCGGGTGAGGGAGGGGGAAGGCCGCGAAATGCGTCGCTTTTACGTGGCACGCAAAATTTAATTTGCTGCCGAGGAAGAATCCGGAGGAGGTGGGCCAGAGTTAAAAGATTAATCAGCGGTCCCGAAGGCACATTTTGTCGTGTTAAGTTACTTAAAAATGCAAGACGGTTGGTTATTTCCATCAGGCACTGTGCCAAGGGGCCCATGGTGAATTCAAATGAGACCGTTGGGTAAGGTGTAAGCTGTAACTTGAGAAGACTAGCGACGTTCAAGTCAACCGTTCGGGTTCGGTTCTAGAGCAGCCGGTAGGTTTCTTACCGTATTACACGGTGCCTAATCATTACGAAAGTTCGTCCGATCAAAAAACTACAGAGGGCCCGTAACCACTGACGACCAAAATGCGTTAAGGCATCCTGGTGGTCGAACCTATGAACATCGCACAGAAAGAGTAATTTCTTGTCCAGTTAGAAAGCCATTGGATATTGTTGTAATCATAAATCTTAAGCTAAGAAACACTACCCATCGAAAACCTCAGTTTAAATCACATTATAACGCCATTCATTTCTCCTTTTCAAAGCTGACATTAGAAATAAAATAATCATTCATTTCCCTCCAATAAAAACGGCAAAGAGACAAGAAAATCTTCATTAAGTTCCAGTTAATATCAATTACTTTGAGTTAATCTCTTCATGACATTTAAAAATTAAAAATCACGCCTAAAGTTAGACAAGTAACATTCAACTGTTAAAAGAATCAGGGAAAGAATGAAACAAAAAAATTGAAAATGGTCTTGTGTATGATACAACTGAACAATAAAAAAAACGTTTCATTCCACTTTAACTGCAAATGTGGCAGCCCTGAATACTAAAAAATGGTCAAATTATAAATAAGACCTCCTCCCCATCTAATCAGTGCCCTCCCCCATGAGAGGGCAATGATTAGCTTTAACTTAATCTTAATAGTATAAATTATCTATACTAATACCGGATTATAAGACACTAATGGCAAAACTACTGAAAGAGGCAATTAACCATGCAAAAACTACAAGGATAAGTAATCGTGAGTTCTGTAAGGCATTGAGAAAATATATTTTAAAAATGAGAATCGAAGAGAACAGCAAGATTCGGAGCCCCCACAAAACATCAACTGCGGATCGAAAGTGGATATTAATAAATTATAGAGTATATGATTAAGATCTTAACAACTACATAGCAATCAACAGCCATCTCTCAACAAACAATAAAAATTAAATGCAATATTGGTTTAAAAGCTTTCGCACAATCTATACCACCTAGAGCAATAGGTACAGTCAAATAAGGATGGATTGAGCATGATGATTATAAACGGAGTAAATTGATCAGAAGGAAATAATCATCCTAGTTTGAATATAGAGGCGATGGATAAGATGTGTGATCGAACGTTGCCCTTGCAGACTTTCCTACGTCATCAGAGAGCTAACAAAAGATGAACCTCATCTCACAAATTGCCTGACGTTTGCGTCCTAAACATTGGAATGGATTAGTCTTTAGTTTTATGAAGGCATAGAATTAACGAGTTAATGTCGCATGATATAAACCATTGCTGTGACATGAAAATTTATTAGCTTAACGCTTCTCAAGTTTTCTTGTGTATTACATCACATTAGTAATATATATTCTTATTAATAATTATCATGCATATTCTTGCTTACATGGAATTTAAAAGCTATCCTGGACTTTAAGGAAGAATGTATGCCAGAGCTTGCGGCAGCTACAATGCTTATGATTGCTTGAAGCCATGGAAATCATATGATGCTCAGTATATCTGTAAATAGTTCGGTAGTTCTTAATGTTATGTCAACTGCAAAATCTCTTTTGATTAATTCGTTTAGATTAATCAAAAGATAACTTATTCAATTATTGTCTTTCTTTCCTTTGGAATGTAATCCAAAAGTGAAAAAAGTCTCATTACTAGGCAATTCAAACATAAAACCTGTAATATCATTATTGCATGGTTCCCATTGATCACTAACTTGACTTAAATTTCAGTAGTAATACAGAGGGTTGATTCAAACAAAATGTTGACATCGAATTATAAGGAAGTTAAATTTTTGTGAGTATAAAATTATAACTGCGCAAATATCCTTTAGCGCCGACTAATTATCAACCGCATTCCCAAGACACTAGGCCGTGCATACAAGTTCATTACAACTATGAAAATTACGGACTAAATAATGGTAGAGATTAAAAATAATACTTTTTTAAGAAATTATTCTATAAAATGATGATAATATATTTAATGACAACATCTTTTGGTAAATTGTGATCAATATTTTACAATATAGTATATTAAGACGGACGCATTACCATGAACCGCGTATCAAGAGATCCCAGATGGGATTTCTTCATACAGGGTTCATGGTAATTCCCCACGCTGCTGCACCGCCACCGAGGCTGTAATAATTCTTCGGTCCCACATATATGAGGAAGATAAATATGCCATCGGAGCAATGGCTTGATGATAAGAAGCGGACTGAAATTTGATTTTTGCTTTGGTATGCGTCCAACAAATATTTTAAAACTTCTTCAAAAATAATTTGATGATTTCTCGTTAAGGTTAACTCTAGATAACTATTTGTTAAATCTAATCTGGTGAGATTTCGCATGAATTCAATGCATGATAAATTCAATTTCGGTTAGCCTCTCTCCTATGAAAAAAAAGCATGATGCACCAAATGCAAAGAGTTACAACAAAACACAAGGTGGCCCTAAGAGAACTATTTTTATCAACTATTAGTTACGTACGGAAAATTTGAAGTTCTAGAAAATTATCAAATTTCTTTGATCCAGCATCCACATTATGACCAATAGTGGAAGTAAAATTGATCAAGCATTTATGAAAGAGTACACACCAAGTAATGAGATGCGAGCGTGTTCCTTGAAACAAGGAATCATAGGGAGCAGTGATACTAAATTATGTAACTAGTATTTTTCTTGAAGAATAGAAGAAGAATCTTAAAGAAGATTAACGAATAAAAGTAAAATACTTGGATTGGTTGCATTGGAACAGTTCAATCAGGTTAAGATTCATGATAAAATAGCCAAAGAGAGAAAATATATCAAATGAAGGTAATTGCACATCGTATGTAACTTTTTAATTTTCCCCATAATGTCCTCAATACTTTATTAATCGTTTACCTGTACTAGGGATTTCCTTTCACCAATGTAAACTAAAACTTGTAAAAGGGTTCAATGTATTATAATTTTCCTACATAGCTGAAGTTTTGTAACCACAATATACTATAAACCATTTATTAGTCAAGACCTATCTTAGTTATATTTTTAAAGTAGTGGTCTTTGAGCTTTTGCTGTTCTATAGCGATTGTATAAATCCCAAATAATAAACTTAATACTGTAAAGACGTTAACTCTTTCACCCCTTATCCCTACGCTATCACCAAAAAAAGTCTCTTTTTAATCGAAGCTTCTCAAATATCTCTTCTTAATTGATAATTGTGCTACACCCTACTTTTCTATTTGAACACACCTATTCACGATTACTGTATATTCATAATGAATTAAAAAAACACTTGGTAATCTTCCATAGATATATTTCTATGGCACTGTAAGAGTTAGACTATGAATATAAAGCGAAAAAGCATACGATTTAACATAAATGTAAAACGGAGAATTGAAAGCATTTTTATAGAAATAGCTCGCTTTCTTACATAACTCCACTGAAAAAGAAACTTCAAAGAAAAAACTAACTTCAGTACGTCGCCACATGATAAAATATTTCCAATTTCATTCACTATATCGGCTATCCTCCATAAACTTCGCTTTCTTTATTGAAAGATATTGCTGCGAATTATAAGATGCATTTACTCGTTCGGATTAAAAAAATATCAGGCGATATTTATTGCAGAGGCAGTTTGGGAGAGTCCTTAATATTTTATTGCACCAGAGTGAGTATTATAAAATCTCTAGTCCATTAGAAATATTTGTACCTTCAACAGCCAATTGATCATAGCTAATTATTGTTATTGGCTAAGAGAATTCTGACACGGCTTTGAAATGTGATTCTCCACATCAAAAATGCTTACTATTTTATAAAAAAAACACGGATTGCCTTAAATATGGTCAATAAATGAAACGGAAATTATATAATTAGGTACTAAAAATATTTGTCGTGTATTACAAGATAATGCTAAAAGTTTTAAATATATTTCAAACATACCTGCACACTTGGAAATCGGAAGCACCTAAGAGTGAGAAGTTAATATAATTTTCGATTTTTATTTTGATATTTCTTTAAATGGACGAGTATATACTTAAATTCATGATGGACTGTGAAAAAGTTTCACCTCGTCTTTAAATGCACCGTACACCTATTGCACAAGTTCTAAATTGAAGTTTAACAATATGACCTCTTGATATACCTATTTAATCTATTCCACGACATGCTCATAAAAAAACTAGTAGAATATAATGTTTACACGACCTCATTCAAACCCATTCAAGGGTGGATATAGAAAATTCCGATGCAAAGGAACGCAATGTCATTATTTATTAACAATTTTCTTTCCCGGAAATTCCTATCCTCCTGTGTGATGGAAGTTCTATCTTGAACTTAATTAGGTACTTTACGTTTCGAGAAACAGAAAAATCACTTGGCTGAGAAAAAATGGCACTCATGATAATGTGTTAAAATTTATTTTCTTGTCACCCACAAATAATAATTATCAGGACTATTCAAAAACAAAATATGACATTGCCTTTCGTATAAAAGCCAAATTTTATTTCTGACATGCTTTGTATCTGCCATTTGAGATGAACAATAGGTACCCAATAAAATTCCAGAATTATGTATTTATTACACTGCAGTAGCAAGGAATAAAAGTCTCCTTGTAACCCTAAACGAGAAATAAACGGAGATAGATTGTTTTGAGCTGTTGAAATGTTATATACAATGCATATTCTTTTCTCAGAAGACATTCCAGTAGCACCATTCCTCTCTCCGTTAATTCCTAGCATATTAGGCGTCTCACTCGTTCTACTTTCTATACAAAATGGGGCCTCTTGCTTCCGGCATCCTATTCAGCTCCGTTTTATGTCCCGACGGTAAAGTTCGTGTGCATCTTCGTCAGCAAGTGATGTTGTCCGAGGTCAAACTCTTGATTAAACTTCTGTCTTCCCTCCATATCTTTCATTTAATTAACGTATATATGGGCGAAGGGAAATAAGAGTCCCGTTGGGGGCGCTAGCGCCGCGTGATAAACTGAACACAGCAAGTTTGGTAAATTTTCGAGTGCTTAAGTTTCATGTACAGAGCAGGGTCTGCGCAATATACGACAACACTGAAGAAATAACAATTAGAACAATCGAACACAGGCTAGTGTAAACTCATAACAGATTAGACTAAATCTTAATTCACTTTTGAACCTTTTTTCAGTTCCAACTAATTATAACTCTTCTCTCATGGTAAGGAATGAGGATTAATCATTCATTAATTTCACAGCATCAGAATAACTTAATGGAAACGGTTGAGGAAAAAAATCTAGGAAGACCAATAAAGAGATAATGTGATAACTTTACCGTAAAACATGCATGAAATACGAAGAAATGAAGAAAGAACAGGCAATTTGTATACTAGAAAGAAGAAAAGAGAAGGACATATTGGAATCTAAACTCTATGGCCCAGACGTGGCAGAGATTTAGAACGGTACGATGTATTAAGACTTATATGATGAAAAACCACTGAGAATGGAATCGAACCCACTATCTTCGGGCAGGACGTTACTCCACAGCAAGCTAGGGTAGCAATATTCTTCGACTTCAAATATGCAGAAAAAATAATTATATCTTTTTCATAAGCGTTATTTTATCAATAGTTTAATGATAAGAGACCAACTGAAATTTTATTTATGCTTACGCATGGATTTAACAAATTTTCTGTTTTCCAAACAAAAGAGACGGCAGAGCCACTACTTCCTGCCTCCGTAATCGACGACATCACATTTAAAATTAAGACTAACAATGAATCATGAAGATTGTGTTGTTAACTATGAATCAAAGTTTACCACATTCAGAATAGGACAACAGATTGGAATATACACCCTTCGACTCCGACGTGTCTGAGATATGGATCGGCATTTTGCACATGCTCCCAAAAAGCGACCGAATCTTTCACATTGCCCTTTAACAAACGCATTCCCCATCCTCCTGACTTGAGTGTCTTCTCCAACACACCGCCTTGTTTGGTCCGCACCCTCCCTCGAACCTCACCGTCTCCCAACGCCTCCGGGCTAGACGTACCCCCCCCCCTCCCCCATTCCTCCAGGTCGTTCGGGTAAGGAAGGAGGAGTGAAATAAGAATAAGAGTGCGAGATAAGGGGGGAAAATAGAACCAGCAAGAGGAAGCGAGTGGGTGGGAGTTCAGCTTAATGGGAGCCTCTGGGATCTCAAATAAATCCGACGCCTCCGTACAGAAAAAAATACGACTAATTTTTTTTCCATTTTTCTTCGTCCCCCGACGTCTAACCTCCAAACCATCTCCCAGCCATTCCCTTTTTACACCTCCAACCCTCTCTCCCTCGTATTCCCTTGCCTGACGTCCCCCTCTAGCCCGCAAGGGGTGGCAGCAAGTCCTATGCCCTCTTACTTCATCTCCTCCTGACCCTCTCCCTCTTTTCTTTCCCATCGCAACTGCTGTCCCTAACAACCACCCTTGAAAACGGAACCACAAAATCCTTTCTCTTCCACAGACTTCAACTTTTTTGAGAAACCGCTCCATCAGATCCACCTCCTCCTCCAACTCCTCATACCCCAATCACCCCCTTTTTTCCCACCTTTTTCTTCTTTTTTCTCAACTCAGTCAGTTTCTCATTTTACTCGCCTCCGGTTTAATTTCATTTTTCGCGACCCTGCCTCAAACTACGAACCACCTACCCTTTGGGGAGTGAATTGGCAAATAATATGGCCATTGATTCTGCCAAACTGATGCAGATTTAAGCGACTACTAGCTACGACTAAATGGAGAGGATTGTTTCGAAACTTAAAAAACACCTCATATTTATGTGGATGAAAATGGGAGAACAAATCAATCTTTGAAGATTTTTTTTTGCCTCATTATTTCCGTCAACTCTTAAAGCTACAGAGAAATAGATAGGCTTATAGCGGTTGGATATTCCAATGCAATGCATACTAATTTAATGACCATTCAAGGATTATAATAATTATGCCTTTGGTTTGTCATCATATTAAGAATGGTATAAGAAACAGCGAATTTCTTCCATTAGTTTTCATGACAATTATTTAAGACATAAATCCTTCGAAATCTATCCTCTTCCTCCCTATTGAAGCGTTCTTTCCTCTAGTACTCTCCTCATCATGTCATTTAGCCAACACTTCTGGCCTCTCCAAATCTTCTCTAATAAAGAAAAAAGTGATCATAAGACTAAATGTATATTCGTGTGAACTCTATTATATCTTATGGACGTAAACGTTTGGTAGAAACTTATCTCTGTGGTTTACAAAACTTTCCACATGAAAATAAACTCCTTAACTGACTTTCTTTCTTCTGATTTTATTAATAGCATGTTTTGGCAACCAAGCTAATTTTCATGCTTTTTGTACAACAATGTATCTAAAAATCCTCATTTAAAAAAATCGTTTCCGCCATTTTACTGTTCGTGACCGTGCCTAACCTTACCACCGAATGAAAAATAATACATCCATCAAGTTTGTTAAACTGATGAATTTTTCAGCGACGATTAGCTGCGATGATTACAAGACGATTTCTTTTACTCTTAACGAAAATTACATGCCGCGGAGAATGTTAAATGAATTACCTGTCCAAATTTAAAAAAGACATTTTTCATCATTTATCTATAATTAGTTGCATTTGACAACGTCTCATCTTTACTTATCACTTGGAGATAAATTAGATTTATTGTTAGTAAAAACGCTAAAAATATTGATAATATTGTATGGCGTTTAAAGTTTACTTTTCTCCTGAAGGAGTTTATCATTCCTTAAAATGTCTTACCGGCAATTTCTGGTGACAGATGCAATTACTGGTGGATCTATTTGATTTGAAATAAAAATAGCAATACAATACTACAGGTAGCCTGTTAATACAGAATAATGAAGAACGAAGAGCAAAGACAGAATCTTGTCATTGTGTATACTACAAGCTAATATATAATAGGAAAATAATGGTTGTATTTGTCTACAGATCCAGTTGGTTTTTAATTAAAAATATTCATTTTTCCATTGGAAAGCCAGTGCGTCTAACATGACACATATAATTTGGAATTTATTGTAACGACTCAATTTCTTCATGGCAATTATATAAAGTAAAATCTTTTTACGAAATATATTTGAATTGTAATTGCTAAAAATTAGCATTTGTCATTGCGTATTCTACAGTTGATTGGTTGAATTTTGGATAGTCCTCACTTTAACTTCTTTATTTATGAGTCACATTTTCACTTCCGTGTACAATTCCCGATTCCATTTTGTTCATTAAACCATATTCCGTCTCTTTAAGTCGTAGAAAATTCTTATCTACTTCCTTCTTCTTCCGCGCCTGGAAAGCGAGACTTCCCTAAGCTAAGCACACCCTACTAAACATGACTTCAACTCTTAACACGTTTTTCGATCATCTTTTCTATCTTCAAATGTCCTCTAATTTGGTAGAGGACATTTCCCTCCCACTGCATAAAGCACTTCCTCTCATCCTTGCTCATGTAATCATTCTTCTCCAATCCCACATTCTCAATTTAATTCTAGGCACGTCCTCTTTCTCCAGTCAGTGAGACTCTGACACAAATAGCGCCACGCTACATATTAGAGTATGAAACTAATATTTTGAATTTGTCTCTCATCAGAGTGCTCAATAGTTCTCTTTTCTTCTTACATGCTTCTCCGTTTAGAACAACTGTGCAACCAAATATACAAACAGGTTTAAGAATCAGAGGCAGAACTATCCAAGCCAAAGTCATTGTTAAATAATAATAAATATAATCGTAATAAAGTTATTTTTAAATAAAATGCACTGATGACTTATAAACACTCTTTAAAAGAATGGTAGTATTATAATCCAGGAACTATCAGATAGAAACCTTGGAATAGCTTGTGTGAAACCTAATTCGTTACGTTCACTGATTATGTTGAGATAGGCAAACATCACGAGGTATCATAGGACAATTTAGTTAATTTTTAGTGATGCCGTGTTCCTATTTATACACAAGGTCATTGCTAGATGTAAAAAGCAAAGGTTCTTCCACAATAATATTCGATAGAGTGACATACAATCAAGGCCATCTCCATTGAAATTTATATTTTTAATACTTTTCATAATTCGGTCAGCATGAAACAAGATCATCACGAAAAGCGGTCTAAGTTTTCCATAAACATTCAGGACGGAAAGTCATTTCTCTGACTGAACCTCCAGTATGGTAAAATACTGAAGCATATTCTGATAAAATAACAAGGAAGGAGAGGAAATGGAATGCAATGGCACATATATTAATATTTTATACTGTTACATTTAGAATAGGCAATGAGCTGCAGGCATAGATGTCTTTCAGTTTGCGATCTGAAGTCAATTTTTATAGAGCGTCCGAAAAAAGAAACACCACAGGAAAATAGCGTAACAAATTGTAGTGATGCTATGGTGCATTAAAATTATCAAGCTTATTTGTGAACCGGGAAAATACACGAAATATAGTAATAAGATTCCATAAAACAAACAAATTCAATTTCCTGCTTCACGGATTTATAAAAATATAAACTTCAAAATAAAGACCAAATGCAAAAAAACAATATAAAAAACTAAACTAAAAAAATCCCCCAGCAGCATTTTCTGCTTCAAGATTTAATTCAAGCCTCTTTCATGCAAGAAACTCAAAGGATTACAGCAAATCATATTATCAAAGCAATGTCAGTGAACTATGATGATTTAGTTGATTGTCCCTCCCTATTGTATAAATAATCATTGTTTTTACCGAAGTTTTAAAAATATGTTTCAATATTAGATAAGGTAGCGCATTAACATATTTGAGTCTAAAAATAACAAAAATGGGCTTTTATAAAACAACGCGAAATTTATATTTTTTCTTTTTATAGGTGAATTTTTATTTTAAGATCGTTAACCTAGGACTTCAAAAGCATTAATACTTATCCTAGCAAACAACCACAGTGCGCAGAAAATACGTCTACGTAAGAGAAGTTCATTCTGATTTCTTTTTCAAAACTAATCCAAAAGATCTGACTGGCAATTAGGTAAAAGGACAATATTTTAAAAAAATCAAATATGACAACAACATACATGTATCCTGAATAAATTTTATATTGTTGCTCAGCTCACTCAAAACATAATTTGATTATTTTTTTAAATACGCGTACATTGTGACCACATAAAAAGAAAAACATTTGTTAAGTATTTACAGAAAACTGAAGGTGTTCATTACGTTTCCGAATAAAGGCGTTACCCTTTCACCCAAGACATTTGGGTGAGTTTTTCCCCTCAATTGTTCGCAATAAAATTGTCTTATCTGCTAACAAGCTGGTGAGGTGGCCCAACAAAACACGATACTAGAAAGAGGACGGGGAAGGATTAAAGGCAAACGGCGCGTAAAGAAGCGGATGGGCGGTGTCCGGAAAAAAGTCGTCCAACTAGACGAAGGCAATAGCCGGGAAGCTCCCAAATATCACCCCGAATAGTCATTATATCAAAGGTGTAGATTCCTCTTAGTCTTGGTCCCTCCCCTTTTGTCAGTCCTCTCAGGCATCGACCTAGCACCGTTCTCGGGGAAGAGCCTGGCGTCAAAAGAAGCCTCTACTAATGACCAGCCGGGAAAATCCCAGAAAAACCCTTCCTAGCTAAAGAGGGAACTAAAATACCCCTCGGTCTTTGTGGTTTGTGCTTGAAGACAACTTCAAGTATGAGTCATTACAAGAATGACTTCATATTTTTACGAAGAAATCCTATCCAAAACAAACTATGGTTAAGGTAGCCGGAAGAGAAATTGAGATTACTATTTCATGATGTATATAAATAAGGCTGGCAGAAGTAATTCATCCAGGAATGTCTGCTGTCTTCAATTATCCTGAGTTAGCATCTACTTCCCTTGTAGGTATATATTAGTTTTTAAAAATTATAGCAGAATAGGTTAAACCTGCCTATTCTTGCGTTGCAGAATACATTAGCAGACGAAAATATCAGCAGAATGAATACTGCGGGCAGAGTAACATAATAATATGTTGTTGCAAATAAAATGCGTTCACTGGAAGATTACCAAGACCATAGGGTATGAAGCTTAACATGCACACATAAAAACCTCAACAGATATCGATGACGTTTACTTATGAGCGTATCGCAATACTGATATTTTGCTTGTTTATTAAAAAAACAGAGACCAATCTATTTTTGTTATGTTGCCTATTAAATCATTCAATAAAAAATCTAAGGCCAACTCTGCCGGTACAGAAATCGCAAAGTTTTCAAGATTTAAACATGGCCTCTTTCTCATTCCCATAGCATTTTAAGAGTTTCTCATTAGAATTTTGACTGCATGGTATAATTCTGCTGCTAAATATTTTCTTACGGCTTATTGGACAAGTCCTTAAAATCGCAGAGGTCATTAGAACTCTCTTCCCCAAGATATACGAAAAAAATTCAACGAATGCAGTATAGAAAACCTTTGACGTGTAGGCGCAACTGATATTAGGGTTTTGAGAAATATTTACAGTCTATAACCAAATATTTCACTGTGAATATTCCGTAAAAAAGAAATGAGTGTAGAATATCAGACAACTCAAGCTAAAGATAAAAATCCTACTCCAATACAACCTCCTCCATTGGAAAAACATCATCGGCGAATAGAAAAGCACACTGTTTATATCCCTCGGGATCGTTAGGTGTAGTCGTACATCTCCGTCCACGAAATACTAAAAAAAACAAGATGGCAAATTCGAAAAAATAAAATCGTATCCCTTACATTGACATAACCCGACGATGGCCGACGCCAACCCTAGTCCTCTATTACCGAGCCTACTTCGTTATTGATGGATCACGGGGAAAGACTGCCAGGGGTGCCAATCGCTCGCTATTCATTTCCCCGGGCCGTCGTGATTCCGAGCAAGGCAGGCCCAAGCAAGCGAGGGTTGTCGGTTGAGGCTGAAAGCCATCAATTGGTCCCGGGGCTCGGCAAACCGCCCCATCCAGCGGCATCCTTCTCCACCCCCCTACGAAGTCTCCAACTCACACCTCTGCCAGGGCCGCACGAAATTTTTCCCACACCCCTCTTACATATACCTCGCTTTACTTCCTCTTTTTCCAGTGCCGGCATCATCATCCTGCATCCTCCACGTCTCCATGGCCCACATTTTAAGCCATTCGGATGCGAGCCCCGCGCAACCAACGGTGGACACTTTGCTGACCGACAAATATTTTTCCGAACTCAATTCCACGCCTTGTATCTTTCGCATTCCCTCTAACTCTCTTCCTCTCTATCTCTCTAACCCTTCCCTCACCCCGACAAAACGGATTAATATCCCCCTTCACCCAAAACTTCAATTTCATACAGATTCAACGTACAGCTTTCGCCATGGCAAGTTGAGCAAGAGAGGAGGAGGAGGAGGACGAAAATGGGGGACACTAGTGGATAAAAGTAGAAAAGCGTCCATCGCGCCACTGTGTTTCGCTGAATAGCGAGAACGATGGCATTGGTCGAGACTTGAGGCAATATATTTCACTCACGTCACCCTTTTCTAACCAGGGATTACTTGCGAGGGTTTTTTAAGTTCCTTAAAAGTTATCTAATCCATTTTCGTGCAAAGTCGAAAACCTTGCCCGCATTTTTTTGGGGCTATGAGAAAATGTGAATTATTGAGGCGATCAATTTGTAATTTCCACTTTTTGGTTGAAATTTCTTTTATTCAATCGATAATACTCATTGGTCAATCTGAAGGTCTACAATATTCACCTAATGGCAGAAAACAAGACACGGATAACAAGGATTAAAATAATATTCAAGCAACGTAAAGGTTTAACAGAATGAATATTTCACAATATAATTTTTAACAAACACAATGCCACTGTACTCATTATTCTGTAAAAATGCATCAATTCCTTCATAACTCATATGTTTGTATTATTTAAGCGTGATGCGCAATATGTTACTATTAATACTATGCAAGTGCGATATTCGTAATGCCTGGTTATTATAGGTGTTACCTATTACCATGGAAGTAGTTAACGCTTGAGCCGTTTCTATTAAAATTACAAACTTATTTATAGTAACTATATGCCATCCCATTTAGTTTACGAAAATTGGATGTAGAAATTGGTTGTCTCCCAACTTACAGATGAGCGGCTTGATCTGAACAACAGAAATTTCAAAAGTTGAAATTATTATTACCATAATTATCTATGTTATATTGGCGTTTTCTCAACACTCACCTCCTGATCCTCTTCCATAGAATAAATTCATGGAATTCACAGACTCATTATTGAGCAAGGGGTAATTACTAATGACCCATGAGACTTGTAAGGTCAAGAGTTCGACGCCAAATGACCTGGAATATCTCCCATGGTGAAGCACGGAGAAGCAAAATCCGTCCCTAGAGGATAGACTAAATGACGTGTGCTGATGAAATTTCCAGGATAAGTCCTCGTTGCTGAGCAACGTTCGTCCTGAAAGAAGTGGGTTAGGGACAAAAAGAGTTTACGTAAGCTACAAAAGACCACGACGTAAAACGTGGAAGTTTGTAGAAGATGGACTCTTCGCCGTAGCTCGGAGTTTATTAGGCTCGGAGAAGGCTATTCTGGCAGCATCAACACGGAATTACATTGTTTGTTTGACCGAAATCACTGTTGAAAGTATTCACGCAAAAAGAAAAGGACCACAAGGCGCCAGCTTTGTGTCAGCCACAAATTACACCGGCATGGAGAAACGACATGCATCGGTAGTAACCTGCTTCCATCGGAGAGAAGAAATGATATTTTTCCAGTAAAATGTATTATTTTGTAGATGTCGACTTTTTAAGATATACATTAGAATATGAGCTGAAAGTTGGTACCGATACCTTTAACTGAGATATTTTTGTTGACATGTAAAATTATGCAAATGCAAAGAAAGCGTGGACAAAAAACCTCTTTTGTTTTAAACGTGTTACCGCATCTTTTATTCATTTTTCAGTCCATTTCGATATATTTTAAGAAATATAATGAAAGAGATCAAAATTTGTGTTGGTTGATGTTTTACTAGTAAACCCACGCAGGTCATTAGATATCTATTGAGAAGATAAATAAAGTCTCTTTAGTTCACCTTATTTCTTGTTCCTTTCAGTTTGTTCGGAGCAGCAAGTTAAACTATTCGTCTATGGCTCAACACAGAAGCACCTCATTTTTAAACATCGTAATTTAATCATCGGTCATGCTAAACACGATATGATCACTTACTAAATTCTTTGAAGCAGACTAATTATCTCGAGCATTATGTGAAACTTTCTCTTGTACTAGATAGAGGAAAATTGATATGTGCTCAATAAAAAGCCTAAAAACAATGTCCTACTCATTAAACCTTATACATATAAGACAGAATTTGCAACCACTTATTACATAGGAAGACATTATTCATACAAGGAATACTAGGTGTGCCATCATTCATTTGTTCCACTTACTCTTTAAAATAAGTCACAAGGAATTGTTCAAAGGAAAATCCCTGTCTCTCATCAATCAACGAAGTCCATCTTTAATTAAATTTTCAGGTTACTTCAGTTGCATTGAATCACCTGAAGAATGATTCAAATAAATGGTCCAACCTCATAGTTTGAAGTAAACCACAAATGAGTAAGATAACTTTAATAACTTTTAAAAAAATAACTTTTTCGTAAAAATAAGATTTTAGTTGACAATTTCTGTTGAAGCACGCTCAAGTCTGTTCAGTTATTGAGAGCATTACCCCACCAAAGTAGTTTATTTTCTAATTACTTATTAATATGGAGAGTTAATTACCGTTAACTAGATTAGTAATTTTAAGGGATACCTACTTCCGATGATTTACTTCATTGCATACCATGCACCATCTACCTCTTCCTGCCTGTTGGTTTAGGATAATTCCAAATGAATTTATTTATAAGGTCGGCTTACCCAAATGCAAATATAAACAGCAAAAGGATTTTGAGATCATTACCAATTGTCAGGTCTATATTTACTTCCTTGACTTTAATTCTCTCCATCTTTTCATCCCATCTCCCAAAAGCCTATGGTAATTATGCATTAAATATTTGTTTCTCGCATACCTATATTTTAACAACCCCATTTTTAATAGCGTCTCATCTCTCCACATAATTATTGTTTTAACTGAAACCTTCCTTTTCTGAACCACAATTTCTGCTATTCTTATCACTGCTACTCTAATAGGATTTCTCACAGTGGCAATCGTGGGGTCAACCACCGCGGGCAGTAACACCCGCCCCATGGGTGCTGAGACCATTACTCGTCAAGATTAATGGCGATTCCATCCCAATTCATTTTACTCCTGGAAGATGCGTTTCAGATAGTTTGTGTCTATGCCCTTTGTATTAAACATTAGAGTAATCCAAGAACGAAAAATTAATAGTATCACATATTATCTCTATTACAATAATGACTACACAATAAAGTTTGGTTCTGTGACTTTTTTGGCAAGGTTGCGAACAAACTGGGCATAATAATATTTAAGCCTAACCCCTTGGACATAAGGACGCAACAACCCCTCTAACCAGGTCAAGGCTATCCGTCAAGGAAAAGCTTACTAAGCAATTACGGAAATTTTCCCACTATGATGCTATTTGCCGTTTCTTTTCTTCCATCACGGGCTCTTTTGGCAAAAAATTAGCAACACTTACGTCAATTTAATGAGTATTCATTTTGATTGACGCAATTAATTTTCCAGTTTAAGCAGATTGTTATTGCAGAAATCATCAATAATTAAAGCTCATTTATAATGAGTGCAGGTTTATTGTTATATTTTCAATCAAATATCACTTTGTTCCAGCGATAGCGAGAACAAAGTGATATTTGATTACATGAAAAATTAAAGCATTACCAATATCTAAA
Organism: Pyrrhosoma nymphula; assembly: GCA_963573305.1. Lineage (NCBI taxonomy): Eukaryota > Metazoa > Arthropoda > Insecta > Odonata > Coenagrionidae > Pyrrhosoma > Pyrrhosoma nymphula. Next base: position 102,233,780 of record OY754337.1, on the reverse strand, counting down.
CTAATTTTGGAGAGGGAAATCAAAACTCAACCTCACAACTCTCATGTCATCAGTTCAACATTTATGATACTGAAAGTTGATTATGAAATTTCTTTGACGTGGTTATACCATTTGATTAATAAATCTAGAGGCACCGTTTCACTCAACCATTGAAACATTCATTTCGTAATCCATCAACCAAAATAAATCAATTTGTTGTGTTTTCAAGTGATAACTGATGTGTTGTTTATCATGGAAATCATTACATTATTCAGTAAGAGAAAAATAGAGATAATTACTAATGGTAAGAATGAAATTAATTTACGTGAAACATTTTCATTGCAATAACAAAGCGATGTCCGTTGGTGATTAATACTCAAAAGATAATTGTATAGTCAAATTTGCACAAAATACTCTCATTTGACTATTTGCACCGAAACTATATCGCATAATTTCATGCAATTGGTACTTTCTCATTACATCGTCGGGAAATACGAATTCGGCAAGCATACTTATTTAACGGAAGTCATAGATTTATTGAGGAAATTATTTCTCTATAATGATAAGCTCAATTATTTTCCACGTAATTAAAAATATGAGTACCTCAAGCTGAACTACTGTATAATTACCACGCTCAAATTCTATAACCATTGAAACCTTTGTACATTTACGGACTGTTAATGATATCAACATAAATGAACAGGAAACTAATCTGATGAGAAGAGTAAAAAATGTATTGGATATATGCGTTGGATATTTATGCTCACACTGAATTCTCGGGTAGTAGTTAAAAAAAATAACTTTCTTGATCTAATTTCTTGATTTTATGTTGACTGCTTATTTACACTACGATTTGGAAGCTAGTCGTGCTCAAATAATTATGAATAGAAAATATAAAAAATGTCTGTGAATTTACTCCAATGACACCCCATTTGTGAATAGAATACCTGCCAGTCATGGGAAATGCTGTTAGTGGTAATTAAGAGCCATTAAAAAATTGATATTTTTCTCCACCTCAGCATGCATTTGAAATGTTAACCACCAATATTATTTCTAGTTATTAAATGCTATAAATTAATCATCGACTGAGGCTTGTATGGAAACGGCCTGCCACAATGTAAGCACCGGTTCCCGCTTGATCACCGAGGACAAGTATTGTAGGTCTAGCCTTGAATTTGAACGGTCGAAATTCCAATTCCTTCCAAGGGCTGTTTAAGTTCTCTAAAAGTGGCAGGCAGTATGAACAAATTGTCATAAACCGTCGAGGAATTTAAAACTGATGTACTACTAGTATCTTCAGATTTTGTAGATAGATATGTATCATAATTATTTTTGTTTTGCACATAATGCTAAAGTGTTTTGAATGGCGCGCTGAGATCACAACATGACTTCACGGCGTAGTGCTAACATGACAGGGCTCCCTAGTTTGTTAGGCTTTCATTGCATCATATTCCGTTTTCCACTACGGGAATCAGTCATCCTCTAAATTGGCATAAATAGTACGGAGGAACGTAATTGTGGGTGAAACACCTGATTATTAAAAAATAATCCATTAGCTGTACGATGATAATAATTATTCAGCAATGGGTGATATCATAATGCATGGAATTCTGCTATATATTACAGGGTTTTCAGCCTGCTAAGCATGCAAGTTTTGCAAAAAAGTGTTTCTCCTTGAGAATTTTGAAGGTCAACATATTTCCTTTAGCCATCGTTTTAATTCGCTGACGAAAGAATCAAAGTACATCTCCTGCACTTAAAGATGGCAAAGTTCTCATAAATACCTTGCTGTATGGACATATGTCGAACAAAGATGGCAGCACAAATCTATTTTCGTCGTTAAGGTGAGGCATTTTAATATTAGAGCCATGATTAAAAATTATTCCACTTTCAATATCACATTGAAAAACGAATCTTTGATTGAATATTAGGCAATTAGATTCATCAACAGATTACTAAATACATGAGCCAATTAAAATCAATTGCCATTTAAAATGATCCATTACTGTGAAAGTGAAGTAGAATAGCCATCGTAAGCATTGTATATATTATGTATTACGTAATGGAACCTGGATGAATTAACTAGGATGGAAATCATAAATACGTACAAAAAGGAAAATACGCACCAACGCCATGGAATTATTCAGCCCTTAAGTTGGTCATTTGTTAATATTTAATCATTTTAATCGATGAAAACAATCATACACAAAGCTTTATTATAAGATGTAGCGAGTAATTCGAAAGTTAAGATTTGATGTGATATTCTCGCATACAAGAAGTGTGCATAAGTGTCGAGTGCATTTGCGGTATTATTTTCAAACCAACCGCCACTGATACTTCGCCCCCTCTGAAGTTTTCCCACGAACTTCTCGTACGTTTCTAACAACAGACTATTCATTTGGAGGAAGGCTGTCAAGTAAAAAAAATCAAAATTATTATGAGTTATCGATCCCTTATAAGTATGGAGCAGGTGGGAATTATCGTGGCCTTCAAATTGAATACTCCAAGACATAATTTTCCATTAACCAGGAGAATCAATAGCTTTTTGATGGAAAAACCATATCAGCAGAGAGAATGCATGACGTCATTTTGCCATTCCCTTTCTGATTCGCCCATCAGACGCCTAGGAGAGGACGTGCTCAACTATCGGCTGGATTGCGAATTCTAGACTGCTCTATTAATAGGCTCGAGACGCCTTTGAGCTCGTTGCCCTTCGATGTTACAAAGTCCCTTGAGGTTTGCGGAGCACGACTGACAAGTAGATTCGCTACAACGCTGCATGCATTCGCAGAGTGGCAAGATAGATCTTCGACTGCGTATCCTATGATGTGCGTGACCCGCAAAACACTGCTGCCTATTGCATAGCCAAACATGAACGTGACAGAGAAGCCACGAGGATATACCTCTCATGGGCGAAGGGAAACACATTGACGCTCCAATTGAACCACAACGCCGAACAGCGTGATTAATTACAGATTATCGATATTGAAAGATAGAATATTCCAATGTTTTAAAAAAATATGAATGATAAGGGCATCTGCTAAGGGTGCCGCACTTGTTACTATATTGACAATATGAATGCGAATGAACTTAATAATAGGTACATTTGCCATCAGGTAGACATGCAAAATTCTTGAGTTGATCAATTTTAAAATACAATCCCAATCGTAAGGGTATTCTATTTCCTTGTGAAAATTGGTTTAACAAGGCGAAACGATAGTAACTATTGGAATTCTATGTTTCTTAAGAGATAAGATTATTTTTTTGGTATAAAGCTTTAAAGGTTTTGTTTTCAGTGCCATCATTCATCAGTTCAAACTAGCCGGCAAAGCATATATTGGCAAAATACGATAAATTTCAAGAAGCCTCTCTAGAGATTGTTTTTTTTTAACCTCGTAGTGATCTGATTAAAATTGTCATGATACTCATAAGGCATTTTTAATGGCTTGTAGTAAACAATTTCAATTCTCACTTCACATTTTGATGACGATATGTTTGAGGAAAATAGCCATTACGTTCCCTTTTTTTGGCTAAAATAGTTCTTATTTAATATATTTTTAGTTAATCACATTCAATCTAATCTTTTTCTATTAAAGCATACATTTTAAGCAAAAAGTTTAGAAAGACTGCATAATGTGGCTGATTGTAAAGATAAACTAAATGCTTTGTTTGTTGTTGTATTGTGCAGAAAGTTTGAGGATGCACGCTAGACATTATACAAAGGATTAATACATGCCAGCCAGGTAACAGGAGATGGTTATCCAAGGCCGCGACTAAAGAAATGAGAAATCTCCACGACGTAACTATGGGAGAAGCGAGTGAGTATAGGAAAAGGGTGAACTGTTGACTTATTTTCTAGTATTTCTAGTATTTTGTAGAGTATTTCCTCGGTTGTGAAGGGCAAGAAAGGCGCCTGAAAATTTATTTCCCCGAATATGATATACGAGACCTGCCATTTGAAAACGCTGAGAACTATGATTCTAGCGAGACAGCTGAAAAAGGATTGAGTGAAATGGGAAAGGTTAAGTCCAATTCTAAGCCTGATTAAGAAGTGTAGTTACACTTGGACCTACATAAAGTCTTCTCAAATCTAGTGCACCTATTTCCGTAAGGGTTTTCAAAAGAAGAGAATTGATTTCCCGTTTGAGTGATAAAATTTTGCGACAGTATATATATTTTTTTTTAATGCAATGAGTCAAAATAAAAACTTTGCCTCCGAAAAAATTATTTCTGTGCAAAGATATATTATCATAAGACATTTATGTATTTATTTTTAGAAGGTCTTGTGATAAATAACATTTAAAACATTTTATCATTAATAAAAGAACACAAGTACAATTTACAAAACAAACAAAAAAACACAACAAAGTCTATTACAATCCAGAGCACGCTCGTGAAAAGGTAATGAGCTTGGCAAAACGGCGGACTATATACTAATTTATATGTTGTAACACGCCATTTTGGCCGTGTTGGCATAAGTATACGATTAAGGACGCCATTGTGTATATTTTGGGAACACGTACTACCGCGAGGCAACAATATCGTTTCTGTATTATGAAAACAACTTTAAAACAATACCATTTTCTGTTTACGTAAACAAACTAACACAATGCCGGCTATGTTATGAAAACAACTTTAAACAATACCATTTTCTGTTTACGTAAACAAACTAAAACAACACCAGGTGTTATGACAGCTGCAAGGCAAAGAAAGGATGGAAGGGGTAAACAAACTTATAATAATGAAAGGGAAATAGCCTATCAGATACGAGAGAAGGGGAGAAAACCTGGAATGTTCTAGAACATACAGGAGGGGAGGAGAGATAGTATAAAATGGCTTGTAAAACAAGGGACGAGGCTTCTTCTTAACATGGGAGTCAAAAGGGACAGTTATCGAGTGAAAGTCATACGGGAGTTTTTGCAGTGATAATTTGCCGGGAGTAAGCAGCTTTGGACAGCAATTACCAACGCCAGTGTCCTGTGTTAAGGAAGGATCCAGGAATCCGATAAACAGATACTGGGGCATAGAGTATCGGCGGAATTCACTTTGTACAATATGCGGTGAAGTAGAACAAACATTATAAATTAATACGAATATTAGAAGAGAAGGGAACATATATTAATTAATTGAGTAACTAAAGTGAATTTGTTTCCTAAGTGAAGAATAAAAGGGTTATTATAAATATATGTACTGTTCAAATTTATCATTTTTGTGCATGAATTAATCCATTAACCTTTGCCGCCAAGGACTACCGAAGAAAGGATCTCTCTCAAGGTAAGAAGTGATAAAGTGAAGGGTACCTTTTGTGTGTCGGGCTGATACAAGTATATAACGTCGCGTGTTTAGGACCGCGTGAAAGAATAATTATTAGAACCCCTGTGATAAGGAAATTGATAAGGGGGGGCTAGTACAATGTAATGGTATTTTCTTTCTTCAAATAAAAAGCAATCAGTGCGTCTCAAACATCATTTTAATCAATAACAAAATATTATTATCCATCCAATGCTCTAGAATTTTGGTAACTTTTGGTACTTCAGACTATAAGGGAAGGGCAGGAAATAAGTGACTAGTGAATTAGCAAAATAAAATTATTTATATTAACGTAACTTACGTCACATCATTTAAACAAATGCTTTCAGTGAAAAGGTTGAAATAAAGACATTGCACGCTGTGTATACATTTAAGTTTTTTCCAAAATACAAAAGTAAACAACTGATCCCCATTAACCACATGTTACCGAACAATAACACTGACTAAGTACATCCTTAGCAAGTACTTGCACTTAATTTTACGACCACTTCTCGACACCTTCAGGCGCATCTTGTGACTGTTTTTTTTTTCGTCTTCTTGGTAGAGAGCGACTGGAGCGATTTTAAATATGGAGTCGTTCAAAGGTTATGTTAAAGAATCAATACGCTTTTCACACATTAAAGTATTCCGCTCTCGTCAGAGGCATAACATTCTTATGAGCTATAGTTATTAAGTTTGGAAGATCAAAAAGTACTTAGCTACAATACGTTTTGAGTTCATGGGTTCGATCGATTGGCTTCCATCCTTCCCTCACGTCATTAAACGCGCCCTTTTCTAACCTTTGCCTTCTCCAGCGTCTTCCTGTTTCGATAAATACCACTTGCATTTACTTCACAATCAGCTAGTTCTGATTCAATAGTATTTCAATATATAAAACGTCTTGCAAACGATTAGCTAACCAAGGGAATGCCATTTCCCAAAAGTTAAAGATTAGCCTTACACAGAAACAAACGCAATAGATACACGCCAATGAATGTGTACTCCTCTCCAATTCATGCACTTCCCAAATTCAATCGCTGAAATAAAAATAGGCCATATTTTGCGTCTCCTTTGACAAGGTCATTCAAAAAAGAATCAGGACTGAACCCACAATTATAATCAGGCATCCATTATATCACTATCAATAAAATTTTAAAGTATTTAATTTTAAAACTTAATGTGCACTAAGACAATTAAAAATAAAAAAGACATGAGCTATGCCTATTTTCATAGAAGTACCAAAAGATCACATTTCGGCATTAACCGCAATATTACTTACAAGTCATGGGCTATTCAGATGGGTGGGAAGACTGTAACACTTAGATGAGGTCTGACAGCAAAATATTAGCACAGAACCAAGGATATGTGAAACTAATGACGCAGTGAGTAACGGTCCTTTCATGGAAAGGCCTACTTGCTTCCTTGTGTGACCACTTAGAGCTCGCAAACCGGGACACGAGACAAAAAACAGCAAAAATAAGCTTTTGAATAGCAGCAATATAAATGTGCTGTACGGCCTCATTAGGATTTCTTCTTTTTTCCTTAATTCTTGTGATTACTTCCCGTAATCTCTCATACGCCTTGTTGCAAGAATCTATTGACATATCCTCCAAATTACTGTTTCCATCCTCATTCGAATTCAATCAAAAAGAATGAACTTCATATTGCCTAGCCAAATTATTCCAGCGTACGTTTTTTAATGATAACCTCGGGAGGCAATGCTATAAATTTTCCCCGTTCAGCTGCATAATCTATTTCTCTCATATTTTTAGAAAATTCAAACAATTTACGTTGTTGAAATTAGAACGAGAAAAAAATACATATAATTCAAATTGATGATTAGCATAATACACTGATGTAAATTCATTCAAGTTATATCAATGCAGTAAACTAGAGGGGATAACTGCAGGAACTCGTGAAGTATATGTGATTATTTTTATCTACACTCCTTATCAATCAGAGGGATCATGAGAATTATATTCATTGCCTAATTTATCCTTCTAAATTGATTCATCCCCCTACGGGTAAAGGGGACCTACTTTATAAGTTGCCATTTTTCTAGTTTATTCATGCATTTCAACTCTTAACTTTCCCTTATATCATCGTAGTACGATCAAATCTTATTTTCGCGATCCTCAAAATTGTTTTCCAAAACTTTTTGGCAAGGAATATTTACAAAATATTTGTTCATAGGTTATTGAAATTCATTTTTATCTTGGCATTTATAAAGTTTAATACTTAATGATGGTTGAAGTGTTACATAAGACGCCTGATGATCTTAAATTCGCCCAATTAATGCTCCTACCATCTATCAATCACTCCCACCCACAGTCTCCTTTCACTGAATCTAACGTTCTCTCTAGTAGAACTACAACCATTCTTTTTTCATCGGCTGATGCCTCAAAAAAGGTCACCTAAAACTTGTACGTAACGAACTGCATACTTTTTATTCATAGATTTTTCAAATTCATTTCAGCCTTTACATTTATAATTTTTTTGTATCTTGATGGTTTTACAGAAACAGTGGATGCATGATGGTCTTAAATTCGCCCAATTAAAGCTTCCTACCCATCTCCATTTCATTCCAGCCCGCGGTCCCTTCCACTAACGCACACACCCCTCGTTCCACCCGTACAACCACAACCTCACCTCCTTCCTCCTCTCTCTCTCCCCCCCTTACTGCTCCTACCTTCCGAAACCTCCCACCCCCCCTCCCGCACCCCTCCACTCCCTTTTTACGTAACGATTTCGTTGCTACTCGGAGCCCTTCAAATTTACGACCCTGGCTAATTAGTCGACGGACGGCAGTAAAGTGAGCAAGGAGATTGTGACGCGCGGGGAGGGAAAGTGGAACTAAGGACGAATTGCAAGGGGGTGGGCGCAGGAGAAAGGGAAGGGAAATGAGACGGTTGGAGGAAAAAATGAAATGAGCACGAAGAAGCGAGGAGAGAGGAAAAAAAGGGTGGGATATTATGAGTAACGAAAAAGTGAAGGACTGAAACGGAACAATAAGGTCTCGTTAAACGCCCAGAGAGGTTGGAGTACATGGCAGGGTTTGCATGGATGTTAGCGAAATGAGGGACTTAAGGGACGTCGCAGCGCGATCCTGGATAATGAAAGGTTAAAGGTTGAGCCTCCCTTCAAAACTCACAAACAGAACAGAGAACATGGTAGGTATTTAGGTATTTATGGGGGAAGAATTTTGCCAAATTCGCCTCTCTGCTCATCTTCCGAGATATTCTTAATTCTTTAGAGTAACATTTCATTAAGGAGACCTTAATTTTCTCTTCGCTTATGTCTTATTAAAGCACGATATGAAAAGTGAAATCAGTTAATACCCAAAATAAGAAGTAACGGTAGCATTTGATCCTAAAAATATAATAATATCTATAGAAGACGGTTGATGGAAATTCATCTGTCTATTCTCCGCGTCCAAGAAGTGTTTCCTCTTGTAACTGTCAAAATGGAAACTTGCTAGCCATGACAGAAATTGGTTATGATTGGAAAGTATCAATCAATAAATTGTCATAGATACCAGTGTCAAGTCAAATATTTTCGTGATTGCCACTATACGGAGAAATTTATCTCCACCATTGTCATATGTGGGTTACAGATCTAAAAATAAATTTTTCAGGCACCACGTATCCCCGTACAATTTCCCAACCCTGTGGTCGAGAAATCTCTTAGAATAATCTATGACGGAATGAAAATTTAGTTACTTTTGAAAGTATTTATGATGACTTAAGTTCAATAAAATACCCAGGATTGTCATATTTCATCAAGGCCAATACTACATAAATGCAAAAATAACACAGTACTAACGAAGTAATTTTAACAGCATCACCATCCTAAGTCTAGAAATTTCCTTGCAGCGCGGAAAGTACTCAAATAACAAATACTCATAATATGAAGGAGACTCTAGTTAACCTCTGATTCTGAGGATACTGCTCAACTCCCTTACGAAATCGTTAGTTTAGACCAATAATCAGGTCAGATAAATTGAGAAAGTCTTGGACTGTGAAATTAGACCTATCATGTTTTTACATATTATATTAGAACATTGAGTGTGGCCGGAAGACCTCGCGAAGATTGTATGGATTCCTATACCGAAGAAGAGCAAGGAAAAAATATCCGAAGATTATAGGATAATAAGCTTAATATCCTACGCGGCCAAAGTAGTTCTGAGAATTATATACTGAAGGCTAGAGAAGAAGGTTAATGAATGGATGTTAACCTGGATGACGACCAGTTTGGTTTAGGAGAGGGACGGGAACGTGAGACGCTATAGCGGTGATGAGGACGCTAGTAGAAAGAAATCGTGAGTATGGGCAGGATGTTTTTGCATGCTTCGTAGATTTCGATAAGGCGTTTGATAGTGTGGACATGGGGAAATTAAAGGGAGTGTTGAAGAAATTAGGGGTCGATTGGAGGGATAGGTGTCTGATTCGGAATTTGTATATGAACCAGACGGCGCAGGTTAACGTAGCCGATGGAGAATTGGCAAGCATGTGGGGATAAGGAGATAGGAATAAAGGTAGGAGGGGAGTTAATAAAATCAGTCAGAATTTCAGTTGATCAAGCATTGGTTATTCAGTCTGCCAAGGGGTTACAATCAATGGTGAATGCATTAGAGGTGCAGTACGAAAGGTATGGGATTAAACCACAAGAAAACGAAAGTTATGAGATTATATAGAAGTAAGAAGGTGAGAATGAATATAAGGGTGGGAGGGCTGAAGATAGAGCAGGTCAAACAGATTACGGATCTGGGTAGTATTTTGGAGGAGAATGGGTTTAGTGGTAAGGGCATATGCAGAATTGCGCTAGGTAAAGAAGCATTTTCGAAGAGAAGGGAATTGATGAGGGGGTGTCTGAGAAGAGACGTAAGGAAGAGGCTGGTGAAAACTTTAATATGGAGCGTGGCGCTATATGGGTCGGAAACTTGGTCATTGCGAAGGGAGGATGTGCGTAGGCTTGATGCGTTTTAGATGTGGTATTGGAGAAGGATGGAGAAGGTTAGCTGGATGGCGAGAAAGGCAAACGAGGAGGAATTGGATATGGTCGTTGAGGAGAGAAAGCTTGTGGCAGAGGTTCGGAGAAGGCAGAAGAGATGGATGGAAGAAGTTTTGAGAGGAGAGGGCATGTTGAAGAGTGTGATAGAGGGGAGAACACAGGAGCAGCGTGGAAGAGGAAGGAAGAGGATGGGAATTCTGGACGAAATAAGAGGAGGTAGAAGATATGAAGAATTGAAGAGGGATCTAATAACGGGCAATCCTTAGTAAGTAAAGCGAGACAATTTCTATGAGGTTGGAATGCAGAAAGGGGACTGTCCAAGAACCTACCAATCAGCTGGTAGAATACTTGAATGAATGAATGAATTAGAACTACGATTAATACCTATAATTATAAATATAGCATGGCTGACGGCATTAGGCCTGGTTTTATGACAAGGATAGGCTTCCTAACCCGAGGGACCAGATTCGAATCTCAGTGATAATTGTACTTATTCGAGCAATCCCGATACCTTGATTCCTATCATTTTGACGCGTGATAGCAGTCAGTGAATCTCAATTGCAGTATTCCGCTCGTCAAATGAGACGTAATATTGTTGGCCCATTAGCAGCTATCATTAAGAGTTGATAATATCCGGGTCCTCCTCTCTCTCCATCGTTCCTTCATATCCCAAATAATCCTTTCCTTAGCAATCGATCTAAAATTCATTAGCAGCAGGAATGGCAACATTTGCCGTTCGCCTTACTTCATAACAGTTGCTTCTGTATCAACCACGGTCTTAAATGTCACAGTATTTCTGTTAAATCGCTAACAGTATAGCTGATTAAGTATAATAGACATAGGAAATTTGCACACTAGAGTATCGGTTAGGTTCTCCTCTCACTCTCTCTCTCTCTATCCATCGTTCATCCATATCCTAAATAATCCTTTCCTTACCAACCGATCTAAAATTCATTAGCAGCAGGAATGGCAACATTTGCCATTCCTGCTGGTAAGACTCTCTCTCTCTCCCTCTCTCACTCTCCCAATCCCTCTATCCCTCCCTCCCTTGATGATTCCTGAGTCTCACGTGAAATTTTGCTAGATTTATGGTGAAGTTGATGTTTCGAAATGAGGTATCAGAAAGCATGGATAACGTGGTAGCCTAAACATACTCGAAAAGCCGATGGTCGGTTGCGTAAGCGACTCTTGTGAAGGGTCCCTCCGAATTTTCATATGATATTCTATCATCCTTGGCAAAGCTAAAACTTAAATAAATGATTATTCCAAACGAGATAGATAGCATAATGGGTGAGGAGAGGAAAATATTTGAGGAAAATAGAAGGCAGAGTCAGTCAGGTGGAATCGGAAAATTAGTGGCAAAGGGATGCTGAAGGTTTTGATTGAGGGGAGGATGTTGGGCAAGCAGGGAATGAGAAGGAAGAGAATTAGCTCTAAAGACGGAATGAAGAGTGGTAGGACGTATACTAAGCAGATAAAATAATTAACGTATGTAGACAAGAAATTTCAGCAGTTAAAAAAAAATTGTTTAGGCAATCTTAATTCCATGTAAACCTAGCGGTAGATCACCTCCAAAAATAATTATAACAATTTCTTTTCCAGATTCCGGAGTTGGGGATTTATTTTCATTTCTATGTTTAATATTCCAATAAGTTTTCAATTTGGTTACTCATGCATGCCATTTAATCCCGAGGTTATGACTGTGGTTATTAAAACGACCACATCCGGGAATGTCATTGGTTCTCGGCTTGGTTCAGAAGAAGTTCAGAGGTGAGGTCATTGCGAAGCAAAAGTAGTAGGAGGTTAAGACAACACATGCGCCCAGCAATAAAGGATGCAAATAAGGAAGCAAAGATTTAGGACACGGACCTTGGCTCACACCTTGCCGGTAAACCAAACATTTTGATAATCCTTTCGCTCTCCTGGGTCGAGAGAGACAGAGTCGAGGGTGACCGCGGGAAAATGGAGATGGGACCAATTCCCTGGCCGCGGCAGTGAGCGCGGGGCACACATCGCAGCGGTCCACATTAACGGCCGTGCGTTTCGCCGCGCGGGATGATGGGAGGGAGGGGCGCAAAAGTAAGCATCGCCTCTCCCGTGCGCCTCGGGGGGTTTCATATGTGTTTGGCCCCGCGACGGTAAAGGGATGCGCCACCCCACCTCCCCAGGTTAACACTCGCGCAGGGGGTGTGCAATGGGGCATGATGCCTGCAATACCCGAGCGACTTTCGAGGGCGCAAGGCTAATTTCCCTCAGCGCATGCCGAACTTACCTTCGTCCTCCCAAGTTTACCAAGGAGTGATGACGTCAGAGTCCCATGGTGGATGACATTCCCGCGTTTGTATAGTATACAATATAGGTATAGGCAGGCATTAAAACATACTCCCAGCTGCGGCGCTTTAATAACTAAGAATCCTCGTAAACCATTGGAAATAAATAAAATAAGGATTTGGGAATGCTGTGTAGCGTAGTAATAGAAGATAGGCACGAAAATACAAAGCTATTTGGTTCGATATCCAATCCAGATAATCCTTTTCCCTGATAATATTCAAAGAATTATTCGCTGTTCACCGCGGCAGTAGAGTAAATCTCAAAAAGACGACTGGGTCTTGAGAACTTCATCTTGGATGAACCAAAACGGTACATGACCTTTCTAATTTTCGACCAAAAATCCCCTTCTTCCTCGGTAAATTTTCAAGTAGTTACCTCACTCATTTAGCTCGACACTTGAGAGCAGAAACTAATGAAATTTAAAAACATCGATCAAATATGGAAAATCAATGCACATTCTTTCACATACAAGAAATAAATGAAGAAAAAAACATTACTACTCAACAAATAATGACAACCAAAAGGTTTCTAAAAACTGGAAGGCACCTACAGTAAATTAAATGTTCTTTGTTTCATAAACAATTTGTATCCATATTTATAAAATAAAGTTTAACATAATTCAACCCTAATATCATGAGGATGAGTAAAGTCAAAAATCTATTGACTGCGTTGCATAAAACTTCTGATTATTTAGTTTCAATACAAGATTCCCTAACATCATCCACCATGGTGTAGGGCAGTGGGCTTTAGTGGCGATTTGATCATTTTATGCCAATAATATGACTAGGAGAGACACCATATATGTAAATTTTGCGTCTGTAATAGTGTCAATTCACATGAGAAATAAACGGTTTTCTATATCCCAACACTTGGCTCTAGAACAGTGCAAAAGTAAAAATAATTCTTGATAATCAGATACTTCGACTTATTTTATTGTATTTTCTCGATAAACTGTGGTCCTTTAATACAAAGATACCAGAATATTACCCTCAATGCCAGTCTTTAACTCTCAAGATTTTAATGTTTCCTGCGTTGTCTGTCGTGTAACCTTCCTAGTTGCTAATGGTCTTCCATTCCAGTACCTTCAATAGCCGTTCGATATTTAAGTGATGCCAAGAGCAGGAATACACCATAAAACTATATGACATTCCTAAGGCAGGTTCGCAGATGTACAATTCCAATAAAATTATTTACGATTGCGAACCAAAATTACATTTAATGTTACTAAAATTATTCATAGAATAATTATATTTCACTAATACTAGAGTGAAATATACCCTACACTTAAAAATGGCGTGTACCTTGGGTTTGAAAAATAGGGATGCCAGAGGAGATGCTTTACTTATCACTCTCCTAGTTTCGACCATAATAGGATTATAATATTGAAGATGGTTGAGAAATATTGATGTTTTTCTAACAAAAATGCCGAACGGGAAAATTATATTCACTCTTTTCAAATACACATTCATAGGAAAGATACTAGAACAAAATTGTGTCACACGCTTTTTCAACTTGCACATTTACCTGAATTTTCAATTTTGTATCTGCGACATTGAGGTAAGTACATCTTTGGAAAGGGTGGTGATTATTATGGTTAGTGCCTTAACACCAATGGAAAAAGAATAAAAATATACTTTTTCAACGTCCTAGTAAACGTTGGCTGAGGTCGAAAAGCTTCACTTCAGTCGATTTAAGGTCCAGTTTATGCATTCTCATTTCGTTCTCACTTTCATAACATCACGGAGATGAAGAGAGAGAATTTTTAAAGACACACGACGGATACTGACTGTGTACATCAGTAAGTATGCTTAATTTGGAGAATTTTGGAGAGGCTGAAGTTTACTGATACTATTGTGAGTAATGATATTTTGGTGTAACTCTGGCCAAGAATTGGTTTTTCCACCAGTGTTATTTCAGGTTGTTTTTTTCCCTCGGGGATATGCTCGGTGTCGAGTTGTTCAATTGGACAACTAAGGCTGGGAGACCGATTATACATGGAGTCATTCTCACCCCAGTAACGTATTCGTGTTTGAACCAGATCTCGCTGTAATGCGCGAGATGGACTGCTTATCTATTAATGCCTCCCGTTAATCCCGCGGTCAAGCTGCCTCATGACTACTGCCTTGTATTAAGCACCTTTAGAGATTTTGGTTTCTTTTATGAGAAGTGTGTGATGTAGAAATTACATGTGGTTCATGTTCCTTGAATTGAATTGTAATTATGGTGAGATTTGGATATGACCCTAAATTGAATCATTAGTTACCACAAAGCCATGGTATTAATTGAGTTTAGTCGCTCTCCCTGCAATCCTGGTGAACAAATAAAATTAAATGACAGAGTGAATCTACTAGTGAACTGGTGTGCATTGAAGATTATGGTGAATAAGATTTGGAGGAAAAGAACTGTCTCATTCATCAGACCAAAGAATAATCATTTCGTTTTTTAAAGTAACAATTTATTTTAATTTGAATAACATCTGATTTATTGGTATTTAAAGATTATTATTAATCTATTTTAGTCAAGTTTGACTTGAGGAACTCATTCATATTTAAACTCTCGGCCTGGGTATTTAAAGATCTCTTTGTTTCCTTGTAGGATGAAGACCAAAAGGTTGTCTGGCACCAATAAAAACAAATTAAATCACTATGAGTTCTTCACCTGCAACCTGAACCGGGACCAAACATGGAAGCTGGGGTAGGAAGGCAGATGGTAGGATTTCCACTGGATGATAGGCCAGAGGATTATGTCACAACCTAAGCCAATTTATTTACCCATTTCTATGAGAAATTTATTTCCCGTAGACATGTAAGCAAAAGAGGTATATGTGTCGATTAAAACCTGATTAACCCATCGTGACACAATTATATTAGAATAAAAAGTTATTCTGAAGATAAGATACGACTGATTTCCGTGACTGAAACAATTTTCCCCATTACCATGAAACACGAGCTTATAAGTAAAGGAAGATGAAAAGTAATTCCACATTATTTTGAGTATGCTTATACCTTTTACACAAATTACTTGATAATTTGTGAAAAGGTATAAGCATACTCAAAAATAATGTGGAATTACTATTCATCTTCCTTTACTTACAAGCTCGTGTTTCACGGTAATGGGGAAAATTGTTTCAGTCACGGAAATCAGTCGTATCGTATCTTCAGAATAACTTTTTATTCTAATTAAATTGTGTCACGATATGTTATTTGGGTTTTAATCGACACATATACGTCTTTTGCTTACATGTCTACGGGAAATAAATTTCTCATAGAAATGGGTAAATGATATACATGATGCTATTATGAAAAATATGTTTTGCTTCGATGTATAAAAATATGCGGTGACTTCAACCCCCTGAAAATGAAAAGATAGAGCTGTTTTCCGCCATAAAGGCAAAGCATTCAACTAATCATTGACATAGCTCACACACCAATATATGTAATGTTCACCCATTCTGAACCCAGAAAAGACAATGACGACATTGGAAACAGGGCCCTCATTAGCCAATAGCGTCATTAGCAAGATGTTACTTTTTATGTACTTTTTATTCCCTGCTTTCTATGACAGCTACTGTGTGACGCGTCAATTCTTTGTCTTAAATGTGTGCTGTAACAATGCTATCCCAAACGTTTCCAAAACCTTTCGTCACCGAAAAAGAACCATTGATTGAACCATTAGATACCATGAGGCTACTAATTTAATTTTTGTATTTCAACTTCATTGTTAATTAATATCGAGTTATTTAAATCAACTTTAGACTTATCTGTTTGAGAGTATAGGTCAGTGCGTTTTCAGCTTGATTGATCAGCTTTAAATATCATTTCCTCGCATTGTGTTTGATCATCTACAGTAAATTTTATCTATTTGTCTCCAACATCCTTCGGATAAAGCCTGTAATCATACGGATAGAACAGTACCATAGAAATTCTTCTCCTAGCATTTCATGTCAAGGCTTTCATGAGCTGATAACTGTGAGAGCACTGCTTTAAAATCTGCTGAGAACAACGACAATCCGTTTGGGTTAAGTGTAATAGTAGACGAAATACATTACTCAGTTCTCAGATCACTGCGGCCAATTACAATACTCAGTTCACTGCGTCCGTCATGTCTGCATTGGATGATAAATGCATAATAACCCATATACTCATATACTTCAAAGGTGTAATCGGTGTAAGAGGCAAACGGTAGACGAATTTAGTAGCCTTATGATCTGACAAACATTTTGAGGATCACGTTTCTGCGGGCCCCTTTGTCTACAGTAAATAGAGAATATTCCCGAATTCCGAATATTCCCGAATCCCGAAAATTCCCGAATCGAAAAACTCCCGAATCGACGCAACTGGCCCTAATATATCATTATCATTGACACTGAACGCAAAAGTGAGTTTCGCCTCGCCTTGGCAATAGTTGAAAAAATATGGCTAGGTAAAAACAGAGTTACATTAATTAAAATAATGTCATCCGATTCGAAAAATAGCTCTGATTCTGACTCAAATTTGTCTTTCAATTCACAAGTGATCATTCTGCGAAATATAAGGGAAAAACTTACCGTACGTACTCCGAGATATAATATCCTAATAACACCAGCCGCAAAAAAAGGTAAAAATAAAGAATATAATATATTATGCGTAACCCAAAAAAGTGAAAGCATGTAATAATTGATGAATGAAGCTGTGAACATATTGGATAGCTAAGAGAAATAGAAAGAATAAAGACGCTTGGTAAAATAATAATGCAGTGATATTCTATACCTATACGATCTTCGGATAGACGCCTTCTGATCATAATTACAATAATTTAACAATTACATCATTCACCGTGAATACCTAATATTACTATTCCTTGCTACTTTTTCTATATATATATATATTAATTTTGTAGCGTGTCAGTCAGTCAGTCGTGCTGTATCAATTTTGTTTATATCTCTCTCAATTTTTGAGCTAGAGAAATGAGATATGGGGCGTTAAATGTGGATTCTGTACGTATGATTTGGTAGTAAATTTGGTTTGTTATATGGTAAATTTTGGGGTTATTTTTACCCCAATATTTTTAACATTGGCACCCATAAGAGAAGCATTGAATTCGGTGCAGGTTTTTCTTCATTTGTGTTTTAAATTACTTGCACTCAAGATATTGGATGGAGATTTGCATCATAGAACGTATAAAAGAATATAGTATTTAATTATTTCATTTAATTTTCTTATACGCTTCGTTTTTGTCCAGGTACTGCGTTTTTATCTCGAAATTCATCAATATTTCTTCATTTTCAACAATAGATTATTCCTTGGCAACCGGGCTTGAATGACTATTTAATAGCAACTTTATGAATGGCTATTCACTCCTGCAGCCATTTAAGGCCAGGCTCTGTGACTAATTTGATAGTTGTAGTCAAACGACTACAGTTCCCCGTTCGCCTTGCCTTCTCGATAACATCAACATTGGTCGATCGCTTCAAGTGCGTTGATTAAATCTGCAAAATCCATGATTTTCGAGTGGTCAATTATATGTTCACGCTCACGAGTGGGACAGATCAGTAATGCCAAATTCAACACTATCTGATGAACAAAACGCTTGCCTCAAAGCGTCGCATCTTAGGAGACATGTAGAGAAACTCACGTTAACGACCAACATGCGCGTAAATCAGAGAAATGTGTTAACCATATTTTCAAAACAGCTGTTGGACTTCGATAATGGAAATGTACCAGTTGATGCCGGCACTAAAAATATTTCAATTCAATTGAACTTTTATATCATTGTTTCATCGATCGAACAATCATTTCAGAAGGTTTTTCCACAAGTTGTCACCAATTACAAAAATCACCTATGGCTTTGCGGACACGCTATTTTAGTATCAAAAAACACCGACGTCAATGCATTCAACTACGCCATCCACGAACGAATTTCGGGCGAGTCTATCATCTACAAATCGATTGAAGGCGTCATGAATGCGGACGAGATTGCTACATATACAATAGTGTTTTTAAATTCGTTGGAAATTTCTGGTGTACCACCGCACAAATTGTCACTCAAATTCGGCGCACCAATAATTCTTTTGCGCAACATTAATGCACCACGAATGTGCAATGGAACCAGGCTCACTGTCAAACCACTGATACCAAACGTCATCGAAGCGACAATTCTGAATGGCGATTCAAAAGGAAAAGGTGTGCGTATTCCACGTATTCACATCATTCCCACTGACATGCCATTCTATTTCTAACTACTACAGTTCCCGGTTCGCTTTGCATTCTCAATGACAATCAACAATGCACAAGGTAAATCGCTTCAAGTGTATGGATTAAATCTGGAAAATCCATGCTTTTCACACGGTCAATTATATGTTTCATGCTCATTGGTGGGACAGCCGAAAAATTAATTTGTTTTTACAGAGGGCGGTAGGACCAAACATATTTTTTATCCGAAAGCACTCGAATAAAATTTTCAGCTCTTTTTTATTACAGAAAATATCATTTTCTTTCATTAATTTTGAGCATGTAAATGTGTCTGCTTTGTATATATGTCCCTACTTAAAAAGAAAAAAAGGTATTGCAACGCATGCCGGGCCCCGCCGGCGATGCCGGTAACCACCTATCAACCTGGGTGCTATTTAAGTACTAGTGAGTCTGCGTGGCCCATTTCTGGTTTCCCGTGCATGAAAAAAGACCAACTGTAACGTACTGGTACTCACATTTAAGCAAACTCACTCGCAGAAAACATTTTTGTATATTTTTGGAACCCCGGTAGCCAAATTGTACAGAAGGTGACGCAGATTCTTCTATTATATTAATTTTGCATAATAAGAACGCCAATATTTCAATTTAAGACATATTTATTCATATTCAAAGAGTTACAATATTGCGCATTCCTCTGTATTGAACACCACGTAGCGGGATTTAATGACCACGTGAAAATTAAAAGAATAGGTAAGAACCGGAACCACGCTGGTTTTCAGAACATTCCAGATAAACGGAAGTACGTCAGTAGCGAAGCTTCTAGAAGGACGACAGTGCATCAGCGATCTGCTATATAAACCGACGCACGTTAACAGTCAGGACTGTCTCAAAAGCCCATGTGCTGCTCGTCCTAATGCTGGAGAGCGGACTCACATTAATACTGTACGATTTACACGACCGAACACGCTCCCAACTAAGCCCATACGGTTAAAGAAGAAGTTTAAGTGACTTTGACGAGAGCAGCCGGGAGAAGCCTAGGTTATTACCGCTATAGAGACGCGGTAAAGGAAGGAACCAAACGTTGAATGTGGTGTCAGGGATTAAGACGAGACCATACAACTTACGATACCTGAAGCGAGGTATTTGAAGGGAGCAATAATCCCGATATTGTGAAGGATTTGATTTATGTTGAGTTATGCCCGTATTGAGTGTTTTATTGTGTTGGGCAAGTTATTGATTAATGAGTGAACAGTATGCGCAAGGAAGTTAATTTGTGTTGGTGAGGAATGATTTATATGTGTTATTTGAGTGAAGTGTTTTTTAATTGTTTAATTGTATTGTTTAATGGTAAAATACCGTATAATCACATGCGCAGTCATGGAAACACAAAATAAATAGATCTTTTAATAGCAAGCACGAGTTTTACAATTATATTTAGTAGGGATACCTTAAATTTCCCGTAGTGGATCAGATCCAGTGAAAGAAAAGGTTAGTGACATTATGAGTTTAAGGGTGTTGTTACACAACGGTCACTCATTTCTCCGTGCACCTGGAAAACGGTCAGCGTAATTACTACAACGAAAACACCATACAAGATAGGTTACATACTTCTCAAATGATCACGCTGACACTATTCTACAGGCTTTGTGGTATTCTTATGAAATAAGTTCAATGTTTTTCACACCCATTGAATTTCAACGGGTACCTTCTGCTAAGTGATTCATCCTTAACTTAACACTTCCTTGTTACTCAATTTTATGTTAAATTTATTAAAAGAATGATTTAAAGTCATTAACAGGACAGGATTGTTGTAAACAAGGTGTATTCTACCCTAATTAGTTATATTTAATTGATTAATTCTAAAAGTGGTTAAAAGGTAATAATAATATTGCTCATACCATTTTTGTCGTCATTTCACTCGTGAATATTATTATAGTTAGGTATATAATTCAGAGTTATTCTTCGATGATGAAGGAAAGTCCTATTAATAAACGTAATCATGAGAAAAATTTTCTTGACGCTCCAGAATCATCGAATATTTTTTTCAATTTTCCTCCTTCGTTTCCAAATAGAACTCGCAGGACTCACAACGAGGCAGAACGATAATTAAGCTAAGCCTTCATTGCTTTAATGAATGTGCGTAAAATTCGTTCCCTTTTTTCGCACAGTTCGGCGAAAAGGGAGACTATATTTCTGGGTGAGATTTTGAGTGGCAATAAACCCATCCTCCAACAGACGACTGCGCCGTAACCTGCTTTATAGAAAACTCCATTTGTGAGAGTGGAAGTTCTTTTGTGGTCGTTACAAAGACTATCATGACCCGAAAGCAAATAGAAGGCGAGAATCGCGGAATGGCGAATGGAAGACGCAAGGGAGCATCAAAACGGGCAGAGGTGATAAAATATCCAGAGAAGAAAACCTCCATCCATATACCAACTGGCTGAGTCAGCTTATCAAAACTCAGTATGCGTATAGAATGAGCGGGCAGGTTGGTATTGTGTCTGATGGATAACTTTAAAGTTGAGTTCAACACTCGTGACAGGCTCAGATGCACTAACGAAACATGGAGTTTGTCACGAGTTAACAAATGATTTCTGTCAATTCTTTCCATTCTCATTCAAGAAATTACTCGTCACGTGAAAAATAATTCAAAATAATAATACATTCTTTTCAATATATAGAGGTAAATACCCATGGTATCTCTAAACTGTATGAAAAGATCGAAATTTAAAAACTAATCTGAAACTTGAAGGGAACACAACGTTATTACTGAATAAAAATTGAAATATTACAAAATGTATTATGCATCTTTCGCTGTACATGCTTTCGAAAATATAATAAATCACAGACGAGACATTAATTCTCTTCTGATGGATGAACTTTGAGCAGCTAAATTGTAAATACTAGGCAAATAGAGTCTGATGAGATACAATGCCCCAGCAAATCCTACTGACATAAGCTATTCAAATGGGAAGCGTAGGAATATAGAGCTCAACGTTCCCACAATGATTAATATATTCAAATGGGGTAGATGTAAACTAAAATCCATTGACTTTATTATCTTTATTTCACGTAATCCATTACCTTTATTTCACGTTAAAAAAAGTGCCACTATTATCGGACCTAACGAAAACCAAATTACTAAACATCCATTAGGACAAGCTGTGATGAATGATGTATCACTGCAAAGTAACTGTCAGACATATTACACATTACTTGTTCACAAAGCTATATGGAGTAGTATTTGATGACAGATGATTTGATATTTTCTCTGTGACGATCCCAACTGCCTTGGCTGTTTCCTTTGCCTTCCAGAAGAAAGTTTGTTCCTTCCTATACCAAGAACCTAGGGAAGTACTTCACTAACAAACTTACTAAAAAATTAAAGACTCGGTTTAAGATACTAATATCGATTAATATTGCTAATAATACTCACCATTAAACTAATATATAAAAATGTAATGGTGTCTGTCTGTCTGTTGCTCAATCATGCAAAAACTACAGAACCGATTGAGCTGAAATTTGGCATGTACAGGTAAAACATATATGGAAGTAACATCTAGGCTACATTAAAAAGCCTTCAGGGTCCCCGAAGGCGTGGAGGTCCCTGGTGGTTCATGCAAAGCATTGGGTTCGGTGCAGTGATTTTATTTTTTACTTTTTAAAAGTTTTTTCCCTCAAGATAGAGGGTTTGGATTTATTTATAGGATGGCTGAATAAATGAGGTTTCTAAGTCTTTCAATCGATTTTCTTTTACGCCTCGTATTTGTCTGGAAATCACGTTTTATGTTGAAAAATCTCACCTTTTTCTCTGAAATCAACAATAGCATATTTTCTTGATAACCAGAGATTTGATTTTCAAACGATATTTACGCCGCTGGTATTTAAGTTTTTCTGCAGGCCCATGATAGCACGTAGAAAAAAAACCTGTATAAGAAAGGCCCAGACTCCCAAGGTAAAGTCCCACATGGTAAATTTCTTTGGGGGGTAATCGATTAATTCAATGCATATTTACAACAATTGTACTCTTCAATGACTATTCTCAAACAAGCTCTCACAGGGGCACTGCATGAATATGATATAACAGTTGCGTAGTAAACGGTATACATAAAGGAATTAAACGTGCAAGAATGTTTCCGTGCAGCGAATAGTAATTTGGCAATAATGCCTCTGTTGCTACAAAAAGCACGGCATTGTTTATTATCGTTTAATTCTCAGATGTATTACACGTAGTTGAACCATTTGCCTCTCATTACGATTGCGAACTGTTTTTTAGCCCTATTCGCACATCATGTACGTTACGAGTTATTTATGTGTGTTTAAAAGTGTTAAAATGCAGTTAACTTACATTCACTCAATCATCAAGTTGCCCATTCAAGACTCTCACTCGCCGATGTGTTTCCCGTTCTTGGACTTAAAAATATATCCATCAACATTCCTAATAGAAAAAAGGGTAACCTTTCAAAAAAATCTTATAAATTAAGAGGACTGTCTTCTTTGTGAGAAAATTAGTCCTTGCAAGAAAAACATCAAAGGTTAGACTTTGATGCTCAAAGACATGCACCTCAGCGATCTCATGAGCATCTTCCAGTGGTAAATCTTGGGTTACGCTAAGAACCGAACAAATTTCATCCTAACCCAACCTACGGACGGGTTTCAAACTTTAAATCTGGTTCAAATATCTACCCATCTGTTTCGAAACTTCAATCTGTTATAATATGGCGGAAATTATGATGACGTCACTACATGCTTCATACCCGAATGAAGAACGGGCAATGAACGATATTCGTGCATGAAAATCGATAAGTGCACTAAGAATCACCATAGATTTTTATTTAGCAACTGAAACCAATGATTACGGCTACCCTTTATGCCGATTGCCGATATGTCCGGATTGGTGGATGATTCATAGGACAAATTAACATGACTGCTTCTGCAAATGCTCCTTTTGACGTTGTCAACCGCTGGATTGTACCTTATTTTTCAATCCTGAATAAAATACTCAATGCACATATCAACGTTGAATAGCGCAACTCAATTGAGTCCTTGAATGCAAATATATGTATGCACACAAGGGAATCGGTCAAGCTGTTTATGACTCATAAGATGGCTCACAAAAACCGGAGTGACGAGATGACCATCTATCAACCTGGGTTCTATATAAGTAGTAATGAGTGTGCGTGGCCCATTTTTTTATTTACCCGTACATGAAACAGGACCAATAGTCACTCATCTCTCCGTGAATCTGTTAAACGGTCAGCGTGTATACTACAACGAACACAAAATACAAGATAGGTTACGAACTCCTCAAATGATCACGCTGACAGTATTCTTCAGGTTTTCTTATAAAATAATTTCAATGTTTTTCACACCCGTTGAATTTCTACGGGTACCTACCGCTAGTTATTGTAATAAAAACACTCGTTTTTTCTCTGGTAAGAACTTCTCTGTTTCAAGAATGGACGCCATGAACATATCCTGGTGAAAGAAGTTCACTTACACCCACAAAAACCTCGCCAAAATCTTCTCTTCCTTTCTGAAAGCTAGAGAATCAATTCTACCTTAGCTGACTGAGAGACGAACGGTTCTTCTACTTAAGAAGGGAGACTTCTCCGGTCTAAAGAACTACCGCTCTCAGCACTGTTTAAAAGGCGTTCATATTGATCTTGAGCGACCTTATCCTCCACCACGTCCAGCCTGTGTGATAGAAGGTGCACGAGCAAAGGGGCTCAAAGCGGGAAATCGCGGAATGCAAAGACAGCCACTGATAGGTGCATGTGTCGGAATGCCATCCAGCATAAACGAAACCTGTCAATGGCCTTCGTGAACTACAAAAGGCGTTCGACATCACTTCGCATGATCCACTCATCGCCACGCTAGAGTTGATAAAAGTCCACGTAGAGGTTGTATACTGAAATAAGCGCCTGTTAAACTGGAAAGGGAAACTCTGGAAAACGTATTTTGTCCTGACTTCACGTAAGTGATCATTTTCAACAGTAAATACCACCGTAGCGTTTTTCAAGTCGATCGCTTGAGTGTATTTTCCTGATACCTCAGTCCCTAAGTCTGTATCGCGATAGAGGATATTTTTGCGGTGTTCCAGGTAAAATTATACAAATTACATACATAATAATACAAATAATACAAATTAATATTTTATACAAATTACAGTCACGCGGGCTGAACGAAAAAGTAGTAAACTGGATACGCGACTTTCTGAGTGATCGTAAGCAAAAAGTAGTTCTTGACGGAATTAGCTCTGATGTAGTTAAAGTGACATCAGGTGTTCCACAAGGAAGCGTAATCAGCCCCCTTTTGTTCATTATGTACATAAATGACCTATGCTCTCGAATTAGCAGTAAATACGTTTATTTGCTGACGACGATGTCAATTATCGCGAAATTAGTGATCACTCTGACTTTGAAATTCTATCATCGGATTTAAACAACGTTCATGTGTGGAGCCAAGAGTGGGGACTCGAACTTAATCTGAGCAAATGCACGGCGGTACATTTCTTGCGGAGGTCGTCCAACTATCCCCATGTATATGCTGTGGATGGTGTTAACATAAAGGCGACAGATGAAGTGAAGTATCTGGGAGTTACGATAACCTCGAACCTATCGTGGGGAACACATATAAGAAATATTTGTGGCAGAGCTCTGAAGAAGCTAGGATTCGTCAAGCGTATTGTGGGAAGATTTTCAGATGAAAAAGTAAAAGAGAGGTGCTATTTCGCACTCGTCCGGCCACACCTTGAATATGCAGCGAGCACATGGGATCCGGTGCAGAAAGACTTAATTCTGGAACTTAATAAAATACAAAGGAAAGCTGCGCGATTCGTCAAAAACTGCTACGGGCGTACAGACAGCGTTACACAGATGTTAAACGTTTTAGGTTGGGAGCCGCTAGAGACTCGGAGGCTGAGCGCTAGGCTTAGATTACTTGAGCCATTAAGAATAGATATCTTTAAAAGCGACACGGAGAACATCATATTAGAACCCCACTATATTTCCAGGTCCGACAGAAACGATAAATTAAGAGAGATATTTTGCCGAACGGATAGGTATGGGAATTCGTTTTTCCCCCGAACAATAAGGAACTTTAATAAATGCTAGGCGTAATTTCATTAGAGCGTTTCCTTTTTATATTTAAACGGCTGATGTCCTAACACGCCTATAGAGGCGGCTTGTGGGGTAGTATGTAGATGTAAGAGGAAGCATAAGGTCACCCGTTTCTTTATATGGAAGACTTGAAGCGTTATGCTCCAAACTCAAAAGACCTTCGTACTGCCCTGGACACCTTACTGGAATACACAGAATCTTTAGGGATGGAGTTCCAATTAGAAAAATGTGCATCCATCCACCTAGCGAGAGGAAGATTTTCGGAAAACAAGGAAGACGTGCCACTCGTTTACGAGAGCGTCATTCGTCACCTCGAGGACGATAACTGCTACGAGTACATTGGCGTCCCTCAACACCGAATGCAGGAGGTTGCAGCCGTGAAGGAAAGACCACCACCATGTACCGCCATGTACAGACAGACTCTAAAAACCTGGAGTTTTGAGCCATCCGGCACGAACACGGTTCTTGTCATGAACATTTTCGCGGTTCCTACACAGCTTTGGATGCAAAAAAAGAACGTCAACGAGTTGTAGAACCTCGATAGGAGTACGAGGAAGATGATGACCATTCTCAGAAATCTTCATCCAAAATCTTCCGTCGCCAGATCGCATATGCCTCGCAATGTAGATGGCATAGGTCTATTGAGCCCGGAGTGCCTCTAGAACTGAGTGAGTAAGGGACTAAGTATTATAAAGCACATACTCACTGTTCAGAGGCCTGATTCTGATGCTTTCCCGATGCTCAACTTTTCCACCAAAACGTCATTAGTTTCCACCAAAACGTCATGACTTTCCGACACTACGTTACATGTTCCACCTTCCACCAGAGAATCGTTCACTACATCGTTCATCGTTCAATGACTGGTGGAAAGTCAAGCTTCCCTACCACCCGTCATCCACTTGGTGGAACAGCGCTAGTGTCGTGGTGGAAACTTTCCGACGGAAGTAAGCGTGCGGAAGGTAGACATTTTTTTGTTCGCGGTTTCGAGGTAAGTTTGAAATCGGCATAAGTTTGTGATGTTCGGCTCTCCAGAGGGGGTCATTGAGCCGTTCATTTAACGGATTAAGAGTCGTTCAATGAACGAATGGTGGAAATTTCCACCAGTCTTCCACTAGTGGAAGATCAGAATCGGGCCCCAGTTTTGTGAGAGAGCAAGAGAGTAAGAGAGCAGGAGCATTTTTCTTCCAGGCGGCAAAAAGGGCAGCAGACGAAACCAGTCAGGACCTACTTACAATGTCTTCCGACGGAAGCTGCGATGACAGGTCCGTCTTGTCAATGAAAGCAGACGTCATGAACCTCGAAATAAAAAAGCCGAGTAGAAGACCTTGCTCAAGGTGCATGCCAATTAGACAGGAAGTGGCTATCGAAGGAGCAGACGTTTGCCTTCCTACTCTCCGCCGGCGCCGGTCTAAAGTCTGAGACCGAGGGTTTCACCCTTGCGGGCCAGGATTGTGTCATAAACACCATGTGGCGACCAGATATAGCACCATCATTTCATAATTTGGAGGAGGAGGCTTATTGATGTGAATTTAAATAAATTATGGATGTAACTAAGGAGTTGGAGAGAGATTGTAATGTGCTGGCTGTAATAAATTTATTTGAGAAACGTGGAGATCTTCCGACTTAACCAACTCCACTGCCGTCACATTACGCTGCTATTACCGCCTGATGTAAGTTAAAATCCTCAGGTTATCCGATTTTTCATCACTGATAAGCCACGCCAACTCAACACAAAATCCTTCCCATGCATCCTTGTCCTTGTTTCCACCTTCGATCACGAGTGTATACGGAGATGCCTCCTCCATTTCATTTTAAACTCCTTACCCCGAAAACTCAATGAAACTAGTAGTCCTCATCATGGGAGTTCTTGGTGAGTTAAGGGTTCACTGTTAATAAGACCAAGTGAATTTTTGTCTACGTGACACAGACGGAATCACTTGCAGCACGAATGCAGGCCGTCCTCCCCCCGTCCTTCGTCCGTCTCGGCCTTTCCGTCTACTTCGTACACCTGAGCCTAATGGAGCGTAGCCGCCGCCTATCCGTTTGAGCGTCGGATGTGGCTGCGAACACTACCCCTACCCCTGCTACCCATACCGCTCCCGAGCCTCCAGCTATTATAATGGCAATGAAACCTAGAGTGCTTGTCTTGCACTTCGAGGGGTATGTTAGAACACTAACAATTTTACAATTTACGCATAATCACAATAATAGTGCTCATCATAGGTACTAATATATACTTATGCAAATAGAAAATCACATTATGCTGGACATATCATGCGGGGATATATGGGTAGAGAATAAAATAACTAATTTAAAAAATGTCAACTCTAGCCCACCTAGCAAGATTGGGAATTTTGGCGAATACATCCTTCGCAACTGTCATGGTCCATTAATGTCCGCGAAGAATACGACTTTTAAATTCTATCCTTGACGTAATCTGTTTCATTTAGCTTATGCTCTCTACGGTAAAATGTTGAATGACTTCCCAAAAATAGTTTGCTTCGAACTTACATCAAATTTGCGTCCTTTTTCCCCGTTCTATCTGTTAGAGAATTTCTCAACAATTCATGTCCCAATTTTGGTCACCTTAGCGTAACCTGAAATAACTTAGATACTGGGGAGTATATTTTTTCCTTCAAATATCAGAGTATTATATTGATTTTCCATCCATCATTTTTATTTCAAATTTGAATCGCATTAATCGGCGCTTATTGATCAATTAAAAATAATATTAATATTTAAATTTTTTATGTTTAATTACCAGTGTACTATAATGATGATGATACCGTAATTGTCTTATTAAAAATCCGCACCACATTAATTGACGCTTTAGGCTGGTAGTATTTGTATTTGGAAAGGATTGTAGGGCATAATAGAAGAGAGGAGAAAAGCCTGGCGTCACCAACAGCCTGGTCTTCACATAAGACGGCAATGAAAGACAGTTAAAAGCCCCAACCACAACTTTAACTCCCCACCAAAGAACGAATTGCTTCACTCGAAGTGATCTCCTCCATCGTATAATTAATTAAAAACTGCCATTCCTCATCATGGATCTCGGGCCTTGGGGCGCGATCATAGATCTCCACAACGGGTTCGCTCGCGTTGTCGCTATTTTTCAATCGTGCTCGTGAATGCAAAACGAGATCGCCAATCTTTCGGAAATTTCCATATAATATCCCGGAAATATTATTATGAGATTCGTTCACTAAACAAAGGATCGTTATATTTAGTTCAACTTCAGTTTAAACTCTGGACATAGAAAAACCACGACATAAAGATCAGCAGGGGCACGTGAACGGCTCTCCAAAACGTGTGCGCCAGCGTTATCTTTATTTTTCAATTGCGATCATGAAAGTGAAAATGTGAATGCCATCCATAAAATTTTATCAGGTACGTGAAATAACTCTATTTCATTAATGGAATGCGTTCTTAGAACCAGCACAGGGAGTATTAACGTGAAAGAAGGAACCGTGATCCCACCCCAGGTCATTTTCAAGGAAGCAACCGTCAAGTTCAATTATTTTTTACGAGGATAAAGAAATACTTGTTAATTTTCCAAACTTTTTTTTACATTCGATGATGATGTGAAGCCAACGAAATCGGTCAGGTGTAAAAAAAGAAGTGTAGACAATAAGTACTAGAAGAAGTATTTTTTATCTTTGTGATTAGTTATGTTCCAATTTCAAAAGGTTCCGACAATTGCTTATTTACTTCAATTTTCATAAATATAATTAGTGAAACATATAAGACCTATTTGAGTATTCCAAATTGAGCAACTTGCAACAGAGAACTTACAACTTAAATAAAATACTCTAACTTAAGATAACTTCCAGGCCCTATCAACTTCTGGCCCAGCAAAGCAGGATTGGATTTTGGTGGGGCGCAGGTGATAAGCAAGAGTGAGTGTTAATCAAAATATTTATCAAATGAAAAATACTAATGAATTTGAAACATCATTAAATCTTCTAGCAAGAAACGAGAAAAAATATCTGCAATTACATGTTAGTGATGTCGAAAATATTGCATGTTGGCTGTTTTGCTCAACGACAGATAAAAGAGTCATACGGGAATATATTTTCCCAGTCTGCCATCCGCAGTGATTTTTATTCCACTTTTAGGAAACAGCATTTGAATAGAGGGGTATCCTTTGGTGATTTTTTTCGACGTTGTCCTCCGATGCATTGATGCACTTGGCTTAGCGCATCAAGAGGATGGAAAACTTTTGCTCGTGAAACTGGGTGTCCTCCTTCTGGATGGAGTGGGAACATGCAGCTTCAATATTTTAGGCGAAGTATTGCCTAACCAGTAAGTGCTCCTTTAAAAGCAGTGGGTTGGCAACATTTGCGGCTGTAGCTCGGATGATCCAGGGTAAATTCCGCGCAGAATTTTTTTTCGTTGATGCAAGGAAACTTACTTTCCCACTACATCTAGCACATTCGCAAAGTTAGACCGAGTTCTTCAGCTTTTGAAATACCCTCTTTATTAAATGGATAGCATACGAAATCACACGATATTAAACTACGAAATCGGCCTCCATACTAACGACGAAGATTACGCTCAGATTTCGTATTAGAAAATCCTGTGTATTCAGTATCACGGCACATTTCACGTTCATAACTCTACGCTAAAAGAATAAAGCAAGTAAGCCCATTTCAATTGAGGAACCACGCTAGGACGAAACTCTTTCAACTTCACATTCATGTAAATTTAGTCGAATCCTTCAAAAACGTTCCCCATCCTATCAGTTGTCAAATTGACTTCCTGGTACTTTAAATACAGATATAGTTTACAATCCTACGCTAGACTCGAATAAATGTTATAAAAAATTCTGATCACTAGTAAAAAGGAGGAATGCACTCCCTTCTTGTACACTTTAAGGCAACCAATTTTTCTGAGGCTAAACCAGGGAACGAATTTTTATTGCAAGAAATCTTGCTGGTTTGATACTCATTACGAAAAATAAACATTGAATCCAGAAATAGAAAAGAAGTTTAGAAAGTTCCGAAAGATATTTTGCAATATAAGTTCTATTTCAAAGTAAAATATGAAAAAATCAAGTGCGTGACGTCATTCGTTAATAGCTTTCTTATGCACTATAGAGTAAAATGCTACAACGTTTGAATGTCATGTCTTACAATAAAACTACATACATGGGTAATTTCTTTTCTCAGATAACCCCAAAAAGTTACGTTTAATCGAACAACATAGAGCTCATGTCAAATTGTAGCTTAAGACTATATAAATTATGGAAAATAGCTAGCCATGCGGCTTAAGGTTAAATTCAAGGTTTTTTATGTTATTTTACAGCTAAACCCATATATATTTCTACCAAAAAACGTGTAGAACTTTAAAATATGCTCTTGGATATGAAAGTTATGGTGAATTAGACACGAGCACCCACCACTCGATTTTACTACACCAGTTAACATACAAAAACATACCTCTAAGTACACCAAACTAAATATTTACTGTGTATGTCACGCCGACATTCACTGAAAAAAATGCACAGTAGAATATTAATATTTTTTCCACATAGTTATAAGTATATTCTCATTGTCATGATACTGCAACGCAAGTTAAACTGCAAGATAGATACGAAGAAGTGTATACGTTTATTTCTCACTTTAAGTTGGAACCAATAGGTATAAGCGCTATTTCATCATATATAAAAGAATTTATGTAAGTCCTGGAACTAATTTTTTGGAAGCTATTAATATCCGTGCTGAAAATTAGAAAAGGGTAAAAAAACACGGGTACACTTCCACACTTAAATTGATCAACCGGTCATGGTTGCCACACTTCATGATGGCATAAGGAGACAAGACCATATTTCGATGATCAATAGAAGCGTGAAAGTGTAGCAGTGTACATTTTCTATTTCCTCTTTTGAAGAATGATTTGAGGAGAAATATTCTTCCATTGGACTACATTTATGACGCAGTGGAATGGCTCGTGAGTTCTAACCAACCTTAGAGCTGGAATGGCGGGAGATATTACGATTCCTCCCGGTAAGGCCACCCATGCCAGATAGGTCGAGGGGTAGGGCCCTGACTAAAGGTAGTTCACGTTATGATGTCACGTTAAAAACACTGTTTGTAGGCGGTGATAGGGAAGCCCCCAGCTATCAATACCTGTAACTGGGTGTACACTAAAGAGAATTGAATCCTGGAAACTATGGGACGCTGCCGAACAGCGCGGGTGTCGTCTCAGGCAGCGGGGGTGGCAAGCCCTTCCCTGTCATCATCATGCGAAATGCTTGAGCAAAAATGTAATTAGAAGATACAAGGACTACGAGGGGAAGGAAGTACAAAATTTAGAAGGGGAGAAGGAAAGTAAAGGTAAAAATACATGAAACTTGAAACGTTAGGAAAATAATTAGGAAGCTAGAAAATATTGAACAATAAATGCAAAAAGGGAACACAGATACATTGGAGCTGTGCAACGCGAGATGGAGGGATATCGAGGGCTATTACAATGCTGGTTACAGGGTAAATCTATTGTGGGTAAGATGAGAGTCAACGTGGGGTAGCTATGGCACTGAATTAACAATTGGGGATGAGGTTAGTAAACATCGAACAGGTGAACGAGAAGATACTAGTGGTAGAAATAAAGGCCCACCCGATGAATTTCATATTGGTCAATGTGTATATGCCTTCAAGTAACCGTGGGGAGGAAGAGGTGGATGGGGTGCACGAGCAACTCATACATTCATTACAGTAATCTACCGGTTAGAGGAAGGTTGTGATGAAAGTCAGAGAATATCCAACGAACTCTTACACGTGCCGTGCCCTATCTACCTCTAGTATTTCTTTCTTCATATCAGCATAAGTCCTACCTTTCTCCATCCCGTCCATAAAACCGATTCTCTTCCTTCCCCTTCCCCGCTTACCCAATATCGTACCCTATATCACGGCCTTCAGCAAACCATCGCCCCTCATTACCACTTCCAGCCACCTACTCTGTCTTCCCCTAATCTAATCTATAAGTTTCCTCTCCTCGCCCACCATGTCAATCACTTCCTCATTTGTCTTCCTTTCCGTCCAAAGCCATCTCTCCATCCTCCTCTACACCCACATCTTGAAAGCTTTCAGCCTATTTTCGTCTTCCTTTCTCAAGGTCCACGTTTCCGCCCCATACAACGCCACACTCTATATCAAGCTCTTCACTAGCCTCTTTTTTACATCCTTATTTAAGTTTCCCGTCATCAGATCCCTTCTATTAAGAACAGATAATTAAAGAAGTCCTGCTAAAGAAAAACCGTCTGGGAAAGATCATGGTGGGCGACTTGAATGTAGTGGTGGGAAAAGAGAGGGTTGGATTGTAAGCGGGAAGTTAGGGTTTAGGAACAAGAAATTACCGCGGTGAGAAAGTAGTTAAATTTTGTAAAAGGAATAAATGTATAGTAGTTTCAAACACAAAAACGGTGTCAAAAACTCTAGATACACGAAAGGTGTATCCAGGGGGGGGGGGATGCGACACTGATCAAAATTTTCTCATGATGAAATTTTATGGACAAGATAAAGAAGGGTAGGATGTTTGCTGAGGTTGAAAAAGAAATAATTGTATACACGGCACAACACGTGTAAAATCCGGAGGATTTAACTTACTTACATTCATTACACCTACATTAACCAGGAGATTAAGTAACCCTTATTAATAATATTGACAAATTGTCAGATGAATAGTTAACAGCCGATATATTAGCATACCATTTGAGAACGATGTTGATTAGCTACTAATGTCATCCTGTACGGCTCATCAATGATGGGAAGATAACCTTTTAGGCAGATTAACTGGGGAGGTGACAAAATAGTTATTTACACCATTACGGACAGGTTGGTAGGTATGTATTATTAGTATTATAATTTATTTGAGGCATAATGGAAGAGTTGAGAGAAACCAGGTGTCAGCATTTGCCTTCTCTTAACGAGAAGCGACAAGAGTACGCTCTTTAACGTACCATCAACGGATAGAGTACTGCACTTGTGTTATTTTATAAACACACTCTACATATGTCAGTTCGTGATTCCTACGAATAATCTCCGCCACTTGCGGGACTTAAACCCAGGTCCTATGGATGGAAAGCCAGCATTTCAGCGACAACACCAACTTTATGGCCTAAATAACCATAACTACAATTGCGTTATGAGCGGGATTGATTAGCGGAGACTAGTATGCCGAAGGAGGGATATGCATGGTGATGCGGGAGTTGCACGAGGCTGTTTAAAAATCATCGTAGAGTTAATTTAGAGGGACTATTCAAATTGGTAATTAAATATATAATTACAAAGACATTTTAAAAAGTTACAATGTATAGTCGCCTCGATAAAATCCTTCCAGTACGCATAACATTGCCACGAACTCCTTATGGCCCCAGTCAGTACCCAATTATTTTACGCTATAAACATTACACATGGTCTCACTGCCTCACACACACCAATCATTTTTAATATCTTTTTATATGAAACCAAATTTTTAGTATTTTTAAATTGAGAGTATATTGAGTTGTGTTTAACATTTATCACTGTGATGACGTCTTTCTAATGGGAAGGTGGAATGTAACTATTAATTCTAGTCTTATCATTGTGTAACTCATTGTTGGATATGAGAATATGATAAGAAGTTTTATGCAGGAACTCTATCTAACATTACCAGGCACTCTACCAGGCAGAACGGATACCACGAGGCTTTTGCTGCCTGCTGAAGTGCCTAACGACGTACTACTATGTGTGCCCTGGCCAAGTACAAAGAATTGCCTTTCCTAGTTTTTTTTAAATATAACCAGTCTGACGCCTGGGGGAATTTACACTCCACATCCATCTGTATCCGTGTGGAGTATTAGTTTTCCTTTTCCTTTGAATTGATGTGATATTTGCAACTTCACCAGCAGTCTTCAATCCGGAGATTAATTTGCTGCGGCTATCGTCGCCACTCTCCTCTCCGCCAAACGCTTCATTCCTACATAGATATTCTTTTTGGCGTCCTTCATTGATTGCCTGTTTTAATCTATTTTAATCTTCCACTGGAAGTCTTACCATTCATTTTTCTTTCCAATATTGTTTTCAGATGACTATTGCGTCGCAAAATGTGTCAAATGAGTTTGTATCTCCTTCTTTGCAGATTATTCATTGTACTTCTTTACTCTCCAGCTCTTCATAGGACATCTTCCTCCTCCTCTTGTCTGATCTTTATAATTCCTTAGTATCACCGCACCTACATTCCTGCCAATCTGTTCTCCTCTGCATCTGTTACTGTCAGTATTCACATATCTAGTGATTTCAATTAATCCTAAATCCGGTACCCCTTCATCGAATGAATTGAAAGTAGATGCGCCTCGCGGAATATGCCTTCGAAACTTCCCTCTGAATAGCCCGATCTTCTCATATTAGGCCGTAGTGTTTGAATTCGTTGCGGTTCCATCATCATTATTATGTCTGCTCCCACGAACGAACAAACCTGTTGGTTACCCCTCTGCACCCAAATAATGGTCGTCTGCACCCCTTCCGCCCCACCCACTCATTCCATCTCCTGCCCTCCTCGTGTTCCAAACGCCACCCCAACCCATGCTCTTCCCCCTTTCTCACCCTCCCTCGCCCTCTTGGTTCAATTTGTCAACCTTAATCCATTTATCGTAAGCGGCTGAGGTCTCTCCTATTTCCACCCAAAACCCGCAGCAGTCCCCCTACGCAAAATCCATCTCCACACCCTTCCGGCGTCCTGCCGCGTCTACCACGAGGGCGGGGAGCGGAGGTTACGACACAAGTCGGTGCATCGATACTTACTTAAACCAGACGAAAATCTACTCTGTCGATACTATTAAATCGAAATTAGAACCTATGACGTGGTGGAAGGGCTCCATATTAGCAATGAAGAGGATAATGTGCCTGAAGATGGCTTGACAGCCGAAACCGGTCGTACTATATTAAATAAACTGTGGAAGTCACAAAGTCACTTCATTGCTAAACTGTCGATACTAATTTTAGATCCGTTAAAATATCCTTATTGGTATATATGTGTATTCAGTGCCGGCCCTAGATATTTTACAAGTGTTTTATACGCTTTATTTCACCGCCCCTAACATATATTTATCAACCGATTGTTATTGCTTAAAGGGCGCCACACACTGAATGCTATGCTAAGCGAGAGAACTGTTATCGCAACGGACGTACGCTATGTGCGCGCACACACCAGAAACTAACCATGCCGTGCTATGTAGCAAGATGGCGGACGGCGTAAAACGCACTTCTCAGATTTGACACTTGAACATTCTGTTAATATTGACTTAATTGCAATGATGAATAATTTTATACAATACGCATAGTGTGCAGAACAAATGTACGTAATTTAGTTTAAATAGCTCTGTTGTAAGTAGGTAAAAAATTAATTTGGGCTGGCGGGACGAAAGTGCTCATTTACCGCAATAGATACTTCGCATGCGCCACGGAAGCTAAGCGAAGAGGAAATCGCCGGCCGAGCGATCCCCAGCGATATAGCGCTATGGAAGTTCTCATCGGTTCGCTTTACGGGATCTTAAGACACGTCGTGAAATCTGGTAGCGCGCTTAGCATAGCATTCGGTGTGTGGCGGCCTTAAACCACGCGTTGATTTGAGGGATACTCAAGGCTTTCTGAGCGGTTCTCTTTACATTGTAAGTGCCCTCTTTTTCAAACGTAAGTTGGAGTGTTACTTCAGTCACAGTTCCTTTCAATGAGTTGGTGACAAGAATGTTTAAGAAGGAAATCGTCAGTCAGTAGGGTTGATTGTGCTTTTTGCTGAAGTTAATTCTGAGTCACAGCTGCTTTTACGATTGAATAAAAAATATAATTTTGGATGTAAATACAGTCTATGAGTTTGCTAAGTTTTCCTTTATTCATACTTTCTCTACCCTGTCTT
The DNA here is from genome assembly GCA_963573305.1 of Pyrrhosoma nymphula. NCBI lineage: Eukaryota > Metazoa > Arthropoda > Insecta > Odonata > Coenagrionidae > Pyrrhosoma > Pyrrhosoma nymphula. The sequence goes on along the minus strand of OY754337.1, from coordinate 102,196,987 downwards.
CATTCATCAATAAGTTGCAGACTGTCCAGTGGCTATTGCCCACGTTGCCTACGCCATAGGCCAGCACTGTAATACACATATGCTAATTATTCGATGGAAACCAACATTTTTACATGCAAAAGGTACGGCAGTTATGATTTATTTAGGTTGTTTGGGTTTGGACTCATATTATAAATAATAGTTCCCATCTCCGTGTCTCTAGCTGTTTCCAGTATAATCCTTCCATAAGCTGCGTTACACACATATGTCTACTCATAAATGACTAACGCATTGTACAGCTTTTCTTTATTTACTTATTCAACAAGCAAATTCATAAACAGGGTGTCAAATGAACGCAGTGTAATTAATGTGATATTACGAGAGCAAAGAGGTAACATTTGATACTTTGCTCATTTACATTTCGTAAAGACACATCAAATATGCCAAAGATATTTTTGATATGATACCAGAAACGAGAGTGTTTTTTTGGAACTTTTGCATGAATGCCCGAAATTTGGGGTGCACCGAAATCAGAATAAGACTTTAAGGACCACCTATATAGAATTAAAGAGAGGATGAAAGTTATAAATCTCACTATGAAACAATAGTTGACTTACACGTGTCTAAAGGACTTAAAAAATCTACGCTATTAAAATATCCACATAACTTATGATCTTACCCCACAACAAACATAATATCCATACCTGTGACGTGGTTCTAATGCGTGACCTTTAGATAGCCAGATCGGCACATTCTCGGCCTATTTAGCTCCTTCGCCTGAAGTTACAACCTAAAATGTTATTCAATGCTTATTCGGGAGAAACTGAGCCACATAAAGCATTCGCACTAGGAGAAATAATTAAAATTATCTAATTGCCAAATCATAACTCATGCACTCAATACGACTGGTGACCGAATCTACTTTTAACCATCAAATATAATTACAAACAAAACCAGTTGAGTTCAGTAATTCGGAGAATTTTTTTCCATGATTGGATAAGCACTCAATAGCATTTGTCAATATTGTCAATGTCAACTTCATACGGATTCGTGTGACGACGTCGTCACTTCCATCATAATGAAAAAAAAATATATTTGCCACCACCTACCAGTACCCCTAACGCACTTATGCCTACTTGTCGCGAATACCTTCCGGGAATACCGAGTGAAGTTGGAACATGCCTAACGGTCTACCCAATCTAAAGAACTAAAAATCAACAAAATGAAGAATAGAGCATATAAGTTAAACACAATGTGTATTCAAATAAAATTCCCCTCGCATTCCGTGATATATTTAAAATCAATTAAATCGGATTCTAATTGAAAAGGTTCAAACATTCCTGTGTTCAGCGTATGTCACTTAGGCAGAAGAGTAGCTGAGATTTGGTGCTTTAGCATCCGTCTTTTTCAAGATTAACTCAAAGAGAAGCGAAATTCCAAATTGTGACAATGTAAAACATGTGTACGTACAACTAGGTAATTTCGGAAAAATAATGCAATTTTTCATTAATATATTCATGCCGTAGTCATGTATTTCATGTCGTCAAAAGGATTTTATTCCCAGAGGTATATTTGCGTTTACAGCTAGATATTTCAATAAGGGTGTTGCTACAGAGATAGTACAAACAAAAACTGCCTAGGTTAAATGAAAGAGCGATCAAATTGATGTACGCTCAGAATTTTCATAGAATATTTCTTCTTCCAGTAATTTTCTCTTATATTTCAGCAAACGCAAAACGCTTTGTTATTTCAATGAGAATTTTTGAAAGATTTTATTCCTTGTGCAACCGATGTCGTTTGTCAAAGCAGAAACAGTTGAATTTATTTCCTAATAATGTAGTTGTGTCTTTTGATTTCCAAAAGGGAAAAACTAGAAAAATGAAACCTATTTACTACATTAAAATGCCTAAAGCAAAATACTTGCACTATGCATCATATCCTCAAAGCCATTTCTCAAAGGATCACGGCCTATTCATTATTTTTATAGCTGCGAATGAACTGTTCACAAAAGCTAGCCAACATAGGACACTATTGATGTATGTCGGAATATAAATCATCCAAATAATCTTCCTCGTGAAGATGATAAAGGTATAAAGGACTGATACCGATACCTATCCATGTCCAAATATCCGTGGGGATACCATATTTGGACCTGCGCGCAAAAACATTTTGGCCTGATATATTTACTTAATTTACAGCAAAGTAGTACTTTGATTTAAAGTTAAATAATATAAACAAAAGTAAACTCAGCCGGAAATATTTTACGAAAAAATAGTATTTCCTTTTTTGTTAACCGGAAAGGCCGTAGAGCTCACATAAAATTAATACCGTGATTAAATTATCCCTCGATCATTATATGATAGTATATGATCTCGATGGAAGATATGAAATTTGAAGCCTCTGTTACGCATATCGATGCCAATAAATCGATGCTAAGTGAACACGTATGAGAGGCATTCAGATTCATGGCATCGAAATGCGTAACGTCCGTACGGCCATCAATTTGTCAAAGCATAAATCATGTCCTCAACATAACTGGTGATAAAATCTACTTTAGTTATCCCTTGTGAATACAAACCAAACTAGCAGTGTTAAAACTGGATGGTTTCGGGCTTCACTTTGTGAAAATTCATTCTCATGAATTCAAAAAATATATGGTACCTACTTTTTTCACAGTTTTTTTTATTCCAAGTCGACCCGTTTCTTTAGTAGAGTTCAGTAATTCGGAAAATGTTTTTCCATGATTGCATAAATACTCGACAGCATTTGTCAAAATTGTCAAGGTCAACTTCATACGGATTCGTGTGACGACGTCGTCACTTCCATCATAATGGAAAAAATTAATATATGCCACCATCTACCAGCACCCCGAACTCACTTACGCCCACTTGTCGCGAATACTTACCGGGGAACACCGTGTGATGTTGGAAAATGCCTAACGGCTAACCCAATGCGCAATGTGTATTGAAATAAAAATCCTCTTTAATTAATTAAACTGGATTGTAATGGTAAGGATTAAAACAATCATGTGTCCAGCGTATGTCACTGAGGCAGAAGAATAGATGAGATTTGGTGCTTTAGAACGCGTCTATTGACCACGTTTTTATTAGTTCGGTTTCCGTCATGTCTATATGTCTGTCCGGGTGGAATGTTGCAACCGAGTTTAAACTAACTTCCCGATCAGCTAGGGACTTGAAATTTTAACCATAGCTCAGAAGTGGATGACAATGCAATATTAGCTATCTATTATAACAATTAATTGATTAATTAGTTAACAATTATTAATTAACATATTTCCTGATGTGCTAGTAGAGGCTTCTAATTTTAACCATAGCTCAGAATTGGATGACAATGCAATGTTAGCTACATGTAATAACAATTAATTAATAAATTAACGATTAATTAATTATTTCAATTCCACACACTGCCAGCTGAACAGAATCTGAAATACTTTGGGAATTTCCTATGTGTCCCTGTCAGAGTCTCATCAAGATGTATAAAATCGATTGGAAACTTTCACCCGGGCACAAGACTAAAAAACAGAAAATAATTAATTAAATAAAAAATAATTTTTATATAGTTACCACGTTTTTAAAACGGACTAAAAAGTATAAAATAATTTTCCCTGGGCCCTTCTAAATGTTCGAGGGTGAATTTCTAGTGGCTATGGAAATATTTGTAAGACTTGAAGAGAAAAACGTGGAGCGCGGGCAGTAGATAATAGAAGTAGATAATCCGGATGAATTCACAGCCAATTTCAGTACATTGCAAATGGTATTAATTGTGGGAGTTTGCTCAACGACACCTGGTCCCTTTGCTCCTCCTTAATTATCATGGATTGCCTGCGACCCACGTTTTTCTCCTCAAGTCTAACAAATATATCTCCATAGCCACTAAAAATTCACCCTCAAAAATTTAGAAGGACCCAGGAAAAATTGTTTAATACTTTTTAGTCCATTTTAAAAACATGGTAGGTATATTTTAAAATAATTTTATTTAATTAATTATTTTTCAAGATTAAGTAAAAGAGAAGCGAAATTCAAAATTTTTAAACGTCCGTACGGCCACCCCCTTGCCATCGCTTCCATTGTAGAAAGCTGAGGTGGATAGTAAAGGTAAGGGGAGCACAGAACCTCCACAGGTCATAAGGCCAAATGAAATGTGTTCCCAGAGATTTAGGAGTCGGAGAGGTTGTAGTAGGGTGGCTGCCCGGTGAGACTGTCATGGCGTCCCTCCACACACCATGGTTGGCTCTCCACGGTACCGACCGCTTTACACGCCCTCTTCCAACCCACCCTTCCACCCCCCGCCCAACCCGGGTGATCTGAGCACGGTTCCGTTTGCCAATCTAATTTCACGTCGCGACAAGAAATGACCCAGCTCTCCCTCACTCTCTCTCTCTCTCTCTCTCTCTCTCTCTCTCTCTCTCTCTCTCTCTCTCTCTCTCTCTCTCTCTCTCTCTCTCTCTCTCTCTCTCTCTCTCTCTCTCTCTCTCTCTCTCTCTCTCTCTCTCTCTCTCTCTCTCTCTCTCTCTCTCTCTCTCTCTCTCGCTCTCTCTCCCTCACTCTCTTCTCGGTTACACGCCCGAAGGATATTCCTAGATAAGTTGGTGCACTCTATAGCGGGAGTGTTACCTGTGTCCCACCTCCCTCATCTCCGCAACTACATACAACCTTATAAAAACCATCATTGAAAGAGATAAGGGTTATTTTAACAAAATGGTCCCTCTTCCAGTATCAAAATCGCCGACCCCTAAAAAAACAGTTCTCAAATATACTCAACAATTTAGTTTTAAGGCGCCTTTGGCACCCTTTAAATGATGATGAATATAACAAACACCTTGATTTAATATGCACGAAATATTTATTAAAAATCCAATTTCTTTCAATCTTGAACAAATGAAAATTATATCTGGTATATATGGAATGATATAAAAAATATTTGACGAAAAAAAGTTTTTAATGAAAAATCTCTCGAGAAAATACATTTAGTGTGAATTGTCTCGGGATATTCAATAATCTCCCTTGCTGTGGATTCGATTCAACATACACCTTCAATTGACTTGAAATTCTTGAACGTGATAGAGAACGTGATACAATTGGCTGTGTGAAAATACTGGGGTCTCCAAATTGATGCCAACGTGATCAAATGACTGGCCTAGTGCCTTGTTTATTGTAATAGCGTAAGCAGCACTTGTCAAAAATTCGTGGCATTTTAATATGAAAGGTAATTTTGTGTCGGTTGGAGCGAGCTCAATCCTGGGAATTAGAACTACATCATTGTGATTGCAAGTTGAAATGAATTTTGCTCTTATCAAATTTCGTCCAGACTCTTCTACAATCAATCGAGTTCCGTTGCAAAGTCCTTTTATAGCTTTCAAGTTCCTTATCAACATGATGATCACACCTTTCTTAACCAACAGTGCAAGAGGTGGCAAGCCGGGTGAAGTTTGTTAATTGAGGAATTCAACAGGGATATTGAGTGCATAATTTGGGACTTCACTGATAACAGAATCGGTGCAATAGTAAATTTGAGAGTCACCATCAATCAAATCGATTATCTTCCTATTCATTTCCAATGTTTGCGCATTTGTCGGCGCGACAATGACTCGTTTTGAAAGGTCTTGCATTGACATTTACTGTAAATCGCCAAAACTTGTCTCAATCAAGTCTCATTGAGGTATATATGAGAAAGGAGGTGTAAAAGTTCAAGTCCCCAGAAAAAAAAGGAAGAGGGAAACCCAGGATAAGGTGGAGGGATTGTTTCAGAATTAAATTGGAGGATTCTGGTGCGATCCCAACGGATGCCGTAGTCATGAGCAAATGGAGGAGAGTATCAAAGTAGCTTTGGTATCACGGTATACGTATCATGATAAAACATTGTAAATTGTGTGGGTCGAAGACATAATATCGTGAAAGCTATTGACAAACGCACCAAGAAGGTTTAATTCACTTAAATTCAGCCTTTGTAGCCAGTGTATAAGGTACTGCAAGCCACTGAAATAATGAAAAAAATGCCTTGCAACGAAAATGAAAAAATATCTAAATTTGCATTTATTTTGCGTATAAACTTCAAATTATTCAGTTTAACGTTCAATAGAGAAAAATATGTAGCATAATTTAATGTCTTGATGCTTTTGCCTTATTTTGGTCGAAGAATAAAACTTCAATCTCAATAATTTAATATTTTAATGAATGAAATAAAATTACTCTACACGGAAATTATTCTTTTTTTCTCGTTAAATCCCATTTTAAAAACCAAATCCTATCTGGGTTCTGAATTAATGAAAAATATTGGAGTTTTTATTTATTCCTGGCAGGACACCAAATTCCAACCCTCTCTAAAAATTTCAACCTTCTAGCTCGATTATAAATGGCCTGGAATTCGTTTCAAAGAGTAAGTGTGTCAGTCAGTTTGTAGCTATATATCATACAGCGTTACAGAGTCAGTCGGTAAGTCAGTCAGTAATGAGCGTAACTGGATGTACTAATTATTAATTGGATTATAAACCTGCGGACTTAAGTCATGCCGAATATCCAGGTTGAAAAGTAGCCGTTTGGAGTATCTCAGCCGTCAGGAAATTATAGGCTTCGTTATTCATTGTATAGAATACTTTATAATTATTTATTATCATTGTCCATTATTATTTTTACTTTATCGAGGAGGGCTTTGGTGTGCGTAGAGAAATATATAAAAAAGCAAGTCAGTTGTTAGCGTGCGGGTAGTGCTGGAGATTGGTAATTGTTGTTGCTTGGAAATGGGTTCGAAGAAAGAATGAGCTTATAATTGTTATCACATTCAGTGAAAACCTAAAGAAGTGTTGCTAGTTATGGAGTATTTACTCAATCTACAACGCTGTAAAACGTTTGTTACCCTTACCGTACAGCACACAAATTGTACAACACACAAACTTGGAACCAAAATTTAATGTAAAACGATAAAACTACTCATTATTCCCTAGAGTCACGATATTAAAGTAAAAGATGTATTTTTCTGGTTTTTCTTAATTATTCAGATTAGGAAACTAAATAAAATAACACGTTAAACTAGAGAATCCGACGGATGCACTAAGATACTTATAAATAATAAAAGGGACTTTTATTTAAAAAAGTGGAATTAACCGCTAACATCTCAATCAGAATTTTCGTTCAGGTAAACACCGAAGCAAAAATAAAGAGAAAAATAAACAATATCCGGTATTTGGATAGGAACATATGTTGGATAGGTAAATTTGTACAGGTAATTTATCGGGTATTCAAAATCCAAAATAAATTTTCGAATAGTATCCATTATTTAAAAAAAAATCAAAGTCATTGCTCACAATATATTGCTCACATTGCTCACAACGCTGGAAAACTTTTAATACTGTACCTTAATAATTGTACAACACACAAACTTGGAACCAAAATGTAATGTAAAACTATAAAACTACTCATTATTCCCTAGAATCACGATATTAAAGTAAAAGATGTATTTTTCTGGTAATTCTTAATTATTCAGATTAGGAAACTAAATATAATAACACGTTAAACTAGAGAATCCGACGGATGCACTAAGATACTTAGAAACAATAAAAAGGAATTTTATTTAAAAAAAGTGGAATTAACCGCTTACATCTCAATCAGAATTTTCTTTCAGGTAAAAACCCAAGCAAAAATAAAGAGAAAAATAAACAATATCCGGTATTTGGATAGGTACATATGTTGGATAGGTATATTTGTACAAGTAATTTATCGGGTATTCAAAATCCAAAATAAATTTTCGAATAGTATCCATTATTTAAAAAAAATCAAAGTCATTGCTCACAATATATTGACAGCAGTTTCTAGCTTAGGCTTTCGACAACTTTATTTCACAATTTTTGTGTTTGAAAAGTATTAACATTTGGTCCCGGAAGTACCCGTAAGCAGAAAAGGGAGCCATCAATATACACCAATAGATTCTGACACTCCAAATGATAATAATCCCAATGTTCGGAACTTCCTATGTGACTACATCAACATGACGTTGCACTTTATGGAAATGCGAGTTATCTTTTATTCACAATCGAAATGATCTACTGAAACTATCCAATATGCTAACTCTGTTAGTTTAATATGATGTAAAGTCACAGTAACATTGATATATACATGTAAAGAACCGCAAACTGCAATGAAAAATATTTCTGTCGGGTGATTAAGCCAAAATAATCGTTACTAGTGCAATAAATAATTGAAGAAAAGCTAAATTAAGATAATTAGAGCTTCTCTCAAAAGCTATCTGTTTATACATATTTACTATTGAAATAAATTGCCACACAACTCCAGTTTTCCTTTGCCCTCTTTTTATCAATTTAATCCTTATAACATCATCTACTCTAAAATTTGATTGAAAGGATATTTTGATGATTTTAAAAACTTACATTGAAGTGATTAAAGAGAAAATTTGATTTTTGCTTCTTTCCAGTACTTTTTTACATTCCAGACCGGCCACACTGATAACTAGGAGCATCAGGCTACCCAAACCACAGAATCATTCATACGGATTTAATTTAAAACATTGATACTTATCACAGGCCCATAAATTCGGTTATTCGCATTCCATCAGCATCAAATGTGAGGGAATAGAAGGCGCCAGATGCTTTTAGAGAAAGAAATATGTATATGTACCTGAATAATTACGGACGGAAAGGCATTCTCCGTAACACATCACATTTCAATCATCGTGGAATTATAGGGGTTTTCGTGCGTGCTGTAGGAAACACTCTGTTTTTGACAGAAATTCACGACGAATGCGTTCATCTAACTCGCATGCTCAGCTAAAATATTAATCATCCCCAGTAATTTACAATGGCTTGCAGTGGACGCCAAATGTGGTTGCCCACACTGCGGAATGCATTTACCGGTATAAAAATTTCAGAGAATGATTACAGGCTTGTAATTATGCCATTCATTCGCAGGATATTACGTACGTTCTGCGTATTAGTCCCTTGCCAATGAAAAACTTCATTGCGAGGATGCAGGTCTGGTACCGTCGATGTTTATGAAATCAGCAGAGCATTTCAGGCTAGAAACAATTCCAACACCCAACTCTACAGGAACACATTTTTTGTAGCAGAAACTTAATTCTACGTTTTTGGAAACAACGCTAATGCAATATTTGGATGAATAGTCTGTACAGCAATGGAGATGTGGTATTGCCGAAGAACGATGAAGATAAAATGGACTTTGAAAGTACTAACGACTTGTTAGTTATGATAAAATAATTACAATGATAACTCTGCGAAAAAGACAAACCCATTGAACCCATTTTGCGACGAAATAGCCTATTCAAAACAAAAGTGGAAATGATATATGAATGGAAAGAATTACAGAGGAAGAACAAGATTGAAATACATGAAAAGCGTAAACTTAATACAATTTTATAAATTAACATAATGAACAAAAGACTGAAACATTTGTAATTTTTTTTCAGTGAAACGATTTCAAATGTAAATCCTTGATGCCCTTATTACAATGCTTTGGCATGAAAACTCAAGGAGACAACAGAAAAAAAATCAATAATCTGTCTTTTCATAAAAATTAATCACAAATACGATAAATATCAAAATAATCTATACTTCGTCATTAAATACTAGCTAACTTGTAAAAATATAACATCCAAGTTTGAGACTGAAACAGTTTTTTTGTCTATGAAATTGAATGTGCTTTCAATACAATTTTGTAATGTTCATTTATCAAAATCATTTTGATTGCCAGGATTAAGCCCAAGACCAAGCCAAGGCCCAAGCTACGTCATGGAGTTTGCTGAAAAGAGTAGAATAGTGGCCAATTTCGCTATGCTATATGCCAATATCTGTGTCAAGAATATTTCGTTCGTCGAAATATGTTAGTGATGAGGGACCAAATGGCAAAAGCTAAGCACCGCAGCTAACGTTTATTCGTAAACCTCCCAAGGAATATACAAGCTAAAATAACGTCGGGCTCTTCCAATACGTTAACAAATAGACAAAGCTTAAAAATAAAAATTATGGATATAAATTTATGAATACAGAAAGATTTGGGTACGAATCATCAAATGGTATAACCTATCATATGTATGAGATAACATAATCAAAATATAAAGAATGGGAGGAATGGAGTTGAAATGGAGATTGATCGAAAAATGGCAGGTGGTATGTGTAGCTCACTTACGGAATACGGGAAGGCAGAAAAGATGGTTGGCGGATCTGTTAAGATGTGATTGCATATTGAGGAGGGTAATGGTGTGTAGAACGCTGGGGAAATGTGGGAAAAAAAGGCTGGGGATAGGAATTCTGATATCTGTTAAAATGAAAATATCCATCTGAATGCAGGTGAAAGAAGAAATTTAAAACTTACACTGACATTCTACACCATTCTTGGATGAATATAACATAGAAAAACAAATAGTAGAGTCCTTTACAAAGTTACTGATTCGTGGATTTTCAAATGCAAACCTTGATTCGATATGAATTACAAGTATTATACCATCAATTAGTTGGTACACTAACAATCATACAAAATTAGCTCTAGTATTAACACTCAGTCGCTCGCGCCGTTGGACACAGTCCAACAGCTGTTACTTTGTAAGTAGGAAATCAACCTCGGGCTCTGTGAAATGTGAAACATTGTTTCTATTTCACGAGTGGAGTTTGAATAAGAGTTTTAAAAGGTTTTTTTCCCAGTAACTTAACTTACTTGTTCACTGGAGGATTCGGAAGCGAAACCGTCGATTCTGTTTGACAGAATCCAGCACGCGGTGGTGCGCGCACCTACCGCTACCTCTCGTAGAAGGAGTACCATTGCGTTATGAGTTTTAAACGCGTATTTTACTCTCAGTTTCATATATGTGCAGTGGAATAATAAATATTCTTCATATTTTTCGTCTCCTCACTCTCGAAGTGCTCACGATGAGGTAAAGGCTACAATAGATAGGCGAATAAGGTAAGAAACTTCTTTTTTCAAGTTTATTTTCCGAGTACTTTTTTATAACAAAAGTATAATTTACGCACAAATTATGGTATACTGCGTTTGGTATCCAACTATGGTATCCAATAAATGTCAAACTAAGTATTTCTTCAGAGTTAGAAATACGTTTTATTTTTATAAGCTTTGAACTACAGGATGCGAAATATCCGCGCCGGGGACACCTCTGATCCGAGAATGTAAGTGAAACCACCTATCATCTTCAAAATATGTAATGATTATGTTCCATTGTGTTTCTACTTCTACGTTATTATTACGTACTAACCATTGTCATTTTAATTAGATGAGTTTTTCGTACATTCATGGAACTCTGCCATGTTATGAATAAGTACCTAAATTTTGGAATTCCTAAAATGTAATGAAACAGGTCTGGAAATATAAAACCCGGGGATATACGCAGGATTCTTCAGAGTTAGATGTGGAAGAAGAAGAACGAAGGGGAGATACTCGCATCTTAAGTAGTAGCGATGACGAATTCAGCGACGAAGAAGTTGAGGAGTCTGACCATCATACAGAGTCCGAGCAAGGTGTTAGCGATGGAAGTGGTAATGAGGAGGTTCGTGAAACCATTTTCTATGTTGGTAGAGATAAAGTTTCCCAGTGGAGGAAAAACCCTAGCCACAAAATTTCCAAGGCTAAGAGAAAGAACATAGTGAAAATTCTTCCTGGGCCTAGAAATGCTTCCCGAAATGCTAAATCAGAAATTGAAGCGTTAGCAAAATTTGTGACAGTTCAAATTATATACAAAATAGTGTTTTTCACTAATAGTGAAATTGAAAGACAAAAAGAAACATTTTCAAGAATTATAGACTGTAAAGAATCATCTCGAGCAGAAATGATGGCTTTACTTGGCATTCTCTATTTGATCGGAACAAAAAAGGCCATCACACAAACGTTGTGGAGTTGTGGGCTGCAGACGGGACAGGTTTACCGATTCTACGCTCAGCTATGAGCTATAATCGGTTTTTATTGTTATTAAGAAATTTATGATTTGATGACAAGGCTACAAAAGATGCAAGAAGAACCGCTGACAAGCTCGCTTCTATTCGTGAAATTTCTAATGACTTTGTCAGCAATTTCCTGAACGCTTATTCAGTGAGTGAATTCGTCACAATTGACGAAATGCTTCTTCCTTTTAGAGGGTGATGCTCATGGGTACCGTACAATCCTAGCAAACAAAAATAGTATGGATTGAAAGTGTTTGCAATGTGCAATGCAAAGACATTTTATGCTTCAAACTTAGATGTGTATGTAGGTAAACAGCCTTCTGGGCCTTTTGAGAGGCGCAACACGGCAATGGAAATAGTGAAAGACTGGTGAAATCAATAGAGTAAAGTAACAGAAGTGTGACAACGGATAACTGGTATTCAAGCATTCCACCTTCAAAATATCTACTAGAAAATCAAATCACGACAATAGGTACTCTTAGAAAAAATAAAAGGGAGGTTCCTTTGGAAGTTCTACCGGATAAAAGGCAAATTCCGGGACAATGCTAGTATTGATTTCAAGATAATTCAACTCTCTTGAGCTTTACGCCGAAGAAAAATAAGGCAGTCATTTTAATTTCAACCATGCATGATGCTGATGAAATGTATAAAGAGTAGGGAAAACCGGAAATAATGGCTGACTATAATGCGACGAAATGTGGGGTTGACATAGTCGATAAAATGTGCGCTGCGTACTCAGTATCCCGTGTGACAAGAAGATGGCCAATAGCCATATTCTTTGCAGTAATGATATTGCTGGAATAAACGCTCATATTGTACTGCAAATGAATGCTCCAGAGAATGCTCCACATTTAAGAGGAACCTTTCTGCATAATCTAGGAATCTCACAGATGAATGAGCACCTTATTGCAAGAGAATCTATACCTTCACTCCCGTAAAACATCTCAAGTTTTTTGAAAGAACGATACTGCAGTGCAATGGAAGGTGAAGGGGACACAAGTAGAGATCTAGAAAAGAAGAAGAAAAAGGGAATCCGCATTGAATGTGTACCGCAGAAAAATAGGAACACCACTATAACATGTAGTAGATGTGGAAATTTTACCTGTAAAGTTCATTCTCATGTTTTTGTGATAGTTGCTTTCAGACACAGCACGAAAATGAAGTGTAATTTCAAAAATATAGTATGTATTCCTTTTTTAAATTTATTTACCGTTTTTGTCGATTCCTTGATTTTAATTTAAAAACAAGTAAAAAATGATGTGCTCAATTTCTTATTTCAGTGCAAAATTGATTGCGATAAAATTTGCTGTCAGTTTCAATATTTCATCAATTTTAATTTTTTGATTTTCCAATTGTTGAAAATACCGTGTTAATAAATATAATACATTTATGCTCTTCTTAACATAAAATTAAGTTTAATATTGTTCTAGAGTAATTATTCTCCTTAAAGTATAGGTAAAAATTATTGAACTCCGCTATTGGACAGAATCCAACACGCGAGCAGTCTTGTAACGAAAAGAGGTGCGAGTGATGGAGAGTAAAATACGGACTAATTTTATCTAAGGGAATAAATATCACTAATTATACCCCTTCTTTTGGACTACAACCTTGTCGTGGTGGAAGGGCTTGCGTGTTCCGATGGCCCCTAGAGCTGAACTGGCTGGAGCAATGCTCCTGGTAAGGCCACCCATGCCAGATTGGTCTAAGGTTAGGAGAGAGACGAATGGTAGTCAGCGACGCGTCTGTACCTCAGTGAGGCGGCTGCAAAAGGCGTCTGATCACAGTGGGGCGGACTCTTAAAAGATGATGTCGTGTAAAAAACACTATTGAGTAGGCCAAGGAATACTATCTCAATTAAAAACCTTGAAATTATGGACAGTTCTCAATTGATAATGAATCCTGGCAACTACGGGACTCGGCCCAGTTGGCCGGGTGTCGTGCTCGGAAGCGGTGGGACCAAGACCCCTGAGGTCGTCATCACACGAAATCCTAGCTCAGAAAATACATCAGCAGAGGAAAAGAAGAGGAGCGATACAAAAAGAATAGGCACGTGGAATGTTAGGACTATGCTGAGGGTGGGGAAGCTAGAGAATATAAAACAAGAAATGGAGAGGGTGGGTGTAGACATAATGGGTCTAGGTGAAGTAAGATGGAAGGATGACGGGGACTACTGGAGCGATGGCTATAGAGTGATATATAGCAGAGGGAATGAAAGCCAACGCGGGATTGCATTCGTAAAGAACAGGTAAATTGGTAGAAAAGTAGTGTATGCAGAATAGGTGAGTGATAGGATAATAGTCGTGGAACTAAAGACAGATCCAACGAATTTAGATATAATCCAGGTTTATATGCCTACCTCAAATTATAGAGAGGAGGAGGTAGATGGTGTATAGGATCAGCTAGAGGAAATAATTGGTACGATATCTGGGAGTAAGCACTTGGTAGTAATGGGGCATTGGAACGCGGTGGTTGGTGAAGGAAGAGATTGGCGGGAGGTGGGCGATTACGGGCTAGGAAGGAGAAACGACCGGGGCGAGAAAGCTGTGGAGTTTTGCCGGAGAAACAATCTAGTAATCACAAATACATGGTTCAGACATCATCCACGACTTAAGTACACTTGGAAGAAGCTGGGAGACAAAGATTGGTTCCAAACAGATTATATTATGGTTCGTCACAGATACAGGAACAGTGTTAAAAACTCCCATACTCATCCAGAAGCTGACGCGGAATCGGATAATAATTTGTTAATCTTGAAATGTCGGGTAAAACTAAAAAGATAAGAATGGGAAGGGGGTTACGAATGTGGAATACAAAGGCATTAACTGGGGTAATGAAGAAGAAGTATCGAGAGAAGGTTGATGAGATAATGGGTGAGGATCATGGAGGTATATCATTGGATAATGAATGGAGAAACTTTAAAAATGTAATTGTAGAAGCGGCGAAAGCAACGGTAGGCGTAGTCAGTGCAACTAAAATTAGAAAACCGTGGATCACGAAGGAAATGATAATGGAGAGGCAGGGGAGAAGGAAATGGAAGAGTGTAAACTCAGAGCTAGGCAAGAGAATATACCGAGAATTAAATAACAGGCTTAGAAGAGAAACTAAGAAAGCAAGAGAGGCGTGGTGGAGAGAACAGATCGACTCGTTAAAGAAATACCGAAAAGAGGGAAGAGCAGATGCATCATATAGGAAAGTAACGGAACTGACGGGTGGTAATCAGGGAAGAGGAATTACAACGATAACAAACAAGATGGGAAAGGTGATCGCAGAGCCGAAAGAGATCCAGGAGAGGTTGAAGAAGTATGATGAGTAGCTGTATGGTAATGAAATAAGTCCCAAAACGTAAGATATAGAAAGAGAAGACAACATCGACGGAGATGGCATCGGACCAGGTTTCCTAGATAGCAAAATCGAAAGAGCTCTACGAGACAGACTCTCTGAAAATTAATAAGTCGGTGGGAATAGATAACATACCTGCAGAGTTTATAAAGCGCATGGGGAAGAACGGAAGAGCAAAACTTTTTGTGTCTTTTCGTAGGATTTATGAGGATGGAGTGTGGCCGGATGACTTTGCGAAGACTGCATTGATTCCTATACCGAAGAAGAGCATGGCAAAAACATGCGAAGACTATAGATCAATAAGTTTAATATCCCACGCGGCCAAAGTAGTTCTGAGAATTATAAACAGAAGGCTAGAGAAGAAGGCTAATGAATACCTGGATGATGACCAATTTTGTTTCAGGAGAGGGACGGGAACGTGACACGCTATAGTGGTGATGAGGACGCTACTAGAAAGAAACCTAGAGTATGGGCAGGATGTTTTTGCATCCTTCGTAGATTTCGAGAAGGCATTTGATCGGGTGGAATGGACGAAATTAATGGGAGTGTTGAAGAAATTGGGGGTCGAAGAGGGACAGGCGTCTGATTCGGAATTTGTATATGAACCAGACGGCGCAGGTTAAAGTAGCCGATGGAGAATCGGGATGGGCCTTGATAGGACGGGGAGTGCGGCAGGGGTGCCCACTATCGCCGTACAGTATTTCGCGATACAAAAATAATGAAATGATTCTCGTCAACGAGCAATTACGAATTCCATTAAAAATATGTGGTAAAATACCTAAATTATGCCTTTAATGTCCAAAAACTATTTTCCTTGACCCAACACATTTGCAAAGGTTTCACATGATGCTTTGACAATCAACTCACCAAGGCAATCAATTTGTCAATCAACTAGCCAAGATATCTTCCTAGTTTTCTTAACATAAGAAGTAATTAAATGCGACCACCATGTATACCACTGCGACTTTCTATTGCATCACTGCAGAATTTTCCGACAAAAACCAGCCAAAAAATACTTCTCTTTCAATTTAAACTTAACCTTTTAAACAAATTTATATTATTCCAAAAATCTCAATTGATGCATCATAATCTCGTAAAATGGTGCACTGGAAATACATTTTCTCTCACATGTTTACATTCCGCCTTGACAAAAAAACACATAAAGAGACATAGTTACAAAGACTAAACACAAATTACTTGCTAAATACGCAAAACCACATTGCGGCACTCAAAGTACTAAAATACATAATTTTTAATAATTATTTATGTAATAAAATTTTCCTTTTATTTCACCATAGACAAAGAAAAAGATAATAAAACAAGGAACCACTAATTATATATCCCAATGAAGAAAATTGCTTCCAAAATGTTTTAGGAGGTAATTTAATCCAGCCTCAATTGTAATGATTAATTTTTTTTATAAATCATAACAACGCATTGCAAAAGACTGGAAAACTAAGAGAGATGCACGAATATTGGAGAACTTAGTATACTTGCAAACTGAACATATTGTTATCCTCAAAATACGACAGGTAACTCTAATATCAACACCAAAGCGGGCTTACGAGAAATCGAAGAATTTATTACTCTCAAAGTGCATTAGGTATGAACAGTTAGAATAAGTACGAGAGCCCCCTTTATACAGGTACTTGAGTACAAGTTTAATCACACGGATATGTTTAATCACACACTACATAACCTTTGTGGCAAATTTTAGTTGTTTATTTACACATATTTACACAAATTTTAGTGATATATAAATGTCCGTGCTTGGGAATAGTGATATAACATCACATTTTCATTCAGTATATGGAGTAACGCGGTGCCCAATACATAGCATTAGTAATGTAAAAACGAAGTTAAAAAGTTTGTTGGAAGGTGTGCATTTTTCGTGCCCACTACTTTCGAGCGAGTTATTAGTGAAGTGAATTTATTTAATTGAACAAAGCGAAGTGGTGGTGGTACTCTTTGGCACCTTGTTCATTTGTTTGCTCGGAGGCCGGGATTGGTAGCATCAAATCGACTGTGTGATCAATATTTGCTCAAACTTTTAAACTCTCCAGTACCATTTGCATGTTCAAACTCGTTGCAGTCAAAACAAACATTTTAATTCGATTGCCAGAAAAGCAGACAAATTCCATTTCAAGCAACAAAACTATTCTAGTAGAATATTTTTATCATAGGTAATCAGTTTTGAATTGACTGAAATTTCACAGAAGCTCAAAATCAAAGCTTTGCATCAATTCCTTTTATTGCCTTACCAATTACACGCAATTCCATGGGTCCGAAAATGAGGCGATTCAATTATTTTCTGATCGAGAAGCATATTTGCGCATTTTTACGAATTTACTTTTAACCGATTGATTTTCGAGTCTTTCACCTTGTGACCAGCAATGCCCGGAATTCTATTCATGACAATGCAAAAGGAAACACTTCATACATATAAGTTAAAAAAAACGACGATGTAGCCATCAAAATACTCCGTTGCCAAAATCCCCTTGTTATCAGAGGTAGAATAGAATAGAATAGAATATAAGTTTATTGTTCTTGGACGTCTTCGTCCACTAAGAACATACAAAAAGTTACATATATGTAGGAGCTCGATACATTATTGGTTAATAAGGCTCATGGTAAGGTTATCATGATCAATAATAACAATCATTCAATGAGATTTTGCATAATTATTAAATTAAAACCCTTCTTGGTTGAATATATACAAAAAAATCTTTTTTTTAAAACAAATACAGAACTTTATTTTTTTATGTCGATAGGAACACTATTCCACAACCTGGCCCCGGCTACACAGAAATATTTTTGGTATGTAGTAGTCCTATGTAGAGGAGGAATCAAATAATCAGGAGTCATTCGGGTGGTAACGTTAGCCATGTTTACTCTAGGAGGAAAAAATTGCTTCAGATAGCCTGGTTGCTGATTTTGAAAGAGGGAATACATATAAGAACCAAGGACGTATTTTCTTCTGGTTTTGGCCTTCAGCCATGTAAGCCTGGTAAATAAAAAAAAAAGCCTGGAGGTACATAAAAGGTGCTATCAAAGGGTTTGTAAATGATTATATAGCCGGCGGGATTGAAAAATGAGGGCGGATTAAAATGTATTTTTTTAATATTTTAATTTACAATTGCCATACATGGAGTTGTCCAAGTAGGTAGTATCAATGTGACAATATTTCATCAGTGTACCTCGGTTATTTTTTAAGAAGTAGCTCAGCAAATTAAAAACCCCAATGTGACCATATCCGCTAACGCTGGGGATTTAAAAAAAATCAATCGTATCACATAATGGATGATATTTGCAATTAAAAATCCACCTATTATTGCCATACAATTGAGGATCTCATTTCACATGATTCGATTTTATGGATGAATTCGTGTTTCTTAGTATTCTTTAATTAGTTTGTTCTTAGAAATCGCTAATGGTATCTTAACCTATGTAAGCGTGTAAGCCTAATTCTAGACGTAGCACTCCACTAGTTCATGGTTTAAGCATGCATTGCTATCCTGACTGCCTTTATACGCGCCCAAAATGACCGGCAGCAGCCATTGGCTCACAACCGCACCTCACGATTATGCGGCGTCAGCTCAATTCCATATCGTATAGTATTCGTATACCCCATCAAACGAGACCACATTTGTTTCAATCGTACAAGATGTAACGTAGTTATAGAGTGGGAATTGAACATCCCTTACAAGCTGCATCGCCGATCCAGTCCTTGTATCTCAATGACGGACAGATTTTAAACATTTATCCACGTCAAAAATGACAAAGCCCCAAAAGCAGGCAATAAAAACGGTCAGATCATAAGGACAATCAGAACCATAACCAAAGATAGCCTTTATGATATAAGAAAAAGACTTATGATCAAAGATACATCCTTCATCGAGAGTAGCGCAATGGTTTCATATCCAAAAAAAGAATAAAGCCGAGAGATGCAATGGGCAACGAATTTATTCCTGTCTAATGTTTCTTAAATTTTGACACGATAAAAAGCTGAAAAATAGAATATTTAAAAGACAACAAACGGAAACCCTACCTGGATTCAGGAACAGGAGAGATACAATAGAGACCATAAAGGCTAAGAAAATTACGCATACATCATATACGTTTACAAACCCTTTTATGATGCACTTTCATGATTAGGGAGGGCGTTCAATCTCTTTGAATGGAATAAGATTCAAAACACCGGAACACGATGCAATACATTTCAACGACAGAAGAATAGTCAATCAACTCTAAAAGAAGTAAGTTGCTAAGAAACTAAAATTGAGAAAGGAGTAAGATAAAGATGTAACATTTCGCTACCGATTTTCAGCCAGTTCCTAGAACAGGAAATAAAATAAATATAATAAATAAACTCTACGGGATTGTGAATGGCAAAGATATTAACATGTTTCATTACGCAGAAGGCATCAAATTTTCAGCACAAATTCGAGTAAACCTGCAAGCAAACAAATTCAATGGGTCAAATATTTTTTTTTAATTCAAGGGTAAGCAGATTAGATTGTACTTGGAAAAGAAAAAGGTTTAAACAGATATTGTGCTACAATAATATATGTTAGATGTATTAAAATCACCTTTCTTTTAAGTGCTACCATTAGCTATAGTCGACGGGACAAAGGATCGAAACTAAGGCTCCACCTTTCAAAATCTTTACCTCCAGAATTTCCTCACGTCAGGACCACACGATGGCTTTTGGTCGATACTTCTCGCTGTCCACACCCCGCTATCGGCTTGAATTAAAGGGAATAAAAGACGGTTTTCTTCGCTGAGGGCAGTACGATAAAGGGCATAAATCTTAGAGAGCCAGGGAAAAGACAAATCCCACTTCTTTGTGGCAAGAAAGATATATCCTCCAACCCCTCCATAAAAGATAAATTATTTCCCATAGAATACATTTTTTGTGTGGTTCGAGCCGAGATCTCGGGACGAAGTTGTCAATCTCTGCACCTTTTAGCTCCAATCTCTGTCTACCTTTCCTCCAGCAGACCCGTGCTTGAACTTCCTTAACGCTATTTTAATGGCTCTCATTTTATGAGGGATTTCCTTCAGGGTTGCTGTAAAATTATTTTCCTGAAAATCCTCTCTGAGGCAGGGTATATCCGCTCAATAAATAGGAACGCTGACTATGCGTCCAATAAACGAAAATTAAATAAGAATTTGATTAAAAAATATTTGCGAACATAATTAACCTGGATATTGGCGTTTTTCTTGGTTTATCCATTACCTTTAGGCAAACACCAATTAAAAATACTCCATAACAACAAAATGTAGCCCTTTTTAATGAATTCATAAATTTTCCACGAAATACTGAGTTACCTCCTTAATTACGTGGCGCAGACTTCTTTTTTTAGTAATATTTTACATTTTAAATTGAAAAATAAAATTTTCTTCCCATATAATGCTTAACTATCGAAAACAACATTTTCCAAAGTAATAAGAAGACCCATAAATAAGGGGAGGTCAATTACAAACGATGTCAAATATCGGAGTAAGCAATATTAACATATTTAAATAAAATATATAATTCATGTTAGACGATTCACCATCACTAAAATCCCAGGCTATAAATAAAACCATATGTATAGTAAAAATAGGGTTAAATATATAATATCGGTTGCAATGTAGCAATCTAGAAATCTTCAGTTATCTTTGTCTGTTTTGCAATGATAGAAATAAACAAATTCACAAATTTCACGGAGACGAGTAAAGATTAAAGAGTTTACCCGATTCTCGCCACAAATCTTATTTAATAAAGACTTTACAGCTGCAATCGATAAAAGATGGATATTTTCCCAGTCACCCTCAGCTTATGATGAAAAAATAGGAAAAGGCTTTGGGTACTTTCATGAAAGTAGAATAGGTCCAACTTTAAGAAACAAATTTGCTTCAGATGATTAATCTAAAAAGCAACGGGTAAATTTCGGGGAACTAACTGGAGAAATCAAAGGTGGCCCAACAAAAATATCTCTGGATGAAAATAGCTTACATGCTACCAATGAGACAGGTTTGGCTAAAATTTAATGCGTTTTTTTTAGTTCCTTCATATGTCACTCAGAGCCGAATTGTGTTAATCTTGACATTGACAGAAGAACATGCAGCTCATTTAGTCTATAAAACCCTACATATTTTTAACCTATTACTTAAGAGGAAATAGTAAATATCATAAATAACAAATGTCATAAATAGTAAATGTCATACGCTTACCGCAGAGAGCCTAACGGGATGGATGAAATTAGTAATAGAATTTTTAATCTCGTGATTGACACTATAGCTCCCATTCTCTCTCATCTATTTACTTTATGTGTTATTCTTAAGTTGTGTAGCTATAGCTTTAAAGGCAAAGTTACAGCCTTTTCCGATGACCTTGCTGTGTGCTACGCCAACTCAACTTCTACAATGAACTAAAAAAGAGTCCATGTATATTGTATGTATGTTTGCAAACGTTTTAATATTGATTGGAATCCATGAGATTAATTTTCACTTCAATCCTTGTAAAGAATGAGTATCACTGGCCAGAATTGACACTATTAATGTGATGAAAGTCGAAGTATTTTTGTGGAATCGTGACCTAGTTAAATAATAAATCAATGTAGCTTTCCACACTGCGAGGTAAATTACTAAGTGATTTATTTTTTGACACTTGGGATTAACTTTCGACTTCAAACTAAGTGGCAGCACCATCTATGTTCCGTCAATTAATATTTGCTCCGATGCTTGGCAAAATTTTATCAAATCTGCTACAAATGAAATACGGACCATCTGAAGGTCACAATGCATTAGTTAGTCCCAAGCTCAACTATTGTGTAACTGTCTGGGGGGTGCTTGTTTTAGTTGATTGCAGCCAGCCTTTTTTGGAAGCCCTTACAAGCAGCAGCCAAGCAGCCATTACAAATATTTCCAGAAAAAAACAAACGTCATCGCAGTTCATCTGGTTGTTAATACTCTATATTGTAGCTATAGCTGATCTCTCTAAGGCATTTGCCAATTTACATAGTCTTACGCAATCTTCCGCTTTTTAAGAAGTGGTGACAAATCTGCCTATTCAAACAATCCATACAGATAACCGTAGAAGAGTGCTATTTATTCTGCAAAAGGTTCGCATATCTGTACTTATTCCTCACATCTCGCGTATATTCCTTGTCTTTATACAACGGACTTGAGGTGAAATCGGCTACAAATATCTTCTCCAGCAACTACGTCATTTGCGCAGTTTACAGTTGGAACATACCTACTCCTCCCACAATTATTCAATTATATTGGCCAACCTCTTCGGTCTTGCCAAAGAAGCAGTCTGAATATACTCGCATAATAATGTCGTATATAATCGTGATATTCCACAGAGGGAAAATCATTCGCCTCAACCGGGATCCTTCGATTTCGCGCCGAGTGTTTTAACCAGTTAAGCTACGGTAGAAATATATTTATTTTCGAAAAGTATTCTCAAATACAATTTTTATGATTTCAGGTGAATTTTTATAATCAAGAGGAGAAAAAAATAAAAGGAAAAACAAAGAGTCCATAAGGTTTGTTTCCAACCCGGGCTCGAATCGGCCGCATCGGAGGATACCCTTTACCGTCAACCCGTGCACTCCATTCTCGCTGCCACCGAGAGCTCTAATTAACCCATCCTATGTGGGCACTGGATGCGGCCCTGCTCCTCGCATGCCACCCCAAGGGATGACGTCTTGCCACATGCGCGGTGACTCCTCTCGCTGCTGGCGCGAGCTGACCCCGCGAGTTAGTCCTCAGTCGGTGTCCTATTGCTACTTCTGCGATAACGGCGCCTCCCTTCGCTGCTCGGCGTCTACCACCCGCTCAAACAGCATACAAAGCTACGGGTGCAAGGTAGGAGGTGCGCCCTGGAGTGGGGCCTCCTTGACGAAGCGCAGTAGACCCCTGCCCAATGCCTAGTGGTTTAATTGTAGCTCTACATATTTTGCAATTGTTGCCGAAAGGATTGTGTTCTTAAAATTTGGAAAGAGTCGCAAATTAAGATTCAGTAGTTTTTCATAACTTAAGAGACCACCACCGAAGATGTCCTCAGTCTTATAATTCTTTTTGATCGCCTCCCATGCCATTAGCTTGTCCTCACATCCCAGTACGTGATATGTGACATCGTCCAGCCGTTTACAAGTCGGGCACTGAGGAGAGTCCTCCAGCCCCATCATATGCCTGATTTCTTGTGTGGGAAGGAGGCCCGCAATAACGTCAAAAATCGCACAGTCCTAGCGTCCCTCTTCCTGAAAGAAGCCCAATTTCTCCAACTCCAAAAAGTGACCCCCTCCACCGTCTCTTGGAGCATAATGATGTTCGGATCATGAGATTGTGTAAAGGCCAAAATTACGGTTACCTTGAGGGCGCTAGTTCCCCAGTAATATTTAACGTTAAGACTCTCATGTTAATCGGCATTTGGAGAGGTTGTAACATATTGGAATCCCAGCCATGTTGAATATTTTAACGTTAAAGATTTCAAGAAGCAACGACGTAGGTGCAGTGAGTTCTATTTTTAGACCCCGCACTGTTACAGGTGTGAGGTAGCAACAATTACGCTACAGATACCACGACCTGAGTGCGTGATCAAACTGAAACCAAACAATAGCCGATAGCAGCAAAACACTATTGTTTGAAGTTCTGAAGACCTGCACACGAAGGGAAACGAGGAGAAATTCCTTCGAGAACATTCGAATAGAAGGATGGAGAAAATGCATATATATATACAGGCGAGTTACTCTATAGGGGCTGGCAACGCTCGCGCATCATGCGGCGTGATAAGGTCTCTATGTACAAAGGCTGCTGTACGGCTGCGAATTGCTCGGAAATTCATCCAAGTATCATAGACAACAATTAGAGACATTCCAAAATAAAACATTGCGCTACCTCACAAACCAACGCCGACTTGTACCAATGACTGAAATCAGAAACGCACGCTGAGTACCAAAAATACACGACTTCATTAAGGCACAAGCTTTAAAAAGTCCCTTCCTCAAAACACGCTTACAGCTTCACTCTGCAACTATCCCATTCACAAGAAACGCTACATGAGTCACAGACTCCCACAAGAAATTTTATTTCGGTAACCATTCCTACTTCTTTCCTATGCCTTTCATTTTCTTTATGTTTTAATGTTTAAATCTCAATTTTTGACATAGCCTAAAAACAGGACCCAAAAATCCTGAGAAAAAAAAGTGAAATAAAATGTTCAAAAGCTACAAAAAAATATATTAAAATCATAGGGAGGAAAATCTTGTGGTTATGGTTCTCGTCGGAACCAGTGACCCCCAAAAAAAAAGTATTATAAAATTTTTAAAAAATCAAGAAAAAAGAGTGATATAACAGTTTTTCAAAAAGTCAAAAATATTTACTGTGTTTCAATATTGTTAAAGCTCAGGCGTCCGTTTTGCCTTATGTTTAGTTACTTTAAATTTAGTGTGCAGTATTTAGCACCCGCTCACTAGTAGCCTTTCATCCTCTTCTCCTTCACTAACACTGTAAAGGTTAACCCTTGTCCTTACGACGTGGTACCCGGGTGCCATTTTCATTTTTTTCTTGATTTTTTTAAATTTTCCGTGCTAGGTATTAGGGTGAACCTTTCTCACATCTTAGAATCTTTAAAAATAAGGATGTTTTTTAAGGTTTTATATTAGTTTTTATTTATAATACTTGTGAAATTGGCTATTAAAAGTTTATATACCGAGTCTGAATGAAGAGGTACCCGGGTACCAATATGAACTAAAAGTTTATTTTACTTAAATATTGTATCTATATTCTAACTATATTGATAATATTGTTAATTTTAAGGAAAAATAAATTTAATAATGATAGACTATGATAATTTTTCATAAATATCTATTTTCGTAGAACTAAGCACCTGAATCACAGTTTTCTATTTTCTGCGTATGCTCATCACAAATTGGTCTTTGGTACATCTTGGATACTTATCTTGTTTACGCTGTCCGCTGTTTTTTGTTGTCATACGGCAGACTTAAATTTACCTACAACTTCTAGCTTTCCTAGTGAATCTCTTTTAGGGTTTCTCTCTGTTGAGAATCGAAATCTTTGATTGGAACCCCAAGCATGCATTCAATCCCGGTCCTGGTACTGAAGGGTTGGCTTGCCCTTGGTCATCATGAACGTAACTCATTGGCTTCCAGGGTCAGTTGTTTCCTCAGTTCTTGTAGAAAACTTCCCCTGCGGTCATGTCTATTATTTTTCGGTGTATAATTACTATCATAAATTATGTATGACACT
The DNA here is from genome assembly GCA_963573305.1 of Pyrrhosoma nymphula. Lineage (NCBI taxonomy): Eukaryota > Metazoa > Arthropoda > Insecta > Odonata > Coenagrionidae > Pyrrhosoma > Pyrrhosoma nymphula. The sequence goes on along the minus strand of OY754337.1, from coordinate 102,171,474 downwards.
AAGCATGTGACATCAGTAATATTGTAGAATAAAGCTACTGGTCATCTGTTCGTCCTGCGCTTGAAGCTGTAATGGAGCAACATTTTGTCCATGTTGTCAAGACCCCCTTAGTAGAGTTATAAGAATCAATTCTCTCTGGTTTCTTCCTTTGCCCACATATATCTGTGGTATGATGCATCGTTGACAGGAGTTTTACTGCTTTCACCACCTTAGGCTCATAGGACCCCATCGTGACCTCGTCATCAGTGAATCCAAAGAGGGATGACAATGGCTCCCTCGACCTGTGGGCCTGCATTTACGGTGGTATATATGGCTTATTCTTCTTCAAAGCGCCAACCTATGACATCTTCCAAGACATTAAAAAACGGGCTAAAGGAAGCGTCGTGAGAAAGTAACCATCACAATTTTCCGGCCAGAGTTTTTATACCGGATGCACAATTCTTTGACGACTCGCTCTCATTGGCGTATTTCGTGTCCATTTGGTGATTTTCCAGCATATATTTGGCCATTTAGGGGAAAGGAATTTGTTTCATCACACAGCCACCAAATTTTAATACCATACTTTGCTGGCATATATTGGATGAATCTGGTTCTTCCTCTATATGGAAATAATTGTTCGGTATTTGCAAGATTCTATGAAGGCACACCGAGGGAGTGCAAGTTCTCGTTCAATAAATGCCACAAGTCAGAAATGGGCGCAGCTTTGTCTCTCTTCAATCTATCAGTTTTAGTGCTTCGGTTGTCAAACATGATAAATCGTTGAATGAAATTAAAGCTATTTACAGCCATTGTAGCCCGGTAGAGTGGATAGGCGTCACATTGCCACAACTCGTGGATATATTTCTTACTAGTTGAATGGCGTACTCCTGCTGTTATAGTTATGCCAAGGTAGCCGTCAAACTCCTCCGGGGCTATTTCTTTCCAAAGTGTTGATGGCTTATGTGGATTCGCACGGTTTCATTCTTCATATGCATAATCTGGGCATTATGGTTTGTTTCTCTTATTATATTATTTCGCACATCCTAAGTGTAAACATTAAAAAAAATGTATCCTTCACTGTTAGATTGTCCGTACATCTTATAGGCCCATTTCTGAACCGTATGATATAGTGTCAAAGTGCTTGTGACACTACACGAGGTGTAATTTTCCAGATGGTACCATCTTCACACAGCATCCCTGGGTCAGTGGATGTGCTGGCACGAGCTCCATTTTCAGCTCCAGTGTATTCCTTCTCTTCATCATCTATGTCATCCACTTCCATTTGAATAGTGGAATCGGCGTAAATGCCATTCATATCTGAATCTTCATTTCTATCCGCTTGTCTTTTTGGAGGCACCACTCATCGTCTGATCCGATGTTTCCCAATGGCTGATTTTCATCCTCTGTTTCAGAGTCTCCGTTGACTAGGTGCGATAGATAAGCTGCTTATTGTTCATAGTTCATCCTCATTTTCATTTCATTCAAGTATTCTACCAGCTGATTGGTAGAGCGAGTGAAAAATATACATGAGTCGTTTGCACATAATTTTTATAGTGACACGTGATATCATAATATACGAAGTCATTAAAACAATGCTAACCGTCTGAATTGATCCCTTGAAACTTCTTCGGCCATCACATCAACCACTACAATGCAGTTCACAAAACATTCTCGTGTAGGTTAATGATAATATAAAAGGTCGAAAGCGCGCTTCTTGTAACTTAGGAATTTGAAGGCAGTGGGTAGAAACAGGAATGCTACCGCAAGCGACTTAAAGAAAAACCCACGAATAGACTCTAAAGATAGTGTAACCAGCGCTATTTGAACACGAAAATATGTACCAAGCTGCTAAAGGTAAACAGCAGAACTAAAATATAGAAGGCACCATGAACCTGCCTCAAAAACTTACACTTTGTGGACTTTGAAGAGCTTTTGCCACAAAGTCACTGATGCATGCGGTTCAAAAAGCGGAAAGGTTGTAGCAAATCATGGCTGAATTCAACTATGGAAATTCTGAGTTATCATCAAGAGACTCCTATACTGAATAGAATGAAATAATTATAATTATTTTATGTCACTGTAACATTACTGGTATTGAAAAATAAATAATATTTTTAATTCTATTATTAAAATATTTTAAAAACCTCGAATGCACACATGAAAGGAGGAAAAGTCAACTGAGGAGGTCAAACGATGGTCATGCTGCATAAAACCTTAAATACTTAAGGAATTCAAAGGTTAATCCATGAAATACCTAACATAAAACATTCTCAAATCTAATAGCTCAAATATATTTTTTGTGAAATGATGACATTTTCACAAATCGTGTCTTAAAATTTTCAATCTTTAAGGTTTCATAATTGGATCGGATAATCGATATTTAAGTACATTTTTATCATAACTAATACTTAAACTAGGAGTGGAAAAAATTATTCATACGAATTAAACGTCTCAGACTTACTATTCTGCCAGTTTATTAAATAAAAAAGGATGAAAAACGTAGTTATGCATAAAAGCATCCGGTGTGTGCCCCGGTACCACCGTCGTACAGATTGAGGGTAATTTCTACCCGTAAGGACAAGAGTTAAACTGGTCCCTTCACACTGCATCGCCATTTCTCCCTGCGTGCGAATTGCACAACCATTTTCGCTGAAGAGGTGGACTTTAGTCGCACCGTTACAGCGCCCCACAGCTTTGGGCCGAGGGCCCTGCCATTGCCCTGTGTCGGTGTCGGTATTGGGGCTGGAAGTTTAAACAATCAACCAAGATAAAGGTCGAATCCACGATACTCGCTACGGTGACATTACGCCATAGAGACCATAGAAAACTGAAGAACTATTTATAAAGTAGTGGTTTCCGGTACGGGGGAAGTATTGGCCGTACTGTAAAAGGTAGTAAGCCGAGGTCAGCTGGGACTACCCGAGACATAACCAGGGAGCAGTCAACCTTGCGGCCGAGTACCTGTAGCGAGACAGCGGTGGACGTTAACTGCGTGATTTCTTTAGCCAGTGGAGGGATCAGCGGAAAGAAGTCACCATATATGTATGTACGTAATCATAATTAATTGGTAAAGGGTATTTATCTGTGCAAGTGAGTACAATTGTGGGGAACAAGTGAAGTGAATATCTAGCGCCGTGAAGGCAAATAGAAATTCCCAAAGGGAATTATCGCTACCACACAAAGGGCGAAGAAACCAATTTGATACACTGACAAAGGTAACAAATACACCTGATATTGTGATTCATGTATAATATGTTTTTATTGAGTGACATGTTGTGTTTTATATAAGTTAGTACGGGAAAATATCTAACCTTTGATGGGAAGGGAAATACAACTGTGAATCGATAGAGTTCCTAAGTTAGAAAGAAAGGAAAATGTGTTATTTATTTTATTGGTAGAATAGAATGATAATCATTATATTATGGGTAATTGATTAAATGTTACAAGGTCTAATTTTTTTCTTTACCATTTAGTTCGGAGTTTTTCGCCCACGAGACGGCAAGCAAAATATTTTTACATTGATCGGTGATCCGGTTGCATGTTCCACCGTCGCAGTAGTGCGTGGGTTCTCCGCCATCAGGAACAGCATCCTCCTTGTTGTCTTCTCGAGCACTCGATTCATTACGTCCTCTGTCGAGACCTTAACGAATACAGTTCGTCGATTAAAACCGATCTAAATCGCGAGGCCCAGCGCACCTTGAACGAATGTGTGGACTTCTAGCGAGGTCGGAATATCAGCATTATCCTCGGTTTGAAGATTTTTTAAGACAACGTATTTACTCGCTGAGCCACCATAGTGGCTAGAGAAAGGGGGAGGGAAGGAAGGAAGAAAAACTAGGGAAAGGGGAGGGGAAACAGAACCTGAGGAATAGGGAGGCCCTATTCCTCGGAGGGGCTTTATCACCACTAAGACAGGAAACAAACAGTGTCAATTCAGTCAGTGGGTAAAAAAAAAGGATCAAACAAAAAAACACTGTTATTCGCATAGTGAAATAATATGCGACCGCATACGCGGCCGCTAAAGGTACGATAAACTAAAAGACACTGTCAACCAAGAGGCCCTTCGTTGAACAAAAAGAGAAAGAACAACTCGTTGAGCCGACGGGAGATCGGCCGGTCTCTCGCCCGGTCCCCGGCGAGGGAGGCTTCCCTTGCCCAAAGAGTTTCGGCTGCCTTCTCAGTAAGGAGCGAGCGCAAAACACGTCCGAACTCTACGAGCTACCGAGGTGTCCTTCTCCCCTGTGGATATTTGGTAGCTTTATAGGACTTTTTTTTGGTAGCTTTATAGGACTTTATAGGAATTTCAAGACTGCTATACATATATTATCAATAAGCAGTCCAAAGCGTGCGCTTGATAGATTGAGAATCCCTTCGCCTTCACCATCAAATGGTTGCCTAGACGCGATGGTCTAGCGGCGTGGACTGGAGGTGTTGCTTGAAGTGATGTCGTCAAAAGAAGATACGACGTCACCACCTTTTCCGTATATGTAAGCGATGTCACTACGACACACGAGAGCTTTTCACGTGTGAACATGTGCATTCGCGCTAATAAAAGCACCTCTTGAAGAGCTGAAATCAGAGAAGACCATCATTTCTAACACGCTTAGCGCCACAGTCTGCGAGGATAAAGCAGTACATGGAACGCAATGTGGTGTTCGCTCTTTTGACCAATTATGAGGATACCGGGACTAGCCACGGTATTTACCTTTACGGAGTCACCCGAATGTACACATAAGTGCGATATTCCACAGAGGAAAAATCATTCGTCTTGACCGGGATTCGAACCCGAATCCCTCGAATTCGCGCCGAGTGCCTTAATATTAGCCGAGCCGAGTGCTTTCAAGATCCAGGTTCGAATCCCGGTCAAGGCGAATTATTTTTCCTCTGTAGAATATCGCACTTATGTGCACTTGCGTGTGACTCCGCAAGGATAAATACCGTGGCTTATCCCGTCATCCTCAAAATTGGCCGTATATAACCGCCCAGGTTTAACAGATATATGGTCCCATATCCTCTCATAGCTATAGGAAGAGGCCGTTAACCATTAGGGCATATCAAAATACTCCTTCTTACGAAAAGTACGATCTGATGTGATATTTTAAAAACGCAAGTCTTCTTCTAACCTCATTCCAATATTTAAATAACTAAATCCTGAGGGAAGTTTCAAAGTTGAAGCATTGTTTATGGAAGTTTTAACGGATCGAGAGAAAGATTTCATATCAAATTCCATTTAAATAATCAAAATTCTGTTCAAAAACCTAAACAAATGGGATAGAACGTCAATCATAAAAATAATTCTGATCAAATGGCAAGATCATATAATAAAGCAATTGAAATGTTATTCGTCAAAATAATTAAAATTTTGTATTTTGGATTATACAGCATTTCAGACTGATTTCATTCCTTATGAATGCATCACCTTCATAACGGATTAATTACGAAAAAATTATACTATTTCTTGCGGGTTTAATACTCGTCAATCTATTGATAATATATAATAACATTTCCTTTTACTTGTAATGAATTCCCAACAGAATCTGATTATCATTGGAAGACTTCCCGTCAAAATATTAAAGTCAAAATAAAAAACACAATGTGTATGTAATACTGACTGCAATTATGTTTTGTTGACTAACTTGAATTAACTAAGATTGATCAGAGGAATGAATACAAAACAGTAACTTTTACTCATTCTTATGTCTCGGACATCAGAATAATTGAGACAAAATAATCATTTGAGTGCCAATCTACCGAGTTCAGCCTTATCCTATTTCATTGTTCAATTCACGAAAGATTACTATTAGGAAAAGAGCTCCCACAATTTTCACGGTTAACTAATTTTAGTATCTTAAACCCGGTCAATCGTATGCAAGGCAGTGAGTAAATTCGTGAGCTATGACATAGTAACATATACCGTCACTTTAACATAAAATGGTGGACTCAACACATTTGATTTATTGAAGGTAAACAATTAACACTTACATTATCATCTAAGTAAATGTCAAAATCACATTGCTATCCTGCTAACAAACAAGCGGGAGTTTAGGTATGCTTAACGGCTCTCAACAACCCAAGTCATTGACATAGACAAAAATTGTCTACACATTTTCCACTATTCAAGGAAGATTTTTTAAAATAGGACTAGGCCAATTCCACGGAATAGAACAATAAGGGAGAAGCGTACATGTTTCTTTTTGCTAATACTGCAGTAATCTATGTTTCTTGGAAAAAATATTACCTTTACGGCTTAAAAATATGTAATGAGAGAGTCAAAATCATGACAGAAGATAAATTAGTGGAAGATAAAATAAATAAAAATCAGAAATAAGCAGAATAATGGTGGTCGCTGGGTACGTATACAGATCCTAAATATCAATCAAAGACAAGAAAAAATATTACGAACTCTGTACTGACTATATAAAACAAGTAATAGCTTTTGAGTCTACCTGTGACGCAAAAAAATGGAATGGAACTAGAATTAAAGGTTTGTCCCCAAATCCTCAAAAGCGTTGTGGATGTAAAGGTGTCTCTCACACTTTAAACAATCAAGATTTTTTTTCAAAGAATGACAACAAGAAGGCTAAAAACATAGAAGAGATGCACCTCCACGAGACGAGGGAGAGGAATATTATAGTTTCATTTCCAACACTGCTCTCAAATACATATGTACCAACTATCCACTCTCTTGTCACTAAATCAGTTCTTTTGACTTCTCCCAAATTATTTTACCTTCCTACTCAATTGGACATTATTTTCGATTCAAAATATGTTCCCTTCAACCCGAGAACCCTAGTAACTGGCAGTAAACCCTGTGAACAACGGTACTCCGCCCGAATTCCTGAGAACGTCACTCAGTGCTTGTGAAAGGAGAGATTTAAAAGAGCTTGTGAAATGATGAACCGGATGACAGTATAACCGCTGGAAATTAATCTTTAAAAGCATCGGATAGCCGGAGGAGCTAGTTCTTGAAACTTCTGGAAATTTTAATATCGTTTGGTAGCAAATATTTTATCGTTTGCATTCGTTTACCTCGGTCTCTTTTCTAGAGGCTCAATAGCTCAGGGGGTTGTTACGATGTCATCAATGTATTTCCCTCGAAGGAAGAAGAGTTTTTCCATCGCACGATGTGGAAGTCGGTATGCTCACCCCTGCAAATGGAATTCTTCTCAGAAAGTTCTTTTGCTAGATAAATATAGAAATTTAAATATTTTGTGTGGGATTATGGTATACCACTACTCGCTCCAATTAGCCTTGTTGACTGAGAGCCGAAAATTGAATGAGGGCTAGTCCATGAAGAAAATGTACCACGAGTAAATACCAAGGATAAGAAGGCAGGGATTGTTCAGATAAATGGTCTCAGAGAATGCGCAAAGCAATGGTTTAAAAATAGTTCAGTATCTTCTTCACGCATGCCTTATGACCCGGCACAGACTAATGAATTCATAATTATTAAGCGTACAATACATTGTTTTTAATCTGTCAATAATTTTTCTACTAACACTGACTTCCATTTCACTTAAGTATCGAAAAAAAATTCAACAGAAACATTCTCTGAAATTTGCTTCCCTAATGCATAGCTATAGATATATAGTTCTACATCCATAGCAATCTGACCATGAAAATTTATGGTGGGAAATCTGGGCGGGTTTGCCAATACTTTTAATCAATAAGTTAGTTAAGAACAGTAGAAAGCGGAGCAGTGCTATTTTAATGCTATCCGTTTAAAATCATTTTATGATTCCTGTTAGTACGAATTCCGTTTGGGTTTTACGTTTCGTGCAAACAACAATCGTAAGAAGAGAGGAGGAAAAACCTCCGCATTTCCACATAAAAAGGTTTTATTTTAGGACCTAGGTTTCGCTACTGTGCAGCATCTTCAGGTGATGAGCAGCAACTAAGTTTAACTGCTGCACAGCTGCGATACCTAGGTCGTGAAAAAAATATATTATGTGAAATTGCAGAGATCTTTTCCTCATTTCTCAAGATGGAAATATTCCACGAAGTGAATCCTGAGACTCCCTTACCGATTCACCTTTATCAGGATTATTTTAGGATTATCGTGCTATTCCTCAGAAAATTTTCACAACTCGGAACCTTCCATTTTGAATGAAAAATGAATGCCTCAAGAAAGGACAAGCTTTGAGTGTCCACTAAGTGAATTCCTTTCAGTTGTTTTCGTACATGTTAAATGTCACTTAGGCAGCAACCGCTGGGAACAAATGGAGGGAAGAGAGACTTAATACGTCCTCAATTTTATTAATAGAAGCAAGAGCGGTGAGATAAGTTTGTAAAGCGGTGAAGAAAGAAGATAAACAGAAATATGCATTACATTAAGCAGAAAAACGCATTTGCCTTTCATTTCAATTTTATTTACAGCGCATAAAATAGCTCCGTTTGGCAGCTGACAAGGTTACCATCCCCGGAAGTAGCGAAGGAAAGAAAGTATTTGTCAATAACCTTGTCGTAGATTACAAATTAATTTGCACAATAATAAAACTGAATTCGCTGTCAATGTGCTCTGAGAAAGATTTTCCTTCATACAAGCTGCCGAAACATAGAGAATACATGTTATGTTTCTAAAGTTTTGGCTATTCCATTAAAAGCAATATTATGAAAAAGGTAAACTTGAGAATCGTTCGATTTTTCATTTATCATTCCTATGAGTAAGAAGTAAAAAGGGCAGGAATTTTTATACTGCACAATGTGAAAAATATTGTGACAATTGAATACCTGAAACTACTGCTCTGAGACTCTCCCACGCACTCTCACTCGCACGATGACTCACGCTGACTCTGTCACACATTTTCGCTCGAGTGTAACCTGTTTGCAAGAAGTACTGTACTTTATTTAGTGATAACCCTGTGATTAAGAAGGAAATAGTGCCTGGGGAAGGCGGTAGTAGTCTAAGACGGGTAGTACCAAGGGATAGAGGAGGCCAACAGGAAACCCCGTCGTCAGCCTTCAGTAGCTGACACGTCATTTCGTGCATGTGTGATGATAAACATCCAATTGGATTAATTGTATTCATTACTTTATCAAAAGAGTGTTTTATGTGTTAATTTGAGGGTATTTACATTCAAGTGGTGAGATAGGGAAAGATTTTGTAAAGGTCAAGGTTAAATAATTGATATTTTAGGAATTATACCATTGGGTATTATTTAAAGCATGTTGTTCATTGCCGCGGACCATTATGGTATTTTGTCATACATTAGGACCCAGAGAAACATTTTTTAATCCCACCAGGACTGTTATCTGTCTGTAATTGTTAAAACTAATAGTTTACTTGAGTTATTTGGTGAATAAATAATTTTATAAAAGATATATATTTGTAATAATCATTTCAACCCCTGAAATATCTAGGGCAAGGCTTAAAGGTAAGGGTGAGGAGTAAATCACAGTTGGGTCGAACGTCGTATTTGTTACATTTTGACACCACAAATGTGGGGCAAGGTTAGTTGAAAAAAATATTACAACCTTCTCCACTAATTTTCGTCCTACTGATTGGCTTTCTTTCTACCCATTTACCTACCTTTTTTCTCAATAAAATTCCATAATTTTGACTTCCCCTTTCCTTTTAACCAAAAATTTACCTTTCAGACTATGCTCAACCCTGTCTTTTTACCTGAATCTGCATTTCTTCACAAAGATTACACCACCTTTTTCGAATTATCTTTAGAATCTTTTCTTACCACAGTATACGCGTTAGGTTTTGAGCATGATAAGTCAGCCTAATTTTCAGCTTAAACCCAGTTGAGAGTAAATTTCCTAAACCCAGTTGAGAGTAACGAGAAAGAAAGGATTATCAATGGGAGGAATTAGACTGGGAGTTGCAAGAGAGTCGGAGTTCACACACTAGGCTTTGGTAAATGAAATGATCCAAATCTTTTGAATTCCAGATTTACACCAAGGATATTGATTTGCTAGAACACAATATCTGAAGAATAGACAATAGTGATAAATGAGCAGATATGCAGAAAATAATTATGTGAAAGAATTTTTTCTTCCCTAGAAACATAATAGACTAAAATGAAAGCAGCGGGTGTCCCTAACTTGTCAATACTCTAACTCTTCCTCCATTCTCGCTCCCATTATCTTTTCCTTTTTCCTCCCTTTTTCACCGCCGGTTTTCTAAAAACCCCAGCTAATTGACCTTGGTGCGGCTGTCAGTGTAATATGTGGGTAATGTATTGATCCTTCATTATTATTCCTGTATATATCATTTTGTAATCGGGTAAGTGAGGTAACTAGATTGTTACCTTATCATCCTGAGGACCCCGGGTCGATATCGGCAGCGGCGAAGATTTTTCAGGGGAAACCCGTTACACATAGATATCAATGCTAGGTGGAGAGCACTTCAAGAGTTGTTCACCCATGGGGTTAAACTGTGGTACCCTTTGAGGCCTATCGTTACGCCCGGTTTTTCTCCACCTCCCAATAATATCTCAATGGTTCTCCATTTCCCAATAATTTACCACCTAACCGATCTAACCACCTAACAGTGGTCGGAAATCGGAAAAAGCTGGCCAAAATTCCAAAATGGCTTTTTTGAGATATGAACTAGAAACTTCGCATGAAAACTCAAACTTGATTCATGTATCTGAAATAGCACTTTATTTGGCATAGTTCTCACCCGTTTCTGAGATACAGAGGCTCAAACATGAGCAAATTTCCAGAAAAATGCCCGTCTTTAGTTTTCTCGGAAAATCTTCTGAATTAAGTTGATGGTGAAGTTGAAAGAGGATTTTTATGAAATAAAAAACGATATCATCTGTTAACATGGTAATTCCGATTTACAATTCCGTAGTTTTAAAGAACAGCTTTGATACAATCTTGATGTGCCGTTACAAAATGGCGGACGCTGTTTTTAGACAAAATCGTACATTAAGTAGGAGATGCAAATGGGTTTTTGGCAAAGTCACGCGAAGTGATTTACATACGAGCATTATTTGAAGACTTTTTAAGGTTTATATGCTGTTAACATTAAAAAATATTTGTGACACCGGAAATAAATTTGATTTTTCGATAGCGCGTCGGAGTTCGTCTCCGCGCGCCGGGAGCCGGATTTGCCGCGACGCGGTAAAGTTATTGAAGCGGTATGGATTTTAACGCTCAGCATTCACCGTTTTTTAAGCTGTGATTGTGGGCACCGATTCCTAGGAGTCTATAACGAAGATAAGGGAGGATTTTCAGTCGAGGTAAGTGCACGCGTAATCGAAGTTCTGTTAGTTTTCTTTGGATACATCCGGGAACCGTGCCTTATATTCAAAGCGTTCAAACCTTGAAAAAGTGAGTAGGGTTCCTGAGACCCATACAGAAAGACCTCCCAGAAAGACACCAGCAGGTTTTTTATACCTTCTCTCCTCACCCATCCTGAACCCCCAGGATTCTAGTGCCAAAACGGTCGTTATATGACATCACGGAGCCATTAACGGTCTTAACCGGGAATTTCCAGGGAAACTAACCCTAATTTTTTATGATATGCATCCTACACTCAGTTCTAGTCTGACTAAGGTGAAGGAAATTCGACTTCTCGTGAATACCTAGAATTTGTAAATGTGGTTTGAATTACTTTGTGAAGAATTTAATCACTTCGACCGTCATTACCTAGTGACCGTCAGCGGTATTTTTTTGATTATACATCTGACCTTTATTTCAGGTATTCTATGTGTTTTTTCTTTTTTTTTGCCTCGAATACTTGAATTGTATCGTTCGCTATTTTTTAAATATTTCGTTATGTCTTTGAAACATTTGCCTTAGATTACTCATGTATGTGATCCATTTACCGCGCGTTCGTCCTCGTGAACGTATTAGGAGTAGTAATCGGCTAACGTCGGATTCTACTTATGTCAAATCTATTTTTCGAACTTACGAAGGCTTCTTCCGCCATTCAATGGAAATTGCCTCCTCATGAGGTTACAAGACTAGACATCCATAAATTGATAAAGGAATTGGGTAAAAATCAGTGACCCACGGAGTAGCTCACGGAATCTACTAATTTTCCAGAATTTGTTATTCAGCACTTGCCCGGTACTTCTACAAGCGCCGGTTTCTATTTTTGTATACATGAATCCTTTCCCAATAGTTTAGCTCAATAATTATCCAACCATTAGCCTTGTATGACAAAATTTCATAATTAATTTACCAGGCACTCCCGGGCGGCCAGAAAAATAATTTCACACTTCATGTAATAGATCACGAAGAAGAAAAATTAAAACCTTAAAAACTTCTTCCACTGCTGCTTAGATTGCTACCGCAGTATCTATGCGTTTAAGAGAGGAGGGAGATACTGCAGCAGCTAATCTAGTTACGTAAATACCAACAACAAATGAAGTGCTATTCCAGATACATGAATCAGTTTTGAGTTTTCATGCGAAGTTTCAAGTTCATATCTGTAAAAAAGCCATTTTGGAATTTTGGCCAGCTTTTTCCGATTTACGACCACTGTGCACCTGGCGCGTCCATAATGGCGGGAATTATTGTTGTCGGTCTCCTCCCCAACCAACCGACCAAAATTTCTTTAATCTCCTTTTTGCACTAATATTTCTCATATTTGTGCAATGTTTAATAATGTTAATTATCCAACATCTGAGAATAATATAAATATGAGGCCAACATAAAAATATGTAGTCACTTAGAGTAAGGCCAACTAACGGGTTTCATTCAATTTTCAAACAAAATATGGTGGGTAAAACAGCATTCTAATAACTAAAACTAGGCAAGAATTGGTCGTGCATTACGACGGACGGTATTATCTTCCTAGCTTTTCCCATATAAATATTTCCAATTTCACTGTTTTATTTATTCAGGTAGACTTACCCTCAACTCGAATCCTTAAAGCTTCCTCTTCGGTCTCTTTTTATTGATTCACAACTTGATTGACTGCTTCAGTTGATTCCCGACGCTCCCTCTGCAAAAAGGCAATGTTCGTGACTAATTTGCAATAAAAAAGCACTGCGAAATTACCATTTTATCTTACCATTGCCCAAATTTTATTCTCAAATTTTCTCTATGACTGTTTTCCAAGAAATTCTAATACTAGGTTAAAGAATAACAGCCTAATAATATGTTCAGGCAATGTCTATAAACTTTTAGTCTAAACTGACATTTCAATTTCTGTTAATCATGAATGTATGTTAAATCTATAGGATAAAACGTTCAAAATAAAGTAATCAACACCAAATGTTAGTAGGCGAAATAATGTATAAAATGCTGAAGACAAAGCAGTAGATATGCCTGGGCATACGACCTCATTAATTCTCCACATTTAAAATTAATTATGTTTCCTATAAGTTCTGGAGAGAAAATAAGTTGAAGCTAATCCATTCAATCCCCTAACATTCAAAAAAGGTAAGACGACCAGAAATCACTAAACAACTGTTGAATCAGCGGAATTCCAAGAGCGAAACACCCGTTAAATATTATTTTTCTGTTGAAATGACGATCTACTAATTGGTCACGAAATTCATTGAGTCATTCAATATGACTCTGGGTTGTGCCCGATGGGTGCCACGTCTAATGACTTCAGAGAAGAAGGCAATTCTAATGAACACGTGGTGAGATCCTAATATCGTGATATTCTATTCGAGAGTGTAAATTCTTCTCGGGATTTCCAGCGGGTTAAATTGGCAAATTTTAATTGGAACATGACGTGAGATGCTACATCTGTTTGCTGATACCGAGGATGCTACCTTGAATCAGATACCGCCCGGAGGGCTCATAGAGATGCAGCAATGTAGTGATAATTTTCTCCGGCTATAATTATGCTTCAAGCGGAAACAGAATTTCATTGTTGGGCACAACTCGTCGTGTGCCACCTTCAGTCTTGTAATTCAAAGCAATTTTGCAAAGCACAAACAATGCAAAAACAGAAATATTTTTTAGCTCTTCACCCCAACCTCTGTTATTAGGATATTTTTTATCACTGGGGGTTTATAATATTTATCAATAAAATAAGTGGACTCATGTTTCGCCATACTTGGGGACTGGTATGTTCTAATTGGACATATTATTACCTGGAACATAAATGTATTTATCGCTAGTTATTAGACCTATTATGGTTTATCATTCTTCAGTATAAAATATTAACCATCATCATATATTTAAGTTAAGTTCTGAAAAATTAAAATTGTACATCAAACGAGATATAGGCATTCATCTGTAAGTCACATGCCATTTTTCTTGCCTACATAGTGAATTACAATTTCCAACCCATTTTGTCGTAATTAAATTAAATTAGCGGATAAAGAAACAAAAATAATATATTAATTCTATTTATTATGTAAGGACAGAATTATTATTGAGAAGTGGTCATAAATAAAAAGTAAAAAATCTAAGAGGTTGTGAGTGAAATACAGAATAAGCCTTGGCAATTCATTGAAATGATATAAATTTGCAAAAAAGTATAAGAAGTTCTTATTAAACACTTTTTTCCATATGTTTCCAGGGTATGAATTAAATGGTATTAAAATAATTTCATGGTAAGTATGATTTTAATGAAATTTAAAACATCCTTAGTTCAAAGGTGAAATCAAAGCTATATGAAAAACGTGTATAAACTTTTTCAAGTTATCCACTCGTCTTAGTTCAAAGTATCCACGAATCTTAGGTGGAAAAAAAGAATCATCAATGAATTACTATTAACGCTGATATGACAATGAGTCAAAGTAATTGAGAATCGGTATTAGAGTAGTGGGCTGAGCCAGGTTGAGAAAAAAATATTAAAACATCACGCGATAAACTTGCGTTTAATGAGGAGCGATGACTCAATACCCTTCTCAGTTTGCTTACTGACTTCCTATTTGGCCTCTAAGGCAGCAAAATTCTCTATTTATTTCATTTTGGCAATTTAAGTTTACTCCGTATTCAATTTCCAGGATCGCAAACTTAACCAGCTAACCTTTGACTAAGTGTACAACCTACAATCACCGATTCCCATTCAAACCCATCAGGCTACGACTGAGCCGTTGCTCTTCTGTTTCCCCACCCTCGTCTACATTACGTAAGCCTCGCCATTCAACCCTTAAAAAATATCTGCCAAGACCCCTAATGGTACGTACATCACTTCACCGTTCCTCCTTGAGGAGCTCATGGAAGAGCTTGTTAGGAAAGCGACGGCCAAGATGGAAGTGGAATTAGGAGAAGACAGTGTTTAGGAGAGACGTAAAGGTCAGACTGAAAAGTAATTGTTGGGACCGAAAGAGAAGCTTATAAGAGTGGACCAACTCATGTCTCAACAAGGCCTTGCTCTTGCTTCACCTTCTCGTGAGCATTTCAAGACAGGCAGAGAGCTCGTGGAGCAATGAGAGACCATTACTGCATCACCACGTTTTGGCCTTGCGATTTCCTTGTTCCCTTAAGGAGTTTCCACTGTGACTGTTTGAGTAAAAAAATATTAAATTCCTGTTTATTGTTTGCAATGTTTAAAATATTCTGCTTTTACTGGTGACATGCGTTAGCTATTGAAAACTAAGTTAAGGTATAAAATACGCAGATAATATAATCCACGAATATATTTTTAATGAGCACTTATTTCCGGCCTTAGTTGCCGGCTGCAGCGCATTTATATGAAACTACCGCATTTTGACTTCAATGATTGCAGTAGTTAGCTAATAACTCAAAATATAAGGTGGTAAGATGCCCATATTTTATTTTTCTTCTATTGTTCGAAAATTATCCCTTCTTTTTCACAGTTTTCCGCGAAAAAGGCATCTATAATACATGGAAAAATATTATTTAACCCCGTTTTTCTCACATTTTTCCTTTCAATACCATGTAATTTCAAGTTCAGTTAGCGACAAAAATAGCGTGGAGAGGTAGGGTTAAGGTTTTTACATTAAATAGAGAAAACGTTTTTCTATATGAAGGTTAATTGAATAGGGTGGAAATGACATTAAATTTATTTAGATAAAAATTATTTAAGCTTGTTCCGCCATAAATGACTTTAATCTCATACAATTAGGTCGTAAAAAAATCATCAAATAAATTTCGTATGAAATATGAAAAAAACTGCCTTTAATTGTATTTATTTTATATTACTTAAATGCCAAATGCCTGTTCTATTGCAAAGTGTTAATGTGGAAGAGTTAAAATTATAAAAGGCTATGTTACTCAATGCATTATTTCTGCATTCAAGCAGTTATTTTTCATTCTTTAGAGGAGATATTACACATAGCACCGCATTGAGGAGAAAATGTATTTTTGACCAATCCTGAAACAAAATGCTACATAATCATAATTTTTCGGCATTTCCTAGTCTGTTGTCCCACATCGAATCAGAAATGCAAAAGACCAAGTAAAAATAATTTGGAGTGGACACTCGGCTATCTGAAAAAGCACTCCAACAAACATTCTTAATTACTCCCACACCCGAGCGGATGATTATACTACGAGTGGATGAAATGAAAAATAATGTGCCCAGCTTTGAACGCCGCTTCATTGAGACACATGCAATGAAAAAATAAACGGAGTAAAGCTACGTTTTCATGCAGGAAACTATGTAGTCAATTAGATGCAAGATCTTCAACTTCAAGCTGCGTTGCCGTCAAAGTTTACCACCTTTCAACTTTTGCCGCAGCCTGCGCAAGGTGGTAGTACCAAATCTATCTGCCGGTCAGTTGTTGATCACACAATTTGTTCCCGATGATAATGTGTCACCTAAGGATTTTCGTCAACTGTTGAATGCTGGCGGAAGAGTTCATTCAAATCAGTTTTCATTGGCGGTGAAAATAATTTAGCCAATTCGGGAGAGTCATTTTAAATTTTATGACATCAAGGACGTGAAACATAGATATCCTGCTTTTCCCCTGTCGTTGAATTCGCCTTTTAAATAATAAATACCAAAAGCCTCGTCTCATCGCCACTACTCTCCGCAAACATATATTTTCCATTTCATTTATTCTGTTTCTTGCTTTGGGTTTTTCCCACGTATGTACAGCCTTATTGTTTTTTAACATTTAACAACTTAGATTTGTTTAGAGTGGCATGCCTACTTAAGTAGGAGTCCCGGAGCAGGTAGGGCCGGTTGCACAATGTCTGGTTACGGCCCTTGTTACGGCTTAAGTTACGGTCACACGTACCTTTTCTTGTGTAAAACCGTGACTTACCGTCACTAACAACGCAACCATACATTACGCAACCTGTTCTTAAACCTGGAGATCCAATGTGCCATCCACATTCAGTTGCATCGCCCAGATTGTACTGCTGTTTTGCTGTCAGGCCAAGGCCAAGATATCTCCTGTGGGTATGTGTCTAATTTCCTTGGGGCCCATAAATGGAGACCCAATCTATCTTATGCGAGTCCTTGAAATTGTGGGGCATTTGAAAAGAATGTTTGGTTTTTCTAATCCCCCTTTTCGCATCATCGACATCTAGGTGATACAAATACTCCTAAGAGGATTAGGTGCCTGTTGACACGAATGTAGCCCATCAGTAGTTCAACTACCGTTTTTAGTCTCCTAACCAGAGTTAGTTTTCTAGCCATGCTGAGCCTTGGTCCCGTCATATGGATCTTGGATTGCCTTAGTCCCTGAGTGGAGTCCCAGACCTTGAGGTAAGCTATTGTACTGGATATCCACTTTCTGATATTCTAACTCCCCATAGCAGAAGTATCTAACGGATAAGACTCGTTGAGGACCAGTTTGCGACTTATGCCTGCTTTGACAAGTTCACCTGTCTTTTCAGTTGTGGGTGCGCCTTTGCGTTTGGGTGCCCATAAAAGCGCGATTCTGCAATGCCTTGCAATATCTGATAGTACCTCATGGCTCTCTTGTATTAGGCGTGATGTGCACTAGGGTGAGTTAAGCTATTTTAGAGCTGCCTGACTATCAGTGAATATGTGGATAACTCCTTCCGTAAGAGCCAACTCCTTAATGCTGTGGGCGCAGGTTATAAATAACAAACATTTCAGATTGGAAAAACGTTACATATTTTTCTAAGAGACAATAAAATTATTTTGATGGGCATCCTCCGTCGATAACTTTCCTCATTTACTGTCTTTTCTTCAGCCTTCTTTGTACCAAACAAAGACTCCGTTGTGAAGATACCTCCATCTCCTTCCCGCTGTTCCCTGGAAGGGATATACGTTTTGAAAAGATGGTTTTTGAAGTTGAACCTCGTCTTCTATGCTGTTACTTCCCGTCAGAAAGATCTAGACCTTCACAGCTCCGTCCATATCTGCCAATGGCCAGAGAGACTTCCCTTACCATACCATTGGCCTGTACATTGACGGTGGTAAACAGTGGCGCTGGCATGTCCCTACAAGGCTGTGTGAAGTGGCGGCAGATCTAGGAGAGTCTCCAGAGCCAGAGTTGGAGCAGTTCGCATAGTTCTCTGAATGTGGTTGAGTTTATGAGAGAAAAACTTACTCTATTTTTTTAAACATGACCGTGGCAGGCTTCACTTCATTGATGTGTGTTATATTTTATTATTAAATTTTTATTTTGTAAAAAATTGCTAAGCATTATAATTAACCATTAGTACTAATAACAATTTTTTTCACGTATCCATTGACGATGCGTCAGATGGCAGAGGCAACTTTATAATTCTAATCTTCCGTAATATAGCCGACTTATTACTATTAATAATCAACAAAAATTATTTGGATGGACGAGCACGTGACGGTTTACCACCATCTTCCCTTTTTTACCTGTTTTTTCATTACTATGAATACGAGGACTGTTGGCAAAGCACAGCACTGCAGCAAAACTACGAAAACATGAATGCATGAAAACGAAGATTTTCAAAGCCTGTGTCCGACGGTAGTTTTTTTATATATTATTTCACGAATCGTCCATGAAAAGTCTTCAGAATCTGTGAATGTCACTCAATCAGGCAACTCTGTAAACTCTTGACAAAACACGACCAATAATTGGTTTTCCTGCGCGCATGCGCTTCGACCATACTCTTGCCAGAGACTACTTTGACTACTTCTTCGTCACCGAAGTACTTCATCTTTACCACCAGTAGAAATAAGTTTAAGATGTTATTAATATACACATGGTATATTTGAGTGAAATTTAGATATAATTTCACTGTACGGAAAAAGCAAAATTATAGTGTGCATGTATCTGTTGTTAAATCACCTGTTGGAATTTGATCAATAAGTCACGTATATTATTATTAGGGAACTGCTACGTTGGTATGTCTTCGCGCATTATCATGAGCCAGCATGTTTGCTCATGCAATTCATTCAGTTGATACCTCAAGCTATAATTATTTCTCTGTTATTACTATTGCTAGATCGTAGGCTCAGTAGAAAACTCTCCGCTATTTGTTCTATTCGTACCGATTATGCACCATAACACAAACAACAAAAATTCTCGTTCAGGCTATCTGCTGGTCAACACGAAATTCATGAATATTTCCTACTCGTGAGACAGTGAGACATGCAGAATCACAAAACTTGTTTCCTGAATATAGATTTCATGAATCAATTTGCGAAAAATAAAATACCGTGGGTCAAGGGGTTTGGGAGCACGATGAAGCATGAGAAACCGAGGTGAAGAAAGAAAAGAAATCTGATTTTCGGTGAGAATCAGTCAGATTCCCACCATTTCTCTTTCTATCAACTTTACCCGCGCCAAGACCTTCAAGACACCCGTTGAATTGAATTTCATCCAAGAAGGCATCCAGAATGGCTGCTGAGAGAGGAAGAAAACAAGAACTCTTGCAGGACCCTTGGAGTCAATTCAGACGAGAAATCGAATTAAAATTTTCCGTGACGCATTTCCCTGGATCAGTTACATTTTACATGCATAATAATACTCCCCAGGTTCTAGTTTAAACCTAAGACACGTGTAGATCATAGAGATTTCCATAAGGATAAAATGAAAATATTCTATTTTTAAAGCAACTCAAGTTAAACATTACGTTTCTCTTACTTGTTATTAATATGAGTTTATTACTTATTAGCAGTTGGAACTATTTATACTGTTCATTATTTTTAAAAGTCCCTTTTTTATAAGAAATCTGTGAACTCCTTTAGTTTAATTTGAAATATTTACTAACAATTTTTTTAATTACGTAAAATTAAATTTAATTAAAATGAGTATTAATGGTCGTTATAAAAAGTAAAGTAATATACAAACAATATTATTCCCGATCAGAAGTTCAAATGCAGACATCGTGGTGTATATCAAGCATTCATTTGGGAAATAATCACTAGGAGAATTATTTCATTATTTTCAATGTTTTTACTCACTTTTAAAAATACATGCCACCATATTTTAAGAAAAGGTGTTTCGAGGCTTTAGAATAAACCCGATATTTGGTTGTAGAAATCCGACCCATTTTAACTAATGAACTTCAATAAGAACACACACACGCTAATAGAATATTTATCTTTAAATTATTTACTTCGGAGGACATAAAATACTTATTAAAAGCATCAATATTTTGTTACTAAAAACCTGTATCTAGAATATTATATAATGGTTTCGTTGATTAGCAAAGATTAGCAAAGGTGAAATGTCACATCTTAAAAAAATGGTGAATTCTTCAGTGATTCCCTCAGCAATCCATTCATGGCAGTAGCGTAGCCAGGAATTTCGTTCGGGGGGGGTCCATAACCAGGGGGATCTGGGGGAAAATTTTTGAAAAACAGGGTACTAAGTAGAGGGTTTTATACTAATTTTAACACTTTTCTTAATCGAAAAAACTTTATTTTTAAAAAGAAATCTTTTGTAAATACATGATTTTTCAATATTTTGTTTTCTTTTATGATGAAGCAAAGTAATTTTGTTTTATCCAATTAAAAAGAAAATAGTGTTATATTTTGTCTGGAGCTTCAAACTCTTTCAAATAGATGAGTAAGGCTAGAAAAACAACAGTGTAGAGCATTAATTAAAATATATGTATAACATTTTAACATTACGTAAATGAATAATTAACAAAATAATGCTCTGTTTTGTTCTTTTTCTTTCTTCTTCTGCGAATCCAACATCATTTTGATGTCTTCTACTCCGCCAGAATCGACCTTCATAAAGTTTTCAGCAGCTACACAAGAAAATTTGTGGTACTCAGAGTTGCTGTGAGAGGTGAATTTATCTATTGCGACTTTCCACTTTCTATAAGGCATAGTTACTAAGGCTCCCAATTTTTGGTGTTGACCTTTACCAGTGAACTCATTGGCAATTAATACAAAAAACTTGCAATAAGTTCCATCCTTAGCCTTAGAATAAGCCAGCCAATTGAACCTTTTTAGCCAGGTACTCCAAAACTTTAATTTTTTATTGTTAATGACGGTTACTGGAAAAATAAAATAAATCATTCAGCACTTTACTTTTCAAATCCGTAGTTTTACAAAACTCTGTTTTGGAATGAAATAACTGGTCAGAAACTATGCCAATACCTACAGAGGTCAGGCCAATGATGCTTACTGGAGAATCTGTAGGCCTACTAGTACTGGATTGGCCTGACAGGGTGGAACAATGGATCTGTGCTTCCACTAGCGCTGGGCGGCGGGCGCGGCTCGAGTGCGAACTAGACAGTAGACATTCCACAGTCGAAACTCGGCCTGCTATTCAAACACCGCCATTACACTACCCGAGCGGCTGAGCCCAAACGTATCGTTTGATAATTTATTATTTAAACAAAAGGACAAACCTTTTTTAACAACGGTATGATAATTTATTATTTGTAGACTTTCCCCTGCTCCATGCTTAATTTATTTTTTTATATGTCTCAATATTTCGGGGGGGTCCGGACCCCCCAGACCCCACCCCTCGCTACGCCACTGATTCAAGGAACATTCAAATAACCTTTCGTATAAAGAAAAAATTGAATCCATAAACTTTACTCAAAACTCGTAACAGTTAGAATTGCCAAACACGAGCTTGGAGTTTGAGAATCAGTTGAGCGAAGTCTGAAGGATCTTGGTTGAATATTTTCTTTAAGTTCCAATAGGAGTTGAGGAGCGTGGTGTTTCCACAGTGGAAGAAATCATTGAACTAGAAACATTTCAATAGTAAGAAAGTTCAGACTGAAAGACTAATGATCTCCATCTTACCTTATTTGTCATTTACACAGTTTGTGTACCTACACTATTCAATGAGAAGCGACCAAATCTTTTCAAAGTGACTTAAGAATCTTTGATGAATCTAGATCGTGTATTAAGAACAGGAATAAGTCTCAATGGATACGTCAACACCATTTGTATGTAAATATGTAAGCTATTGCTGACATGAGACATTCTACTTGTAACTAAAAAAGCCTAAATCCAAGTTTTAAAAAAACTTGAGTTTTAAAACTGAAGTCTTTAAGCGTGAGCAAAAGTAATGATCAAAAATCAGGTAGTGTAAATATGAAATGAATAATTATTCATAGCTCCTCTGCCTAAATACTAATAAGGTTAGAAAACACTCATTTTTCTCAAGTGCAATTAATGAAAACTGATTCGCACCAATGTTCATGCGATTGAGTGAAGATAGTCAAGGGACTATGGGAGAAACCTTGCTTTGCATTTAAAAATTAAAACACTGGTCAGTGTTAACATAATGAAATAAATAGCACATGAATAGACAGAATGTACGTTGTAGCCAAATGTAAATAATAACTCAAGAACACCATGATCGTCAAAGATTTATATTTTTGTAAAAAGAAATTTCACTTGAATAATTTATACTCAATTGCTCGATAACAACAAATCCTAAGAACATGAAAATTAATTCGTAGTATAGCTAGTTAAAGTGCATGCGAGAATCGGGCGGACAATCGGGCAAAAGAAAAATGGTGGAAAGGACAATGGGAGGAAATGGAAAAGCTGCAGGAGGAAAGGGAAGTGGGCGCTTTGTACGCCAAGGTGAAAATGTTATCGGGTGGTAAGCGAGGTCAAAGAATACAAAAGGTTAAGGACAAAACAGGGAAGATATTAATCGAACAGGAATATATCCAGGAAAATTTAAGAGAATATGTAGAGGAGCTATATGACAGTGAGAATAGACCCTTGAGTCTAGATCTAGAGGATGTATAAACAATAGATAAGGATAACCTCGGACCAGAGTTACTTGACAGCGAAATAGAAAGAGCATTAAGTTAGATAAAGGGTAGAAAAGCAGTGGGAACCGATAACCTACCTTCGGAGCTACTGAAGAATCTAGGTAGTAAAGGGGGGATAATCGTTTTTCGAACTTATTCGCAGGATCTACGAGGAAGGAGTATGGACAGAGGATTTCGTGAAAACAGTATTAATACCTATCCCGAAGAAGAAGAAAGCGTCAGAATGCGAGGAGTATAGAACAATCAGTTTAATTTCGCACGCGGCAAAAGTGTTGCTGAGAGTACTAAATAGAAGGTTGGAGAGCAGAGCAAATTACTATTTAGGCGATGACCAATTTGGGTTCAGGAAGGGAAGGGCCACCAGAGACGCAATTGCGGTAATGAGGACACTTATAAAAAGAATCAGGATGCATTCGCTTGATTTGTGAATTTCGAAAAGGAGTTTAACAAAGTAAACTGGGAGAAACTAATGCATATATTGGGGAAAATAGGAAGAGATTGGCGTGATAGGAGACTCAGCAGAAACTTATATATGGGGCAGAGAGCTCAAGTGAGGGTAGCTAAGGGTGAATCAGGGTGGGCAGTAATAGGCTGCGGGGTGCGGCAAGGGTGTCCGTTCTCGCCTTTGCTTTTTAACATCTATGCAGAGGAAATGATAAGAGAGGCATGGGATGAGCTAGATGTGGGAATGAAAATAGGAGGCCAGCGGATAAAGTCGGTTAGATTCGCGGATGATCAGGCTTTGGTCAGTCAGTCATCGAAAGGATTGCAAACTTAAGTAGATGCATTGGAAAAGCAGTGGGAGAAATACAGGATGAAGATTTATCATAAGAAAACAAAAGTAATGAGGTTCTCTAGGACAAAGAAAGCGAAGCTGATGATAAGAGTACGAAGTCACAACTGGAGCAAGTAGAACAATTTAATTACTTGGGTAGTACGCTACAAGAGGCAGGAAATAGTAGCAATGACATTAGGAGGAGAATAGCGCTAGCGAAAGAAGCGTTCAATAATAGAAGGGAGTTGATGACGGGGACCTTAAGTAAGGATGTAAAAAAAGGCTGGTGAAGAGCTTGATGTGGAGTGTGGCGTTGTATGGGGCAGAAACATGGACCTTGAGAAAGGAAGAAGAAAATAGGCCTAAGGCTTTCGAGATGTGGGTGTGGAGGAAGATGGAGAAGGTGCGTTGGACGGAAAGGAAGATAAATGAGGAAGTGCTTGACATGGTGGGCGAGGAGAGGAAACTTATAGATGAGATTAGGGGAAGGCAGGGTAGGTGGCTGTAAGGGGTAATGATTGGTGATGGTTTGCTGAAGGCCGTGATAGAGGGTAGGGTGTTGGGTAAGCGGGGAAGGGGAAGAAAGTGAATAGGTTTTATGGACGGAATGAAGAAATGTAGGACTTATGCTGAGATGAAGAAAGAAATACCAGAGGTAGAAAGGCCACGGCACGTGTAAAAGTCCGTTGGATATTCTCTGACTTTCATCATAACCTACCTCTAACCGGTAGATTACTCTAATGATGATGACAATATTTATATGGTATCTTTTAGTCGCGCATCGCTATGAAATATGTGATAAATTAGCGATTTTAGTAAAATTTCAAAGTTCCAAATTGCTGGCTACGTCACTGCTATATTCCACACATTTATTCATACCAAGACTTGTCAAAACTCCATACCTTTTATCGGAATAAAAGATATTATAATTATATGTAAATGTGAATATCGCGCTGTCCAAAATAATACTTGCCCAACCGATCATCTCCCCACCAAGCCCATCGAGCCCCATAGAACGGTACGCTGCAACCTGGTGAGGCAAAATTAACTTTCCGCCCGGGGTTGAAGTCGGTTACCGACACCGAGAATGGAGAAACGTGTTCAAGTATTCAAGCGACCGGGCAGAAGACGAAGAGAGTTACAGAAGGAAGAGGAAAAAAAACAATCACCCTCCCGAAACCGGAAACTACCTCGGAGAATGAGTCGAGCGTTATGCGGGAGAGGGTTTTTCAGGGCTGGTGAGCCGGGGAGGTCCCGCCTCCGCTCCTTCCATTACCCCCCGTTCATTCCTCCGCAACTTCCAGTCTCCGGAAAACTCCGCCTCTCCAAAGAAATAAGCGCACTGCACAAACGCATTTCCAATGCCGCGAAGCCTCAGCTTCTTCTCAAGTGAGTGCAAGTTACCTGTAGGATTCTCAAACCATCCCAGATCCCTTCGACATGACTTATATAAAGTCTTGAATCTCATATTCCAGGGTAATATCCAAGCTTTATTTCACTTCCTCTGTACCGAGGCTACATAAAAACAGTTATGGTGATAACAGACTTACATTAGTAGCTGAACGAATATGAACTTATTCAATGACTCCTATGCGTTTTATTGCTGCTAATATCTGATTCAGAATCTTTATTCATTGGAAAAGAGAATCACAAAAATAATCCCACAAGACATTAACCCTTAACTAGGCTCGCCCCAGTATGACACTAAGTGGTCGCACTCTGTCGCCATTGGCTACAAAGGGAAAATTTAACTTTTATATCACTAATCAATCAACTATTTTCATGTTTTTCATTAAAAAGCCTTTATTTCTTTTTATATTTAACAGTTAAATGAATAAATATTCCTATAATATATATTAGTTTGAAAACAAGGAGAATTATTTTGAATGACGAACAAGCCTATACACTTATCAAATCATTGTTCTTAATGCAGATCATACATGTATAAGTAATATTTACCATATGAATTTTGCAAATGAATTTAGCACATCTGATGCATTTTAATTCCGTGTTTTTGTTCTTACTGCGTTCACACTTTGCATAATGACCTCTTTCTTTCTTGCCATCATCACTCACGCGTCTCCTTTTACCTGCCTCGCCTCTTCTCTCATCTTAGTTCTTGAAATCTTGAACACTTCCTGAAATAATAGATTTTATGCTTGGCGGTAGATACTGTTTCATTCATTCTTTCAAGTGATGATTCAATAAACTCAATGCATGTTTCTTCAAAAATACTCTCCTTTACTTGTATTGGGAATCTCGATGAGCTACGATGTACAACACAAGAGCATTGGTACTAGCCATGTTCATAAATTCAAAAAACAATGTCATTGGCCATCTTCTGCTTCTTGTCGTAACGGAGAAGTTACCACACATTTGGTCAATAATATCAGGGCCTCCTTTCGTTATGTTGTAGCCCATTTTTTCCGCCCTTTTTTTTCACTGTGAATAGTACTGTCATGGTGCATTGTTGATAATACTATCACTGTTTTACATTTTTTCGGCATATAGGGCACTAACGTAGCACTTTTTAAAAAACCAAATATCGATGATTCTATTCCTCTGTTTCTGCTTGGGAGAAACTTATTTGGTATTTTACTTTTATTCTTTCTGACCGTGCCAATAAAAGTGATTTTGTCTTTGAGTAGCGACAATGCCAGAGGATAGCTGGTGTATCAATTGTAACATATTAGGTTTCTATTGGAACCTTTCACGTAGTCAACCAGTCTGTGAACAATCGATGAAGGGTTGTTGTATCCGCTATACGGTCCTGAGGGCTGCTTACCACATTAAACATCAAGGTTACAGGTATAAAACGTTTTTGCATCATCAAGTACGAATATCTACATCCCATATTTATCCGGTTTACTTGGAATATACTGTATAAAACTACCCCAACCTCTGAAAGGCTCAAGTGTTTCGTCCACTGTTAAAAATTCACCCGATGAATATAAATCCTTCAAGTACAGATCTTACTGGTGCCAGCTTATCCAATTGTTTTCTTTCGTATCTCGTGCTTATGTTGTCAAATCCCATACGTTCGTTTCAAAATTCGTTTGTGTGTAATAACAGCGCGGCACATTTCTAGGCTTGTTCCATCTTTCGTCCACAGTTCATGGAAGTAAGTATGTTGAAATTTATTTTACTCCAGTTAGATATAAAATACCAATAACAGCTTGAATTTCACTTTTATTTGTATATTTTATATCTCTTATCCTAGAATAAGTGTGAGTTGAGCGTTTCCTTTGAATTTCCTGATTAGTATGATACATTATCGTTTCAATGATATCAGAGTTAATGATTTTTGAGAAAGCTGATAACTCAACTTTCACATCTTGGCCCCTCTTCTTAGCACCGAGAAATGTTTTTACTAAATTACATGTAGCAGTAATTACCGTCATTACCGTCGTCAACATGCTCACCTTCTTCTAATGACGCTTGCAGTTCAAATTCTGAGCCATGTTCTTCCTCAAATAGCTGTTCATATTCTGAATCTGAATCACTGCTGCCAATGTCCGTCATTGGCAAATCTTCTAAGCTACCTACGCTAAAAACCTACGCTATCTCATGCTCTTCCAAAATTCTATATGACCTATTTCAAAATTACATACGCATTATGAACAAATGCAATGTTTGAAGTGTATTCAAATATAATACATTTTCAGTAAGTGTCTTCATTTTTTCCAATAACTAGTAAATCATGTAGGTACTTAAAACAAAATGTCAACTCAGTTATAAACTATGTAAATTATGAAAGATAAATGTCAGAAAAGGAAAATTCCCTTTGGAAGCGGGGAATATAAAGTCAACTTACATGATTTGTAAACTGGTCCGTCGGCACTTCAATTTCAAACGTTTAGTGTTCGGTCCAGCTAAATTTATATTGTTGGTACTAAGGAGCGCATCTAGTTGACGAGTGAGGACTAAAATAAGAAAATTAATACGCATCATAATATGGTGCTATAAATAAAATTTCGATTTACTTCATGAAAAAAATGAAAAAATCCTACATTGACCACCAGAACCAAGGATGTTCTTCGGAATAAGCCACATTATATCTAATGATTAAAGCCACAGACAAAGACTGAGATAGGAATGAAGGATATCCAGATGTCTCCGCTAATGGAATAGTTTTAATGTAATTCAAATTCTTGAGTAATAGACACTCTAACATTCTCAGCTCAATGAAATTTGACTCCTTTAAGTGGTCGCGTGGCGTACAGAGTGCACCCGAAGGTACCTTGGTTTACAAAGATTCGTCGGATGAGACGAAACGAAATTTAGTTTTGACAACGTTGTGTAAACATTGTACATGGATGCCTCATAGAGTATATGGCAAACTCTGTGCATGTCATGACGATTTTGTAGGAGTTTGGTTACTTTTTATTAAAATGGCGCACTCCGTGCACCAACGCGACTACTTAAGGGTTAAGCATGTCCATGCGCTAGGCTGCTTTTAGAGCTTTTGAACTTAAAATGTTCAGACAAATGTTTATGATACGACAATGGTCAAGAGGACTATCCTGAAAGAATTGAAAACCAGCCTAGCTCTACTATAAATAAATTATTGCAAAGTTGTGGACAAAAAGTATACCGTAAAACAAATATCACAAGCGTAACGTTTACTTTGTTGTTTATGCGATTTGTTCAATTCTCTCATTATAAAGTTCAAGATATATACTGATTCTCTTTTATTACAGCAATAATTTCCGCTACATTCTCTATATGAGTATTTGTTATGCAATCTCCAAAGGTAATCAAAAAAAGAGACTAGTTAAAGATGCTTGTATGGTATATATTTTTAAAAATGAACTATAACTGTAAATATTTATTGAACTAGTAGGTAAAATCATTAATTTCGGATAGGTGTTAACTATTTCCCTTTTTTCTGTAATTTAATAATTCTCCACTGATTTTTAGCATAAATACATGAAGCTACTTGCTGACCTCTGTGATTTGATATCAACTATAAATTTTATGCTTTGAATTCAAATTAAACCAAAAATAGAATATTCCTTACTAGAAAGGCCCTCGTAGAATTCGATAAGTAATTTTTGACACAGTTGGTTGAACCTACAAGATTAGGGAGCCTGCTCCCGTCTCTTTGCTCAGTGAGCTGATTAAACGTAAATTTGAAATTAAAATGCTAATGAAACCTTAGTAGAGTTCTACATACCGGAGGCCAATCTTAATACGTAGGTATATTCATAAAAAAGGCAGTGTTTTAGGAGTAGAGACTAGGTGAAGATTCTTTAAAGGTATATATTTTTAAAAATTAGCTATAACTGTAAATATTTCTTGAACTAGTAGGTGAAATCATTAACTTCGGATAGGTGTTAACTATTTCCCTTTTTCCTGTAATTTAATAATTCTCCACTGATTTTTAGCATAAATACATGAAGCTACTTACTGACCTCTGTGATGTGATATTAACTATAAATTTTATGCTTTGAATTCAAATTATACCTAAAATAGAATATTCCTTACTAGAAAGGCCCTCGTACAATTCGATAAGTAATTTTTGACCCAGATGCTTAAACCTACAAGATTAGGGAGCATGCTCCCGTCTCTTTGCTCAGTGAACTGATTAAACGTAAATTTAAAATTAAAATGCTAATGAAACTTCAGTAGAGCTCTACATACCGGAGGGCAATCTTAATACGTATATTCATAAAAAAGGCATTATGTTAGGGGTTGTACAAATTAAAACAGTGATTTACGACTCCAATTCTCCTGAATTCACAAAGTAAATAAGCGTTTTCCTAAAAGTACCATTGCAATGGAGGTAATGCTGTCAGTTTTCAACAACTTTGCTTACGCGAGAGATAATCTGTATAGTTATATAAATGGTTTAGTCAGCCTTAAGACCTTTACATGAGCTGACATGATGAGTTATAAAACAAGAAAATTTAACAAAGGTGTATATCGTATATGAAAAACTTGGTCTGAATACCTTTGAAACGTATTGCATTTGTTATTGTGGGTGATTTTCTCATTCAAATATACTTAGACAAAGACCTACGGGGGAAGGAAAATAAGAGGCTTTATTCAGAGGATTTGTAACTAATGAACCGAGGAGACAGATGATTTAATTTAAAAAATCTATGAAACCTGGTGCTTTACCAAGCAATGGCACATAAGATAAGGCTAAAATAATGCCAAAGGTACTATAAATTTGTGCTTAAAGTTAACTTGCAAAGCACTGCCTCCAGAATAAAAACTTATGACTTACAAAATTCATGGCAGGAATACGAATTAAAATGATTGCCATTAGTTATCTGCGTGATTGCGTTACGAAAAGGTAAATCTTATGATACGCCTCAGTTGACTTAAAAGAATAAACAACATATACTTAAAAATTTGTCCTTGAAACCATTGCTCACGAAGATATGAATAAAAAACATCAGTTATTAACGACAAAGCAATATGAATTGATACATATCTCTATTCAGTACGAATATTTTAATATTAAAATTCTTGGGATAACTTTTACGTAAATTTGAAAAAAAATCGTTAAGGGTTAGAAAATGTTTATCCCGAGAAAAATAAAATAATCTTGAGCATAAACAAATAAATTTTAAAACTATAAAATTGTAAATGAGAAAAACTAATTGTATAACATTCGTCTGAATTAAGCCTTTGGTATTCCCAGGGCTGAGATAGTTCAATTCTATATTAACATGAATAAATATTTCCAAAACTTGTTTGGCAGTAAAAGTCAAGTATTTTAGACTTGTGTGCGGAAGTGACTTTTAAATAGGTCCATACTTGTTAAAGAAATGCATATCATTCTTTGCCATTTAAAACTGAAGCCTTATGAATTCGTTAATAGCTTCCGCAGCAAATGCTGAAAATAATTTCTGAGGATTTTGATGATGATGAATTTTTGATGTTTTGACATTTATCACCAGAACCAATAAAGCATTCCTCTTGATTTAGATAAGGCCTTGTGAAGGCCTCCGTGAGCTATAATGATTAGCGATTGCATTTTACGGCAGGCTGAATTACTCTGCCGGATAAATTCCTGGCTACTTATCATTCAGGACCTCCTACCGCTTCTCAATCTTATTTATGTCCCATCGTAACTATTGACGCGTGAAAATGTGCAGAGAGAACCTTACGTAGAGATCTCCGAATATAATAAAGGGTAACCTAAGGCACTTGCATCCATGGGGACGCAACGGCTGGAAAGGGAGTAAGGAGTTTACCTTTCCGAGTTCGGCTGCATAAAGTTAGATGTCACCGCATAAAATTATTCATCACGTTTAGTTCTCCATGTCTTCTATCCCGGCGCGCGTGTGCGATGTGAAAGTTTCTCCTTCGCTAGGGATGGATATTTTCCTTTTTTTACCCTTTTTGAAGGAGTCGATTTTAACTCCTTTAAGAGTTTCAGGCGGGACGGTCTTGTAGGCTTGACTGCCTTGAGCTTGAGGGGTGGGGAGGGGGGGAGGTTGGGAATGGTGGCAAGGTGCCGGCGGGTTAATATTACCCCAAGAGCGCAAAGTGTCGTGGAGAGAGTTTAAAGGTTAAGGTTTGGTAAGGTAGGTAGGGAGACAGAGTGAGAAGCGGGAGTTTCGTCAATAATTCTCGGAGATCGGGAGGTAATTCGCGGGGAGGGTGAGGGGGCACGGTAAAGTGCGAACTTTTCCGTGCATTAGAAGGGAACCCGGATCACAAAACTTCCGTCCGGATTTACGGAAAGTGAAATAGTTACTTCTTTAGGCAGATTGAATACTTCGCTTGAAATGATGACACAAAACTGGTTTATTTGCATTGTCAACATATCTAATTTGGCCTGTCTTATCGCGGACTGGAATCAATCTACAGTTTTGAAAATCTGATAACGATCTTTTGCGGCAATATTAGTCAGGTTCAAGCATATCCCTATTTTCCGCCGACCTATACAGATATGTTTGCTTACTCTTCCTGAATTGAGAGGCAGATAACTTCATCCTTACCAATATATAAAAATGTAATGGTGTATGCTTGTCTGTTGCTCAATCACGCAAACACTACTGAATCGATTGAGCTGAAATTTGGCATGTAGAGAGAAAATGAATCCTAAAGTAACTTAAGCTATATTAAAAAGCCCCCAGGGCCCCCCTTGGTGATCCCTGATGGTCCATGCGAAGCATTGCATTCGGTGCACTGATTTCATTATTTACTTTTTAAAAGTACTTATACTTAACAAAGAGGGCTGGGTTTTTTTAATCAGATGGCTGAATAAACGATAATTCTAATTCATTCAATCGTTTTTTTTTACGCTTCATCATTGTCTGAAAATTATGTTTTTTGTTGAAAAATCTCACGTTTTTCTCTGAAATTAACATTATCATTTTTCCTTTACAAACAGAGATTAGACATTCAAAGGGTACCTATTCACCTCTCTAGAATTTAAATATCACGTTTTCTTGCAGATCCATGAGAGCAACCCATGATTGAAAGGAAATCAGTATAAGAAGGGGCCAGAGTCCTAAGGGCCCCATGATAGATTGCTTCGGGTGGTAATCGATAAATTCAATGCATATTTAAAACAAGTATACTCTTCAATGTCTATTCTCAAAGTAGCTCTCATAGGGGCACTGTATGTATATGAGAGAACACATACGTAGTAAACGATACACATAAAGGAATTAAACGTGCAAGAATGTTTACGTGCAGCGAATAGTAATTTGGCAATAACACCTCTGTTGCTACAAAAAGCACGGCGTTGTTTATTATCGTTTAATACTCAGATGAATTACACATAGTGGAACCATCTGCCTCTCATTACGATTGAAAACTGTTTTTTTTAGACCTATTCGCATATCATGAACGTTACGAGCTATGTATATGTGTTTAAGTGCAGTTAACTTACATTCACTCAATCATCGAGTTGCCTATTCAAAACTCTCACTCTCCGCTGTTCCTCTTCTTGGACTTAAAAATATAACCATCAACATGCCTAATAAAAAAGAGTAACCTTTCGAATAAATCTTTTAAAGCAAGAGGAATCACTACTTTGAGAGAAAATAAGTCCTTGCAAGAAAAACGACAAAGGTTAGACTTGGACGGTCAAAGACATACCCACCAGCGATCTCATGAGCATCTCACCGTGGAGTTTCTCGGGTTACGCTAAGAACTGCACACATTTCATCCTTATCCAACCTACGGACGGGTAACTAGCTATAAATCTGGTCCAAATATAGACCCATATGTTTCGAAACTTCAATCTGTTTTAAGATGGCGGAAATTATAATGATGTCCCTACATGCTTCTTACCCGAAATAAGAACGGAAATTCTGCGCAATGAACGATATCTTTGCATTAAAATCGGCAAGTTCACTACGAATCACCATAGATTTTTATTTATCAACCGAAGACAATGGTTATGGCTACCCTTCATGCCAAAGGCGCAGTCCGGGTGATGGAGGATTCATAAGACATATTAAAATGTCTGCTGCTTCATATGCTCCTTTTGACGTTGTCAACCGCTGGATTGTACCCCACTCTCCAATCCTAATTAGGATACTCAACGTACATATCAACATTGAATTGAGCGATTAAATTAAGTTATTGAATGCAAATATATTTATGTACACAATGTAATCGATCAAGCTATTAATCACTCAGAAGACTGCTCACGAGAACCGGAGGGACTGGTTGACCATCTATCAACCTGGGTGCAATTGAAGTAGTAATGACTCTGCGTGGCCTATTTTTGCGTTTCCCGTGCATGAAAGAGGACCAACAGTCACTCATCTCTCCGTGCACCAGGAAAGCGGTCATTGTTTCTACTACAACGAACACAACATGTAAGATAGGTTACGAACCCATCAAATGCTCACGCTGACAGTATACATTAGACTTTGTGGTTTTCTCGGGTACCTTCCGCTAGTTTACTATCAAATATTTTGTTGATTTCCACAGTTATTGTTCTTATTTCTTAACTAGTGGCTCCAATGACTTCGCGAAAAAAGCCAAATAATATTTTGATGATTTTGTGAACCCATCGTATTACATCATTATTAATTTATCAATTTTAGAATCAAAGCTTGCATCTAACAAAATACGACAACGGCCAACACAGCGGTAAAATGCAAGATCACTGTAGATGAAAAAATTACACCACAGGAAATGAAATTTAAATTCCTAGTCATAGAAATGTCTGTATATTATGAAGTGGAATTAAAAGTAAGACAGCTGACAACATGAGTCTTAAAATAGAAGGATACTTGAAATAAACTATAAAAGAACAGGCATTTAGGGATAGAAGCAAAATCGATATTTTTTCAATCTGCTATGAGACACATATGGTGGAGACTCGGCCAGACACTGGATGAAGTAGAAAGTGGGCCCTATAATAACGAGTGGGCCTTATAAAGAAAGTATGAATGGAATGATCACATAAATCGGATGGGCGAAGAAAGGGTATTATAAGTAGCTAGAGATAAGTTACCGGTGGGAAAAAGTTGCCCACTATGAAGAACGAAGAAGAGGAACTTCTAAGCCAAATTATTTCACTCCTCCTCCCTGACCTAGAAGGGTCTCACTAAAATACCTTTAGGAAAAATCCTTACCTATCAATCAAATGTTATCCAGTGTCCTCAAGCGGTAAAATAGACTAGGATTAAATAGATCGAAGATGTCTAAAATAGAAGGCTTCAAGGACAATTTTGTAATCTCATATCCAAGCTATGCTCTTTTTCCGTTACAACGCGAGTTAAGTGTTCCTAGTGATGGTAAGAATTTGAGCAGTTAGCTGATACATATATGTAACTGTAAAACATTCCTCCTTCAACCTCGATAAAATGTTTTGCCATCACAGACAACTGCATTGCATTTCATTCTTGTTCAGATATACCTTTCTTTCAAATACCACTTAAATTAGGTAATTTTCCGCTTTTGCCATGGTTTCACGTTCCACCTTAGGCTTTGTACTTTCCAACATTAGTTCAGCGTCCCACAAACCACAAAGGGAGCATATTCAAATAGAATATGTGAAATAAAAATATTTGTGACATATTACTGTCAAATATTGTTGGATATTTACTTCAAAAATGCCTCCACGTAGTTATAGAATGATTTGAATAGGAAGGCATACCGGAAAAACACTTACATTCCTTAATACTATGTATACAATGAAATAAGAAAAGCAGTCTGTGGGCGGACGGAAGTCAGGTTTTAGAGGAACCTAAACTATCAAGGTTGACTCTCTTTAGACAGAATCGTTGATTCGGTCTTGTTGACTGTTGCACAACAGAATCCACCAGCCAACACGAAGTCATATTATGATAGTAAACGCAGCGCAGCCGTCTCCGGCCGCTTTCACCCGCGGGCGTTACTTGGAGGCAGCAAGGGGGAAGCATTTGACACAAAGGCGTCTATTCCCTCAAAGCAGAGGTCTGTACAAATATGCACCCTAAAAACTTTTGTTTTTCTCGCTAAGCAAATATCAAAAGGCAAGATAATAGTGAAAAATCGAGTAAAATTCGAGGAATGTTTTCTAACAGGCGTAAGTTGATGAACTTCCTGAAACAAGATAAAACAATTAAAAGCAGTTTGGTTAACTTTCTCCTCACGAAAATTTGCTTTCGAGGAGCTCTCACAAGGAAAAATATGCGTGAACTTCTCCAGCAGTTGTTTGGAAGAAATATTTTATAATATCACTGTTTTATCATGCTTCAATTAGGCATGTGCGTACCAATTTGTTTCGGTCGAGATTTTCGGAAGCTGGAATAAGTCAATTTCACTTGGATTATTTCCTTATTTTCGTAGAGCTCGTTTGTTCATGCCAGGAATAGCAGAGCTTCCAATCCCGTTCACACCTTTATATATTATAGACCAATTCCACGTGGTTTACAGCGTGGTAGTTTTTTGGCCGACAAACGAAATCTATCGTCACTGTCAATGCAGGATTCCCCACTACCCCTAACCACGCAATCACAAGTATTGAAATCCCTTAGTTTACTGCCATCGCACTCACTTTTTGTATTACTTTCGAAGAGAGACTTTCATATTTCGTCCTCAGTAAAATATATATATTCTTCTTACTGGCCATTGTTACGAATGCTTCCATTCGCTCGCATCTTATCATTAATTTGCGCATTTACTTCGTTATTTCCACTACACACTTACGATTGAATAAATATTCCATTATGTAGTGGCAAAATGAAATGTCCTTAATCACATAATGTACCTAATTATTTTATAACAAAACTATCTAATTGAATATCGTTGTAATTAGTGTGAAGATGTTCATATTCTGAACGTTGGCTAAAGGGATATGAAATGATGCTTCAAACACAGTAAAAGGCTACAGAAAGTCTACTAACGAGAAGATAAATGATATTGAAATAGTTGAAGACTGCTCAAAAGTAGTCTAGTGTGATATTAAAAAGAGGGTTCATTTTCCACAAAAGTAAAAGACGATAAGGAGGACTGAGTCCAGGCCAAGGTTTGAATCCTGGCAGTAGCGGAAAACTGTCAGTGAAATCACAATTTCCATCTTTGGATCTGCGTATATTATGTGGAGCACTGTAAGTGCAATCCCCCGATTCAACTGGACGTATTGAATGAACCCACTTGCACCTCTGCCCATGAATATCGCTAATGCTGACGCTGGGTTTCATTCAACCAATCGATTCCTAATATTATACACTTATCGTTTAACTCATTGAGGTTTTTGGGGAGGGCATTACGTTACTAAACTGTAACCTGACCAGTTACTAAACTGTAACCTAACTAATACATATATTAGTACTTCGAGTTATTGATTCCACTCGATTTTACCATAGTTTTTCGCTGGGAATATGGATTAATATTATTTAAATAAATAAAAAATTCATCAAGAAAGCATTTTCAAAAAGGAAATTAATGCTGATTTCAAGGGTATAACCAAGGCAATTAAGGCAAAATGGAAACATTCATGCGTCAGCCCGTAAACACGAAGGTAAATCAAGGGGAACAAATACGGCCGACCAGCTACGCTCGGTGATAATTGGGTTTTGTCGAATCGCCAGTTTTTGTCGGATGGTCACCAAAGTTAGGATTTAGCACTTATTTCACATTCTAAACAATACTATAAATGGACGAATGCGCTGAGACAACTTTTAAAAAGTGATATATACGGTACTTATCTTGATTAGTGAAGGGTGCTTCGTTTGCATCGGCAGCCATAATAGACAACAATAGACGATCGAATCAACAAGCGGCGAGGCGAAATATCTCAGTAAGGGGTACTACTTCGTATAAATCAGCGGGAAGTATCATTGACTTTATTTTCCGTTCAACACTAGGTATTAAATAAACGAAGTTTTTCCCTTCTAAATGGAGCAAAATAATATAAAATAGAAGGGGAAATTCTTATATGAAATCAACTTTTTACAAAAAGATATATTTTTCTTGCCCTGGCCTAGGTTCCCATTTAGATCAGCAAAACATCGAAGAAAAGTGTAATATTCCCAGTATCCTGGCCGGCGACTAAAACCTTTGACAAGATTATTCCACCACAAGAAAAATTGCTCTAGTTTCTTGATGTGAAACTCACTCCTACCAATAATTCTTATAAATTTGATAGTGCTGTACATTTTATTACCATTTTGGTAGCAAAATTCTGGCAATTAGCCTCACCGCTTGTTGATTCTATCGTCTATTGTTGTCTGTTATGGCTGCCGAAGCAAACGAGGTACCCTTCCCTAATCAAGATAAGTAGATACCGTAGTTATCACTTTTTAAAAGTTGTTGCAGTGCATTCGTCCATATCTAGTATTGTTTAGAATGTGAAAGAAGCGCTAAATCCTAATTTTGGTGATCATCCGACAAAAATTGGCGATTCGACAAAACCCTAATATAACCCTACGCACACGTCACAGCTTCAACACGTATTGGCCTCCAAAGCAAGCGCCCGCTACATCTCTACATCTACCTCAATGTTTAAGTCCATCTATCCATAATGGTACAGGTAACCTCAATTGCCGGTCCACAAATAACCTACCTACAAAAAGAGCTGGAGCCATTTCAAATTTCATTCTGTGTACTAAAATAATGACACGAAAGATAGGAAGCATTTATATCGTTATTTAGTCGGAAATGACTGTGTTCACTCTTTTACCATGTCCCACCATTTTGAACTGCCAAACTGTTTTCCTTAATCAGAAGTAACTATTTGAAATAAAGAGTTTTAAAAAGACGTGGATGATAAGCAAAACACAGTGTTCGCAGGTGTTGCCAAAGTTTCTTGTTGCACTTGATCCACTGAGCATTTAAATCTCATGGCCTAGATAACGCTTTTATTGCTACAGTTAAGGCAAGGTGAAAAAGGCATATTTCTCCTTGGTGCTATTGAGTGCACGATCAATAACCCCATATTTTTCTCTGGAAATTTAGACTCAAATTGTAAAACTACTTTTTAAACTCTTTTCACGGGAATTAGATATTAGTAAAGACTTATGGCAATGTATCGAATACCACAACACTTCTAAATCTAAGCCTTACGTTCCGTAGTCTGTACATGATATAGATTCTGTAGACATTTCTACGTAAAGGCTTCCATTATAATTAATTATATTCATAGTGGATATCAGAAGTTCAATTGTATTCGTATATTACTAGATTCATCAGATTTCAATCACTACCAAGCAATACTTCAATAAGCACTAATTCAACGCATTATCTCACCATATTAACGTAGTTTTCATCTTTAATGGATCGTCATTTCTAAAGCATAAATATCCTATATCGTCATTTATAAAGGAATAAAAACCTTGGTAATATAAGAAGAGAAACATATCTTTGTTAAAAGAGCAATGAATTTAGCCATAAATGAATTGGGTATTTTCCACGTATTTCAAGCTATCAATTTTCTGATTCTGTTACTTGAACTTATTGCATTGACTTAAAGTTTTCTTATCAAATTGTATGAATTTCAGTTTTAAAGGCTAAAGAAAGTCGAAGGTTACGAATGCTCCCGAGCACACTCCGAAAACAACCGAATGACCTGTGACGTCACTTTTGATGTTTATATTTAGACCCTGGGGGGTTGTGTTTGAATCGCTCGTAATTATTCCGAGCACGTAACTAAGGAGTCACGTGGCACAATAACAAATTGTTCGAGATTTTGGCGTGTTTAAACAACTCGGATGGATATCTTAAGCGAGTGATATGTTATATATTATATACCATCAACAGAATTCCGGTGAAAAAATACGATTGGGAAGGCTGCGTGAGATTTTTACGAGCGGTACAAATGCATCAAAATCTCGAACCCTTCGTGATTGTACCACGTGACTCCTTGGTTACGTGCTCGGAATAATTACGAGCGATTCAAACACAGCCCCCCAGGCGTTTCCTTATGCTTAAGGTGGAAACAAGAGCGGCGAAATTAGTTTTGGACGTTTTCCTGTTTCTTGATGTGCCTTTAAATCGCATCTCAGCGATAAAGGTGGTGTTTTGTGCCCAAGTGTACAAATACATCGGTGAAAACACCGAACGAGAAATTTATTCTGCTTTCGAATGACGAAAGGAGAAAGAAACTCTGATTTCGAGCGGCATGCCGGGATTTCGTCCGGAGCAAAACAAAATTTTATTTTTATGAAGACGATTTTAATGTATGTACCAACTTATTACGGATATATATATTAGATATATATCGCATACAAATAAATAAACATTTTCAAGTAAATTTATTCAAGTGCTGTGTTCTGTTGATATGTTACTAAGATACTGTTTGTTTACTGTTGTATGGACTGGTATGAACTTTGAGAAAGAAAGAAGTATCATTATGATTAAGAGTGCTCTGGAAAACAATTAATAAATTTCATGTTAATAACCGAAAGTGTTTTAATTTAAACAAGCTAGCAACCTCTACCATAGTTTTCATCAAAGTAAACCATACAGCCTAAAGTTTAAAAATATTGAATTCGCTAGTTATAATAAATATTAATTTTGGTTTAATGTGATAGCCGACAATTCTATCGGACATCAATCTTTGAAATGCCATTATTCACGAGGGCTACATTTACGTGACTATTACTTAAAATATGGCATGGTATCTTTTGGACTTTAGCTCCACGAATTTCGGCAGGATTAAATCGGTCGTCCTTCTCCACAAAAACGCCTACCATAAACAAATCCACTTTGGTTAAATTATCTGATGTAGTTTTAATAAATCCATTGCACGCCATAGTCTTTTTTTCAATGAAAACTCTTTAAATATACGGTCTCATCTACAGTTCTTCACTTTCTCCCTCACTTCCGTCTATCGCTCAGCGAAAATGACGTCAAGCTAATCAGATTTCGTTCCGCAGCCGCATTAAAAAATTTGAAATGTTGATTATTTTAATCATAAATATCTCAATTAATATTGAATTAATTTTAAAACTATTTTCGCTCCGCAAGCATGTGCGAGTTAAAGTAACATTTAAAGATCCGTATACTTAAATTTAAAATTTTGGAAAATACCCAATTCACTATATGTCCAACTGAATAAAATATGCCATACCTTAAACTGGTAATGAGAGATTCTGGTGGATGGTTGTTTACCTTCCGCACTTGCAACTATATGTCACGGGTTTGAAAATCAAATTGAAGTATTCTGCGGTGTTGTGTAAGGATTAAGAACTTAGCAGCTGGAGAACCTAATACAGAAGCCAATATTCTAATTCAAGTGAGCCAATTAACATTTCAGCTGGAATAATTAGGTACTTGCATAACACAACCATTCACAATTAGAAGAGGGAGATGCAATAAGGGTGTGTGTCACACGATGGTAGATCACCAGCCAAGGCAAAACCTTAGAGGCAGTATGATATAATAAGGGATCGGGAATGAAAAGAGATATAAACGCTGGCGTGTGTTGGGACGTTACAGTGCTTACAATGGCCTATGAATAATTGCTCCAATGTAACCCGTAGAGAGAAGGAAAACCCCAACGATTCAAAATAAAAATATCACACCGTTACCTCCTTTGTAATGCTCCATCCCTTTTACACCCTTGGATCAACGGTCGAAAAGGACAGGGTCCAACAAGGGGATGGTTATGAAAGGGAAGTGTTTGTCCAGAGAAAGATAGAGAACGTGGATATCGCTCAAAGCCAAACGAGTAGGAGCGTCTTTCATATTTTGCAAAGGATGGGAAAAGAGAGAGAGAAGAAAAGAGTCCGGTCCCCATGGTGAAGAAGGCTCGAGGGAAATGTAAACACAAAATTTGTGGCAAAGGATCGCGATAAAACGAGCGAGAAAGTTGAGAATCGCCTATGCGAAACAGCAGTAGTCATTTTCCGAGAGGGCAGAGGTGACGTGGAGGGTGCTTGAGAGGATGAAGTGATGTGCCCAGCACAGGGGAGAGGTAGGGAACACGCGAAAGCCCCGTGAGGGCAGACGTGACGGAAGAGCCGTCGTGAGCGTGTTGGGAGAGCTAAACTCGTTGAGAGGAACCAACGTCGACTAAAGGACGTTATACACTCATTTCAGTTTGTACCGCGGAGAGTTGAAGGGACAGCGTGGATTGCTTTTGTCATCACAGCTGCTTCCTTCATTTTTTTGGTTTCCTAAATCTGTGGAGTGACGACTTCCGACAGTCAGAACTTCTACAAGAGCCTTAAGGTGAGTTCATATGCAGGCGTTTCAAGCGTAGCGCGCGCATATTTTAATTGCGAAACGCGCAAAAGTATCAGATTCAAGCGTTGGTGGCGTACACGAAATGTCTACATGCCAACATCTATCGGAAAATGAACTTAAAAGTAATCTATTGAGTATATGCGTGCGCAAAGCCTACTTTGGTACCCTTACAGGTTCTCGACGACTTTTCTCTTGTGCCATTTATGTTCGCCATTTTCTCACTGCCGTTTCATCTGGTTTTCGTACTATATATTCTTCATCTGTCAAAATACGCGCAGCAGCCATGCTGTCGAATCCGGGCGTTTTACGTGTAGATATTTGAATTTCCCTCAACTTTGCCCACGCGAAGCCAGGTGAGTGAGGCGAAGCATATGATTGGCTACGGACGGAACGATTTGCATAGCTTGCGTGGAACGCTTGCATGTCTTGAGAGAGGAAGCGATTCTCGCAAATCCCGATACAAAAGCCAAGGTTGCAACGTCATGGAACCGATGTCCCACTAGCCATAAATACATTACTCCCGTGAGTAATCATCTTTAACATGTAAGAGAGCCTTCCTCTGAAATCTTAGATAAAACCATTAAGGAATGTGCTAAAATATTTCATTGATCCATTCACTAAGAGAATTATTGATTGTCAGGGTCAACGCCGGAAACACCGGTTCTCGCTCGGTCGCCGAAGAATCGTTGGATTCGGCTCGAATTCGGAGGACTGATTCCCAAAACCGTTCCGAGTGCTGTAACCTCAGTCTATAAATGGCAGATAGTGAGTGCGAAATGACAATAGCTCTTGAAGTGCATTAAACATGAGTAGGTACTAGTACAACTTTTTATTTTCACATGTTGAAGGTTCGATTGAGTGACTGCACCGAAATGCGACCAAGTAAATGAAGTGAAAAAGCGTAGATGATCTATCGTGGTTCTTGATCATTGGATACTAAACATTATGTTGACCCTTATAGTGAACAAGATTCTCTCCTAAGAAGCAGTACGAACTATTAAATTATTATCCTACATTGAAAAAATAAGTATGGCCCGTTTCTACGGATAGAGGCGACCTTTGATTTTGCATTTTATCTGCAATTTGCATTTATTTGGTACTGCATGATTTGTATTGATTTAGAGTATGTCCGTGATATATTTTATTCTTAGCTTTGCTCACTTATCATCCAATCCGAGGTGAACGAAACATGAATTGGACCCCACAAATACACATATTTAAAAAAATTACATTTTTATTCTCCCGTAATATTACTAATAGGAATTAATTGATGCTTCATAGAGTTCACTAGGTATCGTGGGGCATAAATAATCGACCTTAGTAACGTAAAAGTCAGACGTTTCAATTGAGGTGCAGTAGGCTATATATCACCAAGTTTAAGAAAAAATAAAATAGCGAAAAAATACTGTGACATATGGTAATAATTTATGTTTTCAATGGACGAAAACAGATCGGAATATCAGTAATATGAGTTTATCTTATTTATGAGTAATATGAGAGGGAAAATAGTTTAACTTAGGAGTAATTTAATGTAATAGTTTGAGAAATTATCATCCTTATTTAGAGTGAAAAGTAAATGACTAGTGTCCGAACTCAGCTATTCATCTTTAATGAAGGAATGGAGTGAATTGAATGAGCTCAGAACAATAACTAAAATATGCCATTTCCCAAAAGAGAGTACTAAATGCACATCTTCAACAAAGATTTATG
Organism: Pyrrhosoma nymphula; assembly: GCA_963573305.1. NCBI lineage: Eukaryota > Metazoa > Arthropoda > Insecta > Odonata > Coenagrionidae > Pyrrhosoma > Pyrrhosoma nymphula. Next base: position 102,128,420 of record OY754337.1, on the reverse strand, counting down.
ACATTTGGTCTTCTTCAAATCACGTCAATTGTTGAAAGTAAAAAAATTCACATAACTCGATAACAATAAATACGGAGTCTGTGAACACAATTGATTGCAAGGGGCTTCGATAGCGCAGACTTATAAAATGACTTTTAGCTCAAGAAGCAGAGAATCAAAACAAAATAGAAATGAAATCCAACATTTAAGTACAAAATGATCAACTTTCTACAATACTCACTGAGCACGGGTATTATCTACTTTTTACGAAAAAAAGTCTATACAATTATTGCCTTTGTAAGAGCACTGTCTAATGTGCATTCAAGATGTTCGCCTGGTAAGCTCCCCGTAGATGGCACGGTTTTCCGCTTTCCCGCTCTTAGTTGTACATCTTGTACATTGCTCGTACGTTCACTCTCTAATATACTTTCATGATGATCGCACTGATTTTATCCCCCAAGTATTTACAATAAATATCGCTATTCGGGACCAATAGTCTTTTCTTTCGCAAATCCACTCTTATCCTAACAGCTCTAAATTTAGTTGTATAGCCACAGAGACAAGAAAAAAAACCCCAAGGTACGAAAAAATATCAGGAAAATAAAGAAATGAACTGACATCGAATTGGTGAACAAAGGCGAACCATTTAAAAATCAATTTCAGCAAAATTCTCTGAGCAGACACAGTCAGATTATTCTCAGCCAGTAAAAATTTCATTAGTTAGATACTTGTCGCAGAAAAGAGGGTATCCAATCGCAAGACCCGAATGAGGATTTTAATATCAACTAGAATTCATGTGAAAAATTAAGAGTCTTTTGACCGAATTAGAATTGTTCTCATTATGCATTCTCATTTTGCTCTTCCCAAAAATATTTATGTTAACTCTATACGCTTCGTTTCAAAAAATCTAATCAAGGAATGTTATTTCTAGTGTATTTTTTGGTGTTATTTCGCGAAACATTAATGGACAGTAAGCAGATTTTTCATTTAAATTAAATATACAAACTGAAATATCGCTTTTAAATTAAAATAGCTAATGAACCTAAACCTGAAGTATTTTTTTAATCTCTAGGTAATATTAATGTTAAAATAATGTGTACTTGGCCTCTAATCGATGCCGATGGTTTCATATATTGAAGCTAAGTTTTTTGCGTGTTTCAAAGGCCGAGTCAGTTATATTTCCTGATTGCTTAATTATATACGGTGATTCAGCTCAGAAAGTTCATAGATGTTAATGGTTGTTCAAGTACCTACCAGTGAGTTACAATAACTCTCCTCCAGTCTTTGTAAGGCCTTATGGCCCTTCCTTCTTTTTTGTGCCGCTTAGGATTAAAACTAAGGGAAGGTAGACTTGAACCTAACTTGACATAAAACCAAGGGCAATTAACAAGTGCCAAACTCCATAAACTGACATTAAATATTTCAAGAATGAAAATAATGGATTATATATAGTGACAACCAACTGAGAATAGATTTTGGTCGAAGTCGCAATCCCTATCCCCAGCAAAGCCGCAAGCCCCATTCATTGCAGTGTATCCCAATTGAAGATACAAAGAGATGAACATCGGTGAAGGATGTGAATTCATTATTACAATTACAGAGGGATCTCATTTCCGATTACATCTTGGGTGGGTTTATTATTATTTATGGCTACGCCATGTATATTCCTCATAGAGATATAAAATGGAAGAATGACGAAGTGAATGCAACTATTTGACATCCTATTACTAAATCGCTAATTGTGTAAAAAGTTACTCACCACTCTTAATGGAAGGGGATGTGGTCGACCGTTTTCTCAGCATATTTTGCCATGTATCATTACGTAGGTGAAACTGTGAGATCCGATAAGCAAATAAGCTTAGACGAAAACTGCAAAAAAGTTGATTGAATTATAATGTTTTATTTTGAAAAGATCAATTTCCAACGCAGTCCATGAGTTCGTTTGCATGATAAATCTATTGAATTATCCGGGAGATAATAATTACGTTTGATAGTTGTGTACAAGCAATGCTAATACTATTAAAACAGAAAGTTGTGATTTGGGATGGTGTTCCGAAATGATAGTTTTTGCCAATATAAGGCACACATTCACTTAAGGAAATAATGTGAGAGTAAAATCTCTCTATTAATGTTCAAATGGTTTTAAATAAGCAATGCAACTGGTTTTGAGCAATTAGAACAGGTTTCTCATTAGAATGTGGTCTTCTAGGGATATCTACTATGCAACAGATGCCGCATTTTTTTGCATATTCTTGACAATAGAAGTTGTTAAAGTTACTACTTTACACAAACAAGTTGAAACATATTCTACTTGCCCTGCTCTAAAAAATTCAGTGTTAGTAAGGCAAAAAGGCGGCATTTGTTAAATTTCGGATTCTCTTTGACAAACTGTCTAACATAAAGAAAATGTTGTAATTGCTATAAACCCAAGGGTATCACTTACTCATAGGGTTTTGAATGTACTTCAAAACGGAGAAGTTGCAGGAAGTTAATCCAGATGAAGGCATTGGAAAAATACAGCAGCATAATCTTTTTTTATAAAATACATCGTTATATGCTAATTGCATTATAGGTACGCAATCTATCATAAACAGCTGGTTTAATAATATTGAGACAACAACCACCTGATCTAATGAAATAATTCAACAACTAAATGATAATATTTACGCTTAATTAAGCATTCTTTTCCAAGAAGGAAACCTCTATTTGATATCGACATCTTTTACCATAAGTTTAGGAAACTTAATTACATTTGATATTCATCTTTCGGCGAACAAGTCAAGTTCGGGTGCGTTCGTAAAAATAAAACGATTTTACTATCACCGGTAGGAAAGCCCTGCTTTAACGCACTTCCATCCGCACGTTAACGAGCCTCTTCACTCCCAAAGTCGCGTATATTTTTTTCTGTTTCCAGTTTTCAAAGGATTATTTATCATTATGCTTCAAGTGCGGAAAACATAGTCCACTTGGGAGATACATCCTTTTCACCCACTGGGCCTTAATTCAGCTTAAAGAGATGGGGAAATTTTACAGAAGGCAAGCTCTGCGAATCTTGTCGGAAGTAACCGCGCGCGTGGATTGCAGGAAGCGAATCATGTCGAGGCACTTGAAAAGGGGGAGTAAATTTGAGGGTAGGTTCGCGCTTATTAACACCCGCCCCCGCTTACCTCCCGCCCCAAACCCTCAGGTAGCGAGCGGGTGGCTGAAACAGCATCATCGGAGCAGTCTCTCTCCATCCCTCTCCAACACGCTTCGTCTCATCGAGAGTTCAATCCAGACTCTCGCAAACGCCCAACCGACGGTTGGTCAACGCGAGGGTGCAACAAAGCTTAGGAGAGTTTTTGAACGGGGAGGAGTGTGCGTCAAAACGATGTACACGACTGGGATATGCTGGGGGGAGTGTTGGTGGGAGATGAGGCAGATGAGTGCAAGTGTGGAGGGTGGTAAAGGGAGTGGAGACGCGCAAGAATGAAGCTTCTGCGCCACCGAGTCGGCTTTGGCTCGTGTTTCCGCAACGCGTGTTGTTGAGGGGAGGGGCATGAGGGTGTGAGTGAGTGAGGCAAATGGAGGTGTGTGCTGGTGGATGGGCGTCGGCGAGACCAACCGCTTGCTCCCACACGTTACTTGACATGTTATTATTATTTGAGTGATCTTATTTAACTCTACTGGTTGAGGTACCTTCTAGAGGAAGGGAGTACATATATGATAGGCTTTAATAGATCTTGTCTCGAAAACTGTACAGAAAAGGCAAAAACTGACTAAAATTAGGCACAATTTAAAGTTTAAAGAGCGTGGTTGGATTTAACTGAATTAAAAATATTCAAAAGTACTAGGCTCTAAGCGAGTGGAGAGTTTACTTGGGTCATGATCACGTCTTGATTTGCATTTACTAGCAAAAGATACAAACAAATTTATTAGACTTATTAGTAATGTAGCAATGAGATGTCCCCCAATCAAGTTTGGTGTAAATGGAAGAGACTAAAAATCCTCTACTTTCGTGCAGGCGCAGGGTCTAATCCCCTGGCATTCCTCAACTTTGCATGCATCCTAGATCTTCTCATCTCACTCCATACAGCCTATGTATTCTCTTACTTCCCCTTCCCCGCTTATCCAACATCCTCCACCTATCAGTGGCCTTAAGCAACTTTTGGCCCCTCACAACCTCCTCCAACCACTTACTTTGCCTTTTCCTAATCTCACCCAGAAGTGTCCCTTTCTCACCTTCTATACGAAGAACTTCTTCGGTCTTCCTTTCGTTCCGCCGCACCTTCTACATCCTGCTGCACACCCACATCTCGAAAGTCTGCGGCCTATTCTCGTATTTCTACTTTAGAGTCCCCGTTTCTGCATCATACAACGCTACGCTCCATACTAAACTTTTTTCCTTTATATTTGTACTAAGGTCCAAGTCATCAGCTCCTTTCTATTGCTGAACGCTTCCTACACTATCGCAATTTACCTTCCAATATCTTTGTTACATTGCCCATTTTTTTTCAATGTACTAACAATGTAAGTACTCTGTTTTGGGCCCTTCTATTTTTATGAACATAATAGTTTTCTAGGCCAAAGATTTAGAAAAATATACATTCATGTATATATAATATATTTTTTGTACTAATTTTAATTTTTTCCTAAAGCAACCAGCTACTATTTTGGGTGACAAATTAGGGAATGATGGAGAATGGATTGGAAATGATTTACAGAAAAAGAAAGAGCGGGGTTGACGACGGAAAGCTGTTACGGGAATCGATCACGATGGGTAGACCTGGGCGTGTATTAGTGAGCGGGTAGTGAGATGGTTGGAAAATTGCTACGGAAATTTGGTAGCTTGGAGTCACAGCCGGAAACATGAGAGCGAGGGGGAAAGAGAGTGGTGGGCGAGCAATTGCGCAAACACTGCCGTGTTTTCTCCCAAGTTACGAGATGGCATTCGGTGGCGGGGGTCGTGCCGAATGTAACTGCAGAAGGGGGGTAACGAGAGGGGGGGCTCCGCCAACGTGGCAGTCGGGGAGTTTGTGGAGTAGAGTCATCCAAGTTTTAACACGTGAGTGAGCCAGAAGTGAAAAAGAAATTTAGGGGCGAGAGGGTGAGATTACATAAGAGTAAAGGGGACCTCAAATTTTTAGTGGTTCATGTCGACTCTTATCAAAAAGCAAGTCATTCCCCCCCTCTCTTTGGTTGCAACTTAATTAAATATAATTCCCCTTCCTCAAACGCTCCCCCAATTCACAACAATTTGGAGCTTCTTTTAATGTTTTTTTCTGACCATTTCCAACATGGCTTTTGCATTTTCGTTTTTTATTCACAGACGAAAAGCGCATCCGCGGCGGACTACTACCTATTTCACCCTCTGTCGGGACGATGTCTGGCATCAAGAGACAGAAAGCGATTTTAATTAAAGGAGGCATAAGGTGAGTAGGGGATGGTGGGAATTTGGTATTCATTCGAGAAAATACTAAGACTAATTAGCTCACATAACAGGGGCAACGAAAAGGCTGGCTCCAAGGTAGATGGCGAGGTAATCACCACCAAAATTGTCCGTCAAGAGGAGTATGAACTACATAAGTGCACTAGACAGACAAAATTAGATATTTTGCCGAGAACAGTTCACTAAAAAGCATTATTCAAACTTTATATCGTCACTTTGTCAACGGTCTCGTATCTGCATTGACGCTTGCATACGAGGACCTCATAGCAGATGAACCCGAAATACTCCTACCTAACAGTATTAGATTAGCATTTGTGTTACAGAATAAATGGTGACCATACAGGTTGCAGTGTAGTGACTATAACTTTCTCAACAGCAAGTTAGAGCAATATAATCAAATTTCCGTAGTAATTGTGAGACCTAGGAACTACCGCGGCACAAATTTTATGTGATCCTTTTGAAAAGTCTAACAGTAACACACAAGTTATATAACTTAGTTGATTACGAATATAACCTTTTTATACTAGATAAATTAAGTAATAAACTCTTCTGCAGAACTTTCGAGCGTATAATGATTTATTCAAGGTTTATTAGGCTAATTCCTTTTAAAGTAAAAAGTAATCTTGATCGTATTCAACGGGGTACAAAATATATTTTAAAGCATGGGTAAAAATTCGAAGGTATATACGAGCCAGAAGAAGGGCTGTCTACGGATGGAAGAAGTTTCAAGCAGGTAGAAGTGCAACAATGTTGCAATTCTGAGGGCAATAAATATTGAGGGTCAGTGAGGGGAGGGGAACTAGGAGGAAACAATGTTGTGTCAAACTGTCTTCGGAAGGAAGAAGTTTCAAGCAACGAGAAAAGCAACAATGTTGCACCAGGCTGTCTACGGATGGAAGAAGTTTCAAGCAGGTAGAAGTGCAACAATGTTGCAATTCTGAGGGCAATAAATATTGAGGGTCAGTGACGAAGGGAAGGGAGAAATGGTGTGTGGGGAGGGGAACTGGAAGGAGTATTCCGGGTGACAATGTTGCGTCAGGTTATCAATGGATGGTAAACGTATGAAGTAGGGAGGAGTTCTTGAAGAGTGAGAAATGCAAAAGTGTTGCAATGCAGAGGAAAATTATAATTGTGACAATAGGGGGCAAGAGTATTGCATGGGATTAATGCAATACATTGATTTCGGGTGGGGAGAAGGCTTTACAGTACCAGATAACGGACATCTCAGTATTTATCACCTGTGTGTTCGAAGTATTGGCGGGAAGGGCATTGAGGACGGAAAGAGAAAAGCACAAGTCGAATTGGAGTCCATGTTTGGAGGCGTTCCTAGGGACAGGGAAGTTGAGAGGGGAAGCTCGGTGGCCGTTCATACGGATAGATAGGGGCGTGGATGTTTATCCGATGTAGAAGGCGGGGCACTTATTACACTGCAAAAGGTTTACTACATTGGAGGATATGCAGCTGCCATGGGAGGAAATGGGAAACGGGATCGGGATATTGGGACTTTGAAACACTGAAATATTTCGAATTAAAGGGCATGATTTGCACCGGGGTCAATGTCCGGGAAAGGAGTCGGGATCTTTGGGAGGAATCAAAGTGGGAGTGGGTTTGGAGGGACGTAGAATACATTTGAGGTTTTCTGGTCTTTTGAAAGTGATAGTGGGACGTTTGGGAATAAAACTGTCGCGCAGCATGGGGAAAATCGACTTAAGGATAAGGTTCACCTTGTGAAGTCCCGGAAAGAAGGTAGTGCATAGTTTCAAGGGCGATTCAGTGGTAGTTTTAGGGGGTGGAGCGTAGGGCGTGATGGGAGGTAAGATGCGTCGATGAAGGAGAGAGGATGGAAAGCCGCGTTTAAGGAGGGTGGTATTAATATTGGCAAGGTGATGTTTAAGGGAGTTTGGGAATTACAGATGCGGTGCACGCGAATATACAAGGAAAATGGAATGGCTCTTTTAGTATGATAGGGATTGCAGGTGTCAAAATGGATATATTGTTGATTATTGGTCGATTTAATTACCGGCTTACTAAATACATTATTCTGTAGCAATTCTTCAGTAACTGTTATGTTTTTCAAGCTAAATTTGTTATTTTATCATGAGTAAGATGTGATTGTTGGTAAACTTCCTCCAGATTAGCCCTTGTAGTCTTTCATGATATTTCTATAAAGCTTCTATCACTGCATTATGATCAATTAGAAATCTTCTTTTGCAATGCAGCATTCTCTTGATGTATTTTCTTCACCATTGATTTCCCAATAATATTTGTGTACTCACTGTGATTTGACGCAAAACGTATGTACCATCGCTTCTTTAACGTTTTTCTTTCCCAGCCTGTGTGTCTAAATGGTCATTCATTCTTTGGCTACTAAAACCGCATTCCAATCTAAAAGATTTTGTGTTTTCTCTTTGGAGCATTCATCTGATTCCTTTAAGATCCAAGGTCTATTATTTGTTTTTCTAGATCTCAACTTTCCAGTAGTCCACTGCGTAAAATATAATTTTCATGTTTACTCGAAGCTAAATTATCCTTGGTACCAAAGGATGACTTAGGAAATCTTATTATGTGTACACTATAAACTGAGCGTCGCACACACTAAACTATACACGTGAGCGGTCAAAATTGACACTGGAATAGGTAAAAACTAGAAAAAAAATATTCGATTATTATTCCTGTGATTAGCCATTACTGCATTGGGAACGGGAGTCACCATTTGGATTGTTTTCCCTTCAATTTTTAATCACTTCTAAAACTCAGTTGAATAAAAGTATAACAAGATAGTAACTATTGTTCATGAAAATCTGTATTGTATCTAGCAGTCCAGACACTGTCTCCGGCTCTACTGTATGGAATTGTTCACTTTACTCATGATGAGAAAATAAACTTCCCAATTCCACATAAACTTATTGGAACGACCGGTTTTGTAACAGTGTTATATCTTCGTTCAGAGTGTTTCCTTAGAGCCGTCAGGCAACTTAGACAAGCCCATTACCTATCAAAGTATGTTAATCCCATTTTGGCTGTTGTCTCTATTTCTTATGCTTAAGGAACACATTTCTCGTTTAAATATACCTTCGTATCACGAACAGGATATGTTTTCCTCGGAAGGAGACTTTAAATCTTACGAAGATTAATGAAACTTAATGCATAAGTTATTTAATTCTCGTAAGGAGTTACACCATTAAAAACTGTGCAAAACAGTAGTCTGCATTGCCGCGGGGCGAATTTCTTCTTTGTGGTTTATTTTAAGTAAGAGAAAGAATATCAACATTTCCTCACATGAAAAGTTTTGCAAAATTTTTCCCATAAAGCACACGTTATATTGATATACTTTTCTACATCTCGAAAATTGAAATTTAGCTTTAGGCAATTTAAAAATCAAAGAATGGCTCAAATTTAATTTTAAAAGAATATTTTTAATTTGAAAATGTAGTTCTTGTCGCAAAAAAATAATGAAGTGCATCAATCAAATATTTTGGCCGTGACGAGATGAAGAAGACGATCGTTTCGCCAATCTCCTAGTTTTTCGCGTGTTTTTCTTCACTCTTTCGACCGTATAAGCTAAACGTTTACATTTGAACACTTTTCAATGAATTCATTTTGAAGTCAAATAAACAAGAAGTAAAACTATATATTACATGATTCTATGGACCTCCGGCGGAATTTCATACAAATGCTTAACGTTCAGCGTTCTACCTTTTTTGCGCCGATAGTAGTAGTCGCTTCAACTACGTAAAAGAAAGGTTTTATGAATGGTAAGACTTATCAAATATTCCAAACTTGCATGGAAATTTGTGCAAAAGGAGAAATTGCTTGTTTTACTCTAATACTCATTAAGCGTTAGGTGATTAGATGCCTTGTTTAAACTGGGTGCCTAGGCCCTATCAATAGGTGACATGAAAATTAAATTTTCTGATTTAAAACGGAAGATTGAACTTCTAGACAAGAGGCATCAGTCATCCCACTAAACAATAAGAGTAAATACGAAGTATATTCTAGTTTAAAATTTAATGGGGGTGACTAGGATAATCTTTGCCTGAATAAGAGGGGCGATAGATAACAATAGTTGGTAAGCCCTGATTTACGTGTATTCCCGAGTGGCGTTGAACGAAGGAATGCACTCTGTTTTCGAGCAGGTATCCAAGGGGAATTTTCAACTGCCAATCTGAGCCGTGCGCTCGAGGCCTAAGGATTGGGTAGTGCAGGAATAGGTCCGCTCACTCGTGTGAGTGATGCCCTCCTTGGAGGCGCTCTCCAGAACAGACGTGAATCTTCTGTGGAGCAGGAAAGCCGACGCACCAGGCGTTCTCCTCGCTTAGCCCGCAGCCAGTTGAACCGAACCGCATCGTGAAACGGGAGGAACAACAGAGACCACGACTCGAACATTTTACTCTCAAGGCCCTATAATTTACTTGGCAGTGATTGCTCCTAGCACAGTCTCTCCTAGTTAAACCGATATCGCATCTTGGCCCTCTGCTTTCGTCTCTATGTGAAAGGCTTGTCGATTTAAAACACTGATGTCATCTACACCTTCCAAGTATGAGTTTTCTGATCGCTCTTCACCAACCACAGACGAAATAATTTTAAACATATCTTAGTAAATATCGCTTTCAGGTTTTAAAAAAACGACTCAGGCTTAGTTCATTGGAATATTTTCAGAATCATAAGAAAGAAAAAAATTATCACTCATATTTATCCATACTAACCGAATCATATTTCGACGGATAACATTAATTTCCAGGTTAATTTAATACATATTGAAAATTACGGTTTGACAATTTTTTTCTTATTAAAATAATTCCAATATTGTTATTAATGTAATAAAAATGAAATAAGCCAGAAGAACGGTATATCTTAATTTATTATTAATTCCAAATATTTAAATAAAAAAGTAGCTTTTTGAACTGTGAACCAAACCAACGCCCTTCCGAGAGAAACTTCAAATATTTGCAATGAAAATTGGGAATCCTGAGTATAGTAGATGTCTCTACATTGGCCTGGAAAGTTGAAAGTTTTCGAAGCCGTGTTCGAAGTTCAAATCTCGGTTCAGAAACCCCGTATGACTCGAACGTTTAATGATAACTTAGCCTTTTATTGCCGGAAAATTTCTTTTTTTGTTTTTTTATTAATTGCACTCTTGATAAAGGCATGTAATTTTTAGCATTTGATGACTGAAAGAGCAATATGTTTTTAAATTCTGGCATTCAATTTGCGTATAGCACGCTTCGATAACTCCTAAAATTTGAGTTTTTTAATCCAAAATTGTAAAATGTTACACTACTTCAACCACAGATGCTTTTATTTAATTTGAAACCGCAGTATAAGCTTGGAAAGTGACCTAAAAATGATATTTACTTGATATACTTTTCGCCTCAACTTGTATATGTGTGGTTAATGATTGCTGCAAAGCATGTTGCGCGTCCTTTAGGGAGGGTTCTTTCAATTATATTCAACACATATTATTTTCTTCTTCCCGATGAAATTTAACGGGAGCAATCTTCCTGTAATAAATAAATTTCAAAGATATTTCCCAGGAGACGCTATGAGGAAATATGAGGAAGACGCCAAGACGTCTCTTTTTCAAGTCAGGGAAACAGTTGACTCAAAATGTTACGATGGAAGAACCTCAGGGAGAGCCCATTTTTATAGTATTTACTTGATAATTTCAGAAGTTTCCGTTAGCAATTAACTCGAGAAAATTAGTTTCAAATAAACATTTTTCAATAACAACGGTAGGCATGGTATGCAATGGCTTGCTAGTGATTTCACAAAGTCTTTGTCTTCAATGTAAATTACATATGATGGAGAAGTATGTACAGGTAACTTAATTCTGTAGACCATGGACCTGCAAGAGGCCGTATTTTATCCGTTACTACAGATTGTAAAAATAAAACTCAGGATTTTCCGCCAATTCCTGCAAAATTCAATGTAATTTATTCTTACGATTGTAAGCTACAATTCAGGATAAACGGATCCCACCAAAAATGGATCAAGATGATATAATAAAAATTTCCTGGTCAACCACCTACATCTGATTTATGTTCATGCCATTAGTGAATGAATTATAACGCACATTATTTTCGAATAATGGGAGTTGAATGGATGTAAAATAAATTTACCTTTTTTAATAGCTGAATAGTGTTGAACGATCTTTTCACCTTCAACCATGGTGAGGAAGGTGGAACAATGGCAGGAAGCTTAACTGTGTGAAAAAACAGCACGGGTCGTTTTTTCTCGCTATCAGGTGAGACCCCCTATCTTGTCCGTCGGCGCCACAGCCCTTTATCTCGTGAGCACAACGCGTGTTACATATATACCGCTGGCTGACCCTTCGCTTCGGTCCTAAAAGGGAAGGCTAGTGATGGGAATTGGGAGATGGAAACCCTTCATTCTAAACTTGCAAACCTCATCCCATACATTTCAACCTTCTCCGCGGTAAGTCACGTAAACACTGAACCGTCAGGCCCTGCTACTTCCCTACCCCTTACCCATTAATGCCACATGTCACATGACTCTCGATGCGCAACGGGACGGAGAGAACATGTGCAGGTCAATTCTCTCTCCCTCCTTCACCCATCCCTAGGATCACTTCTGAGAGCACAGGGGAACTGGCAGGGGAAAGAAGGTTAGGAACAGTGGCGCAGCTTCAGGGAAATGCAGCATGAGAGGGTCAGGAATGTCCGGAAATAGAAGTAGATGAAGCAACCGTGAGGTGACGGAAGGTTTGTCAGGCTCCAGGGGTGTCATCACGGTTCTCCATGACGCGTATGCTCGTGGTAGCGTTACTTTTCAACTGCGATCATGACAGTGAAAACGTAATCGTAGTACTTTAAATTTTGTCTGATTCTTTAAGGTTGTTTAAACGAGATATTTCTCAGGTCATAATATTCGAACTTTATATTTCAGCAGCTGAATGCTTGATGTAAACATGGTAGTATAAATATCACAAAATTATTGTTTTATGTGAAGGAAATTCTCAGTAATTAACTAAACACGCATATTTAAGTCTTTAACATGACTCATTTTTTCATGCCGTACGGTGAAAACGCTTTCAGAGCTAAAGTTTTTTTTTAAGTTCTTCACAAACATTTGCAGTAGCAGATATATTTTTTTAAATAGTTGATAACTACTACAAACTACACACAGTTTAATTTCTGACGAGATCCATGCGTTAATAATTTATCATTTTCTTAAATAGTCTCTCCTGAGTCCATGCTCGTACTATTTCCCATTGGAAATGGTTTCTAATTTTTGGAAAAGTTTTGGAAAGTAGTCCTTAAAGTGGCTGATAATTTGGTATTTTTGGAAAGGTGAGATCATATTTTACGATTAGGTAAAATTCATTGAACTTTATGTTAAATGATATCTCGTTCATACTACCTCAAATCACTAGTGTTAATTTACAGGGTGCATTCATAGGACTTTAACATATCCCATCTGGAGCGATTTGAGTTTTGGAATACGTTATCTACAATGAGAAATAAGGAACGGTGATCAGACGCTAGAATTGGTAGCCAATAAACGGAAATGCTCTTCTAACTTCGACAACTCAAGTTATTGAAAGTGGAACATACCAACTATGATGCCATGAGAAGTGAGTAAGGAGATCGTTTGGAACCGTGAGACCAAAATTGTAAACACAGATATTTTCATGATCCTATTATAAATCGTAATGCCTCCAGAGTGGACTGTTTGGAGTAATAAGATTTAAATTGGACTAAAATATAGATAATTCCGCATCAAATATGATAAAAAAACATTTACATTAAACACTTAATCATATACAATAATGAGAGGCTCTCAATACGCTCATAAAAATCACAGAAAACGCAAAAAGGATATAATTTTCGTTGTTAATTTTATATTTCAGCCAACATTAATAGTATTGGCTTAAATTTAGAAATAAAAGCTTAAAACCCTTGAATTTTAATTGGAATCAGGTCAAAGTTTTGCGAATCTTTTGATCACTGAATGCGTAATGAAAATTTCTATTTATTTTTAAACGTGCTCCCAAAAATGCACGCTTGACCATTAAAATCTATATAATTATGTCATTTTTAGTTTATCTAGGTCAACATTTATCACATCCGTTTTATTTCTAAATCTGTTCAAGGAGGAAATATTTTTTATTCATGTAATAACCAATATGAATTTTAATATGCCAACGATAAGTAATTACCTTTGGCAACAATAATTTGTCACTGAAACAACATAGGCCCGGAGTATGCTTCCTCCCACTCGGAGAGAAAATATATCTATATATAAGAACATGAAGCGTAATGCTCAAAAAATCATATAGTATACCCTGGCGATTTTCTCAACGCTTTTCATGGTGTTTAAAAGGCGTTTGAAGGTGCTCATAAGGCGTTTCTCGGAGTTCTAACGGCCCTGGCAAGGTGCTCTGTAACGCTGTCCATAGGACAGCGCTCTTTAGCACCCCCGAAGCACCTTGTAAACACCCTTGGCCAGACATTTCCAAGATGATCGCAAGGAGTTGATTCACACTTTTGAGCAGAGGCGCTCTGGACCACCCCCGAAGCGCCTTGACATCACCTTTCTCAAGACGCTTCGCTTCGTATACAAGGTGTTGTAGTGCACTGTGAGCAGAGGCGTTCCGGAGCGCTGTTGCAGTGCCTTCGGACTACACCTTAGGAGGTGTTGTGCTTCAGTTCAAAGGCGCTTCAGATCGCCCTCACGAAGAGAGCGACTCAAAGCGCCATCGAAGTATTTTTGGGTTTCCTTAGAGGGCGTTGTTACAATGTTCGAATGCGTTGTTACACGCTCTCTAAGAGGGGCACTTCAAAGCGCTACAGCACAGAGATAGGCGCTCAAGTCCCTAAATTTCTTGTTATACACATCCTGTGGGATAATAAGGAAATATTTTTCTAAATTCAACACATTTTTCGATCCAAGAGATTTCCATGTAACCAGATGAGGTATGCGTTTTGGTACTGTTTTTATTCAATGAATCGGAAGACTTTCTTAATAAATAATACAAGTGGTAACTTTCTATCACCATCGCATCGTTTAGATATTTTATTCAAAAACATGCCTGTAGTTATGTCCATCAAAATACACTTCCCGCGTATGTCTTCAGGCTGCATAATTTCTAAGCCCTCCATATTTTCTACTTTTTGAATATGTCGAATGATAACATCTTCAGTTAAAAGAACGGCATTATCTGAGAGCACAATATTTTCAACGAGCAATTGCACACTATAGGCTGCAGACAAACAAATAGCTAATACCAGCACTATTTTACCAAAATCAGAGTACTCAATTGAATCGTCATTTCTCATTCCCGTAGAATACTGAGAAGTTGTTATTCTTTTACCCTTGAATAGCATGCGGTGATAAAAAAGGCACCTTGATGGTTGAAGGCCATTTATCTTAAGGAACTGTCTCTCATTACGACTTCGTTCACAAATATGACTTGCACCTAGCAAAAGACAGTTATCAGAGCGCTTAAATAGAATAAGTCTTTGGTCCAAAATATCTTGGAATTGGAAAGGGAATAGGAAAAATCTTGTTTATTCTCAGTAATATTGCATTTATATTCATACTATGTTGCAATATAGGTTTCAATCAATTGATACCAAATAACTGTTATGGCGATGTGATGGTATTTCCTCAAACTATCACGGAAGAGCCATTTAATAATGAGTTCTCGAAGTCACATTAACGCACGGAAGTGGCCGTATATATAAGACTTTCTAGACGCTGAATTATCGATGTCGGGTGTGAGGATATGCCGTACAATGTAGATAGGTCGAAACTAGGTAGGATAGCCAAATAAACTATAGTATGGTCTCGCGTTATAGTACATTTACAATAATTAACTATAAATTATCATTTTTTATTTTGAGAGAGCAGGGAACCGTGCAAGGCGCTGTAGGCATCCGTTCAAGGTCAGCGCGGCGCCTTCAAGAGCGCTGCGCAACACTGTGGACGGTGCTTTTCAGCACTCTCTTACAACTCTCTCTTCATAAGGCGTTTCCGTGTTCCGAACACCTTAAGCGTTCACAACTTCAAATTCGAAGCGCCTTCACAGGCGTTTGGAGGGAGTTTGCGAGACGCTCCGAAACGCTTTACGACGGTGTTCTGAAGGCGTACTAAAGGAGTGGAAAAAAACGCCAAGGTAGGGCTTCTGTTATAATTGTGCGTTTATAATTATCACTGCCATTTTTATAATATAATAAAAACACAGATTTTAATTAGGTTTCTCGGTATGACACCATACTTACGGAAACGCAGGGTCGACTTTTAATCACGTGTTCCATTTTCAAACCGCCAAAATCCACCTGGCGATGCAGCCCAACAATGTGAAAATTGAAGAATAACTAGAGGAAAAGATACCCCTCACCTTCATAATGCCTGGTTAACGCTAATAACGATGATGTAACATCTACGTTAACTAGATGTTAGCTGATAATTTTGGTTCAGTATATCATATCAGGCTGTAGGTTAATTGACGTAAGCATTATCGATTGGGGAATGTATTAGCATTGGTATTCATGCAAATAAATTATTTAACCAGAGATTATTATACTGGGTCTTAACGGTACATACATAATGTGCACTTTTGATATGGTAAAGTCAAGAAAAAATAATTCACTGGCAGACATTGCCAATGTGCATGTAGGTTGGTGTAGCCATCAGAACAAAATAGTAGCACCTTCCAATACAAAACTGAGGTTTGCGTTCTCAGTAATACCAACACCTTAGGTAAAAAAATGACACATTCCCGTGAATGTTGTATGTGCTCATAATTAGTCAACATATTTTCCATGCCGCAGTTATTATTTTGACGAACCACGTTTTATATGAGGAAAAATCTCAGAGGAGAAGGAACTGCCCAACGTAGAGATAATATTCAGCAGAATGCAAACGTACTTTGTTATTTAACCGCAACCGATACGTTTTCGATCCATAACAATAGAGCAAACTTTCTACGGTACTCAATAGCTAAGTTACCTTAATTTGCGACAGTTAGTGGCATGATTACAAGAAACTGTTTTCACCACATTTTTGTCGATCATTTTTATTTCAATATTCAATTCAAATCAAATTAAATTCATGTCAATTTAATTCAATGATGATGTGAGAATACCAGTTAAAATTTGTTATAATTACTTGGCTCTTTCACAGCTGAACTTCGTACCTTCGTTAAAAAAATTAATGTAATCGCTTTAAATACGATTCCGAGGCCTTAACATAGGTAATTAGTGGATGGCCTCATTAATTGGGAAGTCAACAATGGCATGGGCTGGTGTTTTTCAACACCTGGCTTCAAAATGCTTTTGCACTCTCGTAGAATTTTAATTGGAATGTAGGCGTTACCAAAACTCAGCGTAATACGGTCAATCGGGTTTATCTTAAACAACTTTAAAGCTTCAAATTTACTACCCTAGATACCTTTCAAAAGATTACAGGATGTAAAATTTCAGTGCAAAGCTAATTAACTTCGGATTATTTAGAAGGAATGCATTCAAAACATTGGATATACCGTGATTGGTTCATTGCAACGCCAGCTTTGTGAAAAAATTAAAACACTCTATTAAGGATAATTACTATCAGCATCTCATCACTGCCTTTGTGATATTAAAACGTGTTGTCGTGGAAAATGTGGTCACAAATATCAGTATTAATATAAATCAACTGGTGGTAAACCATTTTCCGGGTATCAGGTTTAATTAATGTAAATAATGTGTAGGATTGAGAAATGCATAGGAACTATGTGTATTAAAGAAATATTTCAGAAAGTAAAAGACTGGATATTATTTAAAGAGAAAATAATTATATGCATAACACATTTCAAAGGAAACATTTCTATATTTCTAATAATATTAGCTAATTCATTTTGTATGGTAAAATAATGCAATAATGCATAATCAGTTGATAAAAACTTGCACCGAAAAAGAAATATTGAATTCACGATTTGTTCATGTGAGGTCACTAAACGACACATATAAAAAACACCATTACTTACTATAAGCAGTGTACCCATTATCTGGACGCAATAAGTTGGATTATGTTTATAGCGTAACATAATAATGGGTTTTTCATGCCAAATGAAGTCTCTATTCACGTGAGATGAGGCTTCATATTGATCCATGATCTGTTAAGAGACTAAATAATACGCATTTTTCTGGTGGCTGCTTCTATTTGCTAAGAAATAAATGTTTCAAATTATACTTTTTCTCGACATCTTATATTCTATGGTCAAAATATCAGGAGTATTAGGTCAAATGAAATATCCGAAACGTTGGCAGAAGTTTCAAATTTTTCATTTGACCTAATACTCCTGATGTTTACACCATGAAATAAATGCTTTGATTTGGGTCAACATATTTCTCCCTGCTCATGTGAAATTACACGCCTGTGATTAAGCCATCTGTTGGAGTAAGCCAAACGTAAATCTGAATAATTCCAATGATCTGAGGACCGGCAAAGGGATGTCATGTCAATAGGAAGTAAATTAACATAAAGTCGCCAGCGTAAAGTTTCTGACGGTGTTAACACCAATTCAGCGTTAATAAAACTCAATTCCTCAAATTTTCAAAGCAAGAAAAATTTCATCCCCGATCATATAGTATTAAATCATATAGTCCCCGATCATAATATAAGTTTTTCTGCGAAAATGCCAGTGGTTATTTTACTTTTTTTTCACCATGCATTTCCTAACGGCTTTGCTTGTCTATTCCATTTACACGTTTCTTTAGGAGGTCAGTACACTTTCGTACACTTTACCGAAGCAAATCGACTCCTCATTTCCACTGCTCTAGCAGTGAAAGCAATTGTATATTAAAAATATCCTCATTTTCCATTTTATCCTCTTCCCTTTCCTAAAAATGATAGCGTGAGTAATTATTAACATGGTGATGTAATATAGGAGTATTCCAGCGCGGAATAAACACTTCTGAAATCATTCAATCGATTCCGTTATTCTAGCTTCTCTATAATCTAAGTCGGTTGGGTGCCGACAAACACCAGTGCTAATGGGACAGCCACCTTATTGTCGAGGACGTCTCATTTCTTCTATATTAGATGATTAGCCCGTAAGTTGTAAACCAGGAGTTCGACACATACAAATGAAACCCGAGGCTCTTTCATTCTTGCACTCCGATTTCCCGCATTAATGGATGTTAACACTTCTTCATCTTCAGGGAAAAAAAATACAAATGAAAACAGAGTAATTTAAAATTGTCTGAATACACCAAAGATTCATTCGCTCGTGTATCGCCGGTAAAATAATATTCGGTAGATCTTTATAACCAGTATGGTTTCCTGTTTCTGATATTTCCTAGTGAAAATGGTTCAAGTTGCCAAAAATCAGAAAAACAGGAAAGTGCTGTGATACAAATAATAATGTCTTCCAGTGACAGAAACACAGTTTCAGGACAGTTTAAGATTCGTAGCTTTGAAGAATTTTCTCGGTAAAAATGAACTGCTCCTCCCAACTTCTAACGGTCCTTTCGAAAACTTCACTTTAGAGCGTGGTTATTGGTGAATGGAAGGCAGAAGAATGATGAGACAATTCAACAAATGAAAAAATCTGTACTTAAATTACACCTTATTATTAAACGCTTAAATTATCATCATTAAATTTACTTACACGTGCATGATTCAATCACCTTTCAGATAAATATTACCAAAACGGAAATCATTCGAAGTATGTGGGTGAATTGATTTCAATGAAAATATGACTATTTAAAAAAGTACTATACTATAACGTTAACTTATAACGATAAAAGAAATCATTTTATAAATTGGCACATAAGTACATCATTTTAAGGATCCTATTTCCACCTGCCCGTGGTTGGCCACTTCGAAGAAATGCATCGTGTAAAATACTATCATCCTTCTAACATAGGTAATCACTGGCACTCGCCAACCTATATGCTTTCATTTAAGCATGATTATAACTCTTAACTGGGACAATAATTAACTTCAAATGGGGCTACTAAGACCACGATAATCTCTCTCCCTTTATGTAAAACCACTTCTCCGCGTAGCATGCAGTCGATCCTCGATAAGGGCAAAATGGGCTGATTTCTTTATTGCCGTCACCTTGGAGAGTGGTTCGTTACCGGGGGGCAACGTGCCGACCCCAAATGTTTTCGGAGCGAGCGAGTTCAATAGACGACTCATGAACAGTTTTATCGGAGGAATCATATTTTTTTCTCCCTGTCCAGAGCCCTAATCAGGGGGATGGCGTCGTTTGGGTATATTCACGAGGGCTTCAGGGGGGCGAGAGAGCGAGACTGGAGAATGGGTCGATTCGCAGTAATGTGCGAGCCCAGGCGAGTGGCGGCGGCGGCGTGGCGAATAAAGAACTGTCACTATATGCCCGTCCCTGTGTGTGCGGTACAGGGGTTCGGAGTGGAGAGAGGAACACACGTATAGGAGGAGCGGCTGGCTGCCGCCGTCTATAGCGTAATCTCCTCTTTCAGAAGTGGATCGGACGAGAAATGATGCGAGGAGCAGAAAGGGTCGGAGCAGAGTTAATCCTTTGAACGGGGCGGGAGCTCTAGGGTGAGGGTGGGGAGGGGGACTCCGGTAGATACGGACTGACGTTGCGTGCTATGAATGGAGGGAGTGGTGCGTGTATGTACGTGTGTGTGTGTGTGTGTTACCTGTGCACGTTGTAGGGGAGGGTTGATGTGGGATGCGGGGGAGGGAAGCTTAGGGAAGGGGGGAGAGAGTGGGTGAGGTATACTCCCCCTGCTCCCATGACGAAGGGGGTGAACGATGCCGGGCTTGGTCGCCGACGCGGGGAGCATTGTCGCATCATCCCGCGCCGAACAGACCTCCGAGCCATTTACCGTCCCGTGTTTGATCACTGAACACTCCGAAAGTTCATTCCAGTGAGACAATCTGCCTTTGGCAATACAGGTTTTACAGGAAATCAGTATTGATCGCATCGCGCCCTCCTCCACTCCCAAACCCCCCGAAGCACCCAACGAAGCGTGGACGATTTTCGACATCTATTTTATAAATCTTATCTATTTTGCCGACGCTTCGCACAATTGTTTTTGTTGTCCTCACGCCGTGTGTTCTTCACTCCACGAGCATGCAGTTGCACTAATTGACTTCGTCATTTGGCGTCAGGGTGACTTCACCCTGGGGAATATTTCTCCTCTCACGTTGAGACTATCGGTGTAGGTCTTCAAATATTTGCACGGTTGCTTACCTGAGGCGGCTATTAGGTCCAGTATTCACTAAATCTGAATAAAACCGAATAAATCCTAAAGCAAAAAAATACCGAAAAAATCTAGAAACCATTTGGAGAGATTAGGCAAAACTTCACACCTCTCAAATCCTCTTAATCAATCAACTTCTTTTTAAAAAGAGATGATATCATGATATCATGTTAGACATCTAACGGTTACGAATTTTCAGCATCACTTAATGCGTAAGGTCATGGTATCCATTGAATCACGACGTAAAATTATACTCTATGGTTTAATTAACTAGCAAAATAAAAAAAGACCCTTAGATAAGAAAAATCTAGTATATGTACCTCCAATAGACATAAGGCTAAAACTATGAATTCACGACGCCTGGACAAAACTGCCTGCCTGCTCTCAGATATATAGAACTAAAAATTCGAATCCAAGAGGTTCAAGCAAACATTTTTTTGAACTGTTACTTGAGTAATATCGTAGCAGGAGAGCCAAAGGGGAGAGAACAAATTGAATAACATTCGATTGGCGATGTAATAAGCAAAAGATATTCTCTCGGAGCAAATGAGGAGAGGGTTCGAAGGGTACAATAGTTGCCTTTGATATCTGAGAATACCAAAGCAAATCACCAAATATTTTTTAAATTCTCTTTCAGACAAATTTTAAAAGCATCAATAATTTTTATTGATGGAACGGCGCAAATTACGCGTTCAACAATTTCTATTATTCGTATAGAGAGCTGCTTGAAGAACAATACGCATTATTTGATGCAGAATCATTTATCGTGTTGGTCCCAAAAATGGAAAACATATTTTCTACACACTTCCAGGAAAGTGAGTGTATATGCACAGTGGTAATATCCTTTCTTAAAGCACGTATTCGTAGAGCTACTGGAATCATCCAGGTTTAAATGAGTTTAGTTAGGATTAAAACAGCAGTATTCAATGGGCATTGGTCTAAGATGATATACTTATGTATCATTTCAGCCTTACACACTGGGAAAGAAAAGAGCGCACGTCACCTAACCCAAAGGAGCTTGAAAACTCACCTACACAAAAGATGCACGCTTATCTACATTCCACCACCGTACCTAAGCGAGCAATTGAAATGATCCTTTAATAAATCCTGAAACGAAAGGAACCAAGTAATTTAGAAGGGATATAGTGCTTAGATTTCCATGGCACCTCGTTTTTCTTTGAGTGGAGCAAAATCTGCCCAAATTCTTTCATAACTCCCATTTTGATTTGCATGCAAATATATCCATTAAATGATTTGATTTCATGTTGTATTTGTATTTGTACCTACTGAATGAAAATATTTCTTTACCGTTAGAAAAATATCGTTACATAAATAATAATGTTAACTAAAAGATTTAGGAAAATCAAATAGTTACCTAATTTAGTTTTTTGGATAAAACTCTGTTATAAAAAGATAATATATGTGGCTTAATCTACAGTGAGTGTATAACATACCTATAATTGAGTCTAAAACATGAGCTAAGTAGACAGATAAAAAAAATGTGGACGATACGAACTGTACATGGTAATAAAAATTTTCAAATTAATGCCAGGTCAAAATATGAAATCCTTCAGAGATCATTATGTCAATGATAAATTTTCATATCAATGCTAGGCGTCAGACTTAGCATATATCTACGCAGCACTATAATAGGTATAGCGTATACGCACATCCTAACGTAATAACAATAACTTAAAATAAAGTGAATCATTTCACAACAATGTTACTAACCTCTGAATTCCGAATATTGCAGTAACCACGATCCACTTATTTAAGCGGGTTCGGTGGTTTTACTCAACTTATGATAATTCGATGAAACTTGCTAGAAACATTAATTTGGTTGTCTTAAACCTACCTGATTTTTTTCAGAATTATTTGCCACAGATTTCTTAAGATATTTGAACGAGAAGTGGGAATGAAAATACACGGGTTGTTATGGGAACGCAAGGCTTTATTCATCAGAAAGAACCTTTTCTGATTATTCAATGAATAACAATTTATATCATCTATAGAAAAATGTATATGTAACAGATTTTTACTCCGAGCGCTTGAATAAATCCCTCGCGTGCGTAGCAGATCGTGTGAAATTGGCACCACGGGGTAAAATTCTTGAACGTGGATGCATAACTTGCAGGATGCAGAAGAAAAGGCATAAGAACGTGTAATTTCATGTCCAATTCTCGATCACATCTCTTAAAAAACCTGCGGTAAGAAATTAAAATTAAGAAATATATATATCTTCAAATATGTGTAAGCTAAACAAGTCTTAAAGTTTTATATAGCCTATTCTGGCCGACACTTAAGAAGCAACAATTCCCTAGCTGGATAAGTAAGGACGTTCCTAAATTCTCAAATACATCATATGCTAGCGGAAGGTACCCTTTAAAGTCAACGGGTGTGAAAAAAATTGAACTTTTTTTATAAGAAAACCAAAAAGCCTGAATATTACTGTCAGCTTGTTAATTTGGGGCAGTAAAAAACATTAATAAGACCAGTAATTACACATGGAGCTGAGACAAGGGTCCTATCCAAACAAGATGAAGAAACATTAAGAAGATTTGAAAGGAAAATAATAAGGAGAATCTATGGCCGAGTAAAAGAAGGAGAAACGTGGAGAATAAGAATGAACTTTGAAATAAATGCAATATTGGAAGAAAAGGATTTAGTTAGGTTCTCAAAGTCATTGCGACTGTCATGGTTGGGCCATGTTGAAAGGATTGAGGAGTATAGAATGCCCAAATTGTTAATAAATATCAAGATGGAAGGGAGTAGGAGGAGAATAAGACCACGCAAAAGATGGCTGCAAAATGTTGAAGAGGACCTGGAGACGATGGGGATTGGAAGATGGAGATAGAAAGCAAGATGGAGAGTCGAATGAGGGATTATAACTGAGGAAGCCAAGGCCCACACCGGGCTGTAGAGTTGAGGATGAATGATAATTTGGAGAGTTAGTAACCTATATTGTATGTTATGTTCGTTTTAGTCGACACGCAGATCATTTTTCAGGTTCACGGAATGATGAGTGACTGTTGGTCCTCTTTCATGCAACGGAAACCAAAATACTACTTCAATTACACTCAGGTTGATAGATGGTCACCTCGTCCCTCCGGTTCTCTTGAGCCGTGTTCTGAGTGACTAACTGCTTGATCACTTCACATGTGTACAGATATATATTTGCATTCAATGATTCACATATTTTATAAGAAAACCACAAAGCCTGCAGAATACTGTCAGCG
Organism: Pyrrhosoma nymphula; assembly: GCA_963573305.1. Taxonomy (NCBI): domain Eukaryota; kingdom Metazoa; phylum Arthropoda; class Insecta; order Odonata; family Coenagrionidae; genus Pyrrhosoma; species Pyrrhosoma nymphula. The sequence goes on along the minus strand of OY754337.1, from coordinate 102,104,574 downwards.
TGATTATTTGAGGGGTTCGAAACCCATCTTGTATGTTGTGTCCGTTGTAGTAGAAACGATGACCGCTTTCCAGGTGCATGGAGAGATGAGTGCCTGTTGGTCCTCTTTCATGCACGGGAAACCAAAAATCAGTCATGCAGACTCATAACTACTTAAATAACACTCAGGTTGATAGATAGTCACCTCGTCCTTCCGGTTCCCCTGAGCCGTCTTCTGAGTGGTTAACAGCTTGTTCGCTTCCATTGTGTGCATAAATATATTTGCATTCAATGACCTAATTTAATCGCTCATTTCAACGTTGATATGTGTGGTGAGTATCCTAATCAGGATTGGAGAGCAGGGTACAATCCAGCGGTTGACAACGTCAAAAGGAACATTTGAAGCAGCAGCCATGTTAATTTGCGCTATGAATCCTCCATCACCCGGACTGTGCCTTTGGCATGAAGAGTAGCCATAATCATTGTCTTCGGTTGCTAAATAAAAATCTATGGTGATTCTTAGTGCACTTGCCGACTTCCACGTACGGATGTATTTCATTGCGCAGAATGCTTATTTCGGGTAAGAAGCATGTAGTGACGTCATTATAATTTCCGCCATCTTAAAACAGATGGGTCTATATTTGAACCAGATTAATAGCTGGATACCCGTCTGTAGGTTGGGTAAGGATGACATTAGTGCGGTTCTTAGCGTAGCCCGAGAAACATCACGGGGAGATGCTCATGAAATTGCTGGTGGGCATTTCTTTGATAATCTAAGTCTAACCTTTGTAGTTGTTCATGTAAGGACTCGTTTTCACGCGAAAAAGACATACCTCTAGCTTTAGAATATATTTTTGAAAGGATACTCTTTCTTCCATTAGGCATGCTGATGGATATATTTTTGAGTCCAAGAGAAACAGCGTCAAGTGAGAGTTTTGAATAGGCTACTCGATGATTGAGTGAATATCAGTTAACTGCATTTTAACACTTTTAAACACATAAATAATTCGTAAAGTTCATGATGTGGGAATAGGTCTAAAAAACAGTTCAAAATTGTTATGAGAGGCAGACGGCTTCACTACGTGTAGTACTTTCTACATCTGAGTATTAAACGATAAAAAACAACGCCGTGTTTGCTGTAGCAACAGAGGCCTTATTACTATTATTATTCGCTGCACGTAATTATTCTTGCACGTTTAATTCCTTTATATCTATCGCTTACTTCGTAAGTGATCTCTCATATACATGGAGTGCCCCTATGAGAGCTACTTTGAGATTAGGCATTGAAGAGTATATTTGTTGTAAAAATGAATTGAATTTATCGAATACCCCCCTAAGCAATCTATCATGGGGCCCTTGGGACTCTGGGCCTTTCTTTTAAAGATTTTCTTTCTAAATGCTATTATGGGCCTGCAAGAAAACTTAAATGCTAGAGGCGTATATATCCTTTGAAAATCAAATCTCTGGTTGTCAAGGAATTGTTGATTTCAGAGAAAAATTCGAGATTTTTCAGCAAAAAACATGATTTTCAGGCAATTACGTAGCGTAAAAGAAATTCGATTGAAAGAATTAGATATTTCATTTATTCAGCCATCCGATAAAAAATTTTAGCCCATTATCTTTAATTAAGGAATTTGTATATAGCAAAACATGAAACCACTGCGCCGAACCCAATGCTTATCAAGGAACACCAGGGACTACCAGGGGGGCCTTCGGGGCCCCGGCCCTGAGGGCTTATTAATATAGCCTATGCTCATTCCATATACATTTTATCCCTACATGCCAAATTTTAGCTCAATCGGTTCAGTAGTTTTTGCTTGATTTAGCTACATACAGACAGACACCATTCAATTTTTATGTATTAGCATGATTAATTAAAGATATTTTTTTTAAAGGGAAAATATTGTATTTTGTCTGAAAAAATGATCGCACTTAGTAAAAATAATAAATTTTCCCTCGAAGACAGGGTTCCTATGAAGTGGTTGGCCGCCCATTAGTCTTAAATGCACACACCGTTGATACGTGAAAACAATTGGGAGCTTACCTGCGGGAAAAAAGGCTGAAAAACACCGTCTACTTTCAGCAGCATATAAAATCTAATCATCCCCTAATTTTCATATATTTACAATTAATCTGTATGTTTGTTGAATTTTCCTCCGAGTAATATATCCAACCTTAACTCATAAAATTTTATGAGAAAGCATTCTTCAAGGCAAGGCCAAGATATTGAAAACATTACCGAGAAAAACGTTCGGATCGCTTTTTTTATCAAAACCGGGAGAGATTTTTTCTCTGGATAAATATCAAAGGAATGGTGGTTATTAGTTGGAAGGGAAACAATTGCGCTACGCTTTCAATAATATTTGCGCCATGAAGCATGCGTAATTTATCTCCTTTCTCGCAGCACAAGCCGTAGTAGAAAGGGGAGATGATCATATGTTTCCAGTGAGGTATAAAAATATAAATTAAAGAGGAAATACTACGCCATGCATTGGAATAGAACGAGAGAGTTATCAAGCACCTTGAAAGAAAGATCAACGATGCGTGCACACCTTTCGCAGGAGCAACGAGAATCTCCAATATTACTTTAAGGGGGCAAAGTCAGGTAGAAAGACTTTGCCAGCAGGAGGAAGCAGCGTCTTACTGATATAGGGAAGAATACCCGAAAAAAATTGAACAGAGAATGTAATATAAACATATCTCGCACTCTAAGAGTTCTCTTATCTGAAGGCCCAGGTATCTGACTCAAAAATTATATGTTTTGAATTTAACATCTATATTTTTGGTTCAGTGCTGATACTTCACGCTCATATTTTCATTATTCAAGGGAGACTTGAAATGACAAACCTGTAGTTACCCACGAGAATATACATTTCGACGTTTAAAAGACCCCTGAACCCTCGATATATTTCAAATATTCATATCGCACATTTGCTTTTGTGGAAGGTATCCACTGAATTTTTTTCGTTGAGTAACCCATTTACACGTAATAATAGGACATACTTCATTGAAAAAATGGAAACCACATCATTAATGTTTTCAGGTGTAGCGAAAATAACGATTTAATAATATTCTCGATTATTCATAATTCTCGATTACTAACAATAAAAAGAGATGATTCTGTAAATGAGCACTAAGACTCCATATTTTTCTCTATGTGTATGCCTTTAACACATCAGGTACAAAACACGTCTCATTGATGTTGAAAGTACTTCGCCACTTTATAGTGGGGCTCAGAGAAATTTTTTGATCGCCTTTATATTTTAATTTAAAAAAATTAAAACTTATGACTTCCGCAGTGTAAAACTATGAAAAAGGAAAGGTTGTGAAACAATCATTCAACATATAACTGCCTAAGATAGCTACCACAGATAACAGCCGATGTAAATTTGACAAAGCAATGAAAAAAGAGCAACTTGCTAAAGTTGACTTTTGAAAATCATGATATTTGTAAGACTTATAGTACGCTATGTAGTAGTATTTTTGTTTAACGTGCATCGACGGCTAAGGTCATTTCGCACTTACAGTCTGCCACGTGCAGACAGGAGCAACATCACTCGGACAAATCGGAGGATCACCCCTCTGCGTACCAAGTCCATTTTCCCAGGCTCTTCTCAATCGAATGCTCTATATTGAACTTTTTTCCTATGCCCTTCAATACATTCTTCTACTTTGTCATCATCTTTATTTATAAAAATAACTGCCCATTCATGAATTAACATATTGTACACTTATGACAGCAGATAAGAATGCACCTATACTTCCCTTTTCACATTGTAGCGATTTAAAACTTTGGAATTAAGGCCCGCACTAAGTGCCTACTATTTATTTACCCATTTCTTCATTGTCTTGAACCGTAACTCTCATTAGAACATTGAAGAATTATAACTTAGACGTGCTCACCAAGTTATATCTGCGTAGCCTCGTATGACCTCGTATCATACAGGTATGTATGATACGCTGTATGACATCGCGGTTTATCTTTTTTATGATAAGCACATCATTTTTTCTCTCATTTCCTTCACACCTGATGAATAATACCCCGTACTAAGTACTACTCAGGCAATTTGCCCTCTCTTATCAGAACATTCGTCATCCCACCATGTTATCTCTTAACTTTCAAACTCATGAACAAACTTACTATTATCCCGAAGCAGACATTACTCGCAGACCTTTTCCACTACAAAAGACGTTGTCTTCATCCATCACAAGTTAACGACATGAATGCATGAAAAACGCAAGCATGCTTTCATTTAAAACAGTTAATTAATGCGCAAAGAGGAATTAGGAAAAAAACATTATGAAGGCATGTAAGAAGTAAACTTTTATCGGCCCCTTGATGGATTTCTGTTCCTGGAAACCTCCTGGTAGTATTTCACGATAAAACATACTGTTCAGGAAACATTTGCCACCGTCTCTGCTTATGTACAGTTCCCTTGAATATCACTCATATTTGACATTTTCAATAATCATTATGGCCCTCCTTCCGAATGATACACTGTCTATCAATACCTTCTGCGTACTTTTAACCTTCAAACAACTCCGATAATAGAAATTTATCCCACTTCAGGGTCAGAATGAAGGTGACAGTAGGGGAATTTGCTTTGTGGACTTGATACATTATTGACATAGATGTTACTTCGTAAATTTCACCACGTTATGCTAACTGATTCCAAAAGTTTGGAAACTATAAACATGTCATTTTCAAGTTGACTTCATAAACAAATTCCAACTTCAGTCTTAGATAGTTCTGACTTTTTATGGTACTGGGGGTTTTTTGAAGGAAAAAAGGATTAGAAATCACCATTGAGGATGACTCATTTCTTAAGAGGCTAAGAGAACTGTTAACATCTGTGTTCTTTCCCTCATTAGCAGTTATAAGTCCCTAATGGTAGGTTCAACCGTATCTGGCGTTACGTAGTGGAACAGTATTTTATTACTTAAATAAAACTGCAATAGTTATACTGTTTACTTATATTTAATGTAAAATATTACACTACACGTGCTCCGACGCTTAGGGCGTCATCATCAGGTATACACCATTATGTTCATGCACCATACACCATCAGGTATACACAGGTATATACCAGTGTATACCTGATGATGACGCCCTAAGCGTCGAAACACATGTAGTGTAATATTTTACATTAAATACAAGTGGACAGTACAACTACAGCAGTTTTATTTCAGTACCTAATTGTAACATTTAACCCAAGCCATCTCCTTCAAAATTCTCTCACACCATAGAGAAGTTAAGAGCAACTGATAAATACTAGAATTGTTTATGTAGTCCAATTGAAATTGAACTGCGTGTAACGTGTAATAAGGTCGATGTTGTTCACATAAGCATGGGATATTAAGAGATGTTATCTATGTTAATAATCATGGCTATATGGTGGTACTTGATCAAAACAATTCTTCATGTTATAATAATTTACAATATTCAATGATCGGCATGAACAAAACTTTGACCGCATACGACAACTACTCCAGCTACTTTAGATTTTACTAAATTGTCACATTCAGCTGCCAAAACATGTGGAGAAGTGCGAGCAAAATCTTTTTTCAAAAAGGTTCAACGCAACCATTTTATGTTTTCAATGGATGACTTCATGTGAAGTAACCCATTAACATGTACTACCTGCAGCCCTAATTACAGCAATCAAACTCAATATTTTTTATCTCTCCAAGTATTCATCGCTAGCGTTTAAGACTTCTGCGTGCATGTTCACGTAGCGTCATTTTATCCTTTGACTTTAACTAGCAATTATAATCCTGCTCTTAACGAAGCTATTTCTTTCCTTAAGTACACATTTGCCGTCAAATCAATTCGTAACATTAGAATAGACCACACTCTCTCCACAAGCCTTCTTTTATTATTTTTGAAGTTGTAGATAATTATCTACCCTTGTTCAAAGGGATGAGTTTCCAAGGCAAATCCGTCAAGTTATAAAAAATTGTTAACGTGGCCAGGGATAGTAGTAAATTTAAACCACTTCCGCTAAAAACCATTGCCATGAGTAATGAACACGCAAAGGAAATCATAAACATAAAATCCTAAGCGACTAAGATAATTAGCAAAAGATAAATTTGGATGAGCTTGATCCTTCCCCAGCAACAAATATGAACGCGGCAGACATGTTGAAAATACGCCCGACTTGTTAAAAAAAGGTAACAGGCTCAAATCCTATCATCCCCTAGGACTAGAGTATCATATTTGATTTACTATCGTGGTTTTAACATCGTTGCAAAAATTATGTAGAGTCGAATTTGGATATCAATTATTAATTATTTTGGATATACCAATATAAATGCAAGTTACGTCAAATTATAGATTCTTTTACACTGCGTTTAACCTTGCTTAGTAATTATTTAAATTCACCTTTGGTTTTATCGCGATGAGAACAAAAAAGTGCCGGTTTGTTCGCGTTTTCTAACGAAATGCTCTCCTTGACATTTCATAAAGAAGAAATTGGACATTCACTCGTAACGAATTTCTTATGCGGGGCAGACAAATTATTTTTTATGTAATTATCAATTTTCAGTTCTTTTCAATTAGTTATTAAAAGTTGTCAAATCTTGAAACAACTTTTAATTAGTAATATTTGGTCCCAAAAAACAACCTTGGTCTTATTTCAACCTTAATCTAAAAGTATTTATTGTATTTGTTTCGTGGATTTTATACAAAGGAATGACTAAGAGCAATTAAATGCACAGTCTACTACTGCTATTCAATTCAACCCTTTCTATTACTGAATTTAATTTGAAATAATAAATTAATAAGTAGTCACAAACTCCATTTCTTGCAGTAGGTATTAGCTAAATTTTAGCCATAGGAGTAGATAAAATATAGAGGAGCTCCACTCATTAAAAAGAGTAACTACACGATACGTGTATGTGCGTTTCGTTGTCACCTGAATGAGTGATCATTATAAATGTCTGACTTTCTGACAGATGGCAGAAATAACAGACAACATGATACCCAGAGGGCTAGTATCTTGTATATATTTACACAAAAGTAATCTATCGATAAAAGGTTTACGGTAGTGTTTATTGAAAGTCAGAGAGAATCCTACTAATTGTTACACTTGTAGGGCTCTACCTACATTTAGTATTCCCGTCTTCATCGCCGCGAACGTCATACCCTTCTTTATTATTTATTATTATTATCTTCTTATTCCGTCCATTAACGTATTCTCTTTCTTTCCCTTCCCCGCATGCCCAACACTCTTACCTCTATCACAGCTTTCAGCAAACCATCCCTATCATTACCCAGCTCTATCTCCCACTATTCTCATTTAGGAGTTTCCTCTCCTCACCAACCATGCTAATAACTTCCTCATTTGTCTGCCTTTTGTCCATCAAACGTTCTTCACCCTCCTCCATACCCAAATCTCGAACACCTTCAGTTGATTCTCGTCCTCTTTTCTCAGAGTACACCAGCCTCTTCTTAATAACCTTACCGAAGATTCTCGTCATCAGATCCCTTCTATTACCAAATTCTTCCTTTGTTAACGCTATACTCAATACCTTTGCTCCTATGCCCATTTTCTGCTAGGGTACTACCCTAGTAATAAAAATGCTCCACTTGCTTCAGTTCTCCTCCTCCCTCCTATTTTTACGACCAGCCTTGCTTTATGTCTTACAGAATCTCGTTTATTTTGTTTTTTATTAACTGTATTGACAATCACTTATCACTTTTTTTACATAGTACATAGGTACCAAATGTGTGAAAACTGACGAAATTGAGCTCTTAAATATTCACAATATCTACGCACTGTACGTAGGTTCACACAATTGCATTCATCGCAATTAATGATTTTTTATAAACTTATAAAACCCTTTACTTGAATTCTGCTTTAAATTTAAACAGCTGATTGCTGTCGGTAATTAAGCTTTGTTTGCTGATCAATTGGTGTGTTCTAGTATATGGCCCTACAAGTATGCGTGCGCATTTAATGAATTTAACCAAATACGAAAAAGTGGCCTATATTTTCTAGTGACGTTTTTTCCAATCTATGGATTTTAATGGTCTAAATTTTTTATGAAAGCTAATTTTAAAACAAAGCGATCGAGAGTTGGTAAACTTTATTTTGATAAAAACAAAATTTTGCTATTATTTCGAAAACTCATGAAAATTCTTAAAAATTTGTGAAAAATCGACTTAAAATACTCTGAAATAAAGCTTTTTCATCATATGTTCCATAAATATCAACTGAAATGTGTGAAATGAACTATATTCTATTAATGCTAGTGAGAGAAAAACTATAAAATATTTATTTCAAGCAAGATGGAGGAAAAAAGTCGAGAATTCCTGTAAATGTGCGTGAAAACTGATTTTTTGGTCAGGTTCGAGTGGAAAGCCTCAACCCTGTGCAAAAACCTTGTGCGTACTTTCTAGTCATAGCAAAATGCTATGCATAGCAATAGCAAGAGGCTTGGCACCCCTCGGGAAATAATTTGCAAGATAAGCCCACCCTAATGCATGCATAAGAACGCCAAACACGCACGCCTTCGCAATCGAAGGTTGTTTTTGCTATTTTGGAAGAAGTACTTATTACGGCGATAAATGCACTTATGTTTTTAAATAGTTGAGAAAGCATTCGAACTACACATCTATCGGCTATATTTTAATGTTGTCTCAAATAAACTCTCTCTGGTGAGCATGCACCATGTCTCATAGAAAACGGCTTTTATTATTTGGGAAATATGTAACTCGAAAAGTGGCACTTGTGGTTAGTGGCTGATATTTTCATACATTTAGAAAGTTGAGATAATTTTCTTTATAGTGAGACTAAATTCATTTTATTTTATGTGATATTATATCTATCTCAAACTACCTAAAATCTGATTCGTATTTGATTCTCATCCTATCTCACAACATGGCCAAACCAACGAAGCACGTCCCTTTCCTGCATATAATAGGCGGTCATTCCACTTTCTTTCATCACCCACTCATTTCTAACCATATCCCTTCTGCCCTTACCGTAAACTCTTCTCAGATACCCCAGACCTACTGCATTTATTGTAGTTTTATGCTTATCCAAACATACCCACGACTCGGTACCATACAACAAAGCAGGAAGGAGCATACTTGTTTAAACTTCAATTTTTGCTTAAGTAATATGACCAACTTTCATTCCTTGATATATTCCACACGCTAGCCACGACCTTTCTCCCAGCATTCGGATGCTTTTCAATATCTTCATTTATCCATCTTTCACAACATAACTTACGCAAGGTACGCAAATTCAACTACTTGCGCAATAATTTCAACATTCACCCTCATTATGCAAACATTCATTCCATCCTTCCTGTTAAAAACACAACCGGAAAACTATGCAAAGTGAAATGCAAAGTTCCAATCCCGTAATTATGCTCCCTTTTTGGTTGCCTGCAAAGTGATCTTGCAGATACAGACAAAGATAATACCTACCTAAAATATACATCAGAGTTACGAGGTGGGAACTCTTTTGGCCATCGGGATCTGCACCTGGAGTGAATTGGATGAACTTTGACATCGGATGTGAATGACAGGTGTGGTGCACCTGACATGCTTAGCAGAGATGAAAGCTTTAATGAGCGCACCGACCCGTTAAATTACCTTCCTCAAAGTTCTAAGGGCGGGCAACTAAGTAATTATCCTACCCTAATAGGTTCAAGCGTAGTGTGATAAAATTATATTCGTATAATATTACATGCACCACTGAACTATTTCGCTTTTATTCCACCAAAGCCATATGCATGGCTAAATAAATAAGGATACCATAATAATTTTATCACTACCAGGATGCAAGGATTCTTTTATGGAGACATTTTATAGCAAAATTCTCTTTTGAGGTTAGGGTGACGCGTACTTCACTAAAATTCATGCGACTAATTATGGTGCCGTCATAACAGCTAACTGCTTTATGTAAAAAAGTAATTTGAATGTTTCCCGTTAAACTTCAAAATAACCCATAAAAGGGAAAAATGCCGTATTTTATGACATACTTCAGTCTCCTGCCATAATTAGAACGACCAGACACAGATTTTAGGAGAAATCGTTACGGTAATCATTAAAAAAATAATATCATTTGAAGAAGAGCAAGGATGTCAAGAGTTAGATGAATGAACCAAACATTTGTGAAACCAAAGAAATCAATGCTCGTACATAGGAACGAACAATGGTTTTGGTAAATATGTATTACCTAACAAATATGGATTCTTTCACAGAAAAAAACAATATTCTGACTAAATACACCAATATTACTTTCAAAGGTCAGGCATAAGCGTTAAAATATAGATGTACTTCCAGACAGACCTGTAGAATAAATTATATTTTCCAAGCATATTTTAAGACCTTTACACTTTATGAGTAAAAAAACAATTTACAAGTAAATATCAACCTTTTCGCATCTTTTATTCCTCAAATCCCTGATCTTTTGCTGGCATTTTGTTAGGGCTGTTGAGCTGACACATCCAGACACTATCGACGGGTCACAGGATAATATGCAATAAATTACGAAATAAGAAAGAAGGGTGTCGTGGTGGACTAATGTGTAGAGCTCTTGGCTACCAAACGGAGGGTTCCGGGCTCAAATCCGGGTAAAGGCTCCCTGAACACCCCTACCCCTCCTCCAAAAAACCTCGCGATGCGACAGTCTGACTGTTAGAACTTGTGGAAAATCCCAGGGAAAGTAACTGGCCCCTTATGTGTGAAATTCACACGCCAATGGCTTAACATGCGATAAAATCTAATCTCACCTATCAAAACCAACTTTTGGGTTAAGTGAGTGATTGAGAATGAAATAATTCTGGTATTAATCTCAATTACCATATAAAGACATTTATAACGACCCTAGTCACCTAATACATTACAAACAGACAGCTTGACTGTGAGACAATCATGTTCATGGTCTTATGTAGAAAGGAATAATGAAGGAAGTGCTCTGAAAGTGCATAATTCCACACATTTCTCGCTCCTGAATATGACTAACGATCAAATCCTATTAAAAAGGATGGGGTTATTACGTTTTAAGAGATAGTTGAATGCATGCTTGTTGCAATAAGTTGTCTGAAACAAGTAATAGTGGCTGCATCGAACGTAACCATTGCAGGATGTAAAGTCATGCCCACCAACCAAGTGATAAAGTGATCAATCCCAAGAATACTTAGTAAATAACATACAATTAGCAGTCATGTTTTAACCAATGACGACTCGTAATTCATACCCAAATAAGCCAACACTTACATTCAGCCATGCATATTAGAGATAGAAAAAGACATTTATGATAATTCTTCCACTTGGGTTGAAGTAACCCAATTCACGGAAACTATTTCGGCGTAGTATATACGAAAACTTTTATGGATCACACAATTTTTGATAAATTTCTCGTGAAAAAGCCGTGAGCATTTTTAAAGAGATATTTTAAAGCCTGATAATTAATTAGGTCTTCATTTTAGTGACACAAATACTGTATATGCATCTTAGTGCATTAAATATTGATTGTTTCTAAGTATTCAGAAATTTTCTCTTCCTCCTTACTCTTACTTTGCTTACAAGGATGTTTCAACAAGGAAATGGAGGGGAAATTGAAACTAGTTTTGAAAATTGAAAATAGAGGAAAAAGGACTCCTGCACTTATATAAACTTTTAGGGCCAATGATTAGTACTAACTCGTAACTAAAACGTAATACAAGTGTTGTGAGCGGGATTATTTTGACTACTTGTTGTTGGGAGATTTCTATTCGGAATTATTTTTGAATACTTGTTGTTGGGATTTTTCTATTGTGAGATTTCCATTTTTCTGTTTTTCACTGAAAAAGTGAATATAGTTTCACTTTCGACCTTCCACACCTGGCCCTCAGCCTTTTCCCGCGGGAGAATAGTTGTTTGCATCTCCCGGATTTTCCCTCCTTGTTTTCAAGTTATGGAAACTTCCCGCTTCCTCCCCTCTATCGCCACCTGCGCGGAAGATCCGCGGAGTACCCTATATATTAGCTAGCACCGCTAGTATATGGGTTAGTTGGTTGGTTGGTTAGTTGGAGCTGGTCACATTGTGTGTGTGACAACTGTGTTACATTGACTGGTAAGACCATTCGCCCTGTACTCTATATTTTCCTTCGCCATGCATTTTGTACGGCTCCCGCCACGAACAATCTCCCCTAATATTGTAATTCCTAAAGTGAATAAATGTTCTTGTATAAACTCGAAGTTGTGTGTCTATTACTCTCACCATTCCGACGCCAAGGGCAAGAATCCTAATCATATTTAATTCTTAGCGGCACTCGCCGCGCACAAGACAAGTAACTATAATTTTATCATTGCATTAAAAATATAATAATGGAAATTGAATTTTAATATAGAATTTGAAGGCTGGAAATAGCCATGCAGCGATTACCTAAGATATAGACTGAGTAGGAGCCGACAGACTAAAAGAAAGGGACGAGAGGCAATTACTTCGCTAATTTTATAATTTCTCCATATCCGTAGTCCAGGCGATAATTTCACTCCAAGGAAGTGGGTTTTGTCCTTTTTGTGACTGTTGGCTGCTACATTTTCTACATTTTATGTATACATTTCACTTGCTGATGACCTGAACAGCAGAAACACAGGTAGAATGGCAAAAATAATAGTATATAAGGGGGTCCGGTTGGTATGGCGGCATCGAAAAACGCCTGCGGATGAAATGCTGGACGTTGGAATTTTCCTCTAATTACATATTTTGTTTACATAGAGTTCGAACAACATGGAAATCATAACGCTACGGATTGATTTCTCTTTTTGTGTCAATTTCCATACCATCAAACGGACTGTTTCTTTATAAATTGCAAGTTGTTGTGAATCTTCACTTACCAATACAACAAAAAGAAAACACCCATCCAACTTTTTATCTCAGAAATTTTCATACTACATTTCAGATGTCAACCATAGCAACTTAATGCAAGAATGGAACAAATTCTAGACAAATTAAAGAATGAAGTACACCATTTTAATTCGTGGCTAATAATGTATTACATTTCCCATGCATTTGGAGGCTCAGTTGAGGAGACTATTATGAGACATTACTAGGAGATAACTATGAATTACTCTTGTGGATACTGCCACCAAGTAAAAATGATTGGTATCATATGTTGGAAATTAATATTCACGGGACAAAATTTTACTCTTGAAGGTGAAAAAGTTAGAACCGTAAATTAAAAATTAGCTGATAGAGCATTGATCTGGCGCCCACCGCGAATAAGCGATCATTTGACGATAACGAAACAGAAAAGAAATGCTCTCAGCTAGTTTAAAATGCTTAAACCGGTGACTTTAATTGGTGAAGCGTCTGCCTCTGAGTGCCCGCAGCAACGTTGACGCGAGGGCCCAACCACTCGGGGACGTTTGTCAAATATTCAAGCTTTCAGCGAGGAAGCAGCGTGAGCTACCCCAAAAATGCACAATGCACTTGCAAATCGACGTCGGTTCCACCGCGTTGCCATGGCCGGCAGAGCTCCGCGACTAACAAGGGGGGAAGAAAGGGTTTGGAGTGAACGAGGGTTGAGAGAGCAGGATTACGAGGTAAAGACGGTGGATGTATGAAGAGGGAACGGTACAGGAGAGTTGGAAATCTGGAGGAACTAATCTCTAGAAAATGTGATTTATCGGTGAAGCAGGAAGAGAGCTTTTTTCGTGAAATAAAAAAAATACTCAACAAGATATTATTTTCTCACATGAGGTTCGGGAAAAATTGAAATTATAACTTTAAAATTATACAAAACGTACATCCACCACCTACCTATTGCGGTGGGATGGCTTTAATATCCGAAAGAAAAGACGGTTGACTGATTAACTTTTTTCCTCTCATATTTTTTCTCAACAGTGACGTTTCACTGTCAACACATGGTATCACATCAGAAATCAAAGGGAATGCGTTTTATCTTTCATTACCTACGAATAGTTGCGAATCTAAACTTAACCATCTGGTTAAAATAAAATCGCTCATCCAACTTATTTATCAAAGTAATTTTCACCCAAAACTTTAGACGAAATCATTTGGGCACATTGCAACAATAAACCAAATTTTATAAAAATTAGAGAAATAATCACGCCGTTTCATTTCCTTTGCTAACAGTATACTATATCCTCCACGCGTTTGGAGGTTCAACCGAGCCTAATTGAGCCTTTTGGGAAAAAAGATTATGTATTCTGTGGATGCAACAATAACGACAAGAGGAGAGGAATTTAATATTTGAAGGAGGAGGAGGATTGGGTAGGATGGTGGACGAATGGCTTTGCAGGGAGTGCGATACTGAAGAGTTGGCCATCAGGAGGAACGTAACTACGGCAAATGTGATTCGTCGGTGAGGTAGGAGAAAGGGAGGGAACTTTGTGGGCCATGGGGGAGGGTAGTGTTAAGGTGTAAGGGGCCAGAGGTCAGGTTGGCAAGGAGGAGGATGAGGTAGGAAGAGAATGGAGAGATCTAAACTCTCCATCGACATATCCCTTTTCCTATTCCGTCATGCCCCAAAGCCCTATACCGAGGTTCCTCCACCCCACCCTCTCCCAACCGAACCGAACTGGTCTCTCCTTTATGAACCCCCTTCCCAATACCCGGGTCCAATTACACCTGGGAGCGGAGAGAATGGTTCGACTGTGTGCCGCAAATTAAGCCAAACACAGGAATCCCCTTCCATGCCCTCTTTTCCTCAGTCTCTCTCCCTTACGCCGGGCCAACTGCGTGGAAAATTGGGAAGGGGCAGGGTGTGGATGGTAGGGGGGTTGGGAAGGATCGGCAAAGCAGTGGGATTGGTGTGGAGTGATGGGGGAGGCAACGGAGTGGGTGGGGGGTGGTGATTGGGACGAACGAGAGAGAGAGATATATGTATAGGGTGGCAAGCCAGGATTCAGTCGGGGGGCGTGGGAGTTGATAGGGACACATTGCGGGCCTCGTTGATGAAAGACGGAATAAGTAGCGTTGTGCATTGATCCCCGGGGATGAGGCCGACTGCCCGCGCCACGACAATCCACACACACAGTTTGCCCGCCGCCGTATTAATAAATGGCCGCGGTGAAATCCAACGGAGGTAGTATCCATGAGCTGTGAATCCCCCGTGTGCCGATATCGACTTCACACGCGCTCACCACCGAGGATGAAAAAAAATCAATCCGTGAATCAGATGTGATTGCTCAACTTCCTCCGCTTTGAAAAAAAATCGTAGTCGCCAGGAGACTATCGGTCTTCAATAAAAGTGTTAAGGTCTGATATTGAGTATTCATTCAGAGACTAATCGGAGGCACCGCATCATGTTAAATAATCAAAAATGTTAATTAATACACCTTTATCACTCACGGGTCAGACGATGAAAGTCACCTGCTAATGTAATATATAACAAAATGTTTTCCTTCTCTGAGTTCAGAAATGATGTTCCACACATTTTTCAACTGGAAGGTGGATGGACCAACCTTAAGTTTAACGACTATTCAAATACAAACAAATCCGATCCCTTAAGGGTGTTTCTGTTGGGAACTAGTATTCACTGCTATACAAATCTTAATTACTGCATGAGTGAGTGTAACTGCTTTCGTGTAGACATTTCATAGTTAAACAACATTTCAAAAGCTGCTGCAAATTTTCCTCTAATCAACCTATAAAATGTAATTAGAGTCTTCTCGAAGGTATTTCGAGTAATGTTTTTTATGAAATTTATTTGAATTATTAGAGTTTTTCTCCTATCTGAAAATTTAACGTAACAAAAGAGAAAACTCGATTTAAATTTGTAACAAATATAGGCATTTGATCAAATCAATGTATAAAATAACGGAGTAATTTTATTTCCACAGAGTAAAATATTCAAATGTACATGGTCTGACTACTTGATGAAAGACAAATTAATGTAGCATTAATCAGCAGCTGTTAATGTATCAGCATATTTTTTTACATGCGCATAAATCCGCGCATTAAAAGTAAACTTTGACTTTATTGAATATTCCTCTGGGCAATTCAAACACTGACACCGGTATTCAGTAGCTCAACGAAGCGTTCAACACAAGAAGAGTAAAAGCATAGTAAGTAGGTCTACCACAATTCCAAGAGTTCACACGTATCAGCGAAATAGGCCCAAAAATCTTGGTTTATATGGTGGGGATCAATTTGGGCCCGTCACAGTGGCATGGCCAGAAGCATTTTGGAGAGAAATCTGTCATTCTCAGTGAAAGTGACAAAAATGTTATTTTATGACAATCAACTGTAAATTTTATCATTTTCTCTGGAATAATGTGTTAAATATGACATACAACAGCCCAATAGTATACAAATTCCAAATTACCAATTATTTAATAAGCAATTCAAAGATACCTATCGATAAAGTTTATCATAGTTCTATGTAACGTACAATCTGTGCTTGCCCGATTGTTAAAAATGAACCCAAACGCACAGATACGAAACTACCCAGTTATATCAACAAATACCACATGCGCGTTTCTACATCCGTGATATATATATATATATATATATATACGAGTTCGTGGAAAATCACACACGCGATAATTTAAATAAAAATAAACTTTGCCACAGGTGGGGCGGAAATAAATATAGAAACACAAAAAAGAAGAACACTCACACACTATACGTTCTGATATTTCGACAGCCGAGCTGCCTTTCTCACAGAATGAAGGATACAGAATTTAGTTCTGCAAATTTTTCTGGCCCACGAAAGTTATTGCCTTTTCAAATAGCGCTTGATTTAGTAATTCGATGATAAATGTTAATTTTCAGTCATAATATCTAGCACGTTAATAGCTGGTTCACAACGGCATTACACAGCTAAAAGAAAAAATTTAGTACTCTAGGTATGCAAAAAGAGATTAACGTCAGTAAATCTCTTTTTGCATGAAGTATGCGAGGGGCATACGTCTTTTTCGAGAACCTAGACTGGAATGTTTAGCGTTATAACTCCAACATTCGAAGATTCCATTAGTTTCTCTATAATAAAATTTATAATTTTTTTAATGATAATTCATCAGTCACCTAAGTGACTGATCATATATCTAAGCTTCAATAAAATGTGATCAACAGCACACATCGGCATTAAGAAGATCAGAACATTAAAGGCCTCTTTAAAAGTACTATTTTTAAATCAATAATGAGCCATATGTAAATCGATAGTTTTTCAAATAAAACATCTTACCGTGCAACTTAATACCGTTCCAGACTTTAGTGATGATAAAAAATAATAATTGACTTATAGCAATGTAGTGAAAACAAACGAGCCGAAATTAGTGGGTTGTTTCTCGTCATGTCTTCATCATTGGCTTTAAAGGCATTTTCCGGTAACTTGGTCAGGGTAGTAATGATAATCTAATAATTCATACACTTTGTCAATATCAGCAATTAGGGTATTATGGATCTGTTATAAGTCTGATGAAAGATGTACAAAATTAGGGGAATAAAGCAGGTTAGATCATTGAAACCCTCCATAATATTGGATTATATTGCCGTAAACGGGATAAACAATATTGGATTTAAAACATCCTTTCGCATTTAATAGAAACGTGAATACCTACTCTTCCTATGCATATATTTAGCTACTAAAACTACCCTTAATGGATTCACAATTCGATAATTACGGAATTGGCTCATTTCCTGCCGATCTACTTGATTTCGTTCGGAACTAAAAGTATAGGAGGTAGTTTTAGCGTGACGAGTTGGAATCGAATCAGAATTAAGATTCTCAAAAGCTTGACTGGAGAAATGTTTAAATAAATAAAAGAATTGAACGGATGAGAAAAAGCCATACGAGAAACGGCTAACTGTCAATTTAATAATCGCCTGACTATATTCTAAGCATTGTATTCATACGAGAGGAACACCCTGCGACTTGAGAGTTAACTGGATCCAATTTCTGAGCGACGGTAGGAGAATGGTAAAGACATTTTTCCAAACAATGTGCAAACGGAATTCATATGCTCGCGGTGACCTGTGTATGCTCCACCATCAGCCTGGTTTTATTCATAAATGCAAATCATAATTATCACTGCCTTTATGCCGTAATATATCACATGAGTGCCGATGATGATTTTATATACACGGAATAAGTTTTAGAAATAGGGTCATGGGAACAGCTCGTAAATAATGGCAAATATAAGGACAAAGCTAGACGCTCACGAGCCAGGATCTAACAAAGTGGCAGTCACATGGTAAACGCATAGTTCACCATGCGCCGTCAAAATAGCATTATAGCGGCCACAGACGTTAAATTTACATTGAAGGGCAGTTGTATTGGCAATTTAGCACCGTAGATCCAACACCAAGGTACACATTAGAGCAATCATTACTGCAGGTTGACGTAAGAGTATGCATAAGCAGAGTTCCACGAGCCAGTCTGCTCATGGCACATATTCACGGTAAATAAAACAAGGTTGAGTGCTTCGAAGCACAACATGCATTGCAATTGAACTAAAGGATGCATAGAAACAATTACCCGACAACCACCAGGATATTAATAATGTTTAAACTTTAAAGCAATCTAATTCATGATCCCTCTTGAAAATTTATTTGCCATATAAATAAAGCGTTAAAGTGAAAATACCACTCACCGTTATATTGTTAAATGGAAAAACAATATGTGCCATTTGATTACTCTCAATAAATATGCCACTTGAGACACTGGTAACACATCTTTCTTGTTCAAGAGAAAGCAAAATTGCCTGAACATAATTTCACAAATTTTCACCATTTTTAACTCCTAATTCTACAGTATTACACAGTGTTAGACAATACCTCTTAGTTGATTCCTGCTGATGTTTGATTGAATTCCTGATTAGAATGTCCTAAAAAGCTAATGTTTTCAACGGCTTTTCCTGTAATTTTACACATTGTTACAAAATACTTAAGTCATAGGAAATTCATACTTATGTGTGATGGTCATTATGCGGTGAATAAATTTCCAAGCACGGTGAACTTAGAATGAAATATTTCCCCAACTCCAATTACGCCCTGACGCTCAATCGCCATAGGCATACATATTTAAGAACCACAGGATACATATCAGTTTCATATTAAGTGAAGACTGTGGTAGTTAAAGCCCAGGGTTTAATCTGCAGACAATTTTCACCTAAATGCCCAAAGTTTCGGATTTCGTGGTGCTGCGGTCTCGCGTGTACCCTAGCAACTCTTCCCGGGAACCCTTCTAAACCCCAAGAGCAGCTTTGACTTCCCAAATGAGTGGCATCGTTTATGAAAAACATCAAAAAGTAAGGCAACCGAATAACCAAGATTAAGTTACTCAAGGAACTCACCACTCTTCCCAAAAACTTAGGCATGAAAATGATCAGGGCTAAATATTAAACCTTTTAAGAGCCTTTTAAAACGTTTGTATCCATATTATATGTTTGGTAATAAGAAGCAACGACGCCTGTATTGGTAAGGTAATAATGCTATGGAAATTATTACAATGTAATAAATATCATCATTAAAATCATTAAAATAGAATGTGCTATAAATAGTGTTGATAATTCTATTTCCAATCTTTGTAAAAAGCCAGCTGCTACTTCCAGGAATAAATTGGACTTCAGCAACCAATATCAAAAGGAAGAGATCATTGTAATAAAATAAAAAATTTTAAGTCACAACTATAATGATAATTTATTTGTGTCTAAAGAAAATATTCAGCAATAAGAGTGCGAATAGGAAAAATACTCTTGGAACAATGGAACAAACATTGATAACCAATAGCATAATATAGGTAGTCGAGAAAGGTAAAGGTGATGAGAATATCTACATTAGTAGTTCCCACAAGCAATGAAAACGGTCATGATGATACCTCCAGAGCTGAAGTAATCTCCAAAGATATATCCAGCATACTTTTTTGCCTTTTTAGCC
Source organism: Pyrrhosoma nymphula (assembly GCA_963573305.1). Classification (NCBI taxonomy): domain Eukaryota; kingdom Metazoa; phylum Arthropoda; class Insecta; order Odonata; family Coenagrionidae; genus Pyrrhosoma; species Pyrrhosoma nymphula. The sequence goes on along the minus strand of OY754337.1, from coordinate 102,084,749 downwards.
AGAGAAAAGGGGAGGAAGAAGAGATAACTGCCATCACATATCTGAAAAGTCATTTCATGAAGGGAGTGGCTCGAGTATGTTCTCATCATCTCAAACCCTAATTAGTGGTGGAAATTAGCATTGCAGTGGAAATGCGTGTAATGTGAGCAGTGTGACACCTCGGAGAAATAGGTTGGACGTGTGATTAAGGGATGATATACATAGGATATAGCGGCTGAGAAAGAGAGGAACCTTGGAATACTTGATTGAGTTAATATATATTGTCACGACAGACTTACTTGAATTCATAAACTAAATCTGCTCGTCGTAAGTATAAATTCCAGAACAGCACGTTAATATTGTTTCTTGTAAAGTAAGATCTGAGGTTTTTCCATGCGACCAATGTGACCAATGATGCCTTCTGACCCTTCGGCATGCCCTATTTATTCCGGATCCGACAAAGCAACGAGATTCAGCCTTGAAGACGATAGACGACTCGGCCATCGAAACGTCGGCACCAATGAATTCACTCACCAGATGGACTAGTTTCTAGTAATTTACTATTTACCAAAAAGGAAAAATTTATTTTTACAACTTTCTTAAATAATGGGTCACTTTTCCATCTCTATTTAAAACCTTTGTATGAAGCTTGACAAATAGCATAATTTACCTGATTTTCTAAGGCATTAACCTATTAAAATTACGTATAAAATCTCAAGGACGTCTGCTTCATCCACATTACTTCAACGTATGAAATACGAGGGCCGTTTTTTTTTCAACCTCCGATAGGCTATAAATGAAAGACAAGTTCATGTAAGACAATCATTTTATTACCAAAAGTTTGGTACATTTACGGTTACTTTTCAACATAATCACCGAATATATTGAGCCATTTATCATATCTGTGAAAAGGTTTTCCAATGCCCTCTTAAAAAAATGTTGCCGCCAGTGAATTAAAATGAGCATTGATGTTGTTTTGAAGATCTTCATTGGTTTGGAAGCGCTTCCCTCCTAGCCATGTCTTCAGCTCAGGAAAAAGATGAAAGTCACTGGGTGCTAGGTCAGGACTATACGGCGGATGATCGAAGATGTCCCATTGAAATTGGTCGAGGAGCCGTTAAGTTGCACCAACAGTGTGTGGACGAGCATTGTTATGGATCAGAACAATTTACACTTGGCGGGAGAATAAATGATGGCGTCCATGTTTACGTGGTTGTAGCGGAACGCAAACTGACGCTTTGATGTCGACAATGGCGGAGTGTGTAGTGCGAGAGTTGCGCAGTTGCCTACAGCGCATTCCCGCTTTCTGCCGCTCGAGTGGCATCCATACTGGGTGATAGGAGGTTGAAAAAAAACGGCCCTCGTAGTTTACAGTGCAACACAGCCGTTACTCTGAAAGCAATTCTATCTCAAGTAAATTATTTAGGCAAGATTCTATTCCACCTTTATCCATTTACGTGCCTGACATTTTAGCAAGGTTAATGTAAAGAAAGTAAGTTACAGTGGCGTGATTTTTTTATTAATAGGGCTTCACCATAGACCTAGGCGATTTAGGAAGAATTACTACTGATAAAAAGATACACTGCGCTATCATAAAAGCATCAAAAGTGAAGTTGTAGGTAACCTCGGTTTATCTTCCAAGGGCCCTTCTAGTTTTGAAATTGACGTCAAATAAGTACCTTGACTAAGATTACCTGAAGGTACCTATGTAGCTCATTGAAGAGTCAATTGCGTACCATAAGAAAAATCAATAAATGTACTCGAAACAATAAAAATATCCTCAGCCCAAATTAGATAAATGAATTTGGATGTCCGCGGTACTACTCAATATTTTAAGCTGGAACTTGATTACCAGCAGCTCTCTCATTTACTTTCAGGCTGTAAACTGCCAATAAAGTGTCAAGCTAATGAGTTGTTCTGCGGAAGAAATTCTAGGCATATTTAAAAACCAAATGATACCTAATAGTAGAATTATTAAATTTTGGATTTGAAAAGTGGATTTCAGTACGATTATTGCTATGGACATTTAATCCCGGACATCCCCGGTCGTGAACATCTGACTTGCAAACTGCTCATTCCGCTGTGAATAAGTAAACAAATTTGTGCAGTTATTTTAGCTACCTAGCGAAGCTTTCAGCTCATAAGAATAATTGATCTTTCAGCATGTATGTTTTATATGTATTACAAGCACTGTTGTGCGCCAACAATGAAAGACTCCTGAGAAATTTCATTTTCTTGCGAAATCTTCAACCATGTGCTTTAGAGGTAAGAGAACATAAGTATGTATTTCAAACTATTTATCTCAGGCATAAATGATAATTAATGAAAGCGCTTGATCTTGTAAACTAACAACTAATGAACCAACATTCAGAAAACATACAAATGCATGAGGGTGCGGGTATCATTTGGAAAATTCCACAAAAATACACGATTCAAAGTTTGAGAGGTGCATCCGGCTTTGGGCCTCAGGGCCGTACGGGGCTCAACACTAACATCTAAGCTCTAAAAATCGTCTCCCCTTCAAATGTTTAATGCTCAAAGTAGCAACAGTGTGCAAAAAAACTAGTTCAGCAAAATTACACCACCCCCGGAGGACACAGTTCGGGAACCTTAGGACTCTGAGGACTGTCATATATAGTCCATGCCATTCACCGTGCTATCATCTATTTACCTGCAGAATTGCTACAAAAACGTTCATTTATTTATCCATTACGAAGTCACGAGCAAGCTAAAATACGTTAAAATTTGCATAATAACAGGCTAACGGTTACAAAATGTTCAAATGCAAATGTAATGATCAAAACCCTATATTAGGTCAAATATAAATGTTTGAATTACAAGGTATTTACTCATGTTACCTTTTTTACGTGTTCGGTACATAAATGTAAAAAATTTAGTAGCCCTGTCATTTTTTCACCGAAATACCGCAATCACATAGCTTTGATTGAATAAATATTCACGAGCGAATAAGTTCCCCAGGTCATAAAAATTCAATGCACTATGGAATCTATAAGTTTATATTTATTATTTATAGTTATTATTTAATCACGAATTATGCGCATCCATTTTATGAAAAATACTTCAAAAAGTCATAGGGTAATAGCCATAGGGAAAATGCAATTCCAACACCCAAAAAACGTTATATAATCAACAAAAAATGATACGAGCTAACTGATTGAAACACTAAATGAACTAGCTTAAACACTATGCATTGAGATTTTATTTTTATATGTAACAAGTAAGTTGTTATTAAAATGTCTTCAAATTACACAAATCATCTACCTAACTTAAAGAACGCACGACCTATTTTTACCGAAATAAAAAACATCTAGGTAGCTTCAGATAATACGTTAACCAGCAGAAATGATGAGTTAATGACATGCACACATAATAATTCTTCCTTAAATATTGACATCATAGTTAATCAACAGAATTGTAAGCCTTTTTAAGAGTACTTACATGTGAAGAGACAAGGCAAAGGCCTGACACGATGGAAACTCCGGTTCCCGATCAGTCACCGAAGTTCCGCATCGTTGAGCTCGGCTCCAGTTTGGTTGAGTGATCCTCCTATTTGTTCGAGTGCTGTTTCACGTGTCTGCAAGTGGCAAACAAAACGTGTAAAGTGAACTTTGCCGTCTAAACACGTTAACCTGAAGTATCACTACTTGAATTGACTAAAATTACAAATAATGGACAAAAACATCAGAAAATATTTCTAACATTATTCGAGTAGTGAGAACTGCAAACCAATGTCATTCATTAGATTTCTTCAGTTGCTCATAAGTATTTATAAAACATATACGATAGTGAAACGTTGTTGTACAACCAAACAAGTGTTAATTTTACGTTCTGACTGTTTGTATTCTTAACGCGCAACAGAAATCAAGAACGTATAATCACTCAACTAACTGAAAAGCTGACCTCCAAAACGTCTTAGTTTTATTTCATGCATGAATTTGCGCAAAATCTAGTTTCTTCTCCACACATACAATGTATTTTATGTGATGGCTAGTTATACATGTTATATTATCCGCTTCTTATAATTATTCTCTTTTTTTATATCCAATGTATGCCAATCTTAAATATACCAGTATTGTATTTCATAAGTTGTATATTGTGTTTCTTGGGGTTGATAATATTAAAACTATCTTACAATTTTAATTGGTTGATGCTAGTCATAAAGTCGTAATTATCATTATCGTAATCATTATCATTGTTTATAATATGTCCAAATAGACAAGAATTAATTGTAGCTAATCAGATAAATGTACAGTGTTTTAATGAGGAACTGCTAGTTTCCATCTGAATACAGGCTAAATGATATAATACTTACGTTCATTTGATGTTCTGGTACATTTTTACCAGCGTTTTTTTTATTAAGTAATATTTCCATCCACTAATATTCCCCAGAAGGCCGATATATCCCACCTGCACAAATTTTATAGTTGCCAACAGCGCACTTCTTTCGTGAGAGCAAATTACTTTTAAATATTTTGGCAATACCATAACAATACAGAAGCCTCAGATATGACCCAAAATTTAGTCTGATAAATTAATTACTCAATCAAGGAAACTACGATGGAATTTCTCTCAGAACACACATAGCATTTGAATACATGAAGAGCGTTTTTTATTACAGCTAGTCAAAAATAGAAAGCCAAATTTCATAAACCGACCAGAATTGGGATAATTGATCATCATAATTTGAAAATTAGACCTCTAAGCAAGTAACAAATGTAACACAATGTAGGTACTCTTTTTAAACCAGGTTTAAGGAGAGTGGAATTCACATCTTAAACCCTTTTCCTAAAACCTCAATGACTTTAAAAGTAAATGACATTCAAATTTGGAAAGCTAAAAAAGTAAAGTGGAGCACACGTGCCACGGCAATAGCACAGCATTTCCAATATTATGAAGATTTTTTTCTATCATATTTTATTTATTATGTTTTAGTATAATTTGTGAATTTTCTTAGATTTTGTTAGTGCATTTAAAAATCTCATGTTTTGTTACCACCAGGCGACACACGTTACCACCAGGCGAATTTATAGCATAATGTTTTGTTCTAAATAAATAAAAATATACCCTTATCAATTTATGTCTGTTCATTACTGGCTAAGATGGCTTTTAGTGTAGGTTAACCAACCTTCTATCCACAGTGCAACAGAACAATTCGACGCCTTATTGCCAATTGCTTCAGTGCATGTGCACTCAACAGGAGGAGGAGAAACAAGACCGCCTTGGCATGGTAATTATCGCCGACCAATGAGAGTGCACCACAGGCTAAGCAAGCACGGGCGATACATTAATAACAATACTGGCTGGAAACTCGACGAGCAAGATTATATTATCATGAAGAAAACTGTCCGATAACTTCATGCAACAGCTGTTTGCCCATTGAACGGGTTTCCAGTTTAAAGTACCTGGGAGAAACCATAGACGAATTCTTAAAGTGGCAACAACATATTGATAGTTTAACAAATATTATGCGACAAACACTGACAAATATTTACTTCATCAGGAATAAATGTCCTTTAAATTTCCTTAGGGTAATATATAACGCGTTAGTATATTCGAGACTAAGTTATGGCATTTTTTGCTGGGGTGGCGCTTATTTGAACTCCTTGAAACCTGCCGTTTTTTACAAAAAATAATTATTCGTGTAATTTTGAAATAGAACAGATTTTAAAGATCCTTCCCACTCTTTCTTCACATAGGTTCTCTTCCATTGAGGTATTTATATATTTATAAGGTTCAACGGTGTTTTAATACTAGAAGTGGTAACTCTGGAATATTTCCGTGCCTGCCTTCTCCCTTTACCCTGCGTAAAATAAGTATGCCCTTACCCAAACCAAATTTGAAGATATTTAAATGATGTTTTTTGTAAGTAGGACCAAAGGTATACAATCTATTACCCCATTCATCCATTGATTAAAAGTCTGTGAAAATGTTTTCGGAAAATGTACATTCTTGGCTTCTCACCAAAGAGAGTGTACAGGAAATATTGTTGTAAATATTGTTGTAAACGTGCTATAAATATTGTTGTAAATGTGTTATAATTAACTCCATAAGTCCTGGTTAGTAGCTTCTTAATGTACGCACTTAAATTGTTAAATTGTTAAGTAATTTTTTTAGTCTCACTATATGAGTTAAATGTAAGTTTAAAGTGAAAGCATATCATGTTATTATTTGATGGTAGCCTTAAACAGGTTCTCCTATTGATTATGTAATGTAATATGCGTAAAAATATTATCAAAAATGTACAGTCTTGGCTTCGAGCCAAAGAGAATGAGGAGGAAATGTTGAAGTAAAGTTTTTATAAATAACTCCATAAACTGTTAGTAAGTAGCTTCTTAACTCACATTGTTAAGTATTTGTCTAGGCCTCATACAAGAGCTATATGTATTTTTAAGTGTATGCATAACGTGTTATTATTTGATGGTAGCCTTAAAACAGGTTCTCCTTCAAGGCTACCTAAAGTTACTCAAAATTTGCTATTGAAATGTATTTTTTGTATGGAGTAATAAACTTACTTATTATTATTATTTATTACTATAATAAGATATATGCGTAAAGTGTTTTTTTCACGGGGTAGGACTTAAAAATTACGACGGAGAAAGTAGACAATCGGGTAGACGTCGAGGCGTCACTCTCTCTCTCTTTCTCTCTCTCTGGATATAGAACGCGACGGTCGCAAGAAACACTTTCTCTGCGCGAAGACGAAGTTTAAATTACACTGTGATATACTAAGCGAAAGAGGAGGCGATAGTGTCCAGAGAAGCTGCATTCAGCCTAAGACGAATAGTTCCGGAGGAGGTCACTAGGATAACCCAGCTGCAACTGTAGATCCAGACACGTTAAGTGTTAATGTGTGTCATACCATGTAAAAGGGACAATTGTAATTCGAAACTAAAGGGATATTTTGGTCGTTTAAGGGTAATAATTGCAAATTGTTAAGCGTGATTTAGAGGCTGAGTATTCTATAGGTGTGTTTGAGATAAGGGGTCATTTTTTTCCATTTATGAATTGGTTCTTTCATTCATTCATTAATTAATCTTGTCATGTTAAAGACAATTAGTTGGTATTTGGGAATTCCCAGTGATTATCACGTAAATAAAAGAAATTTGTGCCAAGGTAAATATATTGGTCAATAGGAAATAAATAATTACAAAATAAAATTTATGTCTAACTAATACTTCTACCACTGAAATAGCCAGGGAAAGGCAAAAAATTAATAAGTCAAGTAAGGTAATAAAACCGGCGATTAAAACATATTACAATAGATACTTTTAAATCTATTTCATCAGTCTACAGCAACGATAAACCCATCCAGTGGTTCATAAGAGGGATTAATATGCCCATAAATACCATAGACTGCTCTTTTAATTTGTACAAAACTATTTCATCTTACGATTAGGCCGAGATACCAAGAAATGATTCTACTTTTTCTAAGTCAATACCAAAACCTTCAACACTGCGAGGAATAAAAATGGAATAAGGCACTCATTAGATTAAATAACGGAGTGGAAAATGCTTTGTCTCTTTGATTTTCTGCGATCCTTTGACGATCTATGCCGCGTATGCAGAGAAATGAAATATTTTCCTGGGGGTATTCTTATGAAAAAATAGAGAATAAGAATCAGCCTAACGTCTCCCAGATATGATGAGGTTGTCCGCCCGATTTCCAAGAGCTTTAAGTCAGAGAAGAAGTGGAATATTAATACCCTGACTGAAGGATAATGATCCCTCGTCGAATAAGAAGAATTTCCGAGGAAAAAAGCAGCAGAAGAAGTGATCAAGACTTTATTGCACACGACAGGCAAGACGTGAATAGTCCAAAAGAGCGTGAAGTCCCTTTTTCAATGGTATGTATTTCCTAAACGCTGTACTGGAACTTCTGGAACTGGAAAAAAAGTAGATACTTTCGAATTGTATGAGAGAAAAGAAGATGAACGAGTTACAATTCGTAAATTAAAGTTGTTTCCGTAAATGAGACCATGAGTAGTGCGGGATTATCAAAAATGTAAATTACCTCCTCACTCAGTAGTTGAAAAAAATCCCTTTAGGCTCGGGCTAGAGACATAGGTAGATTTCGAGATATTTTTTAATATACTCGACTCATTTTCCTCAGCCCTTGCAGAAAGGGTTACTCGTAACAAAAATTTTTCTGGACAAAAGTTTTCGATAATATTTAAAAGATATACAGTAACTTTGGACGAATCTGATATTGTGTCATCTAATGAAGCTATGATTAATTTTGACCAAAAAACCCTATTTTATCCACCGCTTGAGCTAATGGTTGATGTTATTTAAAAACTATCAGACATAATATTTTGGTAGAAGTGTCATGAAGTACAATAAATTCAATCGAATAAAATATATTTTACATTAAGGAAGTTGGAGTGATAATCAGTTTTTCAAAGAATCTTCCCCATTTCCATCCAATTTTGCCCATTTAAGAACTTGACCAAGATTTTCCATCTTCATATTTTATGCATTAGTCGGGAAATAATTTGTGTAAAATTACGACAGTTATGGTGACTAGACCATGAAACGAGAAACTATATTGATATTTTCCGGAAGTCGAACCGCCGACCACGTAACGACTATTTTTGGAAGTCTTTCTTCGAAATCTACCTAACACGAAATTTTCAGAGCCTACCAAAAAAATGGCGGAAATCAAATACTCCTCATTTTTGCATTAAGACGCATCCCTCAATGGCGTTGAATTAACCCTCTTGCGACAGATGTCGACAGAAAATAAAAAAAGGCTTGGAGTAGTGACTCAATAGTTGCCAGCGTCTTGCTGAAGAATAAAGAGTAAGGGGTGAGTTTCACGAACTTCATAGTGTGCTACAGATATTAGCTTGGGACTGAGACGAGTGGCTGCAGTCATCCATTCTTTGGATTGAATGACTTATAATGATAATGGAAGTAACTGATTTAAATGAAGATCCCTTTCGCCTTTTCGTGTTCAGTGCACACGTAGAGATCACAGCAAAGAATTTACAGGAGCATATTATCGCTTCACGACGAGTCATCAAGGTAATAATTTCCATTATGGCTAAGAGGATTTCAAGAAATCCCCGAGGAAAAATTCCATGTATGGTCACGGCGTGAGATAATAGATCTGATCGGAAAGAAGACCGCCGACTTACACCAGATACCCGTAATCACGTGTGTAGGATTTATACAGGCAACAAACTTATAACCCACTTGACTATATTACGAGTAATATGTCCAATATCGCTAGAAAAACTGCTTCATTACATACCTACGTATCGCAGTCAATCCTTCTCATTTGTTATTTTAAGTATAAGAGAAGGGGGAAAGTGTATGTTAACGGCGGACGTAGGCATTCGAGTAGGGTTTAATGAAGGCAGAGTAATGATTTTTAGTGGATGTGCCATCTTCAGCCCATAAGAGATGACATTTAAAGTGCATTAAGTAAATGAGTGGAATGATTTTGTTCTTAGGTTCCCATCATCACGACATGAGTTAGCGACCAATTTGATCTTGGATCGAATGGATTTCACTCTAATCACCATGCTTACTTAATATTTAAATTTATCGTGAAGACAGAGAAAACACAACACTGCAATTCCACAATAAAAGATTTGATATTCGAACTAGGTCTCACAGCTATGCAGGATCATCAGGTGAAAAAAAAGAATAATAAATAAATAAATAATCCATTAGATACTCGAGTTTTGTAACAAATAGTTTTAGTCATTTTATTTATTGTACCAACACTTCTTCACTTCAAGGCTTCACTTCGTAGTAGTTTATTATGTTAGTATTCATGATTTATTAAAATACTTTCCTATACATTTTTATTTGTACGACGCGTTTCACCGATTTACGGCATCGTTAAGTACCTATAGTTTGTTTTATACGTTAATTTTTGATGCAGAAGGGCTGGTGAGGCGAGAATAGTTCATTTTAACCGAAAGTAGCGAAGGATGCGGAAATAATAATTCACTACAAAGGTTATTGAGTTGTCCGATAATTTCTATTTGTTCGAGTGCGTCCATTTTCAGGCCGTTGGGCAGAAGGTGTAAAATTTCGGGTATAAAATTACTCGTATGATTGTTTTCAAGTAGGTGTTTAGCAAAAGGTGAGGTGGAATCCATATTTCTGTAACTTCTAGCGTGTTCTTTGATACGTGTGATAAAAGTTCTACCAGTCTGGAGGACGCATGCCTCATTGCAGCTATAGCATTTTATTTTGTAAATACTAGAGTTTAAGATTCTCTTCTGTCTGTCTTTGTCGCTTATTAAACGTTTAGCAAGAGTTAGGGTTACTTAGAAATGGTAAATTTCATCTCCACTCCGTTTCGATAAAATTAACCCCTACCGCCTCACCAGACCTTAATCTACGTGTCTATCTCAACCTTGCCCGAATATTTGTATTTTCCCATCCTCTCCTGTAACAACAACAGCAATTAACGGAAAAAACAAAAGTTCTGTTCCTGACGAAGCCGTAAATCGTTGAAACGCGTCGTAAAAATAAAAATTTATAGAAAAGTACTAATTATTTTAATTAACCATGAATACTTACGTAATTCTCATTGTTTTTTCGTTCCTATTTCGTGTCTGTTTGAAAATAATCCATTGCTACATCATGTGTGATCCACTTTTTTTTCATAACCTAATGCGTAATCCCAAAACTTAGAATGCATCAATGGCCGTTACCGCCGTTGTAATGATGAAAAATGCGATTAAAAACACCACATTAGTGTTTCATCTGGCTTATGATAATTAAGATCAAGCACACTGATAATCATAAATAAGATCCTAATCTAGAAATAGAACGCTAGAACAATACAATTAAAACTCCCTCGTGTTATAAAGTTTTAGCCTCACTGTCCTACGAGCATTACATCATATTTTTAAATCGTGAAATAAAATACTCTGTCTTGCATTCACATGCTCTAATTAATAAATGCTCATTTTTATAATTGCTGTCACATTAACTATTTTTTTAAAGATTTCTAAGTGAACACTAAGGCATAAGACAAAGCTGTGAGGCAAATGTCGTAGAAACACGCCCTAGGGTTCTAGAGATATCGCTATCAGTCACCGAGTCGGTCAGAATTTGCCTCATATGCAACTGGATTGCCTACACTAATGCGTTATCTTTCAGTCAATGACTTCGGCAAAAAACCAAACTGTTGGAACACAATAATGAATATTTTTGGTATTCCTATCCGGCTTTTAATACATTGGACTCCCTTGCCTCTAATTTTGAACGAGGATTTATATTGCTAAAATGCTTGTCTGCCAACAACTACTGCTCGGTACCAACAACTACTGCTTACATTCGTAAACAGAAAAATGCATCGTAATCGTGAAGGTTTTTTAAAGGAATAAAATACAAGGCATCGTTATAGATCAGTGCTTTTTAAACAATTCGAATGTGATTTTCTTAATCAGAAAAGAGGAGAAGAAAATTATTCTCGTACACAAATCAGGTCTTCGCGAGAAGACGTAATTTTAAAAAATTACCGAGACTCAGGTTGAGTTCTAACCGCAGGAAAGAGGAAGTGTTTGGCTGGATTTGGAGGTTACTACGTCGTTCATAAAGATGGAAGTTTTTTTTTAAGGACGGCCATCACAATTCATCCGACCCAAGGCAATCATCACCGTGGTGTCTGCCTTTTCTCTCTCATCCGCTTTGCCTCCAAATCCTGCGTCACCTTCATCCGTAAGCCTGTCTCAGAGACTCTCCCACACTCTTAACTCCATCCACCTATCAAGACGAAGACGTCAGCTAAATGGCCCTCCCCGTTGTTGAGGCTTAAGAGCCAGCAGGTGCGCCCGCCTGGCTGTACTACGGCGGCACCTGCAGCGATTTCCCAGACGACCGACATCGGCTGTGGCGGCCATCTTTACGGCCCGTGGCAGGGCGGGAGAGAGACAATAGGCTTGACTCCAATTCGCGCCCATAGGTGGCGTCTGCCTTCTGATTCGAGGTGACTTGAAAAAGGCCCAATTCCTTCTTCTCTCCCACCGCAGAACTCATGATTGGAGGCCGGAACCGTGACTTAAATGGGGTAACATCATTGACCAACCGAAGAAAGTATACACTTCAATTCATTTTTAGATTTCGAAAAACCCATACAATCTGGAGTTGAACAGGTTATGAATTTTATGATTTTGTATCAGTCCCAATTGATATGAAGCCGCAATTTTATTAGTTAATCCCGGCTGACCTTCTCACGAAAGTATCATCAAAATACCCTGATTTAATTAAAAATATTAATACCATTATAGGGTCAGATTTACCTATGGTAATGTTACCATTGATGGGAAGACAGTATATTGTAGCCAGAAGAAGGACAGAATTACACGAATAATACTTGTATTGCTTGAGTACCTTAAACGAGGCCTAATACCTTAGGGCAGTTTAAACTAATGCCATTTGTCAGTACTGTTATTATAATACATCCGTCATTAATGATTGCAAAATGAAAACTATAGTCTGATGCCTGGACTTTGGAAATGAATATACGAGTATCTAACTTTTCCATATTTGCATCATTTGGCATTTTAATTACGCTAAACCCAAGGGAATAGATTAATTATGACACAATATTTAACATCTCTTAATATCAAGCAACTACTGACAAGGGCTATTTTCGTGTTTTAAAACTACTGGTCAACTAATTACTAACAAATTTAGATGTTTCCGACAGGAAGCATGTGAACGTCCCGGTGATTACACATGCAGAGTCCTCTACCTAGCAATTACTCGTTGAGTTGGCAGCATAAAGGACTCTGTACACATAAAGGAATTTTTTTGCGAAACACCGGGTAAACGTGCACTTATGCCATCTCGCATCAATAATTTTCGCATCCAAACCATCCATAATTAATTCATCGTTCAATAATGTATGAAAAGTTACCACACCGGTGAAATTCAACCGACTCGGGGCTGAATGCTTCAAGCATATTGGGAATTCTAAGCGATCTCGGGTTCACTATGTGATCCACAAGAATAGATAGTAACCAAATAACCCTAACTAATTTAACCCGTGAGACGAAAAAAGTTCCAAACTCTTACCGTAAATTTTACCGGCCTGCACCATTTTTTAAGTCAGAGAGAGCGGATTTTTGCCGTGCGCAATAAATACAAAAAAATTTAAGGCTTGAAGTACGACAGGACGTGAAATCCCTCATTTAAAAAAAAACCCTTTTCCCATACTCCGACAATGTTCGTTAACCATGACACAATGCAAGACTACGTGCCTTCGGCGCGACCATAAAATAATAAAAAATACTGGGTTGGGAAAGCAGACAATATACTCTCCTCTCCTCAATGAACAGGTTCTGCCCCCCCCCCCTTCACTCTCGTAACGATAGCCCAACTGACCAATGACATGCAGTCACGACTCGCGTCCGTGCTCGGCAATGGACGAAAGAGCTGTGCGCTCCGCCGAGCTTCAATTGTTGTCCCATGACATGGGGTGGAAAGAGTCGCCGGGTGCCGGGTCGGGCCGCGGTGTTTTTTGAGGGAGGGTTGAACGCTGGAGGCCGGCATGACGGTGGATAGAGAAGCAGGGCAAGGGGCGTAGGTGGACGTACTAGTCAGGCCTCCGTGGATTCCACCCCTCTCGCTCTTCTCTATCCCTCCATTTGCTCGCGTATCTCACCACCGCGCTGGGGGATAGCGTCACGTATATGAGAGGAGCACCTCTTTGTGCGGTGTCGCGTCGCCCAATTGAATGCGAAGTCCCCGTGACCGGTGCTGCACTCTTGTCACCCATGATCGAACTCCAGGGGCAATCGGGAGGGATCGCCTTGAAAAATGCGAGCGAGCAAAATGGATTAACTTTCGTGTGGATGCCTTCCCTCACTCTCCCGAACCGTTTCCTCTCCCTTCCACCGTCCATGCGACCATGCGAAAGCGTCGGCCTTCCTGACTTACAAGTCCCGCGTCCCTCTCTGATGCGCCGCTCCCAGCCCGTCGCGATCTCCCAAATTGCTCGAGTACACCGTCCCAATTTAAATGGCTCGCGGAGCGCTGGATCTTCAGCGTGCGTGTAGCATGTTAAAATGTTTCCTCCGACGTTCCCACGTAGATTTTTACGGACGAAGATTTCTAAAAATATTCAACCGTTAAAAAATATAAGATTTAAAGCTCACAATATATCGTCCGGCTCTTCCCTTGGCGAAATGACTCCACATGAAACATTTTCACGAAATATTATTTCTACAGTTCACTTATTACCTGCATGGGTAACTGACCTCGAAACATGTCGCAAAGGAGTTTTAAAATTATCGTCATCTATGACAGCTGGAACCTTTAAAAGTTCGCAATTTTCAAAATTTGTTTCTCTCAATCGTCCAGTGGAATCCGTCAGCATTCTGACCCCAAAACCACTCAGCTCATGTTCCGACTCTAAGTTATTCATGAAAATACCAGAAAAAGTTAAATCTCCCTTCTTCTTCCAAAATTCATTTCGGGATGAAATACTTCGTATGCTTAGATAAGTTATATAAATTTGTGAAGGGTCGTATTTGCGTTGCTAGCTTTGATTGCCCTACGAAATATCCTTGGGATTCGAGAACGCACGAGTATGCTCTATATTAAAAGAACAAAATTTCTATGTCATCCCAAACTAAGCCATCGTGCAATAAAATAGTCCTGATATAATTCTAAGGGCCTTTTACCTTATTAGTTAATTTACACAATGCAAACAATTGCTCCTATTTTGTTCAATGCGTAGATAAATAACTAATCAACGCAAAAAGACGTGACGCTAAAACAACGAAGCAAACGTGTACCATACGGTGATTTGACACCAAAACGCCAGCATTTCAACCACCATTAATACCCAAAAGACCTGCATTACATCCTGCAACTAATTATAGGTATCATATGTTCTACGGCTAATTAAGGCAGATACTTGACACATGGATTGTTTTCGACCCATTCACAGATTGATGCAGGGTAATGTGTAATGGAATCATTGTGAAAGAGTGATGTAAATACTTAAATGAAGATGAAATGTTGCGAAGGTTATTGCTTGTATCTCTCACTTCATGAACACCGGCGTTGTGAACATGAAGTGCATGCGAGACATAATAGAAAATATCTCTGGTATAAAAGTTTTCAAAAACTATATTTTCATCAACAGATTCTGTACACATTTTAGTACTTGTTATTGGTAATGAAATAATCAAATCAATGGAGGAAATTAGGTTAAATATAAATCCATTAATGTTCCAATATGCACAACTCCGAAGTGGAATGTCGTCACAATACATCTGATGATGAGCTACTTCAAAGTTTACTACAAAAACGTTAGATTCGAAATTAGCAGTTCAGTCGTTAATTTTTATTTCATAGGTAAGAGGCTTTATATAAATAACATAACATGAGGCCAACAATTATGATATTGGATGTATCCATGGATAACGCTTATCATATTTATTAAACAATTGCGAACGTAGCCAGTCAAACTCTTCATGAGATTTTTTTTGGACCGGAAAGATAACATATACATGAGTTGGATGATTTTTTCTTGAGTCTTTAACCAAGCCAAATGTTCCATTCCAAAACTTAGAGGGAGGTGACACGGTGGAAGGGCCAAAATGAGTTCAACTAAGCAAAGACCGCTTGAGGAGGTGCTAAGATATATGCAACAATTATTAAATGAATGATAATAATAATAATTATTGCGTCTTTAGTTCATCAAGTGTATTTAGGACCATTGGGTCCTCTCTTACAATAAACTTGAACACTCACAACATCCATCCTGGGCGCGTGAAACCTACCCAGGCGTGATTCGAACCCGCGACCTTCGGATTGGCAGGAGAGGACTTTACCCCGCCGCCACCGAGGCTTGCGGGATATTGTCCTAAAGAGATATGGTGGGTAACGGGAAGTTTAAGTCTTTGGTATGGTAGGGGAGGAAAGATATTTAAAAAGAGACATTGTTATAAATATTGGATGCTCCCCAATCACGCATTCGAGCGTGTTCCAAACGTAATTGTTACGTCATCTGAGTACTTTGAAACATATCTTCACTGCTCGCCTGCGCTACCATGTGCGCTAGCAGACGACATTTTTGATGGTGGGAAAATATATAGTAGTTGAAACGAGAACATTAAATGCCTAAGATAATTGCCATGGTTATTTGAATAAATAATAAGCAATTCAGTTTTTTATCTTTCAAAGGGTAATTTTTACCACTTCTGTAAAGTACGTAGGGAAGATGACAGTTTAACCCTGTTTGTTCAGCAGTCTATTTCCCTAATTTTATTCTCATGATCTAGTCTGCCGTAGTAATAACAATAATTGGCATATGGATTTTTGAGACCAGTTCTAAGTTGTGAGCACTACTCATAAGCGTCACTTACTTTCCTTTATTACAGTGTAATTATTAGGCGATACGAGTACACATTCTAATAAATACAATTGAAAATATTAACATGTGCATTCTTGTAACAGTACGAAGTATTTGGGCTCGACGGAGCACTATAATCAAATTCAGGGCCTGAGTAGATAGTAACCAATATAGCCGTTTAAGAGACTGTGTAGTCTTTTGATAAAACTGGAGTGAGTACTATCTCATGGAATTCTGAGGCGATAACTACGCGTACGTAGATAGTGCGTCCGCAGGCTGCAGCACTTCCTTGTAATTATCTGCAAAGAATTAGATTTTCCACAAGAAGACTAGACTACGCTACCGGCGTTCGAGATGTGGGTTAGGAGGAGTATGGAGAAGGTTTTGTGGGTGGAAATGAAGAAACTCGAGGAAGAATTTGTAATGGTTGGTGAGGAAAAAAAACCCGGAATATGATTAGGAGGAGGCAAAGTTGGAGGAGGTAGTGAGGGGCGAAGGAATGTTTAAGAATGTTAAGGTGGGAGGATTTTGATAAGGGGAAAGGGGAAGAAAGAGAAGAGGCTTCATGGTTGGGATAAAGAAGGGAAGGGGAAGAAGAGATAAAGAAAGGTAGGACACAGGCTGAGATGAAGATAGAAATGTTATAACTGAAAAGGTCCTTACACATTTATTCACCGTAGTTTGATTCTTTTTTTATCTATTTAACTTCTTTCTATCGCAATCCAGAGGATTTTAACTCACATCCATTTGAATTTAACTTAACCGGTAGATTATCTTAATAATAATAATTAAAAGATGGATTATAATTTATTTACGGATAGTTATTTATGGAATACTATAGTTTTTAAAGGATGCCAAAATTACCTGGAATCGGCAGACTGCTGACCCTGTGACATTGAATGTTGCAGCTTGAGGTACGCACACGGGTTAAGCTCTAAACCTGCAATACACGCATGTCACAGCAACGCAAACTGCGCGAAGGAAACCTCTCACCACATTAACTACCCGAACAATACGACTGTCGTAAAACGTGCACAATGGGTGATGAACCATTCTGATGGCAGTAGGTACTTTAAATCAAGCGCGCTTAAAGTGTTCAGTTTTCACATCACTTTCGAGTCAGTAATGAGGCAATCAAAACAATGCAAGGTTCTTTACTGCCAGCTGTGTCATGGCGACGCAGACTGAAAAACTTTTGAATCATACTTATTTTGCTGCCTGCATTCCATACTAACACTCAACTTGAGACTTGACAACTAACAACAACTCACTCACTCAAAATCAAAAATTGAGTGCGTAATATTTATTTTACGATGTGTCTACAAGAAAATGTTCTGCTTAGAGCTAGACTATGAAAATAAGCTTCACAAAAAAGGTAACCTAATGAATTAATATGGGTGAATCAGCCAAAAGTCTAGGAATTCCAGGTTGTGACTGTGTGGAAGAATAATTTGTTCTCCTCCCAAAACAATCGTATCGGGTTACTACTATAAGCCAGCATTTCTTTATTCGAGAAAAGTCACGTCATAGATACAAGGAAAAGATATAAATAGCGTAATCTGGAATTTGTGTCGTTTTTCCATAGGTTTTATGGCAGGAAAAAATAGAAAACTAGTTATGTACTTAATTCACCCGGCAATGGAAAAATTTAGAGAATAATCAGTGTGTTACACTGCGTTAACCTTGTCAAAGATTTTGGATCTTTTAAAATACCTAGCGAAACACTGAAAGAAAAAATATTCATCAATCAATGCATTAACTTCCCTAAATGTAATTTAATAATAATAGCACACCCAAGAGGCGTCATTCGTGTGATCACAAAATTATAATTTATCCATTACAGTAATCTACCGGTTAAAGGTAGGTTGTGATGAAAGTAAGAGAATATCCGAAGAACTCTTACACGTGCCGTGCCCTTTCTACCTCTAGTATTTCTTTATTCATCTCAGCATAAGTTCTACCTTTCTTCATCCCGTCCATAAAACCGATTCTCTTCCTTCGCCTTCCCCGCTTACCCAACATCGTACCCTCTATCACGGCCTTCAGCAAACCATCGTCCCTCATTACCCCTTCCAGCCACCTACCCTGCCTTCCTCTGATCTCATCTATAAGTTTCCTCTCCTCGGCCACAATGTCAAGCACTTCCTCGTTTGTCTTCCTTTCCGTCCAACGCACCTTCTCCGTCCTCCTCCACACCCACATCTCGAAAGCCTTCAGCATATTTTCGTCTTCCTTTCTCAAGGTCCACGTTTCTGCCCCATACAACGCCACACTCTATATCAAGCTCTTCACCAGCCTCTTTTTTACATCCTTACTTAAGGTCCCCGTCATCAGCTCCCTTCTATTATTGAACGCTTCCTTCGCTAGCGCTATTCTCCTCCTAATGTCTTTGCTACTATGTCCTGTTTCTTTTAGCGTACTACCCAAGTAATTAAATTGTTCTACTTGCTCCAGTTTGTGACTTCCTACTCTTATCACCAGCTTCGCTTTCTTTGTCCTACAGAATCTCATTTATTTTGTTTTCCTATTATTTATCTTCATTCCGTATTTCTCCCACTGCTTTTCCTATGAATCTACTAAAGTTTGCAATCCTTTCGATGTAACTTCCTCATTATAGTTATCCTTTCTATTGAAATAAAATTGAAGGCAAAATAAAGTTAGCATATAATACAAAAAACCACAGAATATTATATGCACGGAAAAGTTACTTCTTTATAGCATATCACTGGGGCATTGAATTTCCGACATCTCCTCTCGATGGCCAGGGTTCTGCCGATAGCAGTTGTATGTAGCAACATTTAATAGCCCCTGGCACCTCTAATTAACGGTACGCTGCAAATTATCTCTCTATTATTGTTTTTTACTCTTACCAACCTTCAATAAAGTCTCCATGGCTAATATAATCTCTGCTGTCATTCGACTCCTCTAATGACTACTAACACAATAAGGATTTTTATGCACGAAAGCAGTTAAAAAATGAGTAACTTTATATTTTTTCGTGAGACTTAGTAATTCAAACTTCATTATTCATAGGTCATCACTGTATCAGAGGATGAATTGGGAATGGAACATTGGTAGGCAATTGAGTCGAAAGAAAATTCATACCCTTAGCTAGTAACTCGGATAAATTTAGGCAAGGAACTGAAATATGTGAATATTTTAGAAATAGGAAAAAGCTGTGCGAAGTACGTTCACATCTTAGAAATGGTATATTCATGATCCATTAAGACATGATGCTTGAAAAGATTGTCAAAGAGGATTAAATATTTCCACGAACATTAAACTAGTTCTTAACTAAAGCCCACGTAAACAAATATATTCAATGACACAAATCAGTGATATAATCAGCACAGATGTAGCATAGTTTTACGTTTATAAAAATTAAGTTCGTAAATAAGAGTAGCATATTCACATATTCTAATGAGAAGCCATATTTTTTTATATGTATTTAGAATTCGAGCACCTAATCTATCAGTGGTACATAAAATATATACACAAAGACCTCTACTCATTTATGGACTCAGTTTTCAGTTCAAGTGGGAAAAAAGGAACAGTCAGTTAAGCTCATCTGTACATCTATACACTATGGCATCAAGCATCTCACTACTAGCACGTAACAATTACGTACGGATTGGGACATTAAATGCTCGGCGTGAAACATGACAAAGGGTATCGCATAGATACGGAGTAATGAACTTGGAATACTGACCGCTCATATAATGAAATACACACCGGTGGAGAACTTCGGTAAGAAACTTTTGAAACTATCCAGGCGGCCGGAAGCGGGTGAAATGTGGGGACCTCCACCATTGACCTGGGGGAACGCATGGCGAACCAATCTAACCCCCTTTGGGCAAGGAATCGTTACTCGGACAGAATGCAGAGGAATAAATACAGTGGCCTGGGAGTGCACGCAAGGGCGCATGGATAAAAGCGGCCGGGATTATGGGCAAAGCACTGAGGGGCGACCGCGAATTAGGAAAAGGGGTTCCAACGCCGCCAACGGCGTACTAGAGTAAATACCAAGGACCGTGGGGGGAGCAAGGAGTAAGAAGAAGGGAATTGGATACCGAAGGAATTCCGGGAAGGATGGAAGGAAGTTAACGAGATACGGGAATAGGGGAGAGGACTCAGAGACTGTAGAGGAAGTAAGCAGGGATGAGGAAGAGGTGGTGTAGTTGGGGAGGGAATTAAGAGAGGGCAGCATTGAGGGCTGGATCTCCGCTCTGGAGACAAAAGGGATTAGTGCACTTCGGGACCCCCCTCCTCACCAAAACGTGAGCGAAGGGGAGGATTCGGCTCAGTAGAGGGGCATTCCCGGGGTCATTTATAGTGCAAAAGGGAAGGCCCTCGCGCACGTAGGGATTTGGACTGAGGCGGTATTCCAAGCACGGGAGGATGGGGGATGTGGGAGTTGAGGTGTGTGGGATTTATAGGGAATCATTTCTTGCGGGTGGGCGTCAAAGGGGATGGTGGCTAATGGAAAAAAGTACGGGTTGAGTCGGGATTACTGGCGACAATTACTTTTTGTGCGTATGTGAGAGCGGGATGGCGTCGTGTGTCCTCTTGCATTCTGGGAGCGCTCTCTTCATGGTTCGGTTTATGTTTTGCCCGAGATCAAAGGGACGGAGTCATCGGTGTGCGGTCGGCGAGCGCTTTGGAGACGCGGTCGACGCTCATGCCCTGTGCTTTTTACCGCCGCCTCGGCAGCAGCATTCATAAGCAGGGTGGAACTTCACTCCGTCTGGTTAGATATCTCTCTAGAATTGGCCTCGCGACTTAAACGGAAGTCATGGAGCATTGCTTCATAAATGTACGTAATACTTAACGCCGGTGGCTTAAAACGTTTCGACCAGTTTTACGGAGACTAGGGAAGTGGTAATTTGTGCTACTGAGCACATGATCCTTAGTGTGAGGGGAGAAAATATTCATAAAGTTCGTACACAACTGTGATTTATTAATATGCAAAATTTGTAGAGAAAATAAAGCATTTGATTGGACTGGTGTTCGCGCTCAGATCCCCCGAATTCGCAAGTCAAATGGTAAAAGTAACCGTCGCGAATGTTAGGCATCTAAATATTGTACTGCATTTGGAATTTCGCACAATCGTGTCTAATGATTGATGATCCCCGCCTAAGGTTTACAGGAGCGAATAATGAGGGACACAATAAGTGATCATCTATTTTTCGAAATGTCTTCGGCTTCAAAACCTGGAAACATAATCGATAACTCATGGTTAGTTTTTATTTTATTTATTAACTTTAAAACGCCCAGACCATTTCCTCATTACTGAATCCTGGTATGGGACCCAAGCCCTCTACCTTTTATACCTGGGTGAGCCAATATTACCAAAAAGCAGAATTGTAGAAAGAAAGCTAGAAACACGCTTGCTATAATCAGACGTAATTTAGAAGTACTGAGATATCTTCAATGACCTTAGGTGAAATTCGTCTGGTACCCAGGTTTAAAAAGGACATCGATTTTCCAAACTATTTCGAAAATTACTGATTGGTTATAGTTGTCATTCACGCAGGAGTGATGTTAAAAAAATGACCCGGTTTTATAACATCTAGATAACATTCACCGCAGGAAGACGTGCCTTTTAATTTAACTTTATGCTTCCTGAGAGTTCGGGTTGTGCACATTACATTAAAATGTCAATTAATGGACGTGAGAGTCATCGATTCGAGAACGCATTATATTCGGTTTTCGCACCCAAAAATATTTAACCAGAGGTTATATGACCAGGCCAAATGTTATTTCCGATAATAAATTCTAATGTGCACCATTTCTCAACATTCTCACGGTTGTAAAATATTTTCCATCAGGATGCCCAAAACAAAGTTTGTGACGATGAAACCACTATATATATGAATTTAACAATTTTGAAAAATTTTGATCATAAAAATTCGATGACATCGTAAACATTTTCGTGCAAGTATACAAAACCCAGCAGGTCATGGATGAGACCCAAGGGAACCCACTGCTTTCATCGCTTGGAAGCATGATCGTCATAATTTTGTCGAGCAACGCCGCTAGAGGTAGTATCTATCACTAAAGTACACTTCTCACGCTTGCTGGCACGAACTTGGCATATTCATTTGGCTGAGGATTTGAATCCCAAGAAGAAATTGGTACTCCAGGTTAATCAGCATAATTGATAGGTAAGTGATCAGAAACAACCATTATACGATCCTTTTTGCTATTCAGTCGCTGACATGCACCTATATTCAGCTGGAATAGAATATGATGCCATCATCGAGTGACACCCTACCCCACTACATCCGACCCATAATGCTACATCGTCGTATTGGATTTATTATTTAGACAATAATAAATGTATGCCAATCCTTAATTATCAATTATAGACTAATTATTTAGCAATAATCCTAAAACTCTGAAAACTCTACTTCATTAAATGTTCAAATATCATTCATCGATTGGGATAAATAAATTGAATAATCATCATTAAAATTTAAAGTTAAAGAGAAAACAACAAAACGTTAAGAATCCTTGGGAGACATTTCAAATCACTCTTTCAGTTTCTACATAGATGGCAATAGTATCTAGAAGTATGAACCGCATGGGAAAAATAGTGAAATATAAATATTATAGCTCTAAGGTCCCATTTTATGATGATTGATAAAGTGATTTCGTGGTACAAGAGTCGTCGCATATGCACTCTTCCTCTTTTCTTCGACGGAAACTGACAGTGTGAAGGTATATTTTAGTCAAACTCCCACCGCATTAACCTCAAGTCCACGTCAACTTAGGTCTAAAATTACTATATATGGTATACCTTCACCGCATGATTACAAATCCTTTTCGTTAACTGACTGTTTGAGTTTTTAAATATTGCATTTAACTGGCGGTTAGTTGACGAGAGAATCAGAAATCGTATCAAATAAGGGTTTAATGCTGAGAAAAAGCTTAAACGGAGATTATAAACCACTTCTAATGGGTTAACGTCGACAAAGGTTATTTATAATGGCCTTAGTAAAGACCAATACTTGAGGTTCATTTTAAAGGACGATTTTTCAAGTGAAGTTAGTAACAAGTCCCAACTTAAATAGTCCAACTACCTTGATTGAATACCAATAGGCACGTCACTGTTTCCTTTGATTGACCGTCAGGAAAATCAACACTATCGAAAACTTTGACATATCTCAATCTGTGGATGGTCTTAAGTGAAGGTTAATAGAGGAGAGCCCGAAACGAACTCGGAGGAACGATATGGGAAAGTTCGTAACTTGAACTGGGCTGACGTAACATCATTTGAACCCACCCTCGACCATGTCTCTACTTGAAGCCATATCATATTGATGAGGACGCATTAGTGCCCACGCGCCCTTCGGCCGAATTGCAAGAGAATCGGGCACATCGAGATGTGGCCGCATGTTTCAATTTGCACGAGGGCAAACGTAAAGGTCACAAGGGGCAGGGGGAATTTTTATTTTCGAACGGCTGCGGAGGAGGGATTATCGGTCGAGAGGTTGATATGAAGGAGGAATGAAAGCCTGAATAAAGGGTGGGAGGGGGGGGGTTTCGGGCGGGACGAAGGGGGTTTCAAGCCTACTTAGAACTTTGTGGTTTTGGAATGGGTTTAACCTCGTAGAAAACACGGACCCACTCACCCTTCCAATGATTTCGTGGTCCTTCGCCCGCATGGTGGGCGCCACCACCGCTTCGCCGGAGACTCCGGAAAATGGTCTTGGGTAAATTCCGGGTCCTTTAGCGGGAAATCTTTTACGTGTCCTGGGAATCAATTTGGCCAAGGCAAACTTCGCTCCGATTGCTTGCCACTCCCCAACTCTGGGAATGTTTCCCTTCGGCAAAGCGGAGCCAGTTTGGATTCGAAGATCTGCAACGGGGTATATGGTGTAATTATCGGTGTAGGCAGCTGCAAAAGGGGTGGGACACACAATTGCCAGAGTAAACAAGATTAGTTTAACGCACTCCGTGGTTCCATTCCTTCCTCCCTTAAAAGTTCTCAAAGCTAAATTTTCCTCATAATTTAAGGGCATAATTTCCCAGAATGGAATGAATGCATACACTTAGCAGAACACGGACTTTGAAGGGCCGGAAATTTCTCATTTTAAAATTTGGCATTTTAGTGAAGAGAAGAAGATATCTCGATTATTAAAGAGCGCTGATATAAATGTGATACGTTAGCAATACACTGATGAATTAATTTATTGGTAATTATTGAGGACACACTGAAATAGAGAGATTGATTAATAGATTAGAGGAAACCCTTTTCAAAAAGAATAAAATCAATGAAAAAGCGTAAGGCTGCTCCATTAAAACTATCAATCACAAACGAGGAACTGTTTTACATAAAATGTTCTAAACCATCACGAGGCAATTCAAGTAGAACCTCAGACAACGAAGGAATTACATACCTCTGAAACTGATTTAGGATGAGGATACATTTTATATTAGTCTCTAACCTAAGCGACTTGTTCTGGATCAATTAGAACATTAGACTAAATTAAAGTGAGATAATCTTCAATCACATTTCCCTTCAACCTTCCGCTATGGTGAGTAAGTACCCACTAATTTAGCCAGAGAGCATGAAGCTGGAGACTATATCAAGTCAGCATTATGGAAGGGATTGTCACGAGTACTATGCAGAATTCATTAACTAATGCAAGTAGCATACATCAAGTGTGCAACGGTGATAATTTTAAGCCCATGAGATTCGAGTGACAGGCATACTATTAGGTATGAGCCAACCGGATTGAATTGAAAGCCTGCATATAAAGGATGCTCACTCCGATTACTTCAAACAAAGTAGTTCCTTTTAGCAATTGGAACATCACCCCCACTCCTGTAAGCCTTTATGTAAGTAGTGAACATTTATCGACTAAACTGTAGACTTAAAGGCCCACTTTTCTACTCTTTATTGACGGCCTTACAAAGCTGTGTCGTTGATAATATCCCACATTTCCTCAGTAATCAAAGGAAAGACTTTTTCAAGAGAAAACGAGTTGATAATTCGAAAAATATTGCACTCCTTGAGGCTTGCGACTTCGAAAGCTGCGATTGACACAATCGCAACATCTGTGCAGTACAACTAACCTCATTATACATCACGCCAATAAATTACATTGACTTTATGCGTTAGTATCCATTAACAAATATATTTAAATGGAACCCTGCAGCTCGTTAATATGCGATCTGCTTGGAAGTGAGTCTGGTCCACAATTTGCAACTAGCGATGAGTTATTAAATTTTCCTTAAATATGGACTAAATAAAACACGCGATTATAGATATCAGAACAGCTGAATTCTGATTAAACACAGATCTCTCAAAGTACTTCGTTGATATACACGCACATACCTCAAAGCGATAAACCCGAGTGTAGGGTTTATCGCTTTGGCGATTTAAACCCTTGGTTTAAATCACCAATTTGGTTTAAAACCTTGGCCTACGCATACTTGGTACGGGTAAACATTGAACATTGACGGAAAGTTGAATTGTTTTACCCAGGTTTAATTGATAATTCGTCTGCGGAAAGTTATCAAGACCGAGATACTAATTTTAACACATCAGTTATTCATAAAATACATTAATATTCATCGATTTACACTCTGATCTCTGATTTTCTAAATCCAACTTCGTACTAAAATCAGAAAATTTCAATGATTATAGTTGCACGACAATTGAATACTTAATGAAAATCTTCAAAATCTACGCATCAAGCAACGCTGGAACGAATCACTCGAACTCTTCCGAGAATTTACCTGGCGTGGACATAGAATGTTTCGGCTCTATAGGCTTAGTTACATGATACATGAATCCGCGAGGGATTATGCGTGAATGCATAAGCTTTCTATGCTATTTACTTTCCATACATTCATCACGTATTTTCACAAGTAGTTGTATTTATACAATGAATTTTTAATGGGAATGCATTTCTGAATGAACTTGCTCGCTGGTCCATGCATCGTGTATCCAGGCCCTGAGGCGTTCAGGGGAAAACAAGGGTCGAATAGTTGTAATGTTACCATGCACAAGTGTCTCTCAAGCAGGTTGTTTTACCATCACACATTCATTATACGATCTTCTTTTATTCGTACACAAAATGGACACATTCAATGTAGTACTCATTTAGACATACCATGTCTCACTCACTGAAGTGTTCCCTTCTTTCTTTCTTCTCACTTATATTGATCCCGCATGCATGCAAAAAACACTACAAATATTTTACAAGGTTACTTAAAAAAATGCCAAGAGAAAAAATCATAGCAAAGATCCGTTTGGCTAGCCGGGCGAGTACGAAGATCATTATGCTACCATCTCTTCCTAATTCATCTGCGTATACTGCTCTGAGCCACTTCATATTGTAATCAAAGCCAACAAAAGCCAAGCGGGAGAAAGGGGCACTTATAATTCATGTATCATTTAATGTTTGAATAATGTAGGTTATCAATGCGAATCTTGATCACTCAATGATCAAATTTTCATAATAGAATGCCTGGTCGACTAAAGATCAGAATTACGACATGCGTGTTTAAATAACTTGTTTACATTAAAGCCCTAATTTGAAATTAATTCGTCTTCCTATACAAAAAAGCCTTGAAAGATTCATAATATAAAGTCTTCCCGTATCGATCCTCTCGGAAGATTTTGCTAAGCCTCCAGTCCAATGTCTCCATTGAATACATTTAAAAACAACTTGTTTTTTAAAGAAATAAAAAAGTTTTCAATGCTTATTTTTTTATCGAACACAATTCTACTTTCATCTTCCAACATCATATTTTTTTAACCTTTAAATGTCATAATTAAGGGATTGTAACAAAAAGTACACAATCCCTTTCATATCTCGTCAAACATCTGCGAAACATTTTTTCCCTTTCCTCTTTTTTATCTCACTTTCAATTTCATTTAAAAAAGTCCTTCCGCGTTACCGATTCGAAATTAATTCCTTCCTTTTTTATAGCCCCCTCAGCAAACAGGTGTGGAAGATGGGGGCACGGGCCACAAGTCATCATAAAAAATTGACCCTCTTGTAACTTTTAACAGGATTTGTATTCTTTTTTTTTCCTCCTGGTTCACAAAATACTCCTATGTGTTTTCGAAGATGGACCTGCCTCAAGAGTAGCACGAAATTGTGCAGCTGCTGACCCCGGATTGAGGCCAGAGGAACTTCACCTGCAACACCTGCAGTCGCGTGCTAAGGAACACCTGCCAGCTAAAAGGATGCACGAGCCAAGCACGAGCGCTAGGGTGTCCGAATCGAGAACTTTCCAACGCCGAATGAGCCTCGTGCACGTCTGCACCTGTACCCTCTTTTCATTTTCACCTGGTGGACCACGTGCTCATGGCTAATGGACGATGAAGGAAGGATTTTAATCCGCAGATACCCAATAAATGCTGCTACCAAATTTCCCTATCCTGCATTCTGAAAGTAAACATTCAACTTCCATTGACTTGACTTGTGAACCAGCACCTGCATAGGCGTAGATCGAGAGCGGAGAATGCTGTTGTAAACGTAAAAATCGTTCTGAGACAAAAAAGTTTAGATAAATATTTACGCACAAGGTTTGAATAGCCAAATACACTATAAATATTTGCACTAACAACACTATTACACTAGAATCAATATTTTAAAAGTAACTGGCTAATTACTTATAGAATGTATTAATACTGAAATAATTTAAATCGCTTCCTCAATCTTTCTAAGTGAAATATTGCAATATTTATTGTCAGAAAGACCAGACCAGAAAATCTGAACATGCACTTTGTCTTGCTCTTGTACATTAGAACATAGCTATCTACTGACTTTACCCATCAACCGATCACAAACTTATCATTATAACATATAGCTGGAGTAAAATGCTATTGAATAACATCTGTATATTGTAAACTCGAAATCAGATATTATTTCTAATGGCCATAAGTATCAAAATCACTGTACCTTGAGTAAAAGTTGCGTAAAACTTCAAAGATGTACTTAAGCACAAAGTATTGAAAATATTGAATAAATGTATAAAAACAATTAAATTGTCAATTACTTAAACTCGTGATCATAATGAGCACCATAGTGCATTAAAGAGAATATATATCCACATATATACCATCTTGCTAATTGATCCATTCTTGTCGCGTCTATTGTCAATGAACATATGCAATTATGCATTCATTATGAAAGCTTAAACATTCATCAGGAGTCTGAAAAAATTAGAGCAATCATTATAACCTCAATAAAATATGATAATTATACATCCGAAGTAAATCAGCTGAGTAAACGCGATAGCGACCTGACGATAGAACGTTGACCGTTCAGGCGTTAAATCAATGATCTGACCAGTAGTTGGTCAAATCACCACATCAAAGTCCCATATCAACCTTTAAGACGTCCTGGAAAAATTCTAGAATGAAAATCCAGTAGTCTAAGGTTCCAGTCCCGTCTGGGAGAGTGTTTCTTTATGGATTCGGCTGGTTGTGCTTGCGTATCATTGTGTTTATTTTCAGTCTTAGTAGCTACTTTCTCAGTTGGATAAATTAACTATGTTTATTTTCAGCTTATTAAGCATCACAATGCGAACAAGATGCTGCCGATACATCTGCATCTAACGCTCATTCATAATTAAGCTTTTTCGTTTACACTCATGCAACAACATCGGTCACTTTCATCTAATTTTCCCATGATTCCACCCCGTAACGAAAGGTGGTGAAAATGAGACAATGGGTACAAAAACGGCTAGCTGCACGACGAATGGAGAGGTAAGGTGTGACGTCACATCCTCCGGTGATCTCCATCTTTCTTTCCAAACAAATCTGAGTTACAGCAGTTTCTCCCATAAGGAAAGAATGAATGGATTATTTCAGTTTACTATGATTGTGTTAAGCACTCTTTTCACTGTAGATAGTTGCTTTGAGGTGTCAACTACTCTCCTTTTTTTTTATTTACCTCGTGACCAATGTTGATTCATAAAACGCATTCGTATTACCGTAGCAGACGACGTCGTCTGCTGCGGTCCTACGAGTAATGATATTTTCAGAAGTGGGCATGCAAATACAAAATGCAGATTTAATTTATTGTTATAATGGCTTAAAGAAAAATCTGCCAAACCTAATACTTCCTCTAAATACATGCTGTGTACTTTCATACGGCCTCAAATGGTATTTTCTATCTATTGTTCTGAATAATGCCAAAATGTACCGACCTACCATTATTCCTATAGTAAACGTGTATTCTGAGTGAGAAAATTTAAGTTTATACGCATGGTACTCTGAGATTCATCGAATTTTTCCTTCGATAAACTCGACCTGGCAGCGTATTTTCACCAAAGCTATATACACATAGGCTGGCATTTTTCACCGTGCCCGCTTTGCATACTTCTAATGGAAATTCACTTAATGGATATGTATTTCGTGCAAAATCTTTTTATTTATTTTTCCGGTTGGAGATAAAGGTTAACCCCGAAGAGAATACAATGTGCTTTAATAGAGGCAATCATCCCATTATCGTAAAAAAGTCGTGTACTATAACTTAGTCATGTCCTTCACAATATTGTTGCAGATGGTTTTAATTTATTACTAATCGTTGGAATGACTAATTAATAACGCTATAATTAGATAACAACTAGTTGACTATTGCTTACTCCAACATCGTGCATCACAAGTTACTAAATATCTCGTTGCATGGCGTGGCAAGCGTCTAGTTTATTATTCTCTACACAGAAACTCTAGTTAGGTATCGTAATTCTATGAGAAAATTCAATATACCTCGTCATGGAGTAATTTAAAAAAATTTAATTGCAACAAATACTGGAAAATGGAGTTATCGCAGCTCCGTAGAGAAGCTAATAACACTTGTTTAATTAGAACTTATTTATAGCCGTAGATAAGAATCATACGACACAGACACTTACGGAACAATTTGTAACTATTAGGGCTTACCTCTAGGGAACATGGCGGTGCTGCGGAAATTTTATGCTTTGAAATCAAGATCTCGTAGTTTAAAACGCCTGACGATGCCAAATAAAAACAGAAATCATTAACGCCATGGTTAATTATGCTATTTCAGTTAAATTTAATACTAACATGTCTCTTCATGAGCGAAAAAAATTGATAAAAGTGTCGAAGCTCAGATTTTCAATGCTGTTCAAGGCCGTCTGAAGTTGTTTTGAAAATGAAAAAGTTGACTATGAATCGGCTGACGTCACCACTCCATTGGAAACGCACGCGAAAAAATTTTGTCGAAATTGAAAGCTCGAGCTGGCGAGCTGTGAGGCGTGTGAAGGGAAGAGGGGGGACTCCGCATACGCGAGAGTTCGCCTCATTTTTTTCCCGGCCCGGCTACGAGATGGAGCTAGGGGCCGAAGAGAAGCAGGGCGAGGAGCATTCATTTGTCACGGGAGAAAGCGGGGAGGGAAGAGGCTTGGCGGGGGGGAGGGAACGGGGAGAAAGAGAGGAGAGTTGCGTTGAGCATTCTGGCAGTGGGATTAGTCGATGGGGGTCGAGGACACCGCCGACACTTCAGGAAAAATATTTTCCACGCACATGCTATAAGGGTGTGGTCGTTGTTTATGGAGGTGAGTGAAGGTTTGATGGGGTTGGCTCGCAGGTTGCGACAATTCGAACATTGGAGGGATTGCGTGGGGAAAGAGTAAGAGGGTTGTGTGGCACTGAGACAAGGGTCTGTTGAGATGGGCTCGCATGCATGGGTAAGGGCTATGCGATAGTCAAATGCCAGTATGGCAATGAAATATAAAGTTTGCGCCATAGACCTTCAATAAAAACGGCGTCACTGGGTTTTAGCGATCCTCTGCCAAAGATATTAACGAAAAAAGACATCTACTGTGCTTAGCTACTACGATAGCACTTCCTTTGGGAAAATCGTTCACACGACAATAAAGTTGGATTCATAAGAAATCCATTTTGCCTTCACGAAACTATATAGGTAACCTAAATAGTATTGAGATAAATTTGCCAAGTGCTGCTCCTTAGAGTATAAAGTTATTGGCCTGAGTAGGAGAAATGTTTTAAACAGAAATTTCATACACCACGAGTACGCTGATCCGACTCGCACGATTACGAGGGCGAAAAGGGTGGCGGTATGATAGCCACGCTCTCCACCCGTAAGGGTTCGTGGAAAGCTCGAGTTTGTATCGTAGAAGGTGCTATGTGCCGCAAGGTTTTTCCAAACGCCCGATATAGCATGTATCCTAATACTGCTTATTACGAGTACATAATGGCTTGTTATTCTATATTTCATAATATTGCATAGCGTTTAGAAGTAAATGTTTAAGTTTTCTCAACCTGGTGGCTCAATATTCCACGATAGGATACTATGCACAATATTCGGTAGCATTGACGTAGGCAAAGGATGGAATTACGTCCGGACACCCCCCCCCCCCCCCGACACCCCAAATATGGAATTTATTTTAAATACGGTCACTAAGGTTAATTTTTTTTTTTTTTTTTTAAGTTTTGTCTTCATTTATTCTGGAAAAAAATCCAATTAATATGTTTGCAATTCTAAAACATGATAAAACCGTTGGTAATTTATATCTTTTAAATTATCAGTTACACTGCTGTCGCAATTGCACTCTTAATTGTCTAAACACACACTTTTGCACCTTATTTTAAAAAATTTCACCCCCTCCCTCCGCTCCCCCCCTCCAAAAATAAATCCTGGGTTCGTCACTAGACGGTAGGTATTGGATAGAATACAGCTTAGGTAGTGGAAAGCACTGGCCGAGCAACTCAAAGGTCTACGGTTCGCATATTGTCCATGAACTCCGCAGAACATACGACGTAATGTTCACGGAATACAGGTTAGTTTCGCGCTGACCTAACAACCTAAAGTTCGCAGTTTCGAATCCCGCCTCAGGCATAGATTTAATATTTTCCATACGATGATGGTCTACGATTAAATAAGGCAATATAACCACAGCCATTACATATCTAGGAGCCAAATTTTCCCATTACTAAACCAATGTGATGACATAATGTATTGCATGAAACATCGCACTAAATGGAATTTTGCACTTAGGTTATAAGATAAAGCTTTAAATTAATTCATCGTTTTTGCGTAGTGAACATGCAAGCAAATTTTCTGACGATTTCAAATATATAATCCGTATGCACATGCGTCAACCTCAGCCGAAAATTCTTCTCTTTACAATGAGCACACAAATTTGAAAAATTATGTGATTCAAAACTGCATCTTGACGGCTTTAACGTCACCGCACGATGTCCCCTGTTTACATGTATACCTTTATACCTACGGCAAGGTTCTAATCATTCTTGTTAGTTGTTTTTTCATAAAGGAAATGCGAACGATAGTATCTGTTAAATGACGATTAACCAGCTTAGTTATACAAGAAAATGAGTCTTAACACTAGAAGATACCACTCCTTAACGTCATCCATCAGATTCAGGATGACATGACGTAGCGTTTTGATGCAGCAAAGAGCGCGAAATTTCAAACTATTATTATCTTTATGAAACAACGTCGTTTGTCACCAAAATATTTTAATATAATGCATATGAAATTCAATAACAAATATTTGATTTTATCATGCAGCTAAATCTACATACCATCCTTTTAGCCGCTGCAGAGACGTATGGCAGAGGGTGTTCGGGCAACAGCTATGGGGAGGGGGGAGAGTGAAAAGTAGGAGTTTTTCAAGTAATGTCAGCATAGTGTGTAGCTTCCGAGTCTCTAACAGTTACCAATCTAATCCTTCCATTATCTGTATAACACGTTATGCTCGCTCCTAGCAGTTTTTATCAAAGCGTTAGGCTTCTCTTTGTTTTTCATTTACTTTGCGGATAAAATCTTTGTGTTGGGCCCCGAAAGCACGGCGTATTCAAAACGAGGTCTAACCAGATAAAATTAGCATCTTTCTTCTACCTTTTGATCAGACGTACCATTCGCTTACTAATCCGTAAGATTGCGTGTTAAATAGCTTTGACATGCCAAAAAAACTAATCCATGTTAAATTGGTTTTTTCACCTTGAATATTTAGATATCTCTAACAAAAACACGTATGCTAAGTTTCACGCAAATCTGTAGTAAACAGACAAAAATCGCTCCAGCCACCTTAACTTCCGTTTTTTCAGTTTATTTGGGCGGGTAAGGGTACAAGGAAGGAGACGTCTTGATGCAGGGGAAAGGGTCTCGGAAGACCCTGGGAGAGGGACGGACGAAAGGGCAAAGGAAAAATGGTTGTTGGGGAGAGAGAGAGTGAAAGGATGGCAGTATAGCGGAGGCGTTAAGAAAAATGGAGCGACCGGAGAGGATAGGGAAAAAGGTGAGAAGGGAAAGGAGACTAATGTGCAGCGAGGGCAAGATGAATAGGTCCAGTGCGGAGGAGAAATGCCCTCAGTTGGACTGGAGCTGAGCAGTAGAAAGAGATGTTCGCGAATGGGGGCAAATGGAGGAGGGGAGGAATGTGTATGTACGCTAGCGTGGGGAACGTCAGGGAAAATCAGCTTTAAAAAAAATTATTTCAATCCTCATTAACTCTTTAAAAAAATATGATGACGAAATGTTTTAATAACCTGATTCCCGTTGTAAAAGATTTTCAAGAACCTCAATTCGAGCCATTGATGTTTTGCTAGCCAGAATTAAGTGCAACCACAACATTAAACGCTACAAATTTTAAAAATGAACACCTAGGGGATTTAAAGGGATGATATGCTAAATAATTCAGCATATTCTCTCCCGCTTTGAGGGTCTTAAACCTTTCACTGGGTTAGTTGATTACTGGTTTTACTCATAATATATTTCAAGTATCCACAAAAAGATGTTCATCATTTTTGTGTTCAAAAATATCAAATTGCATTGTGTTACGCAGGAATTGCAAATATTTTTAAATTCCAATTCCGTTGACAATTCGCCAAAACTCACCCAATTTTTTCATCAAATTGTTACTTTAAATAATTTATCTTTATGGTACTTCGCGAGTGTTGTGAATATCAACATTGTGATGTGGAAAAATGTAGCGAATATCTATTAAAAATTTATTAAACAGTCACGTGCCTCGTCGAGGAGGTTTCATTGCAGGCGTGTGTCCCGAGAATCGCCTTTTTCTACATTTTTGGACACAGTAAGGACTTCGTACTTTCTGCAAGCAAATAAAAGAGTTCACAATGGACACATACGGAATATCAACGACAAAAATATTACTTAACAGGATCACATATGAAAAATATGGTCAAAGTGTAATTTCCCAGATAGTTAAAATAAAACGATCAGCGATAAATGGCGCTGTAGCCAAATATGCTCCTATTAGGCATATTATATTAAATATGAAGCCCAAGACATAGGGAAATTATATTAGATGAATTGAAGAATGACAAATTTTAATGAAATAACTAATAGCCCTTCTTGAACCTTTCGGTACAGCCATAAGCCGAGCCTACCGATATTCGGTCGTTCGGTACAATGTACACATAATCATGATCGCTCATTGAATGTGGATTCGTCTGACTCGAGTGCATTTCTCTCCTTGTGTTGCGCTTCGTCCCACTTCATAGGTATTGTTTTTCACTTAAGAACTGGATTTTGAAAGGCGTTAAACGTTTAACTAAAACCTTCTATGCTCCAACGAAGAAAAGAATAATAAGTCACTATACTTCGAGAATACTAAATTATATTGCATTTTGATATCCGTTATCTGGATAACCGAATGATAATGATACTTCGTAGATGATTTTTCATAATTTACCTAGTTTACAAAAACTAACTCTGATGCTGACGTTAACCAAATTCTAAGTTAAATTATTGATTCCGTTGCCTTTCTCTTCATCATGTTATTCAAAAGCATATGGAAATGCCATTGATATAATAATGCAGTACAGACTAGATAAAAAACCATCAATGGTATAAAACCTATCTTCATGCCTTGCAAAAGGAACCAAATACCTCTTAACTTATCATCTTTTATCCTCTTGAAAGAGGAAAATTTATTGAAAATTAATGTGCATTTACATATTTGGAAAACATTTTAGCGGAACCGTACAAATAATTAGATGTTTTTATGTTCATTCAAACTACCATGAAAAGGAAAACAAGCTAATTTCTCTTAGAAAATATGTCTGATACGAGTTCACATCAAGAGTAGAAAGCGAAGCCTCAAGATTGGAAGCATTCGAATCCTGGTGTTGAAGTAGGACGCCGAAGATCAAATGGACCAAAAGGATAAGAAATAAAGAAGAATACAGAAGAGAATAGAAGGAAAGGACAATACGGAACCATGTAAAGTAAAGAAAAATCAGATAGATTGGGTACACCCTGAGGTACAATGGGTTTGTTAAGAATATTATTTAAGGAAAAATGGAGGAAAAAGTCCCAAGAGGATGGCCAAGGGTTACGTACACAGACCAAATAAAGAGGAAAGTATGTACATAAGAAGAACTACCAGGGAGCATGGGAACTAATACAAGATAGAGAAAAATGGAGGGATGCAGTCAAACAATCTTAGGATTGATAGTAGGTATAACCCACTACTACTATACACCTAACAGAACTTTGCATGTTAAGCTACTAACAGCAGAGTCGAGGTGACCGACACGTTGAGAATTAGCCATTTCTGAGTCTCGGTAAGCATTTGATTCAGCCTATCGTTTTGCCGAGTCTAGTTAACTCACCAGTCGAACTCGACTGACTCGGGATAAGTATAGGCAATCGCGGTCAAGTATGAAAGGCATTTTCAGAGCTTTACCCTAAAGCCCACTTCTGCAATAATTTCACGTTAAATGCTGATTCTGCAAGAAAAAGACAATAATTTTGACTTAAGTCGTCGGATTGTAAATGGAGCAGTGCAAACCTTGGAAATAATTGTATTTCAAGTGTACTTAAAATAAAATTCGATATAGAGCAGAGAAATGACAAATGAAAGCCGAAGAACTCCTACTTCACTATTTATAGTGTGCATTACAGCCTGTAATGCACACAGCCTAACTCGTGAATTGAACACAACTACGAGTACTTTGAGAAGGAAAAGTTCCACGGCAGTCCCATGATTGCATTGACTAGGGTGATGCAAAGAGCTGCTGAGGCTTGCAGAATTAGTTCTTAATCAGTTGGGAGAATCCTGAAAGAAAAATATGGTGACCGCAATGATGAGAATACACAAGATGCTGTTTTAAGGACACCCGGTAGGAAAAGACCCAGGACTTACAGGATCCATAATGAAAAGATGAGATAACACACGGTGAGTAAAATTTAAAACTCACCGAGTTCAACCCTTAATTCGCAGAAAAAACACCAGAGACTCTTAAATTGAATAAAGACTTGCAAGAACGCTTGTTTTCATTTATTCGTGCATTTCAATTCAATATAGTGTAATTTGCGATGCAATTAATTAAAAACAAATGGAGATATACTACGGATTATCGCCCTGTAGTGGAGGGTAACGGAAATGATGTGCAAATTACCCCATTATTGATCCCATATACAGTCCCCAGAATATTATTCTGCAGATCTACTCTTGGTGAGGGTGTGATATGAATGTAGTAGAATAAACAATTACACACGTGGTGACACATTCAAATAAATACGCATCAAAGTAATTTTTGTGATAACGGTCGAGTAAAACTATTCATGCATGCAAATTGAACGAAGGTACGATTTAGGAAAAATAATTATTACCAATCCACCATTAAGAATATGAAAAATGATACAGAGAATAAATTCGTGTAATATACCGAGACCAAACGTGATTATATCTTCATTTCAGGCGTAAAAACCCAAAAAACCTATACTTTGATCAAAGGTAAATTGTAGGCATCCATCAACTTCGCTTGACCTCAATTTTCGCGAGTTAATTGTAATGATGTATCTACCCCCATCTTGTTCCGTTGCAGTGAGAGAGAGATTAAAAATAGGAAATTCTTATAAAAAAAAACGCGAAACAATTCCTTGATTCCATTTCAGCGCCCTCATTTTGATAGGAAATTAGAAAAGGACCGAGTCGTACGGATTGACCCTTTTCCTCATTCACACCATCTCCATAGCCTTTCTAGAACGCTTGCAGTGATTGCCCTGGGGGAGTGGGGAGGAAGGTTATAGGAAGCAAGGGTCGAAAAAGTTAAGTCATGGAACAGCGAAGCTGGAATAAAAAGGACGCCGCACCTTGGATAATGAAAACCGTGGGTGATTCCGAGTCAAATTAATCGAAAGGGCGGGTTGAATGGGGCCTCCTACTCCAACTGTTCATCACACTACCTTCTCGGGATTGAAGATATGCAACATTTTATGGCACAATCCCCAACTACCACTCGGATTTTTTTATTTCGCTACGAAATATGCGAGGCATTTATTTTTATTGGTTGCAAGCACGGCAACTAGCGTACGTTGCGTGGAAGTTGACACGACCATTTATCCACGGTTTCGCTTTTATGCCTTCCATCATTCCTCCCAAAAGTGTGCATTACGGTCGGTTCCCGGCTCGGCCGCGCTCGAACGCGCGTTTCATCCTAGAATCTAATTTTCATTCGTTAAAAATCGCTGATTGCTCGGAGCTGGATTTTAATTTTCGTTGTCATTCAAGTCCGTTCCGTATCTCCTCGTATGGATAATATTTTTTATTCCGTTATTTTTTTACGTCACCTGCAAGGAAAAGGTGGAAAGTTTTTTATATTAATTCTTTGGGGCTCGCGTGGGATTACATTAAGGTTGAAACCACAAATGCGGAAAATGAATCTGTAGCTGTGTAAATCTACTTTGAGTGAATTCTATATTAATAATATTGAGGAATATAAATTCTGTTAATGCCTGTGAATATTTTCAGTGCTCGAAAACATCGTCCGTCAATGGAAAATTATAATGCACAAGAAATATTTTATTTTGTCATTAAAGCATCACGGTTAGAACAAATCTCTGGGAAGTTAATTGGAAACGTACAATTAATTGCATTTGCAGCACTCACTCTGCTTGTAAGTCCATTTCGTAGGATTGCCTTGATTGAATTGAACGTTTAACAAATATTTGGTAATGCTGCATTTAATTTACCAACCTATAGACTAATTGCATTGTGAAAGCATGCTGTGCACACACTGAAAACCAAATTATGAGAAAGATTAGAGTTGATATATGAAATTTGAGTGAACTGTGAGTTTCAATGCTGAGAAATACGCTCAAAGAAAGCAGATTGAGCTTCAAATTCACATGCGTAAAACCACTGTTATCCTGGAATAGAGTCACGTTTAACTTCTAGGAAAACATTTATCTTCAAAGGTGGATTTATGAAGCTATTTTTACTTTTACCTCGGTATTAGGAAAAGGTTATGATACATTTCAATATTAGAAGCGAATTAGGTCTAACAACCGCAATTGTAAGATCCCCAACCCGATACCCTTACAAGCTTAGTACCGTCTCCTCAATTATGGTTAGGTTAATTATCCACGAATATACACATACACAATTTTCCTTTGTCATATTATTTTTTATTATGACTACCACATTAGCTATCAAATAAACGATAATGTTAACCCTTAAAATATCAATGCTGTTGCAAATATACTTCCATATCTGATTTGGCGTATTCATAACTCACCATAAAGATTACCACACAGATAAAGGTTTCTCGGGTCTCACACCAGGACCTGGTGGGAAACCCGAGAAACCTTCATCAGCATCATACGCCAGGAAAGAACCAAATCATATTACTACACAGCTTTATCAGTAGGTTGAATACAATAAAAATATTAAAGACGTTATTCTTAAGACAAGTTAGAATCCGTAACTACTGACAGATATTCATGAAAACGGCATTGCTGAAACTCATTGTCAGATAGAGAATGATCGAGCCTTATGAGTCACAAACACAAAATTGTACCTATTGTTTGGTATATATTTAAAAGCATTTTTCCTCTTCCATTTAGGGGAGGGATGCAGGAAAGTTATTTGATGGGCGACTTAAACTCTCCTGTACTGTAACTCTGTTCCTCTCCTCCTCACCCTTGCTTGCGATGAACTTCTTGATCACACTGTCTCCATCTTTAGTTCAGCATCCCTCGTACACCTCTAAATATCATTCAAACTATAGTGTATGTATAAGGAATTTCAACAGATAATGTAGCCAATTAGTTAACTTCCTTTACAACGATTTTTAATTAAAATGCTTAATTGTACTGACCACTGAGCATGCCATGAGTGCTTGCAATGTGACTTTGTATATTTTTGCACGTATTTATTTGCATTTAATGCATTAATACTCACAGTTCCCAGCAAGATTGACCAAATTGCCAACTCCCCGCCACACACCCTTAAGGTGGCATGCTCGGTGCTATTTAGATGAAAAACTTCTCCGTTTCAGAACGGCCTTAAGTGTCCTAACCATTGAGGTAGATGGAGGGGACATGACGTCACTAAGTTGAAGCCTGACGGTCGAAATATCCGCCATGATGGATACCCCCGTTTTTTCTTGACTTGCCATTGAATTGCATGGGAGTGTGGACGCATTGGTGGAAATTACGCTGAAATATCTGCCTTCTACTAGAAAGATAAGGTAAGTAAGTCTTGAATCATATTCTAGTTGTTTTGAGCTGTTATTTTCACTGGATTTTTGGATGGATTTTCGTTGAGATTATGAATTATTATTAATTTGGTCTCAGATGGTGTGTTGTACTGCATTCGGGTGCAGTTGTCACAGCGATCGCCTTAAACCTGGAGTAACATTTCACAGGTTTAGATATTTCTTATTTATATGGATTATATTACTCAGATATTCGAATGATTTTACTAAGAGAGTATAATTGACCGCTTGAGCTCGTAAAAGCACATGTGCTTTCACGGCTCATACTCGAATGTTTGTTAATTTGGTCACCTAATACATATGTCCTACGCATGCATTTATTTAGAAAATTATATTTAGGATGTAATTGAATTACTTTCGAAACTATTACCTGTCATTATTAACGGCCAGTAGATATGTACTACATATGGAATGAGGAAAATGAGTTTAACAATGTACGTAAATACTCATTTCAATGCTAGATGTGGGTTGTTTCGTTGTATTGGATCAAGGAAAGTGGAATATAATTTTGGGTAAATAAGCTCTTAGTTAAAGGGATAAGACTATTCGAGTCTATGAAGGACACATTTTTTGTGCTTGCTAAGGAAGAATGTGCACTAATTAATTGATACCTAACGAAGCTGTTCGCACTTCACCAAGTGCTGAAAAAATGTATAGTAAAGTCCAAAAGAAAGTATATTGTAGATTTAGAGAATACTTTAAGAGAAATTATCCAGTGTGATTTGAATTGCTGTCCGTGTTAAACTCAGCCACAACATTTCTTTTTTCTCCTTACAGAAAGTTCATCCAAGTCCTAGATTGAAGAAAAGGAAGGTGATGGATGGAAGTTCATCAATTTCTCTGTGACATCTGACAATCGTGTGTGTTTGGATTATCACTTCATATTATTTTCATTGATTTAATATGCTATTTTCACTACCCTAATGAAAGGTTTATTGTCACGATTGTCACTATTGATGTCTTCATTTTGTTTTAATAATGTACAAAGTGATAGTGAATAATTATATATAGTTTCTTCTGATGGCTGTATACACCAATGCAAATTTTAATGAGGACTATACTGTAGTGTCGTCGGTACTTATCATGAAACAATGTGAAAACGAAAATGTGGAAAATTAGGAGTGTGAGTCGGTTGAATCCTATTTTTTTAAAGTGCTACAATGGTTTTAAGTAGACGCTGCAAATACTCATAAGTCGTGAAGTTGTTGGTGCTTATATGAATGAGTGAAATGTTATTGCAATACAACTATATGATTCCATGTGAGTCAGGAAGTTTTGGAGTTTGAGATGGTTGCATCCTGTTTTTTAAGTGGCTACAGTATTTTAAAGTTTTTTATGGAAATATACTTCCAAGTCTTGGTGTCCGTGGTGTTTCTCACCTGATATCAACTCAAGAAAGATGTGGAGTGAAGGTGTCTTGCCTATTTAATATTTTTTAGAAATCATTGGTGTTCTAAATTTAGGGTGATTTGTGCTGTTAGACCCAAGGCAAAGTCATCAGTGCTTATCATTAATTGCTATGTAATGACTACCTTTTCTCAAGAAATGGGAGGATTGTGAAATGAGGATTATCTGGATGCTTCCCTTTCTTTACTGTTTAAGAAATATTTCTTGTAATATTGAATGCCTATTTCTCCACAATTTGTGTTGTGACTTCATTTTTTGGCCAATAAAGTACATTATGAATTAATATGCTCTCTGGTGTTTTCCACCAACTAAAGTTTCAGGAAGTTCCGCCGGGTGAGCAAGAGGAAACCCTAGTCTGACAAATACTCAACTTGTGTTGAAAGGTATGATTTGCTGGGAAAACTACCCGTCTTCATTCAGCTTGAATTGAAAGGTGTCATTGTATCGTATATTCAAAGTTTCATATTAGCGTTTTATTGACATTGTCCTTTCGGATATTTAAGCTCATTTACAGCTTTACAAAAATCTGGTCATCTGTAGTAAACATTGTAAGTAAGATTGTGATTTCTGTGCTATATGCACGCCAAGGTATAGGCTGGCTACCTAATTTTGGACTGTTTTTATCAATATTAGTAGTTTGGTTTATATCTACGACATCTGCAAAAATGACTTTAGTGCTTAGAACAATTATATATCTTAGTATATCTGTGGCTTAGAATATGCGTAGCCAGCGCTTACAGTATTCCGCCGAGCATCTTTGGACATTTTCCGATCCGCCTCTCTTCGCAAAAATGCGTGGTTTTTAGTGACCCAGTGAAATGAATTATACTTGGTAAGTCATAATAATCGTTCTCAATTATTTAATCCTTGGTGATCATTCTTTTTGTGTGAGGAAAGATCGTACTCTCCTATTAATCTCTGGGTATGTTAGTGAGTGCTTGTAGTCTTCAGCCGGGCTTTGGAGATTTTCTGATCTGCCAATCTTCGCAAATATTCGCTGTTTTTTATCGGCCCAGTGAAATTAATTACTTAGTAAGTCATAGTAATCGTTCTCAATTATTTAATCCTTGGTGATCATTATTTCTTGTGTGAGGAAAGAGCGTACTCTCCTATTAATCTCTGGGTATGTTAGTGAGTGCTGTACATATTTCTCAATGAAATTGCGTTCGACTCGGACGATGTCACCCTATACATTGTGGAAATTTTTGGAGATTGTGTTTTTAAGAAGGGAATACTTGCTAACTTTAAGAGATTTACTGTTGAAAAACGTCGTAAATTTGCAAAATTATAGCGTCAGCCCGTAAGTGCTCCTGTAAATCGGGGGTAACAAGTATGGCGGACAGGCCACGCCCACGTTACACTTTCAAGCATTGGCCACCATAGCTAGCGCCCCCTCCATCTACCTCAATGGTCCTAACCCAACCCCTTATTAGCTCCTCTATCCATCTTCTTACGTTACCTACTCTGGTGAAGATAAAGCCAAATTTCCAGAGAACTGCATGAATGAAATACGTGCATTGATGAATGCGTCACTCGCTCTAACTCGCAAAAACTTGTTGGCGGAAATTCAATCTTACCAACGTTTATTACATATTATTCATCACGTTTACTGGGGTAGCAGGTAACTGTATGGATTCAAAATCGCTCAATTTATTTTTTTTCATTTTTCAGTTCAATTAATACGGAAACAACAAATTGTATGTACAACTTCAAATGAATAATTAAATGGTAATAAGTAATTAATTTAGCCATTCATTATAGTGCTTCGTACATAACAAATTCCATTGCAACGTAATATACCTTTCACTTTTTGAGTATTATCCTTCAATTACACTTTCCGTGAATTGTCACTGCCAGTCGAGGCTCTCTAAAAAAACCTCTATCATTCTATCAACATCACTACCACGTAAACTGTTCCCTCATTTATCTTTATACATAAGGGTATTGTATAATAGAAAATAGAAGAATAGACTCAGAAATACAAACAATTGTATTGTATAATAGAAAATAGAAGAATATTCTCAGAAATATTAAAAATTGTGAAAGTAGAATTTACATCATGAATTGCATAGATTTAAACTACATTAAGCTCAGGTGATTTGGACAATATAGTTCTGAGGAAGGAAAACTTTTTGTCACACTGCATTTGCAGGTATCTATACGACGCAACTTAACGGATGAATCGAGCGCGTACGAATCGGGGCTTTATACCTACTAGATACAAATTCAGGAGTCGACACATCGTTATATGTGCCCTGACCTGGTGAAAATCATGGAGTTGTCTGTGTTCCTCTTTGCTTGAATATGACAAATAGTTTGCTGACGTCAAGTAGTATCGTTCTTTCCTTATCCCATTAATGCTTCTATTATTTTTAACTAATGTATTATTATAATAGGTACCCAGTAATCTAATAAG
Organism: Pyrrhosoma nymphula; assembly: GCA_963573305.1. Classification (NCBI taxonomy): domain Eukaryota; kingdom Metazoa; phylum Arthropoda; class Insecta; order Odonata; family Coenagrionidae; genus Pyrrhosoma; species Pyrrhosoma nymphula. The sequence goes on along the minus strand of OY754337.1, from coordinate 102,041,087 downwards.
AATAGCAATTGGCATGATTCCACCGGATATAACATTACCTATCATAAAAAAAATAGGTGGAATGAGCGTAAGAAACACTGACCCGAGGGGTCAAGTCACAAAAGGAATCACTGCCAGGTTACATGTTAAGACATTCGTCAGCGGGGGCATGTGTTTGAAGTTCAAAATCCGAAGAAGCGAAATTTTCCTGAGCGTGAAAGTAACTATTAATGCGAATAAAATACAACGATAGGTATATATCATAACATTTTGCAAAGATATATTCTGAAAATAAAAACCAGATAACAGATTTCTCAAAAAAATGCTGTCATAAATGTATTAACGACCACATTTAGAAAAATATTATTTATATTGATTTTATTCGAACCACCATGCATAATCTCCGCAGTGGAATTTAACTCTCTTTCAGGAAACTGGTTTCTGAAATTATTTTTCATACTACCATTTACGACGGTGACTAAATATTCTTAAATACGTACCTTTATTCGAAGAACAAGTTTAAGAGCCACTAAATTTTATACTTCATTCACAATTCCTGATAACTAACTAATTTCCTGGCATCTATGTAAAAACCTAAATGGAATGGAAAGCACGCGATGTGTTTTGACATTTCACTTCCAAAACTCCAGTATTTACTAAAGCATTTCTGTTTGGACGTACTTACAAGCATGCATCCATGTCATAATCACAGCCGAAAATAGACTAGAATTGATAGATTAAGCTCTCTTGAAGACTCGTTAATCATCGAGAAAAGGTTTTAACGTGTATCCAGCAAAACGTCTAGAGAAAGGTTCTGTTAAAAAGTTCACATTCACACTGTTAAAAAGTCCATAAACTTATTAAAGTCGCTCAAATTCAAATACTACCTCCACCTCTTAACTATAAACAGATTCTAGCATTCGTGAGTAAAATTACTTGTAGCACTAGATTTTTTTATGAACAAAAAATGTTGTTTTTATGTTCTGGGGTTTCAACCATAAAATTATGTCGCGCCAGTATTTTAGTCCCCCGCGGATTAATTGAACGACGATTCAGTATGAGATTGGTAATAATAATCTACCACGTCCAAATAATCTATTCGAATTGACATAAGCGACGTATCGATTCATTGTGACATATCAAAAACATCTTAATTTATACAACCCTAATGTTTGTACTTTTTTCTATCAAATTTTAATGAAGTTATGCAACGAAATTTTAATGTCCGCATGGATTACCCAGCAAACAAAACAACACCTTTTCTAACCTGAAGTGATTTTCTGTGAGTCGTTACGACCTACTAGCGACTTCTGTCGTCCATCACCCCAATCACAAAATCCACACTTTCCGAGAAATTTAATATTTTTGGCTGTTTACGAAGGTAGTCACACCCTACTAAATATTTCACCGTCAGAAAATAGCTGAATATAGCTTGACACAAGTTAGATAGCAAGTCGTTTAGATAGATAACTATATGAAAGATATCGCCAAAATGTCTCAACGAATAGCGCTATTGATACCGCTTGTCATGCTGATTTTAAATTCAGTGTCTATTCTGATGAAGTGGCATTAACCAAGTATCTAGCCTCATGAAAAAGTGGCTGTTTTCCATATTCCTTCCTCCCATAGAAGAGCTAGGTATAAAACCTATTGCACATAAAATGGAAAAATAAAAATTGAACTAACACGTAAATTGAATACCAAGAGAGAGAATATTGAATAATAGCCATCAGGAAAGTGAAATTGCCGAAGACCGAAGAGCAGTTGGTGTAAGTGAAGTAATTTGATAGGTTTGAATTATATAGGTTATGGGCCTACGAAGAAGATAAGACGACTACCGATGGTTTGAATGTGATCATAAGATACCACCATGACGAAGGAAAATAAGTAGAAGGTGAAAAAATATAATTAGGAAATCTTAGCGTAATTACTCTCTCAATTTTATCTCCTGCAGCATAAGGTAGACTATGGCGTTTTCTTTTTTCTTGTCACTCATTATTGGGGGTCGTGGTGGCTTAGTGGGTAGAGCGCTGGGCTGCCAACCTGAGTCCCGGGTTCAAATCCGGGTGAAGCCTTTCCGGACACCCCCTCCAAAAATCTCCGCGATGCGACTGGCTGTTTGTCAGAACTTCAGTGGAAAATCAGGTGGCACAGGGATAGGAACTAGTCCCCTTATCCAGAATGTGTGAATTTTACACGCCAATAACTTAATGTGGGGTGAGCTCTACTCTTACCTATCAAAAGCCAACCTCCGGGTTGAAGCAATGAGTGAGCTTATTATTGCTATTTCCACAACGTAGAGTAGGAATATTGTGGCCAAGAAACAATAGGCCATGCTCTCCTAAGATTGCTGGTCCCAGTAAAAATAGTTCCTGGCTTTAAAATAAATTTAAAACCTCTTTTGCCATGTGGGGCAGAGATCATCAAGGAACTTGATTCTTTTTTCCATGAGTGACCATTGTTACTGACGATCTCACATCTTGTTGTTCTCATAAATTAATGATTCATTCACAAACTCAATGGGGATGACTAGTGGCTTTAACAATGAGAATCATTCGGATTATATGAGAGTAGCTGACATTATCGGGCTTAACAATATGGAAATCTTTAATGGTAGGAATCAGAGGGGAAATAAAAAACACTGAAGTTTCCACACTGTATTCGATTCTACACTACCATGGTTTCGTAGCAAAGCAGCACCATCAGGTGAGTTAAGAAGTAAGTTAAACAGCTTCCAATACATATCCAAGTGAGGGGAGAGGAAGGGAAGGAAGGGAAAGGGGCTAAGGAGGGTTAGATTAGGGTAGGGGGGCGTGTAAGGCCTACTCGGTGCAGAGGTCATAGCAGGAGGGTGACTTGGGGGATTAGGCATGGAAGGAAAGTGGAGGAGAGGGAAGCGAGAGGGATGCAAACCATGGTCGAGGACAGTAAAATACAGTGCGGCAATTGTAGCGTTTCACCTATTATTTCTACCTTATTTGAGAGTATTTTTGTTCAACGTTAATCATTCTGAGTTCGGTCTGCGAAAAAATTATCATTTGCCATTTCTTGTAAACTCATTTTTGTTTACCTCAAGACTGTATGTAATACCTTGGAAAAGACAAAAACTTTTTTAAATACTGGCGATATGGCTTTATACATAAATTAATGGATCCTATAGTCCAAATCGCTTTACCAGCTTCGAACCACCAGCATATAATTACTTTCAAGGGCAACCTAAAAAAAATAATTTGGAGATACGGGCTGGATTTCGAGGCAGGAGTCAAACTGCGTTAAATTTCCAACTGAATTATGGACACTGCGTTTATTGCAACAGCAGAGGGTTAACTTATATGTTTTTTTTTCTCGTTTTCATCCAGCAAAGCAATGGTTTTAAGCAGCATATCATTTACGAGTAATTTCAACAAATTTGAACACAAATTATTTTGCAAAAAACATCCCTCAATGCAAACTATTTATCTATTTACTTACTTCTGCAAAATTAGATTCATAGATGTACTTATGAAGATTCTTATTAGGAATTTAATTTACCAACTAAGATGCACGTATGAAACGTAGGAAGGACCTAATATTAACATTTCCGTCTATAGATGCGACAATATTACGTGGTCTCACATGAATCTGGTGGTGGAAGTCACATTTGTAGTGCAATATAATGTTCCTAGATTCACGTTCAATGAAATTTGACAAAATGTTTACAATGAAATCACAAAAGTTTTAGGACTTAGATTTACGGTTTCCTGATCACATTTAATCTCCACGCCATATTAATGATACAATTAAGGTTTAAATTCTTAATTCTAGAGCAATTCTCGAAATGTTTCATTCAATTTGAAACTTTACTAACAACTCCTTGTGATTGTGAACATGGATTCCACATTCACTCAGTAAGAAAACAGGAGGGAAATTTATTTGCATTTTTCAGGCAATTAACTAATTTTATAATGACCACACGGATGTTTTCTGGCTTTAAATTATGGAGAAATTCAGCCCTATTTTTTAATCACAAAATTCAAAAATATATTTATAAAAGATTCAAATTCATTAAGACCTGAGAAGTTGATAACCCTTATAAATGTAAATAAAATTTAAAAAGGCCGTAAAAAGTTACTAAAATCATATGCAAGCTACTATTATCTCCTATTTAATACTAACTATCATTATTTACAAGTGGTACTTTCAGAACCATTTCAGCCATTCATATTAACTTAAATGCATAAGCCTTGTCAAAAATAAAAATTTTAAAGATAATAACTGTTAAAGCATTTATCAAATTTTAGGTTTTAATAATGTATCATATCATATAAAACATTTTATCAACATGTCATAAAACGTTAAACTGTATAAACTCCAAAGTCATTATTGCTGGCTCCAATTATGCGCTATAAATTCTATAGCCTGGTGCTCAGGTCGGGAAATCTCTGAATATACCATTGGAAATTTAATGAAGAAATTGAGCTCTACTGAAGTCTTAACAATTTATGTGAACTAAAAGTAACAGATAAAAAAGCACACTAATTAATGTAATCAATACCATTTTAACAGCAGTCAAAAGACGACGTTTTGCAATAGCAATAAAATTCCAACGGAAGAGGTTATCTGAATCTTCGGACTGATGACTGCTGATGGTGAATATTCCATCCTTATTTAAGAAACTATGTTCGTAAATGAAAAGGAAAATTTTTTTTTATTCCACCAATTTATTTTCCGGTACTACTTGTTTTGACGCAGCGGCGTCATCTTCAGGTACCTGTTTTAAATATAATGAAAATTTATAAATGAAAAGGAAAATAAAGTTTCGGTTTTATATTTAAGAATAGCATTCAAGGCTGTTGAAATGTACGGAGTACATAAATGATTATGTCCTATCCATGCATACCTCTTCCGCTTCTCTTAAACTCATGCATTGATTCATACACACTCTCCTATTCTTAAGACTCATATTTTCTGACAACCTTTTCCTTTCCCGCTATTCACTCTTCTATCATACATCTGTTTCGTTACTTGACTCACTCATTTTCTTCACATGTCCAAACCAAAGAAGCACACTCCTTTTGTATATGTCAATTACTGGAGCATCTAACCCACATTCTTTCATTACCAACTCATTTCTTTCCCTATCCATCCTACTTTTGCCACGATCACTCCTGAAATACCCCATTTCCACTGCATTTAGCCAACTTATATGCTCATTCTGACACACCCAAGTTTCACTGCCATACACTTAACAGTGGAGGAGAAGCTCAGCTTTTTGCTTTTTGCTCAGCTGTTTTTGCTTTCCTCGACAAACACTCATTCCTACATAGCTCCACACACAACCTACGACTTTCCGACCAGCAATCGCACGCCTTCAACTATCGTTTTACCTTCCGCAAACATTCAGCAAAGATACACAAAACAATCCACTTGCTCAATTAGTTCATCAATTACCCTCATCATATAATCATTCTTGCCACTCTCCCAATCAAAAAATACTACTTTGGTCTTTACAGAATTCAATATGAGATCCATTCTCCTAGTTGGTTCACTGGAGTTACCCAGGAGTCCCTGAAATACCTATCAGCTTTCAAAAAGCAAAACAGCATCATATGCGTACAGCAGAACACGCACATTTACATATCAAACCCTACACCGACGTTAGCCCTACCCGCATCTCTCACACATGAGAAATGGATGTTTTCATGAATGACTTGATTATAGAAATATAATTTTGGGCATTCACTCATGCCTTTGTCCCGCTACATTAACATTTCACGACACAATGATTTTCGCGAAGTAAGAGTAATAGTTGGTGATAATATAAGTAGGTATCATTAGTTGACGAATTAAGGTGAGGTGTTGTCACTTTTTAAAGAAGGATAAAGTGAGATTTATTAGTTTTCCATCATTCTGCAGATTAGGTCTGCCAAATATTTCTGTTTTCTCAATGTAATTAATATCTAGAGAGAACAATAACTTGTAATTTATAAGCCATTTATGATGATTATAAGGTAAGGCTGCAATCCTACGAGTATTGATTTTGATATCGTCTTTATAAACCAACACTTTTCTCCCGACTGATTCTGTTATAAACAACAACATTATCAATATTTGGGAAAAATGACTCTTCTGCATACTTTTTTTAGCAGGGTTTCTGTATATCCAATTTCCTTCCGAATCCTATTTAAGTAAGTAGTGTCTTTAAGAAGCATAAAGAAAAAGATAGAATCAAACTTTCTTTTTCGGCTTAGCTATGGAAGGCTCCAAGTTACACACAAGGTATGGATAAAGTGAATAGCGTTGCTGAGTTCATAGGTATTATTCAATTTAAAACAGAATTCTACTGTAGCTTCTATTGAAAAGTGACACGATGTTCAATGTTCACAATACGAAAACATATCCTTGCGTAAGTACATTGGTCGACAGACAATTCACCGTGAACTCCAAAGTCACAGAATATGTAACGCGTAAGAACTATTCCCAGTTTATTTTTAGAGCACAACGGATACTGTTTATCAATTATGGATTTCAAAACTTAATGAAGGATAAAGGCTATATTAATATTACCTTTCCATAAAATAACTTCTTACACGAGTACAAGTGAATAGTGATAACTATTCTATATTGTGGGGAAATTGTAAACCAGTAATCAGCTATTCTTATACATGACTACTAATATATAAGTTCCAACGTTTTGGTGTCATTACAGTAGAATTTTTTTTTCTGCAGAGAAATCGTAGCTTTGTAAGGCAAAGGAGATCAACCCATACTTCTATGATACACACGAGCAAGGTCATGCCGTGCCGCAATATTCAATATTTAGTTTTCGAACTGAGACAATTAAATTTCTAATCAATATGAAACAGCATATCACATTCAGTCAAAAAAACATTGAAATTAGAATCCCAGCTTAGAAGAATTTAAGAGAGTTTTCTTTTTATGAGTGAATAAAAATGAGCGTGTAGTATTATCTGAGTGAACAGCCAAAAGTGTTCAATTACACCCAAACATGCCGCTGCCGCGTTATTCTAGGATAAATTTACGGAATTCGTATTTCAATTTAATCACTGCTCAACATGAATCGTTAAATGTGGCAAAGATTTTATTTAAAGATAAAATTCGGGAGACCCTTGAGCTCAATGTTTTTCGAGAAGGGTTGATGCAATATTAGAATGAGTTGACTTGATATCGTGTGTACCACCTGGGTGAGAATAGCGATTTGCACGCTTTAGAATTCTGCACTCCACTGAACTTCCCGCATGAATGTGTCAAATTTCCGCACCGAAGCCCAATCAACGGAAACTGAGGAAAGGGTTAAAAAAAATCAGCACAATCAAGGAACACGTTTAAAGGGAACGATGCGATAAAAACCATGTCCATTAATCATATTCATTACGTCTGTGCTCGTAAAAACGAGTTTATGCTTTCATCACCTCCGTACCATGACTTATGCTAATTTCTCGTACGGACACGTGTGGCACGTTTATACAGTTATTTTCGATGTACTTAGTCGTCAAAGGTAGATTTTCAACAAGAGAATTTTCATGGCATTTACAAAATGCATGACTCCAGAATATAGTGCCCTCATGCGCCTTGGGATAAAATGAAAATTTCAATCTGCCACGGGATTCAGGTTTAGACATTCAACTCACGGCTAGGATAAGTATAGGTATCTGTGTACAGGAAAAATAGGGAGACATAAACAACCTCGATAGATGTACACTATACGCGGAGTTTAGGTTTGAGCTAATTAGAAAATGAGTTCAATTAATTAAATATACTGTAGCATGACTTTGGTAATCCCTTTTCTATTTAAAATTCATGTGAATACCGATAAATAATGAGACAGGCAATTCCAAATAAGGGCTACATCAGCATTCCTGAACAGGATACAAAAGGCTATTTCTCATGCACTTTTGAAACATGATCAATGAAACATTGATGGGGCTACGCACAAAATGACCGCAAAGCCATACCTTATAGTTTATAAAGGCTTCCATCACCGCCTACCCAGTGTGATAAAACAAATAATTTTGAAAGATCGGAAATGGTTGACTAGCACATCCGATTTTCAACCAGTTGAAACCAAGATGGGTAAATACAACCGCTAATTAACATGGAACATATCTTTAACAAAATTTTATTATTTTTGGAAGTAAAAATGGCGGGACCTTCTTGATTTTACTACAACCTATGAATTAATCGAAGGTAAATTTTTCAAAGTAAATGATGTTTAGTTATTAACTGTGGAGTGAAATTCATGGTAAAGGAGTCCACGGGACTTCTAATTCCAATTTATGAACTGAGGTTGTACATGCAAAAACTTACATTTTAAGTTGAATTGGTGTTCCTCAGCGTATTCATTTTACAATTGCCTCCAACTATTGTCATTATCACTTTGCGTATGCAATCTCGAGGGAACCTCATTAAATGTCACAGCAGCCACATTTATGTACATATAAATCAAGTTATCATGATTGGAGGGGCAGGTATGAAAGCTCAAAATAATATTTTTTTCAGCCGTTAATATGCGGAATTGCCTTAAGAAATGAAGTGGTCTTTCATCATATATAATTCCTGTAACAAGTTATCGGAGGATTTCAACTGCAAATAAATACTTGAGAGCATATGTATTCCTCCTCCGATGCGGTTTTGACTTATAATGCTCATGCTAATGTTGAAGTTCAGCTGCTAAGTAAGAGGAAAATGTGTAAAATACACTATACACTTACATAATAGTTATGATTGCAAACATGACTGCTATAGGTACTTGGTAAGTTCGATGATAAAAAATTTCATGAGTGTGTATGAGATTAACTGATTAAATTAGCATGAAAATAAGTATCCCATATAGTGAGTTGAACAAAAATTGCCGTCCATCTAAGATTTGCTTGCAGCGAATTAAAAGCAGCATTCCGGTAATGCTTTGTAAAAAGTCTTTGTACCCATATGGCTTTAAGAGTTTGCTTTTCTATTATCTTAGAAGTTATTTTATCTTATGTTGTATTCATGCACTAATAATTGCTTATACCCTCTATTTTTTGCATAAGTAAACACTATTCAGTAATCTTCTGAAAAGAAAAACATGCTTAAAAGAAATTTCCGGGAAAATGGAATATTTGGCGAGGTATTTACAATCGTGATCTAAAATGCATGTGCCTCTCAGGTTACCCCAGTAAAAGAATAAAAAATTGGCCACTGAACCTAATTACGTTATAAAGCAATGATAATAACGGATTAAGTAATTTAAAAAATATGACCAGAATTTAGGGTTGACTTACTTCCCTAGTCAACCTATTTCTCTTAATGATGAATTAAACAGAAATGGCATTAACTGTAGGTACTTATAAAAAAAATTAAATAGCAATATAATTTTAAAAATTATTGCAGTTTAAACAAAAAATGAATTATTAATAGCCAAAAAAGCTTCAATTAATAATTTCGCAAATGTTTAAGTTCACCTGCTCACTGAAACAAATGAAATTTGATATATAAGGGTAAAGGGCTATGCTTTGAACGCTAATCCGCAGGTACTTAAACGAAGGGTTGAAAATGCATTAAAATAATCAAAACTCAGCATACATTTTTCTCCAAAAATTATTTAATTCTATTAAGCGGATTCCGTTCACTGAATTGAACGCATAATGACTATACAGTTATTAATATCCTGTCATTCCAGATAATTAATATGCCATAATAACATGACTCGAGTAAAGCTTCAGAGAAAAACCTGCATTTGTTTGCGAATACTAACGAATGGGTCTCACAATTTATTGCACATTTAATTATTAGATTAAAAATATATTTTAAGAAAATATACATACATAAGAGCTAATTATTTGTAAAAAGAACATTTATTCACTTTAAATAATTGAAATTTTCCATTGGATGTTACGAGAGATGCTCTCCCATTATCATCTCCAAATTGCTGGATAAGAAGTACATACGAAAAAATGACGAAACTACATAAATTCATGGGTCGCAATTCTTCTGCAAAACTTGGTAATTCTCTAACTGGGAATGTCTTCATTAGGAAGGAACACGGCATCTCAGGGGAGCATAATCGAATAAAATACGGCTAAACTTTAGCATAACTTCGGGAAAGCAGTCCCTCTACGTTCCCACCCACGAAAACCACAATGAAACATTGCACCCAAACCAGGCGTGAATGCTTTAAGAGCGCCTTAGGGGCTGTTCCTACCTTGAGGGATTTTGGTCTGCGCACGTGTTTGTGCTTGCGTGTTATAATATAGCGGATCCAACTCGCAACCGACTCTGGAAAAGAGAAGTGTGGTGTGGTGGGGGTTGACTAAAAAAGGAGCAGTAAGAGCCCGGAAGGCGTTTTACACTCCACGGCGAGGGAGAGGAAGGATGAAGCAGACGCACGAAGCATATAGCCATGGCTTTTGCGGCCGCGGAGGTAAGGTGAGTGAGGCGGAGGGGAAAATACAGCACAGCATCCACTGAGTGAGAGTAGAGACTTGGGGAGGTCAGCAGCCCCGGGTCCAGGAGTAACAATGAGAGGAGGGAGCCACACATAACGTCTGTTACACGTACCCACATGAAGCGAGTAGCATAATAGCTTTTATTCCACCTCGTTGGAAGGAGCTCACTACAGTTTGACACCCAAAGAGGACTTACAATGGTAATACCAATTAGATAACAAAGTGTACTCTCATCCTCCATGGAAATTGCAGCTTCATTTTTTATATTAAATGCTCGTGATCTTACGTAGTTAACATTTAAAACGTTTACATATTTTACATTTTCATTCAGTCACATCTTGCTTCATAGTGATATTAAACCTTAGGGAAGTCAATTAATAATCTCTTTAAAATAATAAAAACATTGTCATGGAGGCATAAAAAATGAAAGCCAAAGGGTTAATTTTGAGGGAGTTGTTTATTTTTAAGTGAATATACGTTGTACATAATTTCATGCTGCCGATCTTAAGAGTTTAAAATATTTATGAACTCAATTTTAATGTAAACTGCCAGTAACCCTCACAAGTCCCTCAATAAATAATTTATAATTAAAATACAAACAATTACTTTCTGATAGATTATGTATCAGATACACAATTTCAAGGCAACTTATTCATTTTTCTTCATTCCTCAAGCCTTTCGTCACTTCAAATTATCTCGGGTATGTGTCACTACACCGTTAATATTACTTTAAAAGGTATTGGGAAATTGAATTTAGAAAAACAATAACATGACTATAAATCGCTCAAAACCTGAGTCGTTTCGTAGAACATAATGGATACTAGCGTTTATAGCATATACTATACTTTGAAGTTTCTAGCGATGGATAACAGCCTTACGATTACAAGTATATTAAGTCACCTAGTAGCGCAGTCTGGACTAGTTTTATTTATCCGGAAGGGCATATCTTTTGCTGCGACCAACAATCATAAATTTCACAATTGCATTTCGATTAACAATCAAATTTTTCAGAATAATTTGAACTCACGACAGAAGTGGAACATTTGACAATTATTTGAGTTAATTACATGCAGAAGTCTACCCACTGATGCCGCCATAATACCCTTTCACTTGCTACCGCGCGGAACACCATTCTTCATGCATAAATTCATGATTTCCATTGAAAAGCAAGCAGACGGGATCTGTATGCATATATAAAAAGAATGCTTGTCTCTTTCTCTCTCTGTCTTTTATACAAAACTAAAGGTTTGCTACAATCGTACTGAAATCTTGCAGGCTAATAGTTCAATACAGGAGGAAAATTATATTCTATTTTAAAGAGATCTGAGGGCCCCAAAATGTCCCAAAAAGAAGCCCTTTGATGGTCTACGCTACTTATAAGTTTTTGTGCTGTGGTTTCATGTATTTCATTTTAAAATTACTTTCGCTCAAAATAGAGGGTTGGAATTTCTTTATCAAATGGCTGTAAGAATGAAGATTATGATTATTTCGATTAATTATATTTTCCAAATCTTATTTGTCTGAAAATCGCGTTTGTAGCTGCAAAAACGCATATTTTTCTCTAAAATGAAAATAGCATATTTCCTTGGCCACCAGATTTTGATTTTTAACCCATTTACGGTAGAGGTTAATATTCCCCCGAAATTTTGACATTTTTATTAAGTTTTTAGTCTAAATACATGCTAGAAAAGAAATATTGACAATTTTGAGCCCCTAAAAAATGTATTTATATAAAAGAAAAATTGGTGCGTTTTCGCACCTTTGGCGGAATATGGGTTCTTCGGTTTACGTGCCAAGAAAAAAAAGTAGAATCTTCTCCTTTTTGCTATTTTATTTATAATTATAAAAATAACATTAATTGGTATTTGGCCACATTAGAAATCAAAATAAAAATTTCTTCAATATTATTGCCCTTTTATTCATGAAAATTGTTAAAACATTTAGGATTTAAGGGCACATTACATTTTACAAATATGCAATGTCACTTTAACAAAGCCTGCACCTTCTCCTTGATACATTTTTCTCGATAAGATGACATGCTATATTTGTTTTGATGTCCATCGGTAAACACATTCGTGATGGACTACCTTTTTTCGGATTAGATGGTGTATCCGCCTGTGCTCCTTCTTGATTGTCACTGGTAGCTTGGTCACCTTTTATTAGAGTTAGTGCTACGTATGATCTAAAACCAATTTTGTTTTTTGTTCCCAGTAGTCTTTCTATAGATTTTCCATGAATTAGAACACACAGTCCAGTAAATTTATAAATAATGGCCACCGCCACTTTTTACCCCCGATTTTTATTCTATGATTCGCGTTTGCATTATCATGAATATCAACTCCCCCATGGGTTTATTGTAATCCTCAATAACAAGAGGCTGGGGAATTGTTACTTCCTTTCTTTCCTTTTGGCTGAATCTTTTCGTACTTCACAATGGAAAAATAGGAACTGTGTTGCTAGCAAAAAAGGCAACATGATTATCATTCCATTTCACTACGGATATTTCATATTTCTTGTCAAAAGCATAATCAAACGACCCTCGATATTTCTTTCCTAGGGTCTTAGAATCTTCTAGCGGGCACTTTCCAGTTCTATTTTCCCAAATAGTACCAGTTGCAAAGCAACGCCTCTTTTTCAATGTATGAAACAAGGAATAAGAAGAAAATAAGTTGTCAAAAAATAACTGATGATTCGAAAGATCAGGAATTACTTCCAAGAGATCTAAAACAATATTAGCTCATAACCCTACCTTCGCTCCATCAGGGTTTGTTCTACGCCCCCCCCCCCCCCACCCTCCAGATGAATCAAATTGGAAGAGGTAACCGCCAGAAGAGCAAAGACACCATGATTTGAATCAAAATCGAACCGATTTATTTTTTATTAACATTTTAGCAGAGTGGCGTCCAGAATAGGAAACCATCTGCTCATCAATATAAAGATTGTATGAAAAACTCCCAAACTGTAAAGCTTTGAATTTAGCATGGTAAATATGGGTCTCAACTTTGCAAATCTGTCTGTTTTACCGAATGAAGAGTTATAAGAAAGGTGGATTTTCTCCTTGATGCTTCTAAATCTCTGTCTACTCATGGTACGACGAACTATTTCTCCGCCTTCACCCTCGTCTTTAGACCAGTATATGTCCTGTTTCGGTAGCACATGATATCCAGAGAGAATCAAAATCCCAAGAAACTTTTTAAAATCAAATATACTCATGTCAAACGTATGCCTATTATGATCAGTAGTATAATTTTTTTGAAAAAAATATTAACTTATCTAAAACCTCATCATCTATAAATAAGTGAAAAATGTCTGCTAGAGGCATACTACCAATCTTTTTTTTTATTTTCTCGTCATATTCATGTTCTTTGAAATTTGGATGTCTTGAAAATTTAACATCAATGTCTTTGTTTCCATTTAGGAAAAAAGTAATACTTGTCAGAGTGTTAGGTACCTGTTTTTCGGGGCACTGGTGGCTTTCGTTCTTCATCCTGCGCACTCTGCCAGTTTTCCACTATACCATCGCCTCGATGAATTTAAAATGTTCTCGCGATGTCGTTGTTAATGTGGTCTTCGGTCTTGACGTTTTCATCTATATGTTCATCATCAGTGAGATTGTCGACGTCAGTCGGTATGTAGAAAGCTCCTATAAAGTGGCCAAGATTTCTTGGGTGGACAAATATCTTCTTTTACGATCCATCTACAGTTATGGTAAATAGCTTTTGGTTTCGGAAAATTTAATAAAATTAAAATATAGATGTATTGTCTTATACTTACCTTGCCTGAAATATTGATGATCTTGAATCTATTGGGTCACACAAGATCAGCTTACCAATGCGTATATTACTATACGCCTTACTTTTATTGAGAACGGCTAAGGTCGATAGGGATAGATTGAAAGGCGAACCGCCACGTAGGGCGCCTTATTCAGTCAGTCCTTTCTGGTCAGTACTTTCTGGAAGCTTCGTGGACGGGGGTGGGAAATTGGAGTGAAATGTACGGCGTAAATTTCGGAAGGATCACCACACTTTCTTGAAGCCGTCAACTACAGTTGGTGGGTAAAAGGTTCACCTCTTCAATGCACTACGATGATCCGCTTTTGAATCCGACTTGCAGAAGCGACATTGTTGCACTCGACAGGCGCGAGACCAATAAGATAGTATTTAAAATGTTCCGGTATATGACACCATTACAATGTATATTTGGATTCCACAAATGATTTCATAGCGATATACAATGTTAGCGGACCAATATTTCCAATGCTTGTCGCTCGGTACGGTGCCTGCAGCTAGATCCTCCAAAGCGAAGCGGCGCACCACTAACGAAATGGTATATTTCTAGATTTATTCATTTTTAAAATACAATACAGACTGATGAAGCATTCATAGCACATTTATAATATGAGCATTAGGTTTCAAATAAATGTTTAATCTAATTATAAAAAAATGTCAAATTAATAGGCCTCAGTGAACTAGAAATTGAGAAATTTTAAAAAATAATAACTAAATAACCACAGCAAAATTTTAAAATAAAATGGCTTGAAAAATAAATTTACAGTCTCAAGAATGATTTAATATGGAAAAAGTTTTAAAAAATCAAGGATAATATTTTTTCACTGATTAATTTTTTTAAATGGTGCGTTCTCGCACCTTTGGCCGTAAATGGGTTAAAGCATATAAAATTCATGTTGTTTAGTTAAGCTGATTAGAATTGCTAAGCATTGGGTTCTGTGCAGTGGTTTATTTTTTATTTTTTTTTTTAACTACTTTCACTCAAGATAGAGAGTTAAAATTTATTTTATCAGATACCCGAAAGACAGAAGTTTCTCATTTTTTCAATCGAATTCTTTTACGCATCGTATATGTCTAAAAACCACGCTTTCAGCAAATTATTTAAATAAATACAATAATTAATAACACTGTAGTCTGTTTTAACAACTACTGACCCAACTCTCTCCTCTTATATGATGAGTTATGTAGGTAGTGTGATCCCGAGCAACGCCGGTTAATTCAGCTAGTATATATTAAAACGTGGCTCTCAGCAGAAGGGTATTTTAGGAATTTCCGAGAACAAATACACAAAAAATATTATTGGACCAAAAATTATTCGCAAGCATTTTAAAGACAATGGAATCGGAAAGTACACTAAATAAGGCAGACAGCGCTAATCTTAGAGTATAGAAATAATATCTGTGATTGGTTCTTTGAGGAAGGCATTGCAATTAATCCGTTATTCAGATTGTCAAAGTTATCAAGCATTCAAGTTGTTAGATCACGTTTTTGAAGGAATATTTGATCAAATTATTTTTTTCGAACGTAACATATCACACAATGCTCACATGCGTTTCATCAACATTTTCGCCTAACATTTTGACCGCGGTACATCGATTCTACTAAGTGGTATCGGGGGACTGCTGAGTGAGACGGCGATGGCACTACTGCATTGGAGAGAGAGAGAGAGAGGATTATTCATTTTTTTATTTTTTTTTTCGGAGGACAGGTGAGTCGTGGTTGATACCCGCGTGAACCGAGAATCTCTCCTTCCCGACCGTTTTCATATTATCATCTTCTTTTTTCTGATTCCACGCTCTCCACAAAACCCCTTCTGGTCTTCCACCTCTTTCCCCCCTCCCTCCGCCTCTGTCTCCCCGCAATCGTCCCCCGCTTCCCTTCCGCCGCACCGTTCTCCCATCTCGTTTTATTTTCCCACCACCCTATCGGTTACACAATTGAGAAGCGAGACTGTGTATGTGAGTGTGTGGGAACTCAACGCGCGGTCTCCATCGAAATTACTCCCCATTCTGTTCTCTTCTCTGCCGCCGTATCTTTCTCTCTCTCTCTCGCTCTCCCCTCCTACCTCAGCGGCATCGATATCAAGGAAGCGACGACCAGCGCTCCGGGCGGCCGCAATGACAATCAGAGGAACGTGGTTTCCATTGAATTCCGTTCCGTAAACGGGGAAGGATATTTTTTTTTATTCCTCCCCCCCCCCCCCCCCCCCCCCCCCCCGACTGGTGGGGGGGAGAGAGCCTCAAAACGTGAGGTTTTGAAGTCGTTACCGTGATTCACAGACGACTTCGAAACCACCCGGGAAGCCAGCCTTCGCCACTTCAAGAGCCCATTCCTTCTCGACCGCACTAACAGAGTCCTCCACCCCACATACCCCCCTCAACACACACCCCCATCCTTCCCCACGGCCGTGAATTTAATATTTTGCTTCCGTCTCAGCGGAGTGGGCGTAGAGTCAATTTTCCATCGGACAGTTGTTATAATAGGTTATATAATAATACCTGCTCCACAGTGTTCGCCTTCGTTAGATCAGTGACCCATATTTGAGTGTCATGGAAGCTACGAGTAGGTAGTAAGTAGTTCTCCGCTCGCAGTTCTAATTAGGTTTTCATTGTCAATTTTCGTTTTAATGATCTAATACGCATTGATTAATGAGTTGATTTTGAGTTTAAAAAACTTTCCCATGAATCTCAATGTTGTCACAAAACAAATGAGTCCGATATTTATTTTAATTCCACGTTTCAACCTATTTCGGCTAATTTAGGGAGAGTGTTCTCTAGGTCTACTTAATGATTTCCGAGATACATAAGAAAGTAAATAAGTATTAATTTCTTTAACTTACTTTTCATTGTGAATAAATATGTAAAACTTTTCACTCACTGAGCATTTTTATCTCGAACAAAATTCGTCTTTTATATCGAAGAACCATTATTACATTTTTTTATTGCAGACTAAATATCGTTTCGTAGTCAAATAAGCACATTAATTTACTTCTTGAAATTCACCATAGTCACCGTCGCTTAAAACTAATTTTTCATCTATACACTTAAACAAATTTGAGTCAGAGAGTCTCCGGATCAGAGTAAATGCAAGGTGCATTCTAATAAATTTTGAACGAACTCCAAAGTTATGTAAGACATTTAATAAAATCCAATCATATATCCGCACTGACCCCCATATTTAAAAACTATTAAAAGAATTATGTTTGGTTCGTAGCGAGCAGTTTACCAAAATTTATTCCCGACAAGTTAAACTGGTAATATGCAGAAACATACATTTTACAAATATAGACATCCAATCCGATGTAATCATATGCGATTAAAATCATGAAATTTATAAGAAATAACCATTTATCTGATAGTCTATATGGGCCAATTTATTAAAGATCAGTGCCTAAAAGAACCACGTGAAATTCAGGAATCGAAGTTAATGGAAATAATATGAAATTATTTGGCTATGGAAATGAATAAATAGGATAAATCATCAAGCATCGTGGTTGGAATTTCTTATTGAAAACGAAAATGTAATGAATATAGAAGAAGGAATGTTTTCATCGAGTCCTTTTGTGAGACAACCGTCATTATTCCTATAAATATTACAAAAACTAACTTTAGGTATCTGAATACTGATACACGAAAGCGGTTCTCGTGTTGCCTAGATTGCAATGTATGTAAACACGGTAAAAAAGATTGTACGCGGCTGAAATCGATAAACGCAAGTTGCTCTAGCAGATTCGAGTAGTAAAGTGCTCGCATGAATGAGGCTCGATTACTATCCATAATTTATATTCCGTTCCCCGCGCGGGTTTGTATTCAGAAAAAAATAAAAGAACATCGCTTTCCATTCTCGCTGGAGTACGCTTGCGTTTTGGATGATTTTTTTGCTGAAATGATTACACGAAGTCAAGATTTTCAATTCGCATACGGCATCGGTCTCTTTCATTACGAGTATTTCCGACCAGCAGCATTCTATCTTCCCGGCTTCTAAGAAAAATGCAGCTATTTTTAATTTCAAGTTTCCGCATGAATGGTCTCCCGCAGACTGGAAAACACTAATTGGTTTGCGCCTTTGTCGGCCGGCTACGTCCTCGTCCACTCATTTTTAACCTGCAGATAAAGCTTTTAATGGACAATTACTATATGGAAACACATGGACTGCAAAACAAAACTAATAGCTCTCTCATAGAATTGTAATCACTCATGCATCTATCCAGTTTATAGGTATACATTCATCTACGTAAATAAAATCACTATGTGCAGCAAAGTCTTTTGAAGATAGTTAGCAGCAGAATAATTAATCGTTACTGAACAAAAATAACCGACTGTGGAGCAAAGTTTAGATTAAACTCAATTACGCTTTGATTTCCATGAAATGGAATTCCCTATCTCTGTCGGGATACCTACCGAATTGTTCTGATGATTAATTACTTGCGAAGATGGCTCCCTCTAAGTAATTTTCTTCCCATATATTTATTTTCAAAATATATGGCGGGAGTAGTCACTAAGGAGGATGTTTTTGTAATGTTTTTCACTGAAGAGCTAAGATTTTTTTATAATATTGAATTTAAATGCATCCACACCTAAATATTGCCCTGCAATCCGCCGTAATATCGCATGGCAAGTTTTTCTTGAAAAGAAAGAAACTGAAAGAAGGAATTTCTTTCTTGGTAGCACACCACAAAAATTAGTTTTTTTTCACTGATATAATTATCATTCTATTCTATTCATAGTGAAAAAAAGTTGATTCATCGCTTCATTCCAAATAATGTGGAACATATAATGGTACGCTCGCTATCTAATTACAAGGCTTAGTGGGACAAGATTATGTCAAAAACACTTATTTATCCAATTATCAGCGTGTAAGGGATACGAGTTAACACGATCAATTGAACATCACTCGTACCGGTGAGGATACACGGTCCTGAAGAATTTTCTCCTTAGCGATCCCTTTAAATATTGTGAAACACCGAACTTTTATATCCCTATTCCTGGTATTTCTCAATAAAATTCAAATATCTGCGTTGATTCCTTCCAATCGACTCAATGGTACGTGCTTGCGTATTTATGCTAGTGATTTGCTATTCCTTCGTCTCGTTGTCCACGGCATAGAGATGAATATGACAATGGGTTTTTTTACAAAAAAGGTCGCAATTAGCGCGATGCACTTCAAAGAATAATTGGATGCAAATTAAACGGGCAAATTCGATTAAAAGAGACGAAGAAAAAAGAACACAGTCGCTGATTGGTGTACATGGGAAGGAGGTATCCGGTCGAACCTTCAACTACCCGTGCAATTTAAGTTTTGGCCCAAGAGATCGCGCTCTCGTAGGAAAAGTCAATCTACATGATGGGGATGAGCTTTAACCGTTTGCCTTTCAACCGACCGCGGGATATTTCTTGGAAGTACCATTGGTTTAATTCGTACGTTGGTAACCGTATCCTTCATTTCCCAACCAATGTTCCTATCCTCCATTATAAAGGGTTTATCTAAATGAATTTCGGGGTTTTAAGGCTGTGTAGTATTCATACCATTTGACTTATAATTATAAATTGTATATCAAGTGAAAGAGCAACTCAAACAGTTTCGTTGTACACTTGTACGCTTGCGCATGCAGTGACTCCACTATTTTCCGTTAGAAAGCGCTAGTAGTAAGGATTGGTTAAACGACGTTGTACCCAACTGCTGGATTGGACACCAGGGGTCATATGACAGGGCTTGTTTCGCATGGCCTCCACGTTCACCCGATCTGACGCCATGCGATTTTTATCTTTGGGAGTCTATAAAGGATCATTTGTATGTGCCTCTGCTACCAGCTGACCTACCCGACTTAAGAAACAGGGTTGAATCAGTTGTGTTACAATTACTCCAGACACATTGATCAAGGTATGGGAAAAACTCGCCTATCGACCGGATGTGTGCCGTGTGATGAATGGTGCTCACATTGAACACTTGTAGGTAAAACAAAAACTGTTTGAGTTGCTCTTTCATTTATAATTGTAAGCCAAATATAAATACTACAAAGCCTTAAAACCCCGATATTCATTATGAAACACCCTGTATAAAAAAGAAATCTTAAAACTGAAACGATTTCAAGCAATGTTTTTACACAATGTTCAGTTATTTTACAGAACTATAAGTTGAGCAACATACAAAATTTGTGTCCATTAAAATGCCGTCACTTCGCAAAAAATAGATAACAATTTGCACAATTAAAGTCTCAGTTTCGACTTCAGATCATCAACCTTCATGAGAATTAAAAGTAAAGTTCATTTTTATCGCTTGCAGGCTTTATTTATTTGGCAATATCAAATTAGAAATCAACACAAAACAAACTCGAGAGAAGTCTAACAAGAAAGAAAGTTGAATAAACTTTTAAAATCAATGAAGTTCCTACGTATTCTATCCCACAATGTCAGAACTTTTACCAAGTATTCAAAAACTTGTTAAAGTTCAGCGTTTTTTTTTTAGTGTCCCCTTCCGCAATCCGGGTCATTATTGAATTGTGTATGGGAGAATACGCCCGAAATAAATCAATGGACCTTTTTCACATGCAGGCATTATTTCTGTTGGTATATTTATTTCGGTAGACCTTTCATTAATCATGGACAGCTGTGCGTAGTCAAGGCGTCGATCTAAGGCTTGCACCAAAATAAAATTCAGATAAATTCAATCCGTTCTGGCGTAACTTTTTGGAAGTCCATTTTCAAATAATGACAGTGCCAACTATGTTTAAATCCATAGAGTATTTTATTGGTACATCGGCTTTAAACGCTACGGCGTCATGATCAGGTACTAGCATTTGCCAAGCGCTGTGTGCCGTTCCACTGACCCATCACCCTCACACCACTCTTCCCAGAATACACCTAACTCCGCCCCCGTCATATCACCAACCTACCCTCCCCTAATCCCTCTCCCTTTCCACCCTGATTATTGACTAAATATACCACTGACTATGAATTTAATGCTTGTACCTGATGATGACGCCGTAGCGTTGAAACTATTTGTTCCAATAAAATACTCTGTGGATTTAAACATAGTTGGCCTTGTCATTATTTGAAAATTCATATAATGTTGATAATATTATTACGATGTTGTTGCAGTATAAGTTCTTTTTAGAAAGTACTTTAATATTGTGAAAGCAAGAGAATTGGCAAACATAACCAGTTTGTCAATAGTGATTTTTATTTAGTGATATTTATTTCATTTAAATGCCAACAGACGAGACAAAACCCAAACATAAAATATGAGGAGTGTATGTTGTAAAGCAGTGATGATCAATGATGCCCTAAACCTTATATCAACAATGAAATGCTATAATTCTGTTGTTTCTGGCATAAGTTCCCATTTAAAGTCAATGCTGCGGTTGCCATGTGAACAAACATTTTCACTCATTGATTAATTTAAAAGCTTTAAAAAATTAATATTGTTGAAATAGAGCAAATTTGATATTTTTTAGGATTTTAGGAAAAAACGAAGCGAATATAAAATATGGAATGCAAGAATTAAATAGATACTGAATTCCTTCAGTCATCCGGCACTTAATATTTCAGCTCTGTGTAAATATCAGTAAATAATACAAGTCTGAATGCAAGTAATTTAATAAAGCAAAAAACGAAACATCCGCACCGAAGCCAAAGCTTTTCTCGTGGAAGTATAAATTCGATTTCCCCTGGGACCCTTAGGGCCTTTCTAAAATAACTTTGTTCGAATACATGAAGGGGTTTGGATGTCTATTTTGTTCATAGAAATTGGATTTCAGTTTTATATCTATAGATTATTATTTTATTTCCTAGCATGACGCGTAGGCAGCCAGGGGGCAAGGCACTGATCTTTACTCTAGTTTACCTATATGACCTAACACGCGGAGAGTGCAAATTGATGAAAATGGCTCTGAAACAAGACCGACAAAATGCCTAAATATAAAATTAAAAAGTATGTACAGCCTTTATATTATTTAATTATATTAATATATTATTTAATATATTGTATTAAAAGCGGCTAATTATAGCCACTGTTAACTTAAAAAACTTAATAATGGCACTGTGGGTCGAAACCTGGGTCGGTCTGTATTTGTGACATAAAAAAGTGTGAATGTTACTATTGTGTTTTTATCACCATGCTTAGAAAACTTACATGGTGATTATCAATTCTCATTTGAAATTCACTAAACGGATGGAGTTACATATTTTACAAGCGCGGCCTACCAATAGGGGTAGGACAGTGCCTGAAACTTACCGCATAGCGTTGAAGAATATAAATTGATTATAATGACGCTATCTACGATCTGTTTGCCACCTTATTCTTCAATCCTTATGCTACTATGCCTATGGCCGCCTAAACACCGAAACAATCTGTTAGTGGGGTCTGGCGTAGTTTGTGTAATTGATTCATCATTAAAATGAAACTGAAATGGTTTGTGTTTTCCACATAACATAGAAAAACAAAAATCATGTGAAATACCAAGGAATTAATGTGCCATTTTTTATCCTAAAAAATAGTTTCATTATTCATCGCCCTCTTGCGTTACATTCTCATTTTCCTTCTCATTCTCGTACATCGCAGCCTTCAAAATCCAGGCTACCCTACTCCAACTCCATTTTCACTCCTAATGGAGCTTTAATTTTCCACTGTCTTGACTATGTTCGACTAAGTTGTCATACTTCACATATTTCTGACTTATAACTGATGATAAATTTTTCATTTGAGCTAAAAATCATATGGAGGATGATCATTCAAAGCTTTAAAAATTCTCCATAAAAATCATTATACCTACCAAACCAAAATCTGAATATAGCCAATTAGCAGAGATTCAATTATAAGGCAAATAACTGCTTAGGACAGAAATATCGCGCTGAACAAGCGGTAATGCACTGGTAGTATTAGTCATCCCTCACTATTGTTCAGGACATAAGATACTTCAATTTATACCCCGAATATTTCTTCGACCGAATAGTATTTAAAAAGATACCATGAATTAAAAATGCACTTGTAGCGAAGTTCTTTATACTATAGGTTCTATGCTTCTGAGATGACTATAAACCGTAGTGGGGTAAGGACGGTCGCAAACAAAATATAGGGAGATCAGGAAGGACCCAACTATATAAGGTAGAAGACCAATGGCCATGCTGTTACTGCATTGGTGCCGTGTAAAAAATATGGCATGCGCATATTTTGATTTGGGTGAGGTCATCGAGAACATGAACATTGCAGTAGGGTCTGCCACACCAAAGCAGTCAAATACACACAGATTTAAAACTAATTAAACTCGATTATTTGGTGCATCATAGACATCAGTCCTATCTTTCGAATTATTGAGGAGGCGAAGGGGAGTAACATTTTCTCCCCAGCCTGGGAAAAGAGAAGAATAACGACGCAATGAGGGAGGCGTATAGAATGAGTAATAAAATAAAAGTCACTTGTCGTTTCAGACCCACCTCTCTTCATATTAATGCATCCGGTCTTTCCGCTTACTTCTTCATCCTCCCCCACGAGCAACACCCACCAATTTTTTTCCCTCCCTCCTCTCCAACCCACCCCCTTCCCTCTCTCTCTCTCTCCCATACGCACGAACCCCTTTCTTTTTCGTCTCCATGGGCAGCCTTTTATAAACGCTAAGGTTGTGGGAAGGGAGAGGAGGGGGACAGGTTTAGTGACGATGACGGTGGTGATGATTGGGGCACGGGGGAGGCAGTCTCAAAGGGATTGGCCCGAAGAACTCGTCAAGCTGCGATTCCTTCTGGGCATGGTACTACTAATACGTAATAAAGGTAAGACGTTCCCGTGATCTATTTATGTCGTTCTATGCATGACGTTATCCGAATGACACGAGCAGCAGACGATTCGAGATTAAGAACGAATAGTAGACTGTTTCTTTTTTCGGGATACATTCCGCGATGTTTAAAATTGCAAAAAACAATATTTCGCCGGTCCTCCTGCCAGCTACATCAGGTTAACTGAAGCTGCCAGGAAGACCAGCGAAAGATTTTTTTTTGCAATTTTAAACATCGCGGAATGAATCCCGAAAAAAGAAACAGTCAACACTACATCCGCGAAAGCCTACGAGCTAAGAACGAATAGTAGATGAAAGCTCCGATAATTTAGTTTTTTAGCAACAACAGAATGAAGTTAAATAGATATTTTCATCCTTAAGTACTGATATACAACATTTTTGTAAATGTTTTGTTTGAGAATACAATCTGGTTTACAGTGGAAATAACCCTAGCAACAATTTATTTTCAAATGAAAGTAAAAACCCTTACTATTTTCAACATTAAAGTTTTCTTGTATCCGGTATATCTGGGCCCACTTCACGATCTGTGATATGTATGTATCAATAGGATTTCTAGAAAAACTAACTTCCCTCGTATTACTGTTGCCTCCAAATACCACACAAGTATCAAACACAAATTGGACTCCGTACCTAGCTAGCGCTTGATGTAACCAAACCTACGTCGCAACGTTCGACCGAAACGAAGCCAAAAACCGACCTTGAATAACTTGTTCCTTGCTTCTAGGCTTCCGTGGTAGGTACTCTTATCAATCAATTGGTAGGTTTATGTACGAACTATCCCAAAAATATAATGTACAATTTTGAATTTTTTTAGATATTTAGAATAAAATTCAATGAATATGACTTCATCGCAATGAAAAATATCTCATATTCTCAATGATTACCAAACTTCAGCCGCTTACTTCTAAACTTCTTGAGTAATCTGGT
Organism: Pyrrhosoma nymphula; assembly: GCA_963573305.1. Taxonomy (NCBI): domain Eukaryota; kingdom Metazoa; phylum Arthropoda; class Insecta; order Odonata; family Coenagrionidae; genus Pyrrhosoma; species Pyrrhosoma nymphula. Next base: position 102,016,182 of record OY754337.1, on the reverse strand, counting down.
AAAAAATACCAGCCATTTTCCATGGGAAATAGTACGGGTGTGCATTCCAGAAAGACGTCATTCAAAATATATCAATTTAAAATCGTCATAAATTAAAGTTTCTAGTTTGTATTAATTCTCAACTATTTTAAGAAATAAATCACTCTCACTCACCGCAGTTATGTCACAAAATCACAAAAAAATCATCGTTTGTGAAAGCGTTTTCACCGTACGGCGTGAAAAAAATTAGTCAAATTAAAGACTTATGTATGCATTTTTAGAAAAATTCCTTATGCATAAAATAATATAAAGCAATAGTCTGGAACCAATAATAATAACAACATTTATTTCATGTTTCTTACAGCTTCTGAAATAAAAAAATAAAATTCAAATAGGGTATCTTTACTGAATAGGGAAAAATATCGCTTAAATCACCTTAAACGCTAAACTCATGACTAACTAGTTAAGCGTTTGATCGAGAGAACCACAAAACTTCTAACGCATAAGTTGACGTAACATGATTTCTCTTGTTCAGATGTTAACTGATTTTACTTCTACCTGAATGGAAAGAACTTGGCAAATATTGGGTCAAAATAATTATTTATCCAATTGGACTTTCGTTTCCTGTGGGGTTCCCAAGAGATCTGATTGCTAATTTCTATATTTTTCAGTGACGTTTTGTGCACGACTAAAAATACCATGTACATGACATATGTAGATGACATTTGTCCCGAACTGATAAATTGATGATAGTGTCATTTCCTTGAATCAAGACGTCAGAGAAATTACTATAGGAGCCGAGAGCAATGATCTTAATCATAATTGCTTGAAGACAATAGGCATCATTATCGGAAATAGAGTTTTTAAGAAAATTGATAAAAGTCATCTTCCTCGTGTCATGGTGGGTGATTATAATACTCAACCGTGATTTGGTTCGCAATGTTTGACTAACCCCCACTAGGGCTAAGAATATCTGAATTAATTCTAACATGGCAATGATATCCTAAATACAGGTAACCGATATCTCCACCAGCTAGCTTTATAATACTTCATAAGAACTCACTACCTATTTTAACACGTAAAATGTTTATGTCCACACCAATATACCCTTCTTTGATTAGTTTCACCTGATCTTTAATGATATGCCGAAAGAAGTGGAAAACAATTACAAATTATTAAATTCTTTAACGTGATTCTTGTGTAAGATTTGTATACGACCTAAGAAGAGACGCTCTCGCGTCTCAAGATATACTTAGTCTGGGCTGGCTAAACTTTGTGACCGCAGGAATTATCTAAAAGGAACCTTCCTTTTTAACTTTTTCCGAGAATCACTATCCATAATTACCTCTCAGAAATGTAAAACTTAAGTCAGAAACCAATCAGAAGACGTCTTTTAACCCGATTTTTATTCCAGTCGATTCCCCGAACCAAAATCAGAAGTCTTTCTTAATCACCCAAAGCTTAAAAAATAGAGATTCCATAAAATTTTTTAAGATAAACTGCATTAGACCCTTCTTAATGCAAATTTGTATATTCTTCCATTAAATTTCTTATAAATTTCTTTTATATAAATATCAATTTTCTGCCTGTAAAAATAGGCTAGTACCTATAACTAAGCTTTGTATTTTCATAATAATTTTGTTGCTAACCATATAACTTTATTTAACCAATGTGTACTTATATTTGCTGCATTCTTATTTATTTATTGATAATCTATATTTTTGATTTATCCGCCATTTCTCCCAAAATAATATCTTCTGTATCCCTCCAGGCCTGCCTTCTATACATTTTCACAGCATGTTCCACGGTAATCGCTCATTCTCCCTTCTATTGCCTTACTTAATACTCCGTTTCCTCTTCCTCTTTCATCATCCACCCACTTTTGCAGCCTCCTCCATATCTCCGCCTCTTATCTCCATACCTCCACTGCCATATGTAAAATTTCCTTACTAGTCTTTATAACCGAGCTCACCCCGTCTATTCTTTCAACACCCACATCTGAAAAACCTCCTTCCAGTCAACGCGCATATTCCATCCGCAATGACCAATTCCATGAACTTCACAGGGCCAAGCTTCCTGTTAGTTTAACGACTCTTTCCTTAATGTTTTTCCAAGAACTCCCTTCACCAACTCCCTTCTCTATGCTACCTTGGTCAATACAGACCTGAATACTGGATTGGGAAGGGAGAAACGGTGGCTCGAATGACGCACATGCGTAGTCGGCACATATACGTGAGAAGATGCTCATACGGAAAGAAGCCTGCGTGTGAATGAAGAGCCTGGGGCGAGAAGGGATAGTATATGAGAAGGCGCTTGGTTTGGAGTGAGGCGGAAATGTTAAGAGGTGGGAAGTTACAGGGCACCCAATGTTGTGGCAGGGGCGGACGGAGAAGGGAATATCGGAGAGAACCACAGAGTTTTCGACGTTGGGCGAGCGAAGGGTAGGGAGTGCTGGAAAGGGGACGAAAGTGGCAGGTAGCTGCGTCACCGAGTCAGCACTTTCCCTGCTGATTAGTCAGCATTGTCGCTCGACAACGTCGCGTGGCCTTTTCATTTTGGGCGATTACGTTTGGATATGTTCGGGTTAGCATACTGAGTGACAGAGATATAATCCCGGAGAAATTCGACAGATTGCAGCACACCTTCACGTTCACATCGCCAGAAGAAAACTGCGTAGCTTAACGGGCAACAAAAAATAATTTATCACGAGCTTCAAAGCCCCTCAAATGAGGTCTGCACTGAAAATAATACTTGCTGAGAGCTCCACGCCAACCGTTATTTTCTATTTTATTTCTCTTTTACTCTTATCAACCATCTATTCACTTCTACTTATTTCGCTCACGAAAGAACTCGTTTGTCATAACCATGGTTTCTGTTAGTTAAAATGCATTACGAATTTTAAGCAAAATTTAATTTCAAATATAATTACATTCAACACTGATATACATTACCAGCCGCGGGAGCTAGGTCGTTAATGCGTTAGCCATACAACCCAAGGGCCGCTGTCTTGGGTTCTGCGGTGGGCATGGATGACGAGTTAGTTTTAAATAAATTTAGACGAATTTTGGCAAACTTAGCACTCAGTGCATGTAGCACCAAAAATCATAGTCTGGTCATATTTGAAATACCTCACTATAATGACATAGAAAAATGTATTCCATCTGCGATTCTACGAAAAAAATTTAATTAAATCCATCAACTTCGATCTTGCACTTTCCTTCCTCGATCTCAATATTTGCATTTTTCAGTAAATATTATGAAAATAACCTCTATTACCCATTATTTCTAAAAACTCCACGTACACACAGATTTATTTAAAACTGAAGTAAGCGTTGTTTTCTAGGGCGAAGAAATTTTCAAAGAAAACATTTCACCCTCACTCAATTCAGTAAGTCGTGAGAACTCTTTTTATAAGTCAATTTTCACAAGCTAAAGACCATTCCATTCTTTCTTTTTATTTTAAATCTGCCCACTACCGCAGTCACTTTACGTATGACTAGTATAAACGACAACTGAACTTAATAGAGAATACGAGAAATTACGAGTAAGCACAAATTAACCCGTAGTTTTTCCATATGGAAGTCGAAGAGGAAGTTGGGTGCATTAGGTATTATATCGGGAATTATAATACCTAAAGCATACTTATAATATAAACGAAAGAAAACGTTATGAATAAAATTAAATAATACTCTTAAAACCTGAGCCCTTATTAATTGAAATCAAAACAATTGCAATTAATGATACTATATATCTATTATTTTTCCTTCTTTATCTATTTTCATTAAATAATCAATTATTTTTCAGGCTGATTGTGGCTTAATCGTGAACACGAGATTTTAAAATGACATTAATGTTTATAGACCGTGAAGTATAAAAAATATGTTAATTAATGCGAACTTTTTTTTTGCTATTTTCTTAGGTTTATCAACTCCACTATCGGTATAGGTACATATTTGAAAAAAAATACTAAAGAAAATTATTTATCTGCGGTTACTTTTGAGCAGCGCTGAACGTTTTTAAAGAATTCATACTTCACTAAAGGAATTTTTAATTCCATACCGACATAGGTGTTGTACCAAATGACTTAATGACCATTAAATTCGGATTGCCACGTCTTACATCATAGTTCAGAAACCTGCCACTGAGGCATCGACGTTTTTGAAAGGATTACGTTCTCAAAAGGACTTTATTTGTCAAAATATTGGGATTTACTGACGTCCACTCCCTGAGGTTCGCCCAATGCGTATCAACATCTTGGCGGCTAGCCTGTCATCGTCCAATTAAGGCGTGACGCAGGATCACGGGGATTATGGATAATAAGGTTGGAAAACGTTCAATGCATTGTCTACACGGCGAGTAAAACGTTTCCAATGTAGCCGGGTGTCTGATCGGTTAATGTCCCCATGACATATCGGCCAATTTCCAGTCGATCAAGGGAATGATAGCCTAAAAGGGCCCATTCCCGTCATCAGACACGTGCCAATACCTATGCATGGTGATGATTGGCGTTCTATCATCCCAGCTATAAATATCACCTAAGCCATAAAAATATTTACATGCATATCTTTTTTACTTCTCAGAACATGCATGTGCATGGAACATGTTTTCAGCATGATCAGAAAGTATTTCAACTAACTTTCTATAAAATGAAACGGATCATTAGGCATTTATTGCCTCAAGATGGATTTGGTGGAACTTATGCATGACGGAAGAACTCTTTACAGTTTTGCACGGACAAATATTTAATGTGACTTGTGACAATGTTATACCTCGAATTCATAAGCTTAATTATGTATTTATTTACTTTTTCAAATTTATATTTTAAATACCTAGGCAAATGCCTGGTGGCAATGAAAGGAGAGATGCACATAAAATAATCTGATCCCATGATTATGTGAAGACAAAAAATATTAAAAACATAAAAAGGATGGATTAACATCAAAATGTTTCTCGGATGTTCCGCGTGATAATCACGTTTCCCCCGACGTTTCCTGACATCTACTGGTCACTTTTTCAATTGGAATTGCCCAGTTCCCTTTAAATAAGTGACCAGTAGAGGTCACGAAACGTCGGGGCAAACCTGATAATCACGCGGCACACCCAAAACACATTTTGATCTCCATGAGCCGCGAAAGCTTCAATGAACAATTACGGATTAACGTATGTTACACTATAACAATTAATTTTTTCTTAAATATTTTAAACATTTAGTTCTAAATTATTTTAAGGTTTTGATGAGTTTCAGCTGGTTCCAATCATGTATGAACCCTATGTAAAAATGAGGACTTTACCGCGTTAGTTTTTTGTTCCCTTATGTTTATGTTTTGTTCCCTTATATGGGTGGTCATTTCTGCCTATAAAATTTTGTCTCTCCTAGGCTCTATTTATTTCTTCCCAGCCCTTGTCTCCTGAGACAATCCTATATTATGATTTACAACAGGTAAACCAGCCGCATTAAATCTTTCAAAGTGGAAAACTATAGAGTTAGTCTTTTGGATTTTCAGTCCTTCATTTGAGAGGGAGCTGACTTCAGCACTCAGCATCCTAATTAGCGAATGTAATTACTATTCTCTAAAATATATTACGACTATGTGATAATCCGTTTATTTGTATCATTTTTTTAAGACTTCAAGGAGAAAAAGTGGAGAGAAATTAAAATCACCACAGTTCTTCGTAAACAACGAGAGGTAAATATCAAATTGGTAATGATATTTTGAGGGTTTACTGGTTTATATGTTGCAATCCGATAGGTATGAATGTTGAAACAGATTATTACCTTTTTTCTGACAGATTTTCTCACAAATAACTCTAGAAAAAGGACACTCGACACATGTATTGATGTTTCGATTACTTACCAATGAATTCCTCAGGCCAATGCTGACTGCATCTTCCCATTGCAGAAACTCAAGTATCACTTCACAGCTTCAAAATCTCGTAGAATTCTTATTTTGAAGCATTGTAGTCCGCTTCTGACATTCTCCTAGAAGCGAGAAGAAATATTTTCTTGGATCATGCAGAGAACATGAAATCAGTTTTATTGGGATGAGTTTCAGATAACTCCTGTTTTTTAGGCCTGAATAGCATGAGTAATCGTTCAAAGAACATATTCTTGTTTTAGAAGTAGACCTTAGAAAAATACAACTTGCGTTGTAATGATCGTTGGATAACATAACTTGGATGACAAAATGTAAAGTAAAAGAGCACAAGTGCAGGCAACGACGGTAACATATTCACCTACATGCTATGGGCCATTAATTGATTCATTTATTGTGTCACCCGAACTTTTTAAACAATTAAACGAAATAATTATCCTTCACATTTCACATCTAGTGTTACTTTTTCACTCATTCAAATTGAAAATTTATTCTTACAATGCATTTGTAAACGAAATGCATGTAACATGCATTTGATTTAATGGATAACTTGAATTTGAGACCGAAACATTTATGGAATGAAAACTGAACAGATCTGGAGCATTACTCTGCCCTAGTAGAAAGTACTCATAAGTAGACGTAACTATAAGAACAGCTACTGTGACGTCGGGATCCCTCAAAATAATAGAATCCTTCTTAAAAACTCAGTTGGGCATAGCCCCTCTTTATTACACGTTTCTTTCTCTGTAAACTTATTTAACAATCCCCTCCTTTATCAACCATACATAGCAACGTTCTTCAAACAAAAACAATAAACAACCTAAAACATAAACCCATCGAAACATACATTAACATTCAAATTAATACTATCAAAAACAAAACAACGAACGAAATTAAATACATAAAGCCAAATAAAGCAAATAAAAATGGAGCTTGACAAGGCACGACGTTACACTACCTACTGTTCTTTTACTGAAACGATTCTTTACACATAACCTTACAGATGGGTAAGAATACCGATAAGAGTTATGAGTAAGATGGGGAAAGCCTTAATTCCATATTTAGGTACAATACCTAATCTCTCTCTTTCCGCTTATATTCCGCTTCTTCTAGTAAAGATAAAACTTCGTGAAATCATTCAAAAAATGTAATCCCTCAACATTCTTGTATCCTTCCAATTCCTCAACAATACAAGCTCATATTGCCGTCTCAGTTTGTCCTTGCATGAACTATTTTGCCTTCGTTTTTTTAAAGAGGAATTTGCAGTTCCAAGTAGGAGGATGCAATCTTACTGTCATCATATTCACACTATCATCAGCATAGGCCGGAGCATCAGAAGCATCGCGGTGCAATCTTAATGAATGGGTATGCCAAGAAGCACTCAATGAAGCAAAGGAGTAAATGAAAATGTCTGGGTGAAAGCTGAACGTGCACTGCGACTATGAAGCACGCTAGCTGGGATACCTGAAATAAAAATGCTTCCAGATGGGGGAACGACGGAGGGTATGAGTTAAAGTAAAAATCTTGTTACCACGGTGAAGTATTACGTTAAAAAAAGAGAAATATAGAGAAGCTAAAAAGATTGGGATGAAAGAAGACATAATGAGACAGAGGACGATATTAACGTCGACGGAAACATGATGAAGGTATCAAATATTTTTTTCCTTTCACTCCGTCTTATTCTAGCCTGAGGCACGAAAAAACACTGATGTAATGCTTAATTAAAGAAACTTCCTTTCCATGAAGGTCATCATATCATCACCAGATATTTAATACTCCACGAAAAGGCACTTAAGTAGCTTTAGGCAACCAATTATGATAAAAATTTAAATCTACATTCTCATAAAAAAATATTACACTTGATTAAAATATGTTTCACTTTTAAAACAAATCACAAGCATTTCTTCTCAAACCGCAACCCACCTGCTTCAAAAGCGGTAATTCTCAATGACGAATTATATTTAGTATTTAGACTTGCCGTATACTACTCGTCCAATCTTAAGTTCAAAAACCATATTAATTGTGATTTGATCGATTTCAGTTCACATTTTAAGTTTAACTATTTTGTAATATATTTTATAGCGTGGTTCTATTGAATAGTATTCCCGCATGCGAAGAAAATGTTAGAAAAGGCTGTTAGCAGAAAAAAACATTGAAGCCGATGCTGGAAAAGGTATTATTTCCACCTTTAACCATGGGACATTAATGCAATGCAAATTAAACTAGTGAACTAGTTATGATACGTTCATCTAAAATCTTCATCACGCTAAAAAAATTGAATTATTTTTTTCAAGCTGAAAATATTAAACGAAAGTTAATTTTTTCCCAACATTTCTCTTAGTTACTATGTTTTAAAGACATAAGCTATCAACATCTATCTCTGCAAACATCTACTAAAAAGTATACATGCAGCAATAAGCTTGAATAAAATATTTCTGCGTCACACACTCATAAAAAGTAATTGCTTCATCATCACTCGTAATTCTCTTCCGTTTGAGAGGTTAAGTGAATGACGCAGAGTATGAAAAACATGAAAAATGTACAAAACATGCCTCAATAATAATGCATTTCTATATTTCCATATTTTCACTTCAAAATATTACACGGATTTATACATTATGAATACTTAATCAGTAAATGTCCACGCCTCTGATTCCTGATCAACTCTTTTTCAATGAAAATGTTTGATACCCAATCATAGTTCGAAGCTGCCCACAAAGAACGATAAATATATGAAAAATCCTGCTGCAGGTAATATTCTGTTTATGGAATATAAAGCCTAAACAATAGTTGTGACTACTCTATAATGGGCAATAAGAATTTTTAATACTCAATTTTGTGTTAACAAATTATCGTAATTCGGGTGAAATATGAGCATGGAAACTTCCAACCTCGAGTAATCAGCAGAAAATCTTTCGCCATGTAATTTAAATGCAAACAATTAATGAAATAATATTGAATTAAAATTAGTTTCGAATTCATTACGAGTAATAAAAATAGCAGATGATGAAAATATATTTCAAGTAAACCTATTACATCCTGAATTTCATTAATTAACTTACATACATTCCACACTTAATTCAAAGGGATAGACTAATAAATCTTTTCTAAAGACCAAACATTCAATAGTAGGTATATGAATTTCTTGTTTAATTCACATTTCATGTTAGGTGCATTACCTGTGCTGCTTCGCAAACTTAAAAAGAATATAGAAATAATTTGAAATTTTTGTTCAATAACTAGAACTTTTCGCAAGATGTCAAGTTACCTCCATGTGGCCAAAACTATTTTATTTAATTGTTGATCTCTCTCACTATTTCCAAGTATGAAGAATTTATAGTGAAAAAAAAATCATTCTCCTGTCTCGCAATTCAAACACAGATCCCCCGATTGCGCGCCGATTGCTTTAACCAATTAACTTACCCAGGCGTACTCGCCGTCCACTGTGAATTTGGGTTCCAATTTCGGTTCAGGCAAATGATTTTTCTAATGTGAATTCCACACATTCCTGCACAGCGGGTAGCGCCAGTATAAATTTAGATTGAGGTAAACACTCATGTATTTAAAATGTGCTTTAACTTAATGGATTGTGTCGCCGTTCGCACGAATACAAGTATGTCGTGTCATCGTCGTATATCGTGTCGTCATTTGTATGGTAATGTTGTTCTTAGATAGCCTCCACATAATTCAGGTAGCTGAATTAGTCGAACCATCCGGAACGAATTCTAGAGATCTTCGTTCAAATCTAATTTCAGTCAGATGATTTTTTTATTATTTCCCAATATCTGAATTTTATCATTATATAAGGTAGTAAAATTAATGAACCGTCGTTACCAGTGGTACTTTTTGAAATTAAGTAAGCCTAGACACTGATTTCATGTGTAATGAGTAAGAATAATAAGTCATATGAGAAATAACATATGAGTAATTACATTAATATATTTTACCACTTCACGCCATTTTTCCATATCGAAGACAGAAGAAAAACCATTAAAATATCCAGTTTGATTTAAACAGTACATTTCCTTATTTTATCTCATAATTTCAAAATAAAAACAACCAATGAATGGTAAATGCGATACTCCGGACCACATGTGATATCTTAGGTTCAATCCTATTATTTAAAATTTTTAAACTACTATGATATAAATCGGACATTTGTACACCCCATGATCTTCCTGTTGATGATTTTCTGACAACGAGGATGGCTCTCAAAGGTTTTCATACTCCGTAAAGATTCCTGGAAAAATCAGGAATCTAACTATTATGGATTTCCTAGTTTCACTGGATTTTGATTCCGCGCACTGGATATATAAATATTAATAAGTTTTTTTATCATTACTAATTTCCAATAAAGACATGTTCTCTCTCAGCACACTATGAATTAAGAAAAAACCGATTCATAAGGGATTATGGTAGCTATATCGACTCTGTATTTCTACTAATGGTCAAAAAAAGCTTATTTGCAAGCTTAAAATTAAGTACTATGCAATACGTTTCACTTAAGGTAACATACTAGACGTGTACAAGAATTGCGGAATATTCCAGGGAAATGCAAAATTATGTGACAAATTCCTTCGCATTTTCATTCATTAGAGTAATCTACCGGTTAAATGTAAGTTATAATGAAAGTGAGAGAAAATCAAAGAAATTTTTTAACGTGTAGGCCCTACACGTTAAGAATCCCCCCCTACACGTGTGTAGGGGTATTCGTAAAAACCTTTTTTTTCGAATTTCAAGGGGCTTGGGGTCAGAAAAGTTGTGTATGGGGCTCAATATTTTGCAGGAATTTTTTTAGAATTTTTGTCGAACGTCCTGAGGTTCCGCCAAGCGGTTAAAGTTTAACAATTTTAGGCAATTTTGGTAAAAATTTTAAATTAGCGAAAGAACGTGCCCCGCCTCGTTTTTTTGTAAGAAACACAAACATATTGTCAGAACGTAATTGAAAAGGGGCTTGGAAGTAGTTAAAACCCCTAGAAACACTAAAAACAAAATATTAATAAAATGAGGATAGGCAACCCGGCATACGCGAAGTGGATATCGCTTTTTATGCCCGCGTAGTTCTTCGCTTGCTACCGTTCCAGTAACAATCCAGAACACACCACGAGGAGGTAGCTACGCATCGAGTTCCACCCGTGCCCAACTCAACCTCCCAATCAAAATGGGCACTTTTAGCATTTAGTTTGAATCGCGGACCTTGTACTGACTTTTATGGCGGAATTCAGGCATATGCGCTCTCTCCGCAATGACAGTTTTGATGAAGACATCTCTGTTGTGTCTCCCATAGACTGCTGCAGACGCATCCTTCACGAGACGAACATGTCTCTCAACACTTCGAGTGTGAACAGGAACTTGTAGGAATTTTGGCAATTCCGATCTTATTGCGTTAGTTCCCAATAGGGCCCATTGCCATTAGATAGGGCCCTACACTGTAGGGCCCTATCAACTATTTCTTTCTTAATCTCAGCATACTTCCTACCTTTCTTCATCCCGTCCATAAAACGTATTCTCTTTTTTCCCCTTCCCCGCTTATCCAACATCCTTGCCTATATCAAGGCCTTCATCAAATTATCGCCCGTCATTGCCGCTTCCAGCTATTTACCCAGCCTCCCCTTAATCTCATCCAGAGGTTCCTCTCCTTACAAACTAGGCTTCCTCATTTGTCTTCCTTTCCGTCCACCGCTCCTTCTCCATCCTCTTCCACCTACATCTCGAACGACTGTAGCATATTTTCGTCCACCTTTCTCAGAATCCACGTTTCTACCCCGTACCACGCCAAACTCCATATCAAGTCCCTCACCAGCCTCTCCTTATCCTTTACATCCTTACTTAAGGTCCCCATCATCAGGTTCCTTCTATTACTGAACGCTTCTTTCGCTAGCACTACACTCCTTCTAATGGCTTTGCTACTATACCCATTTTCTTCTAGTGTACGGCCCAAGTATTTAAATTGTTCTACTTGCTCCAGTTTGTGACTTCCTACTCTTATCACCAGCCTCGCTTTCTTTGTCCAAGAGAAGCTCATTACTTTTGTTTTCATATGATTTACCTTCACTCCGTATTTCCCGCACTGCTTTTCCAATGCATCTACTAAAGCTTGCAATCCCTTCGAAGATCGACTAACGTACGCCTGGTCGTCCGAGAATCCAACAGACTTTATCTGCTTGCCTCCTACTTTCATTCCAAAATCTAGCTCTTCCCATCTCTCTCCATTTCCTCAGCACAAACTTAAAAATCAAAGGTGACAACGGGCACCCTTGCCGCACCCCCCAACTGCCCTCCCTTTTTCACCGCCAGCTACCCTCACTTGTGCCCTCTGGCCCATACATAAGTTTCGGAAGATTCTCCGATCACGCCAATCTATTCCTATATTCCCCAGTATTTGCATAAGTGTCTCCCAGTTCACTCTGTCAAAACGCCTTTTCAAAATCCACAAAGCAAGCAAAAACATCCTGATCATTCTTCTAAGTATATGATTATATTCCTTTCGATAAGGGTCCCCAATACCGCATCACGAGTTGCCCTCCCTTACTTGAACCAAAACCATTGTGACATCGTGACCAGTCGATGACCAGAATATATAATAATTTTCTCTACTTCTCAACCTTCTATTTATTATTCTAATAAAAACTTTTGCCGCGTGTGAAATTAAACTAATTGTTTTATACTCCTCGCATTCTGAAGTTTTCTTCTTCTTCGGGAGAGGAATTAATTGCGTTTTCACAAAATACTCTAGCTAAACTCCTTCCTCATAGGTCCTATAAATAAGATAAAAAAATATTGCTTTCCATTAATATCTTATTTTTTCTGAGATGCCGAAGGTAAGTTATCTACTCCAAAAGATTTCCTTTCTGGTAATGCCTTCGCCAGTTCTCTGTCGAGAATCTCTGGTTCGAGGTCATCATTATCTATTGTTCTCTAATCCTCTACATCCATGTCACAGAACTATTGCCGCTGTCGTTTAGCTCTTCCATTTATTCTCTCTACCAATCCCGGAAATATTCCCATTCGATTAATATCTTCTCTGATTTGTTCTTTGCCATTTGCATCGTTTAACGCAATTTTCCTCCTGATTATATTTTCATTTTAGCGTATAGCGCACCTACGTGCCACTCATCCTCTAGCTTTTCCATTTCCTAGTCTTGTCCTTTCCACCAATTTCCCTTTACCCGATTGGTTACTCGCCGAAGTTTATTATTTAGTGCCTTTTACTTCCTCTAGCCTAGGGCGGTGTCGACGTTTTTCCACATCTTTATCTCCTCTATTTTCCTAATCATTTCTTCAGTTATCCATAATTTCCTGATAACTTCCTCTATTCCATTCCTACTGTTTTCCCTGCCGCACTAACTATTTATTTTTCATACTTTCACATTTTTCTTCGATTGTTCCCATTTATTTTGCTTCACCTATGTTCCTTTACACGTGCTCCTGGTCTTCCCTCCTTTTCATCCTTTTTAATGCTTCCGAGATTAACCTCTTCATTCTCCTACTTTTACAAAGCTTTTTGAATTTAACATCACATTTCATCATGACTAAATTATGTCCGCCACCGCCCTTAACGAGTTTTGACACCGTTTCTTTGCCTTACCATGGTGTAATCAATTTGATATGCTGTACTCTCCGGCACTTCCGATGTGTACGATGTGTATGTACGAACGCCAGGGGTGATGTTTTACAAAATTCAACTGCTCTCACCCCACGGTCATTACTTGTTCCCATTCCAACCCACTTCAAATCGGATTTCAGGCTTTCCCGGCGAAGATTTATGTCAGGGATCTTTCGGGGTTTGCACCGGGTAGCTAGGTCCATGGCGGCCAACGTTTCGATGCTCGAGTCGAGCATCGTCCTCAGGGCAGAGGTGAGTGCCTTGACTAGAAGTGGTCATCAATATATACCCTATGGGTAGGGTATATATTTTTCGGACCTGACCTACCCATAGGGTATATAGTGATGACCACTTCTAGTCAAGGCACTCACCTCTGCCCTCAGGACGATGCTTGACTCGAGCATCGAAACGTTGGCCGCCATGGACCTAGCTACCCGGTGCAAACCCCGAAAGATCCCTGACACACACTTCAAATCCGTCCCTTCCTTCCCCCACCCCTGCATTTCAGTCGCCCATCTCCATGATGTTTTTCTTTCCCGGGACTAAGTTTTTCTATTTATTTCTCCTAGTTGTTCGTACATGCCATCAACCTCTTCCTCCTTATGGTTGCTTGTAGCCATGTATATATAGATACCTGGACGAGTACGAAATTCGTTGGGCGTGTCTTTATTTCAACCTGTCATCCACCTGGTCAATATTTACTACCCTCGTCCCCAATTTTGTATTCCGTACCATAGCTACCCCACGTTGACTCTCATCTCCAACACTATATTACCCTGAAACTATCAATCCAAATGTCTCCGCATTCCTTTCACTTCATCTCGCACAGCCCCAAAGCATCTCTTTTCCCTTTTCCCATTTTCTGTTTAATAAGCTTCTTATATCCCTTGTAGTATATTTTGAATAATAATAAAGTAATGAATTCATTCATATTAATATACATATATAATAACCATGTTCTTAAGCTTCCCGACCCTCAACATGGTCCTTGTGTACAAAGTTCTTGTTTGTCGAGGTACTCGAGCGAAGAAAGCATTTACCTATTACTAAATGTAGGTTACAAGGCATTACAAGGCATTTTGTGAATTAATATATTTTAATGTCGATTGTCAATTTTGCAATAACAAGTATGCAAGGCAAGTATGCATTTAAAATATAAATATTATCATTTGTTTATTTGATATTATTTTCCTCTAACGGGTAGATATTGCCTTTAATATTACCATTCTTTCACGTAAATTATTCCCAAGTTATACGTTACAATATTTTTTGGAGAAAAATTCACGTTATTCTCACTCATACTAAATTATTTATCATAAAATGTTTACTCGTGACTTAATGTGTTAAATGGACTAATTGATATTGACATTTTAGCCACACTACACTAATATCCTTTGGATTCATCTTAAGTCAATTTACATTTCCAATCCCAGCATCATAACCCTTTTTATAATAATTGTTTACCACTTTTCACATCGCTTCCATATGTGGGTATCGGGTGTTCAATATGAAAGAATTTTCTTAACTGCTTCGATATATAATTGTCTTTTTATTTTAGTTCAATTATTTAGGAATAATTACCAAATATAGGAGAAAACATTTGAAAGAATTCCTGCTGTGATAGTGAACCGCGAAAAATATGGGAGCCAGAAAGGCTGTAGGGAGGTTTTACGATGTTTAATGATCGGCAAGTAAATTTTTTTAACAGCCGTCCAGAATTCGAACAGCTCAATATAGCAAACATCTTCCATTTCACCGTACGAGGCTATTATATAGAGCTTGTACCCAGTGGGAAAGATCAAATTAAAAAAAAAGCTCAATATTTTTCTAATGGAAACTACGAATTCCTCATTTTTATTCCTGAAGTGTGTTCCTTCAATTGAAATATTTTAATCGTCTTTCCTTTCAAATTTAAAATACCAAATGTTTAATTCTTGTTAACTTAGTAAACAAAAAATATATACGGGAAACCATTCCACACTAGGATGATTAAGGGCATCTCATACTCGAATTAAGAGAACGTAGCGATGCACCCGTTTGTAATGCAGATAAAATGAATCTCAGCACTCGTTATTTCAACAATGTTATTAAACTCATAAAACTAAGTGAATTACTGCCCGTTCATTATTCCAGATGTAGCACAAAATATTAAAAGTGACATTCGCGAATTTAAAGAAATCATTGCGATGATGCGTGCTTCTATCAAACTATTGGATGTTAAAAATGTACAATATTTTATTCCGACATTAGAAAACTTATTTGTTATCACAATAGGACTTTCCTCAGATATTTTCTTGCACCTTCGCATTCTCTTCATAACCTTTACGGCATTACCGCTACCGCAAGACTTTTATAAATACTTTTCCATTCTTTTATATGTTTATAAATTTTTACGGAGCATTCAAACCTTATTCGACTCAAGGGCCAACCGCCAACTGTACAAACTGCCTTGACATACGTTCCCCATGGGTAACTCAACAGTATACCTCCAATTCCGCATAAATCAAGCCATAATTTTATACTGCACAGCTTGAGTTGCAACTTGGACACGGATTATAAATACCATCATCGCTATCATAGCAGCAGCGGTGGAAGTACGGAGGATGAAGTAGTGGTAGAAGAGGGAGACAGTTTCATTGCGGGCCAAGCCAACAGTTCCCTGGAGTTTACGCGTGGACTTTTAGAAACTGATAAGGAATACGCCAACCCCATCTAGGTAGGAATAGTTTCGGCAACGACTCGACTAAAGTTTTCGTTGAGGCGCAAAACTGCAGAAAAGGAATGGGTCGGGGTGAGGAGGGAGAGTAGCGTGTTGCCACCTCTCTCGACTTGGCGAAGAAAGTGGAGCGAGGTCGGGTGGTATGGGGCCACGTTTAATGGAGCTGGATGGACTTCGGAGGAGAGCCGACGAGCGCTGCGGAGACGACGGGCCTCCATGACCATGGCTGAGGATTTGTCAGTCGAGAGAGATAGAGGAAGGTTGAGGGAGGAGGAAGACGAGGTAGGGAGGAAGTGGAGGGGTCCGTAAGGTTGGAAAGGGGTGGGGGGGTGGGTTTCCTCAGGGGGAGGAGGAGAGAAGTAGGATTCGCTTGGAAGGGGAATGGGCAGCTTAGCCGCGTGACAGGAAACTGTTCGCGGGAGGGACTGACGCGTCTGCGGGAAAGACACTAAAATACTGAATTGAGAAAGGGAGGCAGTATAGAGGGGAAAATGAGCAGATTGCCTTGGATGCGGAGAGCATAACAAGGTGAAGTGCGCAAAGCCTAAGAGATTCATGATAGTAGATTTTTTAAATTAATAATAATATAAAATATGACGATGACGAAGCCAGGATTTCATCATTTTGAAAATTTTAAAAAATCAGGAGAAAAATTGTGTATTCAGGCAATTGCAAGTGCAATTGCGCCTGAAGTGTAACATATAATTTTTGTTCCTTGCTGTGCAAATTGTAAGAAGACCGACCAGTTTTTTTTTGAAAATACAAACAAATTAACTTAAAATATTGTCCAAAATAAAGAACATTCACATTAATCAAAATTAACATTCTCAGAAAAAACGAATAACTTATACTTTCTCCTTAAGTGGCCTTTTTTAAAAATCAATAAATATACAGTATATTTAATGTTCATGGTTGACTAACAGACCAGTACAGTTGTAACAATAAAGTGGCATATATTGTTGAATATGTTCCCGAGAAATAATGCAGGACACAATACAGTAATGAAACAAATAAAAAACAATTAAAAAAGAGCAAATATATCAACGCATGAATATTAATTGAGAAAAGATAATAATAATAATAATAATAATAATAAGATATCATCTTTGCAGTGACACCAAAATATCAGCCAATTAACCGTTCAACTTTTCGAGGAATTTGCCCAACAATATGAGCCGTTTTCCATGGAGTATGGTCCGTCTTTGCGCTCCATAACAGCTGAATAACGAGGACGTTTGACACACACATACCGTCCAAAATTATATTGATCAGTGTAGTTTGTATGCTTACTCAATTATTTCAAAAATTATCAAATCATTAATTTACTACCCAACATAGTGCTTTTTCCAATAACGCAAAAGTAATTCCATTTTGATGGTGTTTACAGAAAACGGCGAAGGAAAGAAATCAAGTTACGGCTTCTAATACGTATTTTAAGTTAATTACTGAGTAGCTCAGTCATATTAAATATATTTTCCCTTCCTTTTTTTCCAAAATTTACTTTGCTTCATACAACTGCTTCAATTTTAAAAGAAAACTCACATTCTATTACGAGTAGAAAAACAACTCGTTAAAATTACTGTTCCTCATTTTAGCAGACTGCATAATTCGCTTAAAGTATTACATCCGTGGTCTTCTTCGTTAATTCTTCACATTCGTCGTTCTCACTAACTTAGTTGTCATAAGGATTTTATATCTCAAAACAGGTGGAATTGGTTTGTCTATCCTTAATGTTGATTCTATCACGTAACTTTTCTCCTCAGTTCTTCTTATGACTCCAATGGTTCTATAAATTGGTTTTCTGCAGGAATTAGGTATGACCGCATTTTCAGTAGCATTAGTAACTCAGCCAATACTCAGTTGAAAATGCCAAGCGTATAATTTAAGCCAGACTAAATCTGTATAACAGGAAAGGAGAAAAGGCAATCAATAAATATCAGAATACCGCCGTTCGAATCAAGCCATTCAAGGCTAAAAGCAAAATAAATCTTTAACCAATCCAACTATACACCTTACACCTAGAGAACAGGAGAGCACTTAATTAAAACATTTATTAACTTCCCGCGCAACCTATATAACAACTAGAAAAACATAGCAAGACAGTAATGCAGTGGTTTCTTAAATGGGCGCTACCACCCCTAGGTGGGCGTAAAGAAACAAGGGAGCGGCAGGGGGGAACTAGAAGCAAGTTCCTGACCCATCAGTAACCAAAGGCTTCGGCTTTACCTCCTTCAAAAAGATGGAAAATGAGTTGAATTGCTTACAGATCTCAGAAACAATTAACACTATACATCGTTCTCCAAAAATTGTGAAATAAGGGTACCAATTGTTTAAAGTAATTTATTTCTTAAAATAACTTGCTTTGATAGTTCATATTTATGTTTTTTTATAAAATCAAGTGTGTTCTTTAATTTTTATGCTATCCCTGACTTGTTACATACACGTAAATGCATGTCCTGGAATGAATAAACTATTTATCTACTGGGTTTTATATAAAAGTAGATTAACTGTAATTGTTCATAATTTCATTTTTATAACCTTTCCGAATTGGTCATGTAGTCTATGATTTTTAAGGTTACGGTTGAGGGACGTTGGGCATAAGTTTGTGGAACTAAGGCTCGAAAAAGTTTGTGAAACACTGTACTAACCCATTAACACACACCTCGAGCTTTGTCCCTTCCCTCTCCCCATTCCTTTTTTCTGGTCGCTCCCTTTCATTATGGATTTCGTCGTAAAGCTCCCAACCACATGCCAGACGGATTCTCATTCGGTAGTAAGTAGATGTAGATGAATGCATTTCATTTGAAAATGCCCCTGGACCAAGTGCTCTCTTAGTTTATGGTCGGGCCTTACATTGCTCTCTTGACCGCTTTTTGGTCCACACTAACAATAAGTGGCACAGGGAGCGGTGCGGGATACGGCTTTGTACTGGTACGAATTCTGAATGCCTGGTTCAGAATCATCCCGCGCCACTTCTCCTCGGAGTAGCTAACACGGTACTTCGTAGATATTGAAGTATAGAAGTGATACTCTTATCTCGTTAGCTTCACTTTGTAACAATTATCCTCGTTTTAATGAAATGTTTCACCAAGAGTTTGATTTTGGTGGTCATTCAAAGGGACGGAAACTTATATCAAAGTACTACAAATGCTAAAGAGGAAGGATCATTAACAACAGTGACGTAGCCAGGGGGAGTACATGGGGTCCGGATAACTCCCCCGCCCCCGAATTTTTTTATTTATTTTTAAAAAGGGCACGTAAGGAAAAAATATTTGTCTTTTTGACCTGAGATATTTTTTCTTTAATTGTAGCAATTTTTTCTATTAATATGCTAATAACTTTCAAACAGAAAACCGTGGGTATTGTAAACTTTTAGATATTTAAAAATATCGTTGATACACTACAGTCGCGATTGAACTCTTAACTGCCTTAACTAACAACTTTGCACCTGACTTTCAAACTTTTCTCCCTCCTCCTTGCTTATACTCCGCATTGAAATCCCTTCAAAACAAAACCATGTCTACGTAATTGAGTAACACTATCATATCTCCTTGCTAGATGAAAATATTTCAAGTGCTTTTTGCTTGGCTCCCGATATAACCTAGAATCTTTTTCAACGTAATCAAATGCTGCTCATGAAGGCTGTGAATCAGACATTCCGCATCATCAAAGTACAAGGGATTTGCGTGGATGTAAATATCATTTTAAAATATAAAATTTTTAGTAAATTACATTTCATTTGAAAGGTATTTAGCTAACGATTTCTGTCTTTAATAAATTTTGTGACAGTTCTATGCATGTCATGGTATAGATCGATTGTTAAAAACACAATTACGATACAGCGCGTAAAAAACACCTCGTCCATGTTACCATGAAATCCAATCGGGAAATAAGCACGAAAAAGAACATTTCAACTACAAAAACAAATTATATTCCATGATCGTGAAAGGTATTATTATTCCAATAGTATATAGTGACAAGGGAGACACACTATATAACGCCATAGGGCATAGCCTGCTTGCCTCTCATGAAACAATAAGAGAATGGACATAAACGATTAACAGGAAAATCGTGAATAACTACGACGGCGGAAACAGATGTGTCACATAAGGTACAGGGTTGTTTCCAAGCCCAGGATTCTTAGAGATGTGAAAATCCGAATTATACTTCACTACGAGACGCATGTTTTCTGGCGGAATTGGACGTAGGTACCTCCAAATTGACGCAAATGAGAGTTAAACGCAAGTTATAGAAGTTCTCACTTCTTAATCAACATTACAGAGCCCTTAATTCATTCACTTCATAATCGTCCTATAGATATGAACTTAAAATATTTTCGTGAAATATTTCTGATTATTTTTCTACCACTGCTTATAATTAAACTACAACCACTCTTTTAAGAACTTATTGGAGTAACTTACATACGTACAGAAGAATTAATTTTTCTCCACCTTATCTTTCATTTGTTTCGTGGATATTGTGCAGGTGGAAACCCTCCATTATGAAAGTCATTAGGCAGGAAAATTTGACAAGTTTTGCTATTTTTCGCAGCATATGTTTCCGCATATAAGCACCTAGTATGAATTTTTCTATCCCTTTAATTAAAAACTGTTTGACATGGTAGGTTGGTAGCTAAGTTTCGTGTTGGAGGTAAGATACTAGGCTGCTTAATTTATAAGGCGTTAAAACTAACGCAAGCCGTTTCTTTTCATGAAAGGTTAATTACACCGAGGAACTATTTGACATGTCAACATTTAGAGGTTAAAAAGTAATTAAAATATTCTAGAAATTTCCAAAATATATAGGAAGGATGAGAAACCAATTCCCACCAGTGCTGTGGGCCAAAAAACTTACTTGAAACAAAGCACCTATTATTGCCTTATGCTGAAGTTTTACGTTCGGATTTGCGGCAGAACCTTTTATAGTGCGTGACGAAAGAATAATTCATGCAGTCAAAATTTCTTAAGCCTCACAAGAATCGGTTAATTCATCAAAGTGCTTCATTTTACTTTATAAATGGAGAACATCTATAAGGGGTGGGGATGAAATATAACTTTAAGTATGGTGAAGCTTGCCCCTTACTTGAGTAGATACTTACATATATTCTTGGGATGATCTCGGACTTGGAAAGGAGATTATTACATGTTTGCTACTATGGTCTATATTTGGTAAATATTTACCAACTTCTTCTTGTCATACAAACTTGTTTACTTTGGTATATTTAATAACTTAAAGAATACACTATAGCTAAAGCATTAAATTAATTTAGAAGCTTAAGGAACATAATTTAAGAAGAAATCGGGAACAAACATGTAATACACAACTAATAAAAAACGCGAAGACATGCCGCTCTCCGTCGCCTTTTTTTCATATTTCACAAGTTATGTTCTTACTGCATCCGTCTCTTACAATCTTGACTCTCTGGCTCCTTCTCATTGTTAATTGTTAATGTGTCCCTAGTTTCTCTCTGTTTAGTGTTATTTACCTATGCATCCTTAGTTTTGTATTGTTATAATTATTCAATTTTGATATCTAACTTTGATGAGCACGGAATATTAATATAATTTCGTGGATGTTGTATTACAGTACCTAGAAGACAAACTTCTAAAAATATCCTGTTCACTCTTGAGGTAACTGGTATACAGTACGATAAATTCCAATATAATCCTTATCCACCAAAAATTAATTAAAATTAAAGTGTTTGTTGGGTTCTCGTCGGGTTGGGTTCATCCTTGCTTAAATTTCAAGTCAGGTATACCGTCATTCGCTCGACAGGAATATTTTAATTGGATACAATGTAAAGCCTAACAGCCTAGGCCAGGGGGTCATCTTGCTAGGAACTCTTTAAGTTCCAGAGTAGCTTTTATGTGCTTATTAAATAGCTTTCGCGCAACTCTCAGCTTACTTATAACTACACTGTCCTTCACTAGAGTCACATTTACAAAGTTCAAAAAACGCTTGGTCTGCAAACAGTTTCAAAACTCTACCGCCTAAGACAAAGGTGAACTCTTAGCGGAGGGACCCAAGTGACAAACGGGTCCTCGGGGTGGCTGTATAAGCAAGTTTCAATTTTCAAGGTTGCTCCCTAATGAGAAGTCGGATAATGGCCTTTGGTGTCCAGGGGGAGGGGGTAGGAGATTGGCGATTCGGGGGGGGGGAGGGGGGCAGAAGGGAGGAGGGGATGCGGACGGAAAAGCCTGGTCGTACACAAGTAGCTTGATCACAAGCGGGAGAGGAAGGGACGAGATGGGGATGGAGAGGTGAAGCAAGTTGGGTGGGGGGGAGTAGGGGAGATGAGTGGCGGCAGTGCAAGCGTGGTGTCAATAAGGCTGTCGTGCCCCAGAGCAGACTGGTCGCGCTGCGGGGAAAAATAAAATTGTGGAAAAAAATAAACCGCAGGAAACACTAAAGGAGGCGTCTCCGAGCTGGGCTCCATAGATGATGCCCTGGGGGTGAGCAGGTACCACGTGACCACGGGCAGGAGGAGGTTCTTGACGGGAGGAGAGGGAGGAAGAACAGGGGGAGAAGAGGAGGTGGGAGGGGTCAACCGTCGTCCGCCGCACGACTCCCCCCATTCATCTTCTGCCTTACTCCAACCCTCCCTCCCTCCCCCTGTCTCTTCCCTTTCCCCCCCGCGATATATCCCGCCGATTACTTGCTCCTTGCATACGCGTAAACCGCACTTCCATCTCCTGTCCGCCAATCATCTTTCAAATCCCATAAATCGGCCGCGGTAACTCATTCACCACTGCCGCTCTCCTAGTTGAAGCGTTGGAAGGGATGGGATGATGCTTCGAAAGTAAAAAAAAATCGACGAAGGAATATAAAAGGTGAAAAAAAAATATGCTGGTTCATTCAACGGAAATAAAGCAACGAGATGGAAAGGGAGGTAAAAAAAAATATATACGCAGCTCCCAACCTACCTCCACCTCCCCCACCTAACTCCGCAACTACTCCATCCGTCGCTAGCAGGAAGGTTCTCTAAGATGCGCATTCTGTTTCTTAAGTTTTCATTTTTTTCTGAAGAGGGTTTGGATGGGGGGAGAGGGAGGCGAGCGGAAGTCCGGCGTCAGCCCTCATGGAAATTACTTCTGCACGCATTAATGACGCCAATTTAATCTCGAATTACGACTCGAGTCTACGACTACTTTATCTCTCATTTGCGCTGCCTTCCCCCTGACGTTCAACGCCCATAGACTTTTGAACTGGAAGTTGAGCTTCATCTATTGCTGAATGAAAACTTGGGTAGATATATTATTTATAGAGCAGGGTGTTTGAAATTAGTCAGGTGTACTTAAATACGACAGGTTAGGATAATAAAACCAAGGCATTAAAAAAATTAGTAGTTCAATCATCGTTTTTCAAAACGTACTTACAAAGGAGTTGAAAAGCGTGATGATGTAAGAGATAAATAATGAAGTTTAAATTACATATGAATTTGGCTAAGCTGGGATTCTTGCTACGCCAATTATATGAGTATATTTAAGGTCTAACACAATAAAATAAATATTTAATGAATAAATTGTCATACTTCCTTTTTTTAGTTTCTATCAAATTCTGGCATCACTGGAAATAACTTCTTTTGCGTCGTACATACTTATTACTCTATGACGACAATAAGATGAATACGTAATCATTAAACAACGTCATATATGTCGAACATTCAAAAGCAATCGAGAAATGTAATTCTTTATGTACGAGATTTCTTTTTCAGTGAGAAAATACAAAATAGCATTCGTTGTTGAATACCTCACCAGTACTAAACGTTTGTTCGTAAACTTTGAAACAGAATAAAGGTTACAACAACGATGGAATCGCCAAATTGCCGACTCGGAAATTTAAAATAAAACGTTTCTCAAATTTTTGCTAAAATTTTCCAAATCATAAGTCTGAAGTTATTTAGAAATCTTTGATAATATGAATGAAAAATACCTGACGAATTCCTCTGGGAAGGAAATAATTAGTCGCCCTGTTTACCTACGTTTTAACATTTTTTTCGAGTTATTTAAATGATATTTATGGGTAAACAAGGCACATAAATTGCTAGGAGAGCGCGGTATCCAGTTACCGTGCGTTCTATAAATTGCGTTATATCGCGTACGTTCGGTTGAAATCGGCTGCAACACGAAAGTCATTCAGTAATCTTCAGTACGAAGCGAGAGCTTCCCATTGCGGCTTCGAAGTGCTTTTTTATGCAAATTTCGCTTAGATAGACTTTCCTGCGACGGAAAAACTGGACGGCAATTCATTATTCGTACTTTTCGTTCGATATTTCATCTCGCGGACGACGCAAAACCTTAGAGGTTTTTAAAAGGTTCAAGCCTTCCAAAGCGTCCGATGTTAATATTCGTAATGACTCGAAGCATCAATTACAAATTTATTAACCGAGTCGGGATGAGATACTAACCTTCATTTCTCACTCGCAAGCATTGATGTGCACCATCACGCCGTGATGTTTGCCAGCCTGGCCGCTCTCACGGAGACCAATGACCGCCCCTTTTTCTCGTTCCCACAAAACGTCTTTTCCACTCTCCCTTTCACCCCCACTCACAGAACCTCGCCCTTCCACTGTCTCATCATCAACCCCCACCATTGCCGCCCAACCATTTTCAAGCTGCAAGCCATTATCTCGACTCAATGGATTTGCTAAAAGCGTAGGCTTCCTTTTTCCGAGTCCACTTCCTCCTTCCATTAACTCCGATTACTTTCCTCCGGCTAGATATCGTAGTCCCGCCGTGTCACGACGCCGGCGTCATATCCGTGGAGAGACGACTGCATTGGGAAAGCAAATACGGCTGCAATCGCTCCGGATTCACGTTGGAGACTGCGGGTTTACCTACATCTACAACGGAGTACTGTGCAAGTCACCTCTAGGGTGTGTGACACGAGGTGATTCCACACCAGGCATGCAACACTCGTCGCAGTTCAAGGACAAGCCCCACGCGCTCCCCTGGACGCTAGGCACGGACAAAAAAGCAGTCAGGAGAACAATGAATGGATAAGCCAGAAAATAGGAGAGTGCTGTGCTGGCGAACATACATGTGGTACACGGGTTAAGATATAAATTCTGATAAGTATAATTAATACTACTCATTTTTGGACAAATACCAGAAACGAGTTAATGCAGAAAATCAAATCATGCAGGACATTTCAATCAGGGCGAAGTATTGGTGAAGATGATATATTATCAAACACAAGACCATAATAGCTGCTAATGAGACTTTTAACTAGGTTTGTTCATAGGTTGTGTAGCTGATCTGTTAATTTGCCATCTTATACTTGTTTCTAAATAAGCTACGTAGTTGATACTGACAGAGACTTTTGCATTTTTCCTGAATAACTGTTGTACTACTGTGCATTTATGTAGTTGCTAAATTCATTACTAAAAATAGTTTCACTAGCATTTGTAGCATACCCATAGTATATTGCATTCATTAAGTGGTCGCTCAATCCTAATATTTAATCCATACACCTTGGAGGTGGATTTCAGGGTGTTATGTAAATGTATATGAAATATAATAAAGTCTACTCAACCTATTGAATGTGGGAATTTCATATAAGTGATCTATCGCAACTATTATGGTCCCTTATTGAATGCGAAAAAATTACATTTTAAATCTATCAGTTCTGCAATCTATTTGCTTCATCATGCACTTGCGAGTGTTTCTGTCTTAATTCCTTTATTGTAGAAAAATATGTTAAATGCCCTGTAAAAAATCGTGTGCTTCGAACTAACGCAAAACATTTTATCTATATTTTTCCCTTCGATCAGGAATTTCCAGCCTAATTCCTTAAAAAATTAAGTCACACCGCTTAGTTTATCGTAACAAGTTTTATATAAATGTAGCTGCTCTCCGCTCGATATTTTTCTGATATGGATCATAATTCGTAAGGGTCCCGTATGCTAGCAGCATAGGCCAAGTGAGGTCTCACGAGAGAAATATAACATCGCTCTTCAACCTTCTCGTCAAATATTTTATAGTGGGTATGGTGGTGGTTTATCAGCTACTTACTTGCCTACTGATAAAGAGTTGAATATTAAGTTTAGCGTTGTATTTAGCAAACACCTGGCCTCTGAGAAAAGAAGATGAGAATGGGCTCTGGGTCTTTCGAAGTCTTGGTGTGGAGGAGCATGTAAAAGGTGTGGTGAACGGAAAGGAAGACAAACGAGGCAACTTAAAGGTGGGTAAGGAGAGGAAATTTCTGGATGAGATTAGGAGGAGGCAAAGTAGGTGCCTGGAAGAAATAATGAGGGGCGAGGGGTTGCTTACGGCCGTGATAGAGGGGACGATGTTCGGTAAAGGGGGAAGTAGAAGTATGAGAATAGGTTTTATAGACGAGTTGCAGACGGATAGGACGTATGCCGAAAAGAAGAAAGAAATTATGTTTGTAGACAGCCTCAAAATAATCTAGAGGATTTTTAATCAATTCCCCTTAAACCTAACTTAGCCAGTAGATTACCCAAACAATAAGATAAACTTACCTATCGGTTCGTAGTTTGCACACATAATTATCTTTTCTCCAGGAGATGCGCTCTTTTTGTATTAGAAAAAGTAATCAGTTGACTTATACCATCCCGGGTTCGGCCATCGGGAGGGGAAAGCATGTGCTCTCCGCAACTCAGCAAATAGGTGGGTTCGATGGCGTCATTTACTTTCTTTCAATCCCGAAGGGCCCAGGTTCGAATACCGGGCTGGGATTGTTTTTCAGCAGAATCCGTATCCCTACTTTGGGGCAGTGAGGAGTTCACTTCAAGTGCACTACATCGACCAATGACCTTTCATTAAAAGTAGGAACATGCCAATGCCGGGTTTCTCTCAACGCTTCCTTCATTTCCAAAATAATTCCTCTTTTGGCAACCTTTACACCACCTAATCATGGCGTATATCACCTCAGATATAGGTCGTGCCGTGAAATATAAGCAACCAAATCCAAGTCACTTGCAGCTCAAAGTTCGAAAGAATAACTAGAATAATGCGAATTGAATTGGTGCATGAGCGTATGAGATTTTTCTGAGGTAATCGTATTTCACATTCCAATACTTGCACTGTATGATGTATTGAAACCTAGAACAGTAAAAGTCATGCACCTGTTTTGACATCCACAGGAGTTCATAAGAATTCCTGAACTGAAAAAATTTACGTGCAATTTACCCATTCACAGTCACTGCGACTCAAAAGCGTTTCAATATGAAAATTGTAGGCGTTTTGCGAATTCTGCAAAATTAGCGTCCTTGAGGACGGGCGAACAACCAACACACGGAATTTTACGATTTCTAATTAAGCACGTAAAACAAATCTTCTTGCGTCAAGTGTATGACTACTCGCCGCCTACCAGAATACAGAAAAGAAACACTTTTTGGTATTATAACCATTTGGGAATTCTATAAAGATTTATGTGCGCATTAATATGCGCTCGATTTTTATAGGCATCAAAAATCAATATCGTAGTTTAAGAGCGCAGTGTTGATACCGATTACCAGGGGTGTTATCACGGTTCGTTCTTTCTGGTTTTCCTTATCGTTACCCAAAACGCAAACCACCCTAGGAGGCCAATCCTCACAGTTACTGGTCTAAGAACGCGCACCATCAAATAAAATTAGTGATTAACAGCACATGATAAAATTTGAAGAATACGATGTCAACGCCTTAATCAGCACAATTGATAAATTACGATAACGCGAGCACACGCGTGAAAAAGACCTCTGATCGCGCTTCAGGCTAGCAATGAATTTTTGAATACTCAAGGGATTTCCTGATCCACTCACTTTGATTGCTCAAAAGATGCAATATCACAATCAAAATGATACGCTATTCTTTCCATAGGAATTATATAATACAGTTAGGTGCAATAGTTATTCCATGAACAACGATGCAAGCAAATGTAACGCCTACACTTTAGGATTAGGTAAGAAGAGACGTAAAACCAATGCAGCACCATAGATAATGGAGCATTTAACTGAATTGATTAGCACAATAAACTAAGAACTGAGGCTCAAGCTATTCATCCAAAGGCATTAATTGGAAGTGATAAAGGATTGCTCGGAATTGGAAAATGAATGTGCCCCCTACAGCCTCCTCGTGGCTACAAATAGGTAACTCAGTTGGATAACAAATATAGAAGGATAAAGCGTAAATTTCAAGTTTCACATAGTTACAGCGACCTTGTCATTTTTAAACGAAATTCTGTTTCTACTTACTTAGTAGCCGTGTACTAGGAAAAAAATGTGACACATGGTGCTCAACGCTTAAATCATCGTAACTAGTCACGTTCACCCAACATCCTATATTCATGGCTGGATATATTGCCTGGAATGACTTATGGGCACGAGCAGTGTTTTAATATATGTTTGAGGTGGATATGAGAACTTCCATCTTTTTTCAAATAATGTCGCACTCAAAATATAGCATGCTGGAAAAATTCAACACCAAGAGAGAATATAATATCTGATATGTAAAATTACTTAGTTCTAAGACTCTTTGAAATTTCTAAGAAATATCCTGCAGACACAAAATTACGTCTTGTAAATAACTTTGAAAATACAAAAGGCAAAATGATTGGCTTTTAAATTTAGCAATAATTGCATGAAATGTGTCAAACGTTATTCACACAATAAGTAGGTACATTAAAAATTAAAAAAATCTTGTAACAGATCTTCCACCGCATATAAATATTATGAAGTGATGCAATGAGTACAAGTAATAATTTTACTTCTTACAAACTCACCTGCTCATCAAGCTTTCATAAACATAACGCAGAGTTATTTGTAAGAAATAAATCATTTCTACGCTCCTATATGTCAAATCATGTAAGCATACGATGATATGGGTGTGCAGCCACACTGAACAAAAACGAATTATCTTACCAGGGATACAAAAATCGTCTACACACCTTGGTAGAGATGGTCATTTCCATAGACTAAGGACCGGTTGCATAATGTCTCGTTGCAGCGTTAGCTACGGGTAGGGTCAAGGTTATGCCAATAATTCTCCTGTATTTATTCCATACCTTACTCTGTGCAACTGGGCGTGATTACCATTGTAATTGCGATCGTATCCATTTTGATGAATCCTCGGAAAACCATCTATACAGATTGATATTAACACTTTTAAATTGAGTTGGATATAAATACCATATTCGACTGTAAATCTTAACGACCACGACGTGAGTGACAACAATCACTTATTCAAATTAAGATATGCACTCCGTCAGCAATCGTAAAATGTAGAACCTTACACGCAGAGAAGTAGTTGGTTTCATGAACTCACAAGCTGGTAACCACTACCAAGTCAGAAGGTTAATTTTCGTTTAACCAAGAAGATAGTAACGATTACCATCTCATTTGGTTACCTTGCGTGGGTTGCCATCACCGCGTCGTACTGGTAACCAGAACCAAAATGCGGTTAATGCCTCTACCAGACCCATAGTAGTGATAGACATCTCTCATTTTCTGAGTTATTCAGTAAAATGGTCTCGTTACCAAGCTCTAGGGAAGGATCTGCGTTGAAACCATCTTAAACTGGCTGCCTTGAATCTCTCTTGAAGTTGTGTTGAAAATTGAAACATGAATCCAACACAGTCTCTGTTGAGACACTCTTGATATTCTCTGCTGAGACTCAAAATAAAAAATGAAAAACATATATTCCAAATACTACTAATATGTAATGACAACACTTCGGCATACATTACTTTTTATCACCTAACTAACGACATAGTCTCCAAGCCGCACGATATAAATGCAATTTTACTGAGAATAAACAAGATATTTTCCAATTCCCGCTCCAAGTGCATACGCACCATCACTCCTACCACGTTGCTCCGCCTACCACTCCAGCGGGTTCCTCGAGCTTCCAGACTTGGTTGTGTGTGCCAGCAACTGGCTGCCTGTCCCACCAACTTTGAAAAGATGGTTCCCGTTACCAGCCGCATAGCCGTTGTAACCGAGGGCTAGTTGACCAGTCGTGCTGATGTTGATTACCAAGCTCGGATAGTTACAGTGGCCAATAGATAATTAGGGTTACCAACTGCAATTGTTTCATCAACTTACAACCACGTTACCACCAATTTTACAGATTACCGTAACCAACCGTTTTTCTGTGTGTACAAATTATCGCGTTCGCGCAGTTTTGTTGTATCAATAGAGATTTGAATTAACAACAAGATGCGCACAATTAGGAGGCAGAAAATTCATCACTAGAACCAAAACGCCTGGAGCAATGCCTTCAATTGATACAATAGTACCGGTGGCCGACGGAGCGGCGTACAATTATCCCGCAGCTCAAGTCGATTCAACCGCAGTCTCAAATATGGAATGAAGGCCTTAACATCGGCAAGTCCTCAATCTCTCCATTTTCCCAGGGATTTATAATGGGAGGAATTGCTAATGGGAGTCGGTGCACTTAACTCCCTACAATTTCCCGCCCTATTCTCGCTAGCCTGCCCCTAACTCTCCCCCCATATCTTCCCCGTCCCCCACCTGTTACGCCAACCGTACCCACTGTCAAGGGGCCACACCCCTTCGCCAATCTCCACCCCCACTTCTTCCTGTCACCTCCCTCCCCACTCCCATTCCCCTCAACCCTATACTTGCTCAATATCTCATCCCAATCCTATCCTCCTTCCTTCTGACACTTATATCCCTCTTCTTCCCCCTCCGCGTCTTCTAACTCGAAAGTCTCAGGCGGATGAACTCAATGAACATCCAAGGTGAATGGGTGGGAAAAAACGGCCCTTAGAAGGTCACGGAACAATTGGCCGCCTTTAGCCTCGTTCATTTATTATTCTCTGTCTCTCACTTACCTCCTGTGCGCTCCCAAAATCTCCTTCCCTGTAACCTCCCTCCCAACTCTCCTTTTATACCGAGTTACCTTGCCCTTCCCAACCAAAGGAAGGCAGCCCATTGTCCCACGAATGGACTTTTCATTATTTGAGGAGAGGGAACGCAGTCCTTTGCTGGGGATACGGAGCAGAGGGACCCAATTTATATATGTCCGCCAAAGGAAGAACGGAGGAGGGCGTGTGCTGTGTTTCATTCTCTGGTTTATGAGATCAGTGGTCGAATTAAGTCGTATTTGTGCGGGGGTTCCGCTGATGCAGTGGTGGGGTTATTGATTCGTGAGACGTGCAGCGTCTTTATCTCTTGGAAGACTGATCCGGCAATAGGCAACCTCATTAAAAAAAGAGGGCAAGATTCAATGATAGTGCATTGTTCGAAAGAATGTTCCGCCGAAAGAGTTTCCTTTTTGATAATACACGGGATTCTCAATGTCGACTCCGCTGTAACGAGGGGTACGATTCTTAGAAGTCGCTCCTTGGATGGTAGGATCATTAAGGTTCACAAGGTAAACAATGAGTAAGTGGGTCAATTGCAATTGTCAGCATTAAGAAGAGCATGCACGATATGCATAAAGTGAACTCCCACACATTCGTGATTTATCGTTTTGATTTACGATGGTAAAAAGGAAAAAAAAATATTCACTATTTACATTGTCACAGGTATAATTCATATTCTGAAGAATATTTATCGGCTTCTGAGTGATTTGTAAAATTTAAATTCCACGCTACGCGTCCCCTGTTTGGCGGTTCGTCAGGAAACCTACATCATATTAATAGTGTATTTCTAAATCTTAAACATAATAAATACTTCCATTGGTAGTAGATATATTTACAAATATAATTTATACTGTTACTCCATCGATTTCATAATGTGATGCAAAGCTTGTGGCAGCAAGATCTTATACAAAAATAATTGCCAATTATAGAGCGTCGTCGATGATATAATGTGTAACTAGACTTACAAGCAAGGAAAAACGTATGTCATCATGAATCGTTGAATTAAAAACTTGCTTAAATCGATTATCTAAGCGATATATTAAAACTTAAGTTCAAGGACTCCGCATTATTAGCGCAAAGTATCCGTCTATGCATTTTCTCTCCACTAGGAGAAATACCCGTTGATTCTTAACGAGAGGGATAAAAGTAAGAAATAATACAACGAAGAATCTGACTTTCCTGCTCTCAAACTCTTTTTTTACGAAGTTGAAATTGCCCGTTTTGTCGCTTAGTGATGTATATTTTAAGTTTTTTTTTACTGACATTGTTTATTTTTAAAGTAATAAAACTAAATAATTATATCACGTTCGAGAGGGGGGCGTGGGGATTTTCGTCATAAACATCGAGCATTTATTACCTGATTGAATGTGAACGAGATTTTTTTCCAGTACCAATAGAGACCACATTCGAATTTTAATTTAAACTAGCGGAAGGTGCCCGTTGAAATTCAACGGGTGTGAAAAACATTGAACTTATTTAATAAGAAAAACACAAAGCTTGGATAATATTGTAGGTGTGGTCATTTGGATTGTGGTGGTTCGATTTAGTAGACGTGCTGACCGTTTTCCAGGGTCCTCTTTCATGCACGGGGAACCAAAAATGAGTGAATGTAAGTTAACTGCATTTTAACACCTTTAAACATATATAGATAACTCGCAACGATTATTATGTGAAAATTGGTCTAAAACACAATTCGCAATCGTAATGTGAGGCAGACGGTTCCACTACGTGTAATACATCTGAGTATTAAACGATAATAAACTACGCCGTGTTTGTTTTAGCAACAGAGGCATTATTACCATTGCTATTCGCTGGACGTAAATATTCTTGCACATTTAATTGCGTGTGGAATCTATTTAATTACTTTATGTGTCTCGTTTACTACGTAAGTGTTCTCTCATATACATGCAGTGCCTCTATGAGAGCTACTATGAGAATAGACATCGAAGGCTATACTTGTTGTAAATAAGCATTGAATTTATCGAAGCAATCTATCATGGGGCACTTGGGACTCTGGGCCCTTCTTATAAAGAATTCCTTTTTACGTGCCATTATGGACCTGCAGGAAAACGTGATATTTAAATAATAGAAACGTGAATATCCTTTGAAAATCAAATCTCTGGTTGCCAAGGAAATATGCTATTGTTGATTTCAGAAAAAATGTGAGATATTTCAGCTAAAAACATGATATTCAGACAAATATGAAGCGCTAAAGAAAATCGAATGAAAGAATAAGAAACTTCATTTATTCAGCCATCCGATTAAAAAGATTTCAACCCTCTAACTTGAGCGGAAGTGTTTTTAAAAAGCAAATAATTATACCATTGCACAAAACCCAATACGCAGCGTACCAAAGGGCCGGCACCTTTATGGGACCTTTTGGACCCTGAGATCTTTATGGGCCCTGAGATCTTTTTAAAATAGCCTACATATTTCCTCATATCTTGAGCTATTAGTCTGCAAAATTTCAGCAATATCAGAGTAAAACTGTAGATTTTTATAAAAACAAAACAGACAGACAAACGACAGACAAACATTCTTCTTTATATATATAGACGAGAAAATGGGTGCTTGCAGTTTGCAAGCAGAAGGGGTAAAGTGTATGAAAGGACATTATAAATCACTTAAAACGAAAGCCATAAGAGCTTACTTCTCATGAAAATTATTTCAGTTGTAGGTATAGGTGACTTAAGAATATAATTATCAGAACCTAGCATTAAAGGAATGGGTTCATGTAAAAATATCAAGAAAGAACGTTGTTATACATGGAAACGTTTAATTTTACTATTTTGGTAACATTAAAAACCAAATTCTTTCTGGTCTAGAACTCGGGGCAATACTCGTGGTTATTTTTATACATATGCATTGAGAAAAATATAAAAACGCAATAAATATGCTTACAGAGTCCATGATATTTCTCAAAGATGCGAGTAATAAGCAAGTAAAGATAATTGGCGATACCTAAGCGTGATTGAGTGGACCCTTGAAGATAAAAAGGGCATTGCAATTGAAAATTTCGAGCGGGTTTGCAAGCAAGTTTTGAATAAGAAGATACTCTTAAAAACAGGAAATGCGAGAGCAACATGCTTAGGAACCTCATCATACCTCTGAAGTTTACGTGCAATATTCAAGCCAATAAAATGACCATGGGCTTCTTACCATGAATGGCTTCATCTGTAAACTCAAATGATTAGCAGCCGTAAGCTATAAATATTTTTTCACAGGTCGCATAATATATTTCGATGGCAGCAAAACGGCCCACAGGCTGCGGAGGTCCCCTATCCTACATTGTATGTTAATGCTTGTGAACGAAAACTGGAATAATCTATAATAGTTAGACGATTTTCAATGAATATCAGCAAATAGTAAAACTTAAGAATTCTATCCATGAATGTATGAGTCCATTATCGATATAAATGCTTTGGATGTTGTAAGTTTGTGTGCGAAATATTTCTGTTGCAATCCAAGTACCACTTATCTACTTCTAACTCATAAAAAGGGCGCCTTAAATATTATCACATATTGCATACATTAGTGAAGAGGCCAATCAATCTTTTATTCACATTAATTTGAACAATAATCCGTTAAATATATTAAAATATCATAACACACACTACTGAGGAATAGTCACCTTTCTATCTATTGAGGTTTTAATCAATTCATGGCCTCATTTTCTAAGCATCCTTGTCAAGAAAGTGCAGGTTATTTTTCTTTGATTTGAATATAATATTAGATCATGACTGCGGTTTACGTATGTGCGAGTGTATCACTGTGACGTATATGAATAATTTAAAAAAATTGATTCATAATTCAATTACTTTCATTCAGAGGTAGCAAGAATACAGGGTTATAAATGACCATAATTTATATATATCATAATATATTGGAAAACATGTTGGTCAAAGCTATTGTAATACGCATGGAGAAGGTTAAATTGCCTTAAATACAGCCTTTATAGCCCGTGTATAAGGTACTGGAAGTCTCGGGAACAATGAAAAAATTGCTTAGCAACGAAAATGAAAAAAGATCATAATTTGCATTAATTTTGCGTTTAAACTTCAAATATTTCAATTTATCGATTGATAGACAAAAATCGGTTGCAAGAATTAAATGCTTTGATCTTTTGGCCTCATTTCAGTTAAAGAATGAAACTTTTATCTCAATTATTTCATATTTTAATTAATGAAAGAAAATAAGTCTTCTCGGAATTTATTCGTTTTTCCCATTTAAACCCATTAAAAAACAAAATCCTATCTGGACTCGAAACTAATAAAAAATTTTGGAATTTTCGATTTTTTCCTGACTCGAAAAAATAAATATTTGCGTGGCAACAATATGTCCTTGTCTCTAGTGTTTTCAAAAAAGGACTTGAAAGTGTCTTATAAATGACCGTGATCTTTAAATGGTGAAAACATTCAAAACGGTTATTGGCCTGTTTGTACCAGAAATATTAGCTATGATCATGCATAATTTCAGCTCATTCGGTTTGGGTATTTTTGCGTGATTAAGTAACACACAGAAATCATCGAATTAGTATAATTTATTATTTTATTAAAATAAATTATAGGATGATAAATTGGATAGGAGTTATAAGCCTACTGTGGACTTCTCCAACAAATCATTCATTTTTTATGTTTTCCATGTTTTTAGTCCGACGTTCATCAAAAACAATATTTATGGTCTAAGTAGAAAGAGGGGAAGATTTCTACATCTATCTACGTTCGAGTAATGTCTCTCTCATTTAAATATAACACCCTCGGTCACCAAAGAAATACATAGTCCCACGTACAGCCAACCCCTAAGTCAGCGAAATATTGTGAAAATAATGAGTGATAAACTAAAAGAATCTTGCTATTCTCGGTCTATCGAGAAAATGAATTTTTGACAAAGCTCGAGTCTTTTGTTGGCATTAAATTATGAAATGAAAGTTTACTCTATCTATTTACTCATCAAAAAATAATGAAGGGAATAAAACATGGTGGCATTGAATAAAACTAGAACGGTGGATTTAAAACCCTAAAGTTATGATTCAAGAACGTAATAAAGTTAATTAACGGAAATGGTTTCACGAGCTTAACTTGCCGTCTCGAAATTATCCTTGGCCACCGCCTCAAGCGCTCTCTCCATTTATCCGCTCTCTGTCTGTCTCTCTCTCTCTCTGGTCGAGACGCTGAGGAAAACTCGAGAGAGCTCGACGAGAAAGACATGTAATAATAAGCTTAAAACTTATTATCCCAAGTTCAAGAAAAACAGCACCCGGCAACATCTCTCGAGGCTCGTCGCTCGAGAGTGGCTGAGATTTCATTTCTACCCTCCCTGCCTTTCCCCTTCCTCGTATTCAAAGTACCCGTCCTCTCCACTTCCTCCCCCTCCCCCCCACTCCACAACCTTTTTAAACACGCCCAATCCTCAGAGGAGTGCAGTCACGAGAGGTCTCTGCGAGAGAAGTGTGAATTTCTGCATATTTTTTTCCTCGACTCGCCATCATTTATTATGGCCCATCGTGCTCGGACAGCAAAACTCATGGTACTTAGTTGACCACTTGTTCTCCTTCGCGGTGATCTACATCCGCACACTACCCTGCAAGTAACCGCATGGAAGTGTGGCAGGGGATGTTAGTGTAAGATGTATGAAAAAGTGAGGGAATGGGGAAAAGGAATAAGAAGAGGGGATCGTACGCTAACGGAATGTCGAGACACGATATTTTTGTCGTAGTTGCTATTACCATGCACGGTAGAATGAATGTTTGTATTTATCAGATTGGTATTGCGTCTCCCTTATTTTGTCTATTCCAGCGGTTCCCAAACTTTTTCTTTCCGCAACCAATTTTAGCCCATACGTTTTAGCCGCGACCCCCTAAAAATAACAAACAATGTGTACATTCAAATGATATTGTTTTAAAAGTAATTACAATCCTCACCTCGCGACCCCTTTCGGAACGGCCCGCGACCCCCAGTTTGGGAACCGCTGGTCTATTCTATTAGTTCAAGAGGTGCGGGGTTGATGTGATATCCTCCTCAACATCCTGTAACTTGCCCGATCTAACATTACCAAGTGACCTAAGCCAAGTATGTAGCCAGTCTCTCAAGTTCCAACGCTCAGCGCTACCAATCTAGAGCTTCCATCAGATGTGCTACAATCTCTGATTGCTTGTAGTATTTTTTAACACAGCGTTATTTCCTTTGTAATTTGTTTAATTAGCGTACTAGGGAACCTACGCACATACCAGCTAGGCCATGTATCTCTCTCAGGCTGCCACATCTACGTTGATCTATCATGAACATCAGGGCAATGGCGAATGAAAGAAAAAGGAATCGGCCAGTAGGATGAGAGTGAGAAATACTTAAGAGATGAGGAAAGGAGAGGTAAAATAAAAATAAGAAGAGAGCGTACGCGCGCCTCGGAGGAGAAGGAAGAGGAGGAGGTGGAGGCAGACTTGTGTACGTGAAAGGAGCGTCTTTACAAGAAGGCGCTTCTTAGCCTCCGGGGATTTTAAGAGCAGGTAGTGAAGAAGTCAAGAAGAAGGCTGCTGGCTGGGAGAGGAGGAGGGCGAAGGTGGGGTGGTTGACTCGCTGAGGAATAAGGGAGGACGGGAGGGAGGTAGGAGGGAAAAACCCAAAGGGGGGAGGGTGAGGGGGAAGGTGAAGACGGCAAAGCAGTGCGGGGCGGGAAGCAAGTGCGGATAGGGGCGATGAGGGAGGGAGAAAATTATTGGTTTAGCAGGACGGGGGGAAGGGGGAGGAGTCAGGAGTATAGTGTAGTGAGGGAAGGGTTGTGAGGGGGAGGAGAGACAAGAGAGGGGAGGAAAGCAGTTTAGGGACCTAGGGAGGAGTTGAGGGGGTGGCGGGGAGGTTCTGGTAGGTGGGATGTAGACGTGTGGGACCCAGGAGGAGGTGAGGGAGTGGGGAAAAAAGAAAGAAAAAGAGTTTTATGGGAGTAGGGGAGTAGGTCTGGCTCGCTCCGGGTCGCGTGGTTCCCACAGGTATGAAGTGCGCCGGCAGAGAGCCTCACACTCTTCCACGGCTCCGTTAAAAGTCATCCATCCACCGCGCCAACAGCCTTATCCCCTCATCCTCGCTCGGATCGACATCTAAGACCTCACCCACAATTCTCTCCCTCCTTTTCTCTCTCCAACCCAACTAACCACTTCCCCTCACTTAGCTCTGCGGGTGAGATGAGAAGAACTGGAAAGGATCCTGTGGCCTTGCCCCGTCCATGTTGTTATACACGCAGCGCTCATACATACATATATGGCTGAGCGATTCGTTGAGAAGGGAGGATGTGCGCACATCCATAGTTTTGTGTGATCCGTGGATCTGCGGAACGAAACAGACAGGCCTTGCTTTTCATTCTCTTCGGTTTCGATGTTTGTCCCCTCTTCAATTCTTCCTGCCCCCAAACGTTGACGTCGTCACGGTTTTAACCCTCCTTCTTGGATAGGTTCCCCCCCATTGCTGCTGCATCCGGGGAAGGCTTTAAAAACCGTGATCGCCTGTCATTCAGTTCGCCGCCGCGGCTATTACCGCCAACAGAATGAATGGGGAGGTGGTGCGTCTCTGCATGCGCCAGTGAATCCGCGTGTATGAGATGGATGTAGAGGGAAATGAGATGTGAAAGGGTTCGATTCCAAAGGCCAAAACGATTTTTGAGAGCTCGCCATCACGCTTCATTTCGTCCGTCGTTCCGATATCACCACCACTCTTTTCCACCTGCTCAATTATAAATTGAATTTCAATCAGCCTGCCGTGCTCATCGTTCACATCAAAATAAGCCGTGATTTCTGGGTAAATTCAATATCATACGATAAAAACGTGTGTATGTTAAGCGCTTAAGAAAAAGTATGATGCAGAATACTCGAAAAGGCCGACATTTCTGCCTTAAAACCTCTAGGAAAGCGCCGTGTCCAATGTTATGATATTTCTTTAATCTCCAATAAAGGAGGCTATTTAGTATACCATACACCTTATGTTTTTAACTAGCCTTTCTATAAACAGATTAACAAAGCAAAGAGCAAGGTGAGAACAAAATATTAAAATATTTCAAACTCTATGAAAAACACTAAATATCATCCGAAGAAACTATCAATAAGTATCTAGTTTCATATATCTTGCCTTTGAAAAACTAATGAAGAATATATTTCATATTTTGAATGTCAAAGGTATACTTTCCCTAAACTTACAATTTTGATGCAACCGAAAAGCAAATATAGTTTCAAGAAGCAATTGAGTGATTTAATTTTATTGTAGTTTTTTGAAAAGGTAATTGAAAATATTTGTAGCCAATTTCTGCACCATTCACTTATTTCTATATTCACTAATTTCTGTAAAATATGCAAACAGAAACTATGATTTGAACGAATTCGAAAGGAATTCATAAATAAAATATCCAATTAGTGATTCCATGAAATAAAAACCCTTTACTATGTCTATTTATATGTTCCAGATAACAGCCCAGCAGGTGCCGTGAAAAAATGTTTTATGAATCAAGGACAGAAGTCTGCCCTGTCTTACCACGCACGTCCTGAGCCCACGTCTGCCTACTACTATACGCTTTCAACATCAACGTCTATTTAGAGTGTCTTTCACATCAGCAAGACAAGAAAGATATGGAAATACTCTATCACGGAAACTATAGCATCAGATGATCGATCGGCAGTAACTGCACGTAGCCTGCAATAAATCATTCTCTTAATTTTCTTCCGCGGATAATCATGAACAGGGAAGCGAGACCGATACGCTTAATGTCGGTAATATGATCCCTCCTATTCATTTGTAAGAACTTAACGTGGCTTTACGGCAAGATACATCCGCAACAGTTTCAACGTAACCATAATGAGACGAATGCGTAATTCAGTTTTCCCCGCCATCATAGGAGAGATGCTTTCTTTATGAGCCTCGTTCGCAGAATCAATCAAATGCATCATCAGTGGACTAAAATGGGGTAGCATCATTCCCCTACTTCTTTGTACTTCGTGAAACTCAATTTGCACAAGA
Organism: Pyrrhosoma nymphula; assembly: GCA_963573305.1. NCBI lineage: Eukaryota > Metazoa > Arthropoda > Insecta > Odonata > Coenagrionidae > Pyrrhosoma > Pyrrhosoma nymphula. The sequence continues at coordinate 101,976,180 of OY754337.1, read as the reverse complement.
GTCATGGGTGTAGCTGGGGGAGGGGGGGCAAGGGTGGGCACCGCCCACCCTACTCAACTCATTGCCAACCATATAAAAATCGACAGTATTGAAGATATGTGCTGTTTTCATTATTTTTATCTTGAGAAAATGATTCATTATCATTCCTCGTAAACAAAATTACATATAATCTGTGCTTACTAAAAGGTTAGTGGATCGGATTAGTGAAACTAAAACCTTGCGGTGGCTGATCAGCTGGATGGCTGTCTCCCCTAGGAAAAATCCCTAGTTATGACAATGACAAGAGAGTGGAGACTTCGCAGTGAATTTCATGACTTCAATCCAAGTTCAAGTGTTACCATTATCCCACAGGAAGACTCCCCACTCATGAGAATGCCGAAGATTTGTGGTCTCTGGAAACGAATTGAGGTCGTCCGTGTGATTAAGTAAAGTGGTAGATTTCATGGAGAAGTTTATAGGGTGGAGAAGTATGCGTAGATGCTCGCTGATGTCCGGCTGGAGGCATATTTTTATGGGCTTCAATTCGCATTGAGTATAGAAAACTATACTTTCCTGTTGGACCTTTTACAGCATAAAAAATTCATTGGAAACGTTCGAGTTGCTAGAACGTGACGCGAACTATACTTTTACAGTGAAAAGAATTCTTCAACGAATTTCCAAAAAACATCTGGAAAACTTAATACAACGGGGCGCGAAAGATACGTTGGTTGCCTCGAGGGTAACAATATTTTTCGACATCAATAGAGAATGTTTAAAAGTTTTCGAACTTAAAAATTCGGCACTGTCAACGATTTCTGAGCTATGAAGTCCATTCAGCCTTTATGACAAGGTATTGTGAACTATGACATATATAACAACAAACCTACGTACCTGTTAATCCGCAAACTGCCGTTCGGGCGTTTGGCCTGGGATGCATGGACACCAACCTTGAAAAACAGAAGAAACAATTATGAAGGGGAGGGACAGAGAGTGAGGTGTGCTTTTATTATTTATGAATTGGCTATTTTTCATTGCACCCATAAATGGCTCGCTGCTAGCGGAGAATTTCTATGCAAATCTTTCCAATAGTATATTTATGGAGTGGGAAAAGAGGGGAAGGAATGGGAGGGGGTCAGTGAGCTCGATTTAAGCCGGGGGAAAAATAGTCTGCAAAAACCCAGATAAAGGCCATCTCTAATGTTTTTAATTGAAGGGGAGAGGCAGAGAGAGGGTGGGAAGCCAGGACGCATTCTTTGAAGCATTTATCGAAGCTGAGATTGTGGGAGGAGGCATGGGTGGCATGCCTGCCTTTACATTTCCAGGTAGGTATGCCACTGTGTCCGGGTACCCAGAAAAGCTTTATTCTACAAAGCGTTGCATTATTTGATAGTGCTTCCCAGCATTCTTGTATTAGGCATGATGTGCACCAGGGTGGGTTAAGCGCCTTTAAGGCTGTCTGACTATCAGTGCATATGTTGATATGTCCATTGGTAAGGGCAAACTCCATAACATTGGGTGAACTAGTCAAAATCGCAAAAGCCTTGGCAAGTGCCCCTTTAAGATCCCTTCTACAGGCCTCCCAAATGGTAACCTTGGGATTCCTGTATTCTACTGTAGGGTAATCACAATCCCCGAGTTTGAATTTGATGTGCCTTGATAGCTAAGTAGAAAGGAAACTAAAAACATTCGCGTGTGTGTTGTGCTAAATAACTCAGAGACATAGACCATTGTAAAGCTGGAACAAAAGAGAAAGGTCTGAAGCAGAAGAGAACAGTCTTTAAAAACTTGGTACCACAGGCTGAGGATTAAAAAAACTGAATGAATCAGAAATGAGGTGGTGTACAAAATAATAGAATGGGAGAAAACCAAATGGAACACTCTCAGGAAGACAAGGTTCAGATGGATAGGCCAAAATTTGAGACACAACAAATTTGTAAGGAACATAATATTAGGTAAAATCCCGTGAGGAAGACCGAGGAACAAATGCATAGACCAAGTAAAATGAGATACAGAAGAGAAGAACTATAAGGATATAAAGGATTTATCCCATAATATACCCAGCAGAGTAAAAGAAAAAAAAACTCAGTAGTAAATTTCCACTCCATTTTTAATGCGCACTAAGCATAGTTTCCATAAATATTTTTCAAATGACAAGAACATCTGCTTCACTTCAACATGAATACCCCCACTTTCTTCTGTTGATCCGGTTGCTTACCCTCCACCTCTACCAATTCCCCCTCCTTTTCCATGGTGGCTCTAGGTATATATAGAAGAGAATTACATGTTTTTGTACCGTGAAAATGACACTATGTGTTGAAATCATGGTCGGTGCGCATTAAAAAAGAGTGAAAATTTACTATGGAGTTTTTCTCAAACCATTATGGAGATGGCTCATTTCTATCTACAAGAGCATGATACGCTTTCATGAGTTAGCATGGATCAGGTTTAAACGAAGAGCTGCGGTCAATAAATCTTAGGAACGACTTACTTACGATAAAGGATTTATTTTCTCTTCTAATTACAAACAAAATATAAGTATCACTAAATCTATACTGGCAAGTATGGAACTAAAGAATTAACATGTTCCTATGATAATGATTCTCATTGTTTCTGAAATGGTACCGATTAGGAATGCTGTGTCAAAAATCGGGTGCAATTACCGCATTTTTGTCGGGAAACTTAAGCAGTGATCAACAGCATATCGAAATTGGAACTAGGACACTTGAGACACTATCTTACAATAACACTCAATGAAGGGAACGTCCTAATTTTTACCACGGCGCTCAGAATACTGTTGAAACTCCATGTCCCGCCGCAGGCAAGAGATGGAAATCAGGATGGCAAAGAAAAGGTAGGTAGGTACATGTCCTCATTCGAAAAGCGGAAAATAAGAACGAGGTAAGGTTTTTAGTACACGTCAAGGTACGAATTTTCGAAATCGAGCCATAGCAACGCTTCGCACGGGTCCGGTTCCACAGGAAGTGGCGGCGACTCAATGCCAACTACTCCCGCCTCCTAGCCCTTCTCCCTCCCTTTAACACTACCCTTCCCTTCTCCTGCTCTCTCTCTGTTCTTAAAAGAATCTTATTATTTTGAAGGCTTTGGCGAAGGAATATTACGGATCCGCTTTAGCCTAAATATAAATTGCAATAGAATGTTGCAATTCCTCAGCACGTAGATAGTCAAATAACACAAAATAAAGCGAAAATCGCAGTGTACTATAGTGTACCAACTTCTCAACACTTTATAGTATGACAGTAAAACTGGGGAACACCAGGATAAACATAAATTTAGGCTAAACGAGGTGGGGATGAGTTGTCTTAGAAGTGTTTTTTCGGTGAAAGTAAAAGGGGACAGGTCTTCAGTTGATGAAGGGATGTGGATAGGATGCTCTGGTAATGGACAAGTATGAAAAGAGCGTGCTTAATTGGTTTGGCCATGTTAAGAGAATGGATTAGAGTCGAAGAGATCTAAGTTAGTGGAATGAAAAGTGTATAAAGAAGGGGTAGTTCGAGAAAAACCATGAGTGAATGTGGTGGAAGAGACTCTCAAGAGAAGGAATATTAGGAGTCTTAAAAACAAGATAGCGAGTATGAAGCAGTACATGGATGTGGCAGAAGCAAGTTAGGTTTGCAAGTATAGGGCAATATCGATGAAATTATTGTAATCTAGTTTTCTAGGTCTTACGCCGAGAGTGAAGCTCTTGTCATTATGCCTACCCAGCGTGATGGATAAGTATTTAAAAATTACAAAAAAAACTTTTAAATCAACATATATAATATAAATATACGATTTACAAATTTTGTTTTCTTAAAAAAATACCGTGTGGATCGAGCCCAGAAGGCACAGAATTTCAGCCGGTGACATTCTCCTCACCGCTCTGAAGGTATGAAAACCGTGTGGTCCGAAAATGTCTTTCAGGTCGAGCAAAAATATGTGCTTTCTGGCTTTGCGGGATTGAAGGATATGCGTCCACGAAAGTAAAAAGGATTTAGCCTTTTTCCACAAATAAGTTGCGCACACTCCCTATATTATACTTCAATGGGTGGTCCTCTTGTTCTTGAAATCATTTCGGTCGTATTGTGAGTAAGAAAACAGTATTTGGAGATTTAAATATTGTTGAAAAAGCACGAGTAAAAAATTAATTAATATCTGCCAGGAATATGAAGAAATTATTATGCCATGCAGGTAGAGAAGAAATAATTATAAATTAACGCATTTGTCCAATAAGTCAATCCAAATTAAGTGTAATAGACATTAATGAATAAAAACAATATAAAGGGAATAAATCATTTTTATAAATTAAAAATTAACCGTTTCAATGTCCTTTTTATGCAATAAACGTACCTTATGCTATGATACCCATGTAAATTTATTACATGGTTATAATTGCAACCACTAAAGCCAAATCGTGCAATTTGAACTCTTTCGCGAGCGTATATCATTTATTATAGACAACTTTTCCTGCTTATTTTCATCCAATTTCTTTCTCAGTTATGAAGATTAGCAAGGAGATTACGATATTTCGCTGTCTTAAAAAATTCCACATTTTCCTTATACCTACTCATTAATGTAATTTAAACTTTCATGAAGAAGGGCATGCGTGTGTTACCAATTAAATCAAAGGTAGGCATCACTTTTCAACGTCTTCCTGGCATCATTTGTGGTTTATGCATGCCCAGGAGATGGTATCTCGAGATTAATTCCGGGCAAAAAGCATGAGACGAGCCATGAAATCAGGCAAGACCCATTTTTCGTTCTCACACCTGCGCTTTACCCTTCGACATGGGATCCTTCTTAATGGCCTTCATTCCCAGGCGATTTTTATCTCCCCGTCTTCATCTCCCAGGCGCGGCCTCTTTATAGCCCGCCAATTCAGAGTGCAAGAAATGACAAAGATAATGCTAAGGCGTTCCTACATCCGAGTGCAAACAAGGCTGAGAACAGAAAATTATGCACTCTTTCAAAAGTTTTTAATAAAAATTCTCTTTGTTATGGGGTCACCCCGCTGTAAATTGAGAATTTTACACCAGCGTAAGCTAAAATATAGAATGAGAAGGTGGAATATGGATGGAAACGGATCTGAACCAGGAATCCTAGGGTATATAAAATATTTAGTACAATACTTCGTATAATCCACACTTTATTGAGTACCTCTACCGACTTCGGCGCAACGTCCGCGTCATTATGAGGAGTAAACCTCTTGATGATGACGCGGGCATAAATAGATTATACAATCTCTCAATTCCACAAAATAATTTGACAACCATCACCTAATCCTAGGATTTGACTTAGGTTCACAATAAAATGGTGCTGTAAGGAATGAGGATCAAAATAAAAATTGAAAATATTTTTGTGAAACGGAATCCGGGTCGTTCACTTGTGGTTTCTTTTATCAGCGAGGGTTTAAAAGCCTTTGTCGTCGTAAAAAAGTCGTTAATCACATCCGTATTTCCATTTTATCCAATCTTGTCATCTTTTCCTTCGGCTTTCTCTCCTGTGTGGCCTTACAGGTGACAATCATACATTTTTTCGGTTCCTTCCCGTCTTCGGCTGCCATTCCCACATCCCCTGTGATACCCTTTCCTCTTCCACCCTAAACATGTGTCCACTCCATATTAAATACTTTAGGCCAATATCCTCAGTTATTATCAATAACAATTTCATTCTCCTTCTGATTTGTATCTTTATCTATCTGTAATAGAAATGCAACAGCTCCTCCGACAGAATTTTATTTCAGCTGTTTCCGCATTATATGTTGCGGTGGTTTCTAAGATAGTCTTTTAGGTATAACTATATTTCATTTCATTTTATTTTTAATATTTTTGATCCATATTGTAGAGTGTAGTCTTCTTTTAATTCTTTTACCCCTAGCTATTTGTGTAAATGTCTTTATCATCTCTTCCTTTTATTATCATTATTACTCCCAGGTGGTTATAGCTAACTATTTATTTTTCATGTGTAACAACCTATATATTACCCTATTAACCTTTTCCGCCTGTTACCTTACATTTCGCTTTTTTTGCATTAGCGCTGGTCCCCACATCACCCTCAATTTTCTTTCTTTTCATATGGGACACATCCCGTTCATCTTCTGATATCACTGACTGATCTTCTGCTAAAATAATTGAGTGAATACGATGATTATCCATTACAACCCCCATACTTCTATATTTGTCAATTCTTTTCGGACTCTTTTGACATACACATTGAACAAGACATAATAACAACACTCCTGTCTTATATCCTGCCCTTTATTTGCTATAAATAGCTTGGAGATACAACCATGATGTTATCTTCATATGTATTTTCATGGCATTGATAATGGCCTCGAGTAAGAGCGGCACTGAGGTCTCCAGTACATATTTACAGAGTACCCTCAGATACATCAAAGACCTTAGTGCCATTCTGATAAAATTACCATGTTTCATATTACCCTGGATGACTATTGTTCTCCGCAAGAGTTAACCAACTACTGCCACGTTCCCGTTCCAATAATTCTCAAATAACAATGTTTTTGTATAACAGATTCGTTTAATTTCTTCATTTCCACAAATACTAAATGTCACTCTCTTATGAACGCTCGTATTTTTATTTACTTTTATAAACCGCAAAATTTTGTCAACATAGGCATCACAATCGTAGTTGGTACTCTATAAAAATTCATCATTCAGTAAATTTTCATGGATCCAAAATTTATGTAATCCCAATTTAAATGAAATTTTCTTCCTCAAAATTTCTTCAATTCTGTGCCAGTACTCAATACCATAGCGCTCTCCAAAAATCTACCAGTTATGTGGGAGCTGGCTTCCTTAATCAAGTTGGTCTATTCCCACGGCACTTTACCTTTGGTAAGGCCTGAGCGGAGCTAGCCGAAAGTTTTGGTGAAACTTGAAACACAGTGGTTTTAAGTAATTATTCCTAATGTTTACGACCAAGGACTCGGAAGAGTTTTACGAGGTAGTTTAGAGGATTTTATGCGTTTAGTTTTAACTTGGAATAAATGGAATACAGGAAAGCATGAATACTAAAAACAATGTTTGAAGGCCAAGGGTATTCCCTCACTCATGTTTTACTTACGGGCAAACGAATGTAGACAAGTCGATAGGATACATTGAATGATATTTCGGCAGAAATAAGGTAAACTTAGAGATTGGCTCATCCAAAACCTCAACATTGATCAGAGGATAGGATAAAGAAGGGAACTTCCAGAGATTAACGGAGGAGAACACTTTGGGAGGTCCGTTATCAGCAGTGATTTTATAACTGGTAAGCAGAGGAAATTGCGAGAGTCATGGGAAGGGTTGGACGTGGGAACGAAACTAGATGGTAAGATGATCAAATAAATTTACGCAGATAAAATTTTTAATTAGCCACTCATTCACTAAAGAGAACATTGCTGGGTCAATGTGAGAGTCAGCGGAGAAAGATAAATCAAAGGTAAACGAAAGTAATGGAATTAAAAATAAACTGGGAAGGTAAGCAAAATATGTATTAGAGCAGGTGGAACTGATTATACGTGCAAGTGGTATTTAGAAGGAAAATAGACAGAGTGGAGGCAAATTAGGGAAAAGATTTGCTTTGGAAAAGAAGAGCAAAGAAAGAGCAGGGCATTGACAGCAATAACTCTGGGTACAGACGTCCCTATTGCACTCGTTCGCCCATTAATGACTCTTGGGAAATAATTTTAATGAATTCTCGTCAATCTGCTCGACAGAGATTGTAACGCGACACATGGCCACTACCTGGTGTTCTAGGCCATCTCCTCCTGACGCTGACTGGACTTCATTTCGCTTGGCCTAGCCTTCCACCTATTCTTAAAGATTGCACATGCCAGATGCAATAATCATTTCTATCGGATTTTTTTATTTTATGCTCACGCGTTTAACCCTTTTGAAATGAAAACGCATTGACCGATTTATATGCAATTAATATTAGCATTTACCATTCTCTTTCATTCGTTAAGTGGTTGAAAATAAATGCTGAAAATATGTATCTAGTTAGTACTATTGCGGTGGGATTAGAAAAATTTCCCGTTTTTTAACCTCTCACAGCCATAGTGCAAAGGGCGATTAAAGGAACTCATGAACTCGATCAATCTACATCATACAGCAACCTACGTTAGGCAACATAGATTGAAGGTGTTTTTTTTAAATAATCACATTTCAAAACGAGGTTTCAAACCTTTATAATAACTGCAAAATTAAGCTCTCCAAAACGTTAAAAAACCTCTTCTCGCTCGCCAGCGGCCTGACGAAAATGAATTTTCTTTTTTCGAAGCTGATCTTCTATTGCGGACGTTTAGTAAATCCTCCGAAGAAGAAGGTATTTAACGTCCCCTCTATCCTATTTGAAGCCTAACTTCTCAACACGGCAGCTAACCTAAGAGTTCTCTCGGCTGTGCCGGTAGTGCCAGAGGTTGAGTCCACGCTCATTGCATGTGGTATCTATTGTTAATAGGGCATTTTCTTATCCATCAAACCAGCAAAATAAACACAAACTTCAATTTGCGCATTCTCCATCGTATTCATTAATCAACTATCCTCTCTCATTGCTACATATTATTATGATTAGGATATATATTTGGCCAAATATATAAATGATGGTAAAAATTGATTATTCTAAATATTTTTGCACAAAATAAATTTTCTAAATAAAATTCATGTTACTAGAGGTAATTGATAATATATATGTTGTTTTAATGAAATTTCCATAATAATGTATGACGTTCACAAAGCAATATGAAATGTGTGAAGTGATATTTCATTCAGGTTAGGGTTATAATTAAGCTACGTTGATGTTTCTTGAGTCGCTGGTATCGGATAAGCAAACATTTCCCCGGAGGTTAACAGGTTCATAAATACTACTTAAATTCCTTATCACTGAAACTTCATGCTGTATCCATTATGCGTTTACGCCAAAGGGTATATTGACGCGCCTCCGTTCTTCATCTCTGATCTTGTTCCGATGATAGATTGCCAATAAGGCATGCTGATGGCAATTTGACGATTGGATGAGTCTTCCTAACCAAAACGGACTCTGCTTTGAAAATTTTAGCTCAGTTTGACCCAATCTTTGCTCTTTGACAGGTAGAGTGCCAGGCCCACTCAGGGTTTAAATGAGAACATTTGTAGTGATGTCAATGGATATGAGGGTTGAAATGCTTGCTATTCAGTTGGCTGTGGTCTATGCTGTGATTCTTTTGTATTAATGGCAGATGAATTTAAGGCCGCGTATTATTTTTAGTCACGAGATTTTAAAAAAGAATTCAAAGATATCAAAACAACTCTGTGATAATCACTGAAGGGATAGTTAACAGATCGTTAGGAAATGTAGTAACAGCTCCTATGTTTCCTCCCACCGTTTATTTTATCCTCGCCGGTCTAGTTGCTTGTATTCTTGCGATGTTCTCATAGGACGCTATATAACAGAGATAATAGCAAAATAAGGTGAGCCGAGGCATGGATTATTAAGAGAGTGTTTGTTCAAATATTTACGAATGAAGCAAGCCGATCGGTGTGTATTTCCATGTTATTCCTCTACAAATATTTGTATTTCCTTAATATTTACCTCTCTGAGAAAAAATTATAGGAATCGCGATTTTGGTATTACACTATCTAGGAACTTGTTACGGGGTATTAAAACTATTCACTCATATGCGCCAACTCAAATCAACATTGGATTTTGCTCACATGGAGTCGGGTTGAAGTACCACCTTACCGTACCGACGTTCAGGGTTTGAACGCCGGCAGCGGCGGATATTTCTCAGAGGAATCCTAAGCCATCACGTTCGTGTTTTGTGGTCTACATTTCAATACTCCGCGTGTTGGATCGGATGCTAAGCCTTTGCGCAATTTTTTAAGAATTATGTAATGTCCTCGTTTCCCTCTTTCCAATAGTAAACCTACCCTTTTAAACATCGTGATGGCGAAATTGACCTATTTTCGGCCACCTCATCCCAGTAACAACAATGACAAGTCTCTCAACCTTGGAGACTTTATCAATATCTTTTGCCTTTTCTACCCAACTTAAATATCTGGCCCATAATTTTTGTATGATATTGAACGTCATCTAACATATGCCTGAAACTCCCATTTTTCTGTACCATCTACGCCACCCCACCTTTTCTTGGCTTTCATTTCGAGTTCCTTTCAAGGAAACATTTACTCAAAATTCCTTTTCGGTCCATAGAGATTATTACATTATCATTCAGGAGATGAAATTTTCCCGTATTATCGACGGAGCAGGTGAGGTTATCAAAACCTTGCAAGGCCAACCCCCTTGTGTATAATGGCGGAGGGATGATGATGCTAAGCAGAGCGTAGATAAGGAGGTTTGTCAGCATCCCAAGAGCCGCAGGCACGCTGTATGTGCGGCAGTCAAGGCCTCCTCAAACCACCTCCCTCATCCCTTGTCCTCCCCTACAGGGCATATATCCTTTTGCTCCGCATGTGCACCCTTTTCCCCGTCCACGCCCGACTCCCACCACGTATCCCCAATGAATCCTGGGACGGACGGAATGCAAAACACGGAGGTCCCTGGCCTGGGTCACGTGGGGAGGGAGGAAGCGTGGAGAGGAGAGGGTTGAGGTTTGGTGAGCTTACGGGGGTGTTGGTGGCACCGTGGAACGGGGTAGAAATGCGAGAGCACATCCCCCTAGACTCCTCGAGTTGGGAGGAAAAGACGGGCGGTAGCGTCACGGAGTGCGCGCTAAGTAGACTTGCGTTAAGGAAACGTGATGGGAACGCACAACACATTTTTGAAGGATTAGTGCTCAGGCTGAGGATGTGAGGGACGTGAGGGGTATGGCATTACTCATGGATTTCGAGTATTTGTCGGAGCGGGCACACACACATTTTTTCCGCCCTTCTCGCGAGATGATGCTCTCTTGAAGAGGAAAATATGCTCGCCTCGGAGAGTACAACGTCAGTTTCGTGGATGATATTCATAATCCTTCTCCTGATCCTTCCCGGATGAATTATAGGTTTTCCTCCTCTCTGCGAGTGTCTTTGAGAATATGCGCTTTTTGAAGTGTTAGAAAAAAATCAGTAGAGAAGGATATATTTCAGGATCTATATACGCAATTCTTTAATGCGAGGACATCGAAATCATCATACATCATCGTTGACGTCATTTGATTACAGTCTTTTCTTAGTTCGTTGACGGAGTTAATAAGTTCTATGAACATATTATGAAAGTTAAGCGATTCTTCATGAAGTTCAGAAAGTTCAGTTGAAGTGCTCAACTTGGGAAGTTGACGGGTTTAGGCATCTCCATATACTAACCTGAAGTTCTAGCTACGCTAAAGTTAAAATGTGGAGAAATTAATTGATATTTTGGTACGGAGGATTCCACGGTTAGTTGATGAGTTGTTTTTATTCGGATTCTGCCCGCGTTGATTCATTTTTATGGACAACAGTTTCACTTGCGTTTCAGCTAGCGTCGTCAGGTCCTGAATGAGCAGAGTAGTTTCCCAGTCTGCACTATCATGCCGGAAGGGACGACTTTGAGCATCCTGACAATGTTTGGGTCTAATGAATGCAGCAATTATGACTGCTACTAGTCATTAAGCTCTTGGATGAGGTCAGCAAATAATTTCTCGAAAATTTTAGTATCATTCTGTTGTATTTATTTTATTTCCATTCCCTATTCCCTAACCAAAATCACCTATAATAGCTCTGTAACAAGTGGTTCTATCATCATTTCCACTATAGTTGATCGTAGCCTCAGTTGCTTTATCGACACTAAGATTGCTTTTCCGAAGGTGCTACGAAGTTTATCTGATTTCTTTCCACCTAAGCATCTAATGTTTAACACCACTATGATTAATTTTATTCCATTATAACTTCTTTGCTTAGAGTAAAATGAAAATATATCCTATTTTCCGTTATCTAGTAAACGTATTAATAACCATATCCCATACACCCTTCTCATTTCAAGAGTAAATGAGATTAACCATTGTTCTGCTTGCCATTGGTGGTGTATCTAACCTAGAACGGTTATTCATCACCTCTCTATTTAAAAATTTCTGGATTTATCACATCTTTTTCCCCTTATCTAACCATTTTATGTAGCTACATCAACATGCGCGACAGAGTGGCATTTACTTCTGCTTTTATCACGACAATTATTTTATTTGTTTTCCCTTCACGACTACCAAATACTCCATAGTGGCGTACGAGTTCCGTGAATTAGCTTTTCAATTAATTGTAGACATCGTACTTTCATGGAAGTGGGAGAGAAAAAAGTGTTGGTGCTCACCAGTGCAGAATTAGAGGTCACCGGGAGTAAATCAAGTATTGTGAATGGGCAGAGGTACCGGAGGACTCCCGGAGGGTCCTCTGGAGGGAAACTTTGACTCTTTGTCCCATTCTCTTTTTTGCATTCCTCTCCCTCTTGTCATTCTCTTCACTATAGAATGCCATTAAGTTTTGCTCCCCATGCACAGCAATAGGTTGCCGTCTTGGAGTGTATTTTTAACCCTGCTTAACCATTTTACGGACTGTTGCATTGATATCGAACACGATTGCGAAAGGAAACACACTACGTGGACTATTCACCTGTATTCCAAGTATCATCATCATTTGCTCGTCCTTACAAAAGCATTTCCAATGATAGTTTCACGGATATTACTAGTATTATAGGGATTAGTGGGAAGGAATTAAGGTAATTTAGGATAGAACCACGAATGAAGTAACACTACCCTCTTCGTGAGTATTGCCATTCACACCAGTTGACTTTAAAAGGAGCTAAGAAACCTCATACTAGAGCAAAACAAAAACGCATGTGATGTGAAATGGATATTTATAACGTAAATAAACATACGATATCCTCAAAAGATTAAAGCAAAAGACCCCTTCCAAAAAGAGAAGCAAAAAAGTGGTTTTCAAAAAAAGACTGGAAGACAAATTCTCCCAAATATACTCGGGCAGCAAAAACTTGTTTGTTGCAAAAGATTGTTTTTTTCTGGTTGAGAAAATCAACTAAAATATAGATAGCAGAGTAATTCGAGCAAATTTGACATTGTATTATATTGCATCACAATAAGTTTCCTTAAAACTATCAACAAATTTGGACACACACAGAAATCTTAAAATCAGACAATTCATTTAAACATATCATTGAAGCTTTACTGATACGGCAGAAGCTCTTATCGGGGCAAAAGAAATTTAAACGGAAGTACAATACAGAAGAGTGTAGGTAATGGACATGTGGTAATGCAGAAGAATGATGAATATTAAATGGATGCCGAGAACCATCAATGAAGAAGACTTAGGAGAGTGGAAGGTAAATTATTTCATGAACAGTCTGCGAAATAGAGAGTACAAACTTATTGGACACATTATGAACCATAGTAGCCCCCCGACACTGGGAACATTAGAAATATTATGGTAGATTACCTATTAAGGAATAAAGCGGCTGACTGGTAAGAGAATTGAGTTGAGAGCAACAGCTAACCAGTGTTCAGATTGATGACGGCTATTGATAAACGTAGATAATCCAAGAGTAAGATATATTAATGAAAAAAACCTTAATATCTCTTTTCATCTTATGTGAGATACTCATTCAGTTTTCCTTATAATACTCAACCATTTCAAATGACAAATTAAAACTATATTGAGGAAGTAAGTACATTAAATTGAACGATGGCAGACTATCCTTTTTTTCGTTGATGTTGCATTATTCCTCGAAACTGATGACAGATAAGAGTTAGTGATTTAGAAACAGTCTTTTTTTCCACTGATTTGCAATATATTTACAGAATGAACTCTCCTGAGAGGGTAGAAGGTCGTAGTTGGTGTAAAAACTGTTATTTCACTCACAAACGTCTTGAACTACGCGTTCCCCACCACTTCAGATTCATCTACCACATCCAAACTAAAGGTTTCACCACCCTCATTTTTTTCTTACCTCAATCGCTTCTGACTTACGTGCATCTGCAGGGAGGATTAGCAAAACCATCAAGATGACGAAAGGAATGCAAAAAAAATACATCGATGCCATTTGAAAGCAATTCAAAAAAGGTTTGAAATTTGTCGCATCGAAAATCGACTGGATCAATTAGAAATAAAATTTCACCAGATGAAAAAAAAATACCTGAACGAATCATCCAACCTACCTGCAACCTACCTCCGCAACCCTGAACTCTGAACAACTTTTTCTCCTCACTCTAAAAGTTACGTGAAACAATGGTACTGCGTGGGAGAAGTCACCCCCCCCCCCCCCAAAACCTCCACATCCTACGCACCACAACGAGTTGAATACGAATTAAAAACACGGTGATCAATCAAGGGCTTCGGGTTTGGCAAAAGATTCTCATACACACCGCAGCACAACCGCATCTCCATTACTTGCGAATCACTTCCTCCCTCCTGGTGGAAGCTGGTGGTTCAGCCACAGGCAAACACACATCATCCCCACACACACAAACTACCACCGCCTCCACCCCCGCATTTCCCAATTCCGCATACAAGTCCCATTCCTCTTCCATCCCCCGCACCACCAGAGTCCCAAAGCGACAACCACGCCCCAACCCCCTACACTACATCCCTTTCTTCCCTTCCAGCGTCGTGGATCAATTTGTCTTCCGATGCCGTCTAAAACACTGCGCCTCCCTCCCTCGTCTCCTTCAAACCCTAACCTCTCCTTTCCTTCCCATTCATCCCCCTATCATCCCCCCCCATCCCAGCCGACCATCTCCCCTCTCTCCTTCCTCAACACTTCTGCACCTCCCATCTCTTCACCCGTAATACTTCCCCCTACATCCTCCCTCTCTCATGATTTTAATTTATTCCATTTCTCTCTCTCCTTTTTCTCTACATTTCTTCGTTTCCCCCTATTCTAATCTGCAAGAATTAGGATCAATATCGAATATACTGTTGATGGTTATGGAAGAAAAAACATACGGCACCAGAGAGGGGAAGAAAATGGGGCACAATGAATACTCATAACTATGATATTTCAAGGCAAAAAAATGAGACACGCTCTTGGATGGTTTGATGTCAACAACCCAATATTTTTAGTGATAAAAATGAGTAATCGAGACTGCTTCGTGATGATCATTATCTATATAGCGGAAACAAGGATATACTCGTAACAAGTTAGATAAGAGACGTACGTTCAAGTTTACGAAGATTCGAGAACAGAAATAATCACTTCAATTGCCATCTGAAGATAAAACTCTAGAATTGGAAAACATAACATTGTGGTCACCGTTGTACGTACCAACCGAAAAATGGGCAATGATTACAAAGAGCATGCCAATAACGTCAAACACAAAGTTGCAATATATTTGTCCTTCTTTAAAATAACTATCAAAACATTGTGTTAAGTGATAGTTTAAATGTACAAAACAGGCAACATTGACATTCAAGTACAAATTTCAATCAGCAAGAGTTATTTCTTAAAGATTTGTTATGCATTAAGTTTAAGTATGCGTTTATAATATTGAGAGTTGGTAATGTATTTTTTTTATCTCAACTTACTTTTTGCCAACGTTTCGCCTTTTGATGTCCTTATATCCGTACCTAATTCACGAATGGGCTTTAGCTACTAAGAGGAAAGAGACTAAGTGCACAAACAGCATTTATCTAATGCAGTAGCAATTTCCGCCGGTACTGGCGAATAAATAAATATGATCATTTTTCTCCAAAGTGTACTCCAATATTATTACTCAAACAAATATTTAACAGCCCTCTTTTTGGCAACCATTATTCTATCAGAAATCGCCGAAATGTTTACCTCCGATTTCATAGCCATATCGTTTAGGCCTCTCCCTTGACATTCTTAAATAAGAAGGCATTTTATTGCACTGCTACGAAGCATCTTTAATAAGAATGATTCGTAGATTCACACGAAATTGCATTGCTACAAATTAAGTGCAGGCCCACACCCCACAAGACCTCCAAATATGCCGAGTTGCGAGGTTCATTATGATTAATACGTACTTTGGATAGTGGAAAAGGCTTCTAACAGTCTATTGCAAGAAATATTGCTTCAAATATTGAGCATGAGTTATAAAAAATATGAGTTTTAGAGACAAACCAGATGATTCCAGAATATAGAATGTTATAATAGCAAATTATTCCCTTCCGATGGAAAAAAAAATTATTAACACATTGCATAAAAATGTAAGCTCGCTATTTTATATTTAATTTAGTTGCTTGAGGGATTTAGAGAATGGTTATCAGTTTTGACGACTAAGCTTTTATCTCTAATTTAACTTCTTGTGCACGAATACAACAAGATATGATACCCAGGTTATCCTGGTAAAAGGAGTTCTCGGAAAATAAACGAGAATGATCCGGTACATCAGCAGCAATTATATCAGATGCATGAGCAAGAAAAAAAGTTCCGGAAAGCACTACTCCAAAAAAATGCATGATAAAATAAATAATCTTTTGGTGCTGGAGAAAGAAAAGTTTTCTAAGGTAATGATAACAATCAATTTTTTCCATATACCTACCTAAATATTTAAGATTTAGTCACCATAAAAGCACCGAATACGCTAAATTTAAGTTTAAATTTACCAGTTCATTGTTCGTGATTATGCCAACAATTGGAGACTAATTACATGCTAACAAATGGAAAACCAAATGCTAATACTAACCTTTGACCGCTTTCATATGCTTTTTAACGTAGAATCGACTTTTTTCTCATTCCTTTACTCCGCAAATACTTTTTCATTTCCTAAAACTAGGAACATCATCCTATCAGATGATTTCATTTCACAACAAGCCTTATTTTATGAAAATAAAAGCTGGTATTTTATAGAGCCACTCCTAAGGTATTATATATATTTACAAAAACCATCTAACAGCTCACATTATACTGTCAACTACCCTGGGAATCTGAAACCTAGAAGCACGTGGATGAATTTCATCAGAATTTGCAAGCAGCAGAAGCAGTTCACTGAAGTAGCATTAATTAATGAACATGGCAGGGGTGGGATAACTCGATGCTCCGCGTGATGCACTTCCCATGGGGAAATATTTCACATTCAAACCTGTCCTGACTGCTTCCCGCCCTCCCAAAGTCTCAGACGTTATTCGTCTCTTTGATTCGGTCCTCTGTCTCTTTCAGAAATGAGGGCTATTACTCCTGGCCGAGTCTATTTTTTCCTCATCACATTTTCATGATCACATGCTCTCCCCATCATTAACGACAAAGGCATTTTTTTTATTCTAAACGTCACATCATACGGAACTGGAAGTCACCAATGAATGCACTGGGCTCAAAAGGATGCAATGTCGTCTTTTGCATGAACTTCTCATTACGTGGCGTTTGCATTACTTCTTTCCTATGCATTACGGATATTATCATCAACTCCTCGTCATTTATTTCTTGCCATTTCCGTCCAATCAATCAAAACTTTGATCTCGCCTTGGCTCTGTAATGTCACAACCAAAGTGAGACACACGCTCTAGAATCTTTACAACCTTGATGTGGCCCTCAATCTTGCAAATGGAGTGTATTTTTAACCCTCGTTGCTTAAGTTAAATTCTAGTCGTTTTGGATTATTATTATATTAATAAATAATTAGATATGATAAATACATTTTATAGCTCTACACTTTCCATATATATACTGAGGTCTTAACCCATCCAAAATAGTACTTCAATTAATTTATAAAAACATTGAAAATTGATTACATTAGAATTTTTTATCCAAGCACAAAAATGAAAAATTGCAAAAAAGTTAGTCGCATTAGATATAATAAGAGATGGATAAGGTGAAAGCATTTAGCGATGGAAAATACTAAATATTTACGAACTAAAAGCATTAAGGATGTTGATTTTGAAATGAAGCTCACCTTAGGAAGTGAAATATTCACTCACGCAAAAGGAAGTTAGAGAGGACTATGATAAATTGAAAAAGAAGGAAGTTGAGGCGAGGTTAACGAAAACTTCATCTGTTTTTCCTTACTCACTCTTCAGGCTGAATCATCATTGGCATGAAAAAACAGCGAGGTTGTTTGACTTCAGAAGAAGTGGAGTCCAATAAAAGTAATTTTAATGTCTTAATACGGTTTTAGACTCCCCACAAATATTTTGCCTAGAAAATAGGTCCTAAAATATAACTTGGATTCGAAATACCCAAATATTACAAGGTGTTGCTCTTTTCTGCTTTAGCCAATCGGTTATTTATGTACAGACAGTTAACGTCTTCCTAGTTATTTCACTCCTAAAACTTGACTTTACAAAAGATCCCATGGCTACACCCTCAAAATATTTAAACACGTAATATAAACCGGTTTTTTAGTTGTTTTCCAGTCTACATTCTTGTTTTGGTCTACACTTGAAAGTTTTTTATCAAATCAAATTTTTCATGTAAACGTATATTAGAAGTAGTGCATAGATTTCCTTCATTTGAGATGATAAGATCTTGAAAACTGAATTGTAAAGAATCTAGAACTTGAATAACATGGTGAGGAAATTCCAAAAAAGCGCAAGCATGTGTTTGGATTGGTAACATCAGTGAACAATACACAGTGTTGCAAAGTATTGTGATTGTCTGAATTCCTTACCTCATGTAGAACGAGGAATAAAGAGTAAAACACGAAATATCTTCCTTTTAACACATTACTTCACAGAATAATGAGGTGTGAGGAGTAGATAAGTGGACATTGATAATGCGATAATTTGCTGAGTATTTTTAATCTTGATAACTTCATCTCTCACTTTCTAGAAAGGTTTTGCGTTGGACAAAAATGAAATAATGAAATATATGATTGAATTAATAATTAGAGAACAAAATGGTGAAATGAGCATTTAAAAAATTACATTTCAAGGTCAATCGAATCAAACTGACTCAAATCGAATCAATATGATTGACATGATTGGGGTAGTGACAGCTTTAGAAGTCAATTAATGAACTCCATCGGAGACGCAACATACATTTTATCTTCCATGCAATGAACATGACTCATCACAGGAATGCTAATACTACCTTGAGAGGACATGAGCATAGATTTAATTGCTAAGCGCATTTCATCAGAATAAAATCTTCGAAATATTATTTTAATATCGCTAGTAGATTTCGTTGAAAAAGCCATCGGTGATAATGCAATACACAGCATTATCCCAGGGAAAGAATTCCCGCTTCTTCCTGGTTCGGATATACACGATGTAATGAAACATGCATTTGAAAATACTCTTGAGTATAAAGTTGACGACACACATTAACTTCACATTTTGGCAAGTGTTGTTCTTTGTTTTTTACGAGATAAAAATGTAATGCCTTTAAAAAGCTGGAGGCAATGTAACCTAAATGTTGCGTCTCAGAAAATGTATAAATATATTGTATCCCTTGATCAAATTGGCCAGCCAGTGACACGGAAGAGTGGATAACCTCAGCCAAACAATCTAAGGATATAATGACGTTTGATATTGATTATATCCCTTAGCCAAAGGAGTTGTTAACCTACCAAATCCTCATTAATACGTTTTTATAATTAATTAGTACGTTCGCAGTTTAATAAAAACCAAACATTATTTTTAAATCGTATCTTAATATTTGCAACATATGACAGCCAAACATCTTATACCATAGGGAGAGAAATTTAAAAACGGAGAGGATTAACACTGAAACGGAATGCCGCGCACAAATGAAGCGACAGAAGAACACTCCAACCAAACCAATGATATACTTCATCACTCCGAAAAAAACACCCTCAAGGTATCAAACCACCCTTATTCTCCAACTCTCTTCCCCCATCTCTCTCTGTCTTCCTTTCTCCTCGCATATTTAAATAATAATACCAGGAGGGGGAGGAACGGATGCTCTTTTCGGATCCTCGAGCCCTGGCGAGCATCATATACGCGAGCCCAAGTATTCGGAAAATCCTTCTCCTCATCGAGCCATGGCAATCTTATCGCCTTTCCACCTCCCTTCACCTCCTTCCACCATCCCTCTTCTTACAACCCTCCAATCTCACCCACACCGCCACCCTCTTCTCTTATACGTCACTTCCTTCCCTTGTGGGCATACATATACGTCTTTCTATAATCGATATCGGACTGCGAATCGAAAATGTGGGGACGGGGGATGGTCGTACGAGTGAAACATCGGAAGATGGGCTATAGGCCCGCACGCTCTTATCCCCAGACACTCTCTCATTCCTCCTTTTCGCCACCCTCTTTACTAAAATAAAAAATAAGAAATGAAAGAACTCCACCTCCTGCGATTCCTCCGTCTTCTTCATGGGTGGGGGAGGGGGATTACGTTTCTCCGAAACGCCGATCGGCGAATACGATCGTCGTCGCTGGCCTCCGAGATTGAAAGTGGGGAGACAAATGAAGGGGTAAACGGGTTTTGACAGAAGTGCAAGCGCAAGATGAGAGGAGGTGGATTGAAAATGTTGGAGAACGTATTGACAAGCTTGGATTGTGCGAATACCGCCCTACCAACCCTCCTCCTCCCACCTCTTCCAATTCCGCGAGGGAAGTCTCCCTGCCGTGAATTGAGAAGGAAAATCAAGGGTATGGGGGGAGTGAAGGAGGCAGAAAGACGTGGAAGGGGCAGGGAGAGACTGCATGAAATCACTGTTTGCCCACGTATTTTCATGGGGCTGGAATGCAAATTGGCGACTATTCTCCTGAGCGAAGGAAGGATTCCCCCAGACGTCTGCAGGACTTGTGCGAAAACTTGGGGCACGGCATTCAACCCTCTCACCGATGATGTCGCAGGAGTACTCTGAGACTTCTCATCAAGTATCAGTATTTATTTCCATCAAAATTTAGTGACGCTTCCATCTACTTTTGGACTAGTTGGTAACGTATATGCTGTCTTGGAAAGATCTCATTCGTTTAGGGAAGTCAGAAAATAGTAAGTCCAATAAGCCATGATTGCTGTCGTGAATTCATTCATGAATAATTTAAGAAAAGACTCAAAATGAATTTGAATAACACGGTGGCAAGAAGACAAAGTAGAGTAATTTTTTCCGTAAAAATTTAGGATTCGTTTACCTTTGAGTCACAAGGTATAAAAATCACGCCATTTCATGTAGGAGAGATCTTAACAAAAGTGATAATTTTTGAAACGGGTATACAATGTTTCGGGGATCAACTGAGTGGACCGGTTCAAAGATACTTGATAGATTTCCTTCCTTATTAATTTGTACCAGTTTCATCAAAAATTATTCTTCACTTGCGAATTTTTAGTTATGTTAGCACTCACTTGAAAAGGAAAGTAGTGGCTTCATTCTTTAAAGTAACCATTCCCGTCTAAAAAAATTGATAATATAAAACTATTATTTTTGACTTGGTAGACAGAGCAAATATTCTAAATTTTCAAGGCAACATAAGATGATTAAAAAAGATGCACCAATTCCAGAGTGAACTTAGTTTGACGCGGAAAAAAATTCGAGATATGATGAGTGGTGGATGGTGTACTGCCGTGCTTCGTGCAGGTCAAGGTATAAAACATTATTTTTTCAGGAAAGGACTATCAAAGCTTAAGAATTGTAGCTCCTGATAGAACAGCTCATGGGAAATGAAATTTTATTTCTGCACAGAATCTATAATAAGACGCGTTATGCTGCCTGCATGAACCAAACTATGTTGAAGTAGGGCTAGGTTACCTTAATTTACAACCCACTATGCATGCGTAATGGACGGAATACTCCCCACGTCTATTAGGTATGTCCCGCGACCGTGTCCCGGGGGACGGATTATCTCCACAATTAAGGGGTTGACTGCAGGTCACCGACCTCGGTGCAATGAGGATCGATGTTTCCAATTCACGGGTCATAATCGACGTGGCCTCATTAACAAACGAATCTCTCTTTCTCGCTGTCAATTGCCATTGGCCATAAATATTGGACGTGACATCCACTCCCGCGGCGCGATTTTTGGAATTGCGAACTCTGACTGGCAACTCGTTCGCTCACCCGCATTCTGATTTCTATCTGCACAGTGAAGCGTGTCACGATGCCCTGGCGCGCGAGAGTGGGAATGAGTCAATAGGTGCTTCAGGCGAGGTCACACTACTGACGGCTTTATTGCCGGCCGACGCGCCGTTAAAAGGGACTTGACGTCACATTTACGTGGTCAGCGGGAGGATTTCGGGCATCATCCCTCCCAACATAATAACCGATTCAACTTGCATGGAGTGACCGATATATGCGCGTATCCCCAAGGAATCGACCTACCTGATTCTGGAGAATAGTGTAGCCGCGCGGGTAGTATTCTGAAGAATATTCAATCACGACTCTCCTTGTGTCAGAAATTTTCCGGCATCAATTGAGGCGTCAAATGTGATGTTCTAAAAATACTGATTCTGTGAATTCCTTGACACATCAGATTTCACCGCAGGCCATCCCAAATATTAACTTCAACGATAAAGCCCTAAAGAAAAATATTTGCAAAAATATACTCCAATACTGGGTTTTATTTCTATCCCACAATTTTGTCAGTTGGTATTCATCAAATATGTTGGATTAAAAAATGCCTCGAAATGGGAAAATACATGACCTGTAGTGTAAGAAGCATACAAATCTCCTCCAAATTTTACAGCATACATATTCTCCCCGAGCTATTATTAGAGCCAACATAGCAGTGGCGTATACATGGGGGGGAGGGCAGGGGGCCCGGGCCCCCCCCGAAATATAAGGCCGCGGCAAAAAGCGCATGCGTGGATACCTAAAGTACAGCCGGTCGTCGCTAGCTAGCCGGTCTGAGTCCCCTCCGAAGTTATAACCTAAGGTATTCGCCACTGCAGCTTACTAATGAAAATTCACCATTTGTCACCAGGAAAGTTTTAGCTAAGATGATTTGGAAAACATTCGAAGATGCAACGTTTTTCAAAGAGAAATTAATCTGCAGGACTTATCTTATTATTCCCAGATATAGTTTTGATTACTGGATTTCATCATATTTCTTGTTTTTGACAGAAGACGAGAAGTGAGAATCCAATAACTTTAGATTACATATATCCTGAAGCTAAATCTAGATGAACCGCTATGAAAGATATTACTTCTAATAGCCCATGTCACAGTAAGATGCTGCTGAATGTGCTTGTCATGTACCTTAACAGTATCATAACGAACAAAATTCACTAGTTTCATCGATCTGGAATCGTTAAAGATAAAAATATGTTTTCAGTCCAAATTTTCATACATCCAAGTTCACACTTCCAATAAGGACAGATTAATTAAGCCAAATTGTAATTTACAACTTTCTGCTCAATACTAGTGTCGTAGATAGCTCACCGTTTCCTCTAAAAAACTACCCTAATCCGTTAAATATACATTCGGCATCCAAGCTCTCCTCCTGTAGAGCCTTGAAAATCACCCAACCTCTAAGCCTACACATATAGACAAAGTTCCCCTTTTCATTCAAGTTACGTTCAGGAATTCAATTAAATTATCATAATCTAATACTTAATCCATTTTATTTCCACCCATCTCTCATAGCAACATCTGAAAAGTCTGCATTCGGCAGTCACTGTCTTCCTCCAAAGACCATTTTTCAGGTCTTTGCACCAGCACGCTCTTTATCTCCCACTTTTTTTAAAAATGCAATTGCAACCATTGCGACCCATACGACACACACAGTAACTGTAATACTCGCACTAGTCTATGTCTTTCTAATATACCACCATATTCCATTTCCTTCGGGCAACCCAAAAAACTCGTTATCCTATTAGCTGAACACTTGCACAAATATATATTGCGCTCTTGCATAGTCTTCTCAATAACTACCCAATGATATATCAATACAAAAAGATAGGTTTAAAGGAGAATTCGTATGTATCATATAAAAATACCATTCAGATTACATTTATAGCCTTGAAAAACCCAAAGTTTAAAAATCATGTTATTTTGGAGGACGTATTTCTGTGAAACTATGCTTCAAGATTTAAACCATACAAGGATCTGATGAAGACATTTTAGAGTATCAAAACACCTTCACGTCCTATATCAAATAATATATACCATATATAATATTAAGTGTACTTATATGAATAATGCCATTTAGGCTTATAAATTTTCAGGATTTATCTTATGAAAACATTCGCCTTTCTCGGTCGAATCTCTCCATTTCGATGAATCGATATTTCAAATTCCCTATAACATCAGTCAATAATCGACGTAGAGCATTATGATAATTTTTCTCTACACTACTCAAGCTATGTAAACCGAGTAAAACCTAAAGAAAAACAGTAAGGACGATATAAAAAAGAATTGAGGCCACATGGTAGCCGCCAGTAAAACTTGATAGAAAAAATTATTATTTTTTAAAATCGATGGAAAACGGGGCCCTGGAGAATAGCACTAGAATCTATTTTTTGATTTTCCCAGAATTATCAAAATATTTATACTCAGAAGTCAGTGAAAGCTTAAAGAGTAGAGAGGAAAACAAGAATGTAGTGCCGTTAATCCAAGGGCGGTGGCGGTGCGATTTACCTGCGCAAGCGAAGAAGTTTAATATTAATTCTCTCGGATTGAATAAATTAGTCATTTTCCTCCAACATCCCCTTGGGTACACCCTCCGTTGGGATCCTCCGCGCAAAACTCTTCTTTTTACCCCACGGAGAGAGTTTTCCCTTCAGTCTTCCGGGCAATTTTATCCTTTTATTTCTTTTCTGTTTGGCTAAAAATGGAGATAATTAACCTTTTGAGGGGAAAATGTCTACGGGCTTGTAGCTTTTCCTTCTTATGAGACATCCGGCGGGGAGTTGTTCGTTTTCAAATGCATGGGGGGAATGGGTGGGGAAGGGGGAAGGAGGTGATCTCATCCTCTGTTTTCTTCTAAAACTTCCATAAATTACTGCCTGTTGACTTAAAGTTCTTTGCCCATTCAAAACAAATTATAATCAGTATGTTGATGCTTGAATGGTCAACCACTCAGGTCAAACTTTTAAAATTAATGGTGTAGCTGAGGTAGTGGAAAGAGCATATCCACATGCTATCACTCCTAGCAACATCAATAAATGGTTTAAAGCTTCTGGGATATATCCATTTGATAAAAACATTTTTTCTGATAAAGATTTCCTCCCATCAGACGTCAAAGACTGATCCTGTTCCTTATAGGTCCAATGCAAGTGAAAATAACATCCAGCAAACGGAAAATATTGTCAACGATGCTCTAAATTTTCTTTAAGTTCCCCTACAATGCTTCCTACAGTTCTATAAAGTGCCTCTGTCTCTATGTCTTCCAGTGTTCTACAAGATATTTCTATGACCAACCCAATGGAAGTTCTTAAAAGCCCTTCAACCTCTTCAGCAGGCCTAACATTTCTTTCGCTTGAGGAAGTTCAAACATTTTCGAAAGCACAGCGAAGAAAAAATATAAAAAAGGGGAAAACCTTGGAAACACGATGATTGCAACAGACACTCTAGAAAAGTTAGAAATTATGCTAGCCAAAGAACAACAAAAGAAAGAATTTGAAATAAAGGAAAATAGAATAAGTTTTAAGAGCAAATTTTACCTTAATGAGCACTTGCTTAAAACGAAGTTGCCTAAAGATGAAATTAAAGTAAAACAAAGGAGGAAAGAGAGCAAAAGCTAAAAGAAAATCACTTCAAGACCAGTCGTCCGATAAAGAAGATGAAGGAGCCGTCCCTCTTATAGAAACTGATGATGATAGCAATGACGAGGAGTGTCTCTTTTGTTTTGAAGCCTATAGAAATGATTTGACGAGAGAACAGTGGATCAGATGCAAACCTTGGGCACATGTACTGTGTGCCAGCACTGAAAAGAATGGTTGGAAGACATTCATCTGCGAACATTGCCACAATTAGTAGGCCCTGATATTTTATAAAGTTACTTTTACCAATATTACTTTTTATTTTGAATCAATTCTTATATCCCCTGTAATAAATATCATTTATGATAGCCATTGATTTTCTTTTCAACTGCTTTGATAAATGAAAAGTGAAAAAACTTTGTGTATGTCCACAGTATTTATTATAGTACGACGCGTTTCAGCGAATCATCATCGCTATCATCAGGTACAAAACCTGTACCTGATGATAGCGATGATTTTGTACCTGATGATAGCGATGATGATTCGCTGAAACACGTCGTACTATAATAAATACTGTGGACATACACAAAGTTTTTTCACTTTTCATTTATCATTGCAATATGTTCCACAACATCTCGCCGAACACCGTTGAATACATCTGCTTTGAGTTGTTCTTACTACAGTTTCCATTTTTTTCAAGAAATAAAGAATGCATTTCAAGGTACAAGAGATTGCGTTCCAAAGTACACGAGTATGTTGCATCTTGAGACAAACATTTTGCAGGTTTATTATCAGAATATTTTTATTAATCTTCATATGAAATTTTATTGAAAACTCAGTAGGCTGATGACAGTCAAGCCAAATGTAAGATATGTGATAATTAAACATAAAAAAGTTATACTTAAAATACAAAAAATGTAAAAATTGTCCTAAGGTAGAACACCCTACCCTGCATGTGTGCTAGAGAAGTATTGGCTTTGCAAAATTTTTAACCAATAGTGGGTATTTCCCTCCCAAAGCCTATAAAACTTTAGTATTTATTTAAAGACTTCCTGATTCCAAATAGCATATTCATATTCCCGCTTTCTAAACAGACTTCAACATTATTATTTGAAATTAAACTTTAATTTAAACTGATTGTAAAAACTGTTTACAGATGAGCATCCGTTTCCAATGTGTGTTACCAGCGCCACTAGCGGATAACTCAAGTACAAAGATGGCCGACGCCAGAGCGGTATCCAATATAAGACAACAATGCTGACCGTTTTAGTGTTTAGTTTGGGAAATCACTACATATGTTTGTAAACAAAGCAATTTTTAACATTTTATAACTATTTTACTGAAAAAATCAAATAAACTAATTCTTTAGAAAAATTAATGAATTAATTCATTTTGAATAATATAAATAATACTTGGAAATTAACAAATAGTAAACTTTTGATAATAATGAGAGTATTCGTCGTCTATTTTACAATTGATATTTTCAATTAATATTCTTAAAATTGAAATTTATGGTTTGCTATTCCTATACATGTACTACGTTCGTATCCGTTTCCTTCATCCAGAAAATTATATAATTCACAATGTTCAAAATTTGATTAGGCTGATCCGGAGTCTACTTTCAGAAAGAAAACAAGAAATCAATCGTTTCATGCCAGACAAAACGCCATTTATTTCACGCTTTGATTTTACTCTTAAAAAAACTACATGACAAAGATGAGAGTTTTAGAAATTTGCGACACAGGGATCAAATCCAAAGAAGTGATGAATGACTAAAAGGGATATTTGTTAAGGCTTTTTATATTAACGGTATGGAAAGCCGTTTTTGTGAATTTCACATCAAAGTACACTTTGTGGTGATGACACTGAATTACTTTTTCTTGTGTGAAAGCATTAATTGAACGAATAACGCAGTATGTCTCTGCTTTTTGGAAATGCTGCGTTGAGAGAGATTGCACAAGTAGCGCAGCCAGAACGTGTTATCATCAAGATTAGCTAAAAAAAAGGAAATGTAGAAATTAAATTGACAGTTCATTTTGGAATTTCGTACCTTGATATCGATGAAAACGATTGCAGCCGGCATAAGGGCCAATTTGCCTTTGTAGAAGTCTGGCGACTGTGGAAGTTCTGGCATTATTTTTAACTAAATGAAATACGTGCTTCAGGTTATTAATGTCCTGATGTGCGTTCACATCAAATTAATTGGGACATTCAATCGTAGTTAGTGATCATCATTTCGCTGAAGTTGAGTCCTATTATTTTTCTATTGTAGTCTCAATAAGGTTAACATTGGCATTATTTATACAGATTGTACTGTGGACCCATTGTTCAGTGTATGCCATTGAATCTCGGAATCGACTGGCAATTGCTAATTCAGTGATTGCTTCATTTCCTGTCGCGGTCACATTATGTAGGACCATCTCACAATAGCGGCATTGAAAATTGATGAATGTGTGTCCTCATCAAAATATATTTCGTCCACTTCCTTTGTGAAGACTCAAATTGTTAGGAGATCGAAACCAGTGGTGAATGTTAATGTTAATATTGCACCAAGTTCACGATGTAATCATAACTCATGTACGTACATACGTTTGAAAGCACTGAGTAGAGAAGAAAATAAGTGAGGTGTAAATAAAAAAGAACGCCACAGCGAATTCGTAAGAGTGAAAAAATAAATTCGCGAAAGAACTATTGCATTTATCTTAAATATCGAGCTTGATTATTTAAATATTGCATCTCCAAAGTGCATTTAGCGCACATCGAATAAAAGTTCCGGCTTATTTCAAATTGACCGACAGTTTAACAAGGAATCATTAGCAAGAGTTTCTCATAAGTTTGCCAAAATGAACGAATCTTTAGTAAATATATTCAATGTTCAATACACAGATATACTTCCTTTCCGGTGACGACGGGAGAAGCGACACATCCACGCTAAATCCGATAAATATTAACTCAAACAAAGCGAATCTAATATTACAACACATCCAAAACCTTCCCAAATATGTTGAAAATGTTCCAAGGAAAATACCCACAAATTAGGAAATTATCACCTCAAGGATTAGGCTGGAAGTTGTTAATTTTCAACTAAATAGAGAAAGGTGTATTTGAAATCTTCGTCCGAATTAGTAAGCACCATGTGATAGAGTCATGCATATCATCCGACTAAAAGGAGCATTGCACAGGAGTTGCTCTCTAAGCAGCTGCCATGCTCAGAATTCTAATGAAAATTATCCCGAATACCGTGTTTTAAAACTCAGAGCAACATGATCAATTTGGGTGTCTATCTAGCATCTATAACGGTGTAAAAAGCATACCTAAGACCTAACAAAATTATCGTCGTATCTCCTTTACTAAATGCGTCGTAGTCTCAAATCGGATACAAAAATCGAATAATGCGCCCTTTATTTTTAGAAAAATTGGTTTTGAATACATTAGTAATCTCAAATACCTAACAAACACGATGAAAAAACTCTTATGAAGTATAAGTAACCCAAAGAGGAATTTTAAAAGTATTTGCTGTAGGACGGATTGACAGCGGTGTTGTCAATACGCCCATTTGGTCATGTTTCATGGAAATATCAAGCCATGAAATCTTCTGTGAATTAAATATTAAAGAACATGTTATATTCCATTATAAATTGAAATTAACGATTTATTGTAAGCCAACAGATTAAAAAAACAGGCTTAGACTGTTCACCAGGCACTTGTCTTAATAATCAGTAAAGTGCAGTCTCAATTATCCGAGGTAATATGAACTGAGGCCACCTCGTATTAATAGTTTGGATAAAACGGAGGACTAAAGTAGAGCAATTAGTTATTTGGTTAGTACGCTGAAAAAAATGGGGATTGTAGCAAACGTATTAGAAGGAAAAGGTGCAAGGGAAAGAACCGTTTAGAAAAAATGGTGGGGCTCATGACCTTATGTAAGGATGTAAAAAAGAGGCCAGCGAAGGTTTTAAAGTTCAGTGTTGCGTAGTATGGCGCAGAGGCTTGTACTCGGAGAAAAGAAGACTAGAATAAGCTGCAGACGTTGAGATGTGGGTGAGAAGGGGAATGGTGTAGGTACGGTGAACTGAAAGGAATACAAACAAGAAAGTGCTTCGCATGGGGTGTGAGGAGAGAAAACTACTGGAGGAGATTAAGAGAATTCAGAATAGGTGGTTAGAAGATGTGATAAGGGGCGAAAGGCCGTGATAGAGGGGAGAATGTTGATTAAGGGGAGAAGGGGGATGTATATAATAGGTTTTGTGAACGGGATGAAAGAGGTAGGACATATGCTGAGATGAAGAAAGAAATTGTGTAGGTAGATAGAGGTTCGCGCCTGTAAAAATCTAGGGGATCTTCACATTATTCAATTTAAACCTTCCTTATCCCGTAGATTAATAATAATGAATCATTCAAGCATAATGTACATAACATCTTCATGCACTGAAAATAATTAAGAGATATCATGTGCAATTATTAATTCAACTCTTAGAATATCCTCAATTTCTAATTTCTACTCCCGAAGATTTCTTTTATCCTACCGGAAGATTGATCCTAATTTTCCACATCGTTGGGCTACATCTTGCAGGATTTTATGCCAACATTTATTTATCTCAAAGCTTTTCAGAGGTTAATTAAAAATTAATTATCTTTTGCCTTGTACAAATTGCTTCTTCTTCAAATTCGAGCCAATGTTGCCTCCACAAGATCTTGCGATGTGTCTAACTCCATTAACCGACTTCCGTGCAATATAGTTCATATTTTCCCCACTAATTCCTACGAGATAGACGGCAAAAGTAAGTGAAATATCTTTTATTGCTCGTGAAACTGTTGGCATAAAGTAATAGTGGAAAATTCTCAGTTTCATAAAGGATAATATGTACGATAGTCTCTCATTCCTCATTGTGAACCTACCATCTACCCAACTTTTACCTCTTCTAAACCTAATATGCAGACCAATACATGCATTTGGCGTCATAGTTTGTCCTAATCAAGGATATTAGTATGTCCTAAACTGACCGTAGAGCCAAAAAGGAATACATAAAAAATAAGTGAACATACATCACGATAGGTATTACATATTTGTATGCTTTTCCGTAAATATGTTTTGACATTGTTGGGAGAAAATAGTTTAGAAAAAAGAGGTGAAACTGTGATTTGCCTTTTATTAGGGGATATAACTGATTGCCGGATTCAATTGCTCGCTAGCTTGAGCTAAACTGAATAAGTGCAGCCACAGCATTTGGATTTATACCTCGAATAATTCAGAACCTCCGTAAATCAGGACAAGGATAATCGAGAGAGTATATGTCAATCGTTTTGTTTGTAATATACCCAATTTGCAACTATTTTCTAAAATATGTTTTTAAATAAGCATAACCAAAGAAAACATTATTATTATTTCCTCCACAGTAAATGGAGCATATTCTATCAGGCCTTCGGTAAGCATGGTCCTTTATAGAAGATAATTTCTGCTATCAAGGGAGATTGATCTAATGTTGAAGACGTTAGAGTAAATTACTTGAATCGATTTTTTAAATATTTAGTAAAAATTTACATATTTAGCCAACGTAGTATTCTGAAAGAAAAAAGGTTAATCAGCGTGTACATATAGTGCAGAGTCCGAAAAGAATAGAACACTCTGATAAAAGAACGTAACGTTTGAGAGGGGTTTGAGATGGAGAATGTTGTGTAAGCGCGGAATAGGAAGAAAGAGAACGACAATAATGGAGGACACAAGAAGAGGCAAAGTTTAAAAATAGTTAAAGAGAGCTGTTGTACATGTTGTAGCCGATGAGCTGAGAGAACATGTTGTACCAGGAAAATAAATCTGTGGAAGGAAACCACCTTACTTTTTCATTTGTGAGCTAAAGGGAGAATTATCGCTAGAAAAATGTATTTTAGTCCGGAGAGTTCAGAGATTAATTCAACATCAGCAGTTGAAGTAATTGAGGGAGGGCAAGTTCACTAACTACCAATCAAATAGTACATTAGTCATAAACCGATATAGTAGCGAGAAACGTTTATGTTAGGTAGCTTAAAATGACAATTACAAAAGAAGAAAAATAATTATACTCGTAAAAAGAATTTCATAAAAAAGAAGGGCATGTCGGAAAGTTTAATTTAATCGTCGTTTTCTTAGCGTGCCACCAAAAACCTTTCGCATGCTTCCCTGTTCCACCAAGTAACACGCATTGCATAGGTTGCCGATCGGTGAACTAAAACAATACCAAAAATGAATGACCATCACGGGCAAAAACTAGAAATACTGTGCCTATATAGGCAAACCATTATGTACCAGTCTCGCCGGAACAGTTCCGGTTTGAAGGGTCTGTCCTGGCGTCCCATGCGGTAGGCAAATTTGTCCCGGATGACTCTAAAATGTCCTGGAATGTTTCTGCTTATGTCCACTGTTCACTGCCCGAAGAAATGCGCAGCTACAAATGTATGGAGAGAAATGTTTAAATTGACAAAAATGTATCCAATAGTACCGCGCTTCCTTGAAAGCTGTCTCGGCGGGCCCAGAGAGAAGTGGGCCTAATTGCTTGGCGGGGGGCGAGAAAGGTTCACCCATTCCACTAGTAATGAAATTCGAACTCAATACTCCAGAGTTAAATACTAGAACAAGCCGCCGCAGCTGCAAGTAATAATTTTATTCTGCAATTGCAATAAAAAAATAAAATAACTGTGCATCATTATTATAACTTTTGATAAACAACCATCTGATTTTGTTCCAGGTTAAGTGTCTTCAAAACTAGATCTGTCTTGTTTTGGGGACCTATGGCTAGATGATATAGCGTCGCAAACCAATCTCTTCAGCCACTTACAGATTTGATACATCTCCTGGGGTCTTGGGATCGGGTGGCTTGAAATAAGCACCCGGTGATCGGGGGAAGCCTATTGGAGGTGGGAGAGTAGGCGGAGAGCCTAAAGACCACATAAGGAAGGGTAGCAGTTCCCACGGGGTACTTCGGAACCCCGGCGCGCTTTAGCTCGCATGCGTGCGTGGGAGAAGGGTGGTCACCCGGAGAGAGCAAGGACAATGGACGGCGGAGTCCGCGGAGCGTGAATGGAAGAATGGAGGAGTATGGGAGAGTTTTTTACGAAGGTTTTTAATGCATCAAAGAAGACCTCCCCATCCTTCCAATTAAAGAAAATCAACTTTCTGGAGATGACTTGATGTGTAGTATTCAGACGGTCAGATAAAAAAGTAAGAAAAACAGGCACAAGGAATGACAACACCTATTTTCTGACTGATTTTGGTCATCGCCTATGGGCCAGGGAAGTGTGCGAGGTTCGATTCTAAACCGGGATGAGCGATGCTAGACTGGTGTGTAACCATCTCGTGCAACACACCCTGAGGGTAGCTTGCTCGGTATTTTGTATACGTATTCCCTTAGTACAAAACAATATTGAATATTACTGTTAAATAAAATTTTAGGAATGAATGAAGCATAAAAATTAATTTTCAAGCAACCATCCATATGTACGGCATAGTAAGAGATCTCACTCAGTCAGTGATTCAACCTGAAGGTTGGCTTGGATAGTTGATGGTAGATATCCCCCCAGACTAAGCCACAGGCGTGTAAATATCAACATGTAGGGTAGGGGGTCCAATTCTTTTCCCTGGGCCTCCTCGCACGAGAAAAAAATTCACCCGGATTTGAACCCGGATTGCGACTTCACCCGGATTTGAACCCGGGACCCTTCGATCAGTACCCACGATGTCACCACGCTCCCCAGTAATAGATCTATGTATCTGAAAGATGGATAAAATTAAATTCCTCTAAAATCTTCTAAAAAAATAATGAATTAAAATAATTATGATGATAAAAAAGCAAGTTTGCACGTGGTGATAAGAATAGCTTATTACGACGGTAGAGGTTTTCCATTGTATTAACAATATCAGCTATAATTGCTCTTGCATTTGAACGAAGATAACTTGATGCTTGGCACTTCTAACATACATAAGAAATCATTCATCTCTGAAACAAGACGTAATGCTTGGTTTACCGGACTGCAAATGCGTGAGCAAGGAGAACGATGATAAGTCAAATGGAAATAGTAAGAAGTTGCCACTTTGTAATATTTCATTCCATTATTTTTACCTTTACGTGTAGACGTTAAATACTTTTAACGTCTACACGTCATTTTCAAGAGGGTATTCATTTTGTCGTGTAAACGATGCAAATGGTTGAAGAAAAAAATGACGTGGAAAATTACAAAAAAATACTTATTATTACTATGAATATTATCCTAAATGTTAGCTCAATTAATTTTATTGTAATTGAATCGAAGAGTTTTTTCACAATATATTCTGTTGAATACTAACATGAATGATTTCAAGAGTGCTATTTCTAACGGGGAATTGAAGTCGACCGGTCTTGTAGAGTTGACTTCATTCTGTAAAAACACAACTGACACAGGAATGTGAAAAAAAGCTATTCTCAAACAAGAAAGGTGTTTTAGGTCGCTCTTGGTGTAACCAGGTCTCCAGCACTCCATTCTGACCTCCATTTCCAAAAATAATCTACCTAATGATTATTCATTTTCGCATAAAATTTATTAAAAGTATACTTTGGTGCACTTGGGTGATTTACGGTATCTGTTAAGAGGGAAAGAGATATCGAGACTTTGACATATCACAGAAGGAACGACTTTGAATAAATATATTGTAAATGATATGATTCTAATTAAAAGCAATTTTGCTATACGTTCCCAGAACAATTAGTTCACTGTCTTACCTAGCTTATACCTTAGGGATATTGTAAACCACATAAGCCGCTATAGAGCTAACCACACAATTGCCTATTGGAAATACCTACTAAACCTACCAATGTCTTTCCTACTTACCAATTTATTATCCGGCGCCATCAATCCAAACACCATGGATTGCGGCTTAAGCGAAAAAATAAACCTAACAGGGACTTAGGTGTTCTGACTCACGGTCCATTTGCCGGAGGAAATTAATTGATCAGACGAAGTTTTACTGGTAAAACTGAATGAATAATGAATCCTTGAAATGATTAAGAATATGAATCTATATGGTAAATTTTTCCTTGATCGACAATTTTGTTCGACAGGAATATTATTCACTTATGGAACGATACGCTTCGATTCATTCTTTTCTCAGGCGTACTTAGCCAAAATGAAAATTACATATTCATTAAGTGAGCGGAATCTCTCCACAAATTCAATTAAAATTTTCTCTGGATAATTCCTGAAAACTTTTTTACTACTTTCTCCGTCATCCTAAATCAATTTGAAATCAGGATGTGTAAATGAAAGAGTTAACTGCCGGAGGGTAAGATCTCAAATTAAGTCTCTAAGCAAATGCTTTTTTACTCGCAAGACGTAAAATATTTGACTATAAAAATAAATAGGAAACTTCTTTAATAGTGTAAAAATACGCTGTAATTGCCTCTGAATTGCTTAATATATTTGTGTAATAGATTAAGTGGAATAAAGGGTGAGATAAACTAATAAAGTCGTATAAAAGCATGATCCGGGAGGATAAAAATATACTATTATAAATTCAAATAGATGAATCCGAAATGGAATTTCAATAAGAAATTGACACTTTTTCAATACTTTATACAGTGAATACAGATAACACAGCGAAAATTGGCTCGAAGTAAATTCGAAACCAAGCAATATCAGGAAATGATCCGCACAAAAACGACGAAATTTTTATTAATTGAAAATGCGCCAGTATTCCTTTTATGTGCCACGCGTTCAATAACTTATGATTGATACTAAGGCAGCAGTACCTGGCATACTA
Organism: Pyrrhosoma nymphula; assembly: GCA_963573305.1. NCBI lineage: Eukaryota > Metazoa > Arthropoda > Insecta > Odonata > Coenagrionidae > Pyrrhosoma > Pyrrhosoma nymphula. The sequence continues at coordinate 101,940,965 of OY754337.1, read as the reverse complement.
CCAGATACATGTGTTTATAAGTGGCTTTAACGTTGACAGATAGAGCCAATTTGACTGGCACATTGCTAAATAATCCAGACGGTACCTTGTCAGACGCATTGCGAGTACAATCTTCAGTGACATTTATAGAAGAAAACGAAGTCTAGGATTTCGATATTGACTAAGTATTGAGCTGGTGATCTATAGTCTATTCGATGTTAGAACCTGCAACTGTTAATTCCTCAAATTATTGTGAATAACTTTGCAAAGTAAACGTTTTAATATTCCTATTTTTATGTAAATACGAATGAACATTTTATGGTTCGTTCTCGGTGTCATGTAAGGTTTTGCCGTCACCACTATTTGTGTACTTTCGAGGGCCTCGTGTGCAAAAACTATAAGGATTACAGAATATCTAAAACTATGACTGGATAGCTCATGAAAACGGTTCATTACTATGAACTAAATCACATGAACCGAATCATCAAATCGAATTGCCCACCTCTAGTAGCCAGTATTTCGTTTCTGGGCGGTTTATGGTGAGTATGAGTAGGTGGGGGGGGGGTGAAATTTTCGAAAAACAGGATATAAATAGTGAGTTTAAGCAATTACGAGTGTAACTGTGACTGCAGTGTGAAAGCCATTTTTTATTTTTGCTACTGTGCAAACTTCTAAAAGATTAGAACACCTACTGTTTTTTGTTTGAACATTAAAAACATTAATTGAATCAGTTTTTCAAAACAATGAATAAATTAAATCAACATAATCAGTTTAAAAACTCTCTTCTTTGGTGCCCTTTACAAAAAAACTAAATTCAAAACTTCTGTGGGGGATCCTATGGACCCTCCCTGGCTACTTCCCTGGTTAAAGGTAAACAAAATTAGGGTTATTTTATACGCCATTTAATGGAAGATAATGTATGTGGGGCTGACATGTAAAATAACGCAGGTTATTTGAAATTGAAAAAAATATTCTACATTGATAAAATTCCTTTCAGGCCATTCAAACCTACCTTAGCAATCAGAAAACCAGTTTTTTATTTTTAAAATTTAAAATAATTTCACCACCTAACAATAGAGTCCTTGAAGAATTTGGACACAATTTTCGCTCATCACGTACTCTTCTGACGAGCACACTATCGCATATGCATGGTTCCCACGTGATTGACATCCATGACCCCACTTTTTATTCCGAGAAAATCCCAGAATTGACTAAGTAAATATTTTCCTCTCGATTCGCGCCTTCCTAGACCCTGATTGGGCACTCCTCCATGCCCTCCTATCTCCATTAAAAGGCCCTCAAACACCGTGATTCCTATTCCCTTCGCGCACGATCAGGAAAACACCAAGTTTGCAGCTGTGCACTCGCCGTGAAAGTAAATTAGCATTCAGGGGCACGCACGATATAACCAATCGAAGTGTCGGAGATGGGAAGAGGCGTACGTCGGGGGACGAACGGGTCTCGTTTAACGTGTCTCCCGAATCCGCACACACACACATCTCTACTCTTCGTCCTAGTTAGCTACCTGCCTCCTTTCCCGCCCGCCGCGATGCCCAAAACCCTCCAGAACACGCTGAAATTTACTTTGTGCCACCCGCCGATAACTTGCTTGCATGCGCTACGCTCCGAGCAGAAATTGAACTTAGACCACACACTATAACGTGAATACGTTTATCTGCATGGGTGCGCGTCGTCATGAGGTGAGAATCGAGATGTGAATTATAAAGTGACAAAACAAACAGGTAGTGCAATGCAGACACATCTCACATAATGGTGCAAATTTCAACGCTATCCTGGCAAAGATTGTACCGGCTGAAAAAATGCAAATGCATGAAATGTGCATCTTAACGTTTGAATGCATCCAGCATTTATTTGGAAAAAATGCTCCAAATTTCCATTAAAGGATTTCCCAATTTAAAGGAAAATAAACACTTAGATGATATGGGTGATGTAGGGGAGACAGGGGGAGGTTTTCGCACCTTTTTTCTTTATTTTTTCTATTTTTTTCCTGCTTGGATACAATTACACAAATTGTACTATAACACTAAGTAATATATTAGCTTCAACTAGAAAACACTTAGATTGGTGAGCTATATATTATTTTCAACTAAAACGTAATTAAGTCACGGTAGGTCACGTGCGAAAACGTGCCCCTTGTACGGGGCATGTTTTCGCATAAGATTTCATTAGGCAGGGGCAAGTTTTCGCATACACTAAAACAGGAAATTATAAACAATAAAACCAAATGTGTTTAAAAATACTAATATATTTTATTGAAAATACATTATTTAGTCATTGGGTAACATTTAACGATACTCAGCATAATCATCGCTATCACAATTTGCACATACAAAAAAGGATGAGGAATGAGGAATCTCCTTTGATACAGGCCTCATGGACCCATCTTGTGCAACGAGTGCATTTTATCCATTTCTCATTTTATTTTGAGTTACTTAATAATTACAAGCAATAAACACAAGTAGACAGTCGGCGTCACCTTCGTCATAAGAGCCATTTGTGTTCATTTTACGTTTCTTTTGATGCTTAGTAGAGCTGTTATATCATTGTTTTCCTATGTTCTTTGCTTCTTTTGGAAAATGGAGTTTTTTCAGTATTGCTCATTTTACCAACATTCTTGTTGCACCCTTGCCTTTAGAAAGTCTTCACTATTCCTTCGCTAGTTTAAGTTGGGCCTTAATGCAATCGCAATGATTGGAAAATAGTTAAGTTAGTCGTTCTAATGCGACAATGTTGAGTTTATTATCCACGATTGTGGCAAATCATTAAGCAGAGGACATTTAGGCACTAAAAAAGAAGAAATAGGCAGCCTAAATTGACACTAAAAATTTAAAATAGGCGCTTAAAATAGGAGCTTAAAATATTTTTTGCATCTCGCACGATTCTGTCGGTCCTGGAATACCAAATGGCAAAGCCTGTAATAAGGTTTTCCAGGAACCAGACCACCAGAACTCGATATACATCTATGCCTTGTGTGGTTAAATACCCACCCAGGTGGGACTCGAGCCCCTAATCCCAAGATTAGCAGGCGGAGACTTTACCCCGCCTCCACCGTGGCCGGCTAGAAACATAATGCGGCTTATTGCCACAAAAAAGCATCTGCAAGTATTTCATACACAATTACTTTTCGGTAAAACTGATGGAGAGGAAAGAGGATCAAACTCCAAATAATATTAGCTTATAAATTGAAGAAAAATAAAATACAAAAGCTTTACTTATTTCAAGTTACATTACAATTTACAACAGCATATTTCTTTAAATATTCTCCTGTAACTGATGCCAAGAGTCAGTCAGGATATTTCTATAGTATGAAAATAACCTCTGAACCTCACACGAGGTGATAGGGCAATACTTAAATGATGCAAGCTCTTCTGCTGTCATCTTTGGTCCTGGAGCAATCAAAGTCCCTAATAAAATACCTGTACGTTTCTGGACATCTTTATGCATTTTTCTGAATAACTGAGAGAACTACGTCTTTGGCATTCTTTGGCAGGAATTTTGACGGGTTAGTGTGAAGCCACAGATGCTTTCCACCGTCAACGCAAATGGGATTAGTCTTCACATTGAACCACGTTGGAACGTAGACATTCAAAATATATTTAACTAGCAGTGCCAAACTTGATGAAGGCGTGGCCACGGGCGTGTAGAGCCGGAGAATTCAAGCCGCTGTAGTTAACCATCTTGAGGTGCACAGAGACCAGACTTTTCGTGTGCCAGGTTAGCAGGGCACTCGTCAGAACTAATCACCATGGCCATTCGAAGCAAATATCGTTGCTCGTTAGATAACACTTGCATATCTACCTCTAGGACGATGAAAGGGGCTTTTTGAATTTCACTACTGGAAGGGTGTGGCAGATATCTAACTTCTGGCCCATTGGACCTGAGTAGGCCCTAGGACTTTTCGTTGATCCGTCAATCGCCATGAAAATATTTTTGAATGGCTACCCATTAAAGTGCAGTAGGTAAACAAGCCATTGAAATGGTCTATCTAGAGTAACTTCCATAAAACGTATCACACCTCCCACGTGGCCAGTGTTCCCCACACAGCCGTCTGACCCTGCTGCTTTCATTTCACTCAAATCAAGATGCTTTTTCGTTAGGTACCCCATTATGTTTTGGTGAATGTTTCTGGAGCAGCTGATTTCATGCCCTCAGGTATATTACCTGGGTCCTCGAGTAGCACTATACGCTCTTCTGTCATCGTAGTTTTAGCCCTTTTATTTTCACCCTTCACCTCATAGATGCAAGTAACATCCTTCCTACCGTCAAAATAAAGTGCCTTTAGCTTGTGATCCTTAAGCTCCGCGTCCAAGTTGTCTGACAAGTCTCATCTGTGATGCTTCACTTCCCTATTAACTTTGTTAGGGTCGACGACTTTTTTTGTGCCGCCTGAGGTTACTAAACCATAGTCAGCAAGGCCAGCATTTGCAATAAGGGCACCAGAGGGGAAAGGAACTCCGGTGCGGTCAGCTACTAAGGCAACGTTTGACAGTTTCAGTCTATTATTGTCGAAGTGCTTCAGTTTTGCATCCATCCATGGATCCATACTGGCCAAAATTGAGTCACAACGTGTTGTGCCAGCTTTCAGGTAAAAAAAGGACTTCCAGGTACAAATCTTCCCAACCAAACCTTAGGTACCTTAGGGGGAACTAGAGTTCACATTAACAATGTACTGCATTTAGCTATGCGGTGATGAATATTTACCCTTGTAGAATGTGTACGTGACCCCTCACGTCTCCACGCAGCTCCTTGTGCATGAGAAACGACTGACTTTCACCCTAAAACCCTATTATTCAGAAAAAAAACCTTTATTTTCACCAAACATTGTTTTAGTTTCTGAAAAAATGAAGCAAAATAGCCAACAGCTAAATAAAAATGACCAACAGCTGTCGGAGCAGTATTGAGTTCCCTGTTAATTCAATCTTACGTGTTAAAAAAAATCAGGGAGAAAATCACAATAATTGACCCCAAAACGGCGATTTTTGGTCATCTAAAACTTCAGGAGGTGGCGTTGGGGATGGGGTTGGGGTGGGGTTGGGGGTGGGGAGGTGGGGTGCCCTAATTATTAATATTTTTCGAACAAAATGTTTTTGGTGTATCTGTGGCTAGAATCGTACCTTTTCCCAAAATTTCAAATCTAAATTTAGAAAGAAATATTTTTGCGATGTACCCCAAGTTATGTTACAAAAAGTAAAAGTTATAAAGGTAATAATAATATTCTCGTTTAGTAGATGAAATATAGTAGGTTCCTTACATACCTCACGTACTTTAACGATGTTGTCTGCATAGTACAATGCAGCATTTATCCATGTGCCCCATCTTGTCAAAACAGGCTGAGGAGGCAAAGATACATCATGCAGTATCTCTTTAAAAACAGCAATGCGGGATGGTGCCTTCAAAAATAGAGCCCGGCGCTTACACCTCAGTTCATTCAACTGTTTATTTAGAAGTAAAAGAAATTTACATTTGAGAGCTCTTTTGCGCCGCGGCACGCCGGTCAGGAAGAAAAACGGGAAACAATGCGACGAATTAACAAATTAAAATAACTTTTGTAGACGCGGAAATAAAAATTCGGGACTGTAAGCGATTTTTGCAATTTAATACCTTCACATTGGCAATATAAGCATACAAAGGCAAAAAGCGATTAAATTGGCATTTGCATGCAGTAACAACTTGGTCTTTTTCATTATGAATAGCCCTGAATGGATTTCTAGCTTCGTAAAATTTATTTCCCTTATAAGAAAAATTAAAAATTTTTGTTGATATACCTCAGTGACAATAACAGTTCTTAAGGACTCTTCTTAAGTATTAGAGCCATATAACTTCCTCATAAAATGTCTTCAACCTTACTAATGTATTTCCTTCCAGGGTTTCTCTGTATAAAGTCTTAAATTCTTGAGAAATGTATTTTCCTACATCACTCGGTACATCAAAAAGGTCACCCTCCACAATTCAGATTTTCTCTGTAGCCGTAACAGGGAGTAGTTTTCTTGCCTCCAGCGATGACATGATTGATGGTCGTTAACTATAATTGCATATGATTAACGTCGACATCGAGATTCAACTCTGCAGCTTTGGATTCGAGAATGCAGTTTGCTTCTTCTTCATCCAGATATTCCGTTGCCTATAGGAAACCTACTCATGCGCCATGATGGCTAAATTTTCTTATAGACAGAATTGACTCGTAGTATAAATGATGAGTGAAATCTGTTACAATAGTTTTCCTTTAAGTGGGTGAAAAAGAACTTCGAACTGATGTATCGGAGGCGCACATTAATCCTGTCACATACCTCACGTATTTCAATACTTTTATCTGCAGAATATGATGCAGTATTTAGCCATGTTCCCCATAATTTCAATACAGGCTGTGAAGACAGAGCAAATTCGGTCAGTATCTCTTTAAATTCAGCAATACTGAAGAGGTGCCTTCAAAAACAAGTTTTTGGTAATTGAAACCATCGCATGTACGCATCACGTAAAATTACCATAGTTGTTTTTCTACTCATTATATAATAATACTTCGGATGATTTTTCTTTATGCATGTTTAATGACATAATTTCAACCTTGATAGATTAAAAAGTAAATTGAAATAACAGACTAGCTCCGCACTAAAGAGAAGTTTGGAGACGTTGAGAAGAATATTGCTTTTTTAGGCCCTTTAATAGGCGATATCACCAGAAAAAGGCATAGACATAGGCATTTGTTACCGCCAAAAAATAGGCATTTTTAGGCGGTAACAAATTGCCTTAATTTCGCCATAAATGATCTTAAATGAACTTCTAACTTCATAAAATTGGTTTCCTGAGTAAAAAATAGGCATTTTAGGCAATGTCCTCAGCTTACATATCATGCACGACAACGTCTCCTGTGCTACAAAGTAGACTGGGGACGAGATCAACTTATTCGTATAAACTCCCGCTGTAATTCGCCTTGAATTAAGATGACTTAGTTGTGCAATTGGCTAGCACACCTGACCGGCAATTGGGAGGTCCGCGTTCGAATCCCGGTCAAGTCAAGTGACGTTTTTCATGGCGAATTTCACCGTCTTTGGTGTATATTTTCGTACCCGTGGCTGTGTACCATGTCATTTGTGCAATCGCAATCATTGAAAAAATTATAACGTGAGCCTACGAGTTGTTGATATAATATTTGGATTATGCTTTTTCTCTAAGCTGTGCGCATATACCAATTAAACTGTTGTAATTTCATATCTGATACATGCATATAAATAAATAATTACTTATTTCCCATTTTTTTATTTATTTTAATGGTTAATAAATAATTAGCATCAATACTTAGAACAGCTTGAAAAGGATGGGGCAAGTTTTCGAGAGCGAAGACTTGCACCGCTCGGTATTCGAAAACCTGCCCCGTCGCCATTTTTTAGGTTCGAACCGACCTACCACGGTCAAAACAATGACTTCGTTAAAAACTAACATATCACTGGACGCAGGAGAAAAAGCATAACCATACCAACAAAAGGCTTAAATTAAGGATAATACGTTTGTTTTTAGTTTATACAAAGGCTTAAAAACTTACTCACATGGGCAAAAACAACAAATACTGACACTGCTCCGCGATGCGGGCAATCAACACCGCCAAGCTCACACAATTGCTGCGCAAACGCACTAGCTGTATGCGAAACTGATTGGTGATAAATTCTAGCGGCTTCTTCGGGAGCTAAGGCCGATTCGAAAGCGTGCCCCACGCGAAAACCTGCCCCCGTCTCCCCTACTTCCTGTTTTTAGTACCAGAATTTCGGATTTATTCATAAAGTTTACTAATTATTCCAGGATAACCCATTATGAAGCACTATTGGTTAAAAGTATTTTAAAACTAAAAATAATGCTCCGGGTGGACATGGTCATCTCAAATATACTTTGATAACAAATTATTTCTTCAGTCGTACTTTTACAAATTAAGAGACTTGGCATGAGAAATGTTTAAAAGAGAGCATTCAATGTTATCACGACTACTTCAATACAAAAGGCAAAGGGAAAAGTGAAAATTCATTACGTGCATTAACCAATCAATTTAGATACGAAAAACCATTGTAAACACCGATACGATTATTATCCAGTGTTCATTAGATTTCAAACTTACATGTGTGTGCCTTTCCAATTCATTGTCAATTATATTTAAATAATTCTGGTTTTTCAACGAGATTTTCACACTGTAGTTCACATGCAGTTACACGCAGTTAAATTCATGAAGATTTTGTATTGGGCCCACATTAGTGTGTCATTATCATAATTTCATTTACATTATCAATCTATTCAGCAGATTGCTAGGAAATATTTTATTTGCCTAGGCCATTTATCAAAATTTTTACTCCTAATCCAGACGTTTGACCTAAAATGAACCCGATGAGAATCAAACATATTTTCCTTCCTTATTATTCATGGTGAAGGTGATACCTTAATCCCTCAAAGTTAAACAATTCTACTATTATCGAAAGAATTAAACAAAAAGTATGTATGGGGACTAATTCGCCCAAATATTACTTTGAACGACTGCTTGAAAGATTAATTTTCTCCTAAATGAGTTTATTTTCTCGTCAAAAGCATGACCTAGCAGACCTACTGCCTGCTTTGCAGGCAGTCTCTGTCTGAGAAAGACAAACTCGCTCTGAAAAAGTGGACCCGGGAGTCCCGAAAAACTTTGCAAAACTTTTAATGGTTGGTTATTGTGGGCAGGCATGGTTTCATCAAAGCTGGAGTTTCAAGAAAAACAGTAAGGCATGTTTTGCACATTGCATTGTTTTAGGTGCCCCACTGTTTTTACTTCCCCAAAACAGCAAGAACGGGAGCAATATTTGACATACATTAACAAATACTGGTGATGAATTATCTCCGAGGTCAGTTTCTCGCACATTCATATAACATTCGTAATGGTATAAGTAATACTTCTAAACATTCGACGTGAAGTTTGTACCAATATTGAGACAGCGGCACACGCAAATGTATTGAAACGTTTACGACCATTGGTTATTATCCAGACACTTTAATGCATGGAAAACTCTTGAGGTTCATTTCACTTACGCTAGCTAATCGCATATCTTATGCAACAAAACCAAATCAAGGGAACGGCAATATCACTACACTTAATTGATTATATTAACGTTGAGTTTACAGAAATTTGACATGAAACTTATTGTTTTGTAGTGGCATACATTTAAACATTCACCTGGATAATTTCTAAATATCTTCACTAAATTACTTCATTCGCGTAAAAGTAGCTATATATCAAGGGAAATAAAATAAATTAAAATAAAATAATACAGATATCGTTGTGCAATCAACATTTACCTGAAAAAGATAAATTAACAACGTTTATATGCCCATACGGCTTGTAACTGATTGTAATTTAATGAGTACTGTTTGTTTACTTCACCGTTGCTTACCTAAATAAATTCATCGTTGTTTAGCAGTTTTTACGGATTATGAGCTTTATAGCCACGGTTTTTTGCATTTTTCTTTCCACCACCAACTGCTAAAATCCAAAACTACTACCAAATCATACCTACAGAGAATTCACATTTAATACATCAAACCTCATTTCTATAGCTCAAAACTTGAGAGAGAAATAAACAAAATGGATACAGAATGACTGACTGACTGACTGACGCGCTACAAAATTAATATATATAGATGGATACAACAGAGTAGGTCCCACTTCCCTCTAAAACTACGATGAGGACAATGAGCTAGGCTGAGCGATATAATTCTTTCAACTGCAGAATAACAACTACAATGGAATGGGTCGTTCCCGTAAGATCAGAGGATTAGTAAGCTTTAATTGCCACATTAAATCCCTCCCGAATTATGCCCAAAGCTTAAGAGAGACAATAAAAAGGAACTCCCGGTTTTTACGACAAGAAATAAGCAAGGTTATATCGCATCTTAGATGCCATTATTTAAGCCTTAAGAGTTTATTAACTGATGGGAAGAGAGTTATTCATCCAATACTTGTATTATTTTTCCTTAATATAAAGATATATTTTTCCTTAAGATAGATATGGTTTAAATAGTCATTAATTGTATTTACCATCCGTGAAGAAATCAAAAGAAGTCACGTACGAAAGGTAAAACACAGCTAATTATAACAGTGGAGAGGAGAAATTTTCACCCAAAGATGGGTTCCAAAACTATTTCTGGAGATATTATTCAGTAAATAAATCTTTCTTTTCGCCTACTTCAGAACTCCAATTCCAGTATAATATGATGTTAAATTAATTTAGAAGTGCTAACGTAGGACTAAAGTAAGAATTAAGGGTATATAAAATATTTCCATCATGATTCGCAGGTTATGATTTCAAATTTAATGAAATCACTCAGTCTCTAACAGATGGACCCCTTGTTGGTAAACTCCCAGTAGGCAGAGCTCACTTTATGCCTCGCTAGGTCGGCAATTGCAATTACAGTGATGGTATTTTTATTTAAACGGGGGGTTATTCAGCTACAAAATAAATAGAGAGGGCCTGAGGAAATATGAAACTAATAAATAAATTATGAATAAACCTTTAAAGCAACAGATTACAACCAATTGATTGAGGTTTTACTCTGAGGGATTTGTATACCCTCCTCAGTCCTGAAGTAGCATATATGCTACATGCGGTCTTTATTTTTTCTGGCTCAGACAATGATTTTATCGCGCGGTGGCCGGTTGTATCACATACTCTACAGTGGGCGCTTAGCGTTAATGCTTTGTTTTTGGTTGAGGCTTCAGTGTATAGGTGTCAGCACTAACTATAAAAGAGATTTTTTTACACCTCACCATGGCGAGAAGAATTAATGGTAATTATAGCTATTTTGTTGTGTATTAATTATAATGTGCATAGAATAGCTTATTATATATTTATGGACGATGTTCATGTAAATTAAACGCTTTGAACATTTTCAGATTAGTACAATATAATGTTGTTAATGAAGTAGCATATACTCTACATTAGGCGACCACCTATACTTTTCGACATTTAAAGCATGATATTTTCATAACATATTTCATATGATATTACATTTTCTTGACAGAGTTTGTGATCTAAATGCTGCTTTTACTCTTATTAATGACGTTAAACTACGTTAATGCCTACATTATTTTGTATTATCATTACTACTATTTACGTACGTATTTTATTATTATTATATGACTAAAATTAGTTTTACTTTCATGTTAAAATTATTTCAGTCCTGAAAGAAACGGATATTGTTGAAATGATAGACACCTTCGACCCTAATATATCCGATCTCGAAATAGATGATGATCAAGACGACCACACAGTTCGTCCAGCAACTCCAGTGATCGACGAAAGTTCTTCAGAACCTGAAGATGATTCCATTCCTCTTGCTGATATTCAGCGGAGGGGAGTGATTTGGAGGCATAAAAACACGTAAGTTGCTACTGTTGTCTTTGAGAGATATTTATGGGATGTGTTAAATTAGAATAAAAAATATTGAATGTCATTCTCTTTCAATTTCCAGTTTACAATCTAATGTCACTTTTGGACAAGCTTCCACTTCTTCACCTGGAATATCTGGCGTAAAAAAGCCATTTGAATATTTCTCCAAATATATTAAACCTAGTATTTTTGAAGAACTGGCCAAATTTACCAATATGATGTATGTACAAGAAACTGGGAAGTCAATGGGCCTAATTGGAACAGAAATGAGAAAATTCTGGATAGTAAGCATAATTGCAGCCCTTTTAGGGTTCCCTAGACTCAGGATGTGCTGAGAAAAAAGAACGAGATACCCTTTGATTGAAGACCATGTAATAAGAGACAGGTTTTATCTCATTCGCAACAGCATAAAATTAGTAGACGATAATGCTGCCACTCCAGCAGACAAAGAGGACAGTTCAGCCATTCCATTTAAAGTGAGCCCAAACATGGAAAAAATAAAAAAAAGTGTTTTTGTTCTACAATTTAAACTGTCAACTTAGCTAGGTTTAATGGAGCTTAATTATTCAAAAATACTGGGCCACTATCAAAATTTGAAAGAAAAATTTAATTTTACTCAGAATGGAGAGCAAAAAGAGTAATTAGGTCACGCCGTGAAATTTATCATGTCACACCCGGAAATTATTAAATAATTTATAGCTTGAAAAATAATGCTTTTGATTAATTCTTCATTAATTTAAACTAAAGAAAAACTACTTTTATCTTACTGATATTATTAGAAATATTTAATGTTTAAGCTATTCACAGAGTTTACAGGCTAAATCAGTCATTTGTATTGAGTGTCATATTGAGTCATCATATTGAGTGTCATTTGTATTAGTCACACCCGGAACCACAGTTTTATTCCAATTACAACGGTGCTATTTATTTTTTTAAATTGCAAATTAAGATGTAAATTATCTTCTTTTGTAGCTAACTAAAGGTTTACTACAATGTATTTTAGTTGAAGTATTTGATGTGAAATTTTAAAATAAAACGCTCATAAGTTACACCCGGAACCAATGGAATGGCTGAGTTATTGGAAGGTACGCACACTTCAGAGATGCCTGCCTAGAAAACCCCCGTGCAAAAATCGTATCCATAGACGAACAGATGATCCCTTTCCATGGACATGTGAGGATGTGGCAGTATGTAAAATGGAAGCCTCATGCAGTTGGGCTGCAAATTTTGTCATGGCCACACCCTCTGGTTTGCTTCTTGATTTCTTGCTTTATGAGGGGAAGGAAAGAGAAAGTATAGCAGAGAAGACTTCATTTTCTGAAAAACTAGATGTGGGAGGACGAGTAGCATTAAAACTCGCGGACTCGATACCAGCTGGATCATCCGTATATATAGATCGTTATTTTACTTCTCTGGATGTACTGGAACACTTTTTGGAGCACAGAAGTACGCTGGCAAGTGGAACAATAATGATCAGTCGTTTGCCAAAATTAGTACAGTTTAAAAATTATGCTTGTGTAAGAAGCGAAGGAAGGGGGAGCTTCTACCAAATTGTTAGGCATGATGATAAGTTGGCTGTGATAAAATGGTTTGATAAAAAACCTATTTACGTGGCGTCAACTGAGCACGGTACCACACCAGTTGAGTACTGTAGACGTTGGTCCAAGAGGAACCATCAATATATTCAGGATCCACGCCCAAATGTAGTAAAAAAATTACAATATTAATTGGACCTCCTTTATCGTGTTTTTACCAAGTATGCCATGCGAGGAAGGACAAAGAAGTGGACAATTAGGGTTATTCACTATTTTCTTGACTTCGCCATTGCAGGAGCTTGGCTTGAGTATCGCCAAACTGCTAGTGAAGAATTTTGGGCAAAAAAAGATATTCTGACATACTACCAATTTAGATTGGATATTGCAGAAAATTAAATTTATTTTTCAGAGGAGAAGCAGGATGATAAAGAAAGTGATGGAGAGGATGACGGGGAAGATAAAGAGATGGAAGAAGATGATGGAACTCCAAAATTAAAACGTCGCAGGGTTCCAGCTGTTGTGCCACCAATTCAGACCAGGATGGCTGAGGCCATACATCTGCCAGAAATTATAAGAAAACATCAGAAGAGTAAATCGAAGTGCAGACTGCCAGGTTTAATTTTGTTCAATTTACAAAATGCAAAGTTTTTTGTGATTCACGGATAAAAGAAACTGTTTCTTAACATTTAACAAGAAATAATTGTTGTAATAGCTTGTATAACTTAATTAAAAACAATTTTTTATTATATTTGACAAGGTATAATAAATATTTCATATGCTCAAAGTATTTTGTATCTATTTTTTTTTCTCTTTTAAATCCTGAAGAAAAAAATATGGCAATGGCTTCGTATTGAACCGTACAAGCTCGTAAATAAATCCCCTGATGTAGCATATATGCTACATGCTGTAAAATCCAAATGAGCCCCCCTATAATAGTTTTGACAATATTGTACACAATTTCATCTCATAACCAATCAATGAACGTAAAAAAATAAATGAAATTGTTAAATCGATTGTCTAGACTGAGTAGGATACATCCATATCAATAAAAGATATTACGTACTTATCCAAAGAAATTTCATTAGTACGATACGGTTTATCATGATATACTTATAACGCACCTGATGATGCCTTATCTAGGTGAAAGGTGACCCACCATAGACATTTCTGGAGGGATAAAAGAAGGGAAAAACAAAAGGAAGAATAAACGACAAATCGAATATAGGAATGAATAATGAAAGAACTCTACATCAGTAGGTTGTGGTAATACCAAAATAAATATGGTTGAAACAGCATGGAATTAAATTCCTTATATAAGGCCCATAAGACCACCAAAAGTGGCAATATAGACCCAGTAGAACTCCCTTTCTGTGGTTGCCTCATATTGGACAGGAACATTTGAATCAATCGGAGATACTAGTTTGCACAAAAAATAACGGTTCATAGTTTTGGACTGTTTAGGAGCAGTAAAGAAATAAATTAAACTATTTTCTGTAAAACGCCGAAGCAAGATTATTACTGTCAGAATTATTTACTAAGTTCTTCGTCAAACTTTTACATCACAATTGGCAGTCATCAATCCAGATAATGGTTTTCTGCAGCTTTACCACTTTACTCTCCTACCAGCGAACCGCCTCGGCGTTGCGCAATCTTCACTTGGCTGTCCATACTTATTTTTTTCCTTGTCAATACTTGGTCTTCCTAGTGATTTCTTTCCATTCAAGGCTTTTGTGTCAAAAATGTGTCACATATGTTTGTCTGTGTTTCTTTTCAGAATTTTCACAAAACGTATTTTCTCTCCATCTCTACGTACGACTTCTAAATTGCTGATTCTCTTCATCCATTTCATATACATTATCATTCCATAACTCCACACTTCCATTCCTAATGATCTTCTTGGCTCTGCAGCTGTTATTTTCAAAGCTTCAGGTCAATGTAGGTCAATGTAAGAGCTTACTCCAAAAATATGTCCTGATGAATTGCTTCCTTTCTTCATAACATGTATAGATGGCTGTTCAAATACTTATCTTCTAGCTGAATACCTCATTTTGATAAGAATTTTTTCTCACAGCGCCTTTTTAAATCTGTCAACACAGATGATCCTACAGCCCAGGTAGAAAATCTTTACCACTAGTGCCAATTAATGCGATCCAATTTTTACGATGATACTCCCTTCATGATTTCCTCATCCTACTATAATTTTCCTTTTCATTACATTAATCTTCAAGTAGTATTTCACATAGTTTACCATTCTCATCAGATCTCCATAATTTACAGCCAGAAATTTTACGTCATCAATGAAGTGTAGAATGCTGTTTTTCTGCGTATACTCGTTTTTATAATTTCCTTTTCTCCATTCATTGATTTATCAATTCCAACATTGGATATTTAAAAAACTATTCCCAATTCATTTAAAGGACTTGAGTAGCTTTCATAATTTTAAGGACTTGTTTTCACCTAAATTATGGAAGATATATAATATATTTCCATTTGGGAATATTTCACTACAGGAAGCATGTTATTCTGCTGCATTTTATTTAAGTTAATTTGGGCTACCGAAATTATTTCGATAGTAATAAAATTACTTTTATTATTGATACTAGGTTTTCAAGCGATAGTTTATTACTGGTGGCTAAACTCATTTGGACAATATAAATTCAGTAGGTACGATATTTCAAGTATTTGCAAAAAGAATACAGCAACCAAAATGTAAGCACTCTTGGGAGCTAGAAGAGATACCCTTCTTCACCGAAGGCGTGACTTTATGTTGGAAATTTAATCAATGAAAGGAAGGTCAGCCTTTCTGGAAAATTTCTACGGCTACCCGTTAACACATTTTTGACCCCTAAAACCACTCATTACCCTAGTATACCTCGCTTTATCCTATCTAAAAATCCATTTTCTCTTCACCTATACTACCTGTTCTCCCTACCAACGATATCCTTTTTTCGAAAATTATTATCTCAAGTAACTTTTTTCTCATTTTCAATTTCTCAACCCATTTTTCTTGATTGCCCTCTGATACTCAATTCAACCCTAGCATTTACCATATGTAACCCTTGTTTTCTATTTGTCCAAATTATTTCGTTACCCTCCATCAGCATAAGCGAAAAGGTTTAATTCTTCAGGTCCAAGAATATGAAACGTACAAAATCCTTGCTCACTCTAAGACTACATTCAAGAGGAACATCTGGAAGATAAACATTATCTGTGAAGTTGTATCAACAGCAGTATTATATGTACTCTTTATCTTTATATAAAAGCACAAGCTTAAAAATAAGAGGTGTTTCAATATAATAATATTTCCGTCGAATAATGCAGCATTTCAATTAAACATCCCTTGAATCGCAGTAAATATTGGACAGTACCTGCAGCAGAACAAAGAGGATAGGAAGCAATCTCAATGAATTGCAATCGAAGGACGATGAAGACAAGATGAATGAATTAAATCACAACTGAAAAAGTCCTACGACGAATTTGTCCTACTAGAAGAGGAGAAGTTATGTTTTATAAAAACTTCGCTATGTAGGGGTGACAAACATCAACTTCAGTAGTCATTAATCCAAAGATTGGATTGCTGCAAATCTCTTCTCCATCCAACCCTTCATTCTTCATAATTTTTTGATTAGACATCCTTCATATGTATTCCTTGCCTGATATATTTCATAGGACAAGTAGACATACAAACAAGACTTGAGATCAATAATGGACGGTAATGTGAATGGAAATAATTAAAAGAGGAAGACCGCGAATTGATTGGTTTAAGGAAATACTAGAAATGTTAAAGAGAAATAATTATTTATCAATAAATTCTGTTAGCGGAAAGGATAATGGAGTGGATAGCTGCACCAAACTAATTTGGGAATGATCACTACTGCTGCTGATGATGACGAAATCCACGATGGAATGCTTGCACTACATCAATCAACTTAATCGAATTTGAATGCGCCGATTACGGTGTTCCCTTAATTGCTGACATTTCCCTAACCGAATGACGGTCGGATTTAAGGGTTTGTGTGATCCCCTGTCTTCAAATCCGAGTAAAGGGGCGCCGCACCGCCGGAGCCGTGGTTGCCCGGGACGTCGGCGTCGACGCCACGGTGAGACTACGTGACTCGAGGTAACGAGTGTGACGCAGGTAATGGAAAAGGCAGCCACGTAGCAGAGCGTCGCAAGGTCCACACCCTGATGCGAGATTGCAGTCCCCTAGGCGACGTCAAAGTTTTACTGATAATGACGCGGGAGTTTGACAACCCGGAGATGTGTGAGGTGGGTGGGGGGCGCCGTTTGCACGTGAGAGAGTAAAGGAAACTAATATGCATGCAAAAAATAAATAGAGCCAGTAGATAGAACAGCAGGCGACGCCTGCAGCATCTATTACATCGAACCCTGCGCTATTATGACTTGATATGTGTAGCTAACCTGTCAAAAACGACAAGACCATGTCTATTATGTTTTATTCACAATTTGGAGCAGGAAATTCGGTGATTAGAAAGGAAAAATACGTACATGCATACCTATATAGATGTTCCCGTACGAAACACGCGTATACCAACGTCTGATTTTCTAGTTTCGCAAAATTGGCTCTCTTGCACTAATTTGTTCCAAGTTGTTCTCAAATTGCGCACAGTATTAGTTTCACTTAATGAAATGCTTACGCGGTAATGTGCATATGACTATAGGGTTTAACATTTGCAAAATTGGTGTTTTAAAGATATGGCATAATTTTTCCCTCTTGTTGTAAACGTACTATTCTAGCGCTAGCCTAACTCATCGATGAAATGCTCAAATGAAGGTCATAACAAACCATTGTAATAGTAACACAATAATAGCTATATAAAATTAAAAGAACGAATGATAAATGAGGTATTTCTTTAAGATTTCATACAGTTACAAAATTGTTTTCGTGGAATGTGAATTAAAACTTTCCGACCGCGGTTTTGACGCCATAACGTTACTGTCAACACTTAACTGCGGTTAACAATAATTTATCGTGTGGAAATACAAAGCTTTCCTCTTTTTTTTCAATGCTGAAATTCCACGAATTGAATCCCGATACTTTTGAATATAAAGGTATTCTTTGTTTGGAAAACCACATTGCAAAAGTTAGCACACATACAGGGCATCCACCGGTAATCGGCGGATCACGATAAAACTTACTAGGATGATAGAAAACAAAAGTTCATTAGATACGTGTTTTCGGAAAAGCGTCCATTAGGCGCTAGTTTTCGAGATTTGCAATTGAATATTTAGAATAAACCTTGAAAGATGCAACCCACCGTACATACTCGGGCACGTATATATTTTAGTTTAAATGCCTTCAACCTGTTCTGTTTGGACATGCCGGTAAGAGATGGTGTCACGCTTGCGAAATACGCCGACGACACCGCACTATGGTGCACCGGGATTACTCCAGGGGCTGCCGCGACTAAGCTGCAAAAGGCTACGGAGGAATTGGAGGAAAGGTTCCCCCAATGGCGTCTTCGGCCAAATGCAGACAAGTCGCAGCTCCTTCTGACAAAGCTCATGATAAGATCAACCGGAAACCCACCAAGGATCTGCATCAAATTGTGGGGTCAACGGATAGCACACGTTTCAATGGCTAAGTATCTTGGTGACACAATCGACAGTAATTTCACTTTTAGCAACTACGTCACAGAGACTAGAAGTAAATGTAGCAGGCGCAGCAACCTCATCCGAGCGGTCAGAGCTGGTGGAAGAGGACTCTCGATTCAATGTGGACTCCTCCTCTACCAAGCCTTCGTAATGTCTTTAATGGAAAACGAGGCCATTGCCATTACCATACGGGAACGGCTTACAGCATTTGCCAAACTCAAAAGGTGCTGCGCCAGCTCTTCCAACTACACCCACATACACCGAGAGTTGAAGTCTACCAAGTGACTTAAGTTCAATGAACTCTTGCTCCACAGGCTATGCCGGCTCCGCTGCCGGTCGGCCAATAGACTACATCAGTCCAAACCGGAACTACTGCAGGACATTTATGATACGGCTACTACTATCCATCCCCGGCGACCAGTGAGGAAAATCTACTCAACCCCCAGATTCCTCGCGAAGAACATGACCCTGTACTACCCAGGAATAGCCGTTCCACACTTCTGGTCCATCATCACAGCTCCCGATACTCTGTCCCCATGGGCGCCCATACAATATTTTCCAGGGGGGGACCAAGACAGGTATAAAAAGGGGGGTCCGAGGAGTCCTCTCCCGGAAGTTTTAGTAAATTTGAGGTCTCAGGAGTATATTTTTGGAAAATTTTAGATAAATGCCAATTTTCTAAATTTGTTTCTAAAATATTAATTTAATCCTGCAAAAATAATAAATAAATTAAATTTTCCTTTCCCTTTTTTATTTTTCCCGGGAGGCAAGGTAGGGGCTAAGGAGGCGGGTCTCAGCCCATCCCTGCCCCCGAGTGTGGGCGCCCAAGATTGTCCCTGCTGCCAGGATACCCCCTGACGCCAGCGGAAAAAAGAAAAAAAAAAGAGAAAGAGGCCCTCAAAATAACCATCCAGTGATCTCCCAGTTTAAATATTATATATATCCTGTTACATAGATATAAATCACTGCTTTTGTTGACTTGAAGTTATAAACACCTCGTTACCACATACTGTTAATTATGTGTTTTAGTGTAGCACCCAGTATTGACGGCATGGCGGAGGTTTAATGGGTTTTCCTCCGCCCTCGGGTGAATGCCGGGCCATATGCCTTCCCGTTCTTGAGCCGCCATTCGGTGTTTTTGGTGGCGATTCGGTCCGTTCAGGGTCCCGTGGCTTCGAGTCAGTCATGAGTGGGGTGGCGGTATTCCTCTGGCATGGGTGTGGGGGTCGGCGCCCGGACGCGTCTCCCCGTGGGTGGGGTCGAGGGTACGATCGGCTCCTCTTCGGCGGGCCGGTCGGCGGGTGGCCGGCTTGGTGTTTTCCGGAGTTGTCTGGGATCCATGCGACGGGTTTGGCTCTGCTCCTCCTCCGTACATCACTTGCTGCGTTCAGGAGTTGTCGGTTGTGGTATCTGAGTATGCTACTAGCGACGCGCAAGCCTCCTCTAATGAGGCTCCAGGCTACACCAGGAGCCACATCTAGGTATGGTGCTGAACATGTAAAACGACCCCAATTCCATCAGGATATTTGGTGGAGTGGTAAAGTCTTGCGCTAACAAATTTTTTTCCGGTTCAAACCAAAGGGGAATTTTTTTCCTTCGTAAGTCGCAATTTTTTGCTTAATTATTTTAGTCGTATATAAATGATACTATTTGCAATTTTAAATAATTTATTCTGGCCATAATTTAAATTTTTATATCAATTCCAATCCTATCCTTTAATTCTGCATCCATTCCTTTCACTGACACATTTCTATTAATTGAATTTTATCTAAAACAAATTATTGGCACCCTTTCATAACAGTAAAATTTTGCACTTCTGTGTTCGAGTTACGTTACATAGATGGTAATGAAGGAGTGATTATTTCGGCAGCGTACGTACAGCTGTCGTGGGATCCCGCATTAGGTGTTTTTGAGACTTCATCTTTTGGGCTTCAGCAATAAGCGGAAGGAGAAAAGCAGACTAATCACTATCTGTTAATTAGTGTTGACTCATCTGAAATGTTAGGGCTGATATTCGTAAGCATCATGATATGGCTAAGGGTAAAGTAAACAATTAACCTACTGCGTACGTGCCTGTTGCAATTTCCTCCAGCGTTTCAATGTTTTTGCGATTCTTGTTGAATTTAAAGCTTTAAATTCCTATTTTCATCTTTATTTAAGTAAACATACGAATATTAATCATAGGGAAATGCAACGTAATGCTGTGAGTAAAAATGCATTGAAACATATGCAAACATCAGTGGAAAAGTAGCGATGATGATTACCTTTACATTACAAGGGATAGAACGTTACGCTCCTACGCACTCCTACACGGTTCAATATACCATAACGCTCTCCGTTCAATTGTTTGTGTTCGTGTGACTACAAGAAATGGACGGACGTTTCTGCCCTCGAGTACGTAAGGAAGTGGATGGATTGATGAAAATACACAAAAATGTGTTTTTTACAGCTATGATGTCAGGGAAACTTACGACCGAGGCCTATAGAATTTTCTTATAAAGCAATATTAATGTAAAAAAGAATCATTTCTTTACATAATTGATTTTTGGGTGGTGAGGCAAATCCTGGACTATACGAAATGATTCATGATGATAAGAACGTTTCCACTTGCAATATGCGAGTGATTCCACCGAAAACCACTCCCATTTGTCAGATATACGTATATTTCTATGGCCAACTTAAAAATTATATTCGGCGAATTCAAAACTGTTACACTCTTTTGGAAGATAAAAGAGATTTTATGACACGAAATGGTGTCATTAAAATCCACTCGAAAGCTGCAGGCTCCAGTTTATCAAAAAAATGGTTCGGTATGTTTGGTTCACTTCAAAGTTGTTTGTGTTACTTAACGTAAATGATGTTTCATTTCCTGAAGAACTGGTTAAAAAATTATGTGAATGTGACAATGGAGTATTTATGAAGTGTTCTTGGTGTAAAAAGTATTTATGTTTTTACTGTTTTTATGATGATGCATACTTTCTTACCGTGAACATATATCAATTCATAAAAGAAAGTTAATATTTTAAGATTTTCAGACGCTTAATCCGAAGATAGCGTGCCAAGTTGAAATGTGCAAGACATTTTTTCCGCAATCTCTTTTTAGAACTTGTGAATATTTTATCTAATGTACATTTCTTCAGCAACACAGTTTCGTAATGCTAATTTTAAATACCGTAACATTGGTTGGCTGGGATATAGGAGAAGTACTGCATAATATAGAGCCAACTCCTATCCAGAATTCATCCTCGAATTTCATGTTGTGCATTCCAAGATAACTTATTGATATGGGGTTGTAAAATAGAGGTAATTCAGCTGAGATTTACGTACTCTTTACTGAGAAATTTCGGCACCGCGAAATAATACAATGGAAGCTCTCTTGTTCTCACCAAGTGATGTTTATGAGATTAAAATTGACGAAAATAAGGTAATTTTATTGCTAATGTGTAAAACGTATCGCTGTTTTATGTGTTAAAATGTGAATGTGTATAAAGTATTAATTATAATTAAGTAGTAACTATAATTATGTGTTCCTTCACCATCACTGGCAGAGAAAATTAAATATATAAGCATGGCCCTACATTTTTTATACTTTGTTTTAATTTTGTTTCTATGTCTCGGAATCGGGAAAATATACGTATCAAGGGCATTCTCCGCTTTAGGTTTTATATGAACTTGTCCTTTTTCCGAAAATATCGCGGTCAAAATGAAATTTCAGGAAGGAAGCGAGTAATGGGCACCAACCCATTTCCCGGCTCCTAACTTTGAATTCAAGTGAGAAGCAACGCCTATGACAAAGCAGTGTGAAAGATCCATATATTTCGTCTTCACGTAGCCACGAAAAGTGCTAGTCATTGCTGTTACTGAATTGTTTTAGGTAATTAAGAATAGGTATCTAAAATACCATGGAGCACCAGTACTCGAATTAAAAATCCTAGACGACAAATCCGTACTAATAGCTCACGATTACAGCGAAAGAGTTAAATCGGGTGGCCAAGTGCTTTCGAGTGTTCCGAGTAGTAATTAATTAGATTTATAATTAAGTTATCGGTATCGAAAATAAAGGAACAAAATTAGGGGAATATAAATATTTCACGATGCAATTTTTCTCATTATAAAGGGAAGAGCGCTGTTCGTCGAACGTTGAGGGATTCCATGTACGTTCCATGTACGAGGGATACGTTCCATGGGCCAATCTTATTAGCGTTTTTATTCGACGAGCATCGTCTGCTACTGATAGCTTCAAGGCAAATATCCATTCAGCATACGATCGCGTGTACCTCTACTAAAGTCATAGGAAATTTACTGACGAGTGATAAATACAGGATATGCCGCACACAAAGACATTAGTTTGGTTATGAGTCATTCGGAGACCCATCCACTCCAACGATGGCCTTGAAGAAAAGTGCTGGGGCTGGGTGTGTGTACTGCGGGTTGCGTCGACCAGGACGTTTGTAAACCTTTTCTATAGCAAATATCTCGATAACTAGGTCCTAATGCACGCTTTTCCGAAAACGTGTATCGAATGAATTTTCAATTTCTATCACCTTACGAAGTTTCATCGCCATTCGTCGATTATAGTTGGGGACCTTCCCTTGAAAGTATTTCTAATTCTTAAAGTAAAACTATACGAACTGAGGCAATGGTAGCAATATTATCACACACAAATTAGAAAATTATGAATGAATAATTAGGTCTCATTCCGAACCTTAAGGACGGTTACCATAATGGTCTGCTTGAGGAACCAATTTTTTACTGCTTGAATTTTTTCCGATGTTTTTTATGGAATGTGGTGTAATAAAAAAGTTAAAATTGGGCCCCGTAAAAATAAAAGATCGTTTAAACAGCGTCATAATAGTCATAGTTTAGATTAAATATGTTTACAGACATGAAGGTTTTATGAAAATTATGCTTCGTTAAAAATTCTGAAGAAAAACAATTTTGTCACTCTATGAAAATAAATGTTACGAAATAGGAGTAACTGCAAACCAACAAAGATTATATGGATTGGGATTTTCGATCAAATAGCTTCAAAATACGTTTTTATATTATCACTATCAAAAGTTAAGAGAATACTATACACCTTTCTGAGAGACGGAACAACCATTTCTCACTAATACCATAGAGTAAGCATAGAGTAAGCAGATTACTTACTCTATGCTAATACATAACAAATAAATATAAAAAACAAATATGCAGAATCCAGAGTAAATTAAGAGAAAGGACTTAAAGATCTACTGAATATTATAAATCATGATAACGGTTGAGACTTTTGAAAATTCGTTCCACTTACAAGTAGAATTTTTATCAAAGCCGATCGTGAAAAAATAAAAAAACAAACTTTATCTTCAGAATGAAAAAATCTCATTTACAAAACGTTCAACACGAATTACTCCTTTCTGCAAGAAAATAGCAACTACCATGAGAAATATATCTAAAATGATAGTGAAAAAATCACCAAAAAATATAGATGCCTACAAAATAATGTAAAAATATTGTAACTCTGAGAAATATTATATTTTAACAAATCAAGATCATATTGGGCTAAATTAAATAAATATTTAATCATTTTATATTTTACAAAATGCTTTAGTGAGAGTCATATCTATATATTTATCTTTTAATACCTTTTTCTACTGTTTATTACAAATTAACACAGTGTTTTGAGGTAGCACAAATTACAGCGAAATTTCATTGCTGTGTTTCAATGGAGTGCATTAAATCTAAGCAAAATAATAAAATATATTCATACGCATAGGGAATTCCTGTGTATGGTAACATTTTGTATCGAATTGCAGAATAAACGTTCTGAAGCCCTGCAAACATGCTATGAACAACAGGTAACAAACTTCCTCTTATATCACTTAGAAGTTATAAGTTTTGGAACCTTAAATCCATTAGCAGCAGAACATTCAAATTTCATTATCTTTATATATATAAAAGTCAATGTATGTATGTATGTATGTATGTATGTATGTTCCACATCTCCTCCTAAACCACACGACCAATTTTGATGAAATTTGGAACACATGTTTGTTACTGGTAGACAACAAACACTGTAGGGTTCAATTAACCAAACCCCTATTTTTTCAGGGTTAAGGGTGTGATCCTTACTAATATGTATAAAAATTTAATGGTCTCTTTCTGTCTGTTGCTCCATCACGCAAAAACTACTGGACCGATTGAGCTGAAATTTGGCATGCAGATTGAAGACATATCTGGTTGTAACATATGCTATATCAAAAAGCCCTCAGGGCCCCCAAAAGCCCCCGAGGGTCACCCCTGGTGGTCCATGCTAAGCATTGGGTTCGGTGCAGTGGTTTCATTTTTTGCTTTTTAAAAGTACTTTCAGTCAAGATATAGGCCTGGGATTTTTTTTATCGGATGACTAAATAAATATAATTTCTAATTTTATCAATCGATTTTCTTCTACGCTCCGTATTTGTCTAAATTTCATATTTTCAGTTAAAAGATCTTACGTTTTTATCTGAAATCAACAATAACATATTTCCTTGACAACCAGAGATTTAATTTTCATAGAATATTCACGCCTCTAGCATTTTAATATCACGCTTTCCTGCAGGCCCATGATAGTACGTAGAAAGCAAATCCGTATAAGAAGATCCCGGAGTCCCCCATGATAGATTGCTTCGGGGGGTAATCGTCAAATTCAATGCATATTTAACAAGTATACTCTTCAACGTCTACTCTCAAAGTAGCTCTCAAAGGGGCTTATATATGGGAGAACACTTACGTAGTAAACGTTACACATAAAGGAATTAATAGACTACACACTTAAAAGAATATATACGTGCAGCGAATATCAATGGTAATAATGCCTCTGTTGCTACAACAAACACGGCGTCGTTTATTATCGTTTAGTACTTAGGTGTATTACACATAGGGAAACCGTCTGCCTCTCATTACGATCGCGAACTGTTTTTAAACCAATTCCCACATCAGTAACGTCACGAATTATTTATACGTTTAAAAGTGTTAATGTGCAGTTAACTTAGGTACATTCACTCAATCGTCGAGTTGCCTATTCTAGACTCTCACTTGCCGCTATGTTTCCGTTCCTTGGACTTAAAAATATATCCATCAACATGCCTAATAGAAAAAAGAGTAACCTTTCGAAAAAATCTTTTAAGACAAAATGAATGTCTTATTTGCGAGAAAATGAACCCTTGAAAGAAAAACGACAAAGGTTAGATTTGGATGGTCAAAAACATGCCCACCAGCGATCTCATGAGATTCTCCCCGTGGTGTTTCTCGGGTTACGCTAAGATCCGCACAAATTTCATCCTTACCCAACATACAGACGGGTAACCAGCTCTAAATCTGGTTCAAATACAGACCCATCTGTTTCAAATCTTCAATCTGCTTTAAGATGGCGGAAATTATAATGACGTCACTACATTCTTCTTATCCGAAATAAGAACGGAAATTCTGCGCAATTAACGACATCTGTGCATGAAAATCGAAAAGTGCACTAAGAATCACCATAAATGTTTTATTTAGCAACCGAAACCAATGATTATGGCTATGTCGAAGGCGCAGTCCCATTGATGGAGGATTCATAGGTCAAATAAACATGGCTTCTGCTGCCATTACTCCTCTTGACGTGTCAACCGCTGGATTGTACTCTACTATCCAACCCTGATTAAGATAATCAACGCACATATCAACGTTGAATAGTGCAACTAAATTAAGCCATGGAATGCAAATAAATGTATGTACACAAGGGAAGCGATCAAGCTGTGAATCACTCAGAAGACGGCTCAAGAGGACCGGAGGGACGAGGTGACCATCTATCAACCGTTGCTATTTAAGTAGTAATGAGTCTGCGAGGCCGATTTTTGGGTTTCCCGTGCATGAAAGTGAACCAATAGTCACTCATCTCTCCGTGAACCTGGGAAACTGTCAGTGTGTCTACTACAACTAACACAACATACAAGATAGGTTACGAACTCCTTAAATGACCACGCAGACTGTTTTTCTTCGGGCTTTGTGGTTTTATTATAAAAAATAAGTTTAATGTTTTTCACACCCGTTGAATTTCAACGGGTATCTTCCGCTCGTATATGTATAAAAGAGATCATTTCTCCTTTAAGTGATTGAAATTGTACCATCATTCTCTCGTGAACTAAATCTATATCTACTCTGCCGCAGGAGCTCCTAATCAGTAATTGATATACAGTCATAATTTAATTAATAAGTACCAAATAAATAACGATTCTTGACGAAAATGTGCATATTTAACAAATAGAAAATATTTTTGCAATTTAATGCCGTAGCATGGAAGTTGAGCTGCTGATATGAATTTCCATTTATAATTTTTTCTCGTTATTTAACTTCTGAGACACTTTTAAAAGCTATACTAACAGTAATTGGGGAGCAGAATAGACAATTGTATGATGATTTATAACACGTAAGACACTTTCTTTGCCTCTACTTAATGGAATTGTTCAATTGTGCCACAATGAAAAATTAAACTTTGCACATCAACCCAATAATTTTACACCGGAAAATATAAGATATACCTCTGATAGCCCCCATCTTGATGCTCCGTGCTCCATGCTGAACCTTGAGATTTTTCTTAATTCAAAGAAGCGCGTGGCAAATAACCAATTGTACCTCCCACTCCCCCGTTTTGCAACTGCCTATCTCAAGCCAACGCCCCTCTCTCCCCCCCCCTTGCCCTTCCATCTCCCTCACTCACCTATAAACCCCCACCGCTCACATACTTCTGGATGTATCTATACACGACGAGTATTTACTGCAAATCTTCTGAAGATGTAACTCTGTTATGAAACCGGTCGTTCCGAAAACATTTTAGTGGAATTGCATTTTTTTCATTTTCGAACGATTTCTGAAACGTTTTTTATAAATATATTTCCTCTAATATAATGTCTCTAATAGCCTTCGACAGGTCACAATCATTTGCTCTGATTTGATTTCGTCTTTTCCAAGAACGGGTTTATACGAGTAATCAAAAGTATCTGCAGGTAGCTGACAGCAGGTAAGTAAAAAAGAGGGACAACAAAAACCTTAGCCTTTAAAAATAATATCCTTTATTACTTCACTTTTATAAAGGCACTTATGAAGATACGGAAGTGATTTTCTCTTCACACGATTAAAAATAATTACCCTGGCACTAACTTGATCAACTTTTGGCAACAAGATGTATAGTAATTCATAGGGTTCAGCGTTATTATTCCTAGCAATAAGGTTGTAAGGCGTTTACTGAGGTTCCAAGCATTGTAAAAAATTAATTATGGCTTACTAAAGTAGATATTGCTATAAAGCTAGTTCTATATCCAAATTTCAGACTTGGACATTCTCGATAAGAAATTTGTATTAATATGGCAAAGTTTGATAAACTACCATTGATTGAAATACTGACAACTGAGGATCCCAATATTTTCCTAGTTTTACCGACTTCCCTACATCATTAAAAAAAACTACACGAAATACACTTTGGATGTTACAGATCCGAAGTCATAATTTTGTATTGGAAATAAAAATTGACAAAAACATCCTGCTGCTGGTTTGAATAAAATTACCTTATTTACGGATTATGCATGAATTCAAAGAAATGGGAATACTAAGCAACCGCAATGATGTGATGTGGAGAGGATCAAATCCACTTGGCGTCCGGCAGATTCAGTTATATTCAATAGAACGAGAATACAGGCAAGACCATTCTCTTCACCATGCCAGGACACACAAACAATCCCTCGACTTCTGAAAGGGCGGCATTAACCTTAAACTCGCGCATGCTCGTCATCCGCGTTCCGCTTCAACTTTCTTAGACTTCGACGACTTAGTTATGTGCCACTCCACGATCATATGGTTTATCCATTTTTCTATAAAATCAAACTATTAGACCTTAAATCAAGCATAGATAAGTTAATTTACACATTTGTGGCGCTATGAAGTCATTACGTATTTCTCTTCGATAACCTTTCAACTCCTTATCCCGTTTTCAAGAACGAGTGCTCTGTCTTGCTCGAAACAAATTTATCGGTTGGTAAGTTGATATTCTCCATTGTAAAATAAACCATTGACCTTGCGCGAATTTTTTACAAGAATAATCGATTCCAGCTGATATTTCATTAAGGAAATTATTTCCACATGCAAAGTTTATATTAAAGATAAAGGTTCGAAAGAACATGAATAATATATGATTAATATTAGTTTCGTAGACTGAGGTTGAAAGTTACAGTAAAAGGACATAATGCAGAGTTCATATTCTATTATTGAAGCATTCTTCAACAATCGCTAGCATCCTATAACACGAAATTCTATTCGATATACTCGACATTATTCAATGCAAACATTAGTTTCGCATGCCCAGAGGATGGCGTTGTTTCAACACTTATATATACTTATATTTTGCAGAAATAAAAACAAAATTGTATTAGAAACATCACCCCCAAATGGGACAATAAGCGAGGGTGTAAACCCTTCTACAAAAAACCTTGCACATCCAACGCTTAGTAAGCAGGATTTCTTTAAATAGCTAAAAATGGAAATCCATGTGAATCACCGAGCAAACCCATTTGGCTTTGGCTTGAAACGATAACATTAATCAATGAAAACTTCAATTTGTCTCCAATTGGGATTGAACGCAATTAAACTAATAACACGTGGTCAATTTCTGAAATAACAAACAGGATTTCAAGAATTTCCAATTAAATGTACTGAAAGCGTTGCTCACACACATCACTGTGAATTACGATCAATTATAAGCTATTTTTAGTACATATTTTTACTTACAATTCACTTGTTTGTTTGTTATACTCCTTTAACAACATTTATCCTAGCACTCGGGAAACTTTAACATTTACATACAGCCTCAAAAGTTTTTCATTAAACCAACGAGATGTATTTCAAACTCTTCAATCATATTGATATCACTCAGACAAAAGAAATTATATCAAGAGATTTTCCTCTGTTTGTAAATGTTTGCTGTACGGCCTGGGATAAATTGCTTTCAACGCCTGTGTGAACGTTGGAAATGACATAAAATTTCTAGTCGCCAGATTCCAAGAAAGAAAATTTAATTTACTCAGAAACTATCCAGCACTAGAGAAAGAAAAATATGTTACTGTGCTTAGCGCTCAAGATTAAAAAGTTAGTTTTAGTGGTAGTAGATGCAAAATTTACAAATTTTTAAACATAAATTCACAAATAGAAGCTTGTAGCCCTCAAACTTCAGGACTGAATGAGCTACACATAATAATAATATAATAATGGATTTTATTCCAGATTAGATAAATACAATTATTGTTTATACAATGATTTGTCTGGAATATAGGTGCCCCATTGGACAGTATCTCCGTTTTGGGGTCACCGACTCGACCATCACAGATGAAATACAAAGACAAAAACATAGAATAAGTGTGTTGCAACTACAATCACATAGATGCTATCATTGGTGCTGGATAATTTAGTAAATAACCCATGGTTTAACATGTGAAGTAAAAACAAAGCATTAAGATACAATCGATTAAAGGCTTGTTTGAGCTAACAGAGAATTAGGAGCTTTTTATAACATAAACACCTTTGGCCGTAGTCTGCAGTAGTTATTTTTTTACACTATGTTAGTTAACACTGCGAAAAGAATACAATTTAATATAAAAGGAACAGTGAAAACATGTATTAATCATTATAGCTTTTTTAATTTAATTATTAAACATTCTTCAAAAATAAGTACTTTACAACACTAACAACAATTAAACTGTTATTTACATAGTCATTATAAAAAGGTACAACAAAAAATGTATAAGACATTTGCTTTTGTTGTTATTGACATACACTCATTTTGAATTACATACAAGAAAAATTATATAATCGATTAATAAAAACATCTAGGGATGTATTCTGCACCAGTTTCTTATAATTTTTATGTTTGTTAACTAATTGTACAAATATAATAAATATTAATCGACAGAAAAGTTAAAGACATTAAAGAGTATTTTTAATTGTAAATTTCATGTTGTAAAGAAGGCGATTAAAACTTTTCGAAGAACATTACATACAGAACTGGGTAATAACATGAAACTTGACTTTTTGATACGTTTCAATTAATCAATATACGCACGGTATGAACGTCCTCCTGTCATCAGTAACATATACTGAAGACTTAGTGATGCAGCTACTTTGATTTCCCACTTTTATAAGAGTCTGCGATTTTGTACTCTAACGATTATGCAATGTGGTTATCCCAGTCTCATTATCATATTCAACATCAAAATCACTTCTAGCGTTCTCTAGGAGAACCTAGGAGAGAGTACATGTAATTTAAAACATGGTTTTATTCATTTTAATTCCAAAATAATAATTAAGCTGTACATTTTATTAGAATATGATCAACGATTAAGTGAAGTACATTACCTTACATTAGTATGAAGTTAGATAGGCATTGAATGTAAATGAACGCAAATAAACGAATCAAGATCTTTAATCCTGAGGGAAATCCGCCAGTAAAGCTATAGTTATAGCAACGTAACCACGACAATAACACTAAAGGTAAGGGAGCTAAAATGCCATCAGAGACTATCTAAATCAGATAGGCATGCTCTCTATCACTAATGCTCATCGTAATGTTTTACAAGAAAAATATTCATTCAAATTGATTTTGAAGCTTTTTCTTTTGCACGTCGATCATAAGTACATGAGGCAGTATATTAATAACTTGACTAAGTATCAATAGGCAAAATTTGGTCATGAAATAAACGGTTTGATTCGATTTGGATAAACTTTTCAGTTATGAATACGAGATTATCCTGCAGTTCTAACAAGTGCTCATTTTCTGGTCGTGTCCTCGAATACCCGACAAGTGACCTTTTTCAAGGTGGATGATTCCATCAGGAAAAGTAATAAATTTTACAGTTTAAAAAATTACCTTTAAGGTACTTGACCTTAATTCCATCTAATTTAACGTGCTGAAGAAATTTACACTTCTCAGAAACATATCTATAATCTCCGACTGAATTGTAAAAAGTAAGTTAAATCAAAGATTACATTTTTCCTTTAGCCATCCCAAACAATTCGGCAGCACGATAAAATTTGCGATAACGCTTTTTTGCAACGCATTTTCTCGAAGTTCCTCACTTTTGCACGTATAAACGTCGTCCTTTTCATAACATATATTGGTTGGATGGTGGAAAAAATTTAATAACCCATTGCAAAGAAAATAATTGAATTCCCTATCACTTCCAGGATAAAACACATCTGAGTTTAAAACAATGTGGGTTCCTTGAAATTTTATTTTATTTCTCTGAGTGGAAGGGAGAGGTAATTTAAAAATTAACCGGAGGCGCAGGGAAAAATGCTAAGCAAGCCTTTGGCATCCCTTAAATTATTCATCCCTCAGTCCGGCGTTGTCCGTCGCTACCAGAAATTCCAGTTTTTTCATTACCCGCTCACGTCTGCTTATCCTCAATGTATCCTCCACTACCCATCAGCCCTCTTTATGTCCGGAGGAACTTCTTTTTCTTCAAAATTATCATTTTATTCACAGTCTGCTTTTCAAAACATAAATATTCATAATAATTCTCTTAAAAACTTTTTAAATAGGAAGTGACAAGTTCTATAGAGAGGGGCGCATATTTCAGAAGGTTAATTTGATAAATAGTTACACGTACTCTAAAACATGCAATTATATTGGCATCGCTGAGAAGAAAAACTTACGAACAACTCCTTTGAAAACCATTGTAATATGTTATTTTAAAGGAATTGATATGAATTTAGGATAGATATTCCATTTTTAACAGCCATACATGGTCCTAAACAGGCGAATAGTCGGTACGCTACTTAAATTATAGTTGGACCTTAAATGATCAACTATGCATGAAACGTCCAACCTGATTAATCATATAGGACGCTTGGATAGGCTATTCGTACACCTTCGTATTTTATAATAACCAAATCCCTTAAATCTACAAGGAAAAACTTTAAATGTGAATGGCAGAAATTATCGACTCCCTAGAGGTATTAACTTCATTTTCAATTATCAGGCCAGAATTCTTTAGAGCAGAGCCATGTCACCTTCATTTTCCATGCCAAGTTTCGGATGGACGGAAAACTTTTATTGACAGAACTTGCTTCAAATTGAGAAATATTTAAGTGACCGGATTTCTAATATTTTAGCAAACATATTTCAATCAAACATATGAAGCAATACCGTTCATATTTAAATATGACGTTATTCTGTTAACTAAACACTATCTATGGCCCTGGTGCGAATGTGCATAATAATATGACACAAGTAACAACAAAGATCATTTCTTTGAATGAAGAAAATTGCCCTTTAATAACAAACGTTCATACTGGAACCCGCTACCGTTGGAAAAAAAATAAATGCGTACATTAAATGTCATTTCAGGGAAGATGAGCCAATCTATTTTATATTAAGCGTTTCCAATCCTTACTGTTTTCTTATATTGATAAATAAACCTGATAAATACTCCCCAAATATTTGTATTAGAATAACAGCTGTTTCGTTGATACTAATTCCTCGGTATTGATGGACTCACATACATATATAACATATATTGATGAGGATGATATCAGATATATATGAAAAAGTCTTAGTAACAATGTAAAATTCATTTTCACACTAAGTTCGACCACAGATGACAAACAGTTTTCACTGGCCAATACACTGAAAAGCAATTGTATGGATTTTTTTGTCTTCGTGTAGAAGGGTGACTAGAAGCCATTGGAATTATTTGAAACTAATGAGGGTCAGATCAATTACAGTCGTTATCACAGACACATGTCATAGATTTCTTTCGGTTAAGATGGCATTAGAATCAACTAATTTCTGTCAAAATTAACTATAAAAATAATGACAGCGGATGAGCATTAAAATATATAATGTTTTCAAACTATGCAAAATTATACTACAGTTTTTTATATCAAACTAATGTGCTAAAAGCATACCTAACTATTTTACCATAAGAATGCTGCAGTGCAATCGTGTAGCATCCCTCAAGGGTAAACTCTAGCATCTATTTTAACAGAAAAAAACACGTAGATGATACTGTTTTGAGAAACTCATTTCGTACGTACAAGACCGACTGTTAGTGAAATGCGTTCGATTAACGCTATAATTCCCAGCTATACTCACTATCCCTCGACTCCAGCCGAAAAAACTATACAAACATACGGCATGACACACATACTCGCATTAACAAAATTACCAGCGCCACTGTTTCAATATTAGCATATTTACCCGCTGGAATGCCGTGGCGCACCGGGCCGCGTGATGGCCTCTACATTCTCCCGCATTCGAGTGTCGAATCTCCATGAATACACATTTGTACGGGCCCGGGCATCACCTGGACATCATCCGTGATCTTTCGTTTTTTTCGCGACACTAGTAACACATCAATCGTGATAACCACTGACATGTCTTCTGCTAAATAGTTCGGCACAATATTTTCGATTTTTTAATATTTCCAAATTCAGGTCACAATTGAAAATTTTGACGAGTCCGAAATTGCTTTCCCTTCCCACGCTGAATTTGTCTAAAACGCCCAAGGCAAAGCAATGCATATTTGTCTTTGCATGGCAATCGGCTCAACGTTCATCCGTAATGCAAAGCCCGGGATAATTTTGGCCAGAGTAAATCCTCAGCATGAATAAGAATGCTAAGCGGTTTGATACAATCTAAACCATAACCATTAGTATCCGAGCAGGAAAATCAACAAACACATTCGTAGTGTTGCGACAGGTCGGAGCTATCAAAAATCAGGGCAAAAGTTTGGAATTTTAAGACAAGGTTATGTAATACTTGCTTTCAGAGTGGGTTCCCAAATTGGTCAATTTTAAAAATGGCAGCAGTACAGCAAGCCAAAACCAAGCTACGCATTACATGGAATTGTAATTAATATTAGCAGAAAGTACAGAATAACGTGAAGCAATTAGCATATCCGACGGTTCCAAGTCTTATTTGAGAAACTTGATGGCCTTAACTTAAATTTATGATCACAATATTATGCACTTGTTCCATACAACTAAAAATAGTACGATTTATTTTCCAATAATATTTACAGGGGAAATTATTTCTTTGGCAACAAAAATGCCATAGGTGCTTACAAAATTATTTACAAATTATGCACAAACTCTGGTAAAATATTCCATGAATATCATTTAACCATGTCAGGCATATCTCTCTACAGATAGACTGGCATTATTTATTCCTGCTCCTAACGATAGATCTAAAATCCATTACGAAAACAATGCATTGAGAGTATTCAGTTCCTTGAGAGTATTCAGTATCGAGTTTCTTGCTCAGTTAGGAGAGGTTATCAAAAATCAATTAGGTTATCAAAAAAACTCTGACATACATAAACTTGCGATATGATGTTATTCGAGTTCAGTTACCAGCGCATGTTAAATAGGGATCGAGAACTGTTATAAGAATATGTCAGGATATCATTTTAGAAAGCTTGCGGCCTGGTAATAAGTTATACATCTAATAATTAGGGCATCACTGATATTTTTCGAATACCTGCACAATTTTTTGGGAAACAATTGGTAGTAATTAGCAGGGATAAACGTATTAAAGATTCAAAACCGACAAATTTCTTAATCCAAATTATACAAATTTATTCGTGCTTTTTTGGTGGAAACAATATTGAAGCTGATGAAGCATCTCAATATCAGCCTTTTGTAATGTTCTTGCTGTTTTATGCACATTTTTCAAGAAGAAATCCAAATTCTTGAGAATGGATGAAGTTCCATCAAAGGAGGTCAAGAAATGAGTTCATAGGTTCAAGAAATATACTGCGAAATTACTCCGTGGGACGTAACTCTAGGTAGCACATGGTTTTAACGTCTTCGAAGATATTTATGGAGAGGACGGATAATTTCCTCCGCGGGAATCTTATAGTATACGTATTTGTGAGAATGAAGAATATTTTTCCCCGGGATGGGACAAAATTTAATTTTTTTCCGCCCATATCCGATAGTGATGATAAGGGAAAAGATGAAGATATCTCGGATAAGATAGAGAGAGAGAAGAGGGGGAGGTGAGGGGGGAAAGGAAGTATTCTTCACCCAACGCCAAGGTCTCAAGAAATAACATCTCTTCTGCCTCCAGAAGGAAGTAGAGAGAAAGACGTTCCTCCGACCACCCACCAATTCAAACCCTACCCGACACCCCTCCCCCTGGGACCCTTTTAGGGGTTTGAATTTGTCTTCAATGGACGTCAGACCCAACTGCCTTCCACCCCTCCCCCAGTGCCCCGCTCTCCCTGTTCCCAAACCAGTCTCTATTCTTACCCCCATATTCCACCACTCCCCACCACCCATCTCCTAATCTTTCTCTTCATCCATGCACCCCACGCCACCCACAACCTCCTCCCCCATCCAACACCCTCCTCCTTTTCGAGAGCCAAGAGGGTCATTCGCTGGAAGACGCCGTGGAACCAATCCAGGACTCCAAAAGATCTTTCCGTTTCTCATTCCGCGATATCTTGTGCGGATGACACTTGGAAGAAAATTACGCTTATTTATTTCCACTTTTTTTCCTTCCCGGCTTGCCGAGGATGGGAACGAAATGGCAATATTAAAAAAAATATATAAATTCGTCCCTTGTTATACCTATCTCCGCTCCGCAAAAATATATATCTCTATTCCTTTTCATCTCAGATCTGAACGGGTCGTTTCAGACCCGATAGATTTTCCAACCCCTCAAAGATGACGGTTAAGTAGGTCAGATATGTGCCCATCGTCTTCATCCCTTTTAATCAATGTGTATATATATATATATATATATATATATATATATATATATATATATATATATATATATGTCTCACTTATAAGGTACGTGTAACGAATGGTGTGTGGAAATTATTAATTACGTCAATCTTGTATATACTTTGCCGATCCTGAAAAGATTTATGCAAGCTAAAGAGAGATTGGAAAAGTTATTCTCCAATAAAGGAAACAGGTCTTTAAAATCAGCACTTATTATTCAGGCGCAGTCTCAAACCATAATGCTTAATGAGAGTGAATAATTGTCTTAAAAAATAAAACGAATGAAGCGTTTTTTTCTATACAGGTATCTTGGACTTTCACCGACTCTTGTGAAGATTTAACATCTGAATGGATCGCAATACATCATACCTTTGCTGCCTACGGTATTTTCCATTTATGTAATTTGATAAATATGATAGTTGAGTTTTAGATCAGCAATAATAACTATCTGAATGATAATACGGTTTTAAAACCCAATTCCTCACTTATGATTTTATAAGGAGCAAATAGCTGTTTCCACGCATAAACTCATTCAATTTATTCGGGGAGTATATCCCAATAGTAATGTAGGTCTATTGATTTATGAGCTGACCTGAAATGTAAATTACTCAATAATGATACGCTCCTAAAGCGTTTAAATACATGTTCCTGATAATTGGCGATATAAATTTAATAATCATGGGCTAATTAATGTTTCAAACCGCCGGTATTGCCGGTGTAAAATTATGAAATGTATATTCTAATTAAATTAGCTTATATCGAAATTTATGGAAATAATATGGATAATTTTTTTATTTCAACAACATGTTTTTGATAAAACAATTTACCAATGGTGAAGGGAAAAGACACCTACGTTTTTCTTATTAATAAACAACCTCCTTAAGAACGAAACTCCAAATTAAAACAGTATTATGATTGCTATAACAAAAAAATGAAATGGGTCATGCAATCTATTTTAAGCAAAAGAAGGTTAAATGTGCATCGAAATCGTCGAGAATCCTTCAAAGGTTGATTAGAGTATTTTTAAAGTGCATTACATCTTAAAAACAACGATGAATTTAATGAAATTCATATACATATGTAACTTAATTTTATCAAGAATGAAAAAAATAAGGTGGAAAGTTCTCTTAAAATACTTTTTTACGTTAGTTAAGATACCTAATGAAGGAAAAACTCGTCTAAAAACTATTTTTTTGATGACTGTTGATAATTTGGTATTCTACCACATAATTATAAGGTTAAAGGGTAAAGTCGGGGTCAATAATTAAACTTGAATTCATGTTAATGCAAGCCTACTAATAAATATCCATCTTTCGTAATTAGAGGTCTAAAGATAAATTATTTGAATGTTATTTATATATGTATTTATATAAATATAAATGCTGTGGAATATTAATTTGTTTTATTAACACGAACAGCATCATTTCCACGTAAAAACACACATAATTGTGAACGTGTGTGAATTGTCAAAATAGGTATTTGAATGTTTTCTAGGAGACTAAGGATTTATTCAGAAAATATTCCGAATATTTCGTACGATCATCGTAATATTTTAGGTATTCATCCTGAGATTTATTTGGTGCCTTTCGAAGTAAAGTGTCTTTAACTTCAAACTTGGGGTGACACTTTGCCTAATTACTATCTTCAAATTAATTCATAATATAACTTTTTACTGTATTCGTAAAACAGATTTTAAGGAAAAGCACAAGATACTATTAGTAACCCTGAGCATTCTTTTCCCCTAACTGCACACTGATAACTTTATAAGTGTTTCTAAATAAAGATAATTTACACCACCTCCTACATAATCAGCATAGACGCCAGCTTTCCAGTTCAATCTCAAGCCATCCTCCCAGAGAGCAGCGGCGTGTAGACATTGCGGGGCAAAATGGGAGAATTTTGGACGGAGGAGCAAATTTGGAGAAATAAGGGATGGTTTGGAGGGTGGGTTTTGGGAGGCCGGGAGGTGCGTTTGGAGAATTACACGACCGTTGGCCACGGTCCAGGAATGCTTGGCCCACCCTCGGTAAAGAATGGCAACTCGTCACGTCTTGACCCCCACACCCCCTTAAGCCCGCGCAAAATCCCCGCCCACACCGACAGGCACCCATCCTTCACCGGCGGCGATCCGCCTCACAAAAACCTTTCCTCTCCCCTCAATCAGGTCTCTCCTCCGGGGAACCCATTAAAACCATATATAGGTTCACCTATATCCATACACCTATGCAAACACTATTGCTTCCGTCATGAAACGATTCTCGCCTTCATACATTAGCGACCTCTTCTGTAAGACAATATTTGCCCGAGGTGAAATCAACTATAGTCCGCTCGCGGCTGAAGAGATTTCGTTTCCATCATTCAATTTTAAATACCGGGAGATGTCATATTTACATAGTGACGGAAATTCTCCATTAACCCGGGCTTATTTGCATTATCCCCAATGTCAACAATCTCATGCTCCGAGGAAAGAAAAGTGCTATAAAGTAAAAAAAAAATTGCCCACGATCAGTTTTGAAACTTCCTGCTTTCCTCGAAATAGCTGAGGCTATCCACACGACGTTGCGCATGCTCCGATACGGCTGTCTACGTAACACGATTTTCGCAATTGTTTGACTAACCAAGTAAGGCAGATATTTCATCCAAATAAGGTTTTTTGCAGAGCAATCATCCAGAGCACATATTTGGAATAAGTAAATGGGAACTTATAAGGCTTAACTTAAGTACATAAAAGATTTTCACGGCCAATATTGGCAGTGATATGAAAAAAGAGCGTCCTATGACTTTCCTAAAGTCCGAAAATTGATATAGACAATAAACTGTCGACATCGCAACGTAAAATGGCTGTAGAATACTTAGCATCCCCTTGCAATAAAGCCCAATTTATTTACTATTACACTGGTTAATTTTTAGGTGAATCGCACGAAGCATACAACAGACCAAGTGTTGAAGTCCTGTAACTCTCTGAATGAAAAGTAATTACTGTACAAACCTTACTTGTGTTTTTTTGCCGTGAACAATTGGTATTGGCAAAGGTGCCCTTATGAGTACCTAAATATTTTATCATATTTTCTGGGAATTCGTTCCACAATATTTACATACCCACTTGGTTTATTCACACATTGATTCATCAATATAGGAAGCATCTACAATACAAAACTAAATTTATAGCCTTATAAGTTCACTCAATAGTTATTTTATGTTTTCGGGAGATAATGTACCCCATCCAGGATTAGTTTTCCAATAACATAAGTCAAATGTTAGAGAGTCCTTCGTATCCCTATATCTAACAGAGCATCGTTTGTACATATTTTTATGGAATAATGTACGCCAATATAAGCTTCGTTGACATACAATACCCACAATTGCTGCATGAACTTAGCGAAAATGAAATATCCGAAGTAAAATATATAGTAATATAAAATAAAAAAAGATATTTTCGAGTCAGAATCTCAGGAAATTATTTTCATTGAAAAGTCAATCGGGTGTCCTAATAATTATCTATTTTTTTGTTCAACTGAAG
This sequence comes from Pyrrhosoma nymphula, assembly GCA_963573305.1. Lineage (NCBI taxonomy): Eukaryota > Metazoa > Arthropoda > Insecta > Odonata > Coenagrionidae > Pyrrhosoma > Pyrrhosoma nymphula. Next base: position 101,901,120 of record OY754337.1, on the reverse strand, counting down.
GAAGAACTATATTTTAGAGTAAACATTTTATGGAAAAACTCAAGTATCCAAAAAATCAAAAGTGAATTGGAAAGACGACTTGTTGGAAATAATTTTATATAACTCATGCGAATCAGGTCCGGGTAGAGGATGAGGATTCGGTAGTGGCAACGACAGCTGGAGGATTAAGATAGGACTGAATTAAAAAATCACTAACTTAAGTCGGAATAAATGGTTGTGAAGTCGGAATAAACATAGGAGGAGACGGAAGAGGGATTATAAGTAGAGGGGAGTAGCTCACAAAAAGCTAAAAAAGACCAAATTCCAAGTGTCAGGGTGTAGTTTGGCAAATGAACTACTTTCGATGATAAGCCTGTCCAAGGTAAAATGTAAAAGGGATGGGGTGAACATCCAGAGAAGAAGACAAATATCAGATTTACCAGCTGCAGAAAGGAGGAAATAGATATGCGGCTGGGAAATCAATCGAATAGGATATGTAGAACAATTAAAGTACCTAGGACGAGAGTGCAAGTTTTGGCCAAGAAGTGGCTAGGACATAGGTGACAAATTCCAATAATTAAAGAAGAACTAACTACATAAATGAGGAACACTGATCAAATACCTAAAATAAAGATCAAATGAAACTTCGAAGCGTAGCGTTGCATGCATCGGAAGCAGAGGAAAGGTGTTTTGTGTAGAATAGCACTGAAATATTCATTTACTGAGAATTATTTATTTTCCAGCCGGTAGAGTACGAAACTTAAACTTACATACTAATACGATTATACACATTTAATCAATACCATGCCCTTCACTTATCTTATCTTCTGTCTTCTTGGCTCATTTAAAAAAGCCATAGCACCCTTGTGCACACTTGAGCCATCACCTTTCACACATTTATAATGCACTCACTTATTTTCACTGTTCACTTTTTATGCAGAGAAACATAAAATATGCACATACATTAGGCCACCCCTATGACGACCAGGTACGAAAGGCGATTCCCTGCCACGCTCCTCCTTGGTCACTCCTTTCTCTTCTCACAAAAACAACAACGCAGGATGTTTGCTCTGATGTGCGATCCTCCTCCGTATTTCACTCTGCTCCCAACTTAATCAGCACAGGTGGTGATCTCCATTACTATATCTCACTCCCCATACTTTGGTTTTAACTTCCCCCCGGAGTCCATCTCGACCGCGTGCGTTATTCCCAATCGCTCCTTCTTCTCCTCTTGCTTAAACCTCTCCCCGTTACTACTGTTCACAAATAAATTGAAATGAATATACAAGTAGAATGTGATTGGCGTCTCACTCGACTTATATAAAATCTCAGGATAAGTTAAGGCGCTTTATATCGGGCTATTATTTTATATTCGAGATCACTATTAACATATTTACCATGAGAAGGTAAACTTTCAATTCTATATCCCAGACGCTTATTATTGGATATCGATTACAACTAAATTCCTCAACAGTTCAGCAACACTGTATGCTCAAACAATTATATCAATCCCTGTGACCTTTGGCTCAAAGTGGGGCAAGAATGTAGTTTTCCGCATTTCCCTCTCTTATTTCATCGGTTAAGGCAATATTTTATTTTTCACCAAGCATTCCCAGCGAAGCACCCAGTCTCTCCACACTCCTCCCCCTGCCCCCCTCCCCTCCCCCGCCGTGTCCCCTTTCTGCCATCCCCTACATCTACCCCTTCCTAGGGTCCATCATCTCCCCCACTCCCTCCATCCACAAAAGACCCCTTCGAATTCGGTTATTCTTTTCTTTGTGCGTTTTGGAGTTCCATCGAGTTTGAAATGCGAGCCAAGCGGAGCGGAAAATAAATTTGAAATGGGTCTTCTTCTCCTTCCGATCCAAATGACGCCATGTCACTCCTATCCCTCCCACTCGTTCCCATACCACCTCTCGCCAATCGCCCCCTTCTTCCGTCCCAGAATTCCCCTCTAACTCCTAAACAGAACCAGCCTCCCCCCTCTCACCGTTCCTTATCGGTTTCGAGAGTTTTGCCTTATTTTTCCTCTTCCCCCACCACTTCCCCCACCACTTCCCCCTTCTACAACCAAGCCCCGCCCACATTTCTCTCCCACGCCCAGCTCTTCATCCCCATCCCTTTGCACGAAGAAAATAGGCGCGCGTCAAGTTCAGGAGGTCTGCAGAGGGTCTCGCTCAAAAATGCACAGCTCTCTCCGCATTACTGAGATGACACAACAACAATGTAGCCATGCATAAACGTATGTATAAATGTATCTAGTATATCAAGGGTAAAACCGTGAACATCAGAATAAAGTGCAAGTTTTTAAACCCGCAACTGTGTAATATACATTTTAATATTCACGGAATACTCAAGGTGAATGCTAATGCATAGGAGGGAAAAATCATGAAAGTCAAGATCGTTGAGTCACCATTGCCCTTACTGTGACAGCAGTCTATCCGACATCGGAGCAAGATTCTTCGGGAAAAAATTATCTAATATAAATTAGGGCGCAAAATGGTAATCGTTCGGTAACTCGCAGTCATTTAAATCGTTTCCAATTAATATGAACCAATATAAACTACTGCATTACAAATTTTGCCGTAAAAAAGTGTCATATTAGATAATTATCACCATTCCGAACATTACTTAACACTTTCAACGTGGCGGCATTTTTTTCGAGTTTTGCCTGTGACTGAAATTAACCACCTTAAAAAGACAAAGCTTGGACGACAACTGTCGTCCGCAGTCACCGGATAGCACCCGGCGGGCGACAGTTGTCGTCAGTCAGCGTTCAACGTGTTAAGACTGAGTGCCAGTCTAATGAAAATTAAAAGATGATTATTCCATGTTGTAACTCATTTTCCGTATCTTGCTTTTGCGATATGACTTCCTTTACTAACAAGCACTATCCCGCAGAATAATATATGTAATAATGACTCAGTATTTCATGTTATTCATCTGATTACTTACTTTAAAGGTAAATTTAAACGTATTGAAGCGCTGTCTATAAGCTTGGAGTATTTTTCTATTTGTTTCTGTTCTATGTTTTCCTCTCACTACTTTTGTCAACACGTAATTTATTATTTCATGTGGTATCAGTTTTGCTTTGTAGAAACTTATTTCATCAAGTCACATCCTGAATTAAATGACAAATTCTCTGATGTAATAGTGCGTGTATACAACGTCTTCCAGGTGAATCTTAATTTCATTATTAATAATGCCTGACTCTTCCAATGGGTATACATTAAATGACACATTATCACTATGTTCTAATAAATTTAATACACTGCAACAGAATATTAGAAGTCTACGAGCAAATTTTTATGGTTTTGTGATATTATTTAAGAATCTAAAAACTAAACCTGATGTGATAATATCTTCCGAAATTTGGCTAAGTGACTGCGAACTAAAAGCATTTCAACTTTCGGGCTATAAAATAATTTCATAATGTAATAACACCTATGTAGCTGGAGGAGTAATAGTGTATGTCTTAGAGAAAATCTATCATTCTGCCGCAGTTTTGCCATATTTGAGGACAGCTGATGTTGTTAAACTTCGCATAGTAGATATTGATTCTAAAACTACATTAATTATTGCTGTGTATAGATTTTTTGAACATTCTGTTACGGCGTTTTTAGAAGAGTTGAAGGTATTATTAGATACTTCAACCGAAAGACATTTAATAATTATCGGTAGATGAGTTTATGCACTCTACAGCAGACAGAATTCGTCTATGGGTACCAAATCTTGTTGGCTAGTCATGGGCTGGAACAAAGAATATGTTCCCCTACTCCAATTACTTAATTTAGTCAATCTTGTACGATCATATTTACGCCAGATAAAGAGAAAAATTTGCAAATCAATGTGATGCAATAGACCTGGGCCTTACCGATCATCATTTAACTATTTGCTCTCTTGTAATCAATCCTCAATCTACTTCCAGCAAGCATGTAGGATTTATTGTTATCATAGATTATAAAATTCTTAATAACATTTTTCGATGCACGGATTTGACTGAGGTATACCTTCAAACAGATGTATCACGAGCCTACGATGTATTTTTGGGTAAACTTAATACTCACTTAGATGCTTCGAGTTTGACGTTAGATAAAAAAAGTATCCATAATATGACGCAACCATGGCTAACTGATGGTCTATGTGCGCGGATGTCTAAAAGAAATATGCTGTATAAAAAATGAGAAGACAGCCGTACAATGAACATCTGGCACGATATTATAAATCTTATATTATGTGACTAATATTCGTAAATATAAAGAAAACTATTTCTTGCGCACATTTTAAGCTCATAAAAATAATATAGCCAAGCAATGGCGAATTTTAAATGATATTATAGGCTCAAAAACCTCAAGAAATATTAATGATAATATCAAATCTTTAGATAATGGTGAACTTATTACTAGCTCGCAAGGTATTTTAGTAAATTCTTTAATCAGACTATTGAGTGTAATTGTGATTGTATGAAGGTACCCACTATCCCACCAGATTATCATTGTGGGTTTCCCAATTACCTTGCTCAAGATTCTATATTCTTCTTACCAACATCCATCCAAGAAGTTAAAAATATTATCAGAGGCCTGAATTCTAATAACTCAAAAGATATAGATAGTATTTCCATTAATACTGCCATTAATGAAAATGTGGCCTATATCTTCGCAGATATTGCCAATTTATGCTTGGAAACAGGTTAAGTTCCAGATAAGTTAAAAAGTGCAATAGCTATTCCAATTTTCAAGAAAGGTGATAGAACACATATTAATCAATATCGACCTATCTCTCAACTCCCGGTTTTTTCAAATATTTTGTAAAAATTAGTTAAATTAAGACTTTTGAGTTTTCTACATAAGAATCATTACTTTAGTAATTGTCAGTTTGGTTTTCTGAAAAATAAATCTACTAAGGACGCTTTATTAAAATTTTTCTCTGATTTATATGAAGGTTTTAACAACAATGAGAAGACAGCTGGCTTATTTATTGACATAACCAAAGAATTTGATTCTGTTTATCATTCTATATTGTTAAATAGAATCTCTGAGGATGGAATTACAGGTATTGCGAATGACTGATTCAAAAGCTATCCGTCTGGTAGAACTCAAAAAGTGAAAAGAAATGACTGTCTTAGTGAAGAAGTGGTCCACACTTGTGGAGTGCCCCACGGTTCCCTCCTAGGGCCAATATTGTTTCTCATATATGTCAACAATCTATGTAATGGTGTATTTAATCGTAAATTGACTTCTTTTGCCGACGACACTGCATTCTGTTAATCTGCGTGTACTATTTCAGAAGCCTTATTACAGATGTAAAAAGATCTAAATAGAATCAATTATTGCTTCTTGAGCAACAACCAGGCTCTAAGTGGTCCTAAGTTCATGTTATTTAGTTTGAAAAATATACCTATACCTGCAGTTAACATTCATTACAGATACTCTCTATGCATTATTTGATGTAAAAGTGTTTGTTATAAATGTATAAAAATAGAGCACGTAAATCACATTAAGTATTTAGGTTTAATTCTAAACAAAAACTGTAATTGGAAATTATATATCAATAAATTTAAATCTGAGTTGGTAATTACTCTAATCAAATTATATTTGCTCAGACTCAATTGCCCGGTTTCTGTTTTGAGTGCTGTATACTTTGTTCTTGTAAAAAAATAATAGAATATGGCATATCCTGTTGGGGAGGTTGTTATTTATTGAATATTCAACCAATAAGAATTGACCAAAACAAAATGCTGCAGATGATTCTAAGTACTCCAAGGACTGGATCTTCATTTCCATTGTTTATCAAGTTAAAAATTCTTCCAATCAGGCATTTATATGTGTACAAAGTTTTAAGAATGTTTTATAATCGCGGTGGACATAAAAATAAACCTTGTCTTCTTAACATAAAGCTGAGAAAATCAAAGTATTTCAATTCCAAAACCTAACATTGATGCTTATAAACAGTTTTATAATTACATAGCGCCTAAAATATATACACAGTTGCCGAATGATTCATATTTTTGTAAAAACCAAGTTTTGTTCAAAAAAAATCTAGAGATTGGTTATTTATACAAAAAGATATTGAAATGTATTTCAAAACTTTTGTTCAAGTCTTATAAAATAAGGCTTGTTTGTCCATGTGCATATTACTTTAAATATATTTGTTGTCATTGTAATAAACTGTATTTGCGTTATAAATATAGCCGGCTCCAGTGGCGGCGGGGTGAAGTCCTCGCATGCTAATCCGAGGGTCGCGGGTTCGAGTCCCGCCTGGGTCGGTGTTTCACAGGCCCTGGGCATGGGTGTTCTGGTGGTTCGGCCCCTGAGAAACCTGATGACAAGCCACTGGCTTATCCGGATCGCAGGGGTCTTTCGTCCGAAGAGCAAAAAAATATGTATTCATACTCGTTTCATGTTAAGTTGAATAGCCTTATTGTAATTGTAATTAGCCTTATTGTAATTGTAGTTAGTAGTCAGCAAAGATGGGCATGCGTTCGGTGGGTAAGTTATAAGAGGAAACTATGGGGCGGCCGGGGTTGTCAGGTTTGTGAATTTTGGGTAGAATGTAGACTTTTGGGGTGCGTGGGTGTGAAGGAGAAAGAAGGGTGATATATTGTTATATAGGCCTTCATCTGTGCCTTTATTGTGAAGAAATGAGATTATTTTATCGAGAAATTCAGGATTTGGGTCATGGGAGACAGGCTGATAAGAGGAGGTAACTCACCCACCGAACGCATGTCCGCCTTTGTTGACTACTACCTACAACACATTCTCCACTCCCTGCTCTCCTAAATCAAAGACACCTATAATTTTCTTGAATGCCTCCATTCCACGTTCCACTCCCTTCTGACTGTGATATCTTAATGGCCACTATTGTCACCTTACTATACACCAACATACCTCATTCTGAAGGAATTTCCGCCATCCACCATTTCATTAACCATCGCCCTGCTCCTCACATTCCTAGCTCTGATTTCCTTCTTGATACATCTTATTTCATCCTTACCCACATCGCTTTCTATTTCAATAATAAATTTTATCTTCAAACTAAAGGTTGCACCATGGGTAGTCGTTTCATTTATTCCTACGCCAACCTTTTCCTTGGACTTTTCGAACAATCTTTTCTTTCTTCATGCTCTCTACAACCTCTTCTCTGGCTTCGTTATATTGACGACATCTTCCTTCTGTGGTCACACGGTATTAATTATCTTAATTCCAATACTTTCCCTCTTAACGCCTCCTCTTACCTCTCCTTTAATTCTAACATCTATGCCTCTAACGTCATCTTTCTTGACGTAAACGTTTCTTGACAATATCTCCATTTCAATAGCTGCCACCCATCCCACAGTAAACGGTCCCTCCCCTACTCCCTTTCTATTCGTGGGCACCGAATTTGCAACAACCCTGAATCCCTTGATAAATTCCTCACAAACATCCACCAATCTCTTCTTAGCAGAGAATATCCAAAGCACCTACTGAACAAAACGATCCTCAAAAAACCACACTCCCTCAAACTGCCTCCCACTAATAGCATTTCTCAACACAAAATCTCCCTCTGTACCACCTACTTCCCTGGTGTTGACTCCATAAGACGCATTATCAAAAACCTCTACCCTATCCTTTCAGACAACCTAACCACTCCAAAAATGTTTCCTCTATGTCCTACTCTCACCTTCAGATATCCCCCCAAATGTATCCGCCATTTTTAAAACTACCAAACCCCTTTCAAAATCACTCAAACCCACCAAATCCCTTCCTACCCCATGTAACTGCCCGCGATGAAAAACTTGCTATATTCTTATCACCGAGCCCCTGCCAGACAAGTTCCTCAATTTTTCTCTCCCTTCTGTCTCCTCACTGTTTACATCCTCCTCTGTCAACCTTTAACTTAGCTGGTAGCTTATTTCTCTTAACATTTCGTACAGCTGAATATCTAAGTGCTTCACCTCTCTTTCCTGTTTTCGCTGGTTCCCAGCAGTGCCGTCTGGAACTTATTAACGATCTAGCCTAAGTAGCAGTTTACCAAAGCATGTAGTGACCATTTATAGTAAAACGTACACAGCATTATCCACTGATAATACGCTCATTTGCTGAAGTTTCCGTAAGATAAGGCAAACTTTCACTCTGAAATTCACTTTTCTTTGCCCATAGGCTTAGGCTTTTCCGTATTCAATTGGTTTTGCATTATCATACGAATGGAGAGAAAGAGATGTCGGTCGCAGTCCTTCGTTAATTCGCTTCATTGGACTTTAGGGAATTATCTTTAGAGGGGGGAGTGTCATAGGGAGCGTAAGTTGGAAATTTCAAAGCGCTAAAAACGTACGAGGCACGAGAGAGAATTCGACAGAGGCCATGCCGACTCTCTTACCTACAATATAGACCTTCTACAATATAGACTCGATTGTAAGCAGCTTCTCAAAGAGCTGAAGAACTATCTCCTGCTATACATTTTATTATGTGGAACACTTCTAGTAGGGTGGTAATCTCGTGAAAAGCTAGCGTCACGCGAAACGCGACTTCCGGCTGGAATTTCCGAGTAGAACATTTTTCATTGATTCATTCATTTAAATATGAAATGCTTAAGCTATAAGTTTGATATTTGGTTCAATGTGAGGAAATATTGTCATAAACTTTCATTTTTCTAATCGCCTCTCTCTCTTTATTGATCGATATACTGAAAATGTTGAACTTTACGCGAATTACTGATGCAGATTTAGGGCATTTTTCACTTTCGTTAACAAGATTTTCCAAACTACTACCAAGGCTTCCTATATTTTATGCAGGATATAAAAGTTACATTGAAGGGAATTTAACTACCGCGACGAGTATTTAAGTGACTTTTAGCAACATAATACCTACTGCTTTCATGATTGACAATGCACTATGATACTTTATGTATTATTATACATATTATTAGCCCGTTCCGCTGGCGAATTATGAATAAATCCACTTTTTATGAATGAGGTAATTTCGCGAAAGCCTAGCGTCAGGCGACACCCGACTCCGAAACGGATAGAGAAGACGGAGAAGGCGATTAAGGAGACGAAAGAGCCTATATTTGTGTGCTAGTACGCGCTATGCCTCAGTGCGCATAAGTTGAGGTACCGATATCCATAGCAAAGTAAGAAGAAGTGCTACAGAAGAACGCATTCACTTCTCCGGCTGTTTAGTCGCTGCATGGTTACGTAAATACAAGTTCTTCGAATAAAATCATAATACTATCACCAGCGGGATATATTGAAACTTTATATTGGATATTTTAAGCCTTTGTGTATTAAACTTAATTATCATTAACGTATGAATATAATTTTCGTACTCATATTTTCACAAATTTTGAATTAAATTTGTATGTTTATATATGTTTAATTGTGTTTACTCCCCACTGCCAGTTATACCCATACTCAAGCGTTCCCTTTATATAAATGGACAATCATTGGTGAAAATATGTACAAGAAGATTTAAATTTCTTAAGTAAATTGTTTTCATAAATGAACTGGAGTTAAGAAAGAAAACTAAGTATATTTTTACAGTCTTGGTAATCGTCCCGAATTAGGTGATTTAAAACTGGTCTACCATCACCTAAGTTGTAGAAATAATTCATGTTCCGGCGCACAAATTAGTAGAGTTAGTACTTAAAAATATTTCTTGACCAGTCGTTCAAATGGGACCATCAAACTACCTCTGTTTCTACGAGAAATTGCCTATCTAAGTTTTACTTTATTTTAAACAAATGGACACAAGTTTTCAAAAAAGTAATTTACCATTCCCTTGTACCTACATACAATAAAATTTAAATTATGGATTAGAGTTTTGGGGAGGCGCATACAATAACAAATTAAAGCCAGCAGCAATCCTCCTAAAAATAATCATTAGAAGTATCACAATAAAAAATAGGTTTGAACATTCGTACCCTTGTTCTTAAGTCTGAACTGCTTTCATCGTAATATTATTATATTTTCAAGGTAGGGAATTTATTTTATGAAATGAGTGGTAATATTCCAACTATATCTGGCAGCAAGTTTAAGTATAATTTGAGAAAGGGAAATGTCCCATTGATTAAGCTAAATTTAACTATTTTTAAACGATCCTTTGTTTACGTCATGGGCCCAAAGGTTTGTAATATATTTCCTGATAAAATAAAAAAAATTATAAATTGTAAAAAATGTCTACATTAAGCCAATTCATGGATACTGGCTTCGGATAATGTTTTCAGATCCTTTTGATGTTATTAAACTTTTCTTCTTTCTAGAAAAATTACTCGATATTCCGTATTTATATTCATATTAGCAATACTTCATATGTTAATGGCTTTATTGTTTAATGTTAGCTTTTTTCACTTTTGTATGAAAAAATTGAAGCGTTAGCAATGCATATAAATTCATGAAGGTTGCTTCAGCACAGGTTTTCTCTTTGAGGCAACCAAACTGTCTTGTTTCTTTTTTGTATTTAAATTAGTTTAATTTTTTTGTTAAAAGCAACAACATTTACTTACTTACTTATGTCGGCCACCCGCGACGGCGTCCTATTTTATTGTCAAGCAAATGTCAAGCAAAGTCAAACAATTCTATGTCAAAAATGACTCTTTTTTTAATCAGACTGAAACATATCCTTGTTTAACTCGATCAAGCTGTCATAATTTTGACAAATTATTCCTCGGTTCCTACGATTTTTCTAGTTCTCTTCCAAAAATGATCCCGAATTCACAAGTGTTGATAGATTTAGGCCCAAAGTGTCCACTATGCTCCGTTGCTATGGCATTTTGATCTACTTCTAAAAACATCTATGTGCTTAAAAAGAATATCTTCTCGGAAAAAAAGTTAAATAAAATCAGTCACCAAGCTGTAGCACATTAAAATAGGTTCATAATCAATTAATACCAATATTTAATCCCGTTCAAGCGATAAAATATTTTCATTGAATAATCATGGGAGATTTTTATGTAGTGTCTTGAGTCAAGAAGGTATCATGAAAGCGGCAGCATTTCAGTTCTTTGTTATAATTTCATTTTCTTTATAAACTGTCCATTATTTTTATTATGTTATCTGAATGCTACTTCTAACTTAATTATGTCTTGTACTTAAAAATTTACCAAAAATTTTTTTATTTTGACTGTTTGGCATGATATGAAGGGCTAGGTCATACCATAGAGTAAACATATATAATATGTTTACTCTATGGTCATACTCAAAGGCATTCAATTTCATCGCCCGTGCCTATTCAGTTGCGTGATTATTCAGACAGACGTGGAAAAAGTAATAAAGCGAGAGGACCGTAACTTTTTATTAATAAGTTTCAACACGAAGGAATCCACGTCATAACCATCGGAATATGAGGAAAAGATGAACTCAGGGTAAAGATTCCCACCAATTGCCTCGTAATGTGCTCTAGATGATTCAACGGAGCTGACGAGTTACAGCTGATGAACTGACAACCGAAAGCCATTCATCGGTGAAAAATAAGAGAAATCGCATACGAAATACTAATTTCGGTGTGCCATGTCCGACATCTGAACCAAAATGAAAAGAAAACAATATTTTATTACAATTAGATGTGAATGCATAATTGTTTTAACTAACCAAATACGAACTTTACAGAAAATCATTACCTAAATTTAACCTTTCAAAAGATATCCGTCAATCCACCAAAGAAAAATTACATCCACCCTCACATTTTCCCATTGGAGCCAAGCAACCACCAATAAGAGTAATCTTCTTTGTAATTCTACCATGATTGAAACACTGCACATCAATGCACGATGGTCAATTAATTTCTGCTATTAATGGATCTCGACAATGACTTGGTATGATAGGCGAACGCAATTCACATGAACCTAACTTCAATAATTGTGATATATTTATTTAAACCGTGAGGAATGAAACGATAGGAGTTTAAATTAGATGGAAAGAGAAGGAGAGGATGAATACGTAGTACATAATCCTTTGGTGTCAAAAAAGTAAGTAATAACAGGAATCGGTTGACTAAATGTTCAGAGAGCATGAGGAAATATAATTACGCGGGGAGGTGAGGCGTTAGATATAAATTTATTAGAAAAGTGACAGAGAAAAAGAAGCACAAGAGACAGAGAGCAAGAAAGTACTTATGGTAACTGCAAAGACAATGGGGAAGGGAGAATAAAGAAGAAATTAACATGAACATGGGATTGCCTGGCACTAACGATGAAGAGAACAAGAACAATCAGTGAATTTTAATAACAACCCTACAGTTTCCTATATCATGGACGTCCTATAAAATTAATGAAAAGATGTCAGTTAAAAATGGAAGTCGTAAGCGATGGAATGTATAGTGAATGTAGTTCTCGAAGTAAAATAATACAGCGTGGCTTTTTCAAATGAATATATCCACTAATGGTACACAATATAATATTTCATGAGAGAGACAAACACCCTTGGGGTGACTTGAACGATACATTGTTGATGTCGAATATGTAATTTGAAGATCTCGGTCCATATCCCGGCTTAGTCAAACGAACTTTAAACTGCCAGATTTCCTAAATTCCAGGATCACCTTATGGCTTATAATGGGACTTTATCGTACTTAGCGTTATCATACATGATGCCTTGGCATAATTATACCAATAAAATATATCCAGATACTTCGATAGCTAAAACTTTGAAGTAAATGGTTAAAGGTCTTTCTGGTGTAAGGGTTTCCTTGAAATAGGATCGATTGGAAGTGATTGGTTTCTATTTATCAGTGAATAAGCATGGTAAGGGATTATGAATTTGCACGTCAGCAATTTTATTTATAAATAAATATTTTTCATCCATTCGTTGATGTATTTGATCAATTAACCGGATATGCCCATTGAAAACTGAAAAATTTCCGTATACGGATGCCTCCTTTATGATGTAATTGTTAGGAAATAGAAGGAAATTAATGAAAACATATATTTTTGATACTTATGTATTTTGTTAACTGACACGATTCCCGCAAATTAAATGCTATTTCTTCATTTTATGCTGCGCACTAAGTAGGCTTCCAAAAATAGACATGGCCTAATATGCATCTGAATACAAGGTAAAAAATTGTTCCAATTGCTCAGAATATCTTTTCAATATCTAAATCAAGGAGAAGTAGAGCATTCTATGTATCAATTTCTAATTATAAATGCCAAATCTTCTGGTAAAAAAGGTTATTCTGCATGTGTTTCTCTATCAGGCATCAGAATTATTTGGACTTTTCTCTTTCAGCCAGTGACACATTTATACAATGTGGTTACACAAACTAGTACGTTTCCTTCTTATACGCTTATTTTTCAGTTAAATTTAAAATCGAGAGGAAACCATATTTTTAGATAAAATAGTGTTTTAGCGAGATAGTTAATTAGAACGTCTGTGGTTCATTCAAAATGAATTTAGTTTCAAATAAATTCCTCTATCTATCCCTAGGTTCAAAAACGTGGGTTAGTTTTAATAAGGAAATTGATTGCAGGAAACGAAAAAGAATGTAATTTTTAATTTATTTTCTGCGAACAATAAGCAGCCAAAGAAGCTGCAATAGATAATGTATAGAAAATCATTACAACCTCTTGGCATGCTAGGATAGGGTTCGACTTTGAACTTGAGCTAATTTTGTATGCTGTGTTTGAAATTCACCCGTTTTATATATCCTAGATGTTTCTTGCACCGTACCTACTTCGTAGCTGCAGATTATTCAGAACTAAAGTATAAATTCCATGCAACGAGAATATGGAATGACGCAGGCTTAGCAATTCATAATGCACCGTATTGTAGAACTGTGCATGGAAAATACGCCAGCATACTTCGGATATAGTACCTAGTAAACATATCACGTACAATAAGAGAAATGGTTACCTCTTGGGCGAACAAAGAAATCAGTCATTGCATTGAAAAATTATTACAGTTCTGGTGGTCCATAACATCAAATAAAACTGAAAGATATGGCGATAACAATGCATTAACTTGAGAAACTTTTTAATTCAATTAGTTTGAAATTATGTCATTTTCCGATGATTAATATTCATGGTAAAGCCATACTGGTGTTTTTTGATAGCAAAAGAGTCAGATATACACTCGTTCATTCAAAAATAAAAGATATTTATTGCTAACCAGAAATCACACTGTATTCCCCAATCTTTGGCTAAATACTAGGATCCGAATTATTCATAACCAGGGAACACAATAAAGGAAAGGATGGGAAATTGAGTGCCAGTTAGTAATAGGTCCAGATATAAGAGGTAAGTTCCCCGCTGTTGACTGTATTTTCGGAAGAGAGAGGAAAGAATAGAAAATAAACCCCGAAAATTTCAATCTAGCCAGTCGGGTATAATTGGCCTTCCAATCTCATTCATTTGATAGAATAAACTCTTTCTTATATATGAACTAAAGTCGAGGTCTTCCTTGACATCTCCTTTACTCCGCTATTCACCTTAGAATTGTCTTAAACTTGAAAGAAACGAAACGTTTCACTGGTCTTATTCCACTGTCTTTCGTGATTCTTCAGATGGCATTATTGTCTCAAATATTATGACAAAATTTTGTTGTTGTGATTTGAAAATACTCGGATTTAATGTCATATCAAATGACTGTTGTAGTGTTCCAATGTTGCTTTATGTGTTTGTCAATAAAACATCAACTGCCACGTTCACAATCGCCGATTCCTGTCGCCTAATAAAAGAACAGAGAACAAAAAACCGCGCAAACTTTCCACTCATTCTTCAAGACTTCCAGTAAGGCAAGGGTACAAGACGTCGTGCTGCGTGACTTTGGGGGAAGGAAGAGGTGGTAGGACAAAAAGAAGAAGCCGCACGGCCTTGTGCATAAGAAGAACCTAAGGAGGAAGTTTTACAGGACGGAGGTAAGGGAAGACTGATGGTTATCTCCATGGTAGGAGCTAGAGGAGGAGGAAGAGAGGTTGAAACATGGGTAAGCACGGTCGACTCGCGGATTCGGATCACGTACCCTGTCCACGTGGCTGCGGGGGTTAAAGGCGGTTCCCCCAATGGCACGCGAGGAAGATTGGTTAGCGGTATCGCGAAAGCAGAAGTGCAGGCGGGCGAAGGGATGGAGCATTGCAGTCGGTCGTATACACCCCAGGGGATGCGTTACCCTCTCGGGCTGTGTACGGCTTTGCGCCTTGATATTACGGTGGCGGTGGAAAAAGCACGCATAGTACACAAACTTATCCCCGCGCGCCATGGTGATTAACTGCCCTGATGAGCAACGAAAATTCCCTGGTGAGCAAAGTTTTAATAGACCTAAAAATTGAGTAGGAAGAGCGGGAATTGAGGGGTTTTACTGTGTGAGATGAATGGAATTCTCATTCAAATGACTCAAGCGCTTGGGGAGGACCCAAACCACATAAACCATACTTTTACGCGCGTAAGAATTCTTCATGAAGAAGGCCAATTTATGCGTTTTTTATTTTGTCTGGGAAGGTAAAAATTAAAATAAAATAATAAACCTGATATACTTTTAAAGTTATGATGCATGACGCAGGATAAAAGTAAGAAATAATTCAGATTCATTGATTCAGCTCAGGTCGCATATATTCTTCAATGATCCGTGAACTTCAATCAATTACAAAAGCTAATTTGGCTGAAAATATTTCAATTAAACTGTGAAAAAAATTATTTAAAATTGCCAAAGGAGTGGAATTGTTGGATACAGGGATTTTAATATGTTGAGCAACATTAGCTGTATCACTACAAATAATGGTATTGTTATTCAAATGACTCAAGTTATCAGTGAAAGCCTGCATCGAATAAATCAAAGTTTTATACGCGAAAATATCTTATTCACGACGCAAAAAAAGGTTTATTTTTATTTTCCACGAAAGGTATGACTTGGAAGAAATAATATAATTGATGTGATATGAATATTAAAATTAATGATGAAGGGAAAAGATTAAAAATTGGAGATCATTAAGAGTAATTTCTTCAACTAAGGTTACATGCATGATTTCATATTCCGAGGTATACTGCAAAACATAATTTAATTGAAAAGATTAAAATTAAAAAAATAAACGTAAAAATGTCAGTTGCGAGTTTGAAATAGCCAGAGGAAATGGCCTTTCGAAACAGAATTGCGGATAAAATAAAGTTGAGTGTTTGCTACTCGTTTCCCGGTCGAGAGAACCTTCGTGTGGTAATTGCCAACTCATTCTTTGTCACTCATTGCAGCTTATAAAACATCTAACTTTTGGTAAACTAGAAATTGATGGCCTCTAATTCATCGCGACTTTTTTCTCATAAATAGCAAAATGTCTCTCACGACTTTAAAATAGTTTTCAAAGAAAAAAGACAGATAAAACGACATTTCTTTTGCTGAGATAAGCTCTTCTACCAGAAGAGAGACACCTATTTGTCTGCGCCGTAATAGGTTTTATCACCAAGAAAGCCACATTACTATGCCCACAGCAATAAGAAAAGATATATTTAAATATTTATGGAGTATCAGCTAAAAAACATAATGAAAATAATGATTATTGAAGTGTTAAAATCATAATTTGGAATGCTCCAATATTTCCAATTGTTAGTAATACAACCTCGCCACTAAATTATGATGAAGCATCAAAACTCGAAGCATTCAGGGATATCCACGCTGGAATTGTAATACAATTACATATGTATTAATAACGCGATGTGTGATGTTAGGTGCTAAACATTTTGGCTCACCGGATTTTGTTATAAAAAATACATAAATAGGAATGCATTTCAAACACTACCCAATTACCTATACGATCAATATTCGTCACGGGTATATCCGCTACAGGCATGCATTACCTACTAGATAGAGATAGGTAATTCCGTACATCAAATCACTCACAAAGTTAAGATGAAGTCATATCAACGAAAACAGCCAACATTATTCTTTTTGCCGACCCTCAACACCTTATTTGTCGACTATGTTCTTCTTCAACTTCATTTTTATTGCCTTTGGACATTTAAAGGTAGAAAGAACTTTGAACCTTTCAAGGTTCAAGGCCAATAAAGTTTAAATCATGAGCAAATGTTATAGACATGAATTTATTTTGCTTCTACGATGGACATGTTCCACCAAGTAAAGCGAAAGACAGTCTTACATGTAAAATTTACGCAGGAATGTTTCCATATAATTTGGTGGTACAAACTCATCCTCCTGTTAACCTCAATTTCTTCTAAGTAATGAATTATAGAACTGGCAGTTCTCTTTCTAATGTATGCTATGATTATATTACAAACTGCCACAAAACACTGGACCACGGGTATTTCTTTTACATTTTCGACAAATAAAACGGCTACGAATTCAAAATTCATGTTTACCCTACATTGTAACCATGTGTCGGATACAGATTCCTAACCAAGGAAAGACATTTTATCTTGTCTTTTTCCGTACGTACTGTCTGCATGAGCAGATCATGACGCGTCGAAATGAACTTGGTCATCTCCGAAACTCAAACACATTAAATCGCTCACGCCCATCTTAATACAGTGTAAGGTTATTTCCCTCCGCATAAATGCGTGGTACAGTCTTTCACTTGATTATCAATCTGCCTTTCTTAATTAATTCTCATCGTTTCATAGGTATCATTCACAATTATGAAAGACGTTTGCCATACCTGAACTCGTAAGGCGCGTGCAACGCGTCCCAAACAGAACAATCTTGCTCATGTATTCATTAAAAATAATGAAAAGCATTACGTGTTTTATTTTCAGCCCCGCATATCAACTTTTTGAATGTATAATAACATGCCAGTCAATTTACTAAATAGGTAAATTTTTATGTCATTAACAAAAAAATGCTTAAAAGTTCTATTCATTTTATCATGACCCAAAAATTGAATATTGATTGACTTATTTTTTGCTTTCTTAAAGATTTCGAGATTACTGTTTGTTTTCTTTTTGAATTTACTGTATCGAGCACAATAAATTACCAAAAAATTAAAAGTAGTTAAACATTAATTAACCTTTTCGAAAACAATACAAGACTCGAGAGTCTCGTACTAGACGCGATACTCGGCTGATACAGTCACCACACGAGAAGAGAAACGTGTGAAACATACCCATCACGCACTTTCGGGAGAGGCTCGATCAAAAAGATTAATTCCCGTATATTGGCCAATAAAGCAGAGGCTGGCACAATAACTTCCTCCTATCCTTGCGTAGCCCTTCAGTTACACTCATACATTTATACATTCATGCCCTCTTGTTATTATAACATTATCTGCCTCTAAATTTTCCTTCTCTTAAAGAGCATCTTCAGCCACATTAACCCTAGACCTTCTCGTTTCACTCACAGTATTCACTCCCCCATCACAAATCTGGCCATTAATTATAATCCATTTTTTCAACATGGCCAAACCAACTATGTACAAATTTATTTCTATTACTATGAAATTATGAAGGTTGATTTATAACTTTCATAACACTCCTTGTCTGGGGCATACATTCAACATTTTTTTATCACCTACTCATTACTTACCCTCCCGTTTTGCATTACCCACAAAAAATTCTCAGATACACCATGCACACTGCATTGAGCCTATTCTTATACTTCTCCTAACATACCCATTCATCGCTACCATGCAATAATGCGGGAAAGAGAAGTCTTTTCTCATCCTGCGGCAACACTAAAATTGACGGTACAGAGAGGTAATAAATGAACTCGACCTGATCTTTTACTTGGATTTGTGGATCTTTAATTCTTTTTTGTGAATCTAAATATGTGGCTCCACAAGTATTTCATGAGATAGGTAATCTAATTCTGATCCTATCGACAACACAATTTTCCGGAAGGGAATAGAACCTAATTACATCCATGGATTTCTTCTATTTATATGTTATTTCCAACTCTATATGATGCTTCCGTGCTTTTTCGTTTCCATGATCAAAGCATGCGTTAAAAATTTCATGCAGTCGCATTAAAAGCCGATGCCACAACTCAGCTTTTGATGCAAATGAAACCGAAATAAATTGCATTAATAAAAGTTATTTTTTAAGTTACACGCCATGGCACAAATGCACAAAAATACGATACAAAGATTTTAAAAACCAGATGCACGGCCAAAAAGGAGAGGGGAATTTAATCTAATTATGATCGGCAACACGATTTCTAAATCCTCAGTGGAATAAAGCCACTAATTAAATCACGTTTTATAAATAAGACAGTGGTAATTAAATGTTTGGACAAGCCACACTCGGTGCCGCAACTTTAGGAGCGGAGCTTTGAGCTTGAATATTTACAGTCACTCATTCCCGTGTATGAATCCATGGCTGATTATAATTAATCTGCTTAAATTAGCATAAAACTCGGTGATTGTGACCTATTATTTTTACTTCTATTTTCTACTCAGAGATTAGTGGTGACGCTATTCAGTTATTCCATTCATCCGTCATCATTAAATATAGTTCACTCGTACTTACTTCATTTCAATACATTATAGCCCGCCGTAAATCTTAGGATACCTTAAAAATATAATCAATTTTCTCAGATACTCCAAAGTGTAGAGTTAGATTTAACTTTGGGTCAGAATGTAATGGAAACGTTTTCTCCGGAATAACCATCGTATTTGAGAATTTAAATTATTCCATGCATAAACCGACCTGTTCGAATACTAGAATAAATTGAAAGTTGGCTATTTCAACAGATATATAAACGTAAACGAGCCTCTATAACGGATTGTGATTCGCTAAGATCTAATTCCGGATTTCGGATGGAAATGGTAATAAAACCATGTGATACTTCTTGAGACCTCCGTGGAGAACCAAGAGCACGATTCCTTTGACGTTACGGGTATATTAGAAAATATGATTAGGAATAGTTTGAGCTAAATCTTATTCTGTTGTGTTCTAAATGGCATCCTTGTCTTTATAAAACAAGTTAACGCAAAAACCAGAGGGCTTCATAAAAAATGTTTGCACTATAACATACCGTAATGATGTATTACAGTGTTAAACACATACAACGGAAGATATTGTTCCGTACTCCTTCTACAATGATAGCCATATAAACATAAGCCATATGTATTGTAAATGAAGCCATAATTTTATTAGAAGCAACATAATAATTGCTATCATTTCAATACGAACAGCTAATTCGATAAGTTTACGCCTGTGACAACCAAATGTTTGTAGATCCTCCAGCTATAAGCCACTGTAGCGCATATAATTTCCCCGCAGTGATCTGGCGTTAGTAATTAAATTGCAAGAACAACTTTATTTGCTCAGGATGTTTCAAAGCAAGCCTCTTCCTTCTCTCCTTCTACACTGCCATCAATGCGACTCAACTGGAACGTTTATCTAGGCTTTGAGTATCATTTTCTCGCACGCCATTGGATTGGCTCAAGTTTTTCCCATCCCACTCAACTGCGTAATGATGACTGCATGAGATTTCCACCAAGTGGCCGGTTAATTTCCCGGTCACGAGACGGGAGTGACGCGAAGCGTCCGTTTCAAGGAAAACATTAATTCAGTGAGGGGCGAGACATTTGTTCCGCGAGGAGAAGGCAATCAAGGCTCAATTCTTTCGGTTCAGTCTTTTTTTATTCTTCTCTCGCCCTCTGGCCATAGTACTTCGGGTCGGGGAGAGGGAGTGAAGGTGGGGTTAGGAAAAGGGGTACGAATGCTATGTGTCCCCACCCTAGGGGGGGGACAAACTCCCCTGAGTACATGAAACAAACGAATGCCACTTTTTCTCCATTATCTCTCACTCCCTCTCGTCATGTATATAGTGCTATGCATGAGCGTGTAAGTGACCATATATTTCTTTACAGTTCGTGCGAGGTTCCGCGTCTCGTTTTATTTATTTGTTTTTTTTCTTTATTTTTTTATGAGTCAGCGAGAGCGAGGTTTGAGACGGGAGGGCTGCTACAGATGGCTGACAGATGCTCTGCGGCGGCTTGACTGTTGGAAAAGGGATGGAGATTCGCGGGGCGCACGCTTGTGTTCTCCCCTTAGTATACCTCACCACAGAAAGGGATAAAAAAAGGAGTGAGGGAATAATACTCTTCTCCCAGAAGCGCCCTCCAGCTGCGAAAAAGTATTTCTGAACCTCTGCAGACCCGCCCGCTCTAAACCCTTCTTCTTGCCCTCCTTCCCCCCTCTCCCTTTCTTCGGCCTCCTACTCCACCTTCAGCACAAACACACGTGCCACCATCCGTCTCCCAAGCTTTGTATCTCGAGACTATTATAGACTATCAAGAGTCCGTCCGTATGACTGTCTGTCTGTCTCCACCGCCCTCGAGTTGAGAGAGTGCAGTTGTTTGCGCAGCCCGCACCGAGTATATCTCTCTGTCTCTCTAGCACCCGAAAGCACCAAGTACACGCGTAGCAACCCGATAAGCGCTTTATGAAATTCAGGGTCCCCATTTTTGTCCACAAACGTGTGTCACGACATACGTATATGTATGTTCATTCATCCGCGTCTTTGCTCATTGCGGTGAAAGAGTGGGGGTGTGAGTTCTATTTGCTTCACCCATTTTTTCTTTATTTTTTTAGCATTCCCTGTTCGGAAAATGCAGCCGAAAATGTCGCACCCTACTTTACCAAACCTGCGAATGCAGAATGAAACCATTTCCAAATCCCACTTGCCGCAGGTGAAATACGTCAGGTGGGAAAATATAGTGAGAGATACTAAATACGCATATTCCACAAAAATGCTTCAGGCGCATCTCAGCATGAAAGATGCACTGGAGATAAATTAAGAATTTTTTCACTTCGTGAGTATTTTTTAAATTTCCATGAAGCCAGTGCGCAGTGGTGAAATCATATTCCAACTTTTATTTTGTTTTAGGTACTAATGTTCCTCTCGTTGCTCCAAAAATAAAGTAATTTGATATTTGTGTGAATAACATCAATCAATTCTGAGCGGAGGAAATGTTAATTAGTTTGCGGATTGAATATGAAAATGATGTTCATTTGAGGCAGATTTCAAATGCTATCTTTGCATGCATATATCCAATTGAAAACATTTTCTTAATAATAAGCCTGCTTATTACTAGGAAATAAGGCACCAAAAACAGTGGCCTTAAATTGGGGCTTGTGAATTAATGAACGATGAAACTGTTTTAAAAATAAAACAAAATGTTCATGGACATTCACGGAGAACTCCAGCGTAATGGTAGTCCAGCCTAACAGATATCATACTCCCTAATGCACATAAAATATAATTGAAGTCTCTAGAGTCATCTATGTTTGTATTCTTTTAATAAATAGAGACAAATGAAATGGATCACATTTCACCACATATGAACGAATAAGATAACGAGCGACATTTTGCATTGAAAATTGACAGCAAGAAACTCATTCCACTAGAAGCGTGATGCTGAATTGACAAATATGTCGATGCCATTAGGGATCTGAAGAATCTCTTTTTGACTGGAATTGTTCCTAATGTTATTTGAAGACTGTCTGTTCTTCATTTTTGACGTTTGACACCCCTTGAAATGGATGCCCATCTGTTTTTAAATGACGCTGGTATTTCATTCCTTTCTCCCTCATCCAACGCCCACAGACAGCTTTCATTTTGCGCTCCTCCCAAAAAGAACTGAATGGTTGATAGGAAGAATACTGAGTCAGGTGGTGAATGGTACGTGCTACGCGTTTAACAAGAGGGTATCTTCGCGATGCGGTCAGACAAATAACGCGGAACGTTTGCTGCGGAGTCAAGGTTTAACAAACTAAAGTATTTATGGCGCGCTGACAATGTAATTTTTATAAAACATCATATAGCCCATTAGGCTTGTCTTCATTAGTTTAATATTTTCATAGGATTATCAAAGGTAAGTCTGACATTTTTCTTCGAAAAATTAAGGTGTTGATTAAAAACGCTTTGTATTAATTATTTCATTCGCAATACGACATGATGCTACGGCAATAAACATGCATGCGGATACGAAGCCAATCTAATTGAATACTAGGAATTCTAGCTATTTTTATTCATTCTACAGAAAGAAATTTAGGAGCAAAGGTTTCCAGATATCAGTAAAAAGAATTGACAAGTATTCAATAACGGATTTAGTACGGAATCACGCTGCAATTCCAATACTGGTGAGTGGGTACATTCTTCCCAGCTTGTTTATGAAAGTCGCTCCTTACCTAAATATCGCTTGTGCCATACTCTCACACCAGCCTCATACAAGGCTGTGTTAGCCCGTAGGTATTTCTAACCGAATGTGACAGTAATTACCCTGCAAACCTTCATTTTCCAATAAGCGTTTGCTGTAATATTTATTTTCCGTAATTTTTTCTCTAGTAAAGCATTCCGTATTTCATTGGTAGTGTCCCTATTAAACTGTTCACGTAATGAATCCCATTCTCAGCTGTCAAAGTATCATTTTAGTTATGTTTATGCCTTGCTTATGAAACTCTCTCTCATGTCTACCCCTTATATCGAATGATACCACCTAATTCTTCATTTAATCGCCTATGCTACCATTACATTCATTCACCGATTTCCTTTCTTTCCGAATCGTATCTTCTTTGTCTCCCTTCTTTTTAATAATGCTTACATTCTATATTCTACTCTATACAAACACCTGAAAAGCTTCTTATTCACGCCCTCAAAGATCATGTTCCCTCACTGGACTAAAACCAATGTTCGAGTTTTCACCACCATTTTCTCCCAGCCTCCCTACCATTCTTTTCTCCATTTGTCGAAACCTCCATCATGGAACCCCTCTTCGTGTATACACCCATTGAAACATTTAAAATGTTACTAATATTCCAACTTCAAAGAAATTGGTCACGGACTCGATACACTGAGGGGTTTTTTATAAGTCGTTCAAGTTCCGTTCAGGAGCTCATTTCTATAGTATTTTGGCTGCGATAATCCAATATGATCTATTGAATGCCCATTCTTATTCTGCGAATCCAGCAGAGGTAGTATAATCGCCATTAGGTTTTACAATTTAAATAACAATAAGTCGTTTTCTTAGAGTATATTAATTACTCAGTTTGCACCTCAATAATTACCAAATGTTAACTTACATCTCCTAGACGCAAACTGGCATAGGTAGGGTACCATCCAGCCCGCTATACAGAGATATCTAACGTAAGATCATAAGCCTCAGGCTTACTTATATGTTCACGTCTATTTTCACTGAGTCTCTTTAACCAGTACTCCCGATTAAAGCAGTAATTAAAGTGGTTTTCACAAATCTCTTCTCTTAAATTCGTTTTAGAAGTCTAAAGAGAAGCACTGAAATCATGGGCATACTATTAATTATTTCCTAATGATGCTCTTATTGCTCATAATACGTTGCGCGATATCTAAACTTTCCAAAACTAAAGCAGTTAGTGACCTAGGCTATTGTAAGCCGTTTTCTCAGATATATTTTGAGAATTACGTTCGTCAAGTGCGAAATAATTTTGTGATTTTTATCTAACAAATCATGGTACGAACTTAATTTCAATACTTCTGTAATCATTTATAAACACATCTAAACAAACAAGCAGGTTTTATATATAATATATATATAAATATATCAATTAGATTCAGAAGTTTACACATACACTACGCGCACGGACGTGACAAATCTCTTCTAACTGGATAGTAAATATTACAAAATATGGCATGAAATGCTTCGAAATATAGCTCTGGAAATATATGTTCACAAGTTATACGACAAAACTCGATGCCTACCAATTCAACCGTTAAATATCACGAACTATGTATCACGCAATATACCCACGACAAAGTTTCATTCTACTTGAATTTACTCTAATGCTACCCCACTCAATTTTCGGTTTAAAAACTGTGCAGAATTAAATATTTTCACTAATTCATTTTCCATTTAGTTCTTGTGCATTGTGTAGTTGAGTATTATTTGAAGTTTATCGATCCAAGTTTTCCTAAATTTTAATTAATCTTACACTAAGTATTTACCAGCTACACAACAGTTACCTATTTAAACAGGAAATAAGTCGTTGAGTACCCGCGTTTGATTGGTATATGCTATAAAATGGCAAAAACCTACCAGATGGTATATCTTTACCTTCTTATAATTATAGTTTTCCCGTTTATTTTATATCTGCCACTGTGTTTGCATCGAATTCCGTGTATCAGGAAATATAATTACAAATAAAAAAATACAGCCATCTTTCAAAAACGCCTTTTCAACCAGAAATGACATCACTGCAGAATGCAATGTCCTCAAATGCGAAATGTGATAACGCAAAGCACAATGGCTATGTACTGAGTGGCATTACCTCTCCATGTGTTACGTGATCTACCCTTTTTTTTACTCCCCAGTCGTCGGGACGGCAGTGAGATTCATGCTCGGGCCCCTGTTCGGCCCTGAGGGCTGCATCCTCGGCGCTCCAACAGCCTCGCCCATCTTGCGCAGGGACGATGAGGAGAATGCACGGTCGAAAACACATGTCCATCGCAGGGATGGATACCTACACCTCACGTGGAGACCGATACAACGATCCATTTGCCAGGGGCGGTCCTGGGACCGCACTCCGCATGAGGGAATGTAGTTGACGCTTTTCTATGCAATCAGCTGCCATAAACTCGCTCCCTCTCACGCTCCTATCCGTTAGACATATCCTGGCTCTTGTGTTCCGCAATCTTCACCTCGGCTCGGTTTGCGAGGGACGGCTATGGCATGAATATTGCCTCGTTTGATCCCATTTACCAAGGATATTGGGAAGTTGGGGTCAACTTTATTCGGTCGTGGCCGATCGGATATAAGCTCACAAAATTCTCCCTCTCTAGAAGTAAATTTAAAGGGATGCATCTGTATTTACATATTGAGTAGTAAGCCACCGCAAAATGTTTTTTTTCTTTTTCTTAAGTACCACCGAAGAAATTCATTCATGGTCCATAGAGAGAGAGAAGCATATAAACAAGATTTTAATATTATTACACACCCCTATTGTCATATTTCAAAGATTAGAGACCAAACACAAGAGTATCATTATGCTTTCAATTCGTTTTTATAAAATTTATAGACAAAAGAAACAAATGATGTGATGTATTAAAATTTGAGAGAAGACACAAATGCTCTGGTCCGAAATTTTAAAACGCATTCCTCCAGTTGGCGAGGACTTAAAGGAAATTCGTTGGTATCCAATATTTAGCGTTTTATAAATTCGATTATCTTTAAAAAAAAAGTGAATTAAAAATAATACCACGGATCTAGCTTCACGAAAACGCTGAACAAAGCATTACTAAACTAAGATTTAACCAGAAACCTACTCGGAATTATATAATTCCACATTTTCATCCAATAATTGATTCAATTTGTTCAGCCATTTTCTAATTGTGGGTTAGAAGACACCAATAATATTTTAATTTTTAATTATCTTTGTCAATTAAATTCACAAAGAACAATCTCTTCACAAAACAACAAATAAGGCTGAAATCTTCGAAAATTTCCCGCTAAATAGTTTCCCACTGGTCATTCATTATTAAAGATAATTCACAATACATTCTCCAAGAAATGACTCGAGCATTATACCTAGCATGCCCTACATGTTACAGGCGGGTAAGTGTCTTATTTATTTTCGTGTGCCTGTGTTTTTAAAACTATAACTATATTTGTATATGCATAGGTACTATTAGTAAGCCTCAAACATATTATCAAGTCACCTCATAACTTTATATAGGCAGTATTACGTCGCAAATATTAACAAATTATGTAAAATGTTCGGCTAATTTTCTCGATAAAAATGGCACATCAATTAGCAACGAAATAGTCATGTAACTTTCCACAGAGAAATAGATCTTCTTCTTGCTTTGTATATATATTTTATATATATATATATATATATATATATATATATATATATATATATATATATCATGCCTGTTTAGTACAAACTTAGAATGATTCTCTCCATCTTCTTTGAGGCCTGCCTCGTGATATACGTAAGAATTGCACAACAGCATTATAATAATCGTACAACAGATTTATAAACTCTTGCCTTAACTTCCTTGTCTAAACAATGGTTTTTCCAAAGATACCATTCAGCGCGTACTTTATTACATTTTGCTTGGTGTTTCCTGATCTCTATCCATGCCATAAATGTTTATTCCGAGCAAATTGAAAATTGATACTTGCTCAATAATATCGTTCTCGACTTCCATCTCTCAGGTTCTTTAGGTATATATCGTCATACATTTCGTTTTTTTATATTTTTGTTATTTTTGCTGCAGGCTTGCATCATTTCATCAGCAGTCATTACAACTGGTCTTCCGTTTCTGCAATCAAGACCGCATCGTCAGCATAGCACACTATGTTCAACTCTGCATCTCGCATCCTGTATCCTCTTTCAGGTTTCACCTCTATAATTACCTCATCCATAACTACATTAAATAGTAGCGGACTTAGTGAGTCCCCTTTTCTTATGCCTGTATCTGTCTTTATAAGTCCTGAACATTTTCCATTTACTTTTAATGTCACTTCGTAGTCCGTGTATATTGCTATTATGTATTCTGTCACATTACTATATAGTAGTGTAGTAAATACATATTTTAACATAAGTCTGTCGAACGCATTTTGTAAGTCTAAGAATCATAAATATGCTGGAAGTAGTAGATGATGGTCATAAAATACCACATAGCGTGACTATATTCTTTAGTATTACATAAATATGATAACAAATAAAGTATAAGATCCTCGTTCTTTTTCAACAACTTCTCACGTTTCGTCCCAGAGAAAAATACCTTCAACTTAACATTGGTATTTCCTCTACGAGTACGCTGGGAGTACATTGACCTGTACCTACTCTGCAATTGATTTCATGCACCAAAAAGTAGTCTCATAGAGCCCCCAGGAAAGGATATTTAAAAGCAAAAGCTTAAGTAATCCCACAAACCAGCTGAACACACTAGTTTCGGCCTTTAAATCACCCGAATTTTTGGACTAAAAGTAAACAGCCATTAACAAAGCAATAACAACGACAACTTAAACCGTTTTTACCGCAAAAGACCTTAGAAAATCCCTCCCTTTAAAATTTATGGGTCATGTTTAAGTTCAGTGGATTATCTAATGCGACTCTATGTATCTCCAGATAATAAGGTCGAAAATCTTTTTCAAAAGTAAAAAGGGAGAGAATCCTTTTATTGGTGGATTAAATGCCTTGCGGCTTATGTTAAAAATTTTATTAAGGGGCATCCCTTGACACTGCACCCAGCTGGCATAAAGGAGGCTTTGTGCTCCCTTTGAAGCACGGTGATAAGTAAAAGAAATCCTAGACATCAAGGGTAGCCAAGAGAAGGGATAGACGTATACATTATTTACGTAGTGGGCACCTAAGTAGATGCATAAAGAATGAAGGCATGCGAGATTTTCGTAATCGCCCGGCATAATCTCCCCCAGCCACCCCCATACCCCCTTTTCCCCCACATCCAACTTTATACCCGAACCCGTATCGCGCTAAAACCGACGCTATCTCTTCGTTATTTTCCAAAACGCCACGCACCTTTAATTAATCCATTTTTATCTCCCTTTTTTCGCTCGTATCCTCTCTTCCCTTGTACCCTAACTCTCCATGCACTCTCGCCCATCCAGAAAAATTTCCCTCTCTCCCACTCCCTCACAACTCCGCACCCCGTTATCTTCGCTCTCTTGCTGCGAGAGACGTATCTCGTGGACCCTCTACCCTTCCGTTACCTAACTACCCCAAGCTCTTTTTCACGTCCCGGCGTCCAAATTTCAACCGGGAGCCCTCCGCTTAATAATCCGCAGCATTCTTCCCTCCACGTGCCTGGGTCTACCTTTTCCAGCTATCTTTTTAGCGTCCCATGGATTAACATTCATTCTCAACAGCTTTGGAATGATATACGAGATTAAACCGAGAGGAGTGAGGCTAGAGGGAGAGGATCATAAATATTTCCGCATTTGTGTGTGAAAACATTTTTGTGCCGGGCACTGGACTGCCCATTAAATGAACTCTTAAATATTCATTGATGCAGTTACGTGACACGATGCATTTTCGCGCTAGGACATATCTCTTCTCCATTATCATGAGAGTTATACCAGTAAAAATTGGGGTCGTGATTAGCAAGTCATTTGGTATCATTATCTTTTGCAATATCAGTAGGTACTGGACAGAATCATCATTTTAGAAGAATATACGTGCCACATAGTTTCTAGCATCATCCAATAAGCGTCTGTGAAGCACGTAGACATGTAACAAAGATGTGAAATGCCACACTTTCTACGAATTGCTTTTTTATCCTAAGCTAAAAGTTTTTTTACTACCACGCAGGTTAA
This sequence comes from Pyrrhosoma nymphula, assembly GCA_963573305.1. Taxonomy (NCBI): domain Eukaryota; kingdom Metazoa; phylum Arthropoda; class Insecta; order Odonata; family Coenagrionidae; genus Pyrrhosoma; species Pyrrhosoma nymphula. The sequence continues at coordinate 101,871,970 of OY754337.1, read as the reverse complement.
ATGTCGCTCACTCTATTCGGAATAAAACAGTTGGACACTACGGATTTGGCAAAAGAATACAAGGTTGGCGTGTTGGTATAAGTAGAATTTTCACCAGTTACTTGCAAATTTATCAAACAGGACACCGAATACAACCCGCATTTACGACGTCAATGAGCTCAAATATGCATATGCACGTGTGGCCTCCCAAAATATGCGTATCAGCTCTGAATATGCATTTCCATATGCGCATATGCTTTTATCCCAAAATCCCATTCTTTATTGAATATCCAGGACAAATTTAAACTGGCCTTTTTTATTATCTATTTGGTTCCTCTCATAGTCACGGAGCAGCAGGAAAACTGCATTTACATATTCAAAACTTTGAAAAAATATCCACATGAAATGAAGCAAATATGTACATACCTACTTAATCGATTTTCCATCAGAAGGATCGCAGTATGTGTGGCAACAGCAAAGATTCCTCACGATAAAAAATATTAATTTCCTAAACTGGCACTAAAATGAAAGTAATATTTTTACAAACAACTAAAAGAAATGAGCACGAAGAGCGTACAAGATGGATACAATACTAACTTGCGTTCATAAATACAAAAAAATAACTATGCGCCACCGGAGTTATTACAGAAACACTTTGTGATCAAAGATTTCGCTGATGGGGCAATTTCTATGTCATAGACGTTGCAGATATTTTGGTGGCATAAGGTGGTACCGAACAATCTATAATTGCGATTTTATCCGTAGTATTCACGCAAAACTAAAATATCAGTATTATTCAGCAGATATAATCCGTATTAGCAGATTGAATAGTGTCTCAAACGTCTGAAGTTGAGAGTTTTTATCCACAAGTTAAATGCCACTCAGTATGCAATTGGAGGTAAATGTATGACGTTAACATAAGATGTTAATTTTTAACATATTTTTGGATAAATTTCACAAAAACTTGTCAGCCTTCATCCACAAAAGTAGAACAAATGATCTTCCGATAGGAAAAATTAAAATATAAAAATATGCATAAAATATTCCAATTAAAGCATGGTACTTCACAGTATATGATACTCAATCGTTTACGAAACTTACATTTATAATCATAGACGTTAAGAAAACAATTTATATAAAACTGGCAGAAGGTACCCGTTGAAAATCAAGGGGTGTGAAAACTTATTGAACTTATTTTATAAGAAAACCACAAAGCGTGAAGAATACAGTCAGTGTGGACAATTGAAGAGTTCGTCACCTGTCTTGTACGTTGTGTTCGTTTTAGTAGACGCGCAGACCGTTTTTAGGTGCACGGAGAGATGAATGACTGTTGGTCCTCTTTCATGCATGGGAAACCCAAAAAAGAGTGAATGCAAGTTAACTGCACTTTAACACTTTTAAACTTATATAAATAACTTATAACATTTATGATGTGGAACTATAAAACAGTTCGCAACCGTAATGAGAGGCAGACGGTTCCACTACGTGTATTACATCCGAGAATTAAACGATTATAAACAACGATGTGTTTTTTGTAGCAACAGAGGCATTTTTATAGTTACTATTCACTGCACGTAAATATTCTGGCACCTTAATTTGCGTGTGTAGTCTATTTAATTCCTTCATGTGTATCGCTTACTACGTAAGTGTTCTCTCATATACATGCAGTTCCCCTATGAGAGCTACTTTGAGAATAGACGTTGAAGTGTAAGCTTATTGTAAATATGCATTTAATATGTAAGTAAGCCTCCCCTCGAACCCCCCCCCTCGAAGCAATCTAACATGGAGCCCTTGGGACTCTGGGCCCTTCTGATACGTATTTTTTTCTACGTGCTATCATGGACCTGAAGGAAAACGTGATATTTGAATGCTAGAGGCATGAATATCCTTTGAAAATCAAATCTCTGGTTGTCGAAGAAATATGCAATTGTTGATTTCAGAGAAAAATGCGAGATTTTTCAGCTAAAACATGAAGTTCAGACAAATACGGAGTGAAGAAGATAATTGATTGAACACACTAGAACCTTCATTCATTCAGTCATCCGTTGAATAAATTTCCAGCTCTCTATCATTCAGTCATCCGTTGAATAAATTTCCAGCTCTCTATCTTGAGTGAAAGTGATTTTAAAAAGCAAAAAATGAAACCACTGCACCGAACACATTGCTTAGCATAGACCACCAGGGACCACCAGAGGGGGCATTTGGTGACCCTGAGGGCTACTTAGTATAGTATATGTTACAACCAGATATATTTTCTATCTAAATGTCAATTTCAGCTCAATCGGTCAAGTACTTTTTGCGTGATGGAGCAACAGGCAGACAGACACCATTACAATTTTATATATTAGTAAGGATCAAACCCCTAACCCTGCAAAAAATTAGTTAATTGAACCCTACAGTGGTTGTTGTCTTCCAGTAACGAACAGGTGTTCCAAATTTCATCAAAATCGGTCCAGTGGATTAAGAGAAGATGTGGAATATGCATACCCACAAACATACATTGACTTTTATATATATGAAGATAAGTACGATTCGTCCCAAAACTGATCTTTGAATTGCGCCTGGCTCACTAATTGAAATGCGAAATTCAGTTGAGCTAAGTAACTAACATACTTAGCTTTTCTTTCATTGATGAAGGTTTTTAAGCGATCCTGGATCTTTTCGAGGTTTAAATTACTGTGCCACCTTAATTATTGCATGTACTTGCACTACCTACCTAACTATGTATTTGCTTTGAAAAATATTACTGTAATTGAATATGTTCCATCTAAATATTATAAATATTTACAATAATGCTAAAGGTTATCAATCCACACATTCCAACTTGCTTTGTTTAATCATTTTAGTGTATTTGGTCAAGTTGTTGGTTTTAAAAGTAAAACATTTTATAGAACGAAAGGTACGGTTGTCGCCATATTGCTATTTTATTATGTACCATCTGATTTTATTTAGTTTGGCAAATTTTTTCTCTGTGGAATATCGCACTTATGTGCACTTGCGGGTGACTCCGTAAAAGTAACTACCGTGGCTAGTCCCGGTATCCTCAAAATTTTTCTTCTATAAATTTCTTTCACATAAGAGTCTTAATGTATTAAATTGTATGTGTTCCATAGGGCAAGGTCCTAGAACAGCAATAAATTTATTAATTTATTATTTACCTAAACTCATGTTCGAATGTTAAGCAAATAGTGGTTGTTTGGACCTTGGGGGACCCAGCTTGAATCAAAGTAAGCTTTTAGCGAAATATAGGAGCACGACGAAGCAGCAATATTTTTTTTTTTGCTTTCTAGGACGATTCTGGTAGTCCGTATGTTCCTGCGATCCCGGTAAGCCATTTTGACTTATCATCAGGTTTCTCAGGGAACCACCAGAACTTGACTCAAACACCCATTCCCTGGGCAGGGAAAAACCAATCCACGACCTCCAGACGCACGACCCTCGGATTAGCAGGCGAAGGCTTTACCCCTCCGCCACCGCGACCGGCTTTAATTATGTCACAAAAGGAAAAATTCAATGCATCGGAGAATGACTTTTGTTATAAAAATTAAATAAATGAAGAAAATTTCATTCAATAACAAGATTAGTTGACATCATAACAAGTCTTCATATTTTATTGTTGTTATCATTCATATAGGTACTGTTGTACCACAGGGTTCTGTTTTGGGCCCTATGTTGTTCATAATTTATATGTATGAATTATGTAGTTACGAGTTTAATGGTTAGGTGACATCTTTCGTAGATGATGTGATTATAAATAATGTTGATTCTACTTGGGATAGAATTGTAAATGCCATGAAGCATGACTTATCCAGTCTAAAGCGATGGTTTGAGTACAAAGGCTTGTAGCTAAATGAAAGAAAACACATTTTATGTGTTATGATATTTGTTACTGTTATGATCTTGATTTAGATTTACTGTACCATACCGTAGATATAATGCCCCTATAATTGCCATTCCATAGAAAATACAAAAGAAATTAAATATTTGGGAGTAACTTTAGATAATCGCCTAAAACGAGATAAACAAATTTCAAATGTTTGTGCTGTTTTAAAGCGCAACCTAAAAAATTTCACTTCATTAGCAATAAATCAGACAAAATGCTTTCTTTCTGCCCGCAAATTAATGTATTATGCCTTGGTACACTCCAAGTTCAACAATGGGCTTACATGTTGGGGTAAGGCTTACTACATTACTATTTTGTCATTTTTGTACAGAAAAGGATAATTAGACTTAAAATACTTAAAATGCGCTATGAACACAACCTAAATCTGTTTTTGGGCTAATGATACTCACTCTGAGATATTTCTATTGCTTCCATGTGTTAAAAATGTTTTATGTACGTAGTGGCTATATTTCACATTCATTTGGAAGCCATATGACGCATTGTATTTTGTGTCCCCATGCCTATAGCAATTTGAACGAAGTATAAAAGGTGTTTCTTGTACATGGGGCCAAAATTGTTTAATAAACAGCCGAATGCAATCAAACATAGTACTTTCCACAATAAATGTTTAAGGTTGACAATAAATGGTTAAGGATCATTAGGATATTGGCCACTGACAATATTGAAATGCTATTTTAGACCAGAAATGTCTGTAAATCTGACCATCTCATATTGTAAAGCAATCCATTTCTATTAGCCACTTAATTAATAATTCCTTTACGAACTGTATTTTTATGTCCATCTAATGTAAGTTGATTTTGGTGATTAGCCCTTTCTCCAGCAAAATGTTCATTTGAAGTTAGCCTAAACTCAGGCCATTTAATAATCTAATCCATGATAATAATCCATAATCTGAATTTCCTGAAACGTCAATACAAATGTAGACTCTTGATGAAGAATAAATATTATTATTATATTAATTTAAGTAAATAATGACTGATATGGTTAAGAATAAAAATCATTCTACTTCTTGAAATAGGCGAGCCGCCTTTATTTAATTGGAAATTATTCCTGATCTAAGAAGTCTCCCTATCGGTCTCCTGCCATGGGGGATGTTATCTCTTGCAATGTGGGGGAGACTTTCTTCCGCCATTCTAACGACGTACGCTTCCCTGAAACTTCTACGCTCTCTTGTCCATTTGACGACGTCATTTAGGTTTGTCTGCTGCCTTAGCACAATGTTTCTTTTTCCTCCGAAGAGAACGCTGCCCGTTATTATTGTCCGCATAACTTTTGTCCTCAATATCTATTTGGTGAGCGTTGTTTCAGCTCAAGGTGATAGAATACTACGGTGGTCTCATTTCAATGTTTACGTTTCGGTGATGACGTCACGGCAGACACCTCGCGTAGCTGTCGGCCAGAGATGATATGGTTCGCCGGAATATTAACCATTTTATCAAGTAATATACTATTCTATGGAGCTGAATATGCGAAAAAGATGACAGTGGCAATTGCCAAAGGTCGAAGGAATTAGTTGTCAATCAATAAAAAGGTTTTATAATAACTATTAGCTAGCAATAATGGTGATGACAAGGACGCGGAACGCTTTTAAAATCTGCGCGTAAAACATTCTTAGCCTCTATCTCTGCAGAAAGCATCGTGTTATGAAAGATTTGGATCAATTAATATCATATTTTTACGTACTAGTATAATAAAAAATATTGTTTTGTTAAAAGACAACATAATAAAAAATATTAAATATGCAACTGTAAACATTCCTTTTAACACCTTGGTTTCAGCTCACGTTCCTGCGTTGCATGTCATGATGGGTCTGACACTTGTTTTACATTTGCGCGAATTGCACATAATGCGTGTGTATTTGTTTTTGCTGTTAAATTGCCCTGAGACTGAGGTAGCCTTGTTCACCATATTCAAAATTTAAATACATAAGCATGAATATCTACAATCCCTCTCATCAAACACAATCACTGATGTAAGTATAATGCAAGAAGCCATATCTGTCATCGCGGTGAGGATACGGATCTTGAGCAAACTACAAACTTTTTCGAGTCACAATTGTAAGCTTTTTGGAATGATTACACTCACAACACCACAAAGTAGCATTTGCAACATTTCACTCCCATGGAGAAAACGCTCATCATATAATACTCCTCATCCCTCACGGATAAGATTCTCTAAGTGAGTGAATTTTGACTAAGAATTTACCGACGAAGCAGAAAATGTAGAGTTACTAATCTCGCACCAAAATATGACAAGTTTCACAATTTAACTACCAACTGGTAAGAGAAAACTTATAATACATGCCATTTCTTTTTTTACTAATTATTTCGTTCTTATTTGAGATAAAATACGATTGCAAATATATATACACTTTCTGAACGAGTCGCATAACATCTTATAGTCACATAGCACTAGATATAGCATAAAGTCACATAGTACGTTGAACTGTATACGACACACTTCTAACTAAAAACAACTTATCGTTGTATGAACAAGGTGTGTAACGAACGAGGGCTCTTCCACAATTACTTACAACTGCAGTTCCTTCCCTGTAATTTCAATAAAATAAGAACAAGTAAAGTAATTTATAGGTATTGTTTCCGTTGAGAAAATATATTAAATTACGTCATTTATATTGGGAGATAAACGTGCGGGGTTTATTGAACCAAGCTGGAGAGGAAATTCTCCCTTTGGAGCATGAATGAGTCATTTCCCCCTTATGGCCTTCACCTTGGAATCAAAGTCCATCGGAAAATTAGGGCCTATTACACCAATGAGGCAATTCATGGTCGGACGCTTCGATATTAGAGTCACCGCTGACCCATAGGACAGAAATCAACTATGGGGTTGTTTGCCAGAGTGGTTCGCCGTTTCCTGTCACTTATCTAATTAGGATCCCAAAGCTCAGCGTGATTAAGCTGGTGTCTAACCGAGAAGAGCGTAAACGTTGCAGTAACTAGTTATTAATAGGCGATATCTCAAAAGTGTATTTTTTTCTGATAGAAAACAATTTGCATCAATTGCGCACACATTTTAAATTCTGCTCATAACACAGTAATACAGACTCTGACGCGGCTGCGGTTACAGTTATGCGTATTATTGAAGTTTGCGCATTAGCATACGAGGTTATCCAATGATTCTCTATTTCAAATTTTCAAACCCAACTCGATGCTTTTTTCGTGCCTGATTGTGAGACGAATAATTAAGGCTGGGATGAGCTATACGCATAATTTACAAATGTGAATGCATATTCCTCACCAACTGATTTTCGCTACGACCAATCAAATAAAATAATTGAGCAAGCTTAATGTTTCCAAAGACTGACAGATGATTTAGTTCACCTGTACCTAGCATAATCTCTAAAACTTCTAAGTGTTAATTCAAATACATTCCAGATTAATTAGGTTAACATTTCCCCTGCCCTGTTCCTTCATTCTCATATAGAAAGCGTTTAGGATGGTACTTACGGTTCATCCCATATTACTGAAAATCACATGGTATTTGTATCATCTTTTTTATTTAATTCATTAAGATGCGTACTTATATGGCTGTAAAGCCTGGAAAACAACAGCTGCAGAGAAAAAAAGATTGAAATCGATGGAGATATGGTGATGTAGACGAAATGGACATAGATCCTATGAAGACCTGTAGAGAGAATAAGTGCGATGAAAAGTCTTGTGTAGAAGAAGAAGAGAAAAACTTATCGGACTCCTTTTGCGACAGAATGGCCAATTAAAAACAACAATGGAAGGATGAATAACGGGAAAAATTTCAGAAGACCTAGAATAGAATACATAATGCCAATTATGAAAGGCCTCATGTCAAAGGGTTTTGTAGAAATGAAGCGGTTGTAGGAGAAAACAGTGGAATGGAGAGCTGCTGTAAACCAATTTTCGGATTGATGACTCCTGATGATGAAGATGCATTCGTTCTAACCTTAAAATATGGTCGGTTTGTGACTGCCATATTTAGGACAGTCATGGAGATCTTCAACTATATTTTACATGTCCATGACTCTAGCGGTGAATGACCGAGTAACACAACTATGACATTCAAGAAACTTGATTTCACAGAGCAAGGGGAAGACTCGTGTCATATAAATTAAATATGCACCTCCTGCGTACAAACTTAGACGAAAAATGAAGATTTTTTTCCACTCCGGAAGTGCGCAGATTCAATACACCCAATTCAAAGAGGCAGCGCACGATGCGATCTGTTTGCCTTAGGAATGTTAAGATCCATTCTATAAAGGTGACTCACCTTTCCGTACGCCGAGCCAAACAAAAGATGGAAAATCCCGTAGCCGAGCCATCTTGATTCCCTCCCTTAAGTCCACCCAAAACCTTCCGAAGCAAATTCATCCTTCGACTGTTTGCCAAAGAGAATAAAGAGGTAACAGCTACCCCCCAAACCCCTCCTCTCCCCCTTCTGCGTCAGAGTAGGCCGTATTCCAGGCCCTTTCGCTCCAAATAAACAAGCTCCCAGCAAAATACCCTGTTTTCCCTCTCCGTTCATCTCCCCTTATTCCTTCCACAGCATTTCGCTCCTGCCCAAGCTTTTGTTTTCGTTCCTCCGTTCGGCATTTTGAAAAGTGGTTAATGATGACTTTCTCCCTCAGACCATCAAACATCGAATTCCCCGGATGCAGTGAAAGATAGGAGAGACACAGGAACCTAAAACACACGGAATATCATCCGTCCCTTAAAACCACGTATCCCATCTCATTCGGTGTCTACGCTGCCTGAGAAAATATATTGAATATTTCACTCGAGAGACAAAGAGACATTTGTATTCGCCATATAAACACTGTCTCCCGGGAATTCACTGTCCTTCGCAAGGCTGATGTTCGTGCATTAATCCAGTTGTATCCATAGTAACGTTTATATCGAACGGGTTATGAAAAGCAACACTCTTTACTTTGACGTTTTGCAAAGGTGCCATACCAGACTCGCTTGAGATAATTTCAAAGGGATCCGCGGTGTAATCTTTGAAACTTAGCTCGTGTTTGACGACAGCTACTCGTGCGAAGGTTAGTGGAAAGCACCGAAGTCGCACTGATTCCACGCATTTGAAATTTCGAACATATCCTTAGGCAGTATCCACCTTCTATTGTCTGGTATACTATTTGTTCATTCCTTTATCCTTGGAGATACCAAGCCGGGTTCACGCTTGTAATATACATGGATTTTCGCTTCTATTGGTTTTACATGAGACGTGAAACAGGTTTCAAAAGGATTTAACTAGTGTTGACCGATCGCTTTAGTCCTCCTGTTAGAAGCTCTAAAATCCCCGAAACCATTCTTCGCCTTATCAGCAAACATTTAAAAATTTAACATATTGCTAAATCCATTTGCGATTTTTAAGACCCATGAATACATAAGGATCACGATAAGTGTAATGCTACTTTCATTTAAAAATCATGAAATTAAGCTTGGCATTTGTATAAGATTTTGTACTACTGTAAGCTTCATTAACTCACTGCATAACCTACTATATAACATACACTAACGACCATCATTTCCCCTCGAAACTAAAAGTGTACCTATTTAGTTATAAGAATTAAAAATGATCATAAATAGTATGTATATAAGAGAAGGCCGAAGCACTTCTCCTTGAACGCGAGCAGGTTAGCAAAGAAAAAAAGTAGTTCACCACTCTCAGGTGCCTAAATAAAAAATATAATGAACGAAAAGTTTAAAATTTAAATAATTTACACTACGAAACTTGACTCGGTCATAACTATTTATTTTAAGTTAACACAGTCATATATGTAGTTCTGTTTACACAAGAATTAGGAACTGGTAGCTCCATTTGATGGTCTCTGGCTGAACAGGTATATTTCCTTGTGTATTAGAAATATACAATTCCATTAAATGTAGATGGCACCACTAGTTTCAACGCACCTGCGGTGCCATATTGAGGTGAGACAACTGAGGATTATGCCGATGACATGAAACCAGTCATAGGTACCAGAATACCTTTTGGTTGAATGAATTCAATCTTTTTTTACCTCCGTGAATGAGTGGCTTGTTGCTGAATGATTGTATTTTCTACAGTACATACATGAAAGATAATACAGTTCATACATAACTTAACGGTCTGTGTGAAAGATAAGGATGTTTTACAACGATTCTTAAGACAAAATTAACGGCTTCCATTAGCAAAGGTTATAAAAAAATTAATTACTGTGAAATATTTTAGTGTGACGTGTTTTTGTGGCATGCAATTCTGTGGACAAAACTTGAAATGAATTACGAGAAAAATAGTCAACATTATCTTCAGCATCAGCCCAATGATAGTTTTGCAGCAGCTCTCCTCTCCACTGTACTAGTATGAACTGTTTCCGTAAGTTTCTTTAGGATTTCTGCGATTAAACTAAACTTTTTAGCAACAGTTTCTCCGTGCTATTTTGCCGGCTTCGTCAGCATTCTGACGAAAAATGCCTGACGAATCCGGCAGAATAGCACGGCGAAACTGTTGCTAAAAAAGTTTAGTTTAATCGCAGAAATCCTAAATAAACTTACCAAAATTAAAATGAACTGCGAACATTTACGAAAAAGTATGAACTGTTAGTTGGTTGTATCCCGATATTGTCTTCACTTGACTGCATATCACTTTAATCTTTGTTCACTTTACTCAATTTCCCTCCTTCAGTATCCCATTTTTATATTATGTCTTGACTTAAACGCCCATCGTAATTTTTCGGATGCATTTTTTCCTAGGATTACTCCCGAATCCATATCTTTCATTGTATTTTTTCTCAATGAGACTTCGTAAGACTTCTTCATTGGTGATTCTTTCCTTCCTTCACATTTCCATAATTTTCACCTTACGTCACATTTCATGGCTTTCTATTTTACTCTGTGTAACTCTGAGCAAGGATTTATCTTCAAAAACGCCCTCAAGATTTGTATGATTTCCTAGAAAAATTCTCGCAAAATTTGTACCTCAATGTTTTAAAATTTAAACCTTGCTCCTTCAATACAGATATATGTAAAATGTATTTTGTTTTCAATTGATAAAGAAGTGTATAGCTCGTACATATGCACTAATTGAATTAAAAAAGTAGTAGGCTCTAATTATTGTTGATTGTGAACTGATTTTGCTTGAATAAATGGATTTTCAATAAATAATAGCATAATGAATTTCAGCACAGCATCAATCACACACACGCATCTGCGTGGGGTAAAAAGTCTTGGAAATATTACATTGTAAATGTGAAACGGCGATACTGACAGCATTTCTGTTGCCAAAAAAGGAAAACATATCTTCATTTAATTTACCTTTAACGTTTACATTCGCTTGGCCTCTTAAAGCATACACCTGCTTTTATAAAGAACTATTTTTATATTTTAGTTTCTATTTCTCTTCAAAATAGGAAGAAAATATTTTCAAACATAAATCACAATTGATATTACCATTGCAGCCTGAATCTAATCCAATCGTAATCTATAAAAAATACGAGAGTAAATATGAAAAGTACGCCGCAATACACCCTTACATTAAATTCAATTCATATCTCTAATATTTATTATATTTATATTCATATTTTCGTATATTCCTATCCTTCCCGTGTTTATATCACATCTTCTCACCTTTGATTGACATTGAAGCCTTAAAGCTTCTCACGAATTATAACTGCAAATGAAAGTCACTCGGATGGTTTTGATTGGATTAATATACTCAAGGGAATATATAAGTTGAATTGTTATTTGACCATTTTGCCTCAAATCGTATCAAAACCAAGGGTCTTGTCAAACGTATGGCTTGATATACTACTTTGTTGCTCCCTGCTGAAGGCAGAAAATCCATCATGGTATCCTAAATACATTTAAAAAGTCTGCTTACATGACAGCTCAAACTTGGGGAAAACAATACTTTATTCTCTCGTTTCGTTACTCAATGTCCAATTCCTAATAAAGTAATGTGTTAAGATGCAGATGCAAACAAACAATATTTTTTTAGAAAAAAAACCGCTAAAATGCACAGCATTACGAAAATCTTGCAGTCGCAAAATTCAAGACCAAATTTAAAAATTCCACCACGTTTTGACTCGATATTAAGCATTGCGTGACAAGGGTATCCGTTAAAAATAATTAACTTTGCTGACTGTAATAAACGCGAAAGTATTACTTTCCTTCAACTTCGAGGGAATCCATGAAAACTATAATAAAATTCATCCTTAGTTATCAATATGGTCAATGGAATTGTATCCATATCATATGAATGCATGTTTGTACAAACAAAGTTAACTGAACCTTAACATGGGTTTTTAATGAACTTTGGGATTAGTTCCTCCAAATGGAAAAAGTTTACTTGGAGAAACATATTTTAAACCCAGCAAATACATAAATAATTGCATAAGGTATTTTTCAGTTACTATGAAACACTTAAATGATTGGTACTTTTTGAAATACAGAGAATTAACATTAAATTTTTGAAAAAGATGATCTTAAAAAATATTTTTTGGAATTTTCTTAATAATTTAGATCAAAGTTATGCATTCTAAAGTGCTTTTTGCAATAAAGAGCTAAATATATACGGGTATAAGTAATGGGGTATCTTCCTATTTCAGATACTAGAATATCAATACGGTTTTTCACAAAATAAAAAGTTACAGCAACGGAAAATTTCATATTCATAATTTAAGGTAAAAATTACACATATAACTATTTCAATGACATTGTATATTTCAAATCAATATTACACACAGCTGTAGAAATTAATTTAATCGAGTTTTCCGATGGATTATTTCTCTACCTTGTTACATATGCAATTTTTTCCAAAAGCAGAGGATTTTATATCGACAAAAAGAATTTTTGAGACGGAGAAACTTCATAACAAGGTAAACTGAGCTCTTTAGAAAAGGTAGAAACAACAGTGCACTTTGAAATTGCTCATAGCAGGTGAGCAGGAAGATAGACTGACTTAGTTGCAGCTTTTTTTAAATTTCCGTTGGCATAATTTCAAAGTGACATTTGTTGATTTCTATCGACCTCCGGGCGGGGTTTTCTTCCTTTTCCAAAGCTATAGATCCCGTCGATAAAAGAAAGAAACAGGAGCCAGAGGATCGGGTAGAGGGGTGAGCACATATCACGGCAAAGTGCACCTTTTCCCAGAAATTCCTGGGATGTCGCAAAGAGACGCCTCACTCAGCAACGCGGGAAGAAGTTGGTAAACACAGGGACTAGGGTGTTAGAGAGTACCCTGCTTTCAGTATTCCTTCTGACACCAGCAGGGCCATGTATTCCATCTGCAATTTGCTTCTGGACCTCTTAAAGGAGTGAAAATTCACGCTGAACAACAATTTTTTTCCTATGCCACGCCGAAGGCTGACTGCGATCAATCATGAAAAGCTACTTCAGATCAATAAAATTTGGTATAGGCAACGAGGGCTGAAACTGGCGTAGTTGGTGATTGTTTTTCAATATTATCACGACGAGAAAAATAAATTCAATTTAAACTATCAATAATCAAGCGGAAATAGAGTTGTAGCCAGAATAATAATCTAGCTCAGTTTCACTTTACATAATTGCAAAAAAATCATTAGAAAATATCACGTACAATTCAAATAAGTTATCGAAATAGAGGACTCCGTTTAATAGCTGCATATTTGAGTTGAACTTACGCGAGGGAATTTCTTAAAACCAATGGATGCAATGTCACTACGTCAATCGTGCGGTAGGTAATCAAATTGTCAGATTTTGTATTAGGTTGGTGTCAATTCAATCCCTTTGTTTTGTTGACAACGCGCAAGAAACGATAAAGAGCAAAATCTTGCTTAACGAGGTTCAACTATAAAAGTACTTTTTACTTTAGAACATTATTAATACGACGCCTTTCAACCCCAAAAAATCGTCAAAAGATACTTGATATGCCCATCTTAGCATGCAAACAATATTTTAGTATATGAAAAACGACTTTTGTACGCCTCAGTCACGGCTAGATTCACGGTTAAAAGACAAATTCTATGGAAAACCTTGACTCAAGCCGTAACTGAGGCCGTAACTAGACACTGGGCAATAGGCCCTTCGTCTAATACACTATTTAAGTCTGGCGTGCTCAGCATTCAATGGCCTTGACTTAACAGTTGAAGTCATGGTATGATCTAAAGTGTGAGCTGTTCGAGGATGATCAAAATATATTGTTCAGCGCACGAGGTCAAACGTTTCCTTATATTAAATAACCTTATCCTCTCTTCTTTCATTCCTTCTTAATTACTTTTCTTTCGCCTCACCCTTTTGAAAATTTCCCTCTCAGTTCTCCTTCCCCCTCCAAACTCGATTCAACTTCCTTCCTCAAGCACCTGGCCCCACCCCATCCTCAACTTCTTCCTTCATCCACACCTTCGCTCCGAAAACGAGGAAGAGCCTGCCACCGACCCACGACCAACGCCACGCCCTTAAAGACTCTTTTTCGTGCACTGACCCTAGGAGTCCGTCCACCTTTTGGCCCTTCCGCCGCCCTCTCATGGCCCCAACCCCTGACCGTGCCCTGCTCCGAAAACACACCCACAATCTCAACCTCTCCCCCAGACCATCTCATAAAATCTCCCGTTTTCTCTCTCTCTCTCCTTATCAACAGTTCGCTTACCTATCCCCCCAGACCAACGCCCACCGTCCCGACGCCCACGAAAAATCTCCTCCCTGATGCTCACCTCCCTCTCATACCCCCTCCCCTCCTCAACCGTGCCCGGAAGACGTTCCTGGAAAACCCGAAGGGAAGGAAGAGGAAGAGAGAGAGGCGCAAGAAGGGGGAGAGAGAAGAAAGAACGCGGGGAAAAAGAGGTGGGATGAGAAATAAGGGGAGGCGGAAGTTAAGGAAGAAGAGGAGCTGTTGGGAGGAGAGTTGTGTAGCAGGAGAAGAGAGAGGGACAGTGCTTGACTGCGGGAGGTGGTGGGAAAAGGAGTAATTCGATTTCTCCGATGGAAAAAAAATGAAAAGGAATAGGTCCTGATTCAGGTTGACGGTTAAAACAGTGACTTGATGGAGGTGGGGATGGGGAGTGAATGAGGCGAGGGTGGGGGTTGGTTGTTCAAGCGCGAGGACACACGTGGGGGGTGGGGATAAGGTGGAGGAGGGATGGGTTGGTGGAGACAGAACTCCTTCCAGCAGGAGGGGGGAAGTTGACGCGTGACTCCTCCTTAGTCCCCTAGTGGGAGTGAGAGGGAAAAAGAACTGAAGGAAAAAGAGGTAAGGAACCAACGCCTCCACATCAGAGCCCATCTTACTTCAGTTCTCCCAACACCCACCCCATCCCCCACACTCTCTTAGCTACGACTCCCTCACTCGACCCGACACTGACATTTCAACCCATTGAAAACCTCGCTACCGCCTCTCCCCCCTACTACCGCTCACACTCTCCCACCCTTCTTAAAACCCTTCCCTGTCCCTGAGTTACCTCCCCACCTCCCCCCCTTGGTCCGTTACGTGTACAGCGTTCCGAATTTTGTATAAAAGAAATTCGCTCCTTTTGAGATTCCTGGCCAAGGTGCTTCTATGGTCCCTGAGGTGGAGATCCGAACGGGCCTCCTGGGAATGGGTTTTTCTTCCTCCCCCTCCCCCCCCAACTTCCCACGCTCACCCCACTCCACAACTCGCATCCTTCCCACCAGGGGTCCCCCCCCTCAACTCCCCCTCACACGTAATACTCGTCGCTTCCTCCTGTTCCGTCTTCTCACCACCCGCCGCACACCTCTCGAAAATCGTCCCTTCCCACCCCGTAAGCTTACACCTTTCCTTTCTAACCCGTCTGCGATAGTTCCCTCGTAATGCTTTCCCTTAAGAATTTCTCCTCACTTCTCTCCTCCTACACGCAAACTTTCTTTCGTGTTTTTTCTAATGCAATGAGCTCATGCTGGACACACTCGGAGGAATACGTAGATTCCCCCCTTAAAACTACAACGAAATTAACACCGAATGGGCAGAGCCGTCAAAGGAAGTAAAACGATCAAACACATAGGGAAAATACGAGGAAGGTTAAAAAAACCACTTTTGAACAAGACAAATGTAACTACAAGTGACAAATGTATTCTACTCATTTTTCGGTACAACAGCCCAATGGAAGCAATACCTTACGAAAGGATAAATGAATGCGAAGATTTACTGGAGACGAAAGGCTATGGAGCATTAATATATGGAACCAGATACAGCGATCGAACCTGCCCATTACTGCCGATCCTAACCTTCTCTCTTCTATTGCTACTTTAACATAGTGATCTATGGGAAGACCAAGCGTAGAACACAAGAAGCATGAAGTTGATAAGGGATGTCAACATTGATGACTTATGATGGAATCAGGAGGATAGCTGTCAAGAGTGTGGAGAGGAGAACTGCGGGAAACCAATATTTGTATAAATGACTGCTAATGAAGATAGAGTTTAGGCTGAGTTATCCATGCTCTTATAACGTTTAATAATACTACGGTATTATGGAAAGAAATTTTAATTGGAAGAATCACCAAGGAAGGACGCAGGGGATTGGGTTGGTGCGGTGTCATGAGTACTGGTTTCCCATCTTGAGAGTCTAGATTCGAATCCCAGCAGTGGTGATAATTTTTCAGACGAATACTGATCCTTAATTTTGTGCTGTGTGGAGAACACAAGTGCAATACTTCGTCTGTCGAATAAGACGTAAAACAGAGATCCCTAATAGCGCATTTTGTTAAGAGTTGGCTAAGCTAGCACCGATTTTCACTCAATTTTTCATTCAGTCCCAATAAATCCCGTTCTTGCCAACCTATCATTAAATACGCGAAATACCTTGGCCGTAGGTTACCTCCACAAATAATAATCATCCTAGGATGCATTACATCAAATTCTGAGGGACGTTAAAATTAAGACTTAGGAAGTAACAAAGCGTTAAGATGAAAAGCAAATGAAATGAACGGTAGGAGAAAATTAATTTTAATATTCCCGGTTGCTGTTGATTTATAAATTTATGTAGAGTTCGAATAAATAAAGAGGAAATTGCATTAGAAGACCAACGAAGAAGTAAGGAAACTAGCATTAGAAAGGAGAAGAATGGAGGAATAAAAATTCTAAGCCAATGAATATGGACCTACAGTATCATGCACTTAAAAGCGTGAGCGATGGAATTGATTTTGCAATTTCAAGCACAGCAACAATAAAATTCTAAAAAGTCAACTTATGCAACAAGATTTTTTTCAGGTAGAATTCAGTCAAGTTAATTGAGGGGGTGTCGTATATTACTACAGTTCCCAGAGTTTTCGACTTGTTTATTCCATGGTAACGAATTTCCCTTGCAGTTTCATCTTCCCTAACAGTTGAACCTCTCGTATTACAAAGATATACTCGCCACCCATCGTCTATTACACAGATTTTCCGCGTTCCCTAAACCGCCAAGAGCGTACCTCTCACCGGTGCAGGCTGGGAACCTCTAGTATTTTACAATACATTCATCTAAAAACAAGAAGTAACGATTCTCTGTCATCAATTTTCCCAATATAAACATTGAATGAACGAGAAAACTTTATTGCTTTATGGAATTACTGATACCACCCAGTAACTAATGAAAAATACAACCCAATCTACGACAGTATATGAATAATGTTGTATATATATTTAACACCATAATGAGCCAGCAAAAAAATAGCTTTATTTTCATTTCACATCAAGTACTTATTAGGCCATGAGACAGTTCGTTCAGTTATGAACCTTCCCGCGTTCATGAATTCAGAAACCAATTTCCATTTAGGTGATATTGAATGATAAAAGATTGATGCATTGCGTCCATTTGGCCACGATCAAAGCAGCTTTCGGAACTAATTCCTAATTTTCAGTTATTGGGCTACGCTCGACCACTCAGCTATTATCAAAGCAGTCAGGCATTAAGTTTATCTATTGGATATGGAATATTTATCAAACAGATTTGCCAATCAATGATCAAAGCATTGATTTCACTGTCTTCTGCGTTCTTTATTGTATTATAATTTAAAAGTACCAAATCATTGCCAATGACCCGACTTTGATCACTTATTTCGTCAGGGCTGGCTTAGCAGATGATAACAATGCTGAAAACTTTGCAATGGAATGCTCAAATACAGTTATATAGCTATTACATTTGCCGCTGACTGCAACGGAAAGAAATAAAATCTATAAAGGTAATGAATGCAGTGCAGTATTTCACTAAAACAGTCCCTAGTATGGTATAGATGGCTTCCATTAAAACAAAGGTAAAATTTAATGGTATTATGTCGACATTCTTTTAAACATATTGAATATTTCATTTTCATGAGTACTGTTAGTAGGTCAACGACATGATATAAGAATGATTTACCTGTAAACGTGCTTCCAGGAATGCATTTAACATATACTTTTTTGGCGGATAACTTACATGAAATATTCAACCAATATGAACTCTTTTAAGTCTGACAGAATGCTAAAATCAGAATGTAACTATTTATTCTAGTTCTATGGAATTCTAGAAAAGTTTGGTTATTAAATAAAAAAAATACGGCACTCACATATTACCCCAACGTTCTTTTCCTAATCACTGATATGATACATTTTTCAATTAAATCATAAAAAAAATATATAAATAATGATTTACGTGAGCATAAAGTTAAATATATCATTTACAAGAGAAATTTATTAGCAACTGAAATTACATGTATTCAATCTGAATGTGAGTATAAAATATGGAGAAAGGAACATAAGCTGAAAGTAAGGTGGTATGTGAGACAAGATGATGAGTAAAGAATGAGGAATCTGAGAGGTACTCACAGACGATGTTGGAAATTGGGTTTTTATGAGATAAAAGATGAAGGACGGTACAAGATAGGGGAAAAGTGGTGACTAAAATATAATCAGGAAAAAGTCGATGGCGCCTATTGAAACGTAATTAGATGTATAAAGATTTGATAGGAAGGAGAATGAAAAAATATGCTGCAGAAGTGGTGGAGGATGAGAGAAATAATAGCAATATACGATGTGGGTAGCATGGAAGGGAAAATAAGGATAGATGGCAGAACGTTTAAGGGTTAAAGGGGTGGATAATTTCTCTACTGTAAACATTGTATACAGTAATAATCAGAATATATCAGGGGCTCATCAAATTAGGAAGGAAAGAAAAAAATCTGCGCCTCGTTTAGGATTCTGATTTGCTCACATATTTAAATTTTATTAGAAAAAATGCAAATCATAAAAATTCAAATCAATTTTATTCATATCTTATTTACCATATCTATTGATGAACTGTACAAAAATAAGCGTCGTGTATTCTCAGACGTGGATTATACTGAGTAATGTGAGAGCTGAATAACTTATAAACCCGTAAATATGCAATATTCAGGCCTAGTAGGTACTCTTAACCTCAGATTTTAGGTTTCACGCAATCGATTTCAAAAATACTTGCAAAAATTTGAATAGATGCTCCAAAATATTATGACAGGAATAAAATAACAAAAATCTCCTGAAGTAAATTTGCTATTTTCACATAGCTAAAGACATAGGTATCAAAAGGGCGTCGAAGATAATAAGGTATTTAGGTATTCAACCCTTTGACCAATTAGGTACTGCCTTTCGGTAATGCATATATGACGTAGTCGCGATGCTGTAATGATTACTAGCAACCGACGGGATTTTCAATGAATGCTTTTCAATGTCGTGTTATTCGATGATATTCAATGTGCAATTGAACTGTACAATCAAGAACAATTTCTGTTTTACCCTAAACTATAAGGAAATGAATCAACACGATATCTCGACAGGGTTTTAAAATCAATGTTCATCTATGATCACAGGCATCGAATTGACGCAAAGTACAAGGTTGTGCGTTTATACCTGTTAATTTTACATCCAAAATTATTTTCAGTGCGTAATCATCACAACGACTTATCTAGCGAGGCATGTCGTTGACCATAATGCGCCTGCTAGTTTTATTGTCGTTCCATGTCGTCTCTGTCCCGGATTGTACAACAATTATTCCTCAGAAGTCTTCTTCTTCCTCTCTCGAGGGAAAGTTCAATTTTAAAGTGTGTTTGATTTACCGTTAAGTTATTTCAAGGCAAACCTGTCCCAATTTATACCGTCATAATTTAAAGTGACATCATCGGCAAAAGCAGTAACATGCCCTTTGAATTCATAATTACATAAGTCATTAATATACATTAAGAACAGAACAGGTCCCAAGATAGATCCTTGGGGAACTCCACATGTTATCACCCTATAGTCACCATAAATGTTTTCAATTTTGACATACTGCATATGTGAACATAGATAACTTTTGAATCATTGTAATGGCGTTCCTCGAACTCCTGCTCGGTGAATCAAAAATTAAAAAATACTGAGGACAAAATTAATAAATGTTTACGCTAGGAAAAACGCTTTCGAGACTAGGAGTGATGGAGGATGGAGAGGGATAGCTGGGTAGCACCGAAAATAAACAAGGAAGTCTTGAAAGTGATGGAAGTGGAAAGACAGTAGGTAAATTTATTTCAGGTGGACAAATTTATAACACCACTGGAAAAATTAAAACATACACGACCCGGGTTTCAATGCTTAAGCATCATCTTCAGATGATTAAAAAACATACAATAACGTCTTATATACGTTAACACAGTGAGGGAAACAAACATTCCTTCAGGAGGTTAACTCCAGGGTCACGATTAATTTTTAAAATTTCGAGCTGCTCTTAAGCATTGAGTTCACGTCCATCGTTAGTTAAATACAACACTTTTACATTAAATCGCTATGATGGTAACTATTTAAAAGGTGTTTTGAGAAGTTTCTCTTCTCGTCATGATTGTTTTTGAAAGCACTATAATGTTCCTTTAAATAATATACTATAATGATCTTAAATAAATTTTTGCTATCATTGATGATATTAGGAAAAGAATGGGCTTCAATTTAAATGAAGATAAGACCAAATACATGAAAACGGCTTCTTCACAGGACAAACGAGAGCTACAAAACATAATTATTGAGACTTACGATTTTGAGGGCATCAGAAAATGTACTTACCTTGGAGTAATAGTAAATAATGAAAATAAGATCTCTGAGGAGATTAATCAAAGGGTAATGCAAGGTAACAAGGCCTATTTTGCAAATTTACCCCTCCTCAAATCAACTCATCTGTCCAGGATAACTAAATTGAAAATGTATAAAACATTGAAACAAAGTCCAGTAATTACATATAGAGCTAAGACTTGGGTACTATCAAACAAGATGAAGACCTACTAAGAAGATTTGAAAGGAAAATAATAAGGATAATCTATGGTCCAGTAAAAGAAGGAGAAACGTGGAGAATAAGAATGAACTATGAAATAAATGAAATATTGGAAGAGAAGGATATAGTTAGGTTCTCGAAGTCATTGCGACTGTCATGGTTGGGTCATGTTCAAAGGATGAAAGAGTATATAATGCCCAAATTGTTAATTAATAGCAAGGTGGAAGGAAGTAGAAGGAGAAGAAGACCACGCAAAAGAAGGCTGCAAGATGTTGAAGAGAACCTGAAGACAATCGGGATTGGAAGACGGTGAGAGAAACCAAAAAGGAGAGCCGAATTAGGAAGCCAAGGCCCACACCGGGCTGTAGAGCTGTGGAAATAGAAGAAGAATAATTTTCCTTTGTCCTGATTCCGAAACATCTTGAAGTCTGTCCCACATACACACCCTCATAGTCACCACAGGCTAGTTCATAAATTCCAATTTTCTTCATTGAATTCGCCTTATGTTTGCGATGAACAGACATGTCTTTAGTTGAATTTGGCGATTTAAATGACACATGAAATTCACTCTTCGGAAATTTTTAAATAATTCTATTAGTTACGTCACTATAATACCTTACAGAACACCATATCTTACAACTTTTTTCACTATAACCACTTGAATAGAGAAGTTTTACAACATTTGCCCTTTCTTTTTTCTTAATCAGTTGGTCTATCATCTCTGGCGAATAACCATTAGCACGAGCAACTGTTTTACTATATTTCTTTCTTTTTCAAAACTGTCCTTGGTAAGGGGCACATGATTGATGCTTAAGCATTGAAACCCGGGTCATTTATGTTTGAATTTTTCCTTTGGTGTTGGAAAAACTCCCACCTGAAATAAATTTAGTGATACCACAAAGTTACTGAATAATGTGTTTCATTTTTAAAGACAGCCGGTCTCTTAGAGGTGCTCGTACTAGGAGGTGAGAGTATGTTCAACATAATGATAGAGATCACAGTATGGGGCATGCGCGGATAGGAACAACAGACAAGAGAATAGGAACAGTAAACGACAGAAAAGGGGCAGAAGGTATGACAATCTAAGGTGGAGACAAATACTAAGTGCTAACAGTAAAAGTCATAAGAGTGTATTGTTGATCCCGATGTGAAGAAAATTAAGATTAAACCTGGATGAAGATTTACAAATACTCGGTAGAGCACCAAATGAGTGTATTTCAAGAGAAACTCCGAGCCATTCTCTCATTTCTACCTTTATGACCATCTTAAACCGTATGATAAAAGGCGGGTTTCATGGAAATATTTACGTTTTATCTTTCTCCTCCTAGTACCACTAGTACCTAAACTCCACTAACGGAGAGAAATAAATTATTTTTAAGGGGTTAAAAGCAATTCTAAATATGCATAAGTCTTGAGTCAACTATCAATAAATCTATGAGGCAAACCACTAAAGTGATAGTCGTAAGCAGTAACTCAGAAACTGCAAGCAATTAAAAACAGTTGGCCGTTTATTTGAACTGAACGAGAGAAAAAGTTGGAGAGAAAATTCCAGAGGTCACCAGCTATTTGTTTTGCTGTAATATAGGGAGAGAAAATAGTTTGCGATGAGTTATTTTTTTTACGTAAGATCAGTGAAATTCGATAAGTAAGATGTATACGAAGAAGTGCATATTTTATTATAAAATATATAATCAGTCAAGCACTTTTAATTCTACTGGATTTTATACGAAAATATATAAAACTATTCCCAACGATTTTAATTATCTTGCAATTTAATAACAAACCAGTTTAAAAATGACGTTATCAACCCTCATGTTTCTAAAATAAACATTTAAAATCGTTCATATATCTATGATTTCGGAAAAAAATGTGAGAGTAACTCCAATCATCAAACCAGAAACAAGTAATACAACGATAATTATAAAAGCAAACAATATCCACCAAGATTTTAAAAATAGCATTTTGAGCATGGAAAAGTTTAATCACCAATAATGCAAAGCACTAACAAAATTAATAATTCATTCATTCGATAAAGTATTCTCTTGTATATTCCGTTACGTGTAATTTATCATGCGACAGTTGACTTTATATTTCTTGGTTTCCTGATGAACAATTTATGCAGGATAATTAAATATTTTGACCCCACCGTTTCACTTTCACCATTATATAGTTCACAACTACGGCAAAGTTGTCATACCCTGCTCTTACATGACCATTTATTGACGTAGCAAAAATAATACTGCCGAATTCTGAGAAAATATTTAGAATTTCTTCCAGGTCAAACGAGGAAATGATAGCCAATGGAAATAGGTTCTTTTCTTTCAAAAAAGGAGTCCAAATCCATTTATTATATTACGCGACGGAATAAAACAAAACAAGTAAAAATGAATTACAATCACAGCCAAACGAGGTGACTCCACGACAGACTAACGTAAACAACAAGCAGAGGGCACCTTTATCAGTTCACTTCTCCTTGATCCTCTCCGTTCGACCGTCTCAAGTTCATCAAACACTTATCCAAAACGGGTTAAGAGAAGTCACTGGGGGGAAAGCGGAACACACAAGGGAAAGCAGCAACAAAAAGAAAGAACGCTCAGGGAAACTAAAAGGGATTTATTCGTCATGACATTTGAGGAAAGGAGTTAAGCTTCCCAACACCTTAACTCCTGACCCTTTTCCTCCAACCTACTCCACCGAGGCAACCGTTAAGGAAATACGTAGAGGGGATTGCTGCTTGTAAAAAAAGCAGGGGCAGATATAAAGAAATAGGCTGCGCAAGGTGAGAAAAAATGGGGGAGAAGATGAAAGGGAGAGAAGGATGGAAAGAAAAAAGTTAAAAGAACAAAATAAGGAAGTCGCTGCTCTCTCCGGGAGATGGAGACTGACGTGGCAGTGGTTTTTCCTCCTGAGGGTCGGGCGCAAGGTGGCAGCAGAGTCGCGTGGAGGGACGCCATAACTTTGTTTCCTAGATTTCTTGTCAACGTGTTTACTCCTCCCTCTTGCGCCGTCTTTGTGAGACATTAGGCGATTGTCGTGGAGCAGAGGGCCGGGGGAGGGAATGCAAGGAGGGGGAGTGGAGAAAGAATGTGAGGAGGGGTAGGGGGCGAATTCGGGAGGACAAGAAGAAAATGGGAAGAAACCGAAAAAGATAATAGGAGAAAAAGGACTTGTGGGGCATATCAGAGGAGTGTCTTCAACGGAGAAGTCACGTGATTGGAGGAAGAACTCGGAAGAAGAGATAGAGGAGAAGGGAAAGAAGAAACATGAGAAGAGCACGGGTGGAGTAGAGCGGATTAGTTTTCCGGGGAGCGCCGTACAAGCAAAGGAGTACAAAAAGGGTGAGGACAATTTTAAGGAATAGAATGAAGAGAAAGAGATAAAAGACGGGATTTGATACGAATAGAATAAAATAAAACAAAAACTACGTAAAGAATTCGGAGGTCAGAGAAGAGGGGTATTGAAAGGGAGGAATGGTGGTAAGACAGAGAGTAAGAATGGGGTGAAATGCTTTAGCGTGTAAGAAAAGTGATCGGGAGGGCTGGAAATTCAACGGTGCAAGAGTAACCCTTACCAAACCTTATTCTCTAACATCACTCGACTCACGCTCCCCCTGTACTCCTAAAAAACACTATAGGCCCGCAATCTTGAGCGTAATGAAAATAAAAAAAGATTTTATCGTTTATGTTCCTTTAGTATTATTTTCTTCCCCCTCCCCCTCTCCTTTTTGGGAGCAGATGAAATAAAACTGGAATGGTTCCAATAATAAAATAAAGGAAACAATTGTAAGACTCACGGTCGTGTTAAGGAGGTGACAGTTGAAGTTTCATTCCCGTAGTGAGGAAGACAGCGCTTGGAGCTTTCGTTCTTCTCGCTTCACAAGTGTCGGAAGAAAATGAAAAAGAAAGAAACGTGTGAGGGAACATTATGTGAGCTAGTGCGCTCTTTGCTGATGTGATCAGGACGATCGTTCGATCCCTAACTTTTACCCCTTTTCTGCAACTGTAAAGGTTGAGCAATTTCGATGCCGTTGACTGTCCCGTGTCCCTGGCTGTCTTAACAGCGCCAAAATCCAAGTAAAGTCGAATGACTACCAACCTAATCCAATTTTGCTCGGGCGTTTTATTGGGAAAGAATGAGTAATGGGTGTTAAAGTTTTTGTTTATCGTATAAAAACCTTAATTTGGAATATATTGACAATCGTGAAAAGAAAGAGAATATTTTTAAGGAAGTTGGCTTGGTGGATAAAAGACTGCATTTCGAGGAGCCCAGGGTTCAAATTCCGACAGTGGGGGATATTTTTCAGTGGAATTATGACATATATTGAAACTCATATAGACCCTAATTGGATATCACTGCAATGATAGAACTCCTTCTGTTGGCTGGATAGTTATACTGTTGGCACTTTTGTTGTCTTTAGTGAAAAAGAGCTAAACAGACGCCGGGATTCCCCTTCACTACCAAGGCCGAGGTAAGGTGAAAGAGGGGACTCCCTTTTTCCAGTATAATAATATAGTAACAGATTTGTAAACTTGATCAATGATCAATGCATAACTACCTCCAAGGTAAGTTTTTCTTTTACAGAAAATGGATGTTTCTGAGACAATATCTTCCTTTTTCCTATAACCCGAACCCGAATATATAAAACCCGAAAATAAAATAGAGGGGTCTCATCAAGATCAAGACGAAAATTTGACGAGCAATGATAGATAGGAAGAAATTATGTAAGACGTGAATTATTAGTTTGAAACCTACAAAGGTGTATTTATGTTTTTTGCAAATTCAAAATTCTGGGTAAGGAAACAGAATGAAAAATGAAAAATGTTATTAAAATAAAATAATTAATACATTATGTCTCATTAAGTTCAAATGACAATCTAACGAGTTATAGTTTCTAAAAATAACTGATGTAAGGAATGATTACTTTGAAACTGCCTTTTGTTCCATTTATTTTTAACTCATTCGCAGTTCTGAGTAAGGAAAGGTCATGAAAAATAATATCAAGCGTTCTGAAATATGAGTATAAAAATAAAATATACTTTTGTCTTGAATTTTGGTCTTAGATTCCATTTTCCTAGGTACGTGTTATCTTTAGGCGAATAAAAACTCCAGGTCGGGCAATAATCTAACTCGAATCAGGTAGCACGTTTTGAAAGTTGTTACATTAACTTAATTCTCCAGAGCAATGTTAGAATCTTTACAAAAAAGCGATATTATGATTTGGCTATTGTGAAAGAAGAAAATTTTCCAAACGACAAGGAGACATTATCGACGTATCGATGCATTTACACGAGATATGATTGTCACCCACACGAAAGTTCTCGGTGGAGATGACGTGTTGGACGTGCATGTGGCACGCCGTATGCGCGAGTGATGACCCCATTGGAGAATGCACGTGGACAGAAGTGCGAATATGCACTCACAAAGGGCCTCACTCATGCTTTAGCTCATACGATTGCCTGGGAGTGAAATAGAATGAGCCAATGTGCGGTAACCATCCCTTGTGTCTAATCGTCACTTATCGAACTTCAAGCGAAGATATCTCAAAACGGAGGCCATTCGTTATATCGATTCATCATGGGTCTCTTTATGAAAAGTCAATGTCTTAAAGGAGGCCTTAACAAACAAATTTAAGATAAATATTTCACCGGTTACAGTAAATTCTGTGAGAATTTTCTCGGAAATTTCTAGAGGGTTGAAGTTTCCAGGACCGAGAATCGAACCACGGCCCTCCGTCAATCAAGTTAAAAATATCAGGGATGCTCATGGCGAGAAAAAATATCATATAATGCCCTTTAAAATAGATGCGTACGATACGAAGCACGAATGCTGCGAAGGCGGAGAAGAAGGAGAAAAAGGATAAGCATACTAGCACTCTACGGGTTGAAAAGTGATGGAAAGTTTTCTGAGTTGAGGGGACAAGTAGGATTAGAAAAGACGTTTTTATGTAGACAAACGGAACAGGAAGAGTTGTTTACGACTCATCCTGACTTATAAAACTTTTAGCTTGAAGAAATAGAAAATTGCCAAAGGGAAAATATGTATTCTCCCAGTAATCGAACACAGGAGTGGACAATGCCATAGGACACTATACAACCCAGGATTCCCAATTCCAGACGCAATTTTTGCAGAATCTATAGAAACTAGCTGTCGTGTGGTCCAGTTGTCCATAAATCATGGCACATGCAGTCGTTTTTCAAGGAAGGTACTACCCACAAGGGTAGATCCTGTAAAATGACAAAGCGCGCGAGCCTGCATCCAAACCAATATTTTCACCCATCACGTCGGAAAAAAATGTCTGAAACCCACAATCAAGGAAAGAAAAATATGTATAAATAAATAGGTGGTGCAAATAGTTGTACATGCTTCAAAGGTACACACGCACACTCAGTATTTTGGATGCCACTTTGAAATAATTCCGAAATATTGACTTATCTGGTTCAAAACGATAAATATCGAACGGTGTAAATCTTGAAGTAAATTCATATGAACCCAGTAAAGCTTGATGGAACGAGAAAAATTGACTTGGAATTCGAGCACGTAGGATTTTTGGAGCTATTTTCTAATCAGATTTAAACATGTATATACTGTTTCCTTAACTTGTACGACGCTTTTTAGTAATACTTCGCTATCTTTAACGATATCACAGAATTCACCATGGAACCCCCAAAGTTACAAAATATTTTTTCGCACTTCATAGAATCAGGAATATGACCCATATGGTTCATTAGCCTTTACACCTTTTCACTACCAAGGGGGGTAACTTGGTTACCCCATTTATTTTATTTGATTAAGAGTATACCATACGCAGTAGGCCCTTAATTTAATGTTTAAATGATCCTTATTACATCTATTTTCAATGTAGAACATTTATTTTCAGTAATAAAATATTTTGTTTAAATAATATCATAAATCAATATACAATATATTGTTTACCTCTTTATAATTGCTTTTATCGGCTAGAGAAGAAGGCGAATGAATACCTGGGTGACGACCAGTTCGGATTTAGGAGAGGGACGGGAACGCGAGACGCTATAGCGGTGATGAGGACTCTAGTAGAAAGAAACCTAGAGTATGGACAGGATGTTTTTGCATGCTTCGTAGATTTCGAGAAGGCGTTTGATCGGGTGGAATGGACAAAATTAATGGGAGTGTTGAATAAATTAGGGGTCGATTGGAGGGACAGGCGTCTGATTCGAAATTTGTATATGAATCAGACTGCGCAGGTTAGGGTAGCCAATGGAGAATCGGGATGGGCCACGATAGGACGGGGAGTGAGGCAAGGGTGCCCACTATCGCCGTTGCTTTTTAATGTGTATTCAGAAGAAATGGTAAGGGAGGCTTGGGGGGAGGAGGATGTAGGAATAAAGGTAGGAGGGGAGCCGATAAAATCAGTGAGATTTGCAGATGATCAAGCATTGGTTAGTCAGTCGGCCAAGGGGTTACAGTCAATGGTGAATGCATTAGAGGTGCAGTGCGAAAAGTATGGTATGAAGATCAATCACAAGAAAACGAAAGTAATGAGATTTTCTAGAAGTAAGAAGGCGGGGCTGAATATAAGGGTGGGAGGGCAGAAGATAGAGCAGGTCGAGCAGTTTACGTATCTGGGTAGTATTTTGGAGGCGAATGGGTTTAGTGGTAAGGACATCAGATGCAGAATTTCGCTAGCTAAAGAAGCATTTTCGAAGAGAAGGGAATTGATGAGGGGGGGTCTGAGAAGAGAC
This sequence comes from Pyrrhosoma nymphula, assembly GCA_963573305.1. Classification (NCBI taxonomy): domain Eukaryota; kingdom Metazoa; phylum Arthropoda; class Insecta; order Odonata; family Coenagrionidae; genus Pyrrhosoma; species Pyrrhosoma nymphula. The sequence continues at coordinate 101,843,179 of OY754337.1, read as the reverse complement.
GTAAAGAAGAGGCTGGTGAAAACTTTAATATGGAGCGTGGCGCTATATGGGTCGGAAACTTGGTCATTGCGAAGGGAGGATGTGCGTAGGCTTGAGGCGTTTGAGATGTGGGTTTGGAGAAGGATGGAGAAGGTTAGCTGGATGGCGAGAAAGACGAACGAGGAGGTATTGGATATGGTCGGAGAGGAGAGGAAGCTTGTGGCAGAGGTTCGGAGAAGGCAGAAGAGATGGATGGAGGAGGTTTTGAGAGGAGAGGGCATGTTGAAGAGAGTGATAGAGGGGAGAACACTGGGGAAGCGTGGGAGAGGAAGGAAGAGGATAGGAATTCTGGACGAAATAAGAGGAGGTAGAAGATATGAAGAATTGAAGAGGGATCTAATAACGGGCCATCCTTAGGAGGGAATGCGAGACAATTTCTATTAGGTTGGGATACAAAATGGGGACTGTCCAAGAACCTACCAATCAGCTGGTAGAATACTTGAATGAATGAATGAATTGCTTTTATCAACATAAAGGCCATACGGAAGAATGAATTACTAAAAACCATGTAAACATAATATATTTTAAATTTCTACCTCTCCATTATTAAATTTATCAAAATGAAACCAATACGGTAGGATGAATTATTTATTCACAAGTCTTGCATTTAGCAATCAATTCTTCAATTCAATGTAGTTTGCACACTGGTGTTTTGCACTTGAAACAAATCAATCTTGTCTGTCTGTCCTCTCCACGTTCACCCATGTGACACCTCTACACAATGTTCATTTTGGATAGTTTATCCTCTTCAATCGTAGTGGCTTCACTCTTGATTCCTACCGTTCTCATAGCTAATATTATGTCTTGATCCAAAGCTGAAATATTTTTTGCCCGACTGTGAATATGACTTAGGCAAGTTGAAGGACAAATTCGTGTAGAAATAATTTTCCCCACATCTGGTCTCTATTTTGCAACGCGGGATGTTTTTCTATCCAAATAATATATGCATTTTGAGCAAAGATATCAATTAACTCTATAAAGAGTCGTAATGGCCAGCAAAATGTTTTCCGCACACAAGTATTCGGATTTGAATTTATCTACTTATTTTAGTGTATAATTTTATCAGGTTTTTTATTCATGTCATGCATTGTTTCTTTACCATTATGTTGACGAGATAGTAGAATAACCGCCTTTCTTTTTTTAGGAGCATATGATACTAATGTCATTTTATCTGAGAAACCGAAAAGTAATGATTTTTTTAGTTAGGAATTTATTTGGAATTTCCCTTGAATTTGGCCTAGTTGTACCAGCCAATGCCATTTTTTTCTAGCAGGGCTGAGCAGAGATGAATGGGTGTAAAGAAATGATCTGTTGTATTCCGTCTACCGGATCCAAAATATGGCTTCGCCAAGTCCAAGACTACACTCATTCCCTTATTTACTTCTCGCCTCTTTTCCATCTTCCCAGCATAAATTTGCGCATGGCAGATGTAGGCAGTTTTTGCATCAGCGTATACCCATACGTTTATGCCATAACAAGCTGGTATTTGTTTGGTTTGGTTCAGCCCTTACTTCATCAGGCTTTTTCTTCTCATCTCTTACTTTATTTTTTACAGCTTAATTGACTTACTTAAAGCTTACAGGTTTTCATGTCCTTTTCTTCTTCCACATTATCTTCTTCTTCCTCACTTCCCACATCTTCGAAGAAAGCCCAGTCCCTAGGTAAATTGGCTGGCTCATCTAAACGTAATAGTCTCTCTATTTCTTCCTCACCACAGTGTTTGTCAGCCGTCACTCGCCAAACCAATCAAATCACCAAAAATGATTAAATTTCAATAAATACACATCGTCTTTGAATAATTGATACACGCATTGAAATCATGGAACGGGAAATGCATAATTTATAAATATCTGATTATATGTAAACAACGCTGACCCAACTTGCGGGCATTTCTCTGGAGATGGATGAAGTTTTTCCACTGGATAAAGCAGAGTACTGCACTTTCTGGTCCCCGAAACGTGAAAGATCTCAGAGGAACGAAGTCTCATTCTAAGCGGATAATGGCGTTCTTCTTCTTATGAAGTGGCCACAGTGTTTCAGCAACCATCTGTGCTAAATGTTGCCGCACTTGATAACTTCTGACGCAATCAGGAGTATCAGCGAGTTGTATGAAATTAGTGATGTTCATAAGATGGAGATTGCTGAAGGTAGCACGATTCTTTGATTTGGTGTGCCCCAGGTAGATGCTAAAATGTTTACTTTGTGTCCGTTGAGGTTGATTACTTTTACCTTTCATTTAATACTCATACGTTCCACCAGAAAGAAAACATTGTAGTAGTCTTATGAACCTGCATAATTGAAAATATTTGATACTTTCAGCAATCTTATGAGCTTCACTATTTTGTAACAACTCACAGATTTTCAGACTTCCAAGATATCTAGCGCGACAAAATTTGCAACCGGCACAATTATTTCAACTCTGCAGTCACTTTACAGAATGGAAACGTCAACAGCGTCTAATATTTTCTTTCATTTAGGTCATCTGATCTGACATATGATATTATATGATTTGTAGTGTCCATATTTCAACACTGTAATCCATTGAAATATTACATAATGTGCAACATGCCATAGAAAACAGTGATGCTCAACAGTTGATTCTCATACAAACTTTGCCATTTTATTCATTCGGCGAACTTTCCTCCACAAAATCAATGTGCATATTGCCACAATCAAGCACCTAAGATTTACAGTAAATATATAAAAATTAAATAAATAAAATTTATACATAATAAAATTTACTATATTATTTAATTAAAATTTATTGTATTATAATTAATTATGAAAAAGTAAAAGCTCTAAGTATCGTAACGCATCATTGAATTTTTGCGATTGCTGAAAAAATAAAATATTCCAAAGAAACATCGATAAAGCTTCCTATAAACAATCAAAAGTTTATTTATTCCCACTCTTGAATAAATTTTACAAATACTATTTTTATTTATACAAATTACAAAATAATAATAAACTTTACTGACCGCTTATTTTTACTTACTTGAGAGGATTTCTTTAGTAAATAGTTTCGGTACTTTCGTTACCAACTTCGTTCGGTAATCTGGTTACCCCAGAACATCTTCTCAAAATTAGGTAATAAATATTGAAATAATAAAATTGTTTGTACGAAATAATGTTCAAAAATCATTTAGGAACAAGTACTGAGAAGCATAACATCCCCCCAAAACTACTAGAGGTTAGGCGATTAAAAATGTTACTTTGGGTAATCTCGTTACCCCCCTTAGTAGTCTGAGGGTTAAAGTTGTAAAATGACCATAATTTTAATTTCAATAATCGCAATCAAATTTAAACTTGTATTTACAATTTATCTTAGCCCAAATTTGATTTTTGACGTTTTAGCTTAAAGTAAATGACTCTTTAATTAATTGAGCAAATTTTAAATGTTTATAGGATATATAATTTACAGTTTCAGGTTTATTTTTGTGGAAATTAAATGATTTCTCCCTTTTTAAATTCCAAACTTTATTATTTTTACCGACCATGTTTTCCACATATAATGTCATTTTTCATGGTACATATATCTCGCATGTTAGTGTCCATACATACTCAAACCGGGTTCGGCGGGGGGAAGTGAAAGAGAGGGGAAAAGGAAGGCGGGGAGGGGGGTAAAAATACGAGGTACGTACCTTGAAAATGACATTATATGTCGAAACCATGGTTGGTAAAAATGAAAGTGTGGAATTAAAAAGCAAGACATTATTTCGTTTCATCGGAGAGTTAAGAGTACACCAAAAAAAACATTTCATTCCGATAGTACACCAAAACCCAGATTGATTACCTGAGGTAATACGCATCGGTTAATAAAACTCAATCCCTTACAGGCATTCATTCATCAGTAATTTTAACCGATGAATTACACACTCATACATAACATGACATTTATCAGTCATAAAATTTGTCTTCCGTTTCTCTATTCATCTGATCAATACTACGGACAGACACCACCATTTCTATGGCTCGTTATTTAATCTTTGCCAATTAAAAATTATATAGATTAAAAGCACATAGATGACATAAGAACATTTCGACAAGCAAAGATTTTTTTGGATAGCATCACGGTAAGCGCAAGGAAAGGTCTATACAATTTGCATTGGCATCTAAGTCTAAACATGTACCTACTCTTAACCACTCGTGCATGGATGTCATAACGGAAAAAGCTACGTTTTTTCACGGAAAAAGCCATGATTTTGTCTCATGAAAGGAATAATACCTCTCCAAACACTCCGGTTTATACATCCATTATTCTATAACTAACTGACACTTTGTTTTGAATCCCATTAAAAACATGTCATACGTGTTCAATGGTATAGCACTTTTTTCAGTGCAGAGCCCAATTAGTTAATGGAAGATGATGGGAACAAAGGTGTATGGGAGAGAAATATAGCCTTAAATTGTTAAAAATCACTAAAAACTTCATTAATATTTCATCTCAATGACATGTCCAAATGGGAACAACGGATTAATATATCACTGGCAGCTGTAAATTTGAGCAGGTAGAATCGATGCCGCGATCCGCACCGTTCGTCGTTCTCTCTGTCTCACTCTACACAGTAAAATATTGAACGTACCCGAGCTTCTGAAATGCCCTTCATTGCACGTATATGTGCGTATACGTATATTGGAACGGAGCTGGTTGATTTTTTACTTCGTGAATCGTTTGTTGTTTTATTTAACGGTAATCATGATTGATGATTCCTATGTGGATTATCGCACTAATGTGCACTTGCGGGTGACTCCATGAATGATTATACCGTGGTTAGTCCCGTTATCCTCAAAATGTTTTCAAAAAGAGCGAGCACCTCAAAGTGTTTGGCTCTATCCACGTAGACCGTGGCGCTAAGCGCACGCTTTTGGACTACTTTGGAATCATACGTCCGGCAATCCAGAACAACTTCTTCCTATGAAGCCCTCAAAAACGTCTATAAGGGACACAGGCGCCTCGCGTAGCTTGACTAGCTAAAGCACTTGGCACGAAATCGAAGGATCTGGGTTCGAATCCCGATCAAGGCGAATGATTTTTCCTTTGTGGAATATCGTACAATTATGATTCCGTTTTATATCGAGTTACTTTCTTCAATTTCTTAGAATAATTTAAAGTAAATCATTAATTTTTGCGATTGACACATTCGCATATGGATTATACACCTACTTGATATTTTTATAAAATTGAATGCTACATTTGGTCGTCGTCGAAAAATATGTAAGATACCAGGGAGTGCTAATTTTTTTTCTTCCTCCTTTCTCCAATCTCGTCTTTAACACAACCATTCAACCATCCCCGTTACGAGCATTGACACATCATCCCCGGGAGTTGGCGGCGACTCAACCGCGGCTAGTTAACTAACTCAGATTTCGCCTCATCCTGCGCTTAGCGAGGAATTATTTTCCTTCGACCGCGGCACCAGCGGGATGGTGATAAGTCCTTAGCCTCCTCCAGCTAGGGTGAGAATGCTATGCTAATTGGATAGCCGCCTTAAACCTGAAATGGATTCATTATTGAGGGTTCGAGAATAACCTTTGTGTCATGACAAATGGAACGTTTGAAATTACTTGGAGGGGGGAAACACATTTAAAGGACTTTCTTGACCCACCAAGAGATTACATTACGCACTGGATTACATCTCGCAATCAGACATTCAAATGGCTTAAGTGGCGAGACATAGCGACATGAACCAATTAGGACAACTGTTTGCCACAATAGCAATAATGGTTCGCAATCGATCACCGGAGTTTATCGTCGTAGGGTTCGGCTGGATATTTGGGGGATCCTGGGGATATAAATTGGTTTTATTATGAGATAATGATATCCACTAGTGATGATAAATATCCACTAGTTCTCCCTAATTCGTTCACAGTACTGACTCTTGTCTGTGAAATGAACTAAGCCGTCAACGCGTGTTAAAATGAAGTACTTATTCAACGAGCCAATCTTTTAGGCTATCATTACCAAAGCTCAGACCTGCCGATATCAAACCCACACTATACACTTATGAAACCGATTTAATATACAACTGGATTACCAGTTTTAAAATCTGGATAGATAATGCATTTGAATATCCTCCGCAATGTAAAAATACATATTATAATGTGGCCATGCTGGAGTCACAAAAAAACTGTAAGAAATGGCTCACTTTTCTGCAATGTAGTAATGGATTTTAGCCACCACAGAAAATGAGAGATCCTAATTCATGTAATGGTGGGCCCATTGAGGAAAAAATATGTGGGTATATCAGGCGACTAAGGAAAAATGTCCTTGAAGTGTCTATGCAGAGAGGATCCCATAGAAATCAATAACGACATGGTGAAAATTAAATGCGTCAAGTGATTGTAAAAGAGAGCAGTATACCGAATGCGTTAACTAAATGAAAAAAGAGAGGAAAAATCACGAAGATAGTTTGACAATGAGCCACATGAAAAGAGAGTTGGATGACATTATTATGGATAGCTGAGAATAATAAAAAAGCATTGAAGAGAACTTCCAATTGGTAAACCAAGCGTTTAGTTAGCTGTATCAAATTTTCCTTGGCTTTTGTCATAAATATAGTACACCATTTTATATATCCCATAGCTTCACGAAGAATAAAAAAGAATTTAAAAATCTTTTAAGATAACGACTATAAAATAATGCCCCCATTAGTCCTCAAGAATGGCATAATTAACACCATAAGTCACTTTAACAAAGGCAGCAGCATTATTATACATTAAAGGAACCACAGGAAACAGGTAGCCCAAAATATTTACTAACGAGCAGCATCTAAAGAGTATTGCGCTTGCAGTTTCAATGATTCCTAAAATTTACCAACGGCTAAATGTTGTAAAACGGATTTCATGTACACACCCTGCTACTAAACTCTGGGTACTTTTGTGGCTCTGTTGTGAGGTGGAAATCGGTAGGCGAGTTTAAATATATTTTAAATGTGATAATTGTTTTCCAATATTATCTTGAATGCATTAACTTGGAATTTCCTTGTATATTTCTGTATAGTTACTGAAAACAGCTCAGAATAGCCAGGTAAAACTGTCTCTCGGGAGTGTGACCTTACACTTTCCCTGAAGTCAATACCATCCTGTACCTCCTCCCCCCCAAATCTATTTGTCACTTTGCCGATAGCATTCTTGTCTCGGCTGCTCATATATAATGGCACGGAGAGATACGCAAATGGTCAGTTGTCGGTAAGTTGTTTGTCATTCATCGGTCAGTTATTGGTAAATCTTTTGGTCAGTCATGTAGCCGAAACTGGAGTCTAAGCGCGGGCCATGTGGCCCCGTGCACTTACAGCCACTGGGCCATCCAACCGTGCCATAACCCGACCTTCTCTCCTTCCCGAGTCGTGGTAATATACTTACTGGGCTATTCTGACGCACATGTTGGTTCTTGTGTACTGTTTTGTTCTTGCCTTCACTAGATTTGAAATAAATTGAACCATTTTCTCTGAAGTACTTGATTTTAAATGAATTGATGCATATTCCCCCAATACTTATGGCTGACTATTCGTTTCTCGACGGCCAATTTTTGGTTCAGCCTGAAATTAACTATTTTCGATAAATGAAAGTGGTAACAGGTAGACATTAAGGTACCTATTTACGAAAAGTTAAAGAAAATTACGAATAAGAAGGGAGCAAAAAAATTTACTAATGGACGTAAAAAATATTTCGAGAAACAAAGAGATCGATTGATGGCATGTCAGTAATTTTTTATCTTATATTTTTTTTAAATTTGTTGACATTTAATTTCACACAAGGTAACGTTTCTTTCCTTGATTATCCACCGTATGTTTAAAAAGTTCAGGCTGGAATTTATATTAATTACAATGTTTTACCAATAGACCTGAAAACTCGAAAAGTTACTTAACTCAAGCACGGTCAATTGTGGTACTTCTCAACACATTCAGCAAAATATTCGAATGCAACTACCTAAATTGCAAATATAATCTATTGCAGTCATTAATTCTTCGCAATGAAATTTTTTCGTTCAACACGGATTGAAGGAACACGTCGAGTAGTTCCCAACATCATACAATTCTTGCAACAGGGTTCTAACGTTAACTACCACTCAAGCAGAAATTTCCCTATTTTCAAGGACGTTTATTCCTCGATCAATGGTTTGGAATCGCTTATTTATAAAATATATTCTATATTTCAAAATCAGAGTTCAGAAATGTAGGTTTATAAGTTTAAATATTCACACATAAAAAGCCGAATGATTGCGAATTCTAGTGTTGAAAGGAGCCGTATGGTAATAAAAGAACCCATTTTACTTATATCACCTGATTATATTATTAATTCTGCAATATTAACAAATTTTTAACACCAAGATTGGAATTTTTAAAGAGGTGATTCGCATCTGGTAGAATTTATTCACAAGACACGCGGAAACGAGTTTTAGTTTACAACGGAGTGTAAGGAAAAATGTGCATAGAATGGCAACGGCAGAAAATTTCAATATAAACTCTACAGTAAATCCACCCATCAAGCAAATTTTCGTGCATTGAATTGTGTGTGAGGACAATTGGAATGGAATGTTGATAGGATGGGAAGTGATGGATGGAGATTAAGAGATGAAACGCATCAAAAATAGTAAACAATGGAATTTCCAAAACAAATTTTAACAGAATTGATATCGACGGCTATGTTTACAACATGACCAACTTTTGACAGGTAATCTTTTTGTTGAAATCAGATAATTTTTTCAGAAAATTGAAAACCATATATCTTTTCCGCCTTTTTTTCAAAATTTGGATTGCCGATCCGACATTGAAAATGTAAAAGGATTGAGTATTAATTGAAGCTATCACGCGCCTTAGTTTTGAATACTGATTGCTCTATTTCAAAAAGGTCGTCATTTTTCACATCTAACCCGAAATCTACACTGCATATGATAAGTAACTCATTACTGACTCCTCACGATCCCTTTTAGAAGCAATGCATTGTAGATTCTGTAATTATTTGGCCTGCGCCATCAGAGTTAAAAATACCAAACAAACCCATGAGAAAATGCTTTAACTATCATTCTTCAACTATAACCTACCAGCAAGTATTTATTTTATTATTTTTGGACCTTTTTCATAAAAAAATGCGCAGTGTACCATTTGATGAGACAACTTGGTAGAATCTGGAGACTGGATGTAAATTTTGCAATCACATTCATTGAAATATTTTTTATTTTCCATGTATAGACGTATGATAATTTTCTCTGGCGATTTGCTCAGCGAATTAATGTCTCTTTTCTAGTCGCTAATTGTAATTTTCCAAATTAGTACCTATTTTTCGCAGTAATAGAAAGCCCAATAGTGTTTAATGAAGTGCTTAATAATTTCCTCGCCAAGGAATGGGAATCCTGACGATTTTATTCGAGCAAATGAAAGGAGTATTCTTGTGGAGGAATATGACATGGTCCATTACTCTGGGTCTACTAAAATAAGTAACTTTCGTCAATTGTCCACCAAGGTAACACACACCAATATTTAGGAACGTTATCCTTAGTGTTCACCTAGGTATTACACATCATGATTTAGGAACTTTATCCTGGTTAACAATCCTTGGTTGATGATTCAGTAAGAAAAGATCTCTTAAGTATGGGTACTGATAGGAAACGTAATTATGATTTTTGCGCTGGGTTTTTCTCAAGAAGTAACACTTTTGAACACTTACATGTTCAACGACTGGAATATTATATAAACTAGCCCATTTTTTCTCACCTGTACAACATAAAAAAAGTGAAAAGCAGATGACTACAGAAAATTAACTCTTTATATCAAAACAATGTGTTTAGTGTTTAGGGTAATAAAAGCGTTGAACTTTGTGCCATTAAATTATGCTTAAAGCCCTGAAAAAAACATACTTTTTAATGAAAGATGAATGTCTTCTAATAGAAAAGAGGGCTAAAAATTATTCATGACTATTTATACTTCAAATTTTGCATCTTTCACCAATATACTATACGCCGTTGACCATATTAAATAAAGTAATATATATTGAGGTCTTATGGTTATGATTCCGTGAATTTGGAGTACATGAAGTATTACTGAAATAGATGGGAATTTTGTTTAACCCTGTACCAGGACTGACAGAGGAAATTGAGGCTATAAGAAACCTTTTCTTATAAACCGTCCACAGTTTTGACACGGAAGTAGATAAGTGCACATATTTTCACATGTTCGTTTCTCAAAACTTCACGTAGGTATAGGAGCAAGTACTCTAAAAAATTTAAGATGCTATCTAGAGTATTTACAATCGCATTTTTAGCGGAACGTAGATGCATAAAGCACTGTTTTGTATTATTTTGCGAGATAAACCTCTTTATTAGATACCGACAAGGACTCATAAATTGATTTTGAGTGCCCGAGAAACGTGACCCAGATCCTATCACCGATTCAATCTCAATTTAATTTTATTCAAGAAAATATTTATTCCAATATTCTTAGATGCAACAGCAGAGCCCTCCTTCGAAGAGGGCATATGTACCTCCTCCCTATGATAGCTATTAGTTAGTAATAACTTGTTAATATTTTCATGAAATCAATGTAAGATGATGTTGAATTAAAATTATTTTATTCACAGGACTTCAGTAAAAGATTTTCTAGCCCGCACTAGAAAAAAAACTCTTTGCTAACAAACGTTTGATAGTTACATGAAATAACTCAAAAAATAATTGGAAAACGCTTTTAAAATTTATATTCAAGCATGATATTTCATTTATGGGTGAATAATTTACTTTTTTGCGTACGTCATTGGATTCGTGTCATCGCGTTATAAATGACGAACGCATATTTAATCATTTTTTTCATGTTTCTAGGCGTTATATAATGGTCCATACATTTGGGCTCGATTTAGTAATATTATACGAGAAGCACTTGAAGTATACACATAGCTTTTGTACACTAAATATTTAAGTTTATGAGATAATGTCTGGACATTAAATATTTATATTTTCGGATCGATTTTAATTATTTAAAGCGCAAGAAAAATTGAGAAAAAATGAAAAGCGTCGTGTTTTTTTCATATGCTTTATGTAGTCTGTTGTTCTGTTCGCTCCCCTTACGGATAAAAGGCACATCCTAGGACGCGTGTGCGTTGAGCAATCGATTTAAATACTGAGATTTACGTTGTTTTAGTTCCACGATGTTTCATAGGAATTTCCTAGTCATGAGGAAACTATGATGAAAACCTAGTTTCATGCCTACTTTTGCTTCTGCCGACGACGAATGCCACTCTAGCCATGAATAGAACTCTAATGAATTTACTGGGCTCTTACCCACCCACCTCTATGTTTTAACATACCTACAAATAATTAGTTCTGAGCCGTTTTACGATTCTGCTTCTTCCTTGCCTCTGCCTATACGCCTACTTCTTCGTAGTGATAAGAGTAGCAAAGCACGCGACAGTGTTCATATTTACCATCTCTTAAATTGACTTAAAACTTCACATTATCCAAATTTGTTTCCTCGTTTAGGCACTCGAGAGCTCTCGTTAACACTGGAAATTGCTACCCGACTGGGGCGAGATTAGAAACCGACTCTAGAAGATCAAATCTTCTAAGAGGCACCAGTTGCTATCTAAAACATGTATTGTAATTAACAACCTGCATATATCTCCGAAAATGTATCTGAAAATGTAAAGCTTTTCGTAACGAACACAATAACAGTTTCCTCCGATGGATGAAACCTAAATCTCATTCTTTTAAATGCAAGTTAATATAAATGTGAAAATTTCGTTTTGCAGCAATTTCAATTAGATTGCACAAATAATAAATGGGAATAGAACTCTGAACGCCAAACATTTCACCATCGGCGGAAACAAAGCGTTACCGAACAAAATGGACGACCCATACGAATATGCGGCACCAACTAATCCTACCGTTAGTCAAAATTTAGTCACTATGGGCAAACCTTTATGTAATATGCAAGGGTACGCTCGAAGTACATGATGTTCTTTTTTCCGCTCTCGCATGAGACCGCATCAGATACGCATATAATAAATGCCACCCAGCGTGCGTTCGCCGCGGTGTACAAATTTGCGGCTGAATGTAAATCCGGTCGGATTGAATTAAGTGCCTACTTGCTCATAATTCCATAAGAGATACAGGTCACGCTTAGCACGGAGAGTCCATCCTTTAATTAATTACCTGTTCCATCCCCTCTCACTATAGCGCCGTCCCCGCCTTACGCTCCAGTTCTTCCCCCTCCCCCAACCTTAGACCTCCTCCCCAGATAGCACCACCCACCCGCTCACACCCCCCACCTTGACGCCACGGTCTAATATCTAACCACTACCATAGTTCCTCCCTACCGCCCTCCCCCTCCTACGCTGCACGCCTCCACTACACCCACCCCGCGGCACCAACAATAAGTAGCGTGAAATCGCCCCGGACAAAGGGGAAGGAGGGCAGAAGCGGGAGGGCAAGAAGGCCACGGCAAAGGGCAGGTAAAGTGCCAAGCGGTCAGCATTAATGAAATTGAATGTTCGCCAGTAACTTACGCCCGAATAAATCTAATTTCGCCGTAATTTGAGAGCGAGGGTACCATGCAGGCAGGCATGTGCGGCTGAGCAGCGAAATAGAAAATTTACCCCCAAAACCTCCTTCCGCGTGACTCACCGCTTTTTATCCAACCCTGTAGAGAGCCTTGGAGCCCTATGGGATAAGTGGCACCGATGTTCTTTTTATTACCACGGTAGGCCGGAATTCTAGAAAACATGCTCATCACACTATCCCTAACGTGTGTATAGAATATTGAGGAATGCCAAGATGAGATTCCATGATTATTTTGGTCATTTAAACATTTTATAAATATACATATCAAACGGTAGGTACATGTATTCTCAGACCTCAAAGGCGTCAAGTAGGTAGAAATACAATTATATTATCTCCTTCCTGTGATACATTAAAGAAGCTGGCTTCGTAGAAATGGTCATGTTGGCAGCATAGATTAGAGTAGAATTACAACACAGATTTATGATACGTAAGTGAATGATGCGAGAGGAAGGGGTAGAACAAGAGAGTCGTGGGTGAATGCGGTGGAAAATACTCTGAAGAGGATGCTTTTATGAGTCGTAAGAATTGGGGAGCGCGTAGAAACAATGAATGAATGTAAAAGAAGCGAAAGCGACATGTAAGGATTGAAAATTGTGGAGTTAGTTATTAAAAGAGAGCCAGCTTCCTTGGTCTAGCACCAATAATTAAGCTCATTGGCTGTGCCTACTAACTCATCAATCAATCCAACACTACCAATTGAACACGATGGTTCATTAATCCATACATCCAGATACTTACAGATGAATAAACGATTTCCACATCATTGTCATACAATTATTTTATTTCGTCGAACCTCCAAACGATATTTCTAGGAAACATATACAAGTAGACTTTTACCGTGAAAAATTCATTTTATTCAAATTTAATTACTTTTTTCTAATCAAATAATTTTCATGGAGAATTCTCACACAATGGCGATTCAAATTGGGCCTGATTGCTATAAATATGGCTCAACCGTTGTAGGCTTTCGGCAATACACATGGATCATAGTTATAAGTTTGTGTCATCCCATATCTTTGGAAACGTTTTTTTCACCTCTGAAGAATATGAAACACATGACGTATATGCTGTCATTCTCTTTTTTCTACCTCAGACGCGGTATTATCATGAAATTCCAGCGTATATTGTTTACTTCTGCCCAAAGGAACCGTTCGACTTATTGCTAGTCATGACTTCACGTAACATGAATAAAATGTCATTGAATATACTACTTTCAGGGGCTTTAGGACAGATATTTGGTATTTCATCATACTGAGCATTACATTACATACATACATTGTTCCATTAAAATTTATAAACCCCCGTTAATTGAGGCTCTGTAACACAAAAAATTATTTACGCGTCGCTTCATCAACTTCATCCTTCCAACCCATTCATCATTGCTCGCGCTTACATAGATTTCCAGGCATAAACAAATAGTTGAAACCTTGAAAATAAACACAACAAGCTCTTGAAATTTATGTCCAGAAATATTGCGTAAACGTGGTTGGCGGAGGAAATATAGCCGCTGTCACCCGGTATCGCAGAAAGAGTGCAAAATCTATAAATCTGGGGAGCACTCGCGTAGCAGGTCCATTTCCAAAATCGTTGTTAGTTTCGCAATATCGTTTAAAAAAGTAACATAATGCAAGAAGTGAATTATTGCAGTTAGAGCATTTTTTTCCTTTTAATTGGTTCAATTGTTCTTCATATCCCCAAATAGAAAATTTTGAAGTCATTAAAAAAATAAAAAATCGAATGGATAATAATATATCGCCGAGAGGTTTGATATTATCTCAACTGCAGATAACTGTGCAGAAAATTGCAGGCAGGTTTGAGGGCATAGAAATTTACTTAAATAAATTTGTGTACATATAAATACTAACATCTTATAAACGCAAGTAAAATAATCATTTGCCCATAGTGTATAAGATTTAGAGCATAAAAATAGGATGTGAATTACTATAACACAACCGTGGAAGACCGTGTTGATTTCGGGAAATTTAAATTCTTTTCATAGATAAAGATCTAAATTGAGACCATAGATTTTCTTGATAAAGTGAGTAAAATCAGCAAAGAGAAGTTAGCTGTGAATTTAACATTAAAATTGACAATATAAAAAGAGGTGTTGTGAATTGGGGTGAGAGTACTTCAAGGCAAAACGTCACTTAAGCGAGAAAAAATACGCATGTAATCTTTTTACTGGTATGCATGTTCAAAAATATTGTCAATAGCTGAGAAAATGTGTAAAAATTGAATTGCCAGGAATTCTTCGGAAATATAGTTTGGGTCATTACAAATTCAAATTTTAAATCAATCTGTGTCATGATGTTCCTTGTCATAAAACATATGTATTTATGCATAATGCTAACCATTCATGGTTGGTTTATAAAATAAATATTAAATTCTAAATATTAGGTTCTAAATATTTTATTATCATATTATCTAGCAGGAAAAAATCTCCGGAAAAAGATTTTGTCAATAGGGAAACGAATCGCATCCCTTTCCCTGTTAAAATGAAGGAAATATTCTTAAGTCTAACCTGCTGTCTTTTAGTTTTCTCTCAAAATTTTTTCAGCTGTTATTTAAAGGAGTATTTGATTGTGCCCAAGTGATGAATACCAAACTTCACCACTACCAGATACCGAAAAATTATTCACGTGCCTACGTCCAAAACAGTATTTCAAAAATTATTTTCATGAGAACTTAAAGAAACAAACAAGTTGAAGAGGGTACACTCACTATTTTTCCGTTTTATTGAGTTTAGCTCCTCAGCATCTGACGTTTAAGCTTTGATTAATCTCTGATCCTCAGAACATCTACTCTCCGGCATGCCTCCAGTATAACTTTTGAGCCCCCGAGGAAGCACATATACAGCACGGATGCCACCAAAAGAAGGACACACGCTCATTTAACCGTGAACGGAAACACGGGAGCCCCATTCGCGCCCGCCCGTTTACCCAACTGACGTTTTGCATACGTTCTCCCGCTACGAATTAATTCCCATTAGGATCTCATCGCCCGGAATGGAATTGCAACCTTCTCCCTTCCCCCACCAGACGTCGCCGGCCCCCCTAACCACCTCCGTATCCTCCCGCCTCAAAACCAACACCTAACTCCTTGCCTCTCTCTGTCTCTCTGCTTCCTTCAGGGTCCCTGTTTGCTTTTGACGCCCCGCCCAAGCAGGTGGGAGGAGACGGCGCCGTCGATTCTAGGGGAGAACTCTTGTGAAGGGGGTGGGGGTGAGAGAGAGTGTGATCTTGTCGCTCACTACCTCCTCGAGCACCATCGGCCAACCCTCCTCTCTCCCCGAAGTGTCCGAGCAAGAGTAAACTGCCTCTGATCCCCAGAGTGCATAATTGGCGATTCGAGCCGATCCTTGACAGGTTGCGTTAGGGGCGCGAGCTCTTTCCCGAAAGCCTCCCTGCCTCTTCCCCTCCCAGCTTCTCTCTTCCCTTGCGAGGGTTGTGTGAGCTGAGCGTGTCGAGGCCTCTTCCATCACCCGCCGAACGACAAATACGTTCCACGGCTCCTCACAAGAGCTCGCGGATATGAGGGATTGTGTAGGGGGAACGCACGTGATTTCTCCCTCTTGCAGATGCCATCCGCTAAATCTCTCTCCCCTCGGTAGAGCGTGCGCGCGAATAAGCGTGAATTTCACTCTGGGGTTTGTTCGGCGAAGGTGCAAAATGTCAGAAGATGTCCCGTTAAATTTAATCTTCAACTTCATGTGTTCCAAATTCAGCACGCATGTTCGAGCATCTATAGTAGTGTTTCTCCAACATTTTCTCCTCTTTCTACCCTTTCCATGTAGCTCAGAATATCACTCTCCCTAAAAAGTAAATTCCGCAAATGACAATCTAAGTTCAAATGGACAGAAAGAATCACAAAGGACGAAGTCTTATGAATATTTGGAGAGCAAATATGTGCAATGAAGACTCTGAAAAGAAGGAGAGACCAACTTATTGGTCATACTATGCCACACATCAGCCTTGTAAAGGCAATACATTTGAAGGAGGAATGAATGGGAATAATTACAGAGGAAGATCAGTAATAGGATACATAAAGTAAATTATAAAGAACGACAAAGTGAATAATTATGGTGGAATTAAGCGGTGGTGGCAGAATGGAGTAAAGAGCTGCATCAAACCAATGTTCGCATTGATGACTGCTGAAGATGATTCTGGAAAACCGAGTATTTAAAACCCAATACAAAGTAAAACATATAAACACTATTCGTGGAACTCTTAAGAAGGTTACGTCGAACCTTAGGGATCCGTGGAACACAGTTTTAATGCATTTGATGCTGTGGTTTTCCAATTTTTTTGTTCGATTCCCCTTTTCCTCCATATTTCAGAATATAATTCCCACTTCCCAATATAAATCATTATATAATAGTATAAATCTGCAAATGGAAACAATACCATCATTAAAGAATTAATTTAAATCTGTCATTCTATAAATTTGATTGAAAGTAAAAGAATAAATTAAAACAAACTGTAATTTTACAAATTATACATAAAATCATCTGCAGATGATCACATTTTGCTGAACAGTGGTCCCATATGCCCACACCCATCTTAATTCCCCCCAGCGGAATAGCCCACTCTGGTTGAAAATCCCAACTCTAGAGGAATCTATTTTTTCATTAAACTTCATTATTTAATGTGAAGGATGGAATATTTTCTTCTCATTAGTAAAACTTTTGGACCTTAAAGGGTAAAAAAAACCCGTCCACATTGGATATAATACCGTCATATAACTCAAGCTCAGGGTGAAACAGCAGCCCATGATCGCAAAAATACCGAAAGAGTCTTGTAGTAAGCATTGAAAAAACTTCTCTTTCATTTAGTTGACCCATGATATTTTTCTCCTTTAAACATACAATGCTTGAAATGGGTTTCGAGTTGTAAAATAGCAATTTCGTTTTTGGTATGAACGTGAAGACTCGCTAACGACCTTCTAGAGAAATGTTCATACGAAATTTTTGTTTACTTTGGCTATGCACTTTTTCGTCACTGGTTGCGAATGCGTACTCATCACGATAGCTTCTTATTGGCTAACATTAAAAATCACTCTAAATTTAACGTTACAAGGTAAGAAATGAACGTCAAAAATTTTTCCCATCAATTATACAGACACGTTGTGAACTCTGACCCAGTCCACCGACCCATGTTACGTTCTTAAACTAAATTATTAATTTCAATATGGACCGGCTTTAAATATGTAAAAACGACAGGGATGAAGTCAAAGGGCTGAAGTTTTATTCCGTGACTGGGACATCGTTATCGAAACTATTATCAAACCTCGGTTTGGGATTGCTGAGAAAGTATCGAGTGGATTTTGTTCAGTTCCAAGCGCAACTCCGTGGACCCATGATAAAAAACCACTGGCAAAAGCACTATCTCACAAAGAAAATAAAACTTCATTACACAACACGTGCTATAACTCACACAGCCGTCCTACTAGATGATGGGTTTGAATTCTCTGACACGTGCGATACATGTTCATTTTTTAAGCGGAATATTGCTACTTTATTGGCTTTCTACTATGGGTAGTGGGAATGATTTTGCCATTGAAATTGCTTGCAAATCTGAAGTCCGACATGCATTTTCGGAGCGGATGGCACGCGCAAATTCAAATGAGTAACGTACCTACATGATTCCCAAGGTCAAAGGTTCGAACCCACTACAGGCATGGATGTGTTTACATAAGGATTATGGTCTTGCGTTACACAATGCAATAATACCTCAGTTGTTGAAGCACCTTAATTCCAAGTTCACTGCTAAAACTTCAAGTTTATAGCTCTTTACCCAACTAATTAACTGAAGATAAATTTCCCAGGGATAAGAAGTGAGTATAACCTCGTCCGATCAAGTCCATAAACATGGATCAAACCCTACATCCCACAGCTCTCTAGATCCTTTTGTGCAGGTTTCTGATCACGTAGCTCCATATTTTATGGTATTTGGGCGGATACATATTATATGTAAGCGGATCATGGTTAATTGGGACATCTCCCTCGTTGAACCTTCGTTTTGGACGGATATTCAACGACACGCCATAAATCTTCCTCGCGTTGACAATAATATAATACTCAATAAGTTCTCAACCAACAAATCGAGGAAACCCTCACCATAAAGTAATTTTTAATGCAGTTGTCATCTTTCTTTCTCATGCTCCGGTAGCGTTAAACTTAGTCACTTATGTTGCAAAATTATTTCGTCAATGTCTGAGAGAATAATTGATGTCAACTATGGAAAGAAAATAAAGTATTTACTTTACTGTTTCAGGCTTCGTTTCAAGGAATTTCTCAAATTGAGTAACATAACTGAAATAAAATATACTTTTCTACAATTTCCAACATTTGATATGACTTTTAATTGGACACGACTTTTTTGACCCTAAATCATCTAGAACAGTGACTTTTTATCGACATATTTACCACCCTAAAATTTATAGAAAAGTTAAAGTATTTTATTTTAATTATGAAATTTAATGAAAATAAATTAGCATAAATTGGAGTTCAGGAAAGAAAGGACATCATCTAAGTTACATGGGTTTCAAATAAATGTTTTGCATTGTCACTGTCTAATTGAAAAACAATGCTTGGAAATCCGTTAGAGTACAGTTACAATACAATCCCTAAAACATTTCCTTCAGCAGTCATATAACATTCCAAAGAATTTACCTGCCCAATATATCATCTCTCTCTCCCTTTAACCATACTTTCACGTATATCGCAGCTTTTATTCAGCATTATTATACTTCTAAATGCGGCCGCCAATCACTTAGACCACCATGAATTTAACCAACATGTCTCCTTCCGACAACTACCACACCCAGGCTTTCTTCCTTTGGTCTCATCACTTCTGCGAAACGTATCTTTGTTTTTCACCAATAAAATCAGCAAATAAATATGAAAATATAATAATTTTAGTAGGTAAAGTTTGTTGAAAATTTCTGAACAAGGTGAACATGGACGAGAAGATTGAGCGAAGTTCGGATAGACTGTACTACCCAGCGATAGTTGGGGAGTTCTCATAGGCTTTATTTGAATCTGAATCCAGTTATTTTCGGACCGCGAACGAATATTTAACCCATTAGGCTACAAATATACTTTAAAATAAAAATTAGTGAAATTCCACACATTACGTAGTTTTAACACTTCCTTATTAGAAAAAAATCTGAATTAAATACCCTGACGTAATAAATAGGATGGATGATGATACATGCATTATTGAAGCAATATACCTGAAACTAGTTTCAGCATGAAATATACGATAAGGCTAAGTCAAGAGCAATCATTGCTATACCTGCTAAAAGGCCAAAGCTATGAATGCGTAATGTGAAATTATGAACTACTTAAAGAAATGAAAAAATAGCCAAAGATTAGAGAAATAAAAAAATAAATACTGATTTTTCGGAGAAAGATAACTAATGAAAATGCAATGAGACACTGTGGTATGCATCCAAAGTTGAAAATTACTTGTCGGAGATTGCAATGAATGTTTTTTTGGAAAAAAATATGGTAATTTATCTCAAGCGCTTAAGCTAACAAAATTTCAATTAACTTAATTTTCATACATAAATTCAGAATTTTTTATCTCATTTATTCATTGATTTTCATCCAAAAATGTTAACCATTCACATCATAATTATTATATATAAATTAATTATGATGATGAATATCATGATGCAACTTCTCTAATACATTCCAGCTTTGGTCCAGCAGTTGCGAAGACCTGTGGCAAAGTTAGGAAGGGAACGAACCCCTTATTACATTTATTGAAACTAAACATGAGCGTGTATATGTGAAAAATGCTTTGTTAAAAGTTATCAAAAGAAATATCGTTGAGTAAGCTAAAAGTTTCCATTTTGTAGTCACGAGGAAAAGAGACAAGTTCTAATTTTATTGGACTTATAAGTACTATTTTTATTTTAGCTGACTTTTGATACACAGAAGTTTGGATTGGACTCGAATTTTATCAAAACCTTAAGTAAAATTAGGTACACTGTCTTAAGTTCGAAGTGACCCTCTTCCTAGTCTTCAGATAGCTCCATCAAACTTTTTCATCTCAAAATCTTTTAGCCAAGTATTTTTTGGATTTCATTTTCGTCCAAATTTAGATAGGATCCCTAAAATTTCCGCATATTTTCTAGCATGACGCGTGTGATCTAACCATTCCAATTCTTATCACTTGCGGACCTAAAATGTATCTAATGAGAGCAGCCATCCTTTAGGAGCACATTCTTAAATATTGTTCAGAATCAATGTATTAGTGACTTTTAAGTAGGTACTTGACCAGTACTTAATTACGCTGTCACGATTAACGATTTTTACCGCACAAATACTGTAGTACTAATTGCTTTCATGCAAATATCAGATCAGCTAATATTTTCAAAGCTGTTTACTCACTCTCATGACTTACATTACTCTGTTACGGTACATTGAAAATAAAGAGGATGACAAAAGGTGAGCATGCTAACCAATTTGTACATACTTGCCAATATATAGCATTTTATTTAATCAACTACACCCCTCTCATGATGGACTCCGCAGAGTCAACCTTATAACCCTCAATTAAACTGTTTTTTTGTATCAGAGAGTCAAATAATAAAATGAAACTACATAGTGCAATATGACCTATTTTGATAGATTTCTCTTTTTCGTTGGCAAACTCCAATTGAAAAATATATGTAACTCAGAAGACAAAATTGGTATTAGCCACAAGTTACTTCAGAAAAAGAAATGTCTCGTGCAAACAAATATATTGTTAAATCAAAAATGAGAATAAATATATGCAAACACAAACCAAAGGGAAAAATCTGGGAATAAATGCCAATAACAGATTTGAGATGATGGTTAAACTTGAATTATTAATAAGTGAACTTTTTTACGGATTAAAGTAACATTTCCTTTATTTTGTTCAATTATTGCCATTAATGAGACGCTTATACTTCATGAATAAAATGATGGTCCCTTATAAACATCAACACCACACACTTGCAATATATTTTTGGGTATTAGCCGGAATACTACTTAGATCTAAGTAAATGAATGTTAACTAAGTTTTCGTGTCCCATAAAAATTAAAATATTCTATGACCTATTGTGATGAGAAAAAGGTATATTTCTAAGGGCGTATTCTTTGCACATCAAACGTGAAAGAAGTGAGAGTTATTGCCAGCATTATCAGACAAGATAGTGATAGTTCCCGAGTCAGATGGCTCGAGGCACCCATTCGGATGCCTGAACATGCCATAGAGTTATTGCTAATACGCCTACCAAGTACACTGAGGAGTAACGTCCTACTTGCCCGGTAGCGGCCCCTTCCTCCGACTGTACACTAGATACAAGGAGAGGTCAGAAAAAACAGCGGGTAACAGAGTGCCCGTATTTGGGAGCGAAGACTGTGAATCCCTCTCCTATCCTTGTCCTGTGTCCATAGCAAGACGGTGCGCAGTCAAAGCTCATGTTTACAATGTCGCCGACGTACCCTCGCGTCAAAGCATCGCTGTTCCAGAGGATCCCTGATTCTAAGCGTTCTCCGGGAGCTTTCTTAGCGGAAATTGGCTAGGAGATGAAAAGAGACCTGTGATTCTCCCACGATGCACAACTCCTGCTCCGATTTCCCACGATCCTTGAAGTGACACATGGAGTCACTCTATTTGTTCCTCAATGGGCCGTGGTGGTCCATGTCGGAACTAATGTTGCCTCTTGACTTGGGATTTGGGTTGGTGCGCTGGCTAGAGCACTAACTTCCCGTCACAAAATGCACGAGTCCAAATCCCGGCAACGGCTGTACTTTTATTCCGCCGATTTCCCATTCCTACTCAGATGCATAGGGGAGGAGAGGATTTTAAGTGCGATACTCCGTCCTTTCGTATAATGAATTACTAAACTCTGGACCCCTTCTTGGACCACTTTTCGTAAAGTGCAGGCTAATGCTCTCTCAATTAGTTTCTCTCCACTATACCTCCATTCCTAAAAATTTCTTCCATAACCATTGACGCCCTCCCAAATCCGTCCCTCCGCCCCTCCAAATAACCTACCAACCGACTAGATATAATTCAGCTTCAGTTTCCTAAAATCTAAGCGGAAGGTGGGACAAGAGGAGGCCGGTTATCGTGCTTTTGAAAAAATAAAATAAATGAACAAAACTATTTTTTTAAATGGTTTGATTAAAAAACAATAAAAAGTATAAATTAATTTTTGAGCTGTCAAAGCTGTCCTACAGCAGGCAAAACGTGGTTATTTGTGACTAAAAATGAAACCATGGGGGCACAACCAACTTTTGAGATACAATAGACTTTACTATTGCTATAAAGGGAACGTGGTAAAAGGTATATAGGATTCCAAGTCATGCACGACCTGGATTTTCTAGCCTTTTTGCCTCAATATTTACAGTGTCACAATTGTGTGAATTAATAATTTGCTGAAAAGTCTTCCGTACCACAAGTTGTGATTAAGACGTGGGGGTTTCCGGTAAAAATCTTTTGTATCACAAATGTTGGTTGCACCCCCATGGTTTTTTAGTCACAAATAATCACGTTCTGCCAGATGAAGTCTGGTGTTGACAGCACAAAAATTAATTTCTACTTTTTGGTTCATTTTTAATAAAAAAAATTTGTTTAGTTTTTTACTTATTTTATTTCATTGCTTTTATTTTTTAATAATTTTGAATTAATTTTTATTTAATTATTCTCATAATTCAATGCATAAATGATTTAAATATTCACAGTTAAATTGTTTATGAAAAAGAATGGAACGAATTTTTGTTTTATATTAATGTTTAAATTTTGTAATAACTTGCTTAAATCGAGAATATATTGTTTTGTCATTCAAAATACACATATGGGAATTGTTTAAAGACAATCCAGTTAGTGGAAGTGGGTGAAAATTGATTACAAGATTTGACCCAAACAAACAGAGGTGTCAATATAAATAAAATCATGGTCAACAGTAAAATAACCGAGTGCACCCCTCCTGTGATATACGATATAAGGTAGAGGAGAGAATGATTCAGCATTACAATCCTATCATCGAGAATTAAACTTTGTTGGGTTAGGTTGTGCCTACTTCTAAAAGGAAGGGCGTGATGGGTATGTATGCATCTATGTCTTAGCATTATTACATGAAAAACCACCCATATACAATAATGAACGTCATCTTTAGCAGACGACTTTCCGAAGGGTAGTTTCTGCAGGTTAAAACTCCGTTTATTTAGCGCCGTGTGATTCACAGGGGGCGAAAGTTTGCTCTGCAACTCCACGTCGCTGGCAGAATGCACGCATAAGCTTAGCTAAAAGTTGATATATATATAAAGATCGCTTTATATTATTCCTTTGGATTCATGTTTTGAAGTACAAGGACCATAATACTGAATTCAAGACAAAGTCAATAGTGTCACGCCCATGTCCCTACGATCCGTAGGAACAGAGATAAAAATGTTCCGCAAAATAAATAACATCTCTATAACAAATAAAGCTAAACAATTCAAACTTTCAGAAAACAATGGAAAATAAAGAAAGTATTTAGTTAAAATGTGACGGCGAATGAACCAGAGTAATAATGCACTAATCCGGCATGGTTCGGCATTTCTACTAGCGGATCAAAAAATGGGCTCTTCATTCATTTTCGTGCGAGAAACATCATTTTGGCAAAAATGAAAAAAATTGTATTTTCAACTATTCAATGGAAAGTAAAACACGATACGAGTCAACGTTTGTTTCAGCAGTCTGCCCAGACTTGCTCTTTATATTCGGTTTTAACCTCTAGGCCGCATATTTTTTGCGCTTACAGTACTTATGGCTAATGGCTATGGTTCGATAATTATGTCAGTATTGATATCAACATCGAAAACTCATTTCAACAAAATTAAATCGAATGCAATGCGTTGCAGTCTGTGTTCACTACTCCGTGCCCTCCGCACTAATTTCATTAAGCAGTGACGCTCATCATGTATTTTATGAACCATGCAGCCTAAATTAACTTCGCCATATTGTTTCGACATTTGTACTGTATTGTTTAAAATACATTCTTTAAAAAAACTACAGTGTACCAGTTCTGCAAGCCTGAAAACATTTTCTTAATTACAAATGGGCCTAATTACAATTCCTCCGAAGATTATTTCTGTAGATTCCAGCTCTACCACCGGTATTCTCACGAAACACACGCCTGCTTGCTTGTAGTTGATCATAAGATCCAAGAATCTCATGGATAATAAGTGTCGTACGTATTTCTATTTTCAGTGCTGATAATAGAATTAGATTTTTTTATTAGATACGTTAACACCCATTTCATATTACCTTTTTAAGCATACTGAATTCAATTCTATTATCAGTACTAAAATATGAATCGTGCAAAAGCACTGTGTGTATCTAGCCTATACGCGGGGAGCCTTCCATTCACTCTAGTGCGCTGTTCACTTCTCAAAATTTAAGCGCACTTACCTTTCAATCCTTTCAGACGATACGCACCAGGCAGCGTACTTAAAAACAGATCGGTAGAAAATTGATGAGCGCCAAACAGTAATAGAACGTCGATAATCGCATACGCGATTGTTGTTTGTGTTGAGTTTCAGTTAAACCGTAAAACATGGAAAATTTAAAGTTTGTCATTGCCCTAAGGTAAAATGTTTACGTTTTAAAACATGTATTTAGGATGAATTTCATAATTATGCTCAATAACATTCGGTCCTGGCCGTTGTGCACCTTCCGGCAGGTTATCTACCGTTTCGCCAGTGCACGTCGTTCCATTCATTTCCATAACGAGTTCGTGTGCACTACGTCAAAGGGCATGAGTAGGTAAACATAGTGGGAAACCACTCATCATATATGAAGTCATGTTGTGCGGACGACGCCGTGACAGAATAAGGCAAAACAGCCGCGGTTTGTGTACATATTCACACGTTAACTCTGTCGTCTAACATCCATAAGCGCAATAAATAAACACTTTTTCTGTTATTGAGCGAATATAGCATATACATCTTGATCGAAAAATATAAAATTTAAAATATATGATTTTCAAACGGTGACTATATGCCAAAAATAATTCCAAATATTTCTTCCTTACTGACCAACAACTAGCCTTTTTCAGCATAATCATTAAATCAGTTTTCACTTACGTAATTCTAAATTTTTATTCTACCAGCTTAAGAAAACGAAAAAGACTTGTTTTATCCGGTATAATTTAGCCTTATGCTATTGATTGATTGAAAATTTTTCTATAGATCTCTTACACTCGACTAAATCACACCTTTTCTGTCATGGGAGTTTTTAGTTCACTTGAATTCAATTTGAGATCGCTCTTTTCGGGAGAAAGTTCCTATACGTTTATTACAGTTCTTTGGCAGAATAGCACTCATGTGTTCCGATGTGCGTGAACTTGAACGCCTTGAATGGAATGCTCCCAGGAGAAAAGGAGAAAACAATGAAAAACAAATTATTGGGTTCCGGGAACGAGTGCACGGGCGGGCGTCAAATAAATGGGATAGGATCCGCCCAAGACAATAGGCCAGTTGAGCATTCAAACATACAACCAGTAGGATACCGGCATGCAAAGGCTTTTCAGTGAGACAGACATTACGTGATCACGCCGCCATCATGGATCAGTAGCAGCCGACACGATTTTCAATTAATGCTTTCGATGCCATGTTATTCGATATTAAACGCCAACTATTCTTTAAGTAGTTCATAATTTCACATTACGCATTCATACTATTAGCAGAGACGAGTTAAATTCTCAGTTCCACTATTGTGTATTGTACATCAGAACATAAAATGTGCATTATCATGGCGGCCAAAATACGCCTATTTACTTACGACAACACACCAATATTTAATTTACCATAACTCAAATAATTTTACTGATTTAGCTAAGAAAGTACTGAAAAACAGGTAATTTTTTCAAGACCATATGACGTAAACAAAGGCCACCATCTTGGATTTTTAGGTCACATGTTTCGCTTCCCCAGACAGCATTGAACGCGCTTACTGATTGGCAGCATTTCCAACTGTCAACTGCGATATTATCGTGGACGAACTATAATTTGCGACGAAACTCAGCCGACGCGACGGACAGCTCCTTAAGAGGGAGTGAATGCTGGGAGTGGGGTCAGCGTGAGGGTGGGAAGGAGAGCGGAGGGGTGGGGGGGGGGAATAATCCTCTTCCAACCGAGAGAGCACGCCGCCACAAGGATAGCGCACACAACTCCTCCCCCCCTCCTCTTTCTATTTCATTCCCGATTCCGTGTGTGTACCACCCCTGCCGCTGTCCTCCGTGAGTCCCCGAAGCCGCGCCGGCCGCACCCTTCCAAACTGTTTCGCACGGGCGCATCTTCGGAGGGCAAATGCGTGGGATAAACGGATCGGGAGCGGTCAGGCCCTACCCCCCCACAACACGCCGCGCCCCTCCCCGTCACCAAGCCGGAACGCCTGTCTGGCTGCCACTGCCCTCTTCGCCTCCTCCTCCTCTAGAACGTCTCCACCGACGACCGGACACTAAAAGCGCTGTTAGAAGGACGCAAAGGGCGAAAGACAGGAAGACGGAGAGGTGAGTTTGATCTAGTGTTGCACGATAGTCGCTCATAGATGGGTATACTTAGCATAGATACTTCAAAATGTACCCACAGCAATAAATTTCATAGGAAGTTGGGTTGTGTTTCATTACGATACATCGACTGCAGTAAGAGATACCCATGAGATACCAAATGGCAAGTCGGCATAAAGGGGAACGAAGAGGCCGACGCTGCCGCAAGAAATGCTTTGAAGAAAGCAGAATGTATCTCCATTGGTGACCGTGGATGATCTCAGGGCTACGTTGCGAAACGTAGCGCTAAAGATGTGGAAGGACATCTGGGCAGGATTATTAAATAATAAACTCCGGGCTGTAAAATCAAAGACTTCAGCGTAGACTTCTTCTATTAGAAATAATCGGAGGGAACAGGTGGCCATCACCCGCTTGAGGATAGGACATAGTGCTCTGACCCACTCGTATCTCTTTACTGACGAGAAAATCCCACCGAAGTGTGATTAACGTGACTCTCCCCTCAGTGTGCTTCTCATTCTAACGGAATGTGTTAAGTACCGAGATGCCCGCGAGAAATTAGGGATACGAGGTAACTTGGAAAATGTTCTTCGTGACAGCTCATCTAGTGTCAGTACTTTAATGCAATTTTTACGGCAAACCAATCTATTGATGAAACTCTAAATGTTTGAAATAAGAATTCATTTCTATGTATAGCGGTAAACGGAAAATACCTTATAGCTTCATATCGTTTATTTTATGAAACGCTTGAAAAATAGGATCGTGCGTGGTGCGACATGACCGTAGCTGTCGACGCACCCAATAAACCAAATCCTACCTACCAAATGGCAATGTGGAGTCTTTAGCCTGATAGATGTGTTGCATTTTATGAAGATATATAAAAATTTATTACGTTGTTGCAAAATACATCAATACACGTATAGTCTAGCATACCTATTGTGCAGTGCACATTGGTAAAATTTCACCTCCTGACTTGTATTTGCAGGTTTTGATAATACATTAATAGTCACAGTTTCATTAACTTTTTAGGTAATGGTGAAGTGCAGGTTGGCGATAACTAGCTCCCTGCCACAAACCCGTGAGGTGGCTTGCAGGGTATTATGTAGATGTAGATTTATCGTTTTGAAGAAAATTGCTATAAATAAGTGATATCGATTGCAATACACAAGATCAAGATTAAGCATGAGATATGAACATAATTTCTTAATTAATAAGGCTAAGGGAGCAATATATTTAAATTGTATATTTTCATTAGGTCGACAATTAAACTAGTTATTCATTGTTATAGGCAAGCCTCGATAAACTATAACTGTTAAAAATCCGAGGTCGAGATACAGAACAACGAAAAGGAAATAAGTAACACACATGCATTTTTCAAAACGATTGTATTAAATGATGTACCGTGCATTTATGCAAGATGAAGCATCGTCATCAAGTACTTTCACATGCCTATTGACACCGATTGCAGAACATAGTAGATCGTACACGAAAATGATAATGATGTGCTACCAAATGTGGACCGCGCCGTACAATAATCAAAATATATAAATAAGTTTCAATTTTACCCTGCGACATAAAATGTTATAAAGTTGCATTCGGGGTACAATATCATAATTTGTAAGACTTCAAGTGATATATGCGTATAACTGACTGCACAGACGTTATATCGAATGCGATACAGGAATTTAGGTAATTCACAGCCTAAATCGAACGTGAGCCTCTGACACACTCGGCTCACACTCCTTTGGAATAGGTTTTGCCACAAATTTAAGTCTGAATTTAACCTTGAAATTAGACGGTAGATATTGGCACTGACCGCGAAGACTACCGAGTAATAATGGAATACAAAATTATAATTATAACATAGTATGTGATGTAGTCGATAGATGTACTACATACAGTTAAACATGTTAAACATACAGTTGAGGTCCATTTCCAACAGTTCCAATACTCTTGCAATACCTGACATTCTGGGATTTGGGTAATTGGGTGAGCAGAGAAAGTTGCTGAAGAAAACAGGAATGAGATAAGGGGCCAAGTAATTAGAAAGAACTTCATTACCACATATATTTGGATCATGCTCGTAAATGGAAGTGAAGCCAGGACAGCTACAGTGCAAATAAAATAAGAAACAGTGGAAATGCGGTGTGATCGAAGAATGATTGAGATCAAATGGATGGAGAGAAACACTAATGAAGAAATACTACGAAAAGTTTGAGAAAAAAATTAATAAAATAAAATGTAGCAAGCTAAACTTTGGGGAAATTGTTTTTCCTATTTTAAAAGGAAAATTTCTCACTTGTGTTCACCCGCACATTTCATATCATCGACCATTTATTTTTTATTTATCCCTGGAAAATGTTGGTTTCCCGTTGAAACTGGTGCCATTAAAATAAAATGTGTGGATAAGTACACATGAGAATTTTTTTGCTTACTGAAAGAAAGGACGCGTAATGAAAAATCTTAGACGAAGAATACTCGTTGAACGTATTGAACAAAGTTCGCATCACAGCAGGCTCTTAAAAACAATAAAAGGAGAATTAAATTGGAAGAATTACAAAGGAAGACTAAGAGTATAATATCTCAGGTAAAATAATTAGGAAGTTTAAGTGAATAATTATGCAGGAATGAAGCGATTAGCTGAGATGAAAGTGGAGTGGAGACATAGAGTAAACCAATATTCGGATGGATGGCTGCTAATGATGATGGTTAATACCAAGAAAATAAGTACAGAAGGCCATGAAAGAAGGGCGAAAGTTGACGTCAAAGATGAAGCTTTTTGAATGGGATGGAAACCCAGAACACTGACAATAAGCCAAAGAAGCTATCCAGGTGACAAAAGGTGCCTGAAGTTTTAGGGATTAGGATTGAAACAAACAAACGATAGGTGGACAAACGATATAAAAATTCCGCACCCTGTGCAAAGTTTCGCGAGGTCCCATTCATCTCTCTGATCACCAGGTTACGCCCTCAAGGACAAGGTATGGACCACAACCAAACTCGCGACGGAATACACCGATAACCCTCTTGAGAGCTCAATCTTTCACACGACCCAGCAAAATATGCATCCACGCAACTGCCTCCGTCTCGTTCGACCCTCTGCCTCTCTCTTACACACAGCCATACCCCTCCACCGCCTCCACATCCTCCCACCCCTCACGCGCTCCCCACCTCCTCCTCCTCCCGCTTCCTCCCCTTCCCATTTCCTCAATCACGGCAGCCGTAGAGGCGCTTTGAGGCGCAGGCCGGGAGTTTGAGTGGATTGTCCCATTCGTGTCAAAATCAGGTTACCGCGAACGACGTCTGTATCCGCGTTTGTCCGTGTGTGTCTAACCTTCCCCCTTCGGCCCCCCTCACCCGCTGGGGAGAAGGGGCGGGGGTGGGAGGTTAGACATACACACGGAGGTTGTGGGACAGTATCCCCCCCGTGCACGCCATACCCCCCCTCGCAATGGCGACAAACACACAAACAGACATACATATCCGACCACACGTTCACGCTTGCATCCCCCGCTTCCCATCTCCCGCGTTAACGCGACCTCCTCCACCAGACACAGCCACCACCACCACCAACTTTTCCTCCAACTACTCCCACCGCTGCTGGAGACGCTATCTATAAGCTGAAGGCGTGAGAGGAACGGGGTGAATGAGGTTGGGAGGACGGCAGAATTGCTCCTGGTGAGGACTTGCTCCCGTGGCTGGAGGGGTTGTAGACTGGAATGTTAGATGCATCCACTCTAGCGGAGGCGCAGGTGTCCAAGGTACGGCGAGGGTTATTGCTCTGTTTGCACGCGCGCGACAAATTTCTTGTCGCTTTCAACACCCGTCTTCCCCGTCCAGAGCGCTCACAGCTTGGAATGGTCGTGACCTAGCCGTAAACACGGCTAAACGGAGGCATATCACACAAACGATTAATAGAATTATTTCCACATGAAAATGGTGTCGCATTGCGATTGGACATGTCCATGAAAAACAGGAAAAAGCTTTAAAGTTAAAAAATATAATGAATACTAGCAGCTTTTTGTTTCTGGGAGGCACAAAGTTCGTAGAATGTAGACAGCTAAGTAAAACATTATGAAAAACCACATTTAAATTCAATAAATAATAGCAACGATGCTAATAATTATTTAACGTATTTCATTATTATTATTCTTTCCTCTTTATAGTTGGATCTTTCAGTTTCTTCGTCAATTACATCCTTCTCTAGTTAGATTATCACCCCCACCTTTTTCTTGGGAGACCGACGTTTCTTCTACTTGTGGGAAGTTTATCTCTTGCGATACGTAATAATCTGTCACTTGTATTTCTGTTTATAGGTTCGCTCCATTCTCTTTTTGTTTAATTACTTTCTTATTTTCTGTTTTACACGATTGCCTCCTATTTCTCTTCTTTTTCTGTATAACCGTGTTTTACCAGCAATTCTTCAATAAGTATTATCATCTCTGTAGTCTAATAGTCCATTAGTTTTTGATGCAGCCTTAGATTGAATTAAGTTATTTATCAAAACTCCAAAAACAGCAACTAAGGCCTTTGGGTTCAATAAACAGAATAAATTTTAAAAAACAATAGTAGTAGACACAACACAGAAATATTCAAAATATAAACAAGGCAAGTCTGAGGCGAAGATGACATAAATGTTACGCATTACGTTTCAGTTGGGAGATAAGGACGTCGCGTGGGGAGAAAAGGTCAAGGGTAGGGTGATGATTAGTTAGGGCATTGAAAGATGAAGGTAGGCGGTAGAATAGTGTTCGTTCGGAAATGGAGATACGGAATTTGTGTGTGTGTAACACACTCACATTGCGAGTGATGCGGGCTGGGATGCGAGGTGAAAAATAGGAAAGAAGAAGATCAGAGCTCTTAAGTCAGCCGGCGAAGGGAGAGGTGTGATAAGCCAAGATATGATAGGATTTCTTCACATGAGCTATGTCTAAGGGAGGGCACATGATGACTATGGCTAAAAAGAAATAAAGGTGGCGGTTGAGTAATTTAAGAGTGGTGGGGGACGCAGTTAACCAGATGGGAGAGCAATATTCTAGGATCGGTAGTACACATCCAAGAATCACAGATTTTAGGGCAAATGGGTCCGTTATTTCTTTGAGACGATAGAGAATTCACACTATGGACATTGGCTTTTTTGAAATACCAGAAATATGTTCATGAAACATCAACCTTCAACCAACCCAAGTATAAACCATAAATGGTTATAGTTTTCAACACACATTTTACATGTTAATTAAAGAAGTATTTTGCGAGAATAGCACTATTCAATTTCCTACGGATATTCAGTCACTCATTACGGCCGTTTTACTTATTTACTTACAAATATGTATGAAAGACAATCGTATTCGATGAATGCATCAGAACCGATTTAGAATACTAAAAAGAGAAATAAACACAATTCCTTTTTTTAAATTTGACTCTCCAACTACCAATCACAGGTGAGTTTCATTTAGAGCGTTTCAAGGAAATACCGGCGGTGTAGCTAGATTTAACTAATCATAGTTTTCATCACGAAGTGGTGCGATATCGTGTGTAGTCAGTTTAATTTAAATGTGCTCGTGGACCATAAAAGATACCTAATATTTTTTAAAGCATAGAGAAGTAGGAAGATTTTGTATGATACAAAAATCTTAAATTACATTTATGAATTAATATACTTAACAAATTCAATGAATTCTGCATATGCATCAGTTAAAAATCAAATCAGAGGGCTAAATCGTATGAAATGATTTATCCGAGAATTTCAATATCCTATATTGAGCATGCTGAATTTAGTTCAAATTTCAGTACTGAAATAAATCTATCACGTAACTGCCTTTAGGCAGTGTTCCTCCTGATATGAAGAACGTCAAAAGTATGTTTCCTCATATAGGCATTATCCTTATTTGGATTTTGTGTAAAACTCCATGCAGGAAACGATTACTTATCACCCTTATCACATGCAGACTCGGAATTACGTAGTTACTCCTTACGTAGAATGTTGAACGATGCATTATAGAGGGATGTTCATCGTTTATGGAATAAAATCTGCAATTTTCTGTGAGACATGCTAACATATAATGTGATTTTCGAAATTAGAACGTTTTGGGCGTAGGAGGCAAATGTAAAAGAGTCGTCCGATCTGGCGATGAATTTGTGATCACCACACGCCACGGGGTCAAGCGCCAAGCGCCACGCTAACTCTATTTTATACAACGAAGCCAACCTCCATATGAGATAATGAGGTAAAATTCACAAGTAATGATACATCAGACATATTGTAGCTTTGAAAAAAACCTCTCACCAGTTTTCTAGGAGCGACTTCTGATTGAATAATTCACATCGTATATTCCCCTTACTGTTCCGGCATTAAAATTGGTAAATTACCACTAAAATGGTATCCGCTTAGTAGGTTTCATTCTAAGTACCTAATTAAGTAGTTGACTATAATTCTGAAAATCAAAAATAACTGTTAATTAGAAGTAGGTACACGTGGTAATCTGATGTCTTCATAATCATGGTAGTGAGAAGAAAGTGGCGCTCAGTCCCTTTCTTCATCTTAGCAGTTAACAATGAATGTGCTGGGTGTAAATGTAAGTGTAATTTGGTAAAATATATATATTCAAGGGGACCGCTATCTAATTATATCAAGTTGGTGAATGATATAATTCCATACTTGACATTTAAGATAGGAAATTTTTATTAATTGAGCCTAAGTGCAGCATAGATATGGCGTGGTTAGCGTGTCATTGAATAATAGTGGAACTGAATGGTAATTGCGGGTAAGATACACTCAATGATTGGTTATCGTCCAGCGATAGAAAGGAAAATGAATTAAGAACAATGAATGACTACTAAAGTCTTGCAGACTGCGTATATTGACTTCAATCCTAACCTATGGGATAAATTGTTTTAAGCTAAAAGACAACTGATTTCTAAAGCCTCACTCTTTTGCATCACTATGCCTTTCTCCGTCAAGAGAAACATAGGTACTATGTTCGAATTCGATTTTTTTCCAGCTGACAGTTGTTTGATGCTTGATTTAAACATTCAATTACGACAAGTTTGTATTAAATATTCAAGATAAAGGATTCGATATTACAGTAAAATCTTTCCTGGAAAATCTTCCCTAATGTCAACGCTGACATCAGGATTGGAATTATTATAACTAATTCAAGGAATAGAAAAATAAGTCAGGTTGTACTCATTCTTCTCTCATGTACAACTCTATTCTGAGAAAGGGTGCCTAAATAAATTATAAAAACCAAAACTCAGAATTGTCTCACTCAAAATCCAAAATACACTTAACATGGGTAAAAGAAGTTAAGAAGGAACGTCACGGTCCAGCTATTCGCGCTGATGATGGAAGGCGTTCTATTAATTTAGGCGACGATGTCTCTTTGTAGTAGAAGTGGCTCAATGTCTCTCTCTTGAGTCTCAGCTAGCAATTTCACTAAAAAAATTAAGAATTGCTACTGGTAACGTCGTCTTCATATGCTTATTTTCCTTATAGTTCTCTTTGGACTGTTAGCCAACCGCTGTCGTTGTTCACATTGAAAAAATCGCCGTTTTCTTTCTTCATTTATTCATTGGTACTTCCGGAAGATTGATTCATTTTCTATAGGTCTGAGAAGAAATTTTCTGGCCAAAGAATGCTCGTCATGGATGAAACGTTCAGAGCTTTTGGCAGCCTTACCAAACGTATTACTTCTAAATAATTTTTAGTTTTTCACTTTTACATTGACGATGCAATGGATTTTACCTTAGGATTCTACCCTTAGTGTTTATGTGGCATTTACGACGACAAATTCAAAGAACATGAAGATTGAATTAGAGATAAATTGCTTTTTTATGTTAAAATGTCATAAAAACATCATTTATGTAGTCAATGTGGAATAAAGAATTCCATTCCCAATCGTAGGACGCCTAAAGCACTTCATTGCATTTTCAGATATTGTTTTCTCTAACACTTATCTATTGAAAAGTCCGTAAGATAATTTCATTAAAAACAGAATATGTAAATAGGAGCTTCTCTAATGGATTCCAGATCATTTTCAGACTGGTCAAAAATATATCCTTAATTTAATAATCCTGATGATGTTTTCCCGTATCCATAGGTGGATATACCCTCGTCGATATACAATTTATCAATTTCAATTCCAAAAGAAGTGGCCCGGGGGAGGAATCAGTGGCCATTGTTTTCAATATACACCACCATTGTGCAAATGTATCGCCATTGAGTCCAGTTTAAAATAATTCCACTTTTGATCTAGTTGTTATTGAGGGGAACTCGGTTACAGAAATAGGTTAATATAGAGCGTTCGGTTTGAACGATGAGGTTTATTTGCACAGTGTACTGAGTAAGTAACATGATGTGATTCTGGATTCCAGGGACACTCAAATCAGTCATGAAGTTTGACGGAGGCTCAAATGCTTGGCATATTGCACGTTAAGCAGGAGCTAGTAAAAAATATACCATATGCACTAGCAAAAAAAACAACTCCTTATTCCTCGGGGGGAGGGGCGGAAAAAGTCTTACTCCTCGCACGCATCTGTCCTATAATCTAAACACATTGGGCGCACGGCTTGAAAGCACATTTCCGCCCCATAGAAGACTGGGGACAGGAATAGAATTTGCGAGGCACGAGGCTGAAGGTTAAAGCGCACGAGCGTAAAAAGGAATTTCCGTTAAACAGAGTCGTCATTTGGATAACCGCCGGTAGGGGGGCACTTGAAAAAACGTAGTGAGCGAGTTGCGGCTTTGAATCTCATTTCGCAGTAGGGGGCCATTTTACACTGTCAGGGTGCTGCTTAGAAGGGTATTTTTTATCTTATTCTTTGCCGGAGGCCGAGATGGCGTGCGGCCTTCGTCAACAGGGCGCGAAAGAGACAACTTCGTAAACAACATTTGGCGACAAGGAAGGAAGAGAACTTTCGCGCCAAAAAATACAAGCATCGAATAGAAGAAAGGAAGTAAAACATCAGTACGCCTTACGGCGTTGATATACCGTATTTCTCCGAATATAAGCCGCACCCCGTTTTTTGGGGTCTCAAACATGGAAAAAAGTTAATGCACGAATTTAAGCCACACCTTTTTTAGTGTTTCTCGTACTACCGACAGTATTAAGAATTAGAATTTTATATCTGTTTTTACATTACCTATGTAACTGTGACAAAATGTTACCTACAGCAACTTCGTTCAAATAAAATTTAAATTTTTTATTGGTTTCTATGATTTACACTTTGATCTTTGAGGAGATCGATTTTGAAATACAAGAACGTAGACCCACTGTGATTTCAGTACAGCTGATTGACAACTAGAAAATTGTGCTCACAAAATTAACATAATTTGGGTAGTGTAATATGAATTTAATGAATAACTAATTTAATAGAAAATAGCAACTTTAAATAAATACATTCTTCATAATTTTTAATATAGTTATTGATAACAGAACTAAGATATTCATTAAAAAGAAGAAAATATAAGCAATCTTCGTGAACACCATTGCGTAAACCCATTTTTTTAAACAAAAGGTGTACATTTGTCCGATTACTCAGTCTCATTTATTTATTTATACCACAACCAGTTCAATCAGCATAAGATCAAGTAAAATTTATAGCAACTTTATTTGATGCGTCTTAATAAAGTTTAATCTGAATTGCCTACTAATCATAAAAAATACATATTGTACCGTAATCATGGGTTAGCAACCAGTTCAATATGAAGTGGATACATCCATAACTTCAGTTTTCAAAATTCATCAAGCAAGCGGAATAACATGCTTGACTTTGAGCGAGTGTCCTCAGGCGGGGCGAGGCAACTCAGTCCCATGCCGGGTGAAGAGTGAGTCCCAACTTCTCAGTCTCTCCATTTCCATTATTAAGCTACTCAGACCATTCGTAATCTGAGATAATAGAGCGCGTGATGTCTGAGATGAAATTATCCGGAGGCTAGAATTTTGAGTGGCGCGGTCACGCGCCAAGTCATGGATACTTTTTGCGACGAGTTCACGCTCTTACGCCCTTCCCGGCTTTTCAACAAAAATGTGTACGGCGGCACCGTCTCAGTCTCGGCTTTCAACTTGATTCGTCGCAGAAATCCCGAGAACACCAATGAATAAGCAACTTCAATGTGACTAAGGATGCAATGACATTCACGGAAAAGCTATTTTTACTGAAATCACTGGCGTTTTTGCAAACACATGACGTGGACGTACTCGCATGATACTTACAGAAACTTATCACTTTTCTTACTCTCTCCAGCTTCTAAATGGTGACAAATTTCATAAAACTTACTGAGAACACGCAAAGCTTATATTTATCAATTAATATCATAGTACGTCATATCTGACTATTATTTTAGACGTTATGTACTTAAGTCGGGACACAGCATAAGTTGCATTTCCAGTATAGGAAAATTATCCGCTGACCATTAAACTCGTTCAAGATGAAGCATCTGGCGTTCAACACTTCTGCCGCCGCATAAAACCTCGAAACGCAATATTTCTTTACTTAGACAATATTCATACGCAGCATAAATAGTATTATTAATAGCATTGTATGTAATGGTAGTGGATTTAAGAAATTTACTTTTTTCTGTTCACGTATTCCAAAGGTGATATTCCAATTGGCATGTCATTGCTACTAAACTGATTATATAATTTTCATCCCATTATGAGGTATTCTTTCTTTTTCGTATCTCTTTAATGGCTCAACTTAAAAGTACGGTCCGCATCGTGTATATTTTCGAGTAAGCTATTAAACTGACTTAAGAGCATTAAACTCTTCATAAATACAAACCCAGTCCGGGATAGTTTAGTCCTGACTGTTGTTCTTGTAGCTAAATCAATATTTTAAACAAATATACAGTCACCTTAGCCCTTACTCGAGTGCATGGGACAACTTTTCGCGAGAATTCAGTAAAATGTTTGATGCCTGAATTGAAACTTCACAGCTAGAAGAAAAATTGGTGCCATATTAATTTTCTATTTTTTTCTTTACAATGTCGTATAACTAAGGTTTCGAAAAAGGTATCGTACCCTATTATCCCCTAGTATTTCTTTCTTCATCTCAGGGTAAGTCCTACCTTTCTTCATCCCGTCCATTAAACCTATTCTCTTCCTTCCCCTTCCCCGCTTGCCCAATTTCCTTTCCTCTATCACGGCCTTAAGCAACGCATCGCCCCTCATTAAGCCTTCCAGCCACCTACCCTGCCTACCCCTAATCTCATCCACAAGTTTCCTCTCCTCACTCACCATGTCAAGCACTTCCTCATTTGTCTTCCCTTCCGTCCAACACACCTTAGCCTTTATATAGTATTCCTACTTGCGCTGGTCCCACGCAATGGCGTACCAGGAGGGCAATACTTTTGTATTTCATTCACAATGTATATTTCCCGTATTATCTTCCAAACAGATATATCTCTCTTAATACATCTAGGAATATGGTACCCTCACCCCAGTGCAAGTTAATAAATAATAAAAATAACAATATGGTGGTCTTCCCGATATTTTCCCATGAACCAAACAGGGAAACAAACGATAAATATTTGTTTTGCTCTTTCAACCTCTTTCAACTATTTTGCACTAGGGTGAGTTTTACTGCATGGATATACTTCATCAAAAATACATTCAAACTCTTCATAAAACATCGGATATTTTTACATTCCCTCGTCTCTTGAACCATGCAAATTGTTTTGCCCCGTCAAATCAAGACAGTCCTGAATGGAACTCAAATGTCCACCAGGAAGTCACGTCGCCCTTCCCTGTTGCATCACGTTGCTGTATATATTCCGCCCTTTGTTCCGTTCCGTGCCTCTATTGGGAAGAGTGCGGCTCGTTAATATTGCTTGTTGCTCCGCTCCTCGGTACCCCTCGCATGTTAATGACCAAAACGCATCCGGAATATAAATTAGCCTCGACCACGCTTTCCCTCCGGGCGGGACAACCTATCCCCTAGCGAGGGAAATTCACACGCGAAATAATATTTGAAAATTTTCGACTCAATTTTCTCCCCCTCATAATGACGTCCATAATTCACCGTCAACTATTATGGATGGAAAAAGAAGTGAACGTGAAGGGAACGCGATCGACAGATTTAGTAATTTAAGAGACACGATATTTTATCTGATTGGGAGAGGATTAATATTTTTCCGCGCACCGCACTCAGGCAAGGTGGAAACGGAAACCAAAGCCAGCAGTGCATGTACGACACGATCGCGTGGAGAAATTATTTCATAGCCGGCAGCGCTTTGTCCCGAATACTTTTCTACATGGAATCAAACACATTGCACGGAATATAACACATGGTAACACCCCATTGTGTTCGCAACTTTTTTTCTCATCATTGTAATCGACGGTTTATAGAGTATATTCTGAGAGTCCTAAAAAATTGTTCAATTAATAATTGAGAAAAAGAAGAGATGTTATCAAATTATGCATCTGCCGACTTAGCCATTTTGTAATAAAACTAAATTTTTTAAATGAATCTTAACTTAAAACAATGTACGCACTGTTTCAAATTTATTTGTTTTCATGCAGAGACTTACCTAGAAAAGTTCGCTTAAACAGTCAAATTTAAGGGCAACAATATAAGTTAGCTCAAAACTTGATTAAGATTAATTGGATTAAAATGATGACACCAAAGTGAAAACGTATAGAGAAGTTTATAAGGGTATAAGGTGAAGGATCTTTACATTACTACTTGCAGCATAAAGCAGAAGGGCATATCAAGAGGATAATGAAATTCAAAAGCGATCACATGGTAAGATTTACAAAATTTAAAGGGGAGAGTGACAGATATTAACGTATCTGTATCACATGCTTCCAATTTACTACTGGGCATCTTTCTCTTTTTCATAATTATTAGATTATCTAACTCTGTCATTGATAATTTGGCGAAGTGTGAAGCTATTACTTGACATACAAAACACACCGATTTGTAGCATATAGCGTATCGAATTAATGACTCATTAGCGCACGAATATAGATTTGAATATGTCTTTAAGATACCGATAAAAGATTATATATTTCATAAAAGATCGTCAGAGAAGCCTCAATTGTTCATATCCAATGGTGTGTTTGAGATCGTCAGCGAAGATTGAAGATTCAACAACAGAAAAAGTAACAATTTGAAAATTCTTTTAGAGGGACATTGACCGAAATATTATCATGAAAACTATGGAATTAAATGGGAACAATGCTTCAACACCGCTATTAATTCACAAAAGCCTAAAGTCATACTATTTCAGAATATCTCTAGCTAGCTATTCATTTTTTCTTGCGTTAATGTTGTTCAATAATAAACCAACAAACAGTGTGGAACTTGATTTATTTATTTACTTGACATTAATTAAAAAAAGCTGTTTTAAATCAGGAAAATATATTTTAATGCAGCAGTGATTGAATTACTTCACCGAAAAAGCCTCGATATTCAACTTAATCCGAGTAATTTTAAACAAGCAAAATGTGAATTCATTTTTTTTATTTAGCTCATTAATGTTAATGATACTTTTCCATGACTTTTTACAAGCGAGTTTCATATTAGAATCCGTAACTTCAATTCACTTTACATAGCACACCCAAAAACACCTATATTCCCTGCAATCGCACTCTCAAACCTTGATTTTTTCACATGCCCACCAACGTGGCTTTCTG
The DNA here is from genome assembly GCA_963573305.1 of Pyrrhosoma nymphula. Lineage (NCBI taxonomy): Eukaryota > Metazoa > Arthropoda > Insecta > Odonata > Coenagrionidae > Pyrrhosoma > Pyrrhosoma nymphula. Next base: position 101,802,427 of record OY754337.1, on the reverse strand, counting down.
ACGTTTCGACAAATATGATTAAACGTCTCAATGTCTAAAAACCACGACAAAAGTTCATTAAAACAGAGTCATTAATCAAATTATGCATATTTACGCATTCTGCTACGAATAAAATAATGTGATGAGAGTTCATAATACGGAAGTCAAACTTCAGAAAGGTGTGATTTGTATCAATAATCATCGCCGGAAATGACTTCATATTTCATTTTCATTCAAGTTTATGAGTTCGTAAATGTAGTTCATTAAAGAGGACTTCGTTTTCATGATAAAAATAACCTCTTAAATTAATGGATGAAGGCGATACTTTGTGGAACTTCCGGACATTAAACATGGTAAATGAAACAATCTTTGTACATTCCACATAGCTTTATGTTTTCCCCGAATGAGTCGTCGAAATCGAAATCGTCGAATTTTTAAAAATAACCTCGTTAGCTTCTAATTTAGATGATCTCACAATAGATTCATTTTAGCATACGAATGCGTGATTGGCAGAATTGTATTTATTCTAATTTCCTATACTCTCATAGGCATATCTAGGTTGCTTGTGAAAATTTTAATGAACTTTTAACCCTCATTTATATCATGAATTGTTGAAATTATTACGCATTGAGATCATAACTATTCGAGTTTACAAGAGCAATTTTCAGAGGATTGGTTGGTTTTAGCAACGATGGGCTTTCTTAGGAAAGGACATTGTGCAATAGCAAAATTATCGACTACTCACTGCTAACAGAGGGGTAGTGCATAAAAATATATTGCAAAAAAAATGGTCAACGAACAGTTAAGAAAAATAAGTAAATAATTATTAAATCTTTGGTAGGTATATACTACATTGATCCGGAAGACGTATGGGGAAGGTCGTTATATGCATTGAACAGAGGATTTAAAATATAATGGTCATCTATAACAATATTTGATAACGAAATTTAATGAGAAGGGTAAAACGTTTGACGATTAATGATACAAAAAAAGTGCTCCTTGTTTTGAATCCATGGATATACGAAATAAAAAACTCAGATGTTTCACATACACTGGGTGAATACGTCCTGGCAAAACTCGAGTATTTACTCACGACAACAGAAAAGAATCGTTCAAGTAAAGGGGACTACCTCATCGTAATTAAGGGGAATCCCACGAAATCTGCACGAATATCTCAACCAGTTAATGGAGAGGAACTTCATGAATAGTTCAAGCGGGATACACACTTAATGCATCCACCTCATGTAGCATTCGGATGGCTCACTCCCACAACATCCCTTTCTCCCATACACCCTTTGTTTCCAGCAAAACACTCGCAAAATCCTATTAATTCTACGTCCACACACCTATTTTGAGCTACCCTCACCCTTATTCATTGACCTAACTTCAAGCATAACTGCCTCGAAACCCAGCCAGCTCAACATTTAACCCGCTTCCTCCATCCAACTCTCCCCCCTTCCCTGCGTATTATACTAAACAACTTCCCCAAACATCCATCACCTTGGTTTTCGTCTTCACGGCTCATTCTACCGTATGCTGTACTTACGGGGGGATGCAGGGGGAGTCCCTCCTCCTCCTGTGACTCCCCATAACGTCTCACGCTCAGTCCTCTCCCACCTCGCATCTCGCCATCACTCCGGAGGCCTTACACCTAACGGCTTAAATCTTCGCCCTGTCTCGCCACCGCCTCTCAACCCTCACACGGACTGCGAAACAGCCTCCGCCGCCTCCCGCCAACACCCCACCACCACACCGCCCCCTTCTCCTTGCCCCCAATTGCTTTCACCCCCAACTCCAATTCCAGCTCGTCTCCCACGCGCGCATTAACCTACTGGACTTGCCCTGTTCCCTCTTTAAGCCTTGCCTCAGTGGCCTCACCCCTACCCCGCCTCATACACCCTTGCTGTACACAAACACAACACTCCGTGAGTGCCCTTACACAACTCCGAAATGTTCTTGCTAGAAACCTCGCCCTGTTCACCCATCTTCCCCGCCCTCCACCGGGGGCATTCCATCGCACGCCCCCCACGGCACCCTGCCCTCTGTTACGCCGCCGTCTTAACGTGTTCCCCAGGCATCGCCCGCGGTCAAGCTGAAAGGTTTTCAACATCAGTTAGTTAATGCTAGCTCATTGGAGCCAACCGAACCGTGAATTGGTAGCGAAATAATATATACTAGGGAAACGTTCACTCGATTCGTTAGCGTTTTGCACAGGTGATTACCGTCTGTGTATCAATGATTACGCGATGAATGAGGTATGACGGTATATCAGCTATAAATTTGCCAGAATTGTGAAAAAGGCCGAGTTCTGTGCATAATTGGACATTGTGATAAAACGGCATCACCGATAATAAGTGATGGCAAGAGTAGATTTAAGGAAATTCTCGAAAAATGATTATAAAAAACTGTTCTAATTGTTCGATGGGCGCTAGCTGAACTATTATTACTCAATCTATTGAAGTCATCACATGTAGAAGTAAAAATATGATAATGCTCAAATAGGCTATGATACTTTATGATAGCCCTAGGCCTAGATATAATATGTGAACCTTAAAATCGTTATGGCAAGTTTTTTTGCATGAAATTCTTGCAGTGCTGATGTCATATGACGATAGCAGACTATAATAGTCATTCCAGCAAAAACAGTCCTGGGTCCTATGATATGTCTCTGTTTATCCCATTCCCCATCTTCTAATCCTATCAAAGTACACTTTCTTCCGGCCTGATCATTAAAACCACGGCACAATCCTTCAAAGACACAACCGATATTCCATTAGATAGATAGAATGATAATTGAGGGCCTGAGAGTCAAAGTAATACAAGTGACAAACATCTTCCAGGATCACCTGTACCACTTTACCCCGGTAAGAAATGAAAAAAAGCAAAGTAGCTTAAGTGTTCGGCGGCTAGATCGCAGCACCATACTTTCGAACACTTGTACTTCTTTTCCTGTAGCTACCTTTCGGTACCAGACGGTACCAACTTAGAAAATATGCACTTATATCGAATTACGATTTTATGTTACTTGTATTACTTTGACTCTCAGGCTTTCAAGTTACTAATGAAATGTGATATAATAAATAAATCATTACATACATTTTGAGAATGTCCTGAGAACGTGTCCTGAGGTACCCATTATTAATACTATTCAATTTAAATATATACTATAACAATTATATATATATATACTTATTTATTTACATTTAAGGAAGAATAGAATAGGTACAAGGATTTCTTTAGAAAGATCTGGTCTTTCAGTATCCTACCGCGAACCTCCATATTTTTGGGAAACAAATTTTGCTGGCGTTACAGTCGGCGTCTTCAGGCCAATCAACAAGAATTTCATGACGTGGGCATGATAATATTGTAAGCCTTTAAATATTTGAAAATTTCCATTTTTCTCCATATATACACACATATATACTTAGAGATCTACAATCGCTTGCAAACACACACAAGAATTAAAAACTAGTTGAAAATTTAAAAATAAAATTACAAAGAATAAGTGGTGTTAACGGTTCATTTAAACAAGGCACCTAAATGTTTTATTCAAGTCTAATATAATTTTAATTTCATAAATATTTCGGAAAATACTTCTACATCCTTTAAAATATATAACCCTATTTAATTATTTTCAGGAATTTTACAAATATTTTTCTTTTTTAAATTATCCTATAATTAGACCTATATTCTTAGGTATTCCATCAGACCTCTATAATGGTTGAAATCTATCCCTCGTCAATAAATAACAACGACAGATCTCTGTAATTTAAGCGACAATTAATGAACACGTTTCAATGAAAAGTCGCGGAAATGCTATCACTAAACAGATACAAATACAGTCTTTCTCGTCCATGAATGAAATACTAAGTAAATTAAGTGCTGTCAGCAAACTCCGACCGAGTATTATTTATCACAGCTAACTTTCTCACATAAATTTTTAAAATAATGGGACTTCAGCAGGGTGGTGTTCTTTCTGTTTTCGATAAACTGTTGAAATTTTACTCAATTTTCGTCTCCAGAATATTCGAGATATTCTGATTGCTTTAATTCTCGTTTCTCGAGATTTTTTCTCCAAATTCAAGAATTTTGAGTCTCTCAATAATTAATCTCTAGATTTCGAGATTTGTTGTAAGACATAGGAATTAATACTCTGTCGAGCTAATATTCTTAACTTTGTATAACTCCCTACTCATTTCTTGTATGTATTTGACGAGGGGATGGAAATTTGATGGAAAAAGGGACTGCCCTAGTCTCAATCTCACCCCAATAAAGATGTATGTTTATGATTATAACCTTGTAAACGAATTCGCTATGATTGTTTACATTTTATTTTAAAATTTAAAATATTTGGATCATATTCTTGATGGAAGCAACCGTCCCAGCCAAAAAGACACATTTATTATCAAGAAAATCGTTATCGAATATAGCAGGTAGCTCATATTAGTACGAGAAAAATTATTTAATTTTATTTTCAAAAATTAGATAAGATATATTTCCGCCATTAAGAAAAATATTTAAAGACAAATTTTATGAGCCAATGTTTTCGCTTTAATACTTCTCAAGAATTCTCGAGGCAGAAAAATGTTTCTCGAATTTTCGAGAAATAACATTTCTCAAAACGGGAATCTAGAATCTCTAGAATGAAAATAATCGAGATATTACAACCTGCATACCTTCAACGAAAGAATGAGCTTCTCAGATCTACCCCCTCTTCAGTATTAGACTACATAAATGCTTTGATTTAGGTACCTTAAAACGTCTATGACTCACTTTAGTCAAATATTAAAAATTTTGGCACATTCTGCATCACAATGAATTTTATGGTTTGAATAGTAATTAAATTGATAAATATTGTCATTATGATTCCATAATGTAGTTATAATATTTTCACGTGTGACTTAAAAGTCTCCCGATAACCAGAGAGATAGTTAATTATATTTCGCAAGTAAATAAACACAAACCATGAAACATTGACCGAAATCAAAGTATCCTACAAAATTATAAAAGTTACCCCAACAATCAAACGTAATGGCTTGAGGAAAATATTTTTCGTCAGCCCGATGTAAAACATCTCAAAGTTCAATTATAATTATTACTATTTTTACCCGCAATATGTTTAAATTATCTGAAAGAACTTTCAACCTTGCTTCACCAAATGTAATCAATGAAGAATTCCTTTAATAAAAAATGAACGCAGACAATTTACGAGAAATCTTACTTCCTCCCAGGAATAGAAATCCCTTGAAGTTAAAAAAAATTGAACACCCAAACGAATTTTATTTTAAATTCGTATTTCAACTTAATACAATGGCTAAAATTGGGTTAGAGTTACATGGGATAAAATTTATCCGCAAAACGTATAAGGAACAAAATTTAAGTAAGCCCAAAGTGCTCCGCGGAGACCGATGCACGAAAGGAGAAGCATGGGATGAGGGTTGGGGCAAGAGTCTTGGACGCAGTCTGAAGCTTCCAGGCCTCCTCAACAGGGACTGATAGCCGAATCGACCCCAGGCCTACCTACAGCAAGAAGAATTGCGTACGAAGCACCCATTGGACGTGACAAGATGGCTCGCTGTTGCATTGAAGACTACCACTGTCCCCGTGCATTTACTGCATCTCTATTCCTACGGTATGTAATTCTTCCCCCTATGCGGGTCTCCCGCGCCAGGAAGTACTCTTCGTGGAGGGAAGCAGTTGAACTTAAAGGGATATTCGTTTATCATCCGTAAGCACTGAATTATTTACTTTCGTTACGGCCGATAAATTAACCACCAAATTCTGCCAGGTGCGTAATTTTCATTTTCATTTCCGTTCGGAAGGTAGTTGAATGCTAACCACGGTGTTGAGCTATTTAATAAATTTAATATTTCAATTTTACGGTCCATTTTACGTATAAATGACTAAATAACGGTATCATTAAAATCATTTCCATGAATAAACCGGTTTAATACACCCTAGTTGCTGGTTTCGGATTAATACACCCCTCTCCAAAGGTAGGAAACCGATAATACAAAAGATAAGACGAGCGCGAAAACGGATACAAAATCCCGACCACTTAGCGCATGCCACCTGAAGTGGTCAACTAAATTAAAACAATCGATATATACCAAACTCAGCACTCAGCTTTGTCCGGAGGAAAATGGGAGATTTGGTCGTCGAAACGTCAGCTGAGAAAAGCCTTACCCGGTGCCACACCTGAAAAGAATTCATCCATATTATCCACCGGGAAAGCCTACGGTCTGTCTTATATGGTATTTTGAAAACCCCTGTGGATATACAGTCTTCAAGAAAATGACCTCATCCACGATGAATTAAGTGCCTCAAAGGAGAAAACTCGAAAATTACCGATACTTTTACGGACACGTTTCAGCAACAAAGAAAATAAATGCAGGAACTAGTCAAACTTCAGTTTCACGGTGACCAAAACGCAACTGTAAACGCCGGTGAGATAAATTCATATAAATGTATTAAAAAAACTTAGTCCCTGACAAAATCAAATACCTGAAAATGCAATAGTTCGAAAATTGTGTAAACCCTTCAAATAGCTTTGATGATATACTATTAATTAAAACAGATAACTCGATTTTGATTACCCCTTTTGAGGCATATTTTGATTAGAGGAAAACAGAATAGTGACATTCTGCGAAAGCCACAGCGAGAAAGCAAAGCACATCATTTAAGTAGGATTTTTCTAAATTCATAGAAATCATTCTGATTTACATTGAAAGTCCTTGAAAATAATTATGAAATTTTAAAAGGCTAGTTATTACAATGAATTATTGAAAAATTGCTGTTGAGATAGGAATATTAACCAACCATTTTACATTCGCCTGATAACATTAATAATTTCTCATCACATTGATGATACATATTTAATTCATGTTTTCATTAACAAAATAAATTAATAATCAATCGAATTTAAGTATAAATTTATTTCCAAGAACGACAGAAATATCGCATTTTTATCGAGCTATGGGAATACCCCGAAGACACTAGAATTTTAAGAAAAAGAATTATTTTTTTCATTTAGCCGTTTTAATTCTTGCTTGAACAGAAATTAAATATTAATATCCTATAGCTATTGACAAAATAAAGGTAACTAATATTAACGGAAAATATCCTAATCATTTTTCATCAACAGAAATGGGGAAGGCAAGAAGACAATAGACCCAATTGTGGGAGAAAAGACAGGAAAGGGAAAACAACCATCAATACAAAATCATTACAATTTCCTCTATCACGTAGCTAGCACCTATGAAAGATGGTCTAACGGTTCAATTGGGTATGGGAGAGGGAATATATATGTTTACTATCTTTTTCAGTCGCAAGTTCTTCTCTCCTTTAATGTTTTCATTCTTCGGCTCTGCATACGTCCGACCCTCTTCATCCCATCCATGAAGCCAATTCAATCCAAACATACCAATAAAGCCTATTATTCTTCTAATATTACCACCACTCCCTTTATCTTCCGATGTAGGTATTACCCAACTAATTGAAATGCTCCACCTGCGTCTGTTTGTGCCCTTCCTGCCCTTTCTTTGGGCTAGAAAACCTCATTAGTTTAGTTTTCTTATGATTGATCTTCTTGAGATATTATGTTTGATGAAATTCTCAGGAATTTCGATACACTGAAGGGACGAAAATGTAAAAAAGATTATATTAGTGAAGGAGAGAGCGAAGGCAGTAATTACCTTCTGTCAACGTGTCAGAGTTGTCATTTATGTCTACCGGTGACAACATGAGAGAAATCAGCAGCTACTCAGATCAACTTCGGAAATGCCGTATAATTTTTTTTTAAATAACACATTTGCATAGCATTGTATATTTGTTGAATAAATATAAAGTTATAAAACTCATCGGTGTACTTATATTTTTCGAAAATCATATCCCTTAATTTTTGTAAAAATTGATTTTTAGATGTTGGACATGGCTATGTCTACTAGTGAGACTGTTAAAATAAGTCGACTCCTAGCAAGTACAGCTTTATTGTGATATTTGCTGAATCGCATACATTTGAAACATCACACGAAGCCTCCGATACGCAGTGTAGTAGTTAAAAAATCATCCTAAAACTACCAAGAAAATTCGTAAATGAATTGTGTAGAGTTATGAAAATTATGAAACATATCGAGATGCTATGAAAACGCAGGCTTTCCGATGTTTGCGAATTAACGTTTGTCTCAAACGTCACGTGGAGGGGGCAGCCTCAAATAGGTGGCGAGGAAAATTTTTTTAAAAAATTACAATAAAATGACGAGGGAAAATTATATATTTGGTATGAAATTGGTCGCAATAATATATTATTTCTAGATCATAGGAAATAAATACTAAGGAAACTTTAGGCATGGATCACCACGCAGAATGTGTTAAGGGGCAATTGCCAACGTCATTGGACTAGAATCAATTATAGGCGACTTTCTGCTTTCCAACTGCTTTGTGTCACCTTGAATCGCTAACCTGAGTTGACTCGAAGTGATTTGACAAGAGATGAGAGCTTGTAATCGCTAGCTTCCCGTTCCAGCAGTTCCCTGCCGTGCATCGATTTCTGAGAATCCCATTTCAGTCAAAGCAGGTTTCGAAGAAGTTGTCACAAAGTATCTGAAACTTCACGGGAGTAACTTGCACTTAAGTGCTCCAAAAAAGGAGTAAAGAGATGGAGTATTTACGCATCCGCCTACAGAAAGTGATGTTTCTCCCAAGTAAGCAATTTCCATTATAATTTTTGTTCGACTTGTTTCTTTTTTCTGCTTGAATAGTTATATATTTGAATGTTGATCACGGAGTTTAGCTATTTAAAAAATGTATTTTTTCTATTTAATGGATCATGGTTTTATCAATGACAGCATAAAATAATCATCAAACAAATTGTTTTAATCATAAACATGTTGGCAATTAGGTGTTCTACTCCAGCGTAGCTATTTTCGGAGTAAAACACTCGTCCACAAATACCAGCGTAGTGAGTTCGAATCTCGCATGGAGATATTATCTATACAGGACATTCAATACTCAGGCCTCGATAAATACAAAGCCACTACTATCAGCATTAGCTTCCCGCTATGCTATTAATTAAAAGCGCAAAATTCTTCCATTTTCGAGGCTAAATGTTAACATGGGAAAGTTTTTTGTTTGACAATGACAAAAACATTAGTCCTCGGAAAATAGGTGAGTCATCGTTCTTGCTGCAGACAGATGATAAGCATTAATTACAAAAGTTATCTCGTATCTTTTTTGACTCAGTGCGCCATAAGTAAGAAATGAATCAATGGTTTCAATGGTTCAAAGTCACCGGTGATTTTGATGTATTCAATGGTAATGTCGAAAATATGGGTACCGTCGAAAATATGGATGCTGCAAAAGTCATCGTTTGCACAGTATGTAGGTAAAAATTGACAGTTATCTCTCATCAAATAGAAACGGGCACCGAAATCCCTGAAAATATTCATTTCCAATCCAATTAACTTCTCCTCAAGCGTGGGACTGAGTCGAAGCCTGAGAAGCATATAGTGACCAGGAACAAACAATCTGTCAATCAGCGGCAATCTTCATATCGCCAGCAAAAATAGCACAAACCCTCCATAATTCGAAAGCTACTATTTACATTCTGTTACCCTTCCTGTCCTCCTCACCATTCCATTCACATCCCTGCAAGTTTCCTCCAGCCTCCCTACTCTCGCTCCTAACCTTACCTCTCTCTCCGGCACATTCTCCCAGCCTCCGGCGCCCATACTCTACGTCGCTAGGCACACTTGTAATCCCCTCAGTTCCAATTGGCTGGGCTCGGTCGCTCGGATGATGCCCTCGGGCGGGAGAGGGGGGGAGGAGGAGGAGGAGGATGAGGAAAGGGGGCGAGAGAGAGGAGGGAGATTGAGACAGCAAGGGATCCTGCGGGTGCTTGCGGGGCGGGCAGGGGGCAAGTTTGGTGGGTGTTAAGGGGGTGGTGGAGAGAAAGGGGCAAGGGGTCTAAGGAGGGACCGAGGAAGTCCCCAGCGGCGCTGAATCCCCCTGTTCACCCCTGGAGCCATGGTTGGATGGTCCAGGGTAAGGGCGGCGAGGATTCCTCCAGGGCAGGAGGGATCCTACACCACCGCCACCTCCTCCAAAGGCGGTGTACATTCTCCTCTGGCCCCAACCTACATCTCCTCATTGCCTTATCTCCCTCTCTCCCTGTTTTCTCAACTCTATATGCCTTTCCATTTCCCTTTCTCTCCCTGACTTCACTTTCACCCTCACCCAGCCTTCTTTTTACTTTCACTCTACTCTCACTCTCTCCATGCGCCCCAGGAACGGGATACAAAGGTTTTTAAACCGACATTTCTCCGTAATGCTGCTGCTGCCGGGGAGGAAAGGATAAAGGGTCACGCAACCAGAACAAAAGGAAATTCAAACGAGATCTCCTTCTTTCTGTCAATGTTTTCACTCACCCGCTCACACCTGGTAGTCAGACCGTGGGAATAGTCGATTGGAGCCACGTGGGCTAAAAATAGAGTATTCACTGGAAAACGCGCCAACAATTATTATATTATTGACGTATCCTCGTACATACACTTTTGGACTTTTCTTTTCCAAAAATATTGACCTTTGAATACACCAGCTCAATTTGATTTTATATAATTGTGTGAAACCAAGGATCTTTTTTCCGGAACCAAGAAAGGCTTTCATATAGTTAATTCGGAAATTCATTTCTACATTAATAATGCTTAATTTTCGCAATAAGTACTAATGAGATTCTTTGGAGTAATAAATACCATGCGGTACAGTGCCACTAATACAGTCAAAATGATAATGTTACGAAAATGACGCTCCAGTGATAAGCATATAAATAATATTGTGGTTTTAAATGAATATAATTAGGTTTTCCGATGGTTGATAAATTAAAGTATAAAAATCAGAAGCACAATGAATGTAACTAAAAACCAGAAGACTACAACAATATTTAAGACTACAACAACAATACAACTGATAACATTCCTACACAATCTTACTCTTACCGAGCTGCCTTTACAAAAAAGCTGCTGACTCAACTTCATAGCTACTCGATTGCTACGTCGTAAATAAATTAATGCTTTCTGACTTGCTAATTAATGATTAGAAACTTTTCCTGGGTCCAAGGCCGACAACATCTCCTAATGCCTCGAGCGCAACCCCGGGATTTCAAAGAAGCCTAACGATATAATAAAAAAATCGAATTACTCCAAAATCTGCATGCTCATCTCTGGTAGCGGCAATACTCCCCCGGAAATAGGCCCCCGGAAATTTCAGCTTCTCCCAGTTCCCCTCCTCTTTTCTCTCCGAACTCATCAACCCCTCTTTAACTCTAGCTCCTCTAATCCCCTTGCACTCTCTCAATGGCTTTGTATCTCACACACCTCCGCTCTTTCCGCCGGTTAAATCCACGCCCGGAACATTTTCATGTATTATGTTCGAAAGCAACTTTCACTGATAGTTGTCACCTAATTATTGAGATACCCTATCGACTTTACACTTACGTTGAAGTTTAACCGAGGCGCTGGTCTTAGTTTAGAGAGGAGAGCCAAATAAATTCGAAATATTATTTCTTTTTTCACAAACCGATTCTGTAAATTACTTTAAAGAGCTTATTGTGCTCTGAGTTTCTTCCATTTATGAATATATCAACACTTTTCTCTCCTTCTCAAAAAGTAACATTCATTAAGATTTTTATGTTTTCTATATCGTATCATTAGGCGTTAAATAAATATTGGTGTCACTCAAATAGGACATCTCCCTGCCAGCAAGCATATGCCAAGTTATTCGCCTCCTTCCAATGCAGGGAAATATAGTATCCAGGGAGTTCAAGAACTTTATTTTTCTAACATTCAATGCTATGAGAATGCATAAGCCATCACAGTGTCACAAGTTGTACACAATCTCTGACGATATACTTGAAAAATATAATTTCACACATTCCAAGATGACTAGAGATTATATGGTGAAATTATGACTGGTGTTAGATGCTGTAATTATATTTGCCGCAGAAAATTAGAAAGAAACGGCCTGGCGTCTTTCCAAACCCAAAATCGCGTAGCTCATTAAATTATTTCTGATTTTAATGTAAAGGAATATCGTTTTTATTCTCTAAATTTCAGTCTTAGGTCTTAAAAGATAAAAAGTTTTTTTTCGTTGGACCTCCGAGGGACGAGAACAAGTCCTTTCGCAGTTTGGACAACCATATATTTTCGTAAACATATAACATGACTTTTTAAGTAGTTGGTTAATAAGCCTTTTGTTCATGTTGCATTTAAATTTTGTGAAGGCTGAAAAATCTCGAGAGCTTTTACGGAAACCGAAATATGCGCAACGGAGATATGATCGGAACTAATTTACTTCCGACTTAATAGAACGATGTATTTCTAACTATAAAATTCATTGCAGTCTGCTTCTCTTCAGACTCATTAAAAGAAGTAAAGAACATGCTCAATTCTGTGGCAAATTTCATACAAATTGGTCCAGTGTTCAAATTCCAGAAGAGTTAAAACATCGAAAGCACGTGATAAAAATATGATTTAATCGTGCATTATTTGATGAAAATCCAACTTAAGTATTTCTTAAGGGATATTAAAATGAGTGAGATCTTATCTATCTATGCAGAAATTAACATCAGCGATATAATATGCAAAATTAAATGGAGGAAAGAAAATGTGACATTTTGAAGTGGACTCGTGACAGGACGCAATGGGATAGATCTTCAATCCATTCATATCGCTAGACTAAATTGAAATAAGAATTAATTTACATAAGATACTACACTTACTACTCACGACTAAGAATAAACAGCAGTTAACGCAGCAAACTGGCCATTTCTTTGACGCAACTATGCATAAGATCACGCTCAATTTTATCCTTGTCTATGCTCGATAGGATTGTAAATGATGAGATAAAATTACTAAATTCTTGCATTTGCGAAGTGATTCTGTTAAGATCATCCGCATTTATACCAAATAATTCCTAGGTTGGAAATATGTTGGAGTAATATTTACTCTTATGGGAGCAATTTGATTTGAGGTAGAAAAATCAGGAAATTAGCTAAAGAGAAAACTTGAATTTCCGGAGGCGTTTTAGAATAAGCCCAAATGAAGATTGGAATTGCAAAGCAGAGGAGATAAAAAGGGTATAAAAAGAAGTAGGTTTAAAAAAGATGGGGATTCGAGGCTGTGCAAAATTTGAATTAATGTAGGAAGGAAAAAGTTCTGTAAGGTAGCCTAGCAATTTGAAAAGCGTTTATATCAAGTATTTTATAAATTTCTAAATCATATGCTTTCACCTACGCCCATATAGCATATTTTCACAACTTCATTTCGCCGCAAACTTATTGCTTACCTTATAAAACTGTGTTTTAACCTCCAGGAATATCCCCTTGACCTGTACGTCATACTTTAAAAACACTCAATCAATGCATTAAAAAATATGTCCTCAAATTTTTCGTATTCTCTGCTCAGGATTTATTTGGCCAATTCATTCTATTGGAGCCAATTCACTCTAAATTCAACTTAACTGCTAACATAGAGGTTCGCTGAATGCATGCTCTATATTTGAAAATGAGTACTTACTAGAGGAATTCCACATTGCTGTCAGACTAAATCCTGCATTTTGGCCTCCAATATCCTTTCGCTATTAGCGTGAGTCGACCCGTTCCCAGCAAAGTCGATGAATTGTTTTTCTCGTCGTATTGAATCCTGCAAAGAAGTAATATATAATTAGATCTGGGCTGGATGAAATTTTATAAGAATTTTTCAATCGAAGCTAAATGTTGTTATACAGTTTGAGGTAATGAGGTAAAAGTGAATACGAAGTTAATTCAATTAGTAGCTCTATTACGTAACCTTTGAGCGTAGGGGTTCCAAGCCATTCGTAGATGCTGATGTACCTCTTCAGTTATGCTGCGTCTAGAGCATATTTGGCTCAACGTTTCTCTCGCGTTGCAGTGAGGATCTTCAGGTTTCAAGTGTATTCAGGAGCAAACTAAGTCCTAGTCCCACTTCGCTTCAGGAAACGCTCGCTACAACGCTAGAGAAACGTTGAGCCAAATATGCTCCGGGCGCTGCACAACTCGAGAGCTACGTCATGAGTCCCCATACATTTAGTAAAACTCGATCTAAGAGGAATCATCATATAAAATTTCACCTATTTCCTTTCACGCACTTGTTTCCTTCATTTTTATGACCTTGCTAATCTTTTATCACAGTCACCCGTATTCCTGAAGCTATTGACTCTATTTTATTTCTTTATTGCCTTCCTCCATAGTGAATACTCTTGGATTTTAAATAGTGTCGTTCTTCATCATGTATGGAGCGATATGCTTACAGTCAGCCCCTATCTACCTTTTTTCATCTGCTTAATTTTGTCACCCCTTTTCCACAGCAATATGATTTTTATCTTTAGGTGTAAGCACACTTGTACGAATATTTAGCTAACTTACATAGATTTTTCACTTAACAGTTCTTATTGCACTCAATACTTGAAACTTTTGCAATATTTCATTTTACTTCGTTGCGTTAAACATTTCTAATTGAAGTATTGTATTATCGACCTCTTCATGGAACGTAAGATTTGTATCTCGAGGTTAGGTCAAAAATTTAAAAACTATAACTCCTTGCCAACGTTTCGGTGTATAATTGACACCATCTTCAGGGCTACAATTTCCGGTACAACAACATTATTAATGAAGTAATATTAAAAATATTACAAGTTTCACCTTACAAATCAAATTATCATACACGTCATTACAATATAAAATTCTTATTTGTATATTGTAATGACGCGTATGATACTTTGATTTGTAAGGTGAAACTTGTGATATTTTTATGTTACTTCAATAATAATGTTGTTGTTGTACCGGAAATTTTAGCCCTGAAGATGGTGTCAATTATACACCGAAACGTTGGCAAGGAGTTGTAGTTTTTAAATTTTTGACCTATCCTCGAGATACAAATCTTGCATTACGATAAACATTTCCTCATATTTCCTTGCCGGCCCCGGTGGTGGCGCGGGATCGAGTCCCACCCAAGGAGTATTTTTCACATCCCAGGTCATGGTTGTACTGTATGTGCTCGTCTGTTGTTAATTGTCAATGCTCCGAGATAAAGGCCTTATAAGAGCTGTTTTCGGTGGCTATTGTTTAATTTAAAAAAGAGTAGTTGGATTATGATTTTCTTCCATATTTCCGCTTTCCACATTTAATTCGAGCTTCTATTTCTTTTGTTATAAAATTCTTACCATGTATTGCTAAGGAACATCCTCGATGCCTCAACCTTGGGATTTAATTAAGGATTTCTTAAAATTTTCTTTCATGTGGTCTTCATTCTAATCTCACATCTGCATTGTTAGCAAACCTAATAATATACAAAATAGTAAAACACGATCAATACTCACGAGCATAACGATGAAAGTTATCAAGTGCGTATGCCAACCTCTTAATTAAATTTTGATTTCCTACGCTCTTTGCTAATATTAATTTAACACGGCGATGAAAATGGAATCTGAGGAATTTCGAACATTAAGAGACACTTAGACACTAAACTTTCACTATAATGTGTGCATTTTATGAAATTCCTAGGACTATACAATATGAGACCGATTTACTGAATGATTTGGAAGCGTGAGATCAAGGGATTGCGCTTGAAAACATGATTCATCCAACTTCCAAGCAATATACAACTGGGCTTCGGCTTCTGACCTCGGCTATGGTACATTTTCAGTGTCATCGCCAGAACTTGAAGACAATTATCTTAATTACACAAGCAGCAAAAGTTGTGCTGAGAAAAAAATTTACAAATGCTAGGCTACTGAAGCAAATTACGACTTGTGTGATGACCAGTATTGAGTATGGAAGGGTAAGAAAACTCGGGATGCAATTTTGGTGTTGATAGCATTGTGGAAAATAATCTGGAGTACAATCAGGATGTTTTTCATCGCTTCATGAATTTCGAAAAGGCTTATGAAAATAATCATAAAAGAGGGAAAATATTGGTGAGATAGGAATCTCATCCGAAACTTACATACGGCCCAGAAAGCACAGTTGAGAGTAGCTGACGAAGAAAAAGGATGGGCAGTCACAGGATAAGGCAAAGTTTCCCGTTGTCGGCTGTTTATCATTAAGGCCAGAGAGTGGCGTGGGATGAGCTATATTTAGGAATAAAAGTAGGAGGACGGCTCAGATAGTTGGTTAGATTCGCGGATGACCATGCGTTGATTAGAAGATCATCAAAGACATTGTAAGCTTTGGTAGATTCATGATAAAATTAATGCGAAAAATAAGGAATAGAGATGAATCATAAGAAAACAATAGTACCTATGACAAAAAAGCGAGTATGATCAAAGTAGGAGCACGCCAACTTTAGCAATTAGAACATTTCAATAACTTGGGTAGTGCGTCAAAATAAAATGAGTATAGAAGCAAAGACAAATTTTTCTGGTATTCATATTGTTCTACCCCAGGGACCTCCGGGTCTTTTGAGGACAGACTCGAACGGAACAGTGACTAAAGACCTGGCTTTTTTCCACATTACATCACCTTCCATTGACGTCAGTACATGGAGTGGCATTGAGACGAAAAATAGGATGAACTCCCTCTTCCCCAAAGGAAAGAGGGGAAGTGCAGCGCTTGTGTCAATCGCTAATTCCTAATTGAAAAGGACTGCAGCCTTATTTTTGGGACATTGGCAGCCCGCCTTTATCTCTCACCAGTTGCGCCCCACCCCCAGCACCAGTCGCGAACTTATAAAAAACACGCAAATACGCGAACTTTGAAAAACACGCAATCAAGAAGATTCCAGAGGAACGTCCTTGTTTGGTAAGGGAAAATGGGAAGGGCGTGTCCCCACCCCTAAACAGCTCGACTATAAAGGGCTCGCGACCGCGGCTAGTGGCTCTCTTGTGTCCAGACCACCAATCAGTATACGCCGAAACGCTGCCGCACGCACCTCTGCGACCGCGCCTAGAGTTGACCTCTACGAATAGCTCATCGCCAGTGCCTTCAATGTCTCGCCGCCGCCGGATGACCACTGACCCTTGACCGTCCGAGTAGTTCCTGTCATGATGTAAGCCAGTGCCGAGTACAATAAATGGAGTACTTATGATTTGGGTGTTCTTATTGACTCTCCTTTCTGCCAACAAGACATGCGATCCTTTTAATGAGTTACGTAACCCGGTGACCCTTGGTACGGGCACAACAATATATGAGAGAATTTTTAAAAATGGAGAGGAACATGAATCACACATATCATAAAATATCAAGAAATCATCTTGTGGGAAATTTAACATCATGTTTCCACCGAATAACAACCATTGGTGAAAGTCATTACCAAAGAGTTATCCAGAAATGGAGTTATTTTTCCTCCGAAAAACCATAAGAAATGCACCAGTGGTAATAGAAACTATATTACAGGCGGTAAAGTATTATACTTTTTCATAATTATTCCATACGATACATAGGAAAGTGTCTCTTTCCCGGACGAGAAGGACTGTCTCCAGATAACATCTTTGAGGTCAGCCGTGGGAAAAAGGTCGAAAAATTGGCTGTCACCACATATTTGGCCGACATGAAGGCCAGAAATATGAGAAGTCAAGCAGAAGGGATTATTGGGATAAGGAAGTGAGATTTCCGAGAGAGGGAGAGAGAAATGTGAGTTTTGAAGAACCTAAGTCAGAAGGGATACATGCTGGGAAAGAAGATCATGTTTTGTGATAATTATAGCATGAGGGATAGGAAGGGAGGGACCTTGAATGAGAGAAAGAAGGACAGCCATGGAGACACGACAAGCAATACGTAACATGCGACATTTCGAAACTTCTGCCGTTGGAACACAAGGATAAAGGATTTTTAGAAAATGCGGCATTTTTCAAGAACTGACTGCTTTTATTACCACAAACATATTTTAAACTTACCAGCAGCAGCAGTCATCGATCCGAATATTCTCCAATCTACTCTCCTACCAACCAACCGCTTCATTCGTAAAAAATTCTCCACTTCTACGTCCTTCATAATCTAGCTGATTCCTTTTTTGGTCTTCCTCAATAATTCTTCCTATTGATTTCTCCTTCCATTTCTATTGTGGCAATACTACTTAATAATACTTCATTGTGTGGCAAAAAGTTCCAAATAAGTATATTTCTTCTTCTCCCCAGAGTTTTGTTTGACTTATTTTTTCTCAAGCTACCCGTAAGACCTCTTCGTTGATTGGTTTCTCCGTCAATTTGATATTAATCAATCTTCGATAACATTACATCTCAATTGCTTCAAATAAATTTTTCCCTGAAGCTGATATTTTCGACGCTTCACTGCTATGTAATACGTATTTATGCCTTAATAAAGTGCTTAATGTACTTCCTTATTTCCAACTTCGTGTTGTTGGCTATTAATAGATTCATCTTCTGGTAGAAAACCTTCATTGCTTGGGCAGTTTTCCCTAAAGTGAAATTCAATTATACACTAATGTTAGTTTTCACTGCTGATAATCTCTCTTAAGCTAAATATGATGGACATGTGGCGTTTGCAAAACGTTTACTTAACAGACGTTGGTTAACCTCTGAAAATGAACTGTAGTTGTCGAGAGCTTGAAGATTGAACAGTTGGATTATAACCATCTCGGACGTATGACACTTTCCGACAGCCAGCAAACTATAAGGATGAGGATACGTATGACGAATGGCATTACGCACATTATAATTAATGAGGGTCACCATTTTGAGATGTGAGAACTGCTTCATTTAGGGGTACAATTGTTTTTATTGGGAGAAAATAGAATACATATTTTTTTCCTCCTGATCATTAAATAATTGAGGACACCGCAAAATCTGAGTCTTTAATTTTTATCATTTTTTTAAATTTGTTTATAATTTTTAATTGAAGCGAATTCAACACTTTGGGAATCGGTTAATGAGATGAGGTGAGTTCAGAGGTAATGGCCAACTTTGGCACACCTCTCAAAGCTCAACAGCGATGGTCAAGCGTGTATCGGCCGGTATTTTATTAAGTACCAACCTTTCAAGTATGATAGAATCAGAAAGTGGGGGGAATAACATACAATTACAGCAACGATTCCGTTTTAACCAAACTGTTTCCAGTGACCCAGCGGTAATTCTTTTAGGTTTCTCAATAGAAAGGCATCTCCCGTCTCTTATCTTGCACTTATCGGCATCACCTCTCATCCAGGCTGCTTTTTATCCGCTTTCCCTCTCGAGCACGTAACTTGTTCATCCCTTAACCCTTTTGCCCCGTTCTCTTACTTCCCCGCCCACCGCCCTGCCTATACATAGGCTCCCTCTTTTCCCCTCCCCTTTGCCGACTCTGATCCGCTTTTCGAACCTCATCCCCTCGCGCTCTCTCCAGTCCCCATCTCTCTCCGTCTTTCCCCCACCTTACCTCCACCCCCCAGCCTACTCAACTTCTGAGGATCCAGTGCTTCCCACCTCCATCCCGTTCAACCGTTCGCTCCGACGAATCCCAATGCCTGTATCACTGCTACGGTTTTCACTTCCCGTCGTCTTTCCCTCCTTTGGAGACTCAAGGGGAGGGAAAAAATAGGAGAACCTTCACTTAGAAGCATACCTCCCGACCACACCCCGCAGTAATCTCTTTTACTTCCTCCGGATTCGATCGCTTTTCGAACTCTTTCCCCGACGGCTTCACCTGTATCCACTACTGCGTGGGGTTGCTCCCGGGATCTCATACCGCTCAGTACCGTGCGAGAAGTCTAATGTAAGACTTCGGGCCACGAGGAAGTGTACGCAGCAGAAGCATCGAGGAAAAATTAATTTTCATTTTCCACGGTAAAAAACTTTCGTTAAAACCTTGGTATGCATTTAGATAAATCAACTTCTGTCAATGCATCACATCGAAACTTGGGCTACATTATCAAACATATTCTTGAGAATAATATTCAATTTTCAATGGTAAAAACTTTCATCAGGACCTAAGTTCCATGTGATAAATCAGCATCTCTGTATCAAATCAAAATCTGGAGTATGTTATAAGTTTTTATAAGTGTATCGCTCTAACGGATGGAGAGTAAAAGGTTGGGTTAACAGAAAATTGATAACCCATTAGCGTTATGAGGAAAAATAATCTTTAATTCTCCAAAGATAGAAACGTATATTAGGACCTAGGTTTCCATGTGAT
Source organism: Pyrrhosoma nymphula (assembly GCA_963573305.1). Lineage (NCBI taxonomy): Eukaryota > Metazoa > Arthropoda > Insecta > Odonata > Coenagrionidae > Pyrrhosoma > Pyrrhosoma nymphula. The sequence continues at coordinate 101,782,311 of OY754337.1, read as the reverse complement.
AAATTAACATGTCACTACATTATATCAAAACTTGCGGTATTTTATATTTTTTTTATATTTTTGTTTATCACTTAATTCGAAGGAAAATAAAATGAACAATACATTTGGTGAACATGGCAATGATGTGAAAAAGGTCGTGCATGGCTGAATTAAATCGAAAGGTCCTCAGGTCCGGCTATCGATCGAGGACTTTCCGATTTCTCGTCTGATGCTCAGACTATTAAGAGATGGAACGCTTTTAACTGAAGAGGAAACGAATGATTAACTCAGGCATAGATACAGTGGTCATGATGTATCATTAGAATATTAATTAAATTTAAAGACAACCAGAGACAAAATTACGTGCAATATCGGCCAAACAACAACATTCACTCAACGGTTCAATTGATATTATATATCGCTTGGACAGAATGAGGAAGAAATTAACAGAAAAAACAAAATTGACGAACACAACTGTGTGTGAAAGGCCGAACATAACCGATTTCAATCGAAGATATTGCCACTGGATCAGGAATAAAACCGGGTCTTCCAATTACGTATTGGATACCACTAGGCTAACTAGCTTGCATTATTATCGTTGAATCGGCCGGAGGTTCACAGCACCAAACACCCCCAGCATTATCCCGCACAATATTTACTAGCAGAAATTTAGGTACCTACAAATCTTTCACCGTTCAGTCATTTGAAATCCACGAGGTGGATTATTGTACGAAATTGGTCCAGGTGGATCTAGGGGTGAACAACTCACGGAAATCCCGTCTTACCTTCCAAACCTACCTTGTTCTTGTAACCAGAAAAAAGAAACTGATCTATAGTTTGAAACATCATTTTTAAGATTGTAAATACGGATTCAAGTCATTCCTTTGCGCGATACCTGATTGAGACTTATTCCATAATGCTCACTGTGACTACCACTAATTTTGGATTAATAGAAAGAAGAGGTCTCCTTCTAATTTAAACACAAAAGCCACTGTGGTTCTAGAACTTTGGCTGACAGGGCAGATACCTCTACTAGGTTTCCTGAGGCATTATACGAATTTACGATAACCATAAAATTACACCACTGCGATTTTAGGCGTTGTCGTCCAAAGAGACTTCACCTCTGTTTGATCCTTGGACTCTAAAATACTCAGTGAAAACGCCTTTCCATAAAAAACAGAAGTTTCCTATTATTTGTCGTATCCTCAGCCTCTCAGACCTTACCTCAGATGCCTCAGATGCTCGAGAGTCAGCATAAATGAAATTCACATTGAGTTTAGCATGTGGTCAAAAGCTGCGGGAGACTACTTCTTGAGTTTTCGCACGTTTCTGGACTTTGAGACCTGGTATAGGAATGTGCCACATATACTTTTCAATGCATGACTACGAGCAGCGGTATACGGTACGAGTGTCGTTTCCTTTAAAAGGAATTTTCCCACTCTAAGGTTGCTTGTCTCTTTCGTTAAATTGTAAGGTTGTTTAAAATATTGCGAATATCGACAAAGCTTTCATAACGCGTATATTCAGCCTTTTCAAAACTTTACACCGATCTAGCACGTTTCACCAGAATAGTTGCTCGAATATGAGGGTTAAGAGTCGTCTTATACGTCCAGAAGGCGCGGAAAACCACCCGGGGCACCATTATAAGGTATGAACGTATTTTGGTGAAAGAATTAAGGCTTTCCCGGCGTGTAGCGATATTGGTGGTTCTTCGGGTTTCCGACTGGGTCAAACTCTCTATTTCGAAATGGAGAGTTTGAACTGGTCGGAAACCCAAAGATCCACCAATAACGTAATTTATGTTGGCTTTAAATCAAGAATTAAAGCATAACATTTTCACTACGGACAAAAAACAACTGGCAGAAAGTACTAACAGCTTTCTAAAATTTAAAAAAGCTATGACTACTTTGTTTCAATATGGGAGGATTCCATCAAGTCACGCCGGATGACAGAAAGTTCACGAAAAACAAGACAAGGGTATCTATTGATATTTAATAATTTATCAACAGCCTGATATAATTTTGGTTGGCAAGGTGAACGCCACGAAAGAGGGGAGGGAGCCAAAAGTGATCTGGAACGGGTGAAAAAGTGTCTGTTTCAACCCCTAACTACTGCCATATGATATTCTAGCGACAACCACTACAGCTTATGGTAGGTTTGTTTACCACGGAAGACAAAAATTCTGATTAATATGATCATTAAAAAATCGTTAATGTAATTTCAGTAAATGTTACTCAATCTCGAGGATGACTTACAGCAACCAAGTTAGTCCACCGTGTTGCAGATGGAAATTCTACCTCTTCATAAAGAACTAATTTACTTCATGCATAAGCAGTCGTGGACAATAAGCGGTTGTATGTAGTGGGCGTAGAGGCTATCCTTGGTTAAGATGACACCAAAATGTTCGGAAAACCCCTGTAGATTCCCCGACTTGGCGAATTGCTGCCGCCCACTAATGGATAGTCTCTACCTCAAAGTAGAGGGCACCATTCTTCCTTCACTCCTTGATTGAAAAAAGCGTAGGCAGAACCAATGACAATCATTGCACAAACGATCCGGCTAGGTATTTGCCGAAACGACTGTAGCAATGCAGCGAAAGATTTCCATGAAGTTACTACCCCGAGGAGAAGCAGCTCTCACTTTCATCTTTTTACGTGTTTTATAATAAAATACGTAAATATCTCAAGTAAAACATTCCAAGGGTAAATCAGTCCCACATCCGAATCTCCTGACAGGGATTACTCGTGAGAGTACAACAATCGATCATCAGGTTTACGAACGGGATGGCGGAGTAGAAGACATGTGCGACAGAATAGAAGAATTAATAAGGGATAGGGATGGAAACTTTTTTTTGGAGACTGGAATGTGGATTTAGAAGGCCAAGTAGGTAAGACGGTTGGAACATGATTTAGGAAAAAAGGAAAGATGGGGGGGGGGGGGGGGGAGAGAGAAATAATTGAGTTCTGAGAACTAAATGGTTTTGTGGTTACAAACATTATTTTGCGACTATCCACTAGGCTTGGGCAAAAAATATCGATATATCAAAAACTCGATATATTTTTTTAAATATATCGATAATTATCGTCGATATTTTTCATGTCGATATATCAAAAATTGATTTTTTTCCGAGTATCAAATTCGATATATTTGTTTAGCACGTCACCGTTGTAAAGTTGTTTCTCCAGCTGCGGTGTCTAGTGCTATAACGAAAATAAGTGATGATATTCGCTTAGAACATCGGCGAATGGGACGTTCTCTAGAAGTACGACCTGCACAAACAGAACGAGAAAACGCTGATCGAGGTTCAATTTGGTCCAGACATGAACACCTATTATCTCTTAGCACTACTACGCAAGAGGTTCCCAGCTCTGTCCCTAATGAGCTGAAGCAGTATCTGGACCAACCACTACTGGAGAGGAAATGAGATCCAATAATGTTTTGGTTGAACTCCCGACACTTCACACCGGTTCTTTCGGAAATCGCGCTGAAGTACTTAATATGCCAAGCCTCATCTGTTCCATCCGAAAGAGTGGCTTCTGCAGTTAACTTCGTGGTACCGGACAACAGGAGTAGGTTAACGGGGGAACATGTAAAACAGAGAGTTCTTCTGATGTCAACATCAGACAAATACTGGTTTGATTGATTAAAATTGATTGTAAAAATAAAATATTTTTTTATTACTTCTACATGTCCACATTTTTCCAAATTTTACTTCAACATTTTTTATATATTTTGGTGAAACTTTAAGGAACCACTTGTTTTGGAAAAATTATCGATATATCAAAATATCGATAATTTTGCACCACTTGTTTTTTGCTTGCACCACATTTTGCACCACATAATTTTGCACCACTTTGAACCACTTGTTTTGGCAAAATTATCGATATATCAGAATATCGATAATTTTGGCTCGATAACTATCGATACATGTTTTAAATATTGATACAATATCTATCGATATATTTTTTTTACTTGCCCATCCCTACTAACCACTTGGAAGAAACACGTGGGAAAGATCAGGAGTTAAAATATTTCAAAGTTATTACACTCCAGTGAAATAGCTATTTAAAAATTAAGAAAAACATCTAAAGAGCTACGTGGGCGCGGATATGGACGATTATCAAAATTTGGTCATGATAAAATACCAATTTACTTTTAGGAAACAAGAAATATTAATTTAAAATAACTTTCAGTTGGAAATATTTCAGTTGGCATTACTTTCAGTAGTGGACAGAAACTATGTTAGCATACATAAGTGTTCCAGACAAAACTGAAGAGAAAGCACTGTTGAGAAATTTATTGAGGAGATATGGAAGGACATCTAAAAGCAAATTCTGAAAGTATCAGAGGAGAAAGAGAAACTGGAGAAACTTTACTGTAGCATAACATTGAATAAAAGGATGCTGGAGGATGAAGATGAAAAATTATACCTTATCGCAGAATCAAAATCTGATGCTGTAGTAAAAGACTTGAGAGAGAAAAAGGTGCCAGAGTTTGACGAAACTCCCTCATATTGTGATCAGAATGGCCCAAGCTAGGAAGGAATTTCAATCGAACAAAAGTAAAATCCTCGGAGTGCGAGGTAGCCCAGGGAAAGGAACTGGCCCCCCTACCCTGAATGTGTGAAATTCACACGCCTGTGGCTTAGTCCGGGGTGAGCTCTACTCTCAACTATCCAAACCAACCTTCGGGTTGAATCACTGAGTGAGTAAGGAAGGGATTCTGCCAAAAGAGAAGTCTACCTACCGCAGGCTATTAACACAGGCCTGGAAGTAAGTATGGGCTTCATTTAAATACATATTCGGTGCATGATGTAATATGGCAGTAAAGCATTGAAAATAACAGGTGTAGAGCAAAAGGTTTTGAAATCAATGGAGATGTGGTTTTATCAAAAATGATGAAGATCAAATGGAAGGAGAAAATTGTCGATGAAGAAGTCCTACGACGAGTCGGAGAGAATACAATAATAATTAAACTCTGAGAAGAAGTATGAGTTCAGAGCTGCAGCACACCTCCGGCTGCTCAGTCTTCGTATTTATGAATGCTGATGTAATAAACCAATAGATTAAATGAGAACATTTCTTTCTTTCACTGAAAAATTTTCAAATTACTATTCAGTTAATTTATTTTTCATAGCAGTATTGCTTTAATTGTGAACCTAAGGAAAGTCCGTCCCTGGAACCTTTTAATATGCAAACAATTTTTATTGGTTCTGAAGAAACTGCCAGAGCACTGTGAAATAATTCACAACAAACGGAGTCATTTTGCGGCCTGCTGAACACGGTGTAAAGCAGTTATTGATCGGAATCGAAATCGAAACCGGAAACCGAATTATAAATATAAAACCGAAAATAGAATTAGAGCTGTGAAGTATCTTTCAGTAATCCAAATCAAATTGTTACTTTATTAAGATAAATATTTCCTATTATATAGAATACAGAACAACTAGCCATGCTGTAACTGAGCCGATCGATCGCCTGTTGCTTGGTGTGCCTCTAGTTGTTGTCCGCAACAGGGTGTTTCGCGGAACTGTTTCGTTTTGAAACTGTATCGGTTGAGAAACAGTTGCAATTAAGCCGTTGTGTTTTTCTAGTTTTACCACAAACTCCTACACGATCTCCACTTTATATTCTACGTTCTCGCCACTTTGATGAACGCAACGCCCGCAACGCCCCAAAAAGTATAAAACACTTTATCTCTTCTTTTCCCACAAATTGTGCGACGTCATTTATGGACATTAATGAACCCGATACCGGGGTTTTCCAATAAGAGGTTAGGAAGAGGAGAGTTGGAAGAGAGAGTCGGGAAATCGCCTTGCTCTCCTCTCCGACTTGCTCTCCTCTCCGGCAGGAGGAAAGTCGCCAAGAAAACTGGTTCGGAGAGCGAAACCAATAGGGAAGAGGAGGTGAGGATGAAGTAGTACTGGACCGGAAGGGAGGGAAGATGGGGGACAGTTCTCCATCCGTAGGTGTGAGATGGCTTGATTGATTAGTTTGAAGTGGTTTTGTGAAATCCTCATGGATAAGGGTCTTGGCGTATGAGTGCGGGGAGGGAGTGGGATCAGTTTTAGGGGGGCCCCTATCTCACCTACCCCCCTCCCCCTTTCGCAGATTGGGGAAAGTACAAGATCCATCCAAAGAGAAGGGAATAGGGGGAGGGGATAAGTAAAGGAACGCCACGGGGATTTAGATCCAGGGATCCCTGAAAAGACGGGGCTGCGAAAGGGATGTAGGAGGGAGGAATCTCGCTAGACTCCTGGGAGAGGGGTCACGAAAAGGGCTCTTTTCGTTTAATTCCGAAAACTTGTTACCTGTGTGTTCGTCGTCGCACTAATGTTGACCACTTACCCATGTTTTGTTTCCTCAAGAGATTAATACGCCCATTTGATTGAGTTTAGAATGTTGTTATGTATACACAACTCGTTTAATTATTTTTGTAATATTAGTGGTAATGCTTTTAGTTTAACAGCGTTATTTATTACCTTGTTTTCAAGAGAATTTATTATAAGCACGACTCTTTCCAAAAATCACGCTTAAAATTTTAAGGTTAAGTAGCGACATAAGGCATAACCTAGGAACAAAGCCAGTAGTTTATATTGGTGCAATATGCTATTGAGTTGAAATACTGGAATCATATGCGCATGTATTTCTCAGGAATTACAATAGTAATAATATTAGTGATTTTAAGAAAGAGGCGTGTAAAACTTTGATTGCAGTAGAATTTGATAATGAATGAAAGAAAGCATTCGAATACAAAAAGAAAAATAATGCAAGGATAAAGGTCCATAAAGATTATTAATAAAAGACCGAGTATACATTTGGTCTAGTAATGCTATTGAAGACTATAAAAATCTATTTAGGAAATAGGTCAAAAAGGGAAAAGCAAGGAGAGAGCATGGGAATTAATTCAATAATGAAGAAAAGCGACGAGATCGTGTGGGATAAAAGCAACTTCAGGGAGATTTTGAGGGGACTACTTTCAAGATTTATGCAATAATTGTGCAGAATATGGACGGAAGTCCACGAATTAGGATGATAAAATATTTTTAGGGAAGTAGAGCTAAGTAAGAATAAGTTCGTAACGACCATAGAAGTCCATTTTTAATAAAAAACTTTGTACTTTTCCACACTTTATTTCACAACTGCGACCGGTTTCACCATAATATGGCATCTTCTGGCACATTCTGAAGCTTAGGTCATACAATATATACCCAGAGAAAGTTAAAAATGGTGGGGGTTAAAAAACCCCCACCATTTTTAACTTTCTCTGGGTATATATTGTATGACCTAAGCTTCAGAATGTGCCAGAAGATGCCATATTATGGTGAAACCGGTCGCAGTTGTGAAATAAAGTGTGGAAAAGTACAAAGTTTTTTATTAAAAATGGATATCTATCACTTCCACGAAGTCAAGCCTGAAACAAATAAAATTTATTGACCATAGAAGTGTTGAAAAATTGCAGGACAGCAGGCGTATATGATATACATTGAATTGTTGAAGTACGGGTGAAAGCTATGCATTACTCAGTGTAGGTTTATGCTTCAAATAGGATATACGGATCAGCTGTGTGCACTTAAGCAAGGGCTAGAAAAATGTATGATTGTTCAAAAGAAAGTATATTGTGTAATATTCGATTTATAGAAGACATATGGAAAAGCATAGAAATAAGTTTCGAAAGGTTTTCTGGCTATGCGGTGAATGAGCAGATATTGAATGTCATGAAATTAGATATTGTGATACTCTTATTTTCATACTCTTATTTTCAACGTAGTCGTGAATGGTACGTGATAAGAACGAAATCTTCTTCAAACTCTACAATCACCAATAACACGCAAAAAATAGTTACCGTAAAGGAAACTGAAAACACTAAAAGTTTTTTGACTAAAGCAGAGAATAATAGAAAATGCTAGAAAAAGATGATCAGAGATTGATAAAGAGTGGAAACATTGCTGGCCATTAATATACTATCGGAAAAGGGATCAGGAGCAATAACCTAGATTCTGGTATGCGGTATAAAAGCTTTCAGTTCCAATTGATATTCATTGGAATATAAAAGAGACTGAATGAAGAAAAATACTGAGAGAAGAATGATTCGAGAAAACACGAGACGAAAACCAAGGTAAGCAGTAATAATGAATCTTGAAAACAATCAAGTTCAAAATTTCACTCCTTATTCTCTGTCACTCCATGCATCAGATCACTATTTTTATATGTATACCTGAATATATACTATTTCCTTTCACAACAACACAAAACACAGTTAAACGAATGATAAATAAAATTCGATGAACTTATTGTAGATTTTCGCGGTTCACTGTATTTTTTATAACTATCTCTTGGTATCTGCGGTGTATTTTCGTTTATTTTCGGTTCAGCAACAGTTTTGAGCTAACTTACAGGCTTCTTTAGGCTTTTTATTTATTTATTTCAAGAATAGCCCACATATGGCATGATGTCATGTTATAGTAAAACAAATAACAAAGAAAATAATGACACACACGCAAAAAATTAACAAGAAGAAGGTTAACAAATAATATCCCAACATAGCGATATAGAAAAGAATATTTTATTTGGGAATAAAAATAGGTTTGGTTAGCGAAGAGATTGAAAAATAAGGAGAAAGGGTCATTGTTATCAGGAAGGGAATTCAGGAGAGAAGAGCGGCGTAAAAAAAAGAAGGGTGATTGATAAGCTCGGAGTAGGGATATAGAACAATGACTGGGTCCTGGTTGGTTAGGTAGGTATTCTGAATTTAATGAAATAAATAAGGTCACGGCAGTCAATGATTGAGTTCAGGGTGCTTGTATGAGTTTCAAATGAGTTTTAAGGAAGTTACTATAAAGATTAGAAACGGAAAGTGAAGATAAGATAGCACCGGAGGATAAGTTGCGGAAATGAGTGACTCTGTTTTTAAGAATATTATAGAATAATATGGTAAATAAATCAACAAACTTCGGCGCCTATTATGTTAGAGAATTCGTTTATATTTATGAACTGTTGCTGAACCGAAATAAAAAAACAAAAAATGTACCGCAGATACCAAAAAATATTTATACAAGAATTATCTTAATTTAAATAATATAACTTTCAATTACCTCTCCAATACACCTTAATCCTCTTTCATAAAGAATAACTTCTCTTAAGCATAGGTAGTAAGACAAAGTGCCAGAGACCCATTATCCCACTCTTATATTTACTGGAATGCATTACGTATTTCCCCATTTGAAAGAGGCTCGCAAATACACCATCATATTGACCCTGCGTCAGTAAATGTGTCCCTGATTCACTTCTCAGGCCAATATTTATGGCTTTTAGTGTCCTCTATTTATTACTCAGAAACGTAGCAATTGTATTTCCATTTAACCGATAAAGAAAAACCTATCGGAAGGTCCAGACCACGCAGACCTAACTTGCCCTTTGAAGCAAAAGCCGATAGAAGTTTAACCCGAACGAAACGATTGGCTTTCAAGGCTTCTATTCCCCTTCTATACCACAATAAAAGCGGAAAAAGACAGATAAGAAGCAGTAAGATAGGATATAGTGCTTACATAAAGGTTTAGGGATCGCGCGACTGGTATGAAAAAAAATAAAAAGGAATATGCAATATTTTTTCCCAGTGCCGCTTCACTGAGCTGAGCAGAACAAAGACAAAAGGTCTTGACGCATCGTTTTCACAAAATAGGTAAGTTTGTGGTAAAAAGGAGAAGAAATATTATTTGAACTCAAAGTCTTGTATAGGTATAATGAAATCTCGAATTGCGACTTCAAATAAGAAAGTTGGGTAGAAAAAAATATTTCCGAACTGCAATGAATCCAATGAAAATTATTCTGTGTTGCATATCCTCCTGATATAAGATGCTTGAAAGCATTTCTCATGTTTACTGTGTATTTAAAGCGAAATAGTTACATTAGTCAAGACTTAATCCTATTAGTTACTTAATCCCTGAGATTAAAACACCAATTCAAACATTATGGGGGGATTTCTACATACATAAGTATTTTCATTCTGTATTTGATCACTTATTGATGAGTAAAAATGTGAAAATATCAATGAGCAACTTCAAGGCAGATATGATAAAAAGTCTACACGAAAACGTCCAGAAGAGATTAATCTGTATCCCTTTTCTTAACATCCGGAATGGCAACATAATGCAAGTGTTGGAACTTTAGGATGAACTAGTGTAAAGTGCTTTCATATTCTAAGCAAAGTAAATAATAATGAAATCCTAACCATAATGATGGCCCCATTATGGACAAATGATCTATTTGAATTCATTGCAATAAGTTTTCCATTAGTGAATGTGTTTGTCATTTGTTCATCAAGATCCCAAAAGAAGATTTGGGGGCGATTCTGTAACTGATAACGCCTGCGCTATTATGACGTAGGGCACTATTTCGCATTATGTAGCACTCTCCTGATTCTGTAACCTCAAATAGCGACCCCAGAACGTTATTTGGAGACGTTGGATAGCACCAAAATAACGCCAGCCGTCGCGTCGGCATGCGCTATCCCTAATAGCGGCCCTGTCGATAGCATTTATTGCTCACGGATTGGCACCGTCTTTTGATTTTCTTTCGAGAGACTTCGGAAATTGCACGACAGGGTACCTATGTGGTTTAACTGATTGAAACTAGAAAAAAGAGGTTAATTTAAGCGAACGAAGAGTATTCCGCTTGGAGATAATAATAATGACATGATTCCTTTCATATTTTAATAGAAAGACGAGGTTTTTTTATTATTTTATGACAAATATCCCAATAACGTAGTTTCTATGCAATAGATCACTTCACTGGTTGTAAATATAATGATTCTCTACTGATAACCGAAAGCTAGACTACAATGGGTGATTCCGTTTTGTAAACCGAAAAATATTACTTGTCTTATCGCAATGAAGTAAGGCGTACAGCCATGGAAAAGATAATTAAAAGTTTTGTATTGTTTTTTTTAATTAACTAGTAAAAGACGGCTAACACCTGGTATGAGTAGCGGTACAAAACATGATAAAAGCCAATATGAAATGATTGAAATGATGATAGTGAAAATTCAAGTGACAACCATAGGCAATCAAATTTGTTCTCTTGTCCCTAATGAGAGACAAGTTCCTTCGGTTCGTTCAAGCGTTTGGGCTGTCACTTTAACGTAAATCATTCAAAGCAGTGCTACTAATTTTATACTAAAAATCACGGGTTTATTAGCAAATGGTACTTTCGGATTGAAAAATATAGCAATGATTGTCTTACCCACGATGGAACCTTACATGAGCTTCTCGAGACAGAACATTTTAGTCACAGTCATAACAGTCCACAATAATTTGAATCACTATCGGTAGGTTTATATCATCCCTTGCGTTTACAGATGATTGCATCAACCATGTACATGTTCTTCTAATCAATAATAAACGAGAAAGAGTTGGACATAATTTATTCATAAAATTGAAACAGCGCTGACTCCACGGGATTTCATACGAAAATTCTCGATTAAACCGTTGCCAGCCTAAAGAGCTATTAGCATTTCAAAATTCCCCAGCCTACTTTTCCAATGCAATCCTTAATTGAAGTTATCTCCTGATTTCCACCACCACAGGAAACCTTTTTCCAGCACAGACTTATTTCAGAATTGTATAAAACGTAACTTATTTGTTGAAGTTTCCGTTCACGAAATATAACCATAGACTTATTTGTGAATATATAATGTTTTGTTCTAGTAGGTGCCCACTGCATGCAAATCTCAATAGCGTACAATGATAATATATATCACTTGATTTTTATTATGCAGTACATTACTCACATTTCCATATATTTGTATCACGAAGAATATTCTTCGCGCTTTGTTTAGAGCATGGATACTAGAATTTAAGGATAGCAGACTCCCAAATTCGGCGTGATACCTTTTTCGAAGCTGCTAACCGCGACGTCACTATCATTAGTGAGTCACTTGAATCAGATGATCCCTATGTATCACACGTATTTTCGCTTTTTTTAATTTCGAACTTAGGGAAATTACGGCTAGTTAGGAAGAAACTAATAGTATTATTCGTCAAATGATAGGCAATGTTAGAACGATCACGACTACAAAACAAAATCATTAGCGCCAGTATGGGTAATGAGCGTAAGTGATCACGAGTACTTGAATTCGGTATTCATACTTTCAATTATCACATCAAAGAGATTTATATCACATAGAGAAGAAAAACCAAAATCTTTCAAAATAATAAGAGCTCTGACATGGATGCATACGTAATCATCAGCATCAGCCATGCCTTCCTATAAGGTAACGTGAAGAATACAAGAGAGTATTTACATTAGCCATAAAAAAGCTTCTGTTCTTCACACCTAAAATTTTGTACTTTCTCTCGGTTGCGGAATACCCTGTGGAGCAACAAGGAACAAAGCAAGATCATCTACCCATTTTTAGTCGGGCAATCAATCTTCTTCTACACCAACAATCGGAAATCCCCACAAGCCGCCATTCGCAAGCAAAGCGACAATGTTCCTCAGAGTCCTCACTAAGCCACTTATCGAACACCCCCACCACCTTTAAAACAAAAAACAATGAAAACGTGCTGAACTTGGCGGCTTAGAGTCACGACGAGCCGTTACTAAGGTAAGCGTTTTGCCACAATTTTGTTGTTCAATATTAGCTTCCATAAAGTTAACATTGAATTTAATAATACTTTTGTTTTTTGACACAAATAAATATAAATCGAAAAAAAATAAAAAATATGAGCAAAACCAATATATTCCTGACAAATAATAATAGAGCATTAAATTTTTTTATTATAAAAGCCATCCAATTAGCTGAGAAAAAACGTTAAGCAAAAAGTCGAATATCATGATCACCAGCCAAAATAACTGCAATGGATTTCGCAATGCATACAGTTCTCTAAGTCTACGCTAACAGAGTAATAAACCCACTTGAAAAAAACCTTGCACCGCCAAACTTATTCAAAATTGACTATGTGTCTATATGAAAGAAATACTGAGTCCCAGAATGCGAAAAACTAAAACCCCCATTTCTATGTAACTATCGCATTTTGACCATTTATAGGAGTAATAACTCAAAACATAAGGTGGTATGATGAAACTATTTTATTTTATCAAAATCTCGGGCGTTTACGCATATTACAAACAGTTTTATGCGAAAATAGCATTTATATAAAACAGAAAAAAATACTATTTCCCCAGTGCTTCTCCCATTCTCGCATTCAACACCATGTAGTTTCAAGTTCAATCTGCGAGAAAAACAGCGCGATAAGGGAAGATTCTGTTGCTGATATCAGCTAGAGTATATATTTTTCTATAAAAAGCCAAAATATTATACGGTGGAACCACATAAAAGTTGCATCTTCACGCTCACTGACGTTTACGAATATTTTGGCCCTTCTAGTCGGTATACGGGCTTGACATTTAGTAGTAGGAATATTATTGTCCCATCAACAACAAGAAAAACCGAGTTTGAGTTCAGGAAAGATTTTTGGTCGCAAACCAAAATAGCACATGGGCATCGAAGGGAAATATATTGCAAGACATTTCATGTAACGACTTAAAAATATGATAATATACACCTGCTATGGCGAGACTAAAACTAAGCGTGAAAGACCACATTTTTCTTTTTATCCAATGGAATTTCATGTTGCAGTCCATAACTTTGGGAAAATTAACTTTTAATAATCTGTTTTAGTATTTTCCCCTAGTTTCCAAGAATAGAACTATGGCAACTAACATTATAGGCCTCGAAAACGTGAGTATGTTTTTAAATAGAGATGACGAGTTAAGATCAATAAGTATTATGGTAAGATGTACTGATCATTAAATAGTTATGTTAAGAGCAAAATTAACATCGCTTCACATTTGATTTGCTCCACGCATTAGTCTTCCACTGTGGCCTATGGTCTACTGTATTGAGAGGGGGGTGTTTTGGTAAGGCATTTTCTGTTGGTGTATTATCCTTGCAGTAATAACGTGAATCATAAAAGTTATTAAATAAATATACTCCGAGATGTTTGGTGGAAATTTGTTTACATGGTTGCCATGTTTCTGTAAACAACGAAAGAGTTAACTGAAGGCATAATCAGATCATGTATTGACTTTATGCGAATGAAGGTAATTGGAGAAGATCCTAGCATTGAATTGCATAAACATTTGTGGAAGAGAGAATTCTATTGGAGATACCATAGAATAATCATGATATACGCTTCATGCCCCGTTCACATTACAAGTTTTCCATCCTTGTAACTTGCAAGCCAGTAAAAAGTTCCCCATGTGAACCCAAGCTACCGCAAACCCAAGTAAACTTGATTACCACGCCAAAGTTACTCGGGTTGAATGGATGGTATTCGAGCTACTAGCGTAAAATACTAGTAATGTAAATGTGAATCAATAACATTTTGTTGTGGTGACGGTTATTTGTTCTTATCGTCTATACTTATCGTTATTGATTGGAATTTCGAAAAGGAAGTGCGTTTGCATGACTACAAGAGAATATATATTTTTCAATACAATTCCTTTGCATATATCTCTATTGGCTATTACTATTTCAATTAAAACTCTGTGTTCATGAGACTTTATGATGAAATATTTAAAATCTGAGTATTGTACAAAAGGAATTTTTCAAAAATTATATTTCTTATAATATTTTGTTATTTATCGACGAATTATACATATAAATTGCACTCGGGTTTCCATTCGAGTAAGGACATAGGCTGGACGTAGCCTATCAGAAGACCATATCATCCTTTCTTCCATATCCTTTATCTTTTCCATATATCCTCTGATGATACTTAACTGGTCTCCAAACCAAAGGGTATTGGGAGCGTGTACTACAAGAAATCATTGAAATCATGTAACATAGATATTTTACGAGATTCCTCTTTTTATCGGTCACTTGGATGTTTTTACCCTTCGCACACGGTGCTACTAATACAAGGTAGGTCGTGGCGCATCGTTTGGGTCAAGCGATGTGAAGTAGTTTGGAATACATCAAGCGCTAGCTATGTATGGAGTGCATTGTGTATTTGATACTCGAAAGGTATTTGGATGCAACAGCAATGCGAGTTAACGTATGAGGGATTAGTTTTTTTTAGATATCCCATTGATACATTTACACTGGTGAAGCGGGTCCAGGTTTGCCGGAGATAAGTGAACTTTAATGTTGACAATGGTAAAAGCTTCAACTTTGATGTGAAAATAAATTTTCGCTTGGGTTATTTCCGCTGTAATCAGGATTTTATTCTCAAATTACACCTTAAATAATTACAACCTATCACAAATTTTGTACATCAGTACATAAGGATGCAAATGTCTACCTAACTCCATTCTGTCGTTGCTAAAAACTAAACTATCGGAGCTTTCATCCATTATTCCTGTGCTAATCCTCGAGTTGACTGCAACTCGTGTCATCCGGGTGACGTCTTGCGCAGAACGGACTAGTTTTGCTCACGGGAACGTCCTACATATTATTAGTAACCTTTGCATGCACAGGCAGGAAGGTCTTTACGACAATAGCGAAAGAGGAGAGTCCGTCCAAAAATAAATTGAAACGTCGCGTCACCTAAACAAGGAAATGGGAGAAAAATCTGGTAGCATTAAAATAGGTCATTCGAGTCTACCTAAACAACGAAGCATCTTGAAATTAACGTCAACACAACGCAACTATGCATTGCGTATTGTCTCATCGAAGACGATGCTAGTACTAAAAAATTAAAATACTGCCCTGAGATAACGACTTTTATATTACGGATTTAGATAGATATTCCGCTATACCGAGAAAGATAAGATGATGCTTTATTTGCTCTAGGAATTATTTCCTTTGGGGCATGATTAAACAATAACAACTCAGACAGACCTGGTCAGAACAGGAAAACAATAACATTCAAAGTAATCAATCTGTCAATCAATCACATTTAAGTTAAACACATTTAAAGCAATCACAACTTACAACAGATATATATAAATACAGTTTTAACACATAGGAGTGATGACATCAAGACAATATATTCATTCATTCGTTTCATATAAATGTTTACATAAATTAAATTTCATTGGAATAAAACGAAAACAAATATTTATTAAATCTTTCTATTTTCTTTATGTACTTCAAATCTTGAGGAATCGAATTCCATATATTACAGGATTTTACATAGAGGAATTATGGTACATAGTGGTCCTATGAAAGGGTACAATTAATTTATTTTAACTTCTGGTATTCCTGATAGATAGATATTCCCTAGATTTTCCTAAATTTCCATAGAATAGACAGAATAAAAAGTGCTGGGGTTATAACTAAAAATACTCAAGAAATAATGTGATTTTATCCATACAGTAGTGAGCATTCTTTTTCCGTTTACCGTAATTTAAAGAAGACATAACGCAATCGAAGGCAGGTTGAAGAACGCAATCACAGGCCTGATTGGACAATCATAAAACTTCACTTCAGCTTCTGTACTATTAGTATCATGTTCATTTTATCTTCAGCTGCTGGATGGTTCTACTCATCTTCATACCATAAAAATAGCCATTTTTTTGCTTACACTTTCCATTAAAATCATACCAAAAACCTTTTCCCTACCAACCACCTTTTCTGTCCTCAATTTTGCAAATGATCTCAGCTGTCAGTCTTCTCCCCATATAGCCACACCAAATCTGAATTCTCACACGAAACGCGAGTCTAGAGGATTCTACATATAATACCAGCTACAAATGGGAAAATCTAGTTAATCCCTATCAAAGGAACGTTTATCAGCATCTCGCAGCAATACCGATGATAAATCGTGCTCATTTTACTACTCCAGGTCCATATAAAAAATAACTTTCCTGGAATTTAAAGGTGGCGTAATTCCTTTTTTTCACATGTGAAGAGTCTACTCCAGCGCTAAAAGCTTTTGAAATTTTTCCGGTTCTGATTTTTCCTGCACCGGCTATGCTAGTTCTCAATCTTCCCACATGATAACGAGAGTACTTCATCTGAAATAGGGCTTATATATAGTGGAAGCATTCAAGTCTACATCTGGCGATTTGGAATTGCGATCTTTTGAGTTCGCAAGTAGGGTATTGGTTTAAATGTCACACGTACACTCAATAAAAACTTAAATGAAGACATATTTTATCATATAAAAACTGCAAACGCCAGCAGCATTAGTAATGCTTAAAATAATTAGGCTAAAATAGTCTCAATTAGATAGTTTCAAAAATAAACTTTGTTATATTCCCCACCGTATTTATTAAAACTCAACCGGTTTCGAACTTTTCAGGTCATTCTCAAGAGCTAACTCAATGAGACTAAGCTAAATCAATAAATAATTGAAAGAACGCTTGCCAAGGATTGGTTGTCCGGTATGAGCTTCTTTGGTGAGTATAGGGTTAACCAGAGACCGCATCGGAGCGATACAGGCACTACTACTGGAAAATCAAAATTACTACATACTTGAACAAGGCGAATAAAATAGCAAATATACGCCGGAATTTTTCCTCGCTGCAAAAGTAATTGGAATATCTAATGAACGTCATTTTTCAAGCCCGCAATGTTTGAGGTTACGTGAGTATGATAAAGGTTGCTACTTCAACCGCCTGAATTGTTTACTCGAGAATTTTTGGCGAGCACATGATTTTACGGAAGACCGACTCACACTTGCGCGATAATGGATGCCAGTTCGTAATATTGGCTATAATATGATTATGAACTTCGTGATCATGAAATGGACTCCTAACATCGGTTGTATTAACAAATATGCGCCTCAGTAGGGTACTGTACCGTTGCACCAATAAACACCTCGAAATTACGAATCTTTCCATTTATGAATCTGAATCGGAATTCCAGATCTCCTAGCTCGTTCAACATACAAACTCGTGATATATCTCCGAGGTAAATTAGATAGGTATATGTGAAAATAATATATTTATACTATCTAAAATTAAAGGTTTGAAAGCCAAAATTAGATGCAAGACTATGTATCCAACCGGAAATGGCGGATTTTAGTTAGCAATCCTTATGCAAACGTGGACCAGCTGCATGTTTTTGATAGAGCTACAGATGGATAATACTGGCCATTCGCGTGGTAATTTCTCTATTGGGACTGCATTTTATTGATTTAGCTATGTTAACAACAGCGAATGGATGCAAAGGGAATCATAAAATGACATAGATTTTAACACGGAAAATGTAATCACGAGTAGTGCGTAACTTGTTACAGAGCTTCGCAACATCTATATAAAATGATTTACATGAAACTAAAATTTGATGCGCGCTCAAATGAAAAAAAACTTCATCTGAGAAAATGCGGATCTACTTTTAAAAATGAAAACAGATGATATCAATGAAGTTACACTAACTATACGCACTAATAAGTTCTGCTCCTACTACTTAAGAAGAGTATCACATTTGTAAAGTCATCAAATCGTAAAATAATTCTCGCCATAAAAAAGTCTTAAACATTAATTCTGTTATTCCAATAAATACAGCTTCTGAACTACACTAAAAAGAGAGTGAGATAAAGGAGTATGTTTTAGTAAAATCAAAAAGTTACTTTTTATAGTAATACATATCGCACAGTTGTTTTTTTCATTTCAATATGAATTGATTCCGTAAAGTAAACACCTAAACTACAAATTAAGCATATTGTGCGATCTCCATCCAAAAACAATAAAACCGAGCTCACACAAAATGAAGTATAAGCACAAATTTGCAATAAATGTCGGTATAAAAAAGACATTACATCTACCTATCATCTGAGTAGCAAATATTTATCACTGCATCCGAATTTCTGACGGTTTATCCTAATACGGCACATGCATGTTGCATGTGATACAATGCAACACGCTCTGCTCTTGAAAACGTTACTGCGCAGGAGCTGAAGGCAGGTAAGAAAGCTGGTAGCAGGAATTGGGATGGGAGAGGGGTGTGAATGGTGGAATAATAATTCCTCTTATCTTCACTTGTTTGCGTTGATCTGGTGATTTGCCATTCCACGAAATCCACTGTCCCGCCCGAATGCGCTTTTCCTCACTCGAACGATGAAGGTAGGATTAAAGGATAGCGTTTTTTTACCATCTCGCAAGGTTTTTGGGTGCAAATACGGGCTTTTTTGCGGGATAAATGCTGGAGCGCGCTTGCCTCTGCCCGTGTGTTTGGGCGGGCCAGTAATCCGAATTCAGTCAATAAACCGCCTCCCTGCTTCCCATCCCCCGGAGAAAATCAGCGTCAATTGGAGATAAACAGAAGACGCTTTCTTTTTTTTCCACGAGAAGAGTCTGTTGACCTTATCCATTGTGTGTGTGTGTGAGAGAGAGAGAGAAATGTCGGCATGGAATCGGATTTTTGCTAGAGAAGTGATAAAAAATAATGGAGGGCATCGTATGATTTCACGAGATGCAGAAATCTGCTGGGAACGCGGAAAGAGAAGAGATCGAGGTGCCTGGGGCATACTATCGACAGGCGATAAAAAGATTTTTGTCGGATAATTTTACCCGAACATATATCACTGTTGGTTCAGCAGTAAAAGATGGAAAATTGAAAATGTAAAATTTTTATAGCTCAAAAATTTGGACTTAAATTTTCTGATATCATATATTAAATTTTCCGTCAATTAATTTCAATATTAGTTAGTTTCATGTTGAAAACATGAAAATGATTATCCTTTTTTAGTAACCACGTAAGTTTTAGCAAATAAAAATCGCACCAATATCGTTGAAGACACTAATAAGTACACATGTTCCCATACAATTACCCAGCGAGTTCACACGTGTTTCAACGCCAAAAATTCAGTTTTGTCTCATTTATGTAAACAGGAAGACACATTGCATAAATTTAAGTTGCATTAGCTACCTAAATCATACTAATATTTAAACATTGAATGGTGTCTGTCTGCCTGTCTGTTGCTGAATCACGCAAAAACTAATGAACCGATTGAGCTGAAATTTAGCATGTTGAGATAAAATGTATCTGGGTGTAACATAGGCTGATTAAAAAGCCCTCAGGGCCCAAAAAGACCCCCGTAGTGGTCCCTGGTGGTCGATGAAAAGCAAGCTTGGGTTCGGTGAAGTGGTTTCATTTTTTGATTTTTAAAATTACTTACACTCAAGATAGAGGGCTGGAATGTTTTCAATCGGATGGTTAAATAATTGATGATTATAATTCTTTCAATCGATTTTCTTTTACGCTTCGTAATTGTCTGAAAATCATGTTTTTTGCTGAAATATCTCACATTTTTCTCTGAAATCAACAATAGCATAGTTCCTTGACAACTAGAAATTTTATTTTCAAAGGATATTCACACCTCAAGCATTTACGTTTTACTGCAGGTCCATGAATGCACGTAGATATAAAATATGTATAAGAAGGGCCCAGAGTCCCAAGGGCCTCAGGATAGATTGTTTCGTGGGGTAAGCGGTAAATGTATTGTATATTTACAACAAGTATACTCTTCAATGTTTATTCTCATAGTAGCTCTCATAAGGGCACTGCATGTATATAAGAGAACGCTTACGTAGTAAACGATGCACATAAAGTAGTTAAATGTGCATGAATATTTACGTGCAGCAAATAGTAATGGTATTAATGCCCCTGCTGCTACAACAAACACAGCGTTGTATATTACCGTTTAATACTCAGATGTATTACACGTAGTGGAACAATCTGCCTCTCATTACAATTGCAAACTGGTTTTTAGACCAATGCCCACATCATACGAACGAACAAACTAAGATTAAGGAACATCATACGAAAATCAACGAACACACCATACAAGATCGGTAACGAACTCCTCAAATGACTACGCTAACAGTATTCTTCAGGCTTTGTGGTTTTCTTATAAAATACGTTTAATTGTTTTCACACCCGTTGAATTTCATTAAGATTGCGACCACTTTTTAGACCAATTCCCACATCATAAACGTAACGAGTTATTTATATAGGCTTAAAAGTGTAAAAGTGCAGTTAACTTACATTCACTCAATTATCGAGTTGTCTATTCAAAACTCACACTCGCCGCTGTATTTCCACTCCGTGGACTTAAAAATATATCCATCAACATGCCCAATTAAAAAAAAGAGTACCCTTTCCTATAAATTTTATAAAGCAAGAGGGATGTGTTCTTTGCGAGAAAATGAGCCCTTGCAAAAAAACGACAAAGGTTAGACTTGGATGCTCAAAGACATGCCCACCAGCGATCTCATGATCATCTCCCCGTGGTGTTTCTCGGGTTACACTAAGATCCGCACAAACTTCATCCTAACGAAACCTACGGACGGGTAACCAGCTATAAATCTGGTTCAAATATAGACCCATCTCTTCCGGAACTTCAACCTGATTTAAGATGGTGGAAATAATAATGACGTCACTACATTCTTCTTACCCTAAAGAAGAACGGAAATTATGCGCAATGAACGACACCCGTATATAAAAATCGGCACGTGCACTAATAATCACAATAGATTTTTATTTATCGAACCGAAACCAATGATTATGACGATGCCGAATTATGCAGTTCCGGTTGATGTAGGATTCATAGGTCAAATTAACATGGCTGCTGCTGAAAATGCTCCTTTTGACGTTGTCAAAGCCCTGGATTTTACCCTACTCTACGATCCGAATTAAGATACTCGACACTCATATCAACGTAGAATAGCGCAACTCAATTAAGTCATTGAATGAAAATAAATGTATGTACACAAGCGATGTGATCAAGCTGTTAATCTCTCAGAAGACGCCCTTAAGAGACCCGGAGGGACGTGGTGACCATCTATCAACCTGGACGCTATTTAAGTAGTAATGAGTCTACGAGGCCCATATTTGGGTTTCCCGTGAATGAAAGAGGACCAACAGTCACCCATCTTTCCTTGCACCTGGAAAACAGTCAGCGTATCTACTACAACGAACACATCATACAATATAGGTTACGATCTCCTTAAATTACTACGCTGACAGTATTCTTCAGGCTTTGTGGTTTTCTTATATACGTTCAATGTTTTTCACACCCGTTGAATTTCAACGGGTACCTTCCGCTAGTTATCGATACTTTTTATGCTAAATTATATCATTGTATTATCAGCACATAACTACCGGAAATACGTTTAAGTGACTTCGTATCACAAGTTTCTACGAATTAACAAGGATAATGATGGTGGGTTTCAAGGCATATACAATACCAAACTGAGCTACATAACAAATTAATCTAACCCATTTTGTCCTTATAAATTTACCCGAAAACGAAATCACATGGTTGAATTGAGGTAAAATATTTTACTATAACATTAAATAAACCAATTTGATGGAATAAAGGCCTAGAGAGAATCTTATACGCAAATTTCCAGAGAATACTAAAAATCTACATCAAATAAAGGTCACATAATATAGATACCAAATTCTGCGCCGTGTAATCTTAGAGTCATAAAAATATTTATAAGAGCAGTAAAAAATTGTTAATGTTGTATTAACTGATTGGTAATTTAACATGTGCTATCTGTCTTTATTATTTATGCCTAATAATCATATTCCATCCCTGAAAAATGATTCTACGCCGTAACACGCAGTCAAGTGGAAATTGTTTTTCACTAATTAATTGGTACGCCAGGTAAAGACTTTTTTGGTTATATCTTTAATGAAATTTTAATGAGGTGACAAATTATATGCTTTTAGTTTGGTAAAATTTTCATTTTTTACGTGAGTGACTTTAAATCCCAATACAATACCAACGAGCGGACATTACCTAACTACTCCCGCATGAATGGTTGGGAGTTGTAACTAGGAAATCTGACTTTACAACTGACCTGATCACTAGTGCTATTAATTCGGCATGGGTTAACTTTGCTAATTATCCCGAGTAGGCATGTCTGCCTTTGCTTGTAAAGGCCTTCACTGACGCTTGAATCGAGACTACAAATCTAAACAAAAAGATCGCATTAAATGTCGGAGACAACGAAAAAGCATGTGGTTTTACCACACGATTTTACGAATACCATTTACTCCCCGGTATTTTTCCCCTCCGGCCCATCACTGTGAATCTCTTTTTCCGATCGTCCACCTCCATATCGTAAACAAACGCCACGATCCTTTTTGTCCTCACCCCATCCAAAGCCATCGCATTCCTCCCCGCCCCCCTCCCCCCCGCCCAAACCCATTCCGCGCCGAACGCAAATGGCTGCGGTCATAATTAAGTTAAAATTGAAGTGAAGCTACAAAAGGCTCTCTCAAACGTTAATGCGATAGCTTTCACTACTTCCAATGACCCCGCCGTGCGGAAAAGGCTATTAAGTGTTTGCCGATGTTGGGTGCACTCATCTCTCGCGTTCGCTAAACTGTTCGACCGAGCTGCTGCTTCGGACACCCCCCCCCCCCACTCGCCTCGCTCCGGCCTCCCCCAACTTCCCCGGAGCATAAAGTTTTTTTTTTGCGATTCCGCAAGTTCTCCGCTTTGCTTATTATCGCACTCAGTGATGGGAAATATTCCTCTCCTCGCGATAAAAACAAATCCACTCCACCAATAATGGTGACAGGATACGATGCATAATGAATCTATTAACACTGATACCACCTATTTCAATTTAATGTAATATAAGGGGTGACTGATTCAGGAACTGCTGGTACTCACCCCTACAAAATCGTGGTCGGTCAAACGCTCAAATACTGAATAATCGGTACCACAAGAAAGGCAGTGTTTAACATAGGAACACAGGAAAAGGAAACACAAATAACAAATTCCGATATTTCGGTTGCCGCTAACAACCTTTCTAACAGAAAGGAAGGAGACAACGAAAACATTTCTAGTATATTAACCATCCATCAACTGAAAGGGGGCATATACCATTTGTACAGGTGGAAATAAAACATTTGCTAAAGTGTAAAACGTACTACTTTTTTAAAAAATGAAACATTTACATAGTCGAAAGGTAGCGGGCGAGCAAAAAAATAAAGTAGTTTTAATAAAAAGAAAACTCTTGGAAAAATACCATTTATGTTTCTATAGGTTTATGATAGAGCAGTGAATGGTGTGAGAAGAAGGGGCATACAGAGTTAGTCATGGGTGAATGTGGTGGAGGAGACTAAAGAGAAGGGACATTACGAGTTATAAAAACAGGAGGACGTACGTATATGAAGCAAATAGTGAGTGTATAACAGGTTCAAAAGATGTAGGTAGATAATGACTGGACAGTATGGAGAAAATTATTAAAGCAGGGTACAGGCCTATTGCCGAGAATTGATCATTTTTAGTCTGTGTGTACCCCGGAAGGGGACGGCGTGATGAGTAGACGAATGTTTTTATGCATATTTCCATTAGCATGAATAAGTTTACATTTGAATAATTATGGATATCATTGTGATAAAAATATATTTTAGAACCAAGAAAGCATACCCATAAACGTTTCAAGCTGATAGGGGCAAATATTATGCATCAAATGCAAAGATATTTCGGAGGCAGAATTGCCCTGTACTCGTTATATAACCTGTTTCATCAAAGATCAACCTTTTAATAATTTCAACCGGAATCAATTAAGGGTTCATTAAGCTTCAACTGAGAAGATAATGCGAAAATAATTACGAATTGCTCATTTGATGCATTACCCAGAGTTCGCAAATGATAATGACACGCGGCTCCTAGTTCAGATGTTAGAGATCATTTGTTCAGCTGGGAATAACTTCCACCTCCTTCACAGACCACAGAGGAAGGGTACACAAGACCAATTTCAAGCTTTAATGTTAAAGCCGTGGCAGATTCAAAGAGAATGGAGTGAATGCAGAGTACAAATACTCATTCAAATTAACCGAAATTCCCTTTCGTGGCTAAGCAGCCATGAGCGCTAATGTCTCCCTCTGTCTTTTCAATGTAAGTCCGACGCTTAAAATGGGGTTAGTGGGTCTTTAAGGAATTGATGATAATATCCTCCTCCTCCTGTCTCGCTACACCGTTCCCTCCCTCTCTCGCTGCCTCGACTCACCGCCTGGCATTACGGCTAACGGCCACAGAATGGGAGTTAGCCACCTGCTCCCCTTATGAAAGATGGAAGACGGCCCTCGCAGTATCCGGTCACCCACAGCTGCTGCTAAGATGTCGCACTTATTGCGTGATAACTCTGCTACGATTCAAAGCCAAAAGAGAGACTTCTCTACCACGAGGACTTCAACTGCTGTAATTGAACCTCCAAATTGCATTCCCGCGAAATAACACTCGACTTTTTTTACTAATTACTATTAAAGATGAAATTATGGCACGATATTTGGGACTTTTCGTCTCTCATTTGTATGAGACGAAAGATTTTTTGTTAAAGAAAGTTACTGGAAAGCAAATTAAAAATAAGTTTTTAAAAATACTGCTTATTCTTCATGTTCATCTTTTTTAATGACCGTTTTTTAGTCATTCTGGAATTCTGAAGACATTTAGATGCCTCGGATTGGAAACGAAAACGTCTTGCCTGCACATAAAACTAATCCCTGCTCTCTGAGAAATCAAAAGCTGTCGAAGAGAAAAGTACTTGATTTGTGAGGAGTTAATAAGTTAATATCTATTGCGGAATAAAAGAAACAATAAAACGATAAACGTAGTGTGGGAATGGGCAATGTTCACTCAGGTAATTCTTCCAGGATAAATGTTTGAGAAAAATATTGTCAGCAGAAGAGACTTCAAGAAGGGTCTGATAAAGTTAAAAATAAAATCATTTCTCTAGTTCTATAAAAGCAAATCAAATTAGTTTTATTTGCTAACCACTGAGCCTTTTTGGCTACTTGAATGATGTTGAGAACAGAAGTTCATTTCTTTGTTACGAAAATTTCATTCATTATATAATAATTTTATATGATTTCCAGTCATTTAATTACTTGTTTATTGATAATCAAGCAATAACTTCGAGAAGAGTACTAATTACTACTCTTGCTCCAAAGCATATGAATCTGTCTCTCAGAGATGCATTCTGGGTCTAAAGGGTAGCCTTTACTTTCCTTACATAAGACTAAAAACCGTTAAAGCAAGCCTTAAACCATTAATAGCGTTCTACTATTAATGCTACAGCTAGCTTTTATCACAGAATATAAAACTTTGAATAATAATGACTTTCAATTTTTTTTTTAATGTAACAGCTAGCATGTTCAGCAATGACGCAGCATTTGATTATTTCCATCGTATGGCATACTCCATATGAAGTTGAATTATTTTAAGATGTTTCAAAATGGCACGCCACAGATACAGTGCATAAAACCGGCGATATTTTTATAATTGGCAAGAGTCAATGAATAAATAAATATTTACCATAATTTAAAACTTAATTATAAGTCCGAACAGAAGTATACCATTTCAACCTATACGCATATTTTCAGTACCAATTCCAAGCTCCGATTAAGTATTTAAACTGCGTATCATGCTCATTTAGGAGAAATAACTTTATTATTTATATATATATATATATATATATATATATATATATATATATATATATATATATATATATATATATATACTTCTAGAGCTGACGAAAAGACCAACTGGTTCGATACGTTCCCGTAAGAACGAAATCTTTATCTTTTTTTTCTCTTTCTCCTACCTCCTGTAAGTTTGAATTTATATATTTGTGGCCAATTGGCGAAAACTTCAAAAGAATAAATAAATAAATATATATATATATATATCCTTCTAGCAGTGCGTGCATTTTAGCATAACCGTAGAGGTAACTGAAATATTTCCGCCAGGGCAAACCAATATTCTAAGCAGGAATGCCGATGAACTTACAGCTTATGTGGTTTGCGTCATTTGTCGTATCTAAGTAAAAATAATAATACACGTGTTAAGTGAATTCAAAGCTCTTAGAAATTTTAGGGGGGAGAATTTGGCACGCTTCTTATGCCTAGAACAATGAAAAAAATAAGTTGAGACGGTCTAAGATTCTCCCTAAAAATTAAATTGAATACAAGTGATGCAAAACCCTAATTCAATGATATTGCACATTCTGATGCAAAACGTGATCATCGGAGCGAGGTCGAATTACTTCATACGTTCCAAAAGTTTCAAAAGCAACATTTTGGTATTTTGTTTAAGAATTTTTACATTTGAATACTGGCAGTTTTGAAAATATTGTCATCTGTGATAAAGAAGTAATCATAAAGTTATATAATACCTACTTTAAATCACGGAGATGCGTGTCAGTATTTTAAACTACTGACGCGACAAACAAAATGGCGATTGATATCGGAAAGTTTATTTTTAGCATATGAAAAAGTGAGGTAAAGCTATCCAACTGCCTTTTATCTAAATCATTCTGTTTCGCGAGGAGATCACTCTCGGGATGAATCGTTGCAATCTGTTAAGTTGAAAATCATACGGTAAGTGCATAAAGAAGAAAAAACAGTGCTCCGAATATTATTCCCCCATCTCCCCTGCCTTTATACGAAGTGATCCTATAGCAGAAGATTGCGATTTGGCAGAAAATTCGAGAGAAGCATTAGGAGAGAGAGAGAGAGAGTGAGGTAGAGAAATTGGAAGGAAAGTGAAGAAGAGGGAAGAAGAGAGCGAGATTGAGGCGATGGAACGGATTCCGGTCGAGATTCTCATTTCAACTGTTTTTATTCTCCCACTAGCAGCGGAGAGGTCCACGGAGCAACAGAATGGGCTCAACGAACCGTATCGAGATAAACAAAAGGAAAGGTCCTCCTCGGAGGAGGAAGGAGTGATGGCATCATGAAGGACGAAGGGGGAGACGGCGGGGTTGTGGGAGGGGTGGTCGTTGGGAGTTCGAGAGAGGAAGGAGGAGTTCAAGCGAGAGGGAGAGAATGTGCAAGATACCCTCTGCAAAGAGTAATGGGAAAATAGAAAAAGGAGAGGAAAGGTCATACTGTGTTTTCAGGGGCAAATTTTTCTCAGGTCCGCGGATCTATGTACAAATGCGCGTTCCTCACAATCGGAGGACTTATTTACTCAGGCCCTGTCCCTTGATTTATCGGCCGAAGAAAATAAAAAAAAGGTCCAAGATTCTTGTCTTGTGGAGTGAGGGTTCCGCGGAGATTTGCGAAGGCAATCAAAGTGGACCAACCTACCTTCTTCCTTGACTTTTTTCGAAAAATCACAAGGATTCGTAACTTGATCGTATTTACCTGAAACGAGTGGAGGAAGGTTAATCCCATTTTCTGAAAACGTCTTAGATCGATTTGGTGTGTTGCTGGATTATGTCTATGAGGGCATAAAATTTGACATTTCACTTTAAGAATTTCAAAATAATTTCAAAAGTATACAAGGAAAGGCAGATTTTTTCCTGAATCTTACGAGGCATCGAACCATCATTGGCATTGTTAGAGCTTACTCTAAAATTTAAATCTATTTTGCATGAGTCGCCTACCTTTAGACAATTTAAAATCCGAAGCATTAGAAGCATTTTCGTGTTCCCTTTATTACTTCATTACTCATAGGAAGCTACTTCTTTTCATTCATTCAACCATCTAAACACGAATCAAATATCAGTACGAGTATTTACTGACATTAGTTCATTTTGTCACACTGAAAAATCGGCAATTGAAAACAGCTGAAATATACATTCTCATGGGTAAGCATATTTCAGAAAGGTACAATACCGATAATATTATTCTTTATCATAAAACAACTCCTTCACTTATCTTTTCGCACCACAACACAATTGCTCTTGAACTTCAGTAAAGTGACAGCTTAGTCGTTTAAAAAGAGTAGTAGAAACCATTACCCTGGATGTAATAAAAGCTATTTTTTTGACTCCCCTAAGTTTTCCTTCTCCAAAATAGCGCTCGGCCGTTCTTATTCAGATCACCGAATGCCTATTTCATATTGATGGAAAAATTATAGATACACCATGAAAAGAGGAAGAAAAAATTCAATCACGGAGGTAGCATAGCAGTCAATTGTGGAAAAGTTAATCTAATATGTGAATGATGCTCTAATAATTACCATTAAATATAATTCAACGGTGAGTTTTATTTTGGTATAGGTTTGCGTGAGATTCCATGGAACATCTAATTTTAGTTAACAGAGAAAATCCAAAAGCAACCTCCACATGTTGGACTGTCAAAAATATTGACCTTCTCTCATTGTACCAATTAACCAGTGAATGCCTTCTTCAACATAAAGGAAATTTTCCCATTTTTACCGCATCTGGAAATTGTCCCTTTTTTATTATTTGTATATATAGCACCTTTTATTCCTTAAGTTTTTATATCTGCCAAATTGATTAGACTTCTTTCTTTGTAATGGGTACATTGTGCTTCTGATGCTTTGTAAAGTAAATATTCTGGTGTAATTAATCATTATTTTTTAGCATAAGGTAGAATGTTCACAATTTATAATTTTAGCTTCCCACCATTTACACAATTTCACTCTGAATTTGCAGAAATGTCTTTTTTGCGCTAATTGAGATTGTATTAATTATACTAACAACTATATATTTTACTAACAGAATTCAGACGTGGAACAATGTATAAGGCAAAACACCTTTCCAATAGGCACACGGAATTAAGCCATAAATTTGATTTAAAAACAAAAATGATGAAAAGACGTATACCGAGAAACAGGGTGAATTAATAAGAGTGATCAGCTTGGATTACAAAGGCACACAGTTGAGACCACTAACGATAATACGTGTTGTGCCAAAAGAAAATATAGATACCATTATGCCACGTGGTGAAACAGTTTTGAAAAACAGAAGGATTTTGACATCAGGAACCAATTATGGGATTTCCTTTCGTAAAAATCTGCCAATCCATAGTGAAATTACCGAGAAAAACTTCATAGCAGGGTATATAATCATTTATGAACAGAAAACTAAAGTTTCATACTGAATATATAGATTGAGCCAATAGTAAGGGGGGTCGCGTGTGTTTTGAGTTCAAATCCAAAAAATTGCATTAAAAAGTGGGCCAAGTAATTAAAAATTATGTATAAATTTAAGTTTAAAATCGAAGTGGTTGCAATGACCGTACCATATCGTTTCAGTCACAGGCAATCCGATGACTCTCTCTGCTTTGAATATATTTTCCCCAAAACTTAATTGTCTAACCAGCATTGAAGAAAAATAAAGCCTTAACACGATTCCACCAATCTTACTCCATTCCAATTCCCTCTCCAACAATATAAGAATACTTAACCACTTGCACAACTGAAATTTTTCAATAGAAAAATTACTCTTAATTTTACGAAGTCAAAGGAAATTTTAAAAATTGGAAAGTAGTCCAATTTCTTTCATTTTCATTGAATTTACCCATTTTATTGGGCAACATATCTGTAATATTTACATGATTTAAATACATACCGATTGATTTTTAGAATACATCAATCAAATTCTCCATCACTACGAATGTTTTCCACGCTAAATTTGTATCGTTATAACTGAAATGGAACTTTCATTACAACTTATTATTTTTTACAGTGGTTACATTACAACTGGTTATTTTTTACAGTGGTGTTTAATATATGTAAATTTTACATTGCCTTGTCTTTTAATACAAATTCAGATGTATATAATAAAATTAGGATGACAGCTTAAGCTCACTATACAATTATATGTAACGTATCATGCGTCTAAAATTAGAGATAAAATTACTCTAGTAATCTCTATTTTAATTGAAAAGTCTACTATGCTTGATATTTTTAGTATCATTTTTTATGTCAAACAAAATTGCTATCATCATCTCAGATCTATGTTTACAACTTGCGCGAAAAGTGCTCAAAAACTTACTTTCCTCTCCACAAGTTCCAGGCAAAAAGCCACTTCTATAACTTCTAAGAACAAAATATGGTCTTATATTTTTCTGAAAACCTTCGCGGAGGAGTGAGAACGATAGCCAATATTTCATCATTACAAAGCCTTTAAGGAAAACTTACCTCTAAGAGAAACTTTACGTCCTCAAATGAAGTACCTACTTAATTTATAATTTTCAATCACGCCTCACTTCTGTGCTTCTGCAACTTGCATTTGCTGCATCTGAGAAAACGCATAACAGTTAATAGACAGCCCTCCTTTCGGCAAAAATAAAAGATAATGTCTTCAGGGCCGTATATAAACATATTCAATACGCACAGTTTTAATTCACCATGATACATGGCATGAAAAAAGAGATAAAACATAAAGCAATTACTATAAGAAATTTGGCACCTCATCTATAGGTTTTTGTATTTCTTCGTTTTACGCGACACGGAAAATGCATTGTTAATTCACATCTAAAGCCATCTTAGTCTGAAATAGAAAAAAATCGCCTAAGATTTGTATTTGAACTTTCCTGATCTCGCCTGATGTTTCGTCACATTGTATGGAAACATTTGGATCATGAATAGATTAAAATATCTAGTGTCGTCATAATAAAATCGTAATTCACCCAAAGGGGACCCCTTAAAATGCCGTAATTCTTCATATTCAGCCCGGATTAAATCCCAAATTTATAAGGTCAAAGATTGACACCTCAATCGAATATTCATAACTTGCTCGACGGGATGTAACCCAAAACTAACTAGATGTCGTAAATACTCATGAAAGCTTACCACTTTAGGATTGCTGTTATCAATCTTTATTGCTAGAGTTTCACCAAGCTCTGAAAAATAACAAAATAATGATATTTCAATTCAATATTTTTGACAATGTCTTCACTCTACAGTGGGTATATTTCAGAGTTGAATTATTGGGGTGGAACTCGTCAGAGGCATGCGAGAAACAGTGAACACTCTCGTTCACTAAGACAAGAGTTAATATAGGCGAATAAACTGATCGGCCATGCAGATAACATCCAGTATTAGCCCGGTTCACGTTTACTTCCCTTCCCTCAACTATCGACGGAGGCTGATAGCGTTGGCCCGCCTTTCTCTCAAGCGTGAACACACCGATGCAGTTACAAGCTTACCAAGGGATTCGCGCGGTGGTCGCCGCTGGAAAATTCTCGATGATGGATGAAACACCCGTGGATTGCGACAAAAGCGAGAGGAATTCCCAAAGCCAAGCATTTAACCCCATCTCTCGTCCCCGCAAACGTTTCAATTTCATTTCATTCTCATCGGAATTGACTTCCAGCGCCGAATAACCCGCAAAAGACAATTTCTCCCAAATCATTTACCATTCATGTCGCGACCACGCTCGTGCTGTTACGGTCACGTCGCCCACTCGCTCTTCGGACGAAGGCGGCGAATTGATTTTCGTATCCAATGTTTACGTGTTTATTTTCCCCCGAGCGGAGTGAAATGTTAGAAGGAAATTGCATCGTAGCTTATTTTGCAGCATCACTAAGGCGAGATTGCGACGGTGTTTTCCTCGGAATACACCGAAGAAAGAATTGGGCCAACATAGAAATAACCGCTTAAATTATATTCTACTCTAATTTCGGTATAGATCTGGAACACCTGCATGGAGCATGCTCCTACGCAGCAGTGAAAATTGGGCTATAACAGCAGCAGAAAAGAGGAATATTGGAAGTAATGAATATTTGGTATTACCGAAGAATGGCAAAGACGAAATAGAAGAGAACAAACAATGAAAACATCCCACGAATAATTTTGAATAAACTATGTTAAATGAAAACTCGGATTGATGACTTCTGTGATACTGATGGCACGTACGAGTATATTGTGGAGCATCATATATTTTAGCAGCATAATGCATAGCTAAGCAATTGTTTGTTTAACACTTTTTGATTGTCTCTAATACAGATTTTTTCGGACATAACATTTATTTTAAAAGGCAATTCAAGTTTTTCCAATCGGAGCGAATTTATAAACTCATTCATTTTTCAAAATATTAAAATCTCCACGACTGCTCTCAAAGCTAACAAATTAACTAATGCTTGAAATATTTTCTGGGTCTCCACTAGATCAAGACTCCATAGCTCTCTACCTTTCGTAATCCTATTTGATAATTATAGCCAGGGCCTTAAACCGTCGAAACCGAGAATTGGTCGAACTGTAGGTAATGTACACCGTGTTCCGCTTGGGATACCGGGAGTGAGAATGAAGTGACTTGGCATTTTCGCTCATTTTAAACAGCTTACCATGTTCATTTATGAAACATAGACCCGTATCAAAAGTATAGTAACTAATACATTTCCGTGGATCAGCACGTATTCAGGTCCATAAGAAATATTCGAATAACAACTCAAAGACCTATCCCCACTCATTGTTTTGTTTACAGATACCATACTTAATAACTTATTTACGAAAGGTACAGTGCCAAAGGATAAGACAGTAGAAAATGCCACAGTTTTCCTGAAATACACTGACAAACAAGATCCAGGAAATTACATGTCCATATTTATGACGTCCCTTTCTTACGAGATGCTCGAGGATATACTTTTTAGCAATAATATGAGCTTCCAGGCTAGTCATTCGGAATTTCTTCCACGAAAATAAACATGGCAGAATTACGCTTCATTTTGTGGTATTATTAAATAATCACGATGACGAATAAAAGACACCTTATACTATTCCACAAGCTTTCTTTTTCAATAGTTTTAGTACGTTGAACATAACGCTGTAAAATATATCCAACGACAGAAATAGTAGTGTGTTATTGCTCAAAGTTGTCATCCTCTACGACAGTCAACACTTCTTCCAGAAAAGTAAATCATGCGAAACCCAGCATAGGCTCTTGTTCCACGATAGGTTTGCATCGAATTAGGTGAAACAAAGAAGAAAGTTGACGCGTTACCATAGCATTCAAAGCAAGCATTTGACAGGATTTCGCTTAACAAACAAATATTCAAAATACTCTCAGGCTGACTGAATGACAAAATAGTGAGTTGGACTCGAAACTTTCTGACTAATATAAAAGGAAGTAGTATTAGACACAGACTTATTGTTCCTCCACTAGGCTACTATGTCACTGCTTCCGAAAAAAACTTTGAAAACTGGACCGCAAAATAATTTTCAACTGACACGTTAATGCATGTTTAATATATAGTAAAATTACTACAGAAATAATTTAAATATTAATATACGTTGCGGAGGAAAAAATTAATTAACAAATTAGAATGTCTTGATATGCATGATATAAATTACTATATTATAGAGTTTGGAGTCATTATATCAACCGAACACAGGTAAATAATGCTTTTTAGCTCAAATCAGGCTTATTTTGGAAAAATCATAAGCTTTATCTCTTCTCGCTTCTAAAGTGAGGCTTGCTGGAGTTATATATTTGTAACAATCGAAAAATCACAAGTGAAAAAAAACAAAACATGCAGCTTAATCCATTGAAAACACATTGAGAATTGTATACTAAGCACTGCCGGTACATTTATTGAAATGCAAGAAACTCGAAGGCACATTGCCCTTGAGACACGACCCCAAGGAAGATACGGAGCGGTCGATCTCGTATCATAATGGAATTAAAGAAATTTCGAGGCTCCACATTCCAGGAATCTAGCGGCACTTCGGCAATTGTTCTAATTAGTCAACGTGTTCAACAATCACTTCCATGTAATTGCGAGAACGTAGCCACTCTTCCACTTTTATTTGATGGTCTCTTCATTATCTCGATCGCATCACGGGATCATGATTGAGAACAGTAATTCCCCCTCTTGTTATTTCTCGAATTTTCCCGTTTACTACGTACTCAGGGTTTTAAATAGTGATTTAAAGGTCATTAGATGACCTTAGGGTCATCAGTTCAATTCCATAAGCGCAAAGCTTTGGTAGCCGTGGCGAAAACAGGAAATGTAAGCGGAGAATAAAAAAAGCCTGCTTTCGAAATTGAGAAAGCACTGAAATGTTGACAACCTCAGAGAGTCGGACAACAACAACGAAGACCTTGCTAGTTGTTATAAGGTGGATAAATTAGATTTAAATTTTTTATTGAAGCCATCGCGTACATACTACGGTAGAGTGATTTCAGGTGGACTCATACGTAGTGGGCCAACTTAGAAAAACAAGACAAATTGATAGATACTAATTTGCGGAATCAGTGATCAATGGAACTTTGGGGTGGCAGGGGGATTGTATTCGGGTATTTGAAGACTATAAATACTAGAAACCTAGCAACATAACAGCACTAATTACCGTTAAGATGAGTTCAGTCTCTCATCTTTTCCAAAGAAAAGAGAGTGATCGTTACAGTTGAAATAAAAGCTTTTAACGACAGAAACAATTATACTCAACAGTATTCTTCCTGTTAGAAAGGGTTCTGAAGAATCGTTTTTAAATCCAATCTTCCACCGTCAAATATCGTCTTCCTCACAATTATCTCTCTTTTTTATATACATTTCCTACCTCTCTTCATTCATTCTCGCATGCCTATCTCTTTTTACCCGCCTACTTATTCCCAACTATTCCCTGGGACTACCAACTAGTCGTGGTGGAAGGGCTTGCATAATCCGATAGCCCTAGGACCATGCTAAGGGCGGGCAGGTTAGGCAATATAAAGTAAGAAATGGAGTGTAGACATAATGGGTCAGGGCGAAGTAAGATGGAAAGATAGCGGGGACTACTGGGGCGATGGCGATAGAGTGATATCTGGTGGAGAGAATGAAAGCCAGCGCGGGGTTGCATTCGTAATGAACAGGAAACTTGGCAGAAAAGTAGTTTATGCAGAACAGGTGTTGTGATAGGATAAAAGTCGTTGCGCTAAAGGCAGATCCAACCAATTTTGTTATAATTCAGGTTTATATACCCACTTCTAATCATAGAAAGGAGGAGGTAGATGGCATATAACCAGATAGGAAATAATTGGTGGTATACCTGGAAGTAAGCACTTAGTAGTAATGGGAGATTGGAATTCGATGGTGGGTGAAGGGAGAGAAGAGCGGGAGGTGGGCGATTACGGAATTTTTCGGAAATTATTTAATTTTTCCATTAAATATCATTGGTAAATGATTATGGTACAATAGAATACACTTAGAAAAGCCAATAATGACGAAAACTGGACAGTTACAAATACACTGATTTATGAAACACGAACGTATCATAGAATGCTACTATTCAAAGTCTATTAACCGCTTAAATAACGTGGAAAAATGACCTTACATGTTATCGATGCATAAAATACGAAAGAAACTAATAGTATAATGGAAAGCCCCCTATTTACATACTTAAATATGTACAGAATCACAAGTCGTTGGCTGTAGCGCGGTCTATTGCTTTTAACCTGGTTTTGTGGGACGTACCGGCTTCGGAAGTCTCGCCATACTGCACATACCCTTCAACTTCCAACTCATCTCCGAAGTCTCCTCCTCCGACCTCCCTCCGGCCCTTCCCGACTGACGCAACGTTAGAGAACTGATTCCTATCCGTGAATTTCCCCTTCAGTATTCCCCTCCACCCAACTCATTTCCCTCTCTGCCCCTTCCTACGCCTTCAGTCACAGAGCCTTATCTACTTCAACAATTAAACCTAACCCATGGCAAATTGACGAGAGAATCTGTCCTCTGCCCGCGCCCGTCATCCCTTTACTGCAACACCGGGTATCAAAAACCCTTCCAGAGTTCCCAATTACGAAATGGGTTATGATCCCTTATCATAATTCAATATTCGACAGAAAGGAGTAATTTAAACCATCCCAAATTCTCAATTAACTCTGACGAGAACCTAGAGAGCCAGTATTTTGGCAGCAATTGCTCGCTAAACTTATCGTACACCGTGGTTAAAACAAACCAAGAACTCTATCCTTTACATTTCCGTGTTTGTTATTATTCACATTCTTACTATTATTTATTTCTTGCGCTACCTTTCAACATATTACATACATGCGACACTTAATTTTATTAATTTTACGCTAATCAGTCAATTTATTGTGATATTGGAGTTTATTATCTCATTGGCGAAATGGAACCATTAGTAGTAACAGTTTTTTCAAGGAATGATACTTCAAAGGCCTCAACCGATACAACGGATACTCGAAGTAAAATATGGAAATCATAGCTTTAGATGATTTCCCCACCGGATATAAAACCAAATATTAATGACAAAATCCAGTAATACAATTTATTTTTATTTCAAAGCGGAAGATGTGATCATTGAATGTCAGAAACTGAGAGATGTAGCAGTGAAACATACCAAGAACTAAAAGCCGTAGCATAAGTACCTTGCGGCCAAATTCAGTGTCATCGGATATTCATTGAAATTATACAAGTTGCCTCGCCATGTGACAAGGGAAACAAGTAATTTCGGCGGTATGAATGTAAAGCTTTGGCATTGATTCAAATATATGTAGTTAAAGAACGCATATTAAGTAGTGCCAAAAAGTGGATAGGATACCGAAAAAATACCACCCAATAAGAAAATATAGGTTGTGATCCTAATGTTTTTATTTTACGAGGGGACATTAAAATTAAACGAACGTTAAAAATCACACGAATATTAAAATCACCTTCTTTCAACGAAATTTCACACACGCGCACTGCCAAATCCAGCCACTATTAATGTGAAGGAAAAATGCGATGAAAAGCAAAAATAACATTTCCACAGGAGCTTGAACGTTTGACATGACGTCAAAAAGCACTTGTTATATTTATCAAAATTAAAATTTCCCATTGAAATTCCTTGGATGGCAGTCTCCCCGAGTTCTTATTGCATCCGACTGCTGTCATTAAAAGACAAAATATTAGGTATTTGGCTCTTATTTGCATATACTTCGTACTAGGCGATACGAAGGACCGACTGCCAAGACCGTCATATGATGCGCCTCGTTTTTGGCGTTCTGTAGCGTCCTTTCCAGTTACGTGATCGCTTCAAGCGCAGACACATCACGGGTGGACGTTACTGAGCGCCGGCGATGTGCAAACAACCGATACGTAATCGCAAGGGGCGTTCTGCTGTGATTTGGCGCTCTGGAACGCTGAAATCGGGACGCTATGAGTTATGTAATCACCCTACTGGTCTCGAGACTAAAATAGCTGGTGCAGAGACTACAATAACTTGAACTCCCTCATGAATTATACGTATTATAGTGAAAAATATTACGCATTGACGTTAAAATAATGCAAAATTTTTAATTTTATTTAATTACAAAAAAAATACTATTACTTAATATATTTTAAATTGCAAATGCGCTCTTGAAAAACTCAACGACAGGGCCTATACCGGTCACGGTTTTTCCTCCCCCTCGGTTTTAACCCCACCCCTTCAGTTTTGCTACTATCGATATAGTTTTCCATACGTAGTTACGTAACTGAAGGGGAGATGAAGTTTGAAACGGAGGCCAGAATAGGGGAAAAGGAAGGGTAAAGGTATTCGTTAATGAGGGTGTTGTCGTGGTTATTCAAAATTTTTAAAAATTTCCAATTGCTCTCTTGAATCTAATTCGCGGTGGTCGTTGCATAATTTTAGCACAATTATTGTAAAATCACTCCTGTGGCTGCTACATATTGAGTGTTTAGCAAAATTACTTTTAAAACAAAACAATAGGATAAACAGATCTCAATTAATGCCTGATGATGGTGATTATTCACTGAAACCCGGGTTGCTTAATTTAAATAATAGTGGTATTAGTAACAGATATTCATCGACGAACATTACCTGGGATACCATTTAAACTACATACAAATCTATTTTGTCTCACTGAAAGACATTTTATTAATTTAATACTTCGGAAATGATTCATGCTTGCCCATTTGGCATGCTATTTCCTAAGCTTCTGCTGCTTATCATATTTAACCTTAGTATAATCGATTCGACGCCATATTTCGCATACCTTTAGCAATAAGTAATCATAATTTTGATAAATTGAACTGCGGAACTGGCCGCACAGTAACTTTAACGGAGTCACCCGCTGATGATCACACAATTGAGAATTTTGTTATAAATTAGTCTACATCTATTATTTTACAAATATGTCCATAGTTCTTATATTCGGCATACGAAATTTATACGATAAATACATCATCCCCTCACAAATCTTGAGGAATTTAATTGGCCTCTTTATAATTCTGTATTTTAGCTTATTTCAAGGGATTTAAGCGCCTTATTACTATGTATATCATATAAAAAGAAGATATATATCGATTTCAAGTCTCCATGAAAGAACAGAAAAAACCTGTACCAAAATCAATAACACTTAGCTTTTCCTCAATGCATTTCTCTTTTCAAATCAGTTGGATTTTCTTTGAAAAACCTACAAACAATCCCTTGGCGGATTATAACAACCTTTGGCACACATGCACCTTATGACCTTAAAGAATAACAAGGCTGAATTAGAGAAGCCTAATAAGGGCCCTTTTTAAAACAAACTTAACTTCCATAAGAAAATCATTGCATTCGGTGCATAGATTTCTTTTTTTATTTTTTGCATTACTTGCACTCATGGTTTAGGCTTGGAAATGTTAGTATCGAATGGCTGAATGAAAAAGGTTTTTAATTTTAGCATCCGAATTTCGTATACACATCCTTGTTTCCTAAAATGTCAGTTTTTTGTTTCAAAATCGTAACTGTTTGCCCTACTTCAACAATAAAAGTTTGTATTAACTTGGAAACTGCAGAATAGGCTTTGAATGGTAAATTATACCCGAGCACTAAAACCTTAACGTTTGAATAATCACTGTAACAGAGTTACAACGAGAATTTAGTACTTAAGGGTTTTTGTTTCACCACTACTTCTCAACGTGTGGGTAATGACTGTTACGTAGTACCATAGAGTAAATAGTAATCCGCTTACTCTATGGTAGTACGTATCTGAATATTGTATATCACATTTTGAGTGTTCTTTTCATTCAATGCAATAATTTTATTATTTTCTTCTTCCTTCTAAAATTCAACGGTGTATTTATAATTAAAAGTTATAAGATAGACAATCAAGAAAAAGTTGGGTGAAATGTTAATAACTGGAAGTTGCACTAAAATAGCAATATTTATATAACGTAATACATTAAGAAAAAGGAGGGGAAGTGCTTGCGAATCCATACCCAATAGACACTTTCAATTAATCGTGAGAAGGGCTAGCAAAGACACCAATATGAAGTAAACACCTTTCAATTTTTGCGTAAGTAGTAATGTAATAATATTGGAAAGTAGTTTTTCGAAAAAATTGAATTGAGAACAGCAACAATGGAGAACGAGGGGACGTTGTTCCCATATAATATCAATTCAGTCTTAGTGGGAGGAAGGATATACATAAACCTAATATGGATACAGAAGGTGAAGGGTGACCATACCATACACGAAAACAATGCTGTGTATGAAAAGTAATGGGGCGATTTGTGTGGAAGGGATGGAATGTTAAATCTGAACATCATGAGTGGATAGTTTTTATAAGCATTTGAGGAGGAGGGGAGGGAAAAGGGGTTATACTAAGCTTCCAAAACCAGAAATGACAGAGAATCATGGTAATTAGAGCAATGTTAAGGGGCCATCCTAAAACTCTTTCGCTCTGGCTCGTTATTAATCTTCGTCAAAATGTGAGAAAGCAGAGTTTTTCCTTGGAATACAAGGCCATTCTAGCCAATTTTTCCATTGTTTGCGGTAGCACAAATGATATGGTACGCAGTCACACGCACGGGTGTGAAGATATGGGTAATATTCGTCATTAAAAAATCATGTTACTTGACCGGGATACGGACCCGGATCTCCCAAATTCCAGGCAGGATTGTTACACAGTTACACACGCTAGGCACACTCATGTTTTTTAGCCGAATCGGTTACATCTAGATCCGGGTTCTAATCTCGATCAAGTCACGATGAATTTTCACGGCAAGGGATGAATTTTCACGGCAAATGAATGATCAAGGGATGAATTTTCACGGCAAAATTCACCCACCTTGTTGTATGGGGCCATTCAATTATTACGTAAGACGTTTTTGGTGGGGGAGAAGAGGTTTTGGCTTCTCTTCCGTAGTTATACGTTGGGGGAAGAGGCGGTCTTAGATCGAGAAGGTGAGGGAGAAAGTCATATGTAAAATTATAATCACTCCGTTTATTGTATTTTATAATGCTTTAAAGTGAAATATTGAAAAAAAATCTTACGTTGATTTGCTCACTGCGAGCAGCGCATCACTTACTTCCTTCGACACTCTCAAGCTTCTTACACATATGTACCACACAATATCTCGTCTTAAGAGAGGCGACGCAACTTTGTGGAGTGACATAACCTCACGTTCGTATTTGCCTGATCACTAATATCTATTGCTATCCGTTCACAATTAGTCTCTAAGCGTTCAACAACAGGCTCCTTCAGTGCAAGACGAGTTTTAGAGACTTCTCAATTCATTAAAGAAATACCTTTTCCAGAATCAGACTCTTCTACTCCATCAGAATAAATTGACTTGATGCAAAACTTAAAGAGTGATGCAAAAGATAAATTAGAATGATTAAAAAGGAATTTCAAAAAAATATTGGTGAGAAGACTTATGAACTCAAAATCAAGTTACAAAGGAACTATTTGACCACCTCCCATTTAAATGATGGTTAGTTTTTTTGAGAATCGCATTGATCATATCAAAACGTGGGAGAATTTATGCACCAGTGCGCAAATATTGACCTTTAATTCCAGTTTTTAAATAATTTCTCCTAATCATAAGCCTTATCTTAAGGGCTGTATCATGAGGTAGTAGGTAATCTTTGGGCCGTATAGAAAAACTGGGAAATGTACATTTTTGCCGGATATCGTAAACTTTAATAGACATTGTTAAACGACAAATAACTAATTGTTAAAAGTAAGTCACTAATACGTTTACCACTGAACAAGCCAGAGAAAGGAAAACGGGTAAATAATGCATAAGGGGACATAAGAGATGTGATTTTTAGAGATAGGAAGGCGGGGCTGAGTATTAGGGTGGGAGGGCACAAAATAGAAGTCAATCAGTTTACGGAGAAGAGACGTGAACAAAAGGCTGGTGGAAACTCTAATATGGAGCGTGGCGCTGTATGGGTCGGAAACCCCGTCATTGCAATGGGAGGATGTCGTAGACTTGAGGTGTTTGAGATTTGGGTTTGGATAAGGATAGAGAGGGTGAGCTGGGTGGCGAGGAAGCCGAACGAGGAGGTATTGGACATGGTTGGAGAGGACAGGAAGCTGGTGGCGGAGATTAGGAGAAGACAGAAGGGATGTATGGTGGAAGTTTTGATAGGAGAGGGCAAGTTGAATAGGGTAAT
This sequence comes from Pyrrhosoma nymphula, assembly GCA_963573305.1. NCBI lineage: Eukaryota > Metazoa > Arthropoda > Insecta > Odonata > Coenagrionidae > Pyrrhosoma > Pyrrhosoma nymphula. Next base: position 101,740,346 of record OY754337.1, on the reverse strand, counting down.
AGAGGGGAACACTAGGGAAGCATGGAATAGGAAGGAAAAAGAGGATAGGAATTCAGGACAAAATAAGTAGCGGTAGGAGATATGAGGAAATTAGGGATCTAATGGCGGGACATCTATTGGAGGGAAAACGAGACTGTTTCAGATATTATGATGTGGGATAAGGACGGTCCATAAACTTACCAAGCAGCTGGTATAATATTCAAATGAAATGAATCCATTCCCTAAACGGAAGTCGGCGTTATCCTATTTTCCGCTTGAAACCGCCAACATTTTCTTCTTAATATTTCTTCCATCAACTGTATTATTTCTAATGATATTCCGCAAACTCTTCGATTGTCTTCGTATATGTTCTTTGCCCCTTGTCCAGCTTTCTGCACAACACCATCTCTCATTGTACTCACTGTTGCACACTCAATACCATCTACTATTGCACTCACAATATCATTCACATTTTCCTAGGCTCTTACACTTATGCTGAGGTACATATGTATACTCCATACACTCCATAACTTATTTTTATCATATTTTTTATGGATTTGTTCCCAGTTTTTTATTTCGGTAAAATATCTATTCTTCCAATGCAATTCTCTTCTTGCCGATGTATTCAACTATAATAAGTGCTACACAATTTTCAGCATAAATGATCCCTACACTCCCCAAACCCTCGTCATTTATAACCTGCCCTGTTTTCTCTACATTTTTATTGGATTTCTTCTTCCTCCAAAACCTCCAGAAGCAGATGATTAAACCAAAAATAACACTGAAAATTTGTGAGTAATAAAAAACCTCATCATCAATAAGAGTGGGGAGAACTTGATACCTCTTTATTCAATTTCTTACTGACAGTATATAATACAATCCTTCCCAGTTAAACACCGAAGATAAAAATAGTCTCCCATTATCGATTACTTGAAGGAGGCAGAGCGACCGAGGGATAAATTCAAATTATTTTCATTAAAATGAGGGCGATTCAAGGTAAGGTAGCAAAAAATTAGACCATTTTAGTTATGAGAAACAATTGAGTCATGATTAAATGAGAATACATATCAAGTGTCAGCTTTCATTAGAATATAGTTGGATTAAATGAAAAGAATGGCAAATATGCCAAAAATTGTGTTGGGAGAGTACACCATTACAAATGATTCGGTAAAATGATTTGATTGAATTAACAGGTCAACGTTTACCAGCATGTAGGTAAAATAATAGTAATCTTTCATGATGTTTTAAGGTAACCGTTAAAACTAGTATTAAAAGATAAGGATAATTAAACGCATCAACTTACTTTCTAATATGCATTGCTTAACCGAATTTGAGTCCATTAGAAATTTCATTATGTTATGAAAGAAAACTCGAAAAGAAATTTGTTTGTTTGGAGAGATAAAAAGTTAACCATTAAATTACTCTTTTAATTATATCAAGCTTAAATCAACCGGAAATTCTATAATAGCCTTTAAATAAAACTGAAACAAAAACAAATTTTCACAAATTCTTAGTCATTAAGAATAAATTATTAAAGTATTAAGACTCAGCCATAAATATATTTAAGCGGCGAGAAGCGTTTCCCCACACTTTGGTACAACAATGTCACAAGTATTCGAAGTGATTCAAATAAGACTGTTTTGTTTCATCATACTTCCGCTAATCATTTAAAATGCCATACAGCCCCCAGGTGGCAATGTGCATAAGCATTTGGGATATATTTTCTCTACGCGTGGAAATTATATGTTTTTCCCCACATAGATAAAAATAAAGGAAAGGAAGCAAATATATCATTGTCAATTAGGTTACTGGTTAAGGGAATGGACTAGGATGAAAGCAGCGCTGGTAGAGGAGGGGGGGGAGAAAAATCAATCGTGTCGTGCATCTTGAGCGACAGAGTGAAAACTAATGGAATTACGCAAGAAATAGGTACCAGCAGTAATGACTGACGTAAATATATGAAACCACTCGCCAAGAGAATAGATATTTTGCTCGTTGGAGATGGTTGATGATTTCAATATGACTATATAGGAATGAAACAGGCCTTCATAAATTGAATAAGAGACATCTAAAGTCATATGATGGCTGACATCGAAATGCCCGCAAACTAGTGATTTTTTATTAATATATATCAGAAAAAATTAAGAATCCAGTGTTGATTGAAATTTAGAAATCCCCACCTCCTCCTCCCCTTCAAAAATTTTGTATACATACCCTTTCTGTTTTTGTGTATTTACCTGATGATGATGCAGTGCATCGAAACCATGGTCGTAATAAACCTAATCTGGTGGAAAATTGCCATTTCTGTTTTCATTATTTTCATTTAGAAATTATAGCGACCGAGGATGGCATTCATTCAAGCGTCAGCAAATATTTGGGAGGCCATACAGATTTCAGCTTTACAGCAATAAGTGGCTTAACTTAAAAGCACAGTGTTACCCTGGAATTATATCGTATAGAGAAGAAAAGGCATTAATAAATAACGGCAAAAAATACCGAAGAAAAAAAAAGAAATAAAATCCCCAACTAATGAGGATTGCTTCTATAAAACGACTGAGATTAGAGACCAGAAAGACAGAAAAAAGTAAACATAATGGATGTTAGGAGACAATGTAAACTGTACAAAACAACCTGTAGAGTGGAAATATTACAGCACCATGCTGTAAATTATTTGTTAATTAAAAAGTGCTTCGCGAAATTTGGCTCAAGAAAGCCTTACGCGAGAAATGACGCAAATGAAGAGAAATATGGACACATCGCAGGTAGCATGAAAATAGAAATTCCTAAGACAACCAAAATGGAACCTGAGTAAAGAAGAACTGCAGAGAAGTAAAGGAGGAAGAAGTTAAATCGAGGAAAAGTTGAATAAAGGATTGTAATCAACAGACTCTTAATATTGAAAAATAGTGATGGTGAAACCTTCTGAATAGACAACACAAGGTTTTACGAGCAGAAAAGACAGTAGAAAACAGGCTATAGCGTAATGCTGAGTTGGCAAGTATGGAAACATAACGTCTAGCAAGGTAAGAATTAAATGAAGAAACGGAGAAGGGTGAGAAAAATTTCGGAGCAAAAAAACCGGACAGGGAAGGACGTTGAAGAAAGGATTGTACGTGAGGGAAGAAGGGTTAGGAAGAGCTCGAGGAATTTCCAACTGCAGGGGGGGTCGGAGAAAAGGGGTTCGCGAAGGGAAGTGTGGGGTGGTCTGCGTAGAGGGTAGAGGGGCACAGAGGGAGAAGAAAAGCGAAAAGAGGAAGTGAACTCGTAAGGGGATGTGTTTCAGGAAGGAGGTAGAAGTGAGAGAGGCACGGCAGGGATGCGCCGTGGGAAGGGAAAAGAATTATCATATAGCTATTAAACATAACTTAATAGCATAAATTTATGTGGTTCCACCGCAGAATGACTTTAATGTTATTTTATTCACATTCAGGCTAGATATAGCAAAACGTGTCCTCCACTCAACACAACAGATACTTTGATCATACTTTGCACGCTATTTTATACCCAATTTGAGGTTGAAGTTACATGGTATGTAATGTAAGAATGGGGAATGCATGTGAAAAATTAGAATTTTTCTTTCAAATATCAATGCCATTTTTTGCGAAAAACAGTTAATTACAAGCTTTTCAATGCCTGGATATTGAATAAAAATATAACGTAAGCCCCTCACTAATCTGTTTTAGCTAATAGGAAATAACTGCAATTACTTAAAGCAAAATTCGGTTCATAATTCATTTAAAATTATATAATTATCATGATAAAAGCGCTCGTTAAAAATAAATCAGTCAAAATTGATGCTTCTAAATTTTCTTTCAATAGCATCAGAAAAATTAGCATTATTTAAATTGAAAGAAGGAATTTAGTTATTTATTACTTACAGTCATGATGGTGCCTTATTAACACGGTTAAACTAACGCATGTGAGTCAGAGAGCATTCTCGACATCATTTGAGAATATAACGTAGATGATTGCTCGTGTTCATTTTTTAGCGTAATGACGTTAAATCAACCAACCAAAAAGAAGAGATTTGTTAAAAAGAACTATTAATAATTACCTTAGCGAGTAAGTATATGGCACCAGCTACGAGAAAGGGAAATTCACAAGTAAACATCAGTTATTTAAGATAGATCCACTCCTCATTGAGAGAGTACAACACATTGGATCGCATTTTTTCAAATTCCATAACTAAAGCCGATATCTGGCGAGGAATTGGGACATTACAGGACTAGACATTATGGTAACTCATTTCTATGGAAATAAAGACAAGTACTGAAATTGTGTGGAAATGAACTCGGTCAAGACGGCCAATTTTTTTCTTCGAGTCCAGGATTAACCAATTGATCTACCTAGGCTTCTTGTTCTGGTGTTAATTTCATCGGGGCATCAAAGAAACAATATGTTTTCATGACAGCTGAACACACAACGCCACAAAGTATTCACATAGGTAAGCATGGTATCATGCAGTCGACAACGTTAGAGCCACTTTCAAACACTATAGAGTTTACCTTTGATGATTTTAAAGAGTCTAAACTTTAGTGGAGTCAACTATTGAGGTTCACGCAAACGGGGTCTTGGTTCAAGTTCAAACGAATTTTTCACTTTGAATTTCGCACATTCGTCTGCTCAGTGGGTGTGATTACGCTAAAATTACAAATCTTTAAAATGGAATGTATGAGAGAAGTAATACCTTTGGTTGATTTGAAGACATGGGCAAGTGCAGCCAGCGCGAAAAATATGTAATGCTCTTAACTTATGCTCTAATGCTCTATGTGAACATGCGTTACGTTCTTTAGTTATGTATGTTATTGTGTACAATAGGAAAAAAGTCTCTAGTTACATTGTGAATAATCATGATCAAAGGATAAACCTTGTATCATTTTCCTCAAATGAATAAGTTATGCCTTTGTGTTCAATTTGAACCGACTTCAAGTTACGTTCTTAAGTATGTTCTCATGTTCAATGTGAGCAAGCCTCTAGTCACGTACGCTATGTCCTTATTTCAATATGAACCACTTTAAAGTTACGTTATACTCTCGTGTCCAATGCAAACCACCCTTTCTTGGAGGTTGGGTTGGTCTTTCTCTTGGTGGAAGGAGGGAAGGAAGGAAATGACAAGGAAGCTTGGCGAGGGGGAGGGGGAGTGCGGGGCGGGATCTGGACGCGATGCCGTGGGGCGAGGAGGGGGACGGAGTGGGCGGTTTCGCCCCTCGTGTCCGTACAGAGGGAGGTTGAGGGACATTGAAGGGAGAGAGGGGCGGAGGAGAAAGATGTATATCTCGCCGCCGGGTTCTCTTCTTCCCGCCTCTGAATCTCTTCCCGCCACTGCCCGCGCGAGACCCTGCTTCCCTGCCTCCCTCTCCCCCCACACACACGCGGAAACCATTTCCGCGCGGATACCACTCCCCTTCACACCCTCCCCTCAAACTGACTTCCTCCGAACGCCCCCATCCCCTTTATCCAGAGGCCAAATCCCAGGCACAACTCCGAAAATCCTCGGTTCGTCGCAGCTATACCAGCACTTGTACGTATTCCTCGATGCCATTTTTCCCTACGGTGAACCACAAAGCCATGTTCCTCTTTCTCGTTTCAATTTACCATTCCAGTCGAGAAGGACCCCTAAGACCACCGAGGTTTATAGACTTCCTTTTTTTCCTTTTTTGCAGAGTGAATTGAGTCAAATCTACGCAAACGATTTTTTTAAGATACCGGGACTAGCCACGGTATTACCGTTATGGAGTTACTCGCAAGTTCCCATAAGTGCGAAATTCCAAAGAGGATAAGTCATTCCCTATCCCTGAGACTCGAAAGCAGGGGAGGACGCCTCGGCTTAAGCAATCGGCACGATATCGAGGGACCTGGGATCGAGTCCAGGTCTTGGCGAATGATTTTCCCTATTTTGTATGTTGCAATTACACGTACGAAGTACATTGAAAATCAAGTGTATGTGGCACAGGATGATTCCACGCTATCCATGCAATATTCGCCCCATTTTAAGATCGAACCTCTCACAGTCGCCTCAAAGACCGATTTGGACCGATAAGTGAGGTCCAAAAAGCTGTTAGAAAAACAATGGAATGCTGGAACTAATTAAGATGACGAAACCGTTTAATATACCTTTTTCTACTTATCTCGCCTATTTTTTGCCTATTACATGCCTGTATTAATGCTTACCTCTATGCTATTCTTCCGAAATTAATCAAATAAAGCGCCCATTAAGATTTTCCTTATGCAAGAGTGTAGCTCATGGCCTGCAGTTATTCCAAGTAGATCGCTGGGATAGTCCTTTCTGGCTAATTTTATGCCGAGCTTACTCATTAGTCTCATCTGTTACATTTTTTATCAACGTCTCAGTGAAAAACAACTGAAAAAAGTCTAATGGTGTGGCATATCCAGAAGGAACTTGAGGTCCAACACATAACTGACCTGTGGAGAAGGGGATTCTGCTGGGCTCTTGGTCTTCCACAGATACAGCTTTCCGCTTTCCTTTTTGTTGTTTTTCACTATAAATATTATTTTCACTGGGAAACAAACCCGAATTCACAATGCTATCATCTGTATTCCCATCACTATCACATGAATAAACAATTGTGCGTCTTTGTTTTGACTTCACGAATTCAACGTCACTGTCACTGCATTTGCCAGATCTTTGGGTGAAGCAAGGGAAGTTTTCCTTTTCGTAGTTCCACTCAGACCAGCGATTAGTTCACCATCCTCATTTGCGTGATCAGAGACCTCACTTTCGTCACTGTTATATTTTTCAATAGTCTTCATTTTCGATGTAAAATTCGTCGTCGCTGCTTTCTAATTCTTTGGCATACTTATCCATCCTAAAGAGCTGAAATTCGTTCTCAAAATACGACTACTTCCGAGCAGATTATTCGTCGAACTAACGGGAAAGCATCGTTTGTAAGAGAACCCCTGTGTCATAAAAATGTCGTAGTTTTAGAAACGTAACCTAATCTCCGTGAGAGAAGAAAGGGTGTTTACCACAAGGAAAAATAAAACAAGCTATAAATAAATTGACTCATGACAATTGAACGCTGTTTCAAGAAAACGCCTGTGAAAACGTTGTAATATAAGAAACGTAACCTAATCTCCGTGAGAGAAAAAAGGTTGTTTACCACAGGGAAAAATGATGCTACCTAAAGAGAGACTGACTCATGACTATGACTTATGTCGCCCTCTAAGGCTCGGATCCTCGTACTCAAGATGTTTACTATGCAACAGATAAGAAAAGAATACAGACACTTTGATGAGACAGTGGTGGATAAAGCAAGGAAGAAAACGAATTGAAGAAAGGGGTCGGAACTAAGAGCCAATAAACGCTGGAACAGTTGACTGTATCTTTACTTTACGGCCTCGCAAAGTTTTTTTCAGACACAAATCATCTATATATCTTCATCTACATTTGGAAAATTATTACCTAATAAAATAAACAGCTGACTGAGCTGACAGTAGAAAGATAAATAAAAACATCACGCGTTGTTGCGTCAAACTGTGTGATGTGCGGTGGCGGCATTGAATGGAGACGGCATTTATTGGTAGATTATGGATCCATATTTTTCATAAATGAAGTAGTTCATGTTACTAAATTAACTTATTTTTTACTCACCCTTTCACGCTGATGATTACAAGATAAGTTACTGAGAAAAAATAGGCAAAATTCACCTTCCCCTCGCGGTGAAACTTCATGTCGAGTGTGGCTCGACATACCAGCTGGTGTCAATACTAGCCGTGTCGAGTCACACTCGTCACCCGAGTGCAAAAGTTTAAACTGCTCTAACACGGAGCGTGGCATTGTGTGGTGTAGAAACCTGGACACTAGGGGAAAAGGACGAGAATAAGCTTCAGGCATTTGAGGCGTGGGTCTGGAGGAGAACAGAGATGGTGCAACGGACGGCAATCTGCGAAGTGTCGCACAGTGAACGCTATAGTATGAGTGAAGTGGTCTCGTTTCTTTTACAGATTTTATAGTTCATAAATTGAGGGAATTTTGATTTATTAAATTCATAATTTTTCTCACTTTACACTAAATTGGTATGGGATGTTAAGTGCTTTGTATAAACATTAACATGCTACTTGTTTAGGCTACAGTAGTTTTTAAATAGACATAACTTAAGTGCATTTAATTCCTTTGAATTTCGATTTGTATTTTCAAATTCATATTAAACAAGCCTAAACTAAGCTCACGTTAACTGACCTTCTTATTTTTCAACTTTTATTTTTTAAATGATAAGCATAGCAAATGATAATTGACTTTCTCCGTTTTTGCACTTGTATGTTTCAAATAGAATAACATCAACATAGCCGTACTTTTCCAATCTACTTTTCAATTGCATTAAATTCGTAGGTACCTACTCTACATTAGAAAAATAATAAAATATATAAAACGTTAAGGACATAGCTTCATTGAATCATTTCCTCAAAAGTTCTCCAATGCGATAAGATGTTTTAAAAAAACGCAGTTGCAGAATACAGAAATCAGTTTTAGACGATTTTTAAGACATGCGGCGTAGAACCCTTTAAGGTGTGGCGTGATACCCGTAACAAACAGGATAGACGCCGCCAGCTAATGTTTTACAAAATAATTTCTAACATCTAAATGATATATGATCAAAATATAACGCATAATATATAATATTGGTATGAATGTGAAAAACATGTCTGGTCACCATATTAATTACTTAGTTTACTTATAAGTGCACCATGAGACTTTGTGTACTTATTTTTTAAATTGTGCAACATCTCTCCCGGATTGACCCTAAAACCCTAAGACGTGTCACCGACATAGCCGTGTATGAATTTTTCCGCTAACGCCTATTTTACGAGTACCAAATATCTGCTTATTGCCCCTGCCCTTATGCCTAACCCCTCGTTGAAATTTAATCCCATGTTCCATAGCAATCGATTAAAATCCATTTTAGTCCACTTTCCTCTTCTTTCTCTTTTTCATCCCTGGGGACTACGTAAACCATCCTACAACTGACGTAGCTATGGCGTACAGTCTTATATGTGAACGAAAACTAGAGATGGCTATTGAAATTCGTGGAATTTGAGTTACGCGTGTAATGGGCTTTGATAGAGCTCTAGGCTAGGGAGGAAATGAATGGAGAAATAATGTGCCAATTCTTAAGCGAAAATTCACAGGATTCTAAAGTATTTCGTCTCATACGGAGAACGGAATTCTATTTTTGAAATTCTCTCCAAAACTGCGCCCAACACGTGATCAAAATCCTTGAAAAACACGTGTGCTGAAAAGGCGATAATAACTTTGGTATGAGTTGTAATATCAGTCGGAACATTTTTACGGCCAAATTTTACGAGTGGTTCATCATCATCGTATATTTTCTGAGTATCAAGAAATGTTGCGACGAAGAATGTGAGACACGATTCAAGGTAATTACAACGAACGCCATAAAACACAGAACCCATCGATGAAACATAAAATTCAGATATGTTTACGGCGGAATTCCCATTAATGCATTGAATAATATACTTCTATTATGACCCGTTATGCAAGTCAAACGCTAAACTCCCTAATGCTTTTCTCGTAATTTCTCTGTAATGTAGTACCTACTACGGTTAGAAGATAAATTTTAGTGATTTTTGCGCGAATATTCAATTTTAACTGCCAGCCATAAGAGAGGTTACTTGATCGACTAAAAAACCTTGTTTACAATAATTATCAGAAAAAATACCTTTAGATTAATTCTCAATATTATAGGAGTTAGCATAAACAACAAATGATATTTTAATGGTGATTGGAAGAACGCATATTTCTACCTTGTAAACAATTTCCGAGGTTTTATATTATAAACGGCGAGCTTTTTCCAAATGTATGCTAGCACGAAGACAGGATATCCACTGACAATGAGGTGCTAGTGCAGGCACATTTTCAAGCTCAGAAATCCGCGCACCGAATGTGAATAAAAAATATAAGAGTGATTATCCAAAAGTCTTTTTCACAACTAAATTACAAAGTGATTTACAATTCATTTCTTAAAATAAAATTTGCGAGCATAAATAGATGGAAGGAATATGAAAATGTAAGGTCGTTAAAGTTATTCCCATCTTCTGTACGGATGTCATCTTTTTCTTTGGGTAAGTCAATAATAAAATTTTAACTTAGTTCAAATTAAGAGCTTAATAGCCTAAATAGAGGCAGTGTCCTCCAGAAGATTAAATTAGTAATCCAAAACTGGACAAACGACGCGACGTATCACTCAAATACTTCAGGTCATCAGTAAAGTCATTTAATATTCTGCCATCAGCTGGCCCCATTAATATATTTTTATGAGAATTTTCTAGAAATAATAGAACCCCAATGTCTTATTTAAACTTACCTAAAATCAATATGCTAATCTCAAAATGAAGTTGTCACAGATAAAAAAATTAGATTGTTCCCTCAATTCGGTATTATTAAAGAACTAACACATGATACTATTCAGCACAATGCTTTAATTAAATGAACGGTTTCAAAATTAAAGATATCACCATCATAGGTAAAATACAATATAATACAGTATTTTAACTCTGGCGTTGACGTCTAAAAATACATGCGCAGTAAAGTGCCAAATGCTAATTCTTTAGTAAAATCAAAATTCTATGAAGTTACTTCACCCACCATCACGTTTACCTCCAACCGTTATGAAAAATCTACTAAATTCTCATTCTCTTGGTAACTTTTAACTTCGCTCCATCGAAAAGTTCTCTTCAATATACTTCTCCAAGGTTCAAGAACAAGGCGTGGATGAACAGAAAGGAAAACATAAGCCAGCGAGAGCTGGGGTAAGGAAAAGGTGTTTCAATTGAAGTTGTTGTTACAGCGTGAATAGCTGTTTTACGCCGTGAAGAAATAGAAAGACAATGAGACGGTGCAGAGACACTCAATGAGTTGACATACTTGATAAAGGTGCTTTTAACAAGGGCATTGCGTGCTCAAGCCGGGAAGAGTGTCTCATTTTCATTGCTTAACCCCTCCTGGTTAAATAGCATTTTCTACTAGAAAGAACGAGAATAAGATTATCCCTCATTAAAGTTAATGAATATTAAATATGTTACCATAAAAACTGAATTACAAGCATAATTTAACCTAAGCAATAAAATACACTTTGAATTTGAGCGAATAAGTACCTACTATACTACCTAAGTATAGTTCTCAGGAGCAAGATCAAATGTTACCGTCAAGCTGTCGTTGCTGAGAAAATACCTATGCCGCGAATACCAAAGAGAGAATGGTTTAGAGCTACTTGGCTACGAATACTAAATGGATAATAAAGATAAATATCCTCAATAACCATGCAATTAAAATATCTTCTACTTCCCAATGCATGACCGTATTTAATTGGGGAAAAGTGGAAACCCTTGAGGCGTAATACGCCCTTTTTGAACTGTCTGGTTATTTTACATTGACTTTATAAAATGAATGCCTAACTCCTTATGGTTGCAGAGGAGTCCACAAAGAACCACGCATCCACGTAACATCTCGCAAAATGATGAGTGTGAATTAGTGCTTCTCCATTTTCATCCCACGCCACGCCCATTTCATTATAGCTCCCAAACGCTCGTTCTGGATACGATGATTTCATTAACGGCTCCTCATAGTTTAGAACACAAGCTATCAGATATTCTGAGAACATAGAACAAAGCTTCATAAAATTAGTAAAATATTTTGTTGATGAATTCCTCAGAAAATTACGCACAGGAAAACCTGAAATGAAAAAAATTAAACATTTGAACTATGCTAACTCAAATTCTGAGTAGAGATAATTAAATAAATGTGACTACAGTAAAATTACCAATTGTAACAATGTTATTTTAAAATATCCAGACATACGTTATTCTAAATAAAACGCATTATTTCTTTCTACCTACGGGTAATGATAAGCGGATGTGCCGAATCGATTTTATTAATATAAAACGAAACTACCATATGGCATATTTCCTTGAAATTCCCTCAAAAACGAACAAGACGCAAATTATGAGCTTGAAGCAACACGGAGATTTTTTTCCATGACTTAATGAAAATGCCAATATGCCCATATATGCCAAGTGCATATATCCCCAGGTATATTCAATAGGTTAGGGTAAATAGCAGATTCTCAAATACATATTGTCTGGTATGCTACAAAACGATTAAAACTCAAATGAGTTAATGCAAAATATTGGATGAAATTTTTAAACCCAATTTCCAGAGTAACTACCTGCTATTTAAAGATACCTTTTCTCTCACTCTTTATAGTTAGCAATCCGGAGATTGGTTTGTAGCAAGTTTCCATCTAGTTCTGTCTTATGCAATTCTTTTAACTTGTATAAAGTGGTTGCAGTTGACGACTTCCATTATTTGGTAATCGTACTGAAGCCTGCTTCTCCCCGGGTGGTTTCTTCCTTCTTCCCTAGCCCATTATTGGTCACGCTATCAGTCCATCGCATCTTGATTATGCTTCTGAAATAGCATATCTCGAGGGCTTCTAATTTTCTCATCTCTGACATCCCAATCGTCCAACTTTCACTTCCATATAGTACTGTACTCTATACATACGTCTTTAGGAACTGTTTTATTATGTTCAATCTGATGTTACTAGCGCACATGAGTTTTTTTCTTCTTGTTGAGTACTACCTTAGCCTGGGCGATCCTCATTTTAATCTCAGCTTCTTCGTCCATCAGGAGATGCACAGCTGCACAAATACTGTAATTCCGTTACTCATTCTAGATTTTCGTCATTTAACTTTACCGGCTATTGTTTATCCTCTCTAATGCACACCAGGACTTTAGTTTTCTTCTTGTTTAGCTGCAAGTTGTAGTCTCTTTCAATGACATTGTCTAGTTAGCGTAATACATATATAAGGTCCTGTTCATTTTCCGATATATATCTGTTTGCTTCTTCGAGACTTTTTCCCATTGTGATAACTGCTGTTCCATTTTTTATAGATGTTCCAAATTACTCATCTGTCTTTCCATGGGATGATGAATTTATGGAATTATTCGGAACATTTTGGTCCTACGGACATCATCAAAAGCAGCTTCAATGTTATCAAACACCAACACATTCAAAGAACAACGCTTTTTTATCTTTCCTTGTGTTTTTTGTAGGACCATGCGATAGATGAGATTACTCACATACATCTGTGAGTTCACCCTTTCTGTTCACCTTTATATCATTCCCCTACACGATTCTCATATTTTAAACATCTATTAAGACTGCTAGTTGCGAAGAAGCTATTTTTAACGTATTCCCATCATTTCTACAGCTTTAACTCCACCATGTAGACTTAATTTAGCCAACGAAAAAGATTTTGAACCATGCAGTGCTATTATCCAATTAATATTCTAGTGCAAACTTTAATTAGATTTTCTAATAACAGAGCGGTGTAAACGCTGTCATCTAACGAAGTAGTCTAGAATTTTTACTTTATGCGTCTGTCATAATGTTAAAAAATGCAGATTAAAGAATTTTTACTAAGATGGAACAATTTTTTTCTGCTATTCCATTTCAAAAAGATAAATCATTTTTGTTTAGCACCTATCATAACCCTATTTGCCAAGCAAGTACCTAGCAGCTGGGATTGAAAGACCTCACACAAATGGAGGTTTGGGCTGCACCACATATTCAATTATGCTTCACTTTAAATCTTGGCAGAAGGTACGTAAATTCAAGCTCGTTATAGATTACCCACGACAAACTGTCAATGACTTATCTTAAGATAGTATAAATAAATAGCACGCGTTGCATCGTTGAACTCATGAGTCAGAGCTGAATATGCTCAGGTCCTGAAATGCTGGTGATATGTTGTTGAATTATTGATTATATGATTTTTTTATTTTTTCTGCTGTCACAGTATTATAAGTAAAAATTGTCCACTATTATGAGTGATTAATATAAATGTTTAGGAAAGCATGGCCTTTTATTAGTTTTTATTTTGGCACAGAAGTCAGCTTATTAAATACCCAGATTAGGCTGCTTAAAATAAAACCACTGGGTAATATGAATGTATCGACATAGATGGCTGGTGACTTACGGACATTGGTTTTTCAATAATCTGTAACAAATGCTGTTTTATTGGTTATGATATTTTGGAATCATAAAAAAACCTTAAAGTTCAAAGTATGATGAATTTTAAAAACATAGCAATCCAATTAAGCACCTTGTATAATAAAAAACCCAACAATTTCGAATATTTTCTACATAATTTTAATCTCACTCAATACAGTGCTGAATGAATATAATTTTTATTATAAATTATTCAACCGCATGAGTTCTAAAAATTTAATTTAGTTTTCGTAAAGGAGGGAATTCTGGTCTATTCAAGATGTCGAGATCGTTTGTTTTTCATCAGATGCTATCCCGAAAGAATGATATCAGAAAATACGCTTAAATCGGCATTTTATAAGCCGGGGCCGTTTCAATGAATTTTGATGGATGGACTTGGCGACACGAGTTTCGTTTTTCCTCCTATACATACATTCAGTTGCCTTAAAATTCTATGTCCATAACAATATTTCTGATAAAAAAACACCCCTATAGAGATAATTTATTTAAAATGCTTAATTCAACATGTTTACTCTTGCACCTGACTTCCCAGCTTCAGTTACGGTCCGCCAACTACATTTCCATGAGGTTGGGTGGACGAATGGCACACACGGCTGAGCAGATATGAAGGACATAAGAAATAAAAGAAGCAAAGAGGAAAAATTACAAAAAATCTGAAGACAGATTTGTGTAATAAAAGCGGAGAGGAAGGAAACCTGCAGAAGACTCTGACCACTTTTCCTTGCTAATGACTAATGGAATAAGCAAATACATTTTAAGTTAAAGCAAATATTTTCGCTAAAGAGTGAAGTGCCTTTCACTCCTTTATATCATTGAACGAACGCTTGACTTGCGATGACGAAAACAATTGTGCTTGGGATAATAGTCTGAATTAACCCAAGGATATTTTTTTCTATATATTTAACACGATAATTTTTAAAATAATTATGCTGCATTTTTGCATGGTTGATGAGGATTTTTCAAAGCCAAAAATGTTAGACTAATCGACCGACTTTAAAAATGACTCGATTTTATCAATTTTAATTAAAGCTCTTTTAAAAATTGTTAGGCTTAGAGTATGCCATCGATATTCGTGTGGAATACGCTTTATAATACGATGCCGACATGTACAATTCTTACAATGTACTAGGATTAAATGACAAATTAGAACTAATACAGTGATCGATCTGAAAGATATATGTGAAGATCGTTATGATAATAGTATCACAGGCCTACTGCATCAACTAAGGCTGCTGCAATCCCTCTGGATTTAAAAAGACTACGAAAAATCATTTCTCAAATGAGCTGCTCAGAGCCAATAAATATCAAGCAAGTGATAAAACTCCAAAAATAATAATAATGAAATTGATCGCAGTAATGAAGACGCAAACATGAAATTCACCTTTTTTATTGGAATTTAACTATTTTTTTCGATATCCATACATGCGCTCATTGTCAGTGCATAAATTTGCCGGTACAACACCACCCCAGTCCATTGACAACCATAGTATACATTACATCCCTATGGGATTGATGTACAATTTAGCTTGGTTTCTATCTGAAGATATATTTACAATTGAGACCCCTTAAATTTTTACTACGCTAGTTCTAACTAGACTCATGGTGAAACTGGGACGATATTCACACTGATAATATGAAAGCATTTCCAATTAGCCTCAAAGTCCTGCAATCAGTTATTTCGCTTTTCTGCATCTACCTATCTGGAGGAATTCATTGTCTCATATTTGATCAATTTTCCGATCGTTTTTTGCGAATGATACTCGACCGCACAATACTAAACACCATTACTAATGAAAACCTTTGCCAAAAAACTTACATAAAACAAATAGCTGTTTTATATGTCCTAAAAATCATGAAGTATTAACAATATTTCTCAGTAAATCTATAATTTCGGAACTCCTAAAGCAACTTTTAGGTTACAAAGATGTTTATGAGAAAATGTAATTATAAGAAATGAATACTATATTTGTACAGAGTTCCATTGCTCGAGTGGCCATTAAGTAAATGATTACCCAGTATTGATACGTTTATAATAGCCCTTTTACACGAGGCACATAATTACTCAATTTTATGTACAGAAACTGCGATAACACGGGCACAGAATTAGAGCAGAGGATATTTTCTCATCTGTCGTTAAAGCATTTGCGGATGAATTTTAACAATTCACCGCTTCACACGACGAAATTTTTAATTCAAATCCATACATACCTCAGATCGTGCAGCAAAACTGTGCTACGTATTAAACGGCCTTAATAGCAGGCAGATCAGGTTGATTTTCGACATAAGAAATTCGACGTTCATAAGAAGAAGCTCCCCCCACACTGAATAAATTCGCTATTATTATCTTCAGTGCCTCCACCCCTCCACTGATATTATTATGCGCGGAAATGGACAATGGCACAAATGACAACCCTTGCAAAAATCAGAGCCATCGCGAGATGTTTTCCGAGCACACTTCCCCTGTAACTGCCCTTCTGATGCAACGCTTCCCCTCCTCGTGAGGCTGTTGTACTCACTGCACCGCCATCCAATCTCGTGTATCGCTTCACGCAAAAATATCGATGCTAACGCGCAGTTTCGCGTCTGCTAATTGGAATAGCTGTGAATAGAAGATCTTCGCTGAGATGTGTGACAGCATAAGCAAGTTTTAGGCCGCCATGTTTACAATGCCAGGAGGGCGGGCGGGAGGAAAGCATAGATTTATTAGAAAAATCATTAAAATATTTGCAGTTTTACTTCAATTTTAACGTATTTCGATGGTTAAGGTCATCGTATGAACTTCCCTCCAATTAAAGGCAGTAAAAGCAGCACTCTGATGAATTTTCCAACCTCTTATTATTTTAACTAGAGGAGGATCGGTTGGCAAGATAGTCGCATTGAATTTTGTACAAGTGATTACTTGCTCTTGATTGAAATCAAATCTTGGAACGATCCAGCCATTATATGTATCATTTTCTTTGAATTGTGCTCACGGAGGAGGAGTTTAATGTGGTGCCAAAAACTATAAAATGGTAACTTAATGCCGGTATAAATAAACGTTCAAATAAGCTCAGTTATTGAAAGAAGAAATGCGTTTTATAATATTTTAGTGATTCAGATTGTAGAAATTTGTCGTTACATAAGCTACGAAAAATGTTAGTTTGATGAAGACACAGATGAAGATGATAGTGCATAACTATAATTTCCTTGCAAGGCCTACGTAGATTTAATTCCCAGCATTATTTAGCAAAAACATTAAACAAATTATGGAGGGAAATTTTTAGAATCATCTCTAGCCAAATGTCCAGAAAAAAAGTGACAGCACACTGTCGCGGGAGCTTCGCAAGTACTGTTATAACCTTTTTTGTAGATTTCGGGATATGTTATGCTGCCTAACATTGCCGGTACAACCGATTGCATAGGTGGAATAATGAAAAGTATAACATAATCACACGATATAACACTACATCCATAGTACGAGATCGTCAACGAGGGACTAATGATCCATTACCACCCACAATGTATAAGGGTGTATACGAACTTCTCTGCAGTTGCGGAAGATTATGCGGATGCCGATTAAAAGAACATGATGAAAAGACTGGTATCACTCTGCCGTGGCTGAGCACACTACGTTAGAGGAAGGTCACGCCATTGACATCGGGACGGCAAGAGTACTACACAAAGAAATCAGGAACTTTCCGCGGCTCATAAGGGAGGCGATTGAAATAGAAAAAAGACCAAATAATATCAATAGAGAGGATGGTTATAAACACCCTTATACCTGGAAGAGACTTCTTAGAAATTAAGTTTTTAGTTCTCAAAATCATCAACTGCTAGAATTGTTTATTTATTTTTTTTAAGACCATTGTTATTCTTAAAAGCCCGACGAAACCGGTGGCATAGCACGGTGAAACTGTTGCTTAATGTTAAATAATTAATCGCAGAACCAACAGCCTGAATACCATAAACTGTTATAATCTAGTCATAATAATCCAAATGTTTGCCAATGCATTCATCTCATAATGGAATGAAAATTATGAATTAATGCGATTAATATTCAGGAATACACACAATCATCATATTTTATATTGATTTAAACATATCAGCATGAAGTTTGGTTACTTTTTCGATATGAAATTCTAGTGGGTAGCGGACGGAGACGTAATATTGGATAATATCCATTGCTTCTATGAGTATGGCCATTTACACAGTATTATATTCCCATACCTTCTCCACTTTCTTGCATTTCAGGAATGAAGGGAGGGCATCTGATTGAAGTGGTGGCAAGAATACCAGTTTTCCATCCCAAGAGCCTGGGTTTGCATCCTTTCAGCGAAGGGCCCATGTGTCATGTGTGCCCATTGAAATATTCAAAATTGTGTATAAATTTATGTACTTTGCTAAATGTGGTACGTCCACAATATTTTTCATCTCACCTTAAGTACAGATATTGAGTGAACAAGCTTATTTTATATTGGATTATATTAAGCATCTTATTTTATATTTCATTATTAATGTCTGCAAAGCCTCTTATAAGGAAATGCAGGCTTAACTCCTTAAGATACTCATGACAATGAATAGCTTATTTTGATCAAATGAGGGCCTGAGAGTCAAAGTAATACAAATGACATAGACACGAAAATCGATATAAGTGCATGTATTCTAAGTTGGTACCTTCGGGTGCCGTCCGTTAGCTACAAGAAAAGGAATACAAGTGCTCGAAGGTATGGTGCTGCGATCTAGCCGCCGAACACAAGCTAATTTGCTTTTATTCATTTACTAACGGAGTTAAGTATACAGGTGTCACTGGACGACGTTTGTCACTTGTATTACTTTGACTCTCAGGCCCTCAAATATTAGTGATCTTTAGTGTTATTGGTTGTATGCATGCAATGAGTGATTGGAGTTAGAATGCATGCTGCAGGTTGGTCAATACTGCAGGATGGATTTTCCTCTAAACCATATCATTTAATGACTATTAGTAGCATTAATTTGCCTTTCCCTCAAAAGTGTTAGTCCCTGGTGTTTGGGCGTAACTCCCCTGAAAATCTGGTCATCCATCTGGTTGAAGTTTGTGTGATTGCATTGTTAAGTTATGTGAACCTCACTCCACAAAGCTGGTCCCTGGATTTTGCACAAAATCCACTCACAAACCAATTCACATAGGTACCCTTTTTTAAATGCATCAACATGTCAATAAACTAGCTATTCCCGTTTCTTCCTCCACTTTGGTTGAAGGTGATATTGATTTCAGTAAAAGGAATCGTCCATCATCTTCAGCACTTCATAACAGCTCACCACTTTCATTTACATAAAATTCTTGGGCTATAATTGACGGTCATGCTCTTTATATCTGGATTAACATCATTCAGTGGAAGTAGTTAAATATGTACCGTCACTCACTCAGTGATTCAACCCGAAGGTTGGTTTGGATAGTTGAGGGCAGAGTTTACCCCGGACTAAGCCACAGGCGTGTGAATTTCATACATTCAGGGTAGGGGGGGCAGTTCCTTTCCCTGGACCACCTCGCACTCAGTGGATTTTTTTTTCGGTGGCGTCCAAAGGCTTCACCCAGATTTGAACCCGGGAATTTGATCAGTAGCCAAGCGCTCTACCCACTAGGCCACCACGCTCCCCTATGTACCGTAGCTCACCCCAAAAACAATACTCCCTCGGATCAAAAAATTTTCAATAGAAACTTAATCGTCCGCCGCCTTTTGTGGTCTCATCAAGTGTAAAATGTTCACCACTGGTGATGTGATTGCTCGAGGTTTTTAGGAATGAATGTTTTTTTTCCGGAGTGCAATCTTCGCCCAGTTTTTAAAACTCATCTGTCCTAAAAAAAACCTTAGTAATTGCTCTTTCCATTAATACGGAGAACGTTCCCGAAATATAGATGTGATGGACTCGGTGAAACATTCACATATTTTTAACTAATTATATTTTGTTTACACACGTAATTTTCTTCGATTATTAACTTGTTCTGGCCCATTGCTTTCTTATATTTTTTTTAAATGAAGGTATATTTCTCGTATATAATTTCAAGATAGAGAAAAATCGGGTGATTGAATGAAATTATCGTACGACGGCATCCCTAAAGTAAACAATGCCATATGTATGTATTTGTTTACATTTTAAATAGCTTCCTTTGTATCTCAATATTACTTGCCTACTATAAAATTAAATCTTGATTCATTATTATCTCTATATTTCCTTGATGATTCACATATAGTTTAAATATCTTAAATTAATGTGAAACTGGATCATTATGTAATATATCAACTTATATGCTTCCCAGAAATGACGTTGTTTACAAATTATTATGCATAACCTTTATCGACATCATCTCCTGTATCGATTTCAATATGACATCAGGCTGATACGAATTTTTATATCTGAATTAACTGATGTAGTTTACGGAGAGGGTCAATAGTCAGAATAAGTGATAACAGTAAAGGTGTCAGCTCTATATTTTCCACACCGTACCATATTTACGTCCAAATTCTCGACATTTGGAATAGAGTGGTCGAAAATATCATATGCTAACTTCATCGAGAGTAAAATAATCTTCCTAACTACGACATTAATAAAGCCAGACATGCTCGTTTTACCTTAACCCATATATGCCCAGTGGGTCGTTTTCGACCCACGGGATAAAAAAAATCCTAGTATCTCTAATTTGAAGAATTTGTCTACATTGTTGTTATTTTCGTCTTACAGGGAAGCATGTGATTCATTCTTGGTGTAATATTTCGAAGGATACATTTTTAAATCATTGTAATGTGGACACAAACAATGACCACTCTTTACTGTGATTTTTGAATAACTTTGACGTACAATGTAACCAACATTTTCCAGCTCAATGAAAACGATACGACTATTCAGAAGACTTTGTATACTCAATTTTATTATTCCGTATTCAATTACCAAATTTCATGTCTCATGTGTCTACCACGTGTCATGGTATTGGTGTGGGTCGTTTTCGACCCACTGGGCAGATAAGGCTAGTTTTTTTAGCAAGTCCAGGCGTGCTAGGTTGACCGTCGAACGTTCTCTCTGCTGAGCCACGCTAAGATTCTTTGGGAGTGCATTAGTCGACATAACTTTTGGCATGGCAAGGTTGGTATATAATTTCCTAAAGGAAAATATTTTTTTTTTCGTGAGTTCTAATAAACTAATTTATTTCTCTAATTTAGTCGCAAACTGCTGACCACAACTGAAATCCTTCACGAGCTGGAAGAATTGGATGAAAAAGGTGTAAGGGATGAAATAAATATTTACATAACTCCTCCGGAAGATAGAAACGAAACATGTGAGGATTCTGGGGACGATGAATGTAACGATCCTGATGGTCTTAGTGGCCGGCAGCTGCAAGCGGAAGGCGACTTCAACATTTACAGTGAAGATGACCCTGGTGAAGTTGATGAGGAAATCAAATTCGTTGAAGAATTATCCCATTCTAAAAGGAGAAGGAAATCAACCAAAACCCAAAACATGAGACGGAGATGGGTGGGTTGTGATCTAACTATCCCTGTTTGTGATTCTTGGAGTACATGTTCCACACCTCTGCTGACTTTATCCTCATCCAGTCACCCATTAGAGTCTTTCAAACTTTTTATTGATGACAACATCATTACGAAAATTTGTGAGTTTACAAATCAATATGCAGCATCGAGGAATAGGTGTGTGCAGGTTTCGAAGGAAGATATTTATACATTTTTAGGCATACTGTCTTTGTCCAGATATAAGTGGCTCCCAAGAAGAAGAATGTATTGGGAAGAAAAGGAAGATGTCTACAATTCACTGGTGTCTAGAAGCATGAGAAGAAACAAGTTTGAGGATATACTTACGAACATCCACTGTGCAGATAATAGTAAATTAGACATATCTGATCGTCTCGCAAAGTTGCGTCCAGTCATTTGTGAACTGAACAAAAACTTTTGTAGATTTGCGCCTTTAGAAGAATCTATTTCTATCGATGAGGCTATGACTCCATACTTTGGAAGGCATGGATGCAAACAGTTTATTCGAGGAAAGCCAGTGCGATTCGGTTACAAGGCCTGGGTAGCTGCCCTCCGCCTAGGCCATCCAATTTGATATCTACCAAGGAAAAGTAAAGGACAAAAGGATTTCCGCTTCATCAAGAGGGCTCGGTGAATCTGTGGTGATGGGGTTTGCTGAAAACCTAAAAAATAATTTTCCACTTCTGAATTTCTCCCTGTATTTTGATAATTTTTTCACTTCTGCGAATCTAATACGCGAACTAACAAAATTTGGTTATGGTGGAACGGGAACCGCTAGAGTGAACCGAGTTGATAACTGCCCCTTGCAGGATGTAAAAGTGTTTAAAAGAAATGAGAGATGTAAATATGAGTGTCGTGTATCCCGGGAGGACAATATCAGTGCAGTTAGGTGGATGGACAATAACGTCGTCACAATGTTATCTAATCAGTTTGGCGTCGAACCTCAGCAGAAGGCAACGCGATACTCAGCATCCGTAAAAGGAAGAATTGAAATTCCACAACCCCGCGTTGTTGCCATGTACAATCGAATCATGGGTGGTGTAGACCAAATGGACAACAATATTTCTAATTACCGTATTGGTATTCGTGGGAAAAAGTGGTACACGCCCATATTTCTCTGGATGATGGATGTATGCATGAGCAATGCATGGTGTCTCAGCAGGACTTATGGTATGAAACTGGACAGTTTAGCATTCAGAAGAGAAATTTTAATCTCAATATTGAAGAAATATGGTAATCCACCACAACGAGCAGGACCAACGAGCAAGTTTTCATCTTCAGAGATAATTCGAACGAGCGGACCCCAGCATATCATTCTCACTAATCAGCCAAGAAGAAGATGTGTTTTGTGTAGTAGTAAAACAGTAACATCATGCCATAGATGTTGCATTCCTTTGCACGATAAGTGCTTTGAGGAGTACCATAAAAATATCTCTGACTGTTAAAATTTTGAAGGAAATAAAAAATTATTTTATATGAATAGTAATGATATTTTATTTATTTGAACAACTTACCCCAAAAAGATTCTAGTTAAATTATATTTCACCTTAAAAACAAAAAAACAACAAATTGAAAATCATAAAGCAGTTGCAACGGAATAACTCCGGAGAGCCTATTAGAATACGATCTAAAAGTGAATATCCTAAATGTGCTCACCAATGCCCAGTGGGTCGAAAAAGACCCATGCCATAATTTTTAAACAAATACTTCAGGAATTTTTTCAATATTTTTTCTATTTTCCAGAGGAATAATAAGTTTGAAAAGTGTAAAAATAGTAAAATTTTCATGCAAAAAAATTAGTGGGCATAAATGGGTTAATATCCCTATTTTTCCTCGGTTCCTCGTTGGCCATAGTGGAAATCATCGAGAGGACCTATCTCGAAGAGCCAAAGAATCGAGATATTGAGCGACCTTGAATTATAGTATACATAGAGGTCCTTTCTTCGAATGGGATATTAAATTGCGGGCCCCTTGACGCCATTCGTTAAGAAAATAGCGATGCTGGCCCGTTTTATTTTCACTTTTCTCCTATGCCAAAACAATCATTGCCACACATGCAATCACACCTTATGGTGAAAACCATCTCAGCTGTAAGTCATATCCCAAAAAAAGAAATCACCAACCAAAAACAGAATGTGTACTGTAGTATTCTAATATACGGTATACATATACAATGAATTCAACAAAAGGGAACCTAGGACTCCAAAACCAAAAGCAGAGGCTGCCAAAACAGAAAATCTTAGTAAGGATATGGAAAATAGCAAGAGGGAGGAAGATACAGAAAATGACTCAATTTCTCTACTAAAGTGCAGGGTACGCAATAACTTCCGCACTGTGTACTTTTAGAGCGATCATCATAATAGGGTAACTTTTGAACGTGTTCTGATGTTTATTTATCTTGAAATACAGAAATGGGTGCATCAAGATTGTTTTTTCCCCTCCCGTAGTTTTATACGGCACAAATTCATGGGCAGTGAGACACGGCCCAGATGAATAACACACGCATTATTATTGAAAAAAGGGGTTTCTGAGTTATGGACAGAAAAATGCTAGATGTCAGGCGGAGGGATGTGAAGGGAAACGAAGCTGGAGGAGGGTGGGAAAAAATTGAGAACAAGAACGGGAATAAGAATAATAAGTCAGGGGGTGAGATGGGAAGGGTGGAGAGAGAGGATACCTCGGGAGTTTCGTCCGCGAAAAATAAAGAAAAAACGAACGGAGACAAAATAGATAGAAAGGGTAATGGCCTGAATAAGAGGGAAAGACTACGAAACTCTGCAAGGAAAAAGAGGGTTTTCTTGGAGGGGCAGAGAAAAAAATACAAGATGAAGGAGGGGTTCTTGGGAGAGTGAGAGCATGGATATTCCAGGGGAGGGCCGGGGGGTTTAAAGGGATGTGAAGACGTCCGTCGAGGACCAGAATGGTCGGTTTTTGGGAAGAAATAACGCCAGGAAACGAGAGAGAGAAAGGGAAATAGAAAAGGAAAATCCTTGAGGAGGCCGAGGAAAGTAAGAGTGTAGAATAGGGAGCGAAATGAAAAAACAACGATATTTAGGAAGAAGAAGAGAAATAAAATCATCAATAAAGTGAATCTAAAAAAAGCTACTGCATCTCATTTGTGTTCAAGCATAATACCTCTTAAATTATTGGTAGTTAAAGGCATTAGTTGAAACTTCTATCAGCTAAAAGATTTATTCTGAAACTGGTTTCGAAGTCATGAACAAAGGCGCAGAGTGCGATGCAAACATATATACTGAAATACTCACGTTTCTAACATTCCTTATCGAATGATAAAAAACCCAGTTCAGCAAATTTTCAATGCAGTCAATGAATTTTCAAAGTTTTATTTTCCCTGCCATAAAATGTGTAACTCGACGAACTCCCGGTATACATGAACTTTAAATGTTTGGGTATACAAACCGGAAGTGAGGGAAATAGTTAAGTCTCAAAAAAGTAACAGAATGATTTCAGCCTCATCAGTCGAATTAAATTGAAAATATTTCAATGAGAATGTCAATGAAAAAATTATATTTGTAATTTTCCAATTGATGAAGGCACGATTTCGAAAAATTTCATTTGAAAGAATTTCAGAGGGGAAATACAAACAACAGACGACTTATAATTGAATTTAAAAACAGACAGTTCAAAAGCGTCAATTATACAGCATAATGAATGGTTAATCAATTTGCCAATGTTATGGTTCTATTTTAAAATCTACATCTAATAAAAAAACTTAATCAGGGCTACAAAGGGTAGTAACAGGTTTACCAAAACACCATTAGCAAAAGTCGGGATATAAACAAAACATTGTTATATAATTTCCCAGTACCAACATCAATCCCAGAAAGTATATACATATATCTCAAAATTGGTTTCACATACCTTTTGGTAATATTATACGTTCATAAGTAAATAAATGTATCTCAATTTTGAAGATCTCGTATCCAATAAGTTTCTCAGGGTTCTTTCAAGTTATGATTTTAATCGTTGTTATTACATTGAACTTGCCTCATTCCCATAATGGATTCTCTTGGATGTACCATTGTAACGATGATTGATGTTTTGACAAATAATGGAACAATTTACTGTTCATATGTCGAATGTTCATTATGGTGTTTTGATAAACCTGTACTCCGTTGGAGCCCTGAAGAAGATTTAATAATGTAACTGAAACGTAGGCAACATGTTTATGAGTTGAAATTTTGGACCACGTTTTCGGCAATTATTATATGGTTAAAATATTTTGCTCAATGCTTCATTACCTACCATTCATTATGTATAACTGATGTTTTTATAGTGCAATTTAATTTTATTCTAAACGGAGTTCATTGTTTGCATTTCTTCCCGAACATTTTTTAAAAAACACGTTTCTAAGTGATATTCTGACCTTCTGGTTGAAAACCATTTGTGTTCAACCAGAAGCCAAAAAGTTCATAGCTAACTAGATAATTACAGATATAATTGTATTTAATTAAATTCATAATTAAATATTTCCACTATAGCTCGAATTATGCGGTGGAATTCTATCTGTACATGTTTGCATTAACTATTTACCCCAGTTCCTGTTCGCATAACCAAATATTTAAGTTTATGCAGCAATGGATTTCGTCGAGTTCGACATTTTATGGCTGGCAGTGTCAAACTGAAGACATTTAGTGACTGCATCAAACATTTGACGAATCATGGGTTTAGAAAGTGTGGCCAACAACAGAAGTGGATAATATTATATCTATGGATATTTCCGCTCTTAAATCATCGATGCCCACCGCCAACGAGAGGTGAAACAACGCGGTTCCCAAAAGCTTTACTTCATTCCATTGCTTTTTCCTTCATCTCATCCTCGCTACGATGGTGGAGGGATGAAAAGGAGTAATAAACGAAACGGACAACGGACAAGAGAGAGGAGAAAGAAGAAAGAGGAAATTTTCGATGAAGAGACGTACGGAACGGAGAAAGGTTTTGAGAAAAGAAAAGAGAAGAGGAGGAGAAACGAAGAAACGAGATTGGGTTCGAAGAGCGACCTGGAATACGAGGTGAAATGCATCGTTTGGCGGGGGAGAGGGGGCGAGGTGGCAGGAGAGGGTGGAGGGGGGAGAAGGAGAGCAAGGGAGGGTAGGGTGGGTGGAAGGAGGCCAATGGAGGAGGGGGAAAAACCGAAGGAGGGATGTGGGCTCGGATTGATATTCAGGAGCGTGAAGGGTATGTAGGCAGGACTTTACGTGTGTGGGGGCGAGGAAGGGAAGGAATACGGGGAAAAAAGAAGGGGGGAGGCGGGTAGGTACAAGTATTTTTTCTCCCTCCTCGAGGACCGAGGGAGATGTTGGGGAGGAGGCAGAGGCGACGGCAGAAAAGGCAAAGTTCCCGAAAAGTTTCTCCGGTTGGGTAAACAGGGACCTTTAGGAGGAGGCGGCCTGCAGGCCGAGTAGAGCTGTCAGAGGTACGTTGGGAGGGAAGGGTGGGGGGACGCCCCGTGTGGGAGAGGAGATTCGAGGGGAGCAGCATAAAAGCGGAGGTGATACGAAAGGGATTTCCCTCTGACGCCGTTCCCTACCCCCTCTTTTCCCCCTTCCCCACCAAACAATCTCACCTCCGAAAACCTTTACCGCCCATTCAGCACTCTTCTACACAGCTTCTCACCCTCCCTAACCCCTCCTTAGTCCCCGAGGTCTTCCCCCTTTCCCCTAGATATCGAGCACAACACGAAGAAACCACGACCGTGCGATTGTTTTTTCCTCTGACCAGAAATACCAACGAAATAGAAATTCTTGGTCGACCAGTTTCCTGCTAAGTCCGCGGCAGTTTTCGCTATTTTATTTTCTATTTGCCTGGACGAGAGGGTTGGGCCACACCTTTGGGAGGAACGGATTCGTTAAGGACATCATATGGATGGCTGTCCGATTGGTTAATTTGGCAGGTGACCAACAACTGGGGTCAGATGTGACTTTAGGATATGTGAGTATGTTTGCAATGGAAAGATTATTAGGTAACAGAGGAAGTGTGGGGACGAAACTGGCGTCAGGATTAGCCGGCACTTAACTCAATGGGGACCACCGGGACTTTAAGGATGGGTAACCTATACTCCAGCTAACACACAAATCGGAACCCCGGCATAACGGATAAAAAAAGAGAATGGAAAGTTCAGAGTGATTACCGTTCAACAAAACAAACAAATGCAGTGAAATAGGAAATGAGAATCGTCAGGATGTAATATAACTAGATATAGGAAAAATGTTGAGTCTACATTAAAAAACTAGACTATGGCAATTATCCAAGTGCAGCATAAGTTAAATCTCCATGCCCAACTAAATGTAAAATTATGAAAAAATATTAGAATGATTTTTTAGAAAATTGTCTGAAGGAAATTATGCCATCCGGTGTTCATTGCTGGATTAGAAAGCTAAAAGCAGCAACACCACATTGGTATAGCGCTCTATGGATTGATAGTGTGCCTAATTAAAGACAATATACTAAAAATAATATAAATAAATAGTGTTATTGATACAATTGGGGATTTGAATAAATAAAAATACCGTCCTATAAATTTTGCGTTTATCCCAGACAATTAGTTTAATTAAACTGCAGGAAACTAAAATTATTTCTCCCATCGAACGATGATGGATCAGAATATAGGGCATCCTCGTGGATTGGTCGATTAAAAGGAGACATATTGAAGGTAAAGGCTATTTTTTTCATTATCACACATTAGTGAGGGAAGACAAAGAGATGCATTATCCAACTAAGCCTGGCCAAAGGCTAGATGAATACTATATAGTCAGTTAAAGCTATGAAAGCAAGCAAAAGATAGAAAATTGTATTTTTCATGTTACCTCAACATTGATTAAAGCTTGTGTCGAAACATTAGAGACTAAAAAAAAGTTAAGTGTTCCGTAATAGGAAGCTGAAAGAGTCATAAATAAACATGTTTAAAACAAACATTTGAAAAATTCCCCAAAAAATCACAAAATGATTACTACCACCACTACCTGTCATAAGAGAAAAAATATAATGACTGCCAAAAAATGGATGGGTGTGATTAAAATCGGAAACATCGAAACGAGTACAAAATTTAAAAGTCAGAAAGTGGACAATTACCACGTCATCATTCACCTTCGACAAATTTCACCGTAGTCAATAAGTTGAGAAGAATTTCTTCATGAAGCATATCCCTTACTTGAAACAAGTAAAAACATGAAAAATCAAAGTAAAACAGGGATCAAGCCTTTCCTTGACCCCGCTCGCACATCGGGCGCGCGCATGTCATTAGAGGCCGTGAGCGGGCTGGACCCAGACCACTCAACAAAGCCAGCCAGCCGGCTAATGTTAAGACACGCGGGTAGCCCATGTTCAATTTTTAAATCAAAATTAGTCGCCTCACGGGCCAATAGGGCACGGAAAATTTCACGGTATTTATTATTTCATTGTGGACAATAAACGTGCAAAGTATTAACCGGATCGGGTGGCAACACTTCGTGAATATTCCTTGTTAGTATTAAAAAGTTATCTAATTATACATCTTGATGTTTTCATGAAAAATGACTCCTCAAGTTGATATAGTTCGATATCAGTGCCTGATTACTTTGGTATTTTCTCTTGTTACATAGCAACAAAATTTAAAGAGTACCCCGGAATACTTAATTTTTCGTACTCATAGCAGCATAAAAAGACAGTTAATGGCATTTATAAATACGTCTCATAAGTTCCATTTTAAATCTGAAGCGCGTCACCGCAAGACTGAGAGCCACGCTGAATTACAGTGAGATGTTTTACAGCCACCTAACTACGCGTTAACCGAATTTACGACATGACATTGCAATCAAACTCTGTTAGTATGCACGCGATGAGCTTTGAAGATAGTTCAGAACATGGGTCGTCGTATCGTAAAACCAACTTTTCCCCGGAAGAAATGTCCATTAAACGTTTATCTCTCTCGAAGTCGTTGCGGTGAACTATGCGAGGATTTTGATGATCATCGAGATAATAAACGTACTCCCCTAATCATTGCTTATCACAAGAAAAAGGACACTTATTTATAGATTTTAAATTCACATTATCCCTGTTGCATATGGTTTTCGGACAAATTTAGATCAAATAATTTTTAATGGAGTTAGTTACGGTAACAAGCTGAGGATGACCATCTCGCATATGGTAGTTGAAAACGTTGTCGTCCATGCACTCGGGATCAAGTTTTAGTTGGTGCTGAAGCTTGGTAAGGTGTCGGAGACCTAATGAAAACTTATCAGACAATGTTGCACAGTTAACTTTTCGAGCGCATGGAAGCACTGGTATCGGGTTCAATTCTCTTAATCTAAAACAACTTGACAGTAAAAAATTTCGATGGATCTATTTCGATAATGTAATCAATGATCCAAAAGTCAACGAAGAAATATTGAGCATTACAGTTGATAATAGTTTTTTATCGTGATGCATCATACTGCCGTGAGTTATATACTAACTACCCAAACAATGTAAGTTTCTTGAACAGAAAACAACAAACATTTAATGTATGATATCATTTACTTTTTTAACCCTCTAACATTTTCATGACAAATGACCAGAAATAGAAAATAATACGCGTTCTAAAGATTTGCGTCGCAATTTCCTCCATTTTTTTCGATTTCCAATTTATAGCATCACTAACACCAATATTCTGATGAAAATTAAAGATAAGAAACACCTATCTCAAGTAGTATTTGGTGTGGCGCTGGTGATTATTGTACAGCTGGACACAGTTCGCAGTGTTAACAATAATGCAAAATAAACCAATAGATTCACAAATGCTCAAAATAAGATGGGAAATAAATTATTTATTCTAAATAAGATTTAAATAATGTTCAATAGAGTAACTGCCGTATATGGATGTGAAATCCTATATTCGTGGTGAAATCAATGCTCAAAAATAACGTAATAATAGATGATAGCCTAAAGGTAAACAAATGACGGGCGTAAAAACATTGCCCAAACAAAAGCGCTCTGAATTAAAATTTAGCGAGTGATCGAAACATAAGGATTATTCCGAGCCCCACAGGAACAAATAGGGGAACGCAGAATTGTAATCCGCCCGCTTTTGACGTGTCTGATCCCGACGCGTCGCGATGCCTCCCAGCTGTCGTCTCGGGGGTCTGTCACCCGAGGCAAACATTCTGACATAAAATATCCATATCGTTAGCTAATGAATAAATAAACGGATTTATGCATGCAGATAAAAATATCATGACGAAACTTCGCATTTAACATTCAGCAGGATGATTGCTGTAAAAAAAATATAAAGCCGAGTTAATCATAAAATTGTGCAAATTGTGTATCTGTGCAAAATGTAACAATTTTTTACTATTTTATATGTATCAGCAGCAAAACGTATACCTTCGTTCACAAATGTTACATGTTACAATGAGCAATGATGCTGTCTGAAGTCGATTTATGAACTGCTATGACAATTTTATGTAGTTTTACTAGTACCTACAGAAATTGGAGAGGTTCAAAAGGGTGTATGTAAGAAATATTGAGAATAATCAAATCATAATAGTCCTCGGTAATACACCACCGGTAAAGGCAAGAAACTGAAATTAAGGAGAGTATTTTAAGTCCCTCAAACTTCAAATTTTTCCTGAGACGAAACCATGGTGATGTCCCAAAAAGAAAACAAGATCAATCCTGTCTAATTTCTAAATTTTATAATCAATTCCAACCTCTGAGTCAACAGCGGTAGTTTGCTGACGGTACGGCAACATCCTGTAAGTTTACCATGATTATAGAAAAAATTCATGGAGTTTAGACTAATGCGGTCCGAGAAAGTTTATTAGTTTATCAAATGAACGTTACTTCTAAGTTAATAATTTGATTCGCCAACCAAGTCTTAAGCCTGTTTTACACGGGGCACGTAATTGCACAATCTGATGTACGTACGAACGTGCATTCAACTTGTATCGTGTAAAGCCGTGAATTGCAAGAACATATGCGCGAATTCGTGAACGCGAGATAACAAAATAGCCCCTGCTCTAATTCGAAAATGAATGCACGCCCGATTGAGAAAAACATGCCGTTTGAAGTTGTGCAATTTTGTGCCCCGTGTAAAATAGCCTTTAAAAAAATATCCTCGGAAATGCAATGTTACAAAGAAATACACAAAAACGTTGCTTCTCTAGAGCTGGAGGAGAAGAAGGTCCATACATTGGAACCATACACATTCAGGTTAAAATAGATGCTATCGATTCGCACCCACTTATCCTTTCGTAACTGAAACTTAACCGAACATTTGCCGAAAGAGCATTTGTTGGAAAAATCATATTAGGAATATTTGCCGAACTGCACTGCGGACACGGATCTGCCAAGCGAACAGTATAATGCTGAGAAATGTCACGAAAATTTGAAAGAGACAGGATATCTTGGTTTATTATTATATCTAACCTAACCAATAGCGTTCCACCGCTCATTTTCAGATAAAATAAAAGAGTTTACATTAAATGAAATCGTCATGAAAGAGTTTACATTAAATGAAACCATCACGAAAAAAATTAAAAACCTTAACCGAGATTTGAACTCGGGATTCCCAAGTCGTCAGAGACCGTCAGATGAGCTGCCTTAGACGGTGCCACCACCAAGCCACCTGCGTCGGGTGATAATTTCTTCCAACTTATATACTAACTAGATGTTCTCATTTCCAGTCTCGGCATGTTAGCATACTAAATATTTAATATCGCAATATATTACGCAAAGCTTTGTTAAGTAGAATGTACCGATATCTCTACTAAAAACTTTTTCATAAAGCGCACTATATGTTCACCAAGACCACTCAATGTGGTGTAAATAAACTGGCATTCCAATACTCTCCTAATAATCAATTAATAATTGTCTCATATTCGTACCCCATTTCGAAACAATCATGTTTACTACGTAATAATTTGTGATGCCCAGTTCGCACGCATGTGATCAAATTTCATGCTTTCATACGTTACATAAATGGCTCCGAGCTGCTAGGCGTAAGTACCATTTCTTGCAAGAACAAATCATTTACAAATGATGTGCCGGGGGAAATACATAATCAACAACTGATTGAGAAAATATAAGATAAAACACTTCAACTTACGGATTGGAACCGTCTGATGCC
This sequence comes from Pyrrhosoma nymphula, assembly GCA_963573305.1. Lineage (NCBI taxonomy): Eukaryota > Metazoa > Arthropoda > Insecta > Odonata > Coenagrionidae > Pyrrhosoma > Pyrrhosoma nymphula. The sequence continues at coordinate 101,707,710 of OY754337.1, read as the reverse complement.
ATGACATCGTCTCTGTTGTTTCACGTAACGCAATACACCCTTCAATCCACTCCTTCTTGTATAGCAAAGGGAGGAAAAACCAACATGTTGATTTCTTGTAACACACTAAAGCGATCCTCATCCAGATAGATATAATTTCTTGGAGAAAACACTGGAAAAGATGATTTATATATCCATCAAAACAACCTTAACAAATTCACTCTCCAATGAAGACGAGAGTTGAAACACAACGTTTCTCACGAAATTGGTGATTTCGTTTTTAAGCCTCGATTCACGTCTCGGTCCTGGTACAATTTTGGTGGAGAGAAAATATTATCACATACCTAATCTTCAAAATGCAACCATCACACTACTTAGCGAAAAATATTCAGATACCTGCAGGCTCACATGGTCAGAAAACAAATGGGAAACGAAATGTGTGACGAAATAACGTTCCTCTTTTGTTTCGCCGCCCATGCCCCCCAAGCCTCAACAGCATGATTATTGTATGGAATTTTAATTACTATCCCACCAAATGCGAATCGACAATTAAAAAAAATATAATTCACAAAATATGAGAGAAAATAAAAAATAAGCACACTCACTTTCGAAAATAATACTTTTGTTTTCTGCATGTAGCTTTGATGAAATAATGAACCAAATGTGAATTACCAATTTTTGAAAATGCCGCGAGTTCATTGAACATATTGAAGCAAATATAAAATTACGAAACGTTGGCGATGAGGTTATGAAATCTTGTACTCCCCATGACCTGTGTTTTATCCCCAAGAAAATTATTTATGAATCTATACAAATTTATTGTACCATTACCGATTGTGATGAATGACAATCAATCCGTTGAAGTGATGGCCAAAGTAAATGGATCTTATCCCATTACGCATGCATTAAATTAAATCGCTGGTCGATTATTAGGGAAGGCGACCGAGAGCTAAGGTCATTAGCACCTCAAATGACTGGTTGGTAGGTTTGTTAGATAAGGATGATTTGGGAAGTGTACGTAGGGCTTATTTTCTGTCATCGAACACGCCACTTTTTTTCAATAACTTAACCGATCCTGATTGGTCATTGCGAAGGGAGGATGTGCGTAGACTTGTGGCGTTTGAGATGTGGGTTTGGAGAAGGATGGAGACGGTTAGCTGGATGGCGAGAAAGACGAACGAGGAGGAATGGATATGGTCGGAGAGGAGAGGAAGCTTGTGGCAGAGGTTCGGAGAAGGCAGAAGAGATGGATGAAGGAGGTTTTGAGAGGAGAGGGCATGTTGAAAAGAGTGATAGAGGGGAGAACACTGGGGAAGTGTGGAAGAGGAAGGAGGAGGATAGGAATTCTGGACGAAATAAGAGGAGGTAGAAGATATGAAGAATTGAAGAGGGATCTAATAACGGGCCATCCTTAGGAGGGAAAGCGAGACAATTTCTGTGAGGTTGGGGTACAGAATGGGGACTGTCCAAAAACCTACCAATCAGCTGGTACTTGAATGATGAAACTGATCCTGAAAAAAATGTGCATCCGTTAAAAGACCGCACTTACGCACTTTTTTTCAATTTTTAAAATATTATTGTACGACATCATGTTGTGCATAACATTTTTCTATGTTTAACTATGTAATATAATGGAGTATATTTAAATACTGAACGTAGATATTTAAATCAAAACTCGAAGCTTCAAGTTAGTGAAAGGTTGTCTTGGTAAATGATAAAATCAAATTTTGTGTCTTCTCCCGCTCATAGCTTGTTCGAAATCAGAGTCGATCGCCGAGCCATCATTTGGAGCACAAATCGAGCGAAAAGCACTGTGTAACCATTTTTTCCCGTTTCATAGCTGAATAAGTGTTCTTTCCGGATGATAGCTTATTGTATGAGGCAAAGGCTGGTTATGCTGAAAAGTTAATGGTGTAAGTAACAACTGTTAGCCAATTGCAATTACTTTTCAACAGAAAGAAGAATCAGATTGTACAGAATGATAAGCAGTCAAAAAAAAGCAAAAAACATCTAATATAAGCGATAGGTATCGTGCAAGCCAACTCCGAAGTACATATAGATAAATATTGGTACTTCGAGGTTTATGGGGTTTATAAATAGCACGGGATAATTCCATACCACTCCTACGAGTTCAATGATTGATGGGAACTACAAAATATCTTGAAATACACAAGTCAGGATCATTCCTACTGAGAATCTTGCGACACTTTGATTTTCTCGGAGCTTCTAACCCGCACCTGCAGGTTTTGCGCAACAACGCGGGCATCGGTACGAAGAAGATAGTGTTACAGGTATAGTTCTATGGTTACGCCCAACCTAGGTGGTCCAGTATCAAATTCAGCAAAACATCTTATATTTCACGCTAGATTTGTTTACGAGCAATAGTTTTTCCCCGAATTCTTACCAGCTGTGTAATATGAGACGTCGACATTATTATAATTGTGCATGGCAGCCCGCCGGCCTGTCGAAATTAATGTCTTTTTGTAATCTCATACCTCACTCTTCACATTTGCTTGGCGGAATGGTTGACACATCATGCGATACCCCTGGGAAAAAATTTCAAAAAGGCTCAAGGAAAGCGGTCGAGTGAATTTATTTGTCCTGAGACAAAATAGCTATTGGAATTTGTCACGAAATTTAACGACATATTGGATGCTTTATTTCAGCGTAAGCCTCCTGACAGTGCCATTAGGTATAATCATAAGCGTCATAGTATAAATACTTGAGAGCAACCAAATAATCTACCGTGTTTTGCTTGCCCAAGAAATATGACCGAGTATTGGCACTTGCATTGTGGAAGCCATTTGTTCCGGGTGTGACTTGAGAGCGTTTAATTTTAAAGTTTGATATCAAATAATTCAACTCAAATGTACTGGAGTACACCTTTAGGTAGCCATAAAAGAAGGTAATTTACAACTTAATATGCAATTTAAATAATTAATTAGTACTGTTTTAATTTGAATAAAACCGTGGTTCCGGGTGTGATCACACAAATGACATATAATAACATAGACTGCGTTAACCTGTAAACTCAGTTAATAGCAAAAACCTATAATATTGATATTAATATCAGTAAGATTAGAGTAATTGTTCTTTAATTTAAACTAATGGGGAAGTATTCAAAAGCATTATTTTTCTAATTATACAATTTTTAAGAAGTTCCAGGTGTGACATGGTAAAGTTCCGGGTTTGAACTAATTACACTTTCTGCTCTTCATTATGAGTAAAAGTCATTTTTTTCAAATTTTGGTAATGGCTCAGTATATTTGATTAATTAAGCTCTAAGTTAAATCAGGTTGTTGAAATTTTAAATTGTAGAACAAAATCACTTTTTTTATTTTTTCCATATTCGGGCTCACTTTAAATGGATTGGCTGGGAAACGATATCTATCTATCTTGAAGTCAGAGAAACACCGGTAACATCGTAGACCCTGAAGATACACTGTGTGTCGGCATCAGCCTGATGGTGGAATGTGACGAAATCTTTGTCGGAGCTAATAAAAGAGAAGAAATATAACCAGTTTTCTCTGTCTTTATGATGGATTTCCAAGAAATGTATACTCCCGAAGGCTGTGAGCAGTAGAGATATTCGCTTTTTACTGTGATATAAACTTCCTTTACCTAAGAAACTCTCCTTTCATGCCCTTATTCATGCCTTTGTCCGTTTTACCAAAATTAGAGCTGCATTAATTGATTCCGAAGCCTCTCCCCGAATAAGATGGCATAGAATTCCCTCAGTGCTCTTGATCTAACAATAAGTAAGTGGTCGCTAAGTTTGGCATCAAATATGCTGTCCCAGTTTGTGTTTGCCATGGTGACCCCAAACGGCTGTAAACGTCAATTAAGTTTTTATCTGAAGACACCCTGTTAACATTTTTGAGTTTTTTTCTTTCTATAAATAGCTAAGACTCTTAAATACCATATTTTTTAAATTTCCTGGCGAAAATTTGGCTATGGTTTAGCTTTTGCAATTTTGCATTTACTCCATATTCTTGCACAAAGGAGTTTCCACTATTAAACTTTTATCATTGATGAACTTAATTTACTTGTCCTGATTTTTCAGTTTTCAATACGGTGCTGCATGTTTAAAGTTAATTTTTCTTGATATTATTATGCTTGTCTACATTCGTCCAGCGTTTCACAGTGTTAACTTTGATTCCATTCTTGCAAACTCCTTGCTCACTGAGAGCAATGACAGTTACATATATGCTGCAAAAGATCTTAGTGAACTAATTTGAACTAAAAAGAGTTTGAACTATAACTATGGATAACTTTCTGATACAATTTAGCCAACAAATCCGACTTAGGTAAACCATATATCCACAAATATAATTAAACAAATTGCCATTCTAATTGTTTTGCTATTCAATGCTATCCATTCTTGATCAGGTCTCTCTCTCTCTCTTTCTATCTCTGTCTTAGGTATTTATCCCTCGCCTTTCGCCGAGATAGCTTTCCTTCTATTTCCCCTATTAGTAAATATCTAACCAGCTCATCGTATGTATTTCCTCTACTCTGTATTCACCTCATCTACCGTGGTCTTCATTTACGCATGTGGCTCCATATTGCCGACGATTCATCGGCTCTCTTTTCGTCGTTACTCACTTGGCCCGATCATTTGATCTTTGGCATTCATATCCAACACCAGTCTTCGAAGAATCCTTCGGAATAGAGGGACCGTTAACATTTAGGGCTGCCTGATGACAGCGCTACCCTGCGAGAGAACAATGAATTATCGGTAATTTTCGAAAACGCCAGCCAATGTATGCATGTGAAAGCATAATTAAATGGAAATGTTCGCTGGAAAGACAAAGGATTAAATATAGGCAAAGTAAAGGAGATACATATTAATATCAGTACCTATATGGTTATCATTAAATGATAACTTCTACCGCACCGAAGTGCACTGCAATGTTGCGAACATAGAAAACCGATATGGGAACCTGGAGGTTTAACTGTGTCTTAAAAAGATGGAACATTAAAGAAGTATGAAATTGTACTGGGGAAGGCACTGCTATCAGGTTTATAAGTTATGCAATGTGCCAATTGTTGGAGTTGGGATCAGGTAGAGCTCTACCCGTCCCTCCAATCTCTACAATCGCTTTTCGAAGGCCCCGTATTCCTTTGGGTAATTTCAAGTATTACTAAAGATGTGGGGCACAAGGAGGTTGGGCTCTTCTAACATTGTCTGACGTAGGCGGGTTGGGGACCGTGTTTATATGACGCAAGGATTTAGTTAATCGCAGGTGGATTTTGTATCACTCTTCGCATAACCATCCGAAAAAAACAGTGCGTAGTTTTCCTCCATTTAAATTGACCCCACGACACGCCTCTGATCAACGCACTTCTGGCCCTCGCGTTTTTTCATGTCGGTAGTCAGCAAAATCCCATTCGATACTTTACGCTCAGTGGGTGGCCGAAATGGAGAAAAATTCTTCCATCGAATCCAGCTTTAGCCTAATATTTTGAATGTAGATGCTCTCTCTTTGCCATGGACTCCTCAGTATGAGCTCAATATTCATGTCACGTCGAAATGTTTCAAAGTTAAGTGAAAAATTCCATTGTACAATACAATTCCAAAATAGTCACTTGCGAAGGTAACAATATGGTTTTAATGTCAATGGGATCACGAAACTGCCGTCGAAAGCGCTGATCAATGAAACTAACCATGATGAGAATCAATTTTCTGTAGATCGTTGAACAAAATCCGTGTTTGGAAATATTCAACGTTTTCTAACTTTGGTACTTTTTCTCATGCGTCGGCCAATATTTTCCGCACAGGGAGGAATAAAACAAAACTACGCGCATCCAATTATTGATTCCAAAGGACTGTCGCGCCGGCGAGTTGAGATAATTACGTCGTTAATGGCCATCGCTTGTCATTATGGGTCCCCAAATATTATTTCTTTTGTCGAAAAATAAATGATTCGTCGCAAAACTTTGATTTAATAAAGTTTTCGCCGCCTTTTCTTTTTGTTCGCGGTGTCAGCATTCACCGCCCAAAAAACCAATGCGTTCACGGTTCACTAGGATGCTAGTTATGAGCTCAGGACTTGCTTACGCGCAGTTGGATATATCCACCCCAGGGAGGTATTTCAATAGTTTTTGGCAATCCGCTGTGGGTAGTAGGGATTCTTTTGAAAATGTGGTTGAACACACATCAATTTGGGGATTTACTTTTTTTATCGGTTTCAACCACAAAATTTAGGGCAACGACAAAAAATGCAATTGGAATAAAATCTTCATGAAATTCCATGCAATTACAATTAACTTCGCTGAAAGATAATGCACGAAACAGGAAGTAAATATAATTTTCATTATCCGTTAAATGCTGACAGCGGAATGTTTTTGGCTCCGGGGAAATAAATTCATTGAAATTGGGTGCATTCTCAAAACTTTACTCCGACATGCGTGCACCATAACTCACTAGTGTAATTTCAAAGCGATTCATTACTACTCGTATACGAGTGATTGTCAGAATATAAAAGTGAAAATAAAAAAGTATAAATTTATGTTTTTAAATCCAAATGATAATGGAAACACAATGTGAATATAAATTGAAAACAAGTAAAAACTTTGATTGTTGATATTCACCGTGCTTAATATCAGGATGCCTGCTAAATATATTACTATTATTGGGGCAATATACCGGTTAAGGTAGTAAATATAGAAAATATGGGAAATAGTAAAAATCCTCTATATTTGTTAAAGCGCAAGCCCTTCAATCCTTTGACGATTTCTTTCTTTACCCTAGCATATTTCCTACCTCTATTTATCCCATTCATCTCCTTCCCCGCTTACATAACATCCTCTCCTGTATCGCAGCCTTCAGTATCCCTTCGACTCTTATTATCTGTGCCAGTCACTTACTTTTCCTTCTCCTAAATTATAATTCACACATACATTCGTTTTTCTGTTCCAGATGGCAGGTTTCCTCATGGGCTCTTCCTCTACTCCACTTTTCTCTCAGCCAGACGCGTTGTGTCCGCGTACCTTCCGCATATTTTAATGTAATCTAGCATTTGCTCCCTTTTATTTCCCCTTCCCCGCTTTCCTTCCACCATTCCTTCAATACCCGTCGTCAGCAGACAATGTCTTTGCAGGTAATGTCCAATCCAATTTCTCTTTCTTTTTCTATTCGTTTCCATCAGAGACCTTTCCTCGCCCAATCTCCTCAGTACCTCCTCGTTTCTCAATTTATCCTTCCAGCTCACCTTTTCCATCTTTCTCCATTTTCACATCTCCAGGGCTTCCAGTCGTTTTTCATCCACCTTCTTAGTTGCCCAAGTTTCCGCCACATATAGTGCCACACTTCGTGTATAGCACTTCACTAGTTTCTTCCTTAATTCTTTGTTCAAAGGCCACAGAGTAGCTTGCTTTTCGTTTGGAATTCTTCTCTTGCTAATGCTATCCTTCTTTTTATCTAAGCTATACAAGACATATCTTCTGTTATAATACTCCCCAGATATTTGAAGCTTTTCACTTGCTCTATGCATTTCCATTCTAGTCTGATTTAAATTTTCTCCCCATTTGCTCCGATGACCATACACTTGGTCTTCTTCTTGGTCGTCTTCATTCCATATTCCATACATTTGTTGTTAAGGTCTTCTAGCATTCCAATTATGTTTCCGCTAATACTGCCATGTCATCTGCAAATCTTATACACTCTACTCTTTTCCCGCACACACACCCCTCTTCTACCGTCATTACACCCTTGGATAATTTCTTCCAAATATATGTTGAGTAATATTGGGGACATGCAGCATCCTTGTCTTACTCCTTTTCCCAGACCAATATCCGTAGTCATATCACCTGCTATCCTCACTCTTGCAGTTTGGCCTAAATAAAGGTCTTTAATAATTCTATATTATAAGAAGTTTATTATATTAATTACAAAAATACAGCAACCTTTCCTAGAAAGGAATGGTATTAGTAGACAAAACAGTGCAAATAGAGTTGATGGATGTGTCATAATTACGGTGATCTCTCGATTATTAAGCAATCGTAGTCCCAAATTTAATGATTATTTATTTGAAAGAGCCAGGTACAACGTTTAGGACTAAAGCAAAAGAAGCACTTTACTTTCCTTCCTTTACACACCTCAGAACTCTAACGTGGTCGTCCATTTAGCACAGAGTACCGAAACAGCAAAACTTAAGTTCCACATGTGAACGGTAAAATAATAATTGTAGCCCATTCTAACCCACCTTCAATTCATGGTAACTCACGCTGCATAAACAAGATGGGTAGAGACTATGATTTCCTGGACAAACTAATGAAAACATTTTCTATGCATTCGTTGGACCACGTAGTTAATCAATTACTCTATGCAATACTATTTAACATTCTTTTTGTGACCATAAGAAATGTAATAGCCGACGAAAGAATTCAAAAAGATAAAGCAATTTTATTACAAATCGAAACTAAACGCGCTTTAGCAATCAAGGAAAAGAGTTAAAATAAGTAAACAAATTTAACAAAGGCAATTTGGATGAGCTTTAGCAGAGAAATCCCCAAGCTCCACAGAAAAAACATTAGCTCAGAGAACGCATTGGATTTATTTTAGAAAAACTTTGTGAGAGGGATAAAATAATTACTTTCGTACATCATATATGCTTAGGGAGGAATTCCCAGAAAGACCGTTGGAACGGCTCTTAAGCGGCAAAGAATACTGAATATACAATTTAAAAATAGTAACCAGCGTAAACAAGAGATTGAAAAGGGGAATTGGAAAGAGAAATTTTCAAAATGCCGACGAACGCAAAAAAGGAGATTTAACTAAAATAACTGCGTTAGTTCAAAAACACAATGCTATGCGATTATTTAAAAGAGAACCCGAAATAGCTCTGGTCATGCGCCAGGGAAGTAGAAAGGAAGCGGCCATCCGTAGTATCGTTGGAGGGAAAGGATGGAAATTTTTCGACAGAAATTGTAAAAATGGCCAATGAATTCAAAGGGCTACACATAATGAAAACTAAACATATTTACTCCCTACGTACCTATCTACCTACGGACCTATCGTACGTCCAACATCGCAATATCACCGTAATGTTTTATTTTTTTAGGGCTTTAAGAATTTTGTCTTTCGTCGAACTTTGAACCCATGGATCAGCCCCATATTCAGTGGTTTCATTTATCACGACAATTTTAAACACATAACATATTTCTCTCCAGTTTCTCACTTTCCCCGTCTATTCGAGTTTTAAGTATTTACCCGTTCATCTGTAATGTGAGGTAATCTTTTACCTTATCGGCCACTGAAAAAAACAATTCAAACACAGTAGGTAATTACAGCACTCTGCTTGATTTGTTCTTGAGTCTATATCTAAAGTCTTGAGTTAATCTAGAATTGACAGCTTCGAAATACATACCTCTTTGTGATTTGAACTTATTCGAGATGCAGCATATATAATTTTTCCAATCACGTTTTATCCGGAGCGTTTGTGATTTTCAAGCAGAAAAACATGATTCGTAACTTAACCGTCCGGGCGGTTGCCGGCTTCGGTGGCGGCGGGGTAACGTCCTCGGTTGCTAACCCAAAGGTCGCGGGTTAGAGTCCCTCCAAGGGCATGGTTGCGTGTGCTCATTTATTGTTAATTGTTAATACCCCGATATAAAGGCTCAATATGAGCTGTTTTCGGTGGTTCTTGAAAATAAATATGAACAAATTTATAAATAAAAAAGAGACACGGCGAATGTCTACTGCTTACTAATTCAGCTGTGCCCTAATTAAAATTTATTCCCAGTGATTATTAATATCTCTCTTCCACTTTTAACAATGATTTCACTTGGAGTGAGAATTTGTAGATATTATTAGTTGAGAGAATTTTTATCTTTAACTTGCAATAAAATAAATGAAATATTCGAAAAACACATGTAAGATTTAATAAACATGCTCTAAGCATTTTCATACCTTCCATTAACCATGTGGCTTATTATTACTCGTGGATAATTTTAAAGAAATAAAAAAGCGTATTGGATTGATATTGCGTATGACATGTTTTGCATAATAATTCATAATATTATCATTACAGATTTTAAATGGGTAAACAAAGAAGTCATGGTCACAATCCTGCTACTTATTAGATGATTGATGTAAGTGAGATGAAGAACATCACCAGAGCAGGAGTATCTGATGTGGTAGCTGGTCAATGTAAATTACTCCAAGCCATATAAATATATCTATCAGCTGTATCAAAGGATTAAACTTCGGGTTATGTTTCACGTGTTAGAAAAAGGTGAGCGTACTAACGAAGAGCGTGAGAGTTTAAGTATCCCGAGTAGAGTTTATTTAGCAATTGTTTGAGTTAAACATACACAAATTGTTCTATTTCACCTCGAAACAGTACGACCATATAATTTTATTATTCGTGTTCAAGGAATCTATTTTTTCTTTACTTGTGTAGAAGCAGCCACATTCTAACATGGTACTATTCTATTAGGGGTTATTATTTCATTATGAATTCATCAGGCGGCTTTTCATAATCACCAGTAAGTATTATTTAAATATTTCATGCCAACATTAGATTAAAATATACCAATTAGAAACAGATTCATCGTGAAACTCTTTTCAGTTTCATTCTTGTGAAAACCCCTATTTAGCCTTTTTTGTTAAGAAAGCTAGAAAGGTTCGTAGATATGCGGTAACGTTGTTTCATAATTAGTGGGTTTAAACAGCATGGAATGGACCCTTTTCATTCTAACACCAAACCTTTTCTTCGAATAAACCATTTTCTTACTTCTACGTTCATTTGATGATTATGGACTGACTTAAAACTAAGTCCGTGTCACTTTGAAAGTCTATGAGAAAATATTTCGTTGGATCGTGAAACATGTAGAAACAGGTAAAGATCGACAACCCTTTTCCATTTGCCGCTCGTTATCAGGTAATTCGTAGCTATCCAATTAGATTTTTTAGTGTTATTATCTTTTTCCCTAGAGAAAAGAAATTCCTTCTTGATGTCGAACAAAAAAATCTCTCAGCAATTAAATTTTATATTAATAGCTATTAAATGCATGGAGGAGAAAAAATTTAGTTGCCATTGCTTTATCCGATTCCTAATTTGAGTATCTTAGGTCGATATTTAATTTAATTATTGAGTGCTTATATTATTACAAATCTTTTTGCGAAGCACCAATTTCCGCTTTAATGCTCGACGCACCAGATTCACTATTGGAACATGAATTTTTCACCTGGATACAATTCAATATTGAAGCCAATTTTTTCTAGCATTTTAACTTCGCTCGTATAACTATTTTTAACCTGCGTACACCACTCTACGTTATTTAAAGTTTCTGTTTGTAATCATAATATTAAAAAATAAATTGTTGCACATAGGATTCGTGAAAATATTTGTAGCCCGAGTCTATTTTTCCTACTTACGACCTTGTTTCTCCATGCAAATGAAAGGGCACACTTTAGAACGAGTATAACTCTTCAGATATTAGGGCAGCGTTTGGATTAAATTATACATAGTGTAGATAAAATTGCGTTAAAATCAATGCTAGTGGACAAGGCATTCTCGAACGGATGTAATTCCTGGTGAAAGACATCAATTAAAAACGCAGTTAATTGTGGATATCATTTTCATATGGATAAGAGCGCATCGAAACCTGGGACAAACTCTGAAAAAAAGATGCAGTAAGCCACCCAGGTTCACTGCATAGGGTCTTTGGCGTTTGCGTAGTTTTTAGAAGTAATTAAACTCGTTGATAAACTGCATCATTTTGGTCTCACATCAGAACAGCGGCTTTTCAATATGAAATATAAGAGGAACTCGGTAAAGTTTAATAATCTTTAACTAAGTTTTAAGTAATAGAAAAAACATTTATGTGCAAACCTTTATAAACCCTTCTTCTCCATGAAGGAAAAGTTCTGGGAAGCTTGCTTTAAGGTTCATGCAGTTTAATGTTGAGAACCGCTGGTCTGGACGATTAATGATTGCTTTTAATGGGCATTACATATTTACTCGTAAGATTCAGACCTCGACCAGGAGTGAACAGTAAACGTGAGTTGGAAGATAACTCAAGAAGTTTGGTGCGGTAGTATCTTGTCATGCGGACTTTGAACTCTGTGATATCTCCCACGGATGACAGCCTGATATCCAAGCGAAGCTTTTCTTCCTCCCTACCCCCTAAACCTCTCAAACTTCCTTCGTTGTCTTCAATCATCCCCTTCACTCGCCGATTTACCCAGCTGCTTAGACTCTCAACTCGGAGGGGGGGCGGGGAGAGCAATTGACCTAAGTCTTGGAAAACCATCCTCCCACTATATCTTCCCCACTTCATCCTTCTCTCTTCATCCTATTCCCTTGCTACTGTAGTCGCCAATCCCATCACTCCCCCTCGCCCCCAAAAGGACGGCTTTCTTCCTCAGTGTACTCCCACACCCCAGGCAAACGAGGCAACGCTATCTTCCCAAAAACCCCTTCCTCCCTCCCCCTCGCTCATTCTAATTCTGAGGGTCGACGGTGTTTCCCTCCCAACAACCTTCCCCCCCTCTCATCCCTTCCTGGTTCCGTCAAGAGGGCATAGACCCCCTCCTTCACCCGGGCCACTACCCCCATAGAGTGTGACGCATGCATACTTTTAATCATTCATTATCACCATCGGGCCATCGCCGAGCTGCTGCCCTGTTTGCCCTGCGGGAGAGGGAGGCGGGGGGTGGAGGGTGAAGGTGGAGGGAGGGATGAAGAGGCTCGGTTCGCGGTCTGGGGGGGAGGGAGAGGTTATTTGGACACACTGCATGGATGGAGGGAGATAGGAGCAAGAAGGGAGAAGCCCGTGTAGACTGGGACCTTTTAACCGTAAAACTTCGTCCCTCCACGAGGAGGAATGACTGTTATCCGACGATCGCGGATGGACCCATTGATTTTGCGTAGCGATCGAGACAGCCCGGAGACAACGATGAAACCAACCATGACTTTTGTGCTCCTTTAGTCCGCATGAAATCTTATAGCGAGGATGAGTTTAATTTCAACATCCAGGGAAAGTCGAGTAGTTTCTGGGCCCCTAATCCAAACCTCTACACAACGGATAGTGCACATATCTTATGAATCTTAATTCAACAGTCGCTAGATTTTTGTTGGTAGATTTTCGCCGCATTGGTAAGATGTTCGTTGCATTTTTCCAGGTCTTCATCCCGTTTTAATTTTGCTGGTAGGATAACAAGCAAAATTGTTGCCATCCAAGACATCATGCGCGGTCGAAGATCCAGAAAAATACGTAGATCTGAAGTCACTAGATATTATTAGATTTTAGCTAATTTGAAGCTAGATATATTCTGTTTTCCATCATCCACACTGCTCTATTCCAAGTTGCAATATTTTAAAATTGAAAATGTCAAGTTAAATCAATTTAATTACATAATTGTAAAAATGAATATACCTCTCTCAGTGGTAAATAGAGGAAATGTCCATTGTATTGGTGGTTTTCAGTTACTCGTTAATAATTTCACGTACTCCCCTGTGGGTATTTGTCAAGACGGCTGGTGTCTAAATGCATTAATGTAGAACTGGCTCCTTAAGTAAAATATTTTAACGCCTTCTTTTAAAAACCATGCGTCTAAAGCATTGCGCAACGGAAAGTATATTGGATTTGGCAAGTAATTCCCAACCTCCTTGGCTCTCTTTGATAGCAATCACTAATAGGATGTAGTGGCGCTAGAAGAAACTCTGACTCTTGATTTTTAGGAAATAAATACCTCTGAGACGCTCATGCATCGCATTGTAATAATCAAGCCTGAGTTAGGATTATACCCCCATCTTTCAGGAAAATGGATTATTCATGCAGTCTTCATGCAGACTTTCCTCGTTGTAACGAATGACTTTTCTCTCTTAACTTTCAAGTGGAACGTAGTAGAGGTGATTTCTAATAGAATCTGCATTAATCTTCTCCTGATATTCTCTCATGTTTAAAATAGATCATAAAATTAAAAAAATTGCCATGAGTTACTGGCGAAAAGTTTCTAGCTTACTTTTTTACGCCGAGTAAACAGGGAAAAATGATAATGAAATCGGGATTGAAACTAATCAAGTAAGCTGAAAGTCAATTTTTAATTTCATTTTTTAACATTCAAAGGGACCAATGAACGAAATATATTGAAATGAAAAGCTTGCTCACAATAGCAAGCCCTATTATTCAGTGTCGAATTAACTCATAAACTTAGATTTTCAGTGGGAAAACAACTACTATGGATATACTCAATATTTTCCGATTCCATATTTTCTTTCGATACTATTATGTTAGTCATCTTAATTATTTGCTACAGTAAAAAAAATGATCACCTTTCAACTCTTTAAATCGCTACACGATAGGGTATAAATTTGTAATTTGTAAGTCGTGACTTGTTAATTGATTTTCTTACGCATAATATCACTTCAAATTGCAGTAATAATATTTGCCAATTTATCTCAAAATCAACTCCATACAAAGAAATAAACACATCATAAAAATCTTATCGACAAGACATAGATAAATATTTTACTTACTGTCATATGAATCTATTAATAGTTGCATTACTGAGGTATTACCGTAATAACAAACAAATAACCTTGAATGCCTACCGCATAGTGGAGTCTAGGTTCAAATAATTTCTTCTCCTCACAATCTTTTTTATCATTTTCTGTTTTCTTCGAGTTTGAATTTTCATTAAACGGAGAATAGACCAAAAGACCGCCTACAATGCCCACTGATTTTGTTTAGACGTATCCCAGTCCAACATTAACCATGGATAAGACGGGTAGAATATGATGGATGCCCTCCCTCGTCCATTGTTGTATATTCCCTCCGCATCATCATTTTTGGTGAACGTAGAGAAGGCGTTAATGACGCAAAAGGAATACGTTGCATGAGGCCAAAACGAATCGAGGAAGTGCGGAATAAAGGGCTGAGTAAAATGGAAGTCTGGATAGCGTTGTTAATATGGATGATCTTTGGGAGAGAGTTGCCTCGAGGTCATGACCCCCCTCTGTTGTTCTCAGCATGCAATTTTCACCGTGTCAAAAAAGTTATCGCAACCCAAGTGATATATTTTCATCAAATAGGAACACAATGATATGGAGACTGCTAGCCTAAAACCAGAGAAAAACAAACCTTAGGTTTTTTCCTCAGCTCTATGAATACCTTTTCAAGGTACGGATTAGGAGCTAAAAATCATCTCTTCTGCAATATTACGTGGTTGTTTATGAGAAACTCCATTCATGATCTTAACTGTACAAGGTCATCTGGGTTCATCGAATCTCACCAAACTTCTGAAATTGCATCCTTCTTATCCGAGGAAGCGGATGACCATTAAATTCTATCTTTTGAATGAAAATGGCTGAATTTATATGAATTGTGTGAAACATATGGATTCCATTAATCCGGCGTCACACATGACGTTTCTTTTTCCAGGGGGCATCTCGGAGTTATGAAAACTTGGTCCGTTCTGTTCCAATTCCGCTCGTCGATACTTTCCCTTCCTGAGTGTGGACGGACACACTCATGCGTTGAAAATTAATCACATGAATACGGCTCTTCGTGATAGCTGTCTATCCACTCTTTCCCTCAAACAGTCCAACTCTCTATGTCCAACAAACGGACCTATCAGCAGCCATAATACTTTTATTCTCGTTGCAGTAGTTGTAGTTATAGTCGAAGCGCTAATCACGGACTATGGTTGAACTAGACTAAACGTGGACCATGTAGTCTAGAATACCCAAATAAAGTCACCAGAATTGAAACCTTTTATTGGAGCACGTTTCTCCTGGTGCAGAGAAAAATTGCACCGGTTATGTATTGGTAAAAACGCTGGGTTCCCGAAAGCACAATACGGCCGTCAAATATTCGTATCTGTAATAAGGCTAACAATTGGCCTATAGAATGAAATGTGGATTAATCAAATGAGCTACTTATTGATTAAAATACATAAATATTAGATGTATAAAAACGTAACCAGCAAACCGCAGGTGATGAGAGTTTAAGGAGAAAACTACTACATTTCAGACAGACACCACTACATTTCTGCAGCAACATATCTAGCTAAATAAGGCATTTTGAAGGGAAATATTATAATATTGTGATTTTCACTTAGGTTTTATTTCAAAACGACCGGTTTCGTCCCATAGGTGACATCCTCAGGAACCACCTGATGATGTCATCCATGCGATGAAACCGGTTGAATTGAAATTAAATAGTGAAAATTGCAAATATATCAATGTTTCAGTCATGTTTATTCATAAATTTACGCCTGAAAATATCGAGTTCAATGCAATTTTACTTCCGTTACTGAAGTTAATTGCTGTTACCTGACAAACTGAGACGATTCGTACCTATATTTCATTTTCATTCAGTCCCCAATGAGTATTTGCTCATTATAAATACGTTTTCACAAAAAAGGCATTTACATTATATTATTATTTTTTCTAATAGGGGATCTACCGGTTAAGGTAAGTTTAAATGGAAGTATGTAAAAATCCTCTTGAATTTTACAAATGCAGGGCCCTGTCTACCAATGCTTCTTTTTTCATCTCAGCCTACTTCCTACCCTTGTTTATCCCGACCATACAATCTGTTCTCTTTCTTTCCCTTTCCCGCGCACCCAACATCCTCCCCTCGATTACATCCTTGAGCAACCCGTCGTTACCCTCTCCGACCACCTTCTCTGCATTCTCTTATTTCATCCAGAAGGTTTCTTTCCTCATTCACCATTCCTCACACTTCCTTCTGTCTCCCTTTCCGTCCACCACACCTCCTCCATCCTCCTCCATACCCACATCTTGAACGCCAGTAGTATATTCTCCTTCTCTTCCTTTCTTAGAGTCCACGTCCACTCAAACAACACTACTCTCCATATCAAGCTCTTCATCAGCCTCTTCTTGTTATCCTTACCCAAGTTACCGTATTTCCGGCATTACTTTTCTAATGCATCTACTAGAGCTTACAATCCCTTCGGTGATCGACAAACAAACGCCTGGTCGTCCGCGAATCTAACCAAATTTATCAGCTGGCCTCCTACTTTGATTCCCTCATTTAGCTTTTCCTATACCTCTCTTACCATTTTCTCGGCATATATGCTAAAAAGCAGAAGTGACAACGGGCAGGCTGCCTTACCATATAAACCGTAACATATAACTGCTCACCTTCATTTACCATCAGCCATCCTAACCTGCGCCCTCTGGATCATGTATAAGTTTCGGATAAATCTCCTATCCCGTCAATCTATTCCAATTTTCTTCATTATTTTCATTCGTTTCCCCAATTAACTCTGCCAAACGCGTTTCAAAATCCAAAAAAGCAAAACCACGAGGTTATTCTTGCTATCTCATTCTCTATTCACAGGTTCACAGGTATATTACCGCTGTCATATGGCTATTCCACGCAATCTCTTCACTTATCCTAGATATCTTCCTTTACGAACAATATGTACGATGTTTTTTCCCTCTCTTACCGCCCGATAACAATTTCACTTTATCGTATAGCGTACCAATTTCCTCATCTTTCCGTGACTTCTCCATTTATTCGCACCGTTCTTTCCACCATTTTTCCTTCGCCCGATTAGTTGCTCGCCGGAGTTCATTATTTACATCCTTATACTTCCTCTCGCCTGGGTCAGTGTCGACGTTTTTCCTCATATTTTTCCTCTAATCCGTGATCTATAGCTTCTTTATCCTCGTTCCCAATTATCCTATTTTTTTCACTACCTGTTACCTACTACTATGCCTGTTTTTACATTTTCCCATTTTTCTTTGATGGATTCCATTTCCCTTGCATCACCCATGTTTCTCAAACTACTTGTATTCCCTCCGATTCATTCCTATTAATGCTTCCACATTCCACCCCTTCATCATCTTACTTTTAATAAGCCTTTTACATCTAACATCACATTTGGACAAGTTATGATCTGAGCCCGTGTCCGCTCCCGGATAGCTGCGCGAGTTTTTGACACCGTTCCTTAACCTCAGACTTACCATGATGTGATCAATTTGATATATTCCTGTATTCCCCGGCTTTTTCCACGTGTACCAACGCCTGGGGTGTTGCTTGCACCAAGTGTTCTTTATTACTAATTTATTTCTTCTACAAAGTTCAAAGGCTTTCTCATCGCGGTTATTTGTCCATAGCAATACATGCCGCAGCTAACTCATGTTGACTCTAATTTCCCTCACAATAGATTTTCCTGTAACTATAACTCCAATATTCCCCGCTATCTCACTTCGTACAACCCCAATGCATCTATGTTCCCTTTCTTCATTTCCTGTTTAATATTTTATAGCTTCCCAGCCCTCATCATTGTCCTAACGTTCCAAGTTCCTATTTTTACTGGTACTTTCCTCCTCCTCTTGTTTGTCTTCTTCCTCTCTCTCTCGTAGTCATTGTATTATTCTCTGATGATTTTATTGCGCAAGGATTTCGTGTTTGCCTCCCTCACTGCCTGGCACGACACCCACCCTAGCGGGCGACGCGGCGTCCCGTAGTTGTAATGTTATTTTTAACACATATTTCACCCATATCTCATTGTGTGATTTCAAGTTTAATTCGGACTTTGGTACCCATATCAAACCGTGGTCTCGTATAAGTACCCAGGATATGAATAAAATAGCATTATGGTAATGGTACGGATAATAAAGCACGAAGGAATTAGTAGAGGAAATGCGTTAGCGTATGATTCGTCATCTAATAGGAAATATTAATTAATTAGATAATTTATTTGGTTTTAACAACGGAAATTTCTTCAATGATGTCATGAAAATAACTCATACAAGCTTTATATTGTGCGTGGTGCTGTATGGTTCCAAACCCTTGATTCTCGGAAGAAAGTATGAGACAGGATGAGCATTTCAGTTGACAGTTGGAATTAGGACGAAGAAAATATAGTGAACGGAAAATAAGGTCAACGAACACTATCTAGTCATGGCACTGGAGGAAAGGAAAACTAAGGAGGACAGCCGGAAGATTCAGATTGTGTAAACGGACTAGATAAGTTCGAACAGAGCTGATGACTAAATAGCTGAATGACTCATTCAGGACCAAATATTTTAATGAATTAATATTTCACCTCATTACCATAAATGGAAGGGGGAACTGATACATACTGTTTCCATTTTTTTCTGAAATATCTTTATAATTATTTTATTGTACCGAAAGCAGAAATTGCGGAATTGGTTAATGAGCTGAGATGACTCCGGAATTCGGCATACCTGACATTATAAGGTAAATGAATAAAAGAATTATAGGAATGCATCAAAGAGAAAAGAAGGATTGACATATTAGAGTTTTAGGCGCATAATTCAGAACGCTAAACAAAATAGGGCACTAAAATGCTGGCGAGTAAATAGGTGAAACTGAAAATTTCGAAAACAAAGTAACCCATTCGAGCGTACCTTTAATTATTTGAATATCCATAACATTTATAGCAACGGATTCTACCTTCTCCATTCCAACGTAAACTCGTCCCTCATTTTTGAGCTCTCAAATTACGATGATTTTGTAAAATATAATTCTCTTTCCCCTAACGGTTCATCCTATTATTCATTTTACCCAAATGTACTGCGCGAGTTGGTCACTGGTGAAGGGATATATTTTACTATCGTATAAGCAATATGCCGTAATATAAATTCCATTATAGCCCTCATTAAATTGAAGAATATAATAAAATTAAAAAATTTGAAAGCTCATTTTTAAATCGAAAATGATTCCACGGCCTGTTCTTTATATTACGGCATGAATTGATATTAATGGTAGCTTCGAGAAAGGTCGTAATTTAGCAAATTTTGGAGTCACATCAATTTTTTATATTGATTTCAGTCATTTTTAGTAATGAAAGATGGGTGATAACAGTTGCCTGAGTTTACCTGTTACATGAAAGAGTTAAAATTGACATAAACAAATATAGTAGAACCCCGCTAATCTTTCACCAGCGGGACCGAGAGAATGGTCGGAAGGGTCGGATTATCAGAGGAACACATTTATTTACATAAAAACGTGATAAAACTGTAGTTTAAACAGAAAATATTGCTATATGTACGGTTTTACAGAAGTAATATTACTATAAACCATAAATTAAAGTTTACTGCGATAAAAATACTTACAGTAAATGAAGAGAAACATAAATTGTAGATTCATGAAACACCATTAAACACAATAAACACTATGATCGTTTCACTATGATACACTATGAACGTCATGAAACCCTATACCGTAGATTTAATGTTATTTCGCTGGTCGAAAAAAGTCTGTAATATTCTGTTGCTTAGCAGACGACAAACTCGATTTTGCTGCGATGTTCCTCCATTTTCGTATTCACAAAATGTCCATTGGCGTAGACATGGAACTTTGTTCAATGTATTGAAGGGCCACATCAAATGCATTCCGTAAACGAACACCGATGAGCGACGACAAGGTCGGACTAAGCGAGGAGTCGGACCATCCGAGGTCGGATTAGCGGGGTCCTACGGCATATGCACCAAGACTTCCATGGAAAGATAAAAATTAGCAAATAATTATAAGTAAGAGGTAAAAAAAATATGACTGCTAATTGCAGCGTCGTTAAATGCACGAGACTTTAAAAGAAAGCGACATGTTCTGATATGTATACTCCCGTGCAAAGTGTACCCAGATGTTCAACGCGGGCAAATTTGCTATCCACCAACCAAAGCATAGTCCATCATGAGATAGGGTATTGGATGATTGTAATCTATCCCTGGGTTACCATTTTGGCGATACAAAAATGAACATTTACACGGTTTGACTTTCTACCCATGATTCAACGTACCATTTTTCATCTTGGATACTGCTCAGCCAACTTTTGCGAATTGAATAAATAAAAACGTTTTCCAACCGTCGTCTGATTCTATCACCCACCAGCCTCCCTTCGATCACGGTCTTCTACATCTCAATGCTTATTCATTTTATTTATTGAAGGGATACACCATTTAAACAAGACAATAAGCATGAAACACGATATCAATCACATCCCCTAAAACTTTCACTGGCTTGGCCTCAACTCAGATTTTCGGAAACAACTATAAAATGTAGTCAACAATCAGCATATACTGCTTGCATCTTGGTTTTCTGGTTTTTGTTATTGTTTGATTTTTTGTTGTTAACGTGTCTCTTTCTGGTTTTTATAAGTGCACTTTAAATTGGCAGCATTGCTGTATGTGTACCATTTTCTTGAAAATAAATGCAAATAAAAATAAAGTAAGTTACAATACAAAATTTAAAGTCAAGATTACAAGATTCAAGTACATAAAACAAAAGTAAAAAAATAATGAAAAAAGATCATAAATTGATTCTATAAGTTTAGCCTTCAAATTTTTATTTTTATTTCAAAAAAGGAACAATTTAGCCTCTTAAAACAGCGTTCTATTTTCCTTTAACATGTTGAACGAGTCTCCGTGAGGTTGAAAATGAATAAAAAATCCAAACACCACCATACACCAATACCATTATGACGTGAGGTGGAAAGTACTCAAGGTAACCAACACTTCTTCACAATTTCCCGCTCGAGAGGGGTCCTTTGTAGGTCCTCTAGTCGAGAGTTCCAAGTGATCCAAGGGAAAAACAAAGCTGGATTTCTCTTCTTCCTATTTACCAGAAGAGCACAACCCCTTTTCTATTGTTCTCTCAAATCCTCACCAAGGAAAACACCTCACAATCCTCATCATGAAAAAAGTGACGTATTTTCACAGCAATGGTAGGGTTGAGTTTTGACTGTCATCGGTGTGTACGAGGGTGGTCTAATAGGTCATTTTCTGTTGTAAAGAATAATCACTTTGACCAAAACTTAAATTATTTTTAAATATGATAACTTTTTAGCTAGGTAAGTACTCTCTTTTCAAAGACACTTCATCATTATAAAGCCTTCCAAAATATGGGATTTCTCAAACTCTTCAAAATAGGATGTTTGTCTAAGAGATGACCTCCTCATCTGAAAAAAAATATCTGCTTCAACCAAAGCAGCTCGCATGTGTCGCGCGTCGGAACAGCGCATCGTCGCGTTTGCAGGGATATGTTCCCTTGACGATTTCTCGGCGTTTTTCGGGGGCGTTGGCCCAGAGGTGGTGGGTAAAAGCTAAGCTGGTGTTAAGTTGAAGGGGTGGGCGGGGAGTGTGTGGTCGGGAACGGCCTAGCTTGTGGGCACAGGGTAGGATGGTGAGGGGGAAGGTAGCGGAGGAGCAAGGAGGGCGAATTGGCGAGGAAGGGGGGGTCTTCAGAGTGACCGGAGAAAATGTCAAATAGCCGGGGAACGTTGCAGGTGGGAGGGAGAGAGGAGTAGGGGATGGAGGCGGGAAGGGGGTGGGGAGGTTCAGAGAGTGAGTTGGCGGCATTGAGGGAGATCTGCTCCATTCATTGATTTATTGATTCAATGACCGGAGATGGCACAAGGGGGGAGGGACGAAAGGGGGCAGATGAGGTAGGGGGGGAGAGAGAGGGAGAGACAGCAAAGGGTTGACGCGGTATCGGCATAGGGGGTAAAAGGGATATTCAGGATCAGGGCAAAGGCGGTGGGGAGGGAGTTAGGGAGTGTATATAACGACCCGTCCATTCTCTTCATATCAGTCCGGGCTGGGTTACGAAGGGAAAGTGAGGAGCGGGAAGTCTATCTCCAACACATACACTCTCCTCCATCCATCCCCTCAAACAAACCTCCCACATCCCCACCCTCTCACCCTCCCTCTGGGTTTGAGGTCTTCGGACAAGATTTCATTCACCGCGCCCCCTCCCCCCTCGACACCACCCCCGTCACCCATTATTTCATTTTTTTCATTTTCCCGCGAACTTCACCCCCTCTTCCTCCTCCTCCCCAAACAACAGCCTCGTCCATTGTTCGTTTTTTTAATTTATTTTTTTCTATAATTTTTTTCACCCTCGTACCGTAATTCGAGAGGGTCAATTTTTCATCGTTAATCGAAAAGGTTTATGCGATGGGGCTGGGGGTTGTGTGTCATGTGCGGGTGTGCTTGCATCGATGTTGTCAGAGAGAGAGAGCGAGGGGGAGGGGAGGAAAAAATCAACTGCGAAAGGGGAAATATATCAAGATGGGGTTGCTAAATTGGAGAGGAAAGGAAAAAATGGAAAGAACTTTGGGACTAGGAGGGAAGAAGGGGAGGATTTGAAGCCAATCTGCGAAAATGATGAAGTCTGTTGACATTCTTCATTATTTTTTTAGGGATATGCTGTCACAATAGATTATATATAAACGTTCGAATCCGTCATCACTATGCGTTGTTAATGTGTCGCGAGCGTGTTTTCGCTAACTCTATCCGTTAATCGGAGATAATATGCATCCGCGAGAACTCCTCGTTTCCTCTTCCCTTCCTTTGCTCTAACCAACAAAGACATGGTCTCAATTTGCTCACGATGTCCCGATCGGAATGCAAGAACTCGTCCAAATATTGACAGACAGAATTGCATATGCTACCGAGTTGCCAAAAATACATTGGCCATCCTGAGAGAACGTAATTCATCGATGGAACGGTATTTGATTACTTTCGTTACCGAAGCAGATGGTTATCGGATTTTGTTTAAATGTAGGCTCTTATTTCCTGTGAATTTTCTGATTTCCCTCTGTCAGAAGTTCACTGACCTTTTGGAACTGAAGATATAACATAATATCTAAGGTATCAAAATATAATCACTTGATTTACCTGGGAAACTCTTTTGATGTAATAAAACTACAGAAAATTAATAGCACCAGGGCTTTATTTTATTGATGCACATGGAAATATATATTAATGTAGTAATTAATAATCTGGCTGATAAACTGACATAAACATGCAATATAACTTGAGTAAGGAAGAGCACATTTATAAACGTTGCCTACTTGCCAAATCGATTATTTATATGAAATTTTTCTCTATGTAACCGAATACTAGTAGCTTGGACGATCACGGCGCTATAAATTACTACTTAATAGATGCCCTGTGACTCACATTAAATATTTCACCTGAACACGTCTTGATAGTTGCGATAAAATTTAAAATGAAACTGATATTCTTTTGTTTCTTAATTTGGTTAAAAACTGGCATTTATTTAAGAGATAAATGAACTCACGTTCGGAATCCAACTAATGAGATAATAGCAGAAGATGTTGTCGTCCAGCAATGAGTGATAACTAACTATGACAAATATTTTTATGTTTATGTTTTCTTCATTCAACTTAGTCTTCTATCCAACCTTACAAAACAAACTAGGGAAACAAGAACTCAGTGACAATTGACTGACTAAAAGTGATTTGGGTTATTAACCCATTGATTGCCAGTTCACAAACTTGATTTGCGACAAAGAGTATTTATAACTTTCTAACAATTTATTCGTCTAAATCCCAGATAGTATTTTATTCGCGGAGGCGTTTTCAGTCGTCTCATATAGAAATTGATCAGAATCTGGAGAGAAATATGACTTTGAAAGATGTGATTAATTTCAAAATTATTTAAAAACAGCCATTAAGTATCCATCATTCTCCTGGAAAACATCATTGGAGGCAATAGCCATTAGTCACTCATAAAGACGATATATGGCACACATTTCAACTCAAGGGCCATGTTACCACAGCGTATCATCATAATGTTTTCCTACTCACATGGAAGAAAAACATTTTCAAGGGCGTGTGCGCATAGGAAAATAATTTCACTTAAATATCTCCGTCAATCAGCAAGCTCACTTTGGATTGGAGTGGGCAGTGATCGCGTAAATACTAACATCGTTAACTATCTTTAGCTATCGTTAACTCAACTGAAAATGTTCCCGTACCTCACATAAATTGAGCTACTACTTCACTTCACTCTGGAATCTGATACTGTGTTCTAACCACAGGAACTGTTCTATTTTCCTTATTTGTTGAAAAATATCGCAGATCAATGTAAAGGTATTGGTAAAGGTAAAACCTGTGAGTAATGACTTCCCTCGACCTAGGAACGTTCATATCATAGCTTGATATTCCCATGAAAATATGCTTTAAATTCAATCAAAACAGAATCAAGGAGTTATTAGAGAGTAATGTATCGTAATAGAATGTGAAAATCCGTTCCTTCCAATCAAAGAAGCTTCTATTGAACTCCATAAATGGGAACTATCGGGGATGACTCATATGCTTTATTAGGACCAAGAATAAACTTATTGCGTCATTGTAAGGTTTACGGCAACACGAGATGACAGTAATGAGAAAAGCGAATGAATTCCATCGTTCTAAATTAATATCCTTTCCCCTCCGTGTGAGCCCTTGTCTCCTGTCATCCGATCATGGTCGGGACATCGTAGTCATTGCTTCGGCTTCAATGGCGTATGTCGATGATCCCGGCGAATAATCAAAACAAGGGAATATCATTCATTCATTCCGTGAGATTTTTTTTTCAACCCGAATGTTCATAATGCTCGGACCACAGGGCACATAGGTCGGCCATTTATTATTATTTCTCATCATCACGCTCACGGATTTAATTTTTTCCCAGCTCCCTTTCTTCGTTTTTTCCCCATCTCGTTCACCTTTATCCACCGTCGACGCCAGCGCCACTTCTCACGCGGAGTCTTCCTCGCATCCGGAGCGTTGAAAATGACCGACATGAATAGGAATGAAAAGGTCGCGGAGGTAGTCATTAAATAAAAAAATTTGGAAGGAGAAAAATAAAACGTGTAGGTACTTACTCTGGAATATAATTTTACATTCCATTTTTTTTTACCAGTTCTCCTTTTTTTCATTTTCTCCGCATCTCTCTCCTCTTCATCCTCATCCTTCTTCTACTTTCATTCAACCTCCTCGCAATCCCGCATCACTCGCTCCACGCTTTTCAAACTGTTTTCATCCTCCGCACATGTGCACTCTTTATCTCTCTTTTTTCCTACTTTTCTCACTCATCTCCCTCTCTCTCACTCTTTCTCTTTGCCAACTATTCATCTCACATCCTCACTCTTTTGAAAAAAAACTGTCGTTTTTAATTGGCGCCCCAGAATCAGCAGGACCCCGAGATGAAGAACAATACACATTGTAGGGCAAATCTCCCGGTATCAGAGTCCGAAAAAACATTAATTTTTTGAGTGTGTTCTGGAAGGGAGCGAGGCGGGTTTAGGGAGAAGGCAAGAGAGAGTAAGTCAGGAGGATACCGGGACGAGAGAGAAGGGCGTGTATGTGTGCACATTCTCTAATTTTTTTATTTTTCTTAATTTTTTTTGCTTGGCGAAAGGGACGGGTTGTATAGATATATTTTTTTGATAACTGTGGAGAGGACAGTGTGCGGCTCGGAATACAGGAGCAGGAAGAAGACGGTTCCGGGGTGGAGTGGGAGGGTTGGGGGGGGGAGGAGAGAGAGGTAGTAGAGGGAGATCCTCATAAAAGGATTGACTCCAAGAGAGGAGGAGAGGGTGTAGGTAACGGGTGGGAAAAAAGAGGATGATTTCTGGAACGGAAGAAAATTGAAGATGAAATCGCTGGCTCGGGAAGTGCGACGGACGCTGCTCGCTTGTTCACGCGCGGGCGCTCACTTGAGGGCGTCGCCGTCGCCGTGAGGGTGGGGGAATGCGCATGACCCCGATTTGAGCCACTTGGCCAACAGCACTTAAACTAAGTGATTTTGGCCCCAGGGCTGAGAATATCCACTAACACACATGTACACCCTTCTCCCCCTCTCCGATATGTGCACGAAATGTCCACATACTACCTTTCACCCAAATCCTGCGCTCTTCTGCCATCGCGCGGGAACGTTTCCGGGCGACAAAAATAAACAAATGAATACATAATATAGGAGACCCTGGCGATGTTTTCGCCCACACATTTCATTGGCGGGAAAATGGCTGCGAAAAACTGGGTTCACCACCTCCATCACAGTCCTAAAGGGAGTTAGATGCTTATGCAATTTAAGAGGTCGCCTTTCCTGTCGACGGACGATTTAACTTCGCGCCCGAAATCTAGGCAAGCTAAGCGTAACCAATGGTGGACGCGCACTTCGTTCCGATGCGTTGGAAAGATTGCTTGTCACGCGAAACTGAAGTTATTTCGGCGCGCTCAACAAATGAGGAAAAAAAGTGTCCCTCAGTCCCTTTGAAAGCCAAAATTCCGTCACCCACCTCTTCCTTTGCATTCGTTTCAGCTGCAGCTTTTTTCATCTCGGGAGGAAAAACTGCACCGTACGTCATTTACGCCTTTTGGAGTAGTATGTGAATATACTTGAGGGGGGTATTTCAGGATGGAGGGTTTTTCCCGAAGTATGTTGCACTTCACGGATCAGGTACACGGGCCATTGGGATATCGGATAAAAAGAGAGCATACACTTTCAACATTCAATGATGGAGGTGGATGCTGATCAAATGGACGAGTGAATTCAGAAACGATGTTGAATACAAAAGAGATGAAGACTATAAAACCTTGTGGTACCCTCTTCGTAAAAGAATATCTGATGGATTGCCCATGCCCTTAGACTCAACGAATTCATAAGAAACATGACAGAAGTGAAAGTAGAAGGTTAAGTCCCATTATGCATACCGAGGAATACTGCCTCTGGCCAGCTGAAGCAGTATATGAAGCAGAAGAAAAATAAGTACATAAAGTATTTAGCAGGACGTAGGACCGATTGAAGGGCTGCAGTCGACTAGTCTTAGGATTTATCGACTTTTAGTATTTATGAGTTTTGAGAAACATTATCATCGCAGTACATTCATCAACATTCATCATTCCGAAGGTTGGTTTACTGCTGCTCACCACACCAACCTCCTCTTGGATAACTTGTTCATTCCTTTTTCCAAATCTGTTCAAAATGCACCAATGAAATGATACGCAGTCATGAGCGCAAAGATATACACCAAAGGGCTGAAAAACCCTCAAAAATATCACTTGACCTTTCCACTTATTTATCACTTTGGCATTATAACACATCTAACATGAAATAATGTAGAAAAACTAGATGTTCAAGTTCTGTATAATAGTTCTTTAATGTTCTATTTCGCATTGACCCCCGCTTCAAAACAAAAGATGGCTTGGTTTTGTAACTGACCAGCACACCTGACCAGCAATTGGGAGATCATAGTTCGAATCCCGATCAAGTCAAATATGTATCTTTACGCCAAATTTTAGCCCTTTAATTCATATTTTTATTCCTTCATAAGCCCTAATTGTACGCCTCTCATTATTTGATGCATTCAATCCATACCTAGTCTCCGATAATTCTTTCCATTCCTTTCTCTTTCCACTCGGGTATAAACGTATCAAAATAAATCTTTAAAATATCCACTGCGGTTCGAATTCTATATCAGCCAGTACCAGCCTAACGTCAATCGAGCTCTTTCGCCTTGAAATCCATGGATGCTGAAATTTCAGGGGATATCATATGCAAAATCTATATTTAATACTCTATTCTAAACATAATGTCGTGAATTTCAACGAAAAAATGTAATAACATGCTTTGCAACAAAGTGGAAGGAATAATGTGTGTTCTCTCTCTCGGTGATTTATAGGTAGAGAAAAAAGAGAAAATATTGTAGCAATGAGGAATGTTATGACCTAAAACTAAAATAATATATAAATTTAGTTCTTACAAAAATAATTATAGAAGCTCTCATTCTCCTTTCCTTATTAGGGCCACTTGGTAAATAATTTAAGGTCTTTCATTTAAAAATATTTGTCGAATTTTGGCCATTAAAAGAATTATGACATTTTCCAAGTGAAACCATTGAAAATATGGAGTTTTTCATTATTCGGTACAATTATGAAGATGGTAATTTTGATGAATGATTGAGATAAAATTTACAGATTAAATGACCAACGATCACCCAAGTCCTATAAAGAACTGGAGAGAAAAGATTTTCATTGAATGAAAAGCCTAGGAGGGAAAACGTATCGGACATTTTTAAGGCATTAACGGCTTCCAGATCGCAATAAAAGAACGAAAAACGAATGGGAAAAATTACCAAGGAAGACCAAGGTTGGAATACATACAGCCGAACAACGTATAAAGAAATATTAAGGATCTCACACTGTGGAGTTATGGCTGAATGAATCAGTTAGCTGAAAATATTTTCGGGCTGAGAGTCAGCAAATCATCCTTCTGATTAATGACTTCCGAGTATGATGATCAATAAAGACTCTGTTTCGTTGATTCATCCTTCATCGTTTCCCACTTCATGAAGTTATTTCAAGCTACAAATTAACTGTTCATTCATAATCTTTGGATTCTTTTTGCAAGCCACCTACGATCACTAATGAAAACTGTTTGTTTGGTTCTGCTCTGGCTCTGAATTTTAACTAACTTGCAGTTGAGTACACGATTTATTAATGCTATAAATGTTCATATGAAAATATATCCGTTTATTTGAGTATTCTACCAGCTGATTGGTAGGTTTTTGGACAGTGCTCATCCAAACATCTCAAGTTCTGGTTCATCGTCTCGCTTTCCTTCCTTGAGATGACTCGCCATTAGATACCACTTAAATCCCTCTTATCGGCTACCTCTTCTTATTCCGTCCAAGATTGCTATCCTCTTCCTTTTCCTATTCCAAACTTCCCATATGCCATCCCACCCTTTTGTTCCGCCCCGCCTTCTTACTTCTAGAAAATCTCAAAACTTTCGCCTTCTTATAATTTATCTTCTTTCCATACTTTTCGCACTGTAACTCTGACGAATTCACCATTACCTATAAACCTTTGGCAGGCAAAACAACACTTGACCATCTGCTGACTTTATCAGATCCTCTATTACTTTTATTCCTACCTCCATCGCCCCTCCCTCATGACGCCTTATACTATTTCTTATGAATTAACTTCAAAAAGCAGCGGCGATAGTGGGTACCCTTGCCGCACTCCCCGTCCTATCAACGCCCATTCCGATGCTTCATCGGCTATTGGAAATGATTTTCTAAGGCAATGATATTTTTTCCGTATGAATAAAACAAAGAAATATTTTACAAATAAATGTAGAAATTTATGTCTTAGTTATTATGCTCTGTATTCTAAGTGATGGTTTTCATATCATTTCACATAAAAAACGTCAAGGCTTGTAGGTGGTTTATGTACTTATTTAATATTGAGGTACCAGTTTGAATGTTGGGAATTCTTCCTTGGGTAAGACTCGGTAAAATTTTACCCATTCCCCAGAGATTTATGGAAACTAGTCACTTAGTTCTGTAATTTTGATGAAATAAAATGTTGGAATAGTTCCTAAAACCCTCATGGAAACGTTTTTCCTATTGTTCCTGCTAATACTGGAAATATGTAGATTTTTGATGAAGAAAAATACCTATTGGAGATGGTGTTTAGGCTCTTGGCAAGGAAGATTCTTAAGTAATCATGGATAGATATTGGATATTTTAACTCCAATGCGAAAATATTGAAGAGCTGTTTAAATATGCGAACCCTTTCAAGCATAGAGTTAATAAGTAATACAATAGACTGTGGTAATACGCTAGAGGGATCACCGGCACTGCGATTACGTTGTAAATTAACGCGTGGCCGCCATATGTCTGTTTGACAATTTAGCTGTGGTTCAGTATTGTCGTGTTACTATGTCGACCGTGTTTCTTTGAGTTATCAGTATTGAAGTTGTATAATTGCGAAGCTCCTTACGGTTGTAGCGAAAGGTATGTGCAATCAATAGGTAATTTTATTTAAGTTTTGGACTCTTCCAACTATTCATTTAACTTCTACACTTGGGAATGTGCTTCTGTTTATGTTGACTATTTAGTGGAGGATTGAAAAAATACCGTTTATTCTTGCCATTGAAAAACGTTGCTGATGTTTTCCACATTGTCTCCTGTTTTTTTGTAATTAGCGTCACTTGAGAGCTTAGGCACTTACGAAGACTATTTAATAACATCATTTAATTACATACACCTAAAAGGAGAGTCGTTTGCCATTACAGAACTAATTGCTCTTGACTTCCCTTTATTTCCAGGTAAGTGACTCATTGTCACTTATTTTCATGTTTGATACTATTAAGAAAAAAATCTATATATTCTCTTTTTATCCCTCGTATTTGTTCGAAAAGAGCTCTGTTTATTCGCTGGAAGCCAAAATTAAGTCTTTACCTTTTCCGAACAACTGAGGTAGATATTAATGTCCAATATACAACTCGGCCAACTACCTATTTCACGGAGACATTAGCACCGGCGAACCCTATTGCGCATGTCTTAACTACGGTATCATTAGAAAAATCTTTCGCACTAAAATTATAATATTTGAATAACCGTTTGTAATTATAAAACCGAATATAAAAATAGTTTTTAAGTTTATCATTTACTGAAATCATATTCTTGTTCACTCGTGAATATCTGCTTATCGTAGATAAAAAGCTTGTCTCTACTTCTGAAACAATCCTTAAAACTCCCATGTGATTAAATTTGAGGAGCTCCTTACACTTACACTCAGCAGGTTATAAAATGATGTAATACATTTATTCCCCTTAATAAGGCTTTGCAAACATTAAAATATAATGGCAGAGGTAAAAACGAGAATTATTCGAATTCGGTGTGTATATAAAACTTATTCTATTTATAAAAATATTCTGTTCATCTACTCTGTAATATTGGGCATTACTTTGTCATGCTACAAGTGTCACTTGTATCACGGATCTCAAATAGCAAGCATAAACTCCGCGTGAATTCTAGCAATCAAATAGCAGAATGTTATCTGGGGCATCATTAACCTGACGGACACAGTTGGGGAAGTTATAATCACCAAAGTTGGCCCTGCTGCCACTAAAGCAATTTCTAAGGTGCAACCTACACTGGAAGCGCATAGGTTTCCAATATGAAAAAGAACTCAATGGGCATGACTTCAATGAAAATGTTCTTAAGCATCTGCACAACAAGACTTCTTGATTTTCTATTTGGGTATCATATCAGCCGGAAACTTTCATCGTATTCTCAACTATCGTCACAATTGCTCAATATTATACGTATACCATTACATACACGAAGTTGTTACCGGAAATATAGGAGTGTTCAGGACACGTGTTTTAAGGTCATCTGTCGCAAATTTTGGTTAAATAAGCTGTGAAATGTTTTGAGTGCTTGAGAAATAACATAAAAATGGTCACTAGTTGGAGAATTTGAGAATGTGAATAAACGTTTTAACTTGTTGACCTGCTCAAATCAAGGTTACTGCAGTTATATTTCAGGATCTGACGGCCTAAAAAGCATATGCTTTCATTTATTATTTTTAAACAATGCTAATGTGACCTTAAGTTTTTTAAACTCTCGTTGGTCCTGAATAACTTTTTTCAAATGAAGAGTTTCAATTATGCAAAGGAAGAAGATGATTTGGTAAGACTTTGATGATTTAATAATAGAAGCGTAGAGAAAATGGGACAAATATTTTCCAGACGGAATATAAATTTTTTCGTCTTCATCGCTTTAGATTTGTGGCCAGGTTTTGTCGTATGCTAAGAGGCGTGATCAGCGCTGGTGCGTGCATTTAAGTCCTGGCTTCTCAAACCGTAGAGCCCGAGTTCGAATCCCAGTGGTGGGAGAGATTTCAGAGGAATCCTGATGCTTACTTCGGTGCGATTAGAGAGCTCTCCAAGTGCAGTAGGTACTCCGGACGTCTGATGGGACTATGACCTCTATCCGTACTAGGCATATTTTTTCCCATTGTGGCATATACGGGCTTAAGGGGTCAATACCGACACTCGCACCAATTGTGTTTGTCTTACCACCCCTTGGGAGAAAAAACACCAGGTTTTGCATAGGCGTCCGTCCCTCCTACATGAGGTTCGGGTACCTATTTTAACCTCTACTCCCATACCCTTTACCTTTCCAACCTCCGCAGGATCCCACGGATTAAACCTTCGGGTAGGAGCCGCCTGTGGTTGTATTAACGCTTGTAGACGTTGTTACGATGTGGCTTATACGACATCAGCCATCGGCCGCCTCCTCAAACTGCCATGGTGCTATTTCCTTCCTTATTCTTAGAATAGTAACTTAATTATGAATTGAAGGATTATTCTAACGGCAAAGTTGAAAATGAGATGCCAGATAATATATTCAGATCACGAAAGCTATTATTTAATCACAGAAAATTTTATAACTGTCAAAAGAGTGCTTGGAGGAACATATTTGCAAAGAGAAGGGTTAGAGTTGTCTTGGTGGCAGGTTATTGGATTCCTATTCCGAAGGAGCTCTTTGAAATCTCGGTAGTGACGGGGATTTTTTTAAGTGGCAATTTCTACGCCTACATGAGAAGGATTTCAAGGACGGTACTCCGTCTGTCTGGTGGGGCGTGAAACTTTGGAACCAAAGGCGCCAATTTTTGTCAAAGACTGAGATCTCTCCACTCTTTCAACACTCTTCAATCGATTTTTCTTCTACCGAACCACCTGCCAATACTCTTGGAAATTAAATGACCAGAGTTGTCGGTCTTCTCTAAAGACAAACAATTTACTAAAAATCGTATAGTGGCGCTGTTGAATTCATAAGTCGGTCACATGAAATTTGTAAGCCGATAAAGTAAAGAGATTAAACAGACCACGCAGGTTTATTTACACCTGGAATACGACATGAACGGATGGAACTTGGATCAAAGGTAATTAACAGATAAATTGAAGATAAATTAATAGTGCCGAACGTTGACAAAGCCTATGGATATGATGATACTCTAGGAAATGCAAAAAGGTTAACAGAAACATTTTCAGCTAATCTGTAGTGTTTATGAGGAGGGAGGTATAGCAAGGAAACTTGTAGTAGGTGACAATAATTTCGATTCAGGGAAGAGGAAAACTATAGATTTTGAAGATTTTAGATAATGTGTGATTTACTCCAAACAGATGTGGATATTCTCATATTAATCAGAAGCATAGACAATTGGGTGAAAATGGACAGAGGGAATATCAGGAATAATTACAGAAGATAAGAAAATTGAGGAACTGTTGCTGTTTTCAGAGCTTTCGTAAAAAAGAATATACCAATGATATAATCTGTAATATCTATTTATTTCTTGTATTTCAAGAAGGCTTCAGACAGGGTATTCACTTCAAAGTTAATTAATTATTATAGAAATTACTTCTAAGTTCGGAGTCACCAATTGTAATTTTCAAAGTCGGCCGAAATAATAGGCGTCCTAAGTGGGGCAAATTTCTTCGTTTTCCTGCAACTTAACACTCCAGTCTCTTTTCAGGTTACCGTTTTATTCCTTCATAATTTCTTTTGAAATCCCTTCCTCAGATCCGTACCTCATGAGTTCTATCCTTAGTATTCCTCTTAGATGACATAATTCATGCGGCAGAAGAAGAGTGAGAAATTGGATCTGGAGAAATGGGCAGGATTGCTCGTTTTCAGTGCTGCGTTCATTTACCAAAGTTAAGCCCAGAAGACATGCAATAGAGGCAGAATTTGAGTTCATCCCTCTGAATCCAACGAGATCATTGAATCAATAAGATTTGTAACTGACCGTGCAGCCAATCAGCAAAGGTATTATAGTCCTAAATGAGCACTATACAGAAATTGCACTTTTGAAATGTATATAATGAAGTTTGATCACTGGACAATTTTAATGAAACTCCTAGAAAGAATGGTGAAACAATAAACTTTAAGGGCGCCATATAATTAGATGAAGTAGTTCTCATAATTGGGCGGCATCTAGGATATAACTGGATTATTTTAGCTAGAATTTAAGGACTAGAAAAATAAACCATTCCTGAATCCTTGGACTATATGTAAAACTTGGCTATTGAGGAAAGAAAATAAGAGAAGATTTGAGGAAGTTCGGAGTAGGATCGCAATGGTGGTTTTCTAGGTAGGGAGGAAAGCACATGAACATGCAACAAATGTGATGACTGAGAGGAAAGATCCAGTAGGGTGAGAGAGAAAGAGAATAAGTGTCTTTGAACGCATCATGGGAGGTGAAAATAGGAAGGTTTTGTAAAAGATATTGCAGAATGTTTGTTTTCTGGGGCAAGAAACTTTAGCGAGAATTTAAGGGCTGTTCAAAACCCTATTTTCATTAGTATGTCATCTGTGATGTAGGATTTGACGCTTTTTCGGCGAATTATTGCAGTGAAATTCTCTTGGGCTTCCAACCGGGTCAGGTTTTCCATCTCCATGTTCGCCGGCGTTTCATCAACAGCCCTGAGGACGCTGGAAAAGTCTTCCACCGAAACGTCGGCGGACATGGAGATGGAGAACCTGACTCGGTCGGAAGCTCGAGAGAATTTCGCAGTAACATCTGGGTCGTTGATCACTCGCTGGACGATATAAATCTGTATGAAATATTTTCAAGACTACGTAAGAGTTCATGAGCAACCCTCCCCTAACAATCTCACTACGATATAAAAATACGATCAACGGAGTGAATATAATGTTACATAAGACTTTCTCCCTCACCTTCTCGATGTAAGACCGACTCATCCCCAAACGTAAAACTACGTAAAAGAAGCCCAACCCTCTTCCCCCAACAAAAACGCCTGACGTAATAATTGAATGGCCCCATGCCTCGAGGTGGGTGAAAATCGCCGTGAAAAATCACGTGACTTGATCTGGATTAGTACCCGGATCTCGATGTAACCGATTCGGCTAAAACACATAATTGTAACTGACAAGTGTAACTGGCTAACAATCCTGACCGGCAATTGGGAGATCCGAGTCCGTATCCCGGTCAAGTAACATGATTTTTTAACGGCGAATTTTACCCATCTTGGTGTATTTATTCCCACCCGTGCGTGTGACTGCGCACCGTATTATTTGTACTACCGCAATCATTGGAAAAATTAGCTAGATTGGCGAAAAAACTCATTTTTCTCACATTTTCACGAAGATTAATAACGTGCCAGTACGGAAGAGTTTTTAGGATGACCTCCGAAAATTGCTCTAATCGCCAAGATTCTCTGTGATTTTTTGTTTTGAAACCTTAGTTCCTCTCGTCCTTCCCTTGTCCCTCCCCCTCAAATGGTCAGAAGAACTATTCACTCATGTTGTTCAGGTTAACCTTCCGTCCTTTCCACACAAATCGTGCGTTCACTTTCCAACCACAGTATTTCTTTCGAATATATTCACCCTTCACATTTTGCATCCATATTAGGCTTATGCATATCCTTCATCTCACTAAGACTGAATTGCTATTATATGGGAACAACGTCCCCTCTTTTTCCATTGTTGCTCCTCTCAATTCAGCTTTAAGAATAACTACATTTCAAAAAGTTTCTTATCGTAGTCTAATCCTCCTATCGCAAAAATTGAAAGGTGTGCACATACTTCCCATCCTTGTCTTCGCTAGTCCATTTCACGACAAACTGAAAGTCTCTGAAAAAACTGAAAGTGGGTATGGATTCGCAAGGACTTCCCCTCCTTTTTCTTAATGTATGGCCCTCTTTAAATATTACTATTTTAGTGCGGCCTACTTCCAGATACTATTATTTCATATTTTAGCGGTAACAAAAAAATAATAAACTTTTTGCATTGAATTAAAAGAATACTCTTAATGTGATATTCAATATTCATACTAATACTATGTACCCACACATTGGGAAGATGTGGTGAAACAAAAACCTCTTCTAAATTCTCACTGTAATTATGTTATATTGATTATTCAACGTAGGAAAGTTGGATGAATTTTCAGCACAGCTTTTTCCACATGAAGTTTTATATATGAGTGACACTTGAAGATGTTACTCTATAACGAAACCATGGTCGTTAAAAAAAAAATCACATTTGGAAAAAGCTGTGCTGATAATTCATCTAACTTTCCTACTGTGAAAGACTTCCACAAATTTTCTCCCGAAACAGTTTCTCGATTATTCAAAGTTAAGGAGTTAGCGCCTCGGGGATAATTTCTTATTCCATGCCTAAACTGCAGTCTCCAATTAAGTAAAAACTT
This sequence comes from Pyrrhosoma nymphula, assembly GCA_963573305.1. Classification (NCBI taxonomy): domain Eukaryota; kingdom Metazoa; phylum Arthropoda; class Insecta; order Odonata; family Coenagrionidae; genus Pyrrhosoma; species Pyrrhosoma nymphula. The sequence goes on along the minus strand of OY754337.1, from coordinate 101,670,962 downwards.
CTATTGTTGAAGTAAAGCAAATATTTACGATATTGGAGGCAAAAACTGAAATTTTAGGAAACAAGGAAGCCTATATGAAATTGGAATGCAAGAATTAAAAAACTTTGTTAATTCAGTCAGTCGCCACTACATTTTTCAAGCCTATATCATGAGAGAAATTAATAAAAAAAGGAAAAAATAACCTCTGCACCGAATCCAATGCTTTTTTATGGAAGTAAATGTTAGTTTAAAAAAGGGTCCTTGGCCTTCTATAATTCTGCCTATTAATTCTTTAAGGTCCTAAGGAGCATGTGTGCCAAAACTTCTTAGAATCCGTTAAGGGGTTGATTAGTGGATCTGATATAATTAAACAAAAATCCGTTAGATTTGTAAAAAATATTGCAATGAGGAAAACTTAAGTGTTATTGAGTTAGGTGCAAATTTTCCCGTGCTGTGATCGAAACTTGAAATGGATGTCGGTGTTCTATCATTCACGTCCACACACAAAACAAACGGATGCCCGGACCCTACCCCTCCCCTCAGAAATCATCATTATGCAGGTCAAAATCTTTCTTTAGTACCTCTCACAGGTGCTCAAATCCCTTGAAATTAGCAAAAATACCGCATTAGAAAGAGGCCAATTAACGTCCTCAACATTTGTGAAGCTGTAACGTATTTAGCACACAAACTTCGTATGCCTGATTTAAGAGCCGCGGGCATCTTGAAAAATAGTGTATGAGGACTAAATTTTAAGAAATTTCACATTACCTATTACTAAATATATCCAAAATATTGCGTTGACTCCAATATACCAAAACATAATATGACAATCAATAGATAATTAGGAAATAGCATTCCAGATGGGCAGGTCTGACTCGTATTTCCAAGGAATTAAATTAATGACATATCTTCATTTGAGACAGTGGATTTGTAGGTTGTTTTAATGGTAGCCCAGTTGGCAGCAGTTCTGTTACAAGCCTCGTATAAAAGACGAATAATTACCCTCACTTCTCTTGAGCCTAATTTGCTATTGGAATTTAACTATTTCTAGACACATATGAATGTCATTTTCCCGATAATGGAACTTCCTAAGAAATAATTCCTTCTATTATTTTAGCAAGTTACGTTTTGCTTATTGGTAAATATTTATACCTTTCCACACTCCGAAGCGGTGGCGTGCGGGCTCTACGTTAGGGTTGAAGAACCATTAATTGAATAATCAAATAAATACATTTATATAGACTTATACGTACGTAATATGATACGCAAATGCTATGACATAAAGGGATAGTCAGGAAAGCATTACTAGAATTAAAGTGGGGTCGTTTTTCACCTTACTGTTATCGCGCTAGGAATAATAAAATGGTCAAAATAAAAATACCGAGAAAAATAAATCGGCATTGGTGAAAATAATGTGAATTACTGTTGAATGTACGATTCGAAAATCACAAACTGCTGATTAACAGAGAACTGGGAATTTATTATGCACTACGGAATGTTCAGACGATAATACGAGGGTATTCATAATAAATTAATATTTTTTCCCCGCCCGCTCACAAAGCATTGAAAACATGGCGACCAAAATCATGCTTATTATGTCACACCTCCCGGCGGAGATTTTCTTTTCTGAGCTGTTCCATTTAGCGGACGCGATTCTACGCGCTGGTGCAGACGATTCCAGGCGAAATTATACAGGGGGGCTAGGTGCAGTGGCTGTAACAGCCTAAGGCGAAGGAGGGGTAGAGCCGGGCATGCGGTGGTAGGGGAAGAGTTCTAGGAAAACGTCTCGCGGGGATCATGGGAAGGTTTTTTTCTTGACGGGAGGAAAGGGTAAAATCATACGTCACGAGGGCTTTATACTTGGCGATTGGCTGTAGGTGCTTTTGGCGCCCACGACGTGATTAAGTAAGGAGAGAGCTGTGCTTCACGTCGCTAACGAGGTATTCATTCGTGTGTGTGTGTGTGCTTCTGCTTATCGCTGACGCTCATCGATGTATGCAAACGTGTCTAATAATTGCTGTAATCGGATATTAATGTTGGTAGTTCCGCTCCTCAACATTGGGAAGGCCTCGGGCAAGGAGGACGTATTCGCAGTTTAAGCTATATTTTCCGTTGTGATAATGGCCTTTGATCAGGATGTTCATGCGATGTTATTTTCTAGGGTTTTCTCTTCCCAATATCAACTTTTTGGCTGTCATCGTTCAATTAGTGAAATGTAGTCATGACTTTCTTCCAGTATGGAAGGCGATACGGCCGGTGAAAAATATTTCCTCCGAGGTGAGTGAAGAGTTTGAATTTATTGTCAATTTCTGCGTTTACGTACCGTACCTATATTCCGTGAAAGGATGCTAAATGTTCAGTGTGTGGCGCGGGGTGATTTCACACAAGGCACGCAATATTCGAGTCAGTTCAAGTTCAAACCCCGAACACTCCCCTACCAGCCAGGCATGCATAAAATTCAGATTATCTTGTGTTGATTGGTTTGATAGCTTACTGTTGCAATTTAACCTTTGGTCAAATGCCTAAGTGATTATTTAAATTTTAATTTATCTGCATATTTTACGCATTTATGTTAAGATTAACAGCTGCATACAATTATTCTGCACCATGAAAATATAAAATGACTCGCATGGTTTGACGTGAACATTTGTGATCAATTGATACCTACCTCAAATGCTGATAACTGACTAGCGATATTTATTTGGCACGAAAATTAATTATTAATAAAGAATTTATTCCCTAAAATTGTTACAGTAAAATATATTTTGATTATTTAATATGTAGTATATTGTTGTCTACAATATTTTAGTTTTTATAATTTCAAGAGGCTTTACATAATCATAGAAAAATGTCTATTAAGCAATGCTAAGGGTGAACAGTTAATATTAAAATGGTTTCCGGTTTTCTCTCTTGATTTCCACAGATAATGGAAGAGATGGTGACAAGGCAGCCACTTAGCTGTTTGGTCCATGAAATGTATTGATGAATGGTGATTCCTAATGCTAGAAATACCATATTATTTTCTTCCTCGCTTGCTTGGTTTTATCATGATAGAGGTATGTATTATGGTTTCTTGTTTTGTCCATGTCACTCCGTACCTGTAGTAAGTAATTCAATTGTAATGACTGTAATTTAGTTATTGAATTTGACAGTCTTCCACCTGTGTGTACTTTAGAACGTATTTCTTCATTTACTTGTCAAAGATTTATTTTTTTCGGACGGAAGTAGTGACTATTATCGTTTGTGAACTGCGGGGAATGTAGATGAATTGCCTACCCGTAAATATTCTAAAAACTTCTGAGCTAGTGTGTCGTTGTCTCTATCAATTCTATTACTTTTACACCAATTTAATTTTTTGTATTTTTCCCACGTATCGTTTCAATATTCATTCCAATCATTGAGGACCTCTGAGTTTTTTTTTGTGATAAGCCACGACGTCTCATTACGATAAACTCCCCTATCATTACTTTGTACTCAGCTGTCTCCAAACTTAGGCCTGGACCTTTCGATGACTTGTGACCCTTTAGCCATTGAAATGAAGTGTGGTATGGAGTGTTTGGCTGAAGTATTTTTGTGCTCTAACGTGTTATCATTGTCATCTGAATCTAAATCTGGCGTTCAAGAATAATTTATTACAAATATGTTAGTTGTGCTTACCGTACCTTCCTTGTTTTCATTGTTGGCGAAATAACTAGCTAGGGGATAACTTTGACCTTTAAACAAAACTCCTGTTACGAATGATGCTCAGGCGTTGAAAGCGATCGGGATGAGTAAAAGTGTTGGGTTTACGAAATTATTTCATTTATCAAGCATGTGAATGGATGCTTAGCATATTTCGGCGCGTGAACAAAATTCGTATTGCAGAGACCTGTGATGATATTATACTAGGTTATACCATTCATGTGCCTGCAATGAGGTAGTCATTTTTTGTTATTATGTAAGGTAAAATATGATAAGACGAGTCACCTCCTAAACCAATACTTATGAGGATAAATCACCTCTATTTTCTAATAGGGCGGTACACTTATTGGATATCCTATCCACTTTTTTGGCACTATTCAATGTTCGTCTGTAACTAAATTTTTTTGAGTCGATGCCAAATATTTACATCCATACCGCAGAAATTACTTATTTTCTTTGTCACATGGTGAGGACCCTTGTGTAATTTCAAAGAATATGCGATGGTACAGAATTTGGCCGCAAGATATGCTATGGCTTTTAGTTCACGGTATGTTTCACAGCTACCTCGCTTTGTTTCTGATGTTGTATGGTCACCTCTTTTCGCATTGAAATTTAAAAAATTGTATTGCTTGATTTTTCCATTAGTATTTGTTAGTTTTCCCGTCATAAATATAAGTTTAAGATATAATTAACTACATTTTCTTCGAGTATCCGTAGTATCAGTTGAGGTCTTTGAAGTAACATTCCTTGTAACTACTGTGACTACTTATGTTTCTATTTCGCCAATGACATAATTCACTCCAATAACACAATAAATTATTGATTAGTGTTTATGCATCAATTTAAGTATAGCATATGTGTAATATATATCGTGGACGCTTATAGGGTAAGCCGTAAATGTTGAAACATGGCGTAAATAAGAAGTAACAGTAGAATATGAATAATTAACATCATGGAAATGTTTAGGATAAAGGTTTTGGTTTGTTTGGACCACGGAATATGATTAGTGTAGAGCGCAACCACTGCCCAAATTATGGATGGCAGAAATGGGGATGCTTTTTATTTCTCATTTCTGACGGATATTGCTTCACAATAAGGGTTCATTACCCATTGAGTAATTGGGAATTTAGGAAGTGTTGTTGATTCCCGGCGTTGCAGTTTGGGGAAAGGGGTGGGGGGAAAAGGAACGGGAACAAATATGACGGGCGCGGGCAGAGGACAAATGCTCTCGTCTGTTTGCCATGAGGTAGGTTCAATTGCTGACGTAGATAAGGCTATGCGGTGGGATGGAGTATGTTGGAGGGGCAGAGGGGAAAACAGTTGGATGGAGGCGAATACTGGATTAGAATTCACGGATAGGATTCAGCGCGGCGATGGAACTAAGATATCGCGTTTGCCGACATGAAATAATTCTACGGCCGTGAGTGCGCAGGCCAACTCATGAATTTGTTCTTGGGGACGTTTTGAAAGTAAACCGGAAGCTATCAAATGTTGTTTATTTTATAGTTTCCAAGCACCAAAATTATGCAAAATCAAGGTACTCCATAATCACTCTTGTTCATATTATTTATTATGACTTGTGCTCACCAATAAATACAATCAAAAAATATAACGGTTGACCTTTTTACATGTTGCAGGAGGGATTATGCGTTCGAATTATCTGTCGGCACGTCAGTATACATGCTGTCGCTTAACGCTTTCTTGAAATCCGATAAAGGAATAAAGAGAATTTTTAGTACTTTTTGAAAAAATCGAAGAAAAAAACAGTTGCTGATGATCTTCGATCGATGAGAATAAATTATGAGGCACAAAATATCACAAAAATAATATGATGATAGTTATCGTGCGATTGAACAAAATAAATTATGCATAAGTGCGTCACCAGAACGGTCCTGTCAATCTCATCTAACTTCAACCACTTAACATTCACTGTGTAAATATGACATTTTCATATATATTGCTTGTCAATTGTCTGTTTCCACGAAGCATACTGAAAGCCAGCCTTAATGTGTGTGGCAGGGAATGATTATTGTATATGATTTCCAATACAACATGTTACTGGAGTGTGTTGAAAGTGGCAATTTTGCCGCGGGATATACTTTTCTCAATGAGTCAATGAGTCAGGTCAATCTCTTTCGCTATTCATGAAGCGAAATCCTTAACAATTTTCATTAAGTTTGAATTTTTCCTCGGGTTAAATATAACTATTGTAAAATAATGCAAATCTAAAATTTTATGGCGCCAAATTAAATTAGGGGAACACATGTGGTAAATCCATCGGTAATAAGTTTAAACGTGAGAGTAATACGAAAGCAACTTGTCACAACGATGCCCCACAAACCATTAAAAATAGCAATTGAAAGTTAAAATATAAGCCAAGATTACATTACGTATCGTAAATTTCGAAGAGCATGATTGCACAAAAAATATTTCCCTAATATCAAGGTATTCTAAGTCTGTAAAAGCGTAATTAGTCCAGATTGTCAATTTTCGTGGCGAATCGTACCCATCATCGTGTCTAAATAGAGCATGATTCTGGCATACTGTTCATAAAATCAAAACCAGCTTTTTTAAATATAATGTCATTTTGCCACAGTATTGTCATTGACCCGATCGTCAAACTCTTTCGGTGTATCTCGAGTTGGTTGGTAAATGCCGTGGACTATATTTTTATTTTTGGGGCTGCTAGAAGGGTTGTAAACTATTGTTGAAGTATTTGTCGTTCTAATTCTTTTGCTGACAATAACCTACCCATACTTAATTTAGGAACAGAGAACTGATGTTGATCTCGCTGAGGTTTCGCTTGATATGATGCGTCTCTAGTAAAATCTGATCTGGGAAGTCTTCCAAATGTTTTTCCCTGAATATCAAAGCAGTGGAAAATACCTGTGAAAATAACGATCAAAAATGGGCCATAAAACTCTTATTAATTATCACTTTCCCTATCAAATACCTTTTCTTAAGCAATCCTTCTTTTAATTGCCCTGTCGTGACAAACATTACTAATAGCAACATTTAATCATTTTATTGAGCATCGTTCCGAGAAATACGGATGATTGGTCCTCAAATTATGCCCATCATACCCATCACCCGCATGTCATACCATGTGCGATTCTGTTGTATTTCTGAGTATAATACAACGGATATCTTTGTATCAGCTTTGGAACACTCATTTGAGTCATTCTTACTGCCGCTATCTGGACTACAAAGCACCTTTTTTCAAACAAATTTCAATCAAAATATTTTCCATAACTTTTGAAACAACGAAAAAAAAATCCTCGTAGTATGAGGTGGCCCAGGGAAAGGAACTGCCCCCCCCCCCCACCCTGAATGTGTGAAATTCACACGCCCGTGGCTTAGTACGGGGTGAGCTCTACCCTCAACTATCCAAACCAACCTTCGGGTTGAATCACTGAGTGAGTGAACTTTTGAAAGCGCAGCTCTTAATTCTATCTATCCCTTTTTTTAACGGTTGCAACTCTTGACATAGGATTAGCAACACCAATTAAATATGGGCACAAACTTTTCCTTAATTTATAGCATTAGCAGCCAACGATCATTAAGTAGCTCTTGGTTAGCTCGCAAGAAAAATACTCCAGAAAAATCCATTGCATGTGGCGACATTCTTTCGCCGGTTCATCCTATATCCGAGGACTGGAATGTGCATTTTGAAAGCATTTGTGCAGTGGAAATACATCTTTGCAATCGGCATAATGTTTTATAAGACTGCGGCAAAATATAGCTAAATCGAATATCCTTTTCGAAATTCACGCTGCTTTTTAGCCAACGGTATGATAATTATTTCCATCGTCAGTTCCTGCAACAGCCCGAAGGCATAAAAAATATTTTTTTGTCATATTACAACTCTCAGTGATCCCATTTGCACTAATAAATCAGTCGTAAAACCTAAATCAATTGATCCCAGGTTATAAGACGTAGTATAAAAGAGGCCTCAGACAAAAGGAGAAATATGCATTGTTCCCCCGATTTTATTGCATCATCACTTTTAAGCTTTATTATATTGCCATCTCTCAAAAATTATAATCTTCCTACTATTTCATTGGACACGATGACTTTTCTTTGGCAAGAGGCCTTGAGAGAAGGTTATGTTTTTGATTTACTCTTTGCTTGTAAATTCGATTTGATAGGTAGGTCTATTACATTTTTTGGGAGATTTTTTTTTAAGTTTGCGCATTTTTGGATTGCATATTTTTATAATTTTATTTAAACTGGCATTAATTCCTCCAGTTTTATATTTCTCTAGTTCTATCTTCTGGGTTGAGGTATAATTCCAGATTTCTTGATTTTAATTCTCATGTTATATTCCTTAAACTTCCTCCTATTCACGTCCCTCTTTCTCAATAATTATTCTCTACTCTTCGCTAACCAAGTCTTATTACCTTCATGCTAAACGTTTTTATGTCTCTTTCGTCCTACCGTTGTCATCCTGACTCCATTCAATGTTTACTCTATGTTTACTTCGTGAATGGCAATCATATTAATTAGAATTCACTATCACTATTTCAAACCCCCATTTCAAATATTTTTATAAAATATTCTCCAGAATTTTCTGTTTACATGTAAAATACACTTTCCCTTGGCCATAATTTTTAAATTGCAACCATGGTCCATTTTTATTTAGAAACGATGCATGGATTACTGAAACATTTTTTGAGAGGAAGTTCTTTCTTCCCCTCTCCCCTCAAAGATGCGGCTTGTGAAAGCGGTGAAAGGAAATTGACTTTTTTTGATTGAAAATATTAAATTTTTTGTCGTGTAATAATATATAGAACAGAAGGTATCCATGGATAAATGTGTTAGGAGATAAATAAGGTGTAGTGTTATGGACTTAGTATATCTATTTTGTATCAATGAACAACTGGGTTTAACTGACAATTAAAATTGAGTCCCTTAATTAGACTACGAGTGTAATAGATGCTGATTTTGGGTCTGTAGTTCTGTGCAATGAGAACGTGTTTTATATACGATCAAACGACCCATGACATGGTAACGGTGGAGTTTTCTAGCTGCCAACCTAAAATTGTGTTTCACGAGTGTAACATCTCGCTCATCTTTACGTCTATTTTACGAACACCAACAGTTTTAGGTTGGTGTGGTGGTTAGAGTTTTCTCCAGCCATCCCGATGGGCCCAGGTTCGATTTCTGGCAGTTTTAGAGATTAATCCGGAGGAATCTCGATTCCTACTTACGTGCTTTGTGGAAAGAACTTAAAGTACAGTTCCCCGCACTGGGTGAGGGACATTTTAAATGTGGATCTCTTGGCGCCTTTCTCTGAAAGAGGCTAACACCGACGCCGGGTTTAACTTCACCCTTAATAAAATCTCCAAAAAAACCTTTCCTTAGCAAACTAACAACCTATCCTAATGGCGCTTTATGACCTCAGTTGTTGGTAGCTTCCCTATATGTCCAAACAACCAAATCCTCAATGTTTTTTCTTAGAGAAGATTATTGATTAATATGAACTCGAATGAGGGATTTGCCTAATTTAGACGTTTTTCGCGTAGTTACCGGAGCGCGCGTTAAGGGTGGGAGATAATAATTGTAGCGTAGGATCATGCTTTTTTTCTCATGAATATTTTGTAAATAAAAAAACAATCAGGAAACTTTTTCCAATCTCGGGGTTGTTTTCCATATATGTAGTACTTAATCAATTGTTCAACATTTCCTTGCCTTTTTCTTCCCTGCAATTTTTTATTTTTCTGTATTCTATTGACTATAAGGAATGGTAAATCTGGAAACATCAGAATGGAAAGCTTTGATTTATTTTTCTCCTATATATTACATCGTCATGATGAGTACTAAGAAAATATTCTTTTAATATATCACATGATCTTTTTATAATTACAATACATTGAATAATTCAGGGCATTTTAACTACCTCATTAATTTCCTGCCTCAATGCATTAACTTTTCCGTTGCACTATCTGCCCTTCCGATGAAAGTGTTGCAGAACCTCTATTTCCTTCGGACCTCAGTACAATAGAGCATTTTCTCAAGAGTAGAGCTGTGTGCTCATTTCTCACTATGGCCCCTTGAATATGGTGTTAAAGAGCTGACCTCTTTCATGCGAGTAGCTTGGTCAATTAATCGCGCGATACATTTCGGAGCAAGTTGTGTCCACGGCATCCTCCAATGCGGTTCTCAACGCCATTTCCTTGATTCCTCGCTTCCTTCCTATCTCCCGAGTTTTCACACTTCATATTTCAACTCACTTTTTTATACCACGGGCGCAGAGACACTGCGGACCCGCAGTTCTGTTTTTTTGCTCGTCGTGGGAATTTTCAAATGTGGAGTAGACGTTGATGATGACCGCTGGTGTCTTGTCTAGTGTGAACCTTGTTCAGGTTTAACGATTATGCGTCTAAATAAAACTGCCTGCTTGGCTAGTCGATGCACAGACCAACTGAAAATCCCCCTGAAATTTTCTTTAATGATGGATGGCAGAGTTTTACTGCGAGAGGACATTGAGATATCCAAGATGGTTTCCAGAAATAAGATGCAAATGAGATGCCGCATCCTTACATAATTGCATTAATGGAGTGGTAAACATAAGAACTACAGACTTCTTGAGTGTATCATTAGCACGCTATTTTTTATTACCGTGAAAATTTAACGATAAGTGGTTAAATGAAAATAAAATAAATTTTTCTTTGTTTATTCGGCAGTCTTAGTTTATTTAAGCTAGGGAAAAAAACTCTATATGAATGAAGGGGTATATGCGAACTCCAAAAGGTCGCACGCTCACTCACTCATCCATTCATTAGTTCGAGAATCCCAAAAGACGTGAAACAAAACGTCTTCGAAGAGGATTTAGCGAAGAGGCTGCTTCACAGTCTGAAAGCAGATAAGACATTCTCCTGATAGAGTATTTTGTGCTAATATCACATGAGGCCACTACAGGATGAGTGGAGGCCTTTTCGGCATAAAAGGCACTTGAAAATCAAAACCTGGTACTTTGTTCTCCTAAATATTTGGAACTACTATTTGTCTTCACAAAAAGAAAGATGTTACTCAGCGAAACATTAAGACCAAGGTGAAGGGTGGCTTTTACCCAGAAGTATTAAACACATTGAACTTATGCGGATTACAGTCGGGGCCGCCAAAATATGGCCGTAACAAAGAAAATATCACTTTGCAATTTCACATAGGTTTATCAAAAAAAACACCGGTTTCGTAACAGAGCTACATCTTCAGTTGATGATACACTTGAAGATGTAACGAAACCGGTCGTTTATTTAATAAATCTGTGTGGAATTGTTAAGTGATATTTTCAGTGTTATATAATGGAAAAGTTCCATATACATAAGCCTGAGACGGTGTCTAGAAAATATGGTCGTTAGTATGGTTGCTTTCTCACATGGAATGGTTTCATCGATTGGCTCCAACTCGTTGATTATTTTTCCCTCAGCAAAATGAAATTGATTACCTATAGTAATAAAAAGTATTGTTCTGGTTATATATTCATCCCATTAGGTAACAGCATGTTTAACATGAATATCGTAGGGTTTTCAATTCCGTCTCGGGTGTGGGAGTCAAATGTTCGTAAAAATGCTGTATTGCATGGTACGGTTTTCACGGCATCTTTTTGCGCTTCGCGAAAACCGAATGCTGCACTGTTATCCTGAGGAAACTTTGAAATTAATGTAAGGCTGGAAAAATAATCTTATAAAAATAGCAACACTACGGGGTATTTTATCGGAAATTTACCTACTCTCTGCCCGAATGGCTAGCCGTAATAATGTGCTTCCAATGCGCGACGCGGAGTTGTAGTGCCTATCTACTGAAAAAGTTTGAGCATCAGTATCTTTTTTTTTGCGTCCAAAGAACAAGAATGGAGGTCGTAATGAGTGAAACCCCTCGACTTCTTGCTCCCCTCTCCGATAATCGATGCAAGCCAACTCAGTACCTAGTTTAGAAAAGACTCCCTACGACGTGACGTCTGAGTTGCATGATACCTCCCGATCGCAGTTTAGGGTGTAATATGTTTGCGGGGGGTGAAGATGCAAGACAGTTTTTTTCCTGTAAGGGGGCCGTCGAGATGGGGAGTGAACCAATAAAGAGCGAGAGGGGGTGGGATAGTATACTAAAGGGAAAAGAGAGGAGGGTTGGAGGCATGACATGAAGGGTATAGGGCCTGGGGGGAGGAAGAGGGGTAGCTTTTTGGCTATCTCTCTAGTCTACCATCGGTAGCAAGAGGGGAGGAGTTTTACGTAGTTAGCAGTGTGAGGGGGTGGAATGGCCTAGGGAAAGCCATATAATGGCTAGAAGGGATGCATCGCACTAGGGTTAGGGCACAGATCTGTGGCGCGGGGGGCGTCTGCCCTAGGGTAATTCGAGACATAAGGCAACTTTTTGGCCTTTTTTCTGATTTGGTTGGCGAAGAGGGGAAACGCAGAAGAAGGTGGAGAGGAAAAAGGGGAGTGGAAGAAGGTCGCAGGATAGCATCCCTGTCGTTGAGAAAAATATGGAGTAAATTGGCTTTCTGTTATATTTACTGCGACCCTAGGGACTTCGGTTCGGGGGGGGTAAAGGAGAATGGATCCCCTTTTCAGAGAGTATCTTTTGTTCGACCGGCTGTTGCGATCGTGAAAGATTTATGATGCAAGCTAACTTTCTTTTGACTCAGATATTGATGGTTGATGCTATATTACATGGATGCTAATGCCCGATCTATTTTCTGTGCTCGCCAGTGGAGATGGATATTAGGATAAAATTTGTTTCCAATGGTTATTTTCGTACACAATGCCGAGATGCATGGGCTTTGGCACAACTAAGACGATGCAGGTCCGAATTGGCAGCATAGAGGATATATGTAAGTAAAGACTCGGCTTTTACGACAGCCAGGTGCGAATAGCGATTTGTTTTATTGATGCAATGATAGTAATGCAATTCATGCTCATTCATTTTTTTCATCTATGGCTTATGATAAAAATATTCCTGAGTGAATCGTGGAAGTTTTTCCCAGCCAGAAATCCTAATAAATCAAGCAGAGATATAGTTCAAACCCAGAAAACAATGGAATATGGCACTTATTCATTGGTTGACTTCTTGAAGTAGTCAGTCCTCCATAATGTTAACTTGTGACCAAATGGGACGGTATTGGCGCTAGGATTATGGGAGGCAATTTAATCCTTATAGCATGATTTTTGTCAGCGGCTCCACAGAATCAGAATATTTTCCAAGGAATAAATATGTGATAGGAGGGAGAACTAATGCAAAATAGCATGCAAGGCATGTTATCATAATATGTACAGACTGTTTGTCATCAGTTATTTTTTAACGATCGCCTCTACGTCAGAAAGGATTTTCAGGCATTATTTTGTAGCTTCAGATTAATCCACTAACCTAAATTTAAGAGGAAAAAACTGTTTATTAGATTACAATTTCAAACAAGCAAGTTCGCTGTTACATTCAGAAAATTCTGCGAATGAACACACTAATCGGAAGCAAACGACGCAAGAGCTAACCTTTGTCTCAATTCTATAAATTAAATAGCAACACAATGTGAAATATTGTTTCTATTATGGTTTTTTTGATTGACGATTTCATGGGGAGTGGTTTTTAGTAGTATATTCACTTCGGTCAATTTCCAAAAATTCAAGTGCAATTTTTAACCATTGAAATCTTCTTGAAAAACCAATTCTGGAAAATCGTTTCAAGAAAAAAAAATTACCTCTAAGTTTGTGATTGAGAAATATAATATACTGTGCCCCATTTTCTCTCTGCTAACCATATAAAGCCACGTTTTCTTATTTTAAGGATGGTAGAATTTCAAAATGGCCGATATATTTAATGAACAAGCTAATATGAGACATTTGAGAGACTGCATATCTTTAAGCAAACTTTGTTAGTATTTTTATATTACTAGGCTTATCCATTGTGATGTTTACATGTGAGTGAGTGAGTGAGTGCCTGTCCGCGTCACACCTCGCCGACTAAATACTCCTGGGTGTAGCGGTGTACACTGCCCAAGAGGTAGTTAGGAGAGGTAAGAAGTTCCTTGCAGTTCCCGTCAGAGGCCTTTTAATACACAAGTTTCTGAACTTCCTGCTCCTCGCTGAATACATAATGTTCGCTAATCGTGGAACAATCACCGACAGACACGATCTCACCGACAGTGTTGTGAGGCAAGTAATGGATGGTTCCGGAGTGATGAGAAAAAAGTGGCATCGTGCATACAATCCATTCTAGGACATACAACATGTTTTATATCGTACAACCTTTTTCTCTGTGAAGCATTGTGATTAAACTTTGGTCAAATTTTGGATAAATTTGAAAGAAAGAATATATTCTTTCAGTTTTACTAATAAGCAAAAATTAAGATATATAACTGAAGCAAAAGAGATAGTACGTAGGCAGGAATAGGGCATCATGGAGAAAATTATTAAAGCTGTGCCAGCTTTACAGGCCACCAGTTATGATACACTTTGACTGTGGCTATCCTGAAAGAGAACTGCGTGATTGGTACGTGTCTTGTACCCGTGTCGCCACTCAACTCAGAATGTCGAGCAATTTAGACTGAAATCACGTTTTTATTTACAGGTCTAGTATTAGTGTTTCATTTCTCTTGTTTTAATTCATTTCCAAGGATAAATCTGTTAGTTACCTAGTGCTAATTAAAAAGGCGGAGATGTGCTCGATAAATCCCGCTCTATCTAATTTTTTTCATCTCTTTCGGGCAAATTCCTTCTTAATTCAATTATCCTCCCTTGCAAGTAAACATGATTTCATTATGAATATGGCCAGCGAAAATTGCGAGATTATTTGAAGTTGACGCCTGCGTAACAAATATATATAAAATAGTTAGTAAAACTTAGCGTTTGGAAATGAGTCAATTGAGTGCTTTGAAGCCTTAATATTTTGACATTTTTCTCTTCTGTTGAGTACTTTGCCGGAAGATAATCCGACTTACGATAATAATGGAGTGATATTGCGGCATCACATCCCCAAGTAGTGATAACTCCGACTTGGTGATATTGCGTATAAGACTGGTGGAAGAATGTCTATTGACTGGTCACATCACGTCTAACGTCACGGTTTCATGGTAAATTTAGCCGTATAACCGTGAATGTAACTGGCCGTGACCAGGCATCGTGAAACCGGTCCATAGACTGTCCAGACTTTGAACGCATTGGAGTGCCATTCGAGGATCAAAATAATAATGAATATTTACCCAAAATATTACTTGGAACTGTTATGAGAATAAATTAAGTAGAAATTATGGCATGTATGAAAATTCCGTTGATGTTGAATATTAATATTTATTCGAAATATTCTTAATTCTTGGATATTTATTATTGCAGTATTTGCATCGCCTTCAAGTTGGAATTGGAATACGACCAAGAATTCATGATTACACTTTGCCCGAATTTGATCATTAGCCTGCTGCTACAATTGATTATTGGTATTATTCTATTTACTCGGTAGAGTGTTGGGCGAGATAATTATGAGTCAGTGGGGAGCGCCAGTTAATGGAATCATCCTCCCCAGCTACAGTTCAGCCACGACCACACTGAAGGACGGTAGTAGTCCAAGCAGATATAATTGATGGAAAGATTACCCTGTCACGATAATAATCAACTTACCTTTAACCCTTGGTTTCATAGATACCCGTGACGTGTGCTTGGTATGTGGAGAAATATGTCGTTCATTTTACTTCCGTTTATAAGAACCAACAACCCACGTTGAAATAGATAAATGATTATGCAGGCGCGTCTATCACTTTACTCTGCTAGACTTGCGGAACAATATTGAAGCACTGCGTGTTTTGATTCCTTCGTATTATCTTCCCAGCCATGCAAATGGCAGATAAAATGAACAATCCTATGATGACCTAATGCATCGTAATCGAAATAATTGTTTGAGAACACGATAAGATGCCAGTTTGCAAACGACCACGTTGATGACAAAGCAAGCCTCAGATAACGCTTTAAAAGTTGCTTAAATCTTCTAGTTTCGCTCTGAGTACGTAGAGAATGGGGTATTGGCTGTGGGTTTAATATCCTGCTTCTCATCACAAGACATATTGAACATCTAAGTCTTACCTGCAAATGGTATACTCATTGTCCTTCTTGTCCAAGGACATGACACGAACGCAGTCTCTAGAAACACATGCTGAGATAAATTCAGAGGATATAAAATCATAAATTCTCTTCGTGATGATTTTATACCCTGTATATTAATATATGAGCTAATTATTTGCGTAACTTTATTGGGGCCACCATCCTAAGGAGTAAACCGATATACAAAATCATAAAAAAAACCCACAAACTTCCGAACATCAGGTGCAGATTATTTTTTCTATGGAATAAAAGTCATCTACTTATCGCCATATTTTTTCTGTGATTCGTGGATCTCTCCATTTTTCGGGTTTGCGCCGCGTTGGTTGTCATAGGTTGACGACAGTTTCGTCGGGATTCCACCAGGCGTCTTCAGGTCGAAGTGCCGATATCGGCAAGTTCAAGTTCAAAAAGTGTTTATTTCCACATTTGCAAATACAGAGAAAATAGAAGGATAACAACAATAATATCAACAAAAAGATACAGAGAATAGAAGAGTAATTACAAAATAACAAGACAGAAATAACAACACAAATGTGGACCCTGTTATAGGCTTTCGCCTCTTCAGGGCAGGGTAACACCTCTCACTGGAATAGTTTTCACTGGATTGAAGCGGGGAAGGCTTGACCCGGCATTTGCCCGAGGACGACGGGAAACCCGCGAAAACCGTCGTCAGGTCGTAACAAAAAGAAGAAATAACAATAATAGAGAAAAAAAATACAAGGATAAACTTTGAAAATTGTCAGCGTAAAATATATAAAATATATAGATATTCTGGCTGCGTTTATATAGCCCTCGTTCTCCCGCTGCTGCGCTGTGATTGGCTGGTTTCTGGAACACTCTCTTCCAGGCGTTAGTCAGATGGTATCCGTCTTCCCGGTTGAAGTTTCTTGGCATTTTGGTGATCTCTATTGACTCCCTTATCAGCCTAGGATAATATCTTCTTTCCTTGGATAATATCTTCTTCTTAACTGTCGTCAACCTATGACAACCAAACCCGAAAAATGGAGAGATCCACGAATCCAGAACGCCACGGAAAACTACGATCCAACATTTTTCTGTGATTATAAAGATCTGTGTCACCTTGCGTGGAGCATATTCAATAAAACTTCAGAATAGGAGTACCTTTTTCTGCTAGTGTTTTGCTGGACGAGTGAAAATATATCAATTTTGACTTGATTAACGAGCGAGATGAAATGTGAATATTACGTATACGCTTTGCCTGCCGAGTGTGACGTGATCACAACTGACTGTGAGCCGATGCAGGAACCTTCACTGTGGGTTTCGAAACATACCGATCTTTCAATGGTATGTTTCGAACTGGGACGAACAGAAGTGCAAGTTGTAGATTTATATCTTCGCCTAATTTTTGCTAATTAATATGAAAAAACTTCATTTAAAGGGCCAGTATTGGAAATTTAAAACAAAGAATAGGCAATTTTATTTCATTGCAATGAATTATATGAGAAAATGTTTGTGTTGTAGAACACAGTGGCGAATATAGGTTATAACTTGGGAGGTGGGGCTGGCTAGCTGGCGGCAACCGGCTGTAGTTTAGGTATCCGCGCAGGAGCCTCTCGCCGCGGCCATGCGGCCTTATATGGGGGGGGCTGCATCCCCCATGTAGAATTAATCTGGTAGAACTAATCATCTGAATTTCTCAACTCCTTTTATGTACGAGTGCTGTGGATTACAAGTAATTATCTGAACGAATTTCGCTTATAATCCAAGGTTTTCCTGTACCTTGGTGTGGGAACAGTAATATGTTCACATTTCCTACGTGAATAATGCGTCATTAGCTACTCGTAGCCATAGATTCTAAACGGGGAATTCGGACAAACAAAAGGTGAAAATCTAAACTGGGTGCTAAGATGCTTACGGGAAAAAATGCCGTGGAAAACTCTTACATCGAGTATGGAGGCAGAAGAAGGATTATTAAAAATACTCATTTCGAGAGTAGTGTTTAGCGTTGGGATCGAAAATGTAATTCCAAGAGTGATGATAGGTGCTGATTAAGAGTGATAAGGTCATACGTTTGGCGGTCTATAGATGAAGGGAAAAAGATGAATAGGATGGACGAAGAGAGGGGTAGAACTGAGTGAAGCAACGCGGTGACGATGCAGGGGACGGTTATCATGGGATGTGATCAAGATTTCAATCAGGCTCAGGCCAAAAGAAAGAAGCAAGAATATCGAAGGAACGTGTTTTTGCCAGTTGATATTTCTAAGGTGTGTTTTCATGAGAGCAGGTCTTGGTAACTCAATAACGAAATGAGCAATAAAAAATGAGATGCCATGGCCGGTTGTGATGCTCTAATCGATTCTTCCTGCTCCTTCAAACCATCACCTTTTAGGTGAAGAATAAAATACGAATGTGGTATCTAATGCCGGACTAGGAGCGCAAGGTACCCAAAAGTCTATCCGCGATTCGTAGAAAATATAAAGTACTCGAACGGTAGAGGCTGGGAATGTGAATTTCACGGTTTCACGATCAAGTTTAACAATAATTTAGCATCGGCGTTGCCGGTTTACTCCAAATGATATTAAACATTTTTGTGTTTACTATTGAAAAATATTTATTAGTCAGTAAAATATTTTAATGGGTCGTTCAATTCTTCCCTCTCACCATTAATATTGCATGAAAATTGTAAATAGTTTAAAAGTGGATTTGTTTTATCAATGCGAGGATTGGCAAGCAGTACGTGATGCCGTCCTGAGGTTAATGTCTCTCTTAAATTTCCCAATTTTTTTATTCTCTTATGTTTGCGTCTCATTACTTCTCATAATATATTATTCACATTCCTTAGTCGGCTTTGATTACACATGTATTATGATACAGGTTTATTTTGAGTCTTGTATTACACCCAAAAAGAAAACAACAATAAAAATCACAATCCGGCCAAAAATACTGAAGGAAAGGGGAAGGTTTTCTTACTGATGAAACGGAGTTGCTGGCATACGTCTACATCTGCATACTACCCGTCGATCTGAAAGGGAAGGAAATAGGGAAAAGGAGAGGGATAGTACAGAGGTTAATTATGTGTTAACGGTGTGCCTAATGTTAGTATCGCGCTGTTTCGGTCATAGCCTTCAATGGTGCAGGGAAACGAGGATTTTTTAAACGTTTCATGAATCTGTATTTTTAAAAATTTTCTCCTTACGTTATTTGTTGATTCTTAGAAAGTAAATACCATGTAGTTCTTCTCTCTCGATTGCCTCAGTTGTCCCTTGTTAGAGTGTCCCTTTTTCTATTGAAAAATAAGCTCTAAGCTAAGTGACATACTCGTAGCGTGCAATGCATGTGAGCGTTCCACGCTGAAAACCAGATTCAAAACGTGGTGGCTCTCTGGGACGATTCGGTAGCTAGCGCCCCGACGCGACCCTCCACAGCGGCATTCGGGAGAAGCTTTTTTCAAGGACGTGGGAGAGCTCTGGCGACGGAGAGCTCACGAATTTCAACGCAACGCAGCTTCGGCTAATTACGATCATAGAAATTGGGAACATCACGGAAGTCAACATCAAATGTCATTGATCAATGACAGATTTTCCAGATTAATATCCGAAAGTTGTATGTTGAATTCAAATTATCCCCCAGGGGATTTTTAATGCATTTACTTCTCTGCGAGAACTGAACGAATTTTAGACCTACGTTTTTTTTGCTAAAATCGTATTATTAGATAATGCATTTTGTTCATTCCTAGTGTAATTGATAAAAATATCGCCTTATTATTACGCAAATCAGATTGTCATAACATGAAATGGATGATGCATGAATAAGTGAGAGACATTATTTTCATCATCTTGATGAAGTGAGAGACATCATCAAGTCAAATTTTCAGTATATATATATTTGTCCTTCATCCATGTTTTTTTTACTCACGGTTCATACTAGCCTTGTGTGTGAAACGTGCATTGCCATTAAAACCGTCTGTGCTGTATGCAGAAAGTAGGCATAGGGTATCAAAATTTAGGAATTCAATTATTTTACATTAGTTTTATATTCTAGATAAAACTTCTTGAACGAAGTATACCTAGTGTAAGATAGTCGCGTTAGAAAAATTATCGTGTGTTATAAAGCCTGATGAACGAAAGCTTTCGGTTTGAAATCCGGTTTCGAACACTACTTCATACTAGGAACCGTAATACAAATTTTCAGAAAACCTAAATACGTTTTACACTTCTTGTGTCAAAAATTAACTCGATATATAGGCTTGGGAAGGTTAAAAGTGCAAATTTAGTCGATATTTTCAAGGTTTCTATTTGCAGTCATAATTTTATTTGGATTATTTTAGGTTATTGTTCGACTCTTAAAGCTTGCCTCTGTAAAGCAGAGTACTAAAAGAAGGCCTCAAACTCTTTAAAAACTCGTAGAGCTAGGTCGGGAAAAATAAATTCGAGGAGGGGCGGTGCCCCCTCTGCCCCCGTCCCCCTGTTTCTAGTGGGTAAATTAGTTATCATACCACGAAATGGTTTTTTGCTAGAGAATTAGTAAACTATAAATAGTTAGATGTGGGAGAGTCTATGGACTGAATATGTGGAATTTCTGTCAACTTACGGGATATTTTTGAAAGGTCCTCAAAAATATATTGTAACTAGTAAATATGCTGTTAAAAACGTACTTCTGAGTATATGCAGAGTACTGAGTGTTATCACAATTGTAATAAATCTGGGCCTCGCCTTATTTCTTATCATAACCAGGGGTGTGGGAGGACCGAGTTTATTTCTACACAATATCCGGAACAAATGCTTCGCGTGCCATAAAAATATTTAAATCTTCTCTCCAAAGTTTACAGTTGATTTAAATTCGGACAAAACTACCACAGCTCGACGCGCAGCTTATTTCCAATGCAGCCCCTTGCGTCAATAATGCCCGTGCACCCAGAAAAACAATGATAAATAATGCAATCACCAAGGAAACGGATTCGGCGCATTTCCACGCATTGGGATTTGCTGAAGTCATTCGCAGTTTATCTGTCCTCTCCCGCATCGCAATACGATGTGTTCCCAAAACTCCCTCCTACTCGTTCGAACGTTTTTTTTTCATGTTGCGAGAGGGAGACGGAATATAAAAAAATAACGACCACGCGAAACTTTTGCTAATCCTGAGATACTCTCTCTCTCTCCCCTCCTCTTCACATCTCGCTCAACTGGGCGTAAGGGGAGAGGAGAAAGGGGTGTTTGTGTGTGGGGGGGAGGGGAAGTTAGCCAGTGCGAACACGGCGCTGGCAAAACAGCCACACAAACTCTCTCTATCACTACCTCTTTTTCATTCCCTCTCTCCTCTGCTCTGCACACAGGGTCCGCAATATTTTCCGAATAAACACTTAGCCCCGGAATTCATCCCCGGATACTCTTCCTTTCCTCCCTCTCCGCTACCTTCCTCTCATCTGTCCTCCTCCTCATTCCCTTTCCTTCTTCTCCGCCCATTCCCTTCCCCCAACTCCTCAACCCCCCTACCCATTCCATAGCGTTATTCCATTTTCGCCGGAATCAATCAGAGTTTGGTAGGGGGGGGGGGGGGGCGAAGGAAGTGAGTGAGGAGAGATGGAGGTTTTCTCCTCCTCTCCATCACCGAACTCTTTCCACCCCTTCTTCTCCGCTCCCCTCCCCGGTTGGAGTTTTTGGGGAGGTACGGTTAGGTGAGGGGAGGTGTCAGAGGAGGAACAGGAGAGAGTAGGGTCCACATCCACAGAGAGGGATCATTTTGGAGCTTCAAGACAATAAAAATTAATTTTGTTCGTGGAGTGAAAATGTTGACTAACTGGGCCACATTTGGCTTGGTATGTAGATGTAGACTTTAGCTACATATAGGTACATACTATGCTTTAATGAATAAACGTCGTATATTCCAAACTCTTTTTACGTTAATCGCAACTCCAACCAACTAGTTTCAGTGATTTAGCGGCATTTGCGGTGGGGATTACATTTTGAAAGTGTCAAGCCGGTTGGATTTCCTTATGATAAAAAAGTGTGTTGTACACAAATTTTATTCACGAAAGCATGTCTACAGATTCTCACGAATTCAATTAGCAAACCTTTCAGGTTTTACATAATACTCTGCGATCAACATTTGGGCGTGTGGCGGGGGGCGTTATGAAACTAGTCATGGAAAAGAGAGGGATTACCGAGGGTTTGTGAAAGGGAGAGGGAGTAAAGTCAAATATGCATCGACGCGGAGTCATGGGTCCAGTTTTATAATTTCTGGTTTAGCATTTTTTATGATAGTCGATGTTGATACGCTCTCCCACCGATAGCGTTCAAGTTAACTTGCCGATATCCCGTCATAATTTACGTAAGTCTCACTCACAGTTCACATCACATTAACATAGAATCTGCATCATCCGGTGACAAGGGTTGAATCCAAGCTTTGGTGTTTCGCTTTATAGTGCGTTCAAAGAAGAAATCTTTTTACCTATCAACTCGGTGTCTATCTCTCTCATTCTGTAGCTTCTGTCAGTTCTATACATGTTGTATTGGGTTAAAATGATACCATGTCACCCTGAAACTCGAATGATCTGAATTTTAGCCAATCGTGAAGTCTCCGAGTCCCTAGGATGAGGAATAGTAGGTGGAAGAGGGGATGGAGAAAGAATGATAGAGAGAAAGAAGGAAGAGAGGTTTTGGTCCATCTCTCTTTCCTTCCCCTGCTCGCACTTGTACGCTCGTTCCTCCCCCTCTTGGCCCCCTCCCCTCAAGCGCTCGCTCTTCTTCCGACCCCCCACACCCCCAGCCCCCTACACCGTCCTTCCCTCACTGTGCCTTGTGCGCCTGTGTTGGTGTGCGTGTACCCTACAGAACCCGGGCGACCCAGAGGCATGCCCGCCGCCTCGCGGAGAAATCCGAAGCTCATCGCTCGGCAATTGTCGAGCCGGCTGGAGCGCGGAGGCAGCGCGCGGGAGTACCCCCTTCAGTCGGAGCGGTGAGTCCGAAGCGTGAGGGTCGGTGAAATCGCCAGGCGGGGGGATTTTTTCATCCGATCGTCCGTGCTTTTCAATCTTCTCTCTTTTGTGTTAGTGCGTGTGTGCTCTTTTTTTTCCCTGGATGTGCGAGAGGTGGAGAGACGCGATAGACGAAGGGGGGAAAAAAAGCTGAGAGGGTGTGGACGAAGACTCAGGGACGCGGATTTTCGTCGACGGATGCCTCCGCATCGCTATCATCAAGTTCTCCTCCATTCATCCCGCCGAGCTGTGCGTGATGAAGCAGACGACTTTGGATTGTTAGCGGCACACGCCCCTTGTGTTCCCCTGTTACGCTCTCCTCTGTGGGAGGTGGTAGGTGTTGAGGGGTAGGAGAAAATTAAAAAGGGAAGGATTTGCGAGTGTTTGCTTATTGTGTTTCATCAGGAATATTACCGATGGAGAGGATGGTGTGACCCTATATTCGTAAGGGTTGGAGTGAAGAATATTTTGACAGGGTGAAATATATCTGCCTACTGTCTCTTTTTCGAAACGTGTGTATTTGTGTACCTTCGCCCTAATTGTGGTGGTCCAGCGGTTTAGGTGTTTCGTTTCGTTTTTTTTTTGTTTTGGGTTTTCCTTGGTTAAACGTGATTTTACTGCTGAAGAAAGATTGATGGACTGTTTACCATAGGATTCAGTCGTCGAAGTCCTATTCCTCCCCAAACGAATGCCCACCTTGGCGTACACCCACTCGGGATGATGTGACAGACTAATTGATTGTGCCAAAGTTCGCCGATTAAACCGACGAAATTCGTCCCAACCGAACAGACCTTTTCGTAAACACAGATGTGCTCAGTTTACTGTACTTAAAATGTACTTGGAGTAACTTGTACCGTGTGTATGTGTGTGTATCCTGGTAGTTAAAGATCTCAAGTGTGTTTTTATTTGTGTTCCACTGTTTTAACCGGAAGTTTTTTATCGTTGCGTTGTAGGAGTTAAAATCGGGAAAGTGCCACTCACAAAGGATTTATTCCGAGGAAGCTGCTGAGTTATAGGAAGATTTTGAACAGAAACATCACTGGCTAAGAAGAAGGAAGCGTCTTTCTTCCAGTGGCTTCATCTAATACTGCCAATTAGGATCGTCCCTCCTACACTGGGACCATCAGCATTCCATTTTTAAACCGTCGGGGGAAAATTCACCTCTATCGGAATCTGTGGGAGCGTTCGCCGCCAAGATGAGAGACCGCTGTCGCACTCTTAGGTCTCAAGATCGGAATATGGTTCTTCGGCTGCTGCTGGCCCTCGGATGTGCCGGGACTGTCTTCTCAAATGGTGAGTGTTGACTGCATTTTTTGCCGTGAAAATATTACATCTGGTCGTTTCTGTGAGTGTATCTCGTCGTTTTTGTACTGCAAGCCGTTACTTTCTTGTTTGTCGAACCGGCGCTCACAAAGAAAAATGTACTAATTAATATTGATCTGAACAACACCCGCATTTAACATTTATTGTTACAGACCGCGTGTCAAAAAGATAAATAGCTATATCTAGCCCGACTAAACCGAGTTAATTCATTCCTTGTGGTTCTACTCGAGGAAACGCATAGGGATAACTCTTATTGTATACATTTTTCTGATAGAAGGCCGAAATTAACTAATTTTGTCCATATTTACGTAGTCAGCTTGTGAATTTTTGAACAAATGAGCTGTAAAATCATGAAATTCCATATCGAGGTCTATTATTGTTTATGTACTGAGTACAGTTGCAAAAAATCAACAACATAATTTCGATAATGAGTTTTCATTTGATTTTGAATCAATAGTCTCAAGAAAGTAGTTTCAGGATAGGGTTTTACTGAGGGAAGAGTATTTACGGTAAGGTACATTTTGTCTGTAAACTGTACATTTCTGTAATTCGTGTCTTTAGCTTGTAAGCGAGTGAGATTGGCAGGAATTGATAAGGACTATTTAGTCCGAATAAAGGGTCTTCGCAACGCGTAGAACTTAAATTCACGTGTTTCTTGAGTTGCATATGTTGGTAAGGTATTGCCTGGAATATATAAATTGCCGAAAATTTTAGTTCTCTTCATGATAACTTTCTTAGTTCTATTTGCAGTGTTCACGTGGGTTCAAGCTTGGGAGGAAAAGGTTTCTTTTCTAAATTACTATGATTCTAATTTAAAACAATATTCTATTGAGAATTTAGGCATATATTGTCTGCTGTTAGAAGTTCAAATGGGTTTTTTGTAATTAAAGATGTAACTTTTGATGCAACTATTCCGGAAACTCGAAGAAATGAGTTTAAATATCTACGATTTCAAGTGATTAAATCATGAATTGCGTTAATAAGTTAATAACGTGTAAACCTTTTGGCAGTGAAGATGTTTTAATATGTGCCAATTATTATAACCGTGGACTAACTTATAAGGAACTGTTGTAAAGTACGCCAAGTAGGTTCAATAAAACTTCACAAGGAAAATAGAAATTACACGAGGCTAGAAACTTGGAACTTTGGATTACATTCAGAGGCAACTAAGTATGATTCCCCTTCTACTTTGCTACCGCGTCTCATTGAACAGTACAGTTTTGCTGCTAGACTTACCAGACACTATATTGCCGTAACCTGGTTAATATTTTAGGACGTCCAGGGTAATAGTTACCTAGTTTGTGGGGCGAAATAGCTTTTCAGTTCTCTCTTTCTTCTCAGTTTCAATTCTTCCTGTCTCGATGTAGTCTCTCGTAGTTCAAAAAAGTTTTCGCAGAAATCTATTTTTCATCAGCTTCTTCCGCCATTTTATAAACCAATTGTTAAAAGTTTGAACGTTTCGAGGTAACACTCTTTCATGTTCGATAAAACATGGCGGCTACATCTGGGGGATGCGGAAACATGCTTTACTGTTAGTATTTATTTTTAATTGTCGCCGTTGTATTGGATAGGAGGAAGTTATTTGCGAATCGTTGTTCGTGTTTTTTTTAAACGTTCATACATAAACATTTTCCAGGAATACGTTGGCTACTTTTGCTATTACCGAGAGAGTTTAATTTCAATGCGAATGATAAATTTATATTTGCGATGCTTTCTCGGATCAAAGGTTAGAGCATCGCTCCTGGGAGGGTAACGTAATCAGGAAAGAGATGCAGCCGTGTTTTCTTTTTTAATTTTCATATGGTCTATTCCATGAAAAGGTTTAATTATGCTTTTCGGCTATAGACATTAGTTAGGTTGCTGCAAAGAACAACATTTTGTGTGCATGCTAAGTCACACTAGGCCATTTTCCTTATCGTGAGGGGGGAAAAAAGAATGAGATGGACTTCGAGAATAATTGTGACTTACACTCTAATTTTGGAATCGCAACTATGTAACCAACATGTCAATTTTGCGTTACGTTTACATTTCTCCATCAATTTCTTTCGTTTTCATTTCTGGCTAAGTTGGAAGTGCATATCAGGGGAGGTCACAACCGGCAGTAGTGCCTTCTATTTGGTGTGGTATAGAATTGAGCGGAATCTCGGGTGAAGAATTAAAAAAACAAGAAATAGCGGAAACATTCTCATTTCGTGGCAGCGTTAATAAACTCGGGTGTGGGAATTATCCGGTGCGCCATAGATGGGATAGGGGTTAACGGGGAGTAACAGCCGGGGCATGGTTCCGAAAGTGTGTGTATACTCGGAAATGCTTCCTAAGGGATTTTACAGCCTGCAACCCCATCCCTGGCACACACACTGCCCTATGTCTTCTCCAAACCGTCCCCTCTTCAAGCCCTCCCACGTCCTTACCCCGTCTTCCTCTCTCCCTATCCTCCAAACCTTCATCCCTGACTTCGCATACTCACACACACATACTACGCACTCGCACCCCTAGTCAGACGCTCATAAAACACCCCCCCCCCCTTTCCCTCCAACCCCCGGACGCCTGTCTCCCATCCCCAGACCACGTTTTCCTCCCCCATCATCGCCATCCCTTTGGGACCTAACTAGCACATCGCCTCCTCTTTATATAAACAATTATCCATTCATATTTCTACACTATCCTAAAATTGCCCATCACCTCCTGTTATTTTCCTTCTGGACGATACTCGTCCAGAACGCCGTGGTTGCTTACCTGAGTCTCCCGACTTTAAGGGTGGCACGGGTGATATTATTTTAACCCGCACCACATTTAAAACTGACAGAGTTGAAAAAATGATATTAGTGGTACTTATATGTATATCAGACTGATAGGCAACAATATTCTCCTCTCCACGCATGATTAATGAAATCAATAAAATCGGGACTAGACACTTGGACACTCAGTTAACAAGGATCTCACTCTGCGTCTCTTTCTTCATTCTATTCCTTTACCCTATCCCAACCCATCTTTACGGTTAGTGTCCCAACTTCCTTTACCACACCTTATTGCGGTGATTCGCAGGGTAGCTCGTAGATATAGCTAAAGGGAGGTGTGGTTCAGCTTATTATAATTTTTATTCCACGATCAAAATTAATTATTTTCGTCTCCAACCTCCACTCCAAATTGTTTCTTTTGCCTTTTTATTTTTCTTACGCCTTAGGAGGGAGGGACGACGGTCAATTTACGGTTACCAATGCATGCGAAAGCAAATAATTCCAAAGTTATTTCTTCCGTTACGATTTTTAAGAGTGGTGTGCGTTTTCTGTTGCGTGACATTGGGAGTTAGTGGTTTCGCGCAGCAGTTGTGTCCTGGGCGTTTTGTTCTCTCGAAGGATATGATCGTTCCATATGTCAAAGTAGAGGTTTATTCAGCGGGACAGACATCGCGTACCATCCTCGTTTACTCTTTTGTTTTCTGTTACGTCAATCCATAGAAATGAGAGGGTACCGTGTAATCAATCGCCATATATTCCCTGAGAATCGCTCCGGATTGTATTGATGGATGTCTATGCTATTGTTGGTGACAGTTTCGTGACGGGCTTCGAGCGATCCCGCCAGTCGGATATCCCCATTTTCCGTCTCCATATTACGTGAATTCAACGCCGCGTGGTGGGGTCAGGGCTTTACGATACTGCAATATGTTGACTAGGGTTTACGATTTGCAACCAGAATCGCACAGCAGTGTCGCACTGGTGGCATGTAACTCAATTTTTTCCGCATGTGGTGAGATTGCGATGTGAATCCAATGTGGTCAATGTATCTGCATAAACATCATTTCTTGCTGTACTCATTTTTGAGAGATAAGAATAAATATTCAAGCGGCGATTACACACAGGAGTTGACTCCTATCTGATCGATTTATATCGAGTCGACTCCACTTGGAACCACAACTAGGATGGCGGCTACTCCGTCCAAGTATCGAATTCCGCCACTATCAATGGCGAACTCCTATAAGAGTAGGTATGATACACATCCAAGTTTCACCTTCAAAGTGGACTCGTATAGGAGTCAACTCCTGTGTGTAATCGCACGCTTTAGTGAAGTTCGAGATATCGATTTTTTACTTATCGATTCTTATCAAAAGTTTCGATAGCTCGACCTTTTGTTATCGTACCTGTACCGTTCGCTGTACTCCAACGAAAATGTGTTTTTATTGCATTTTTAAGGTATTTCCTATCTTGTTATCTATATGAACGTTGACATTTTTGATTTCACGTTTCGCATTTATCACTGTTGCTCGCCTTCTGGATTACGTTGTTTAGCCCTCATTTTGGCTTTTGCCTGCTTTGACGGATGTGTATAGTTCAGATTCTCTGTCTTTAGTCAACTCGATACTCTCGCAAAGCTCCGTTGTGTAACTGTATAATCAATGAAATCCAGTCTTAGTTGCTTCTTCATCAGGAATTCCTACCTTGCGTGAGATATTTAGCTTGATGAAAAAATGTATTTCATTTTACGCTTATATCGATGAATAGCGAAAATATCATTGGACTAAATCCTCGTTCAGTGGTTTAAAATCGGTCTTCGGCTTCAGTGAGCGTAATTTTAGTTTTTATTTTCAAGAATGAATACCGTATTATATCTTTACTCCATGTTAAAGTTTAAGTTTCACTCCATGATGTCCAAAAGTGATCTAAGGCTACGGTTTTACGTGCTGCATGAAATGCCGTGTCTTAGGTTCTACGAAATAACGAGGTTTATGGGAATTATCATGAATAGTAATGGAAACTTCTTGGAACAACCTTTGGTATCTGGTCATTTAGCGGGACTACTATTTTAACTGCTGTTTTACGTGGTGAATTTACCTGTTTCAACTGTCAAAAGGATGTGAAATATGATGAAATATTTTATAAGCGCTTTCTTTTGTTATTATTGCTTCTTGACTGGAGTGGGATGGTTATAAATTACTCTTGTGGTTATTGTTATGTTGAGGAAATGAATACAATGATGGTCTTCTAAGGTATCATGCCACAAATAGTAAATATGAACTTATGGCTTTCTTTTTTGCCTCATGAAATGATTTACTGCCCGTTAGTGCAAAAAAACTAGGCCGAATTACTGTGAATCTGTAGCCAAGCGTATCACGTCGTTGGTCTACCCGTGCTTTCGCAAAATCATCCGTGCATCTAACGGCGAAAGGTAGTATTTTCCGTAATAGTTGGGAGAGGGATATGCTATTTTTCTAGCCAATGGTGGGGAAAATTTGGAGGAGAAGGAGGGCTAGTAACATGGCTTACAATTTGACGGCAATCTCGGATTTTAAGTTTGAAACGTGCCGGAAGAATGCGGTGATGCTGGAGGTGTGGGGTTAAGGAGTGCTTTTAGGTGATCAGGTGGGGGGAGGTATTGAAATGTTGGGAAATATACGGCTCAGGCATCAGCCTCAGATTTTTTGTGAGCATTTTTTTATAACTCTCCCATCCACGGTTGCGCCAGGTAAGCGCCTAATCACGGATACTGGGATCGTGGTCCACCGCTGCGCCAGAGATTCATCGGTGTGCGATTGAACAGGAAGAGCGCCGGAAGTAGTGTTTAGTCACCCATACCCTGGCGATCGCAACACACTATCGGCATTGGTGCGTATTCGAGTTTTATGTTATGCTCCATCGCTGCGCAAACAATGTTTTTCACAACTACTGGGATTTGCGGGTGAAAAGCTGCCAATTTTTATTATTCAACCGATATTAAAACGTTTGAAGTGAAGCTGTAGGTTTATTTTGCTAGTTTCTGATTCATAAATGTTGTAGCGTTTATGTCCAGATGGAGGTATTATTAATTGCAATCGCCGTTAGGCGATAGGAGATCAACTTTTAGCAGTAGAATTAGCCTATACCTATTCTTCTAAGCCTATTTATCATAAGGAATGGAATCATATGAGTCTTTTTGGATTTTATTTTACTATTAAAGTTCAAAATTGGGCTCGAATCGTACTTTATTTTTGGATATACTGAATAGGTTGGTTATAGTTATCATGCATTCACTCATTGAAATAGTTTATGACTTTTTTATACGCATGAGGAGGAATTGTAGGTAATTTGCAGGAAACGTCTGTTTAGCATAACTTTTAATAGCACCAAAGCTAACTCTGAGCTTATTTGATAACGACGACATGATATATTATTTTTGCAGACATTATTATACGCTGAATTTAATTCTGTGCAATCACGTATATTACGCGGTGACATTATGCTGTAATATGAAAGAGTATTGAATTGTAGATTTTTTGCAAACTTTTTTCAACCAGAGTGCCTACGCTTTTATTCTTAATAGCAACTATGGAGAAGACTATCTTTTAGTTTTAAAAATACAAGTACCTAATGTATTAATAAGTTAGTTATCTAAATAATGTTAGAGTATTAAAAATGCTTTCCAGGAGAGTGACGAATCTCATTAAGAAATCCAAAACTTTGAACGCGCTAGATAGCGGTTATTTTTATTGATATCCGGCTTTTGTAAACCCGTAACGTCCGTAATGATGGAAAAGCGTAGGTAATTTGCATGCCTTTGACTAGGCGACATTTGCATTTTTCATATATTTCACAAAGGATACGGAAATTGAAATTGTTGTTATATCGGCGGACTGACAGAAAAAGAGATTCAGTTGGGAAGTAGAAAGGGGACATCATAATTCCTATTGCTGCTTTATAAGAAGGAACGAGTGCACGTTATTTTAATACTCAGATGATAAATTTCATCCGCTCAAATCATAATTAGTTACCAGGTTTTCAACCCAGGCGTAAATGCAATGGAGAACGTTTTTTTAACCCATTCGGGGGAATGTAGGACTCGGTTAGGAATCAAGCGCCGACCCACGCATGGGTTCTCCCAGTGGGTCGCTGGGCGTGGGTGTGCTTCTCCGATTGGCTCTTATATGTTTCATGCATATACATATGATATCAGTCGAGCGCCCCTGCCCACTTGGCAGTGTAATGTGCATCTCTTATAGCACGCATTACTCTTGGATGCGTTCCACCTGTTCTGCCCAGCATCTCGCGCTGTGCGAATGTCAATTGCTCTCGCCTCTTTACTCTCATCCGTTTATTGGCTCGAGCGATCTCCTTTTACTTATCTTCAGGATCGTCTCCATATTCCGGTTTCCCGGACGGCCTTTTTACTTTACTCGTGTGGCGATTAGGGATGGGACGTGTAAATGTGTATACGTCTGGTTGCGTGTTCACGTTTTCTGTTTCTTGCAAAATGATGCATGTTAGCATCGTCCGCCTTTGATTACGAATTGCCGCCACATTGCCCGCCTCCTCCCCCGGTCACTTAATATCACTTGTGTCAGGGTGAATCGTTATGAATCAGTGTGTACAGTACTTCCTGGAATCTGGATCGCTGTCTGTGACTACTGTCACGGCCTACAGTCACATCCTACTCCCTGTGACACAGTTTGACCTTAGCAGGCTACCGTTCCGCAAGCAGCGGTGCGGTAGGGGCCTACGAAGAACGTCGACTTGACTCCCAACACTCTAGGCGTACATACCTACTTGTAGGCCCACCGCGGAACGGAATGTGGGGCCAGAGACTTAACTGCTGTATGCGTCGGGACAGTTAAGACGTATACACGCCTGAATAACAGGCGTGTACACGTTTACTGCAATACACGCTTTTGCCCACCCCTAGTGGCGATGCTCCTTGCGTGTTGTAGGCTGAGTGATTTCAGCGAACACCGCCTTTTCTCCCTCCAGAATCCCTTCACTCACAATCAGCTTTAACTTCCGATTGGTTTCCATTCTCCTCCCCTTTGCCAGTGGTCACGAGAAGTATCTTTCTCGTTACGAGAAAAGGGAATGGCTAGCAAGTCGCTTTATTCACTCCGTTTTTCGGGCGTTTCAAACTGTCTGTCCAACATTTTGCCACTTGCCTTCCGGACCAACTTCCTCCTCCTATTCCTCGTTCGCTTACCCCATATAATTGCCTCCGTCCACAATAAGCAGGAGACTTCCCTCGACGAGCAAATGCAAATTGGCTGGTAAAGTTTCTTAAATTGCCGTTTTAAAGAAAATGTCTTTCAAATTTAAGGATCGCCTGCCTTGTTGTAGGACCCCTCCTTCTACGGAGTTAGAAAAGTTTAATTGTTTTGGTGGTAGTCAGTCACGTGTAATTCAAGTCAAAATTTGTTTCCTGGTTACTATTTCTTCGTGAATCTTCAATCTTGAAGATTTTGTCTTTGATATAGATTTTTAGCATGCATTATTAGTAATTTACAAATACCTGCCCATTTTTAGTGACTATTATTCGTCCCTGGGTAGTCTTCCTCACATTTCTGTCAACTGAGGTGGTCCACGCCGTAAATTATAGCCTCCAAGATTTTCACCCTACACC
This sequence comes from Pyrrhosoma nymphula, assembly GCA_963573305.1. Taxonomy (NCBI): domain Eukaryota; kingdom Metazoa; phylum Arthropoda; class Insecta; order Odonata; family Coenagrionidae; genus Pyrrhosoma; species Pyrrhosoma nymphula. The sequence goes on along the minus strand of OY754337.1, from coordinate 101,638,610 downwards.
CCAGAACCTAACTCAACTCGAAATTTGAACCCTCGACCCTCGGTTGGCTGGCGTGTACTTGATTCCCGGATACGTTAGACACTTGGAATCCAGTGTAGTCACATGCAATCCTCAACTGCTATACTGCGGTTAAAGATGTTACATTCATGTTAGACTTCGGGTTTATTTCTCTCTTGGACATTCCTCTGTGAAGGCTCGAGCTCTTGGGTGATTATTCTCAGACGATGTCACTGGGGAAATAAATTAGTAGTATTAACTAGCCTTCACTATTTTTTTATATTTCCTCTCTTCTCCTGCAGCTGATTGTATCGTGATCCGAACCGTATTAATTTAATCCTTTCTTTTCTTCATTTAACAGTAAGTCCTTCTATACTATCCTGATGACATTAAAAATCCATTTCAATAGTGACCGTGAGTTACGGTTTCGTTTTGTGAGGGAAACGGGAAAAGCCATAGAAATTTATAAAGTTATAACTTAAAACGTAAATGGAGTATCTTGATAATGTTTGCGTTATTGATGTCCTGGAAAAGGGTTGAGTTTAGAAAGGACTGATTTTAATGATATATTGCAGAAAGTGTAGTTGCGATGGTAAAGTGCTCTTCTGTTGTTTATTCGACCGTTTAATTATTGTCCTTGTAAGTTATCGTCTTGTCATGCAGAGCTGTCCTCCCTCCTTATCTGGCCAGCGAGCACCAGAAGATATCTTCGTCGAATTCATTTCACCCTCAGTATCTCCCACTGTTCCATTTGATAGTCGACCAAACTAAATGAGCTTGTCCCTTTAGACCGCGCCATCTTGGAATTGCGTCTCTTGGGCTCTGTTGCCATGTGCTGACTGTTTGGGTCAGTGGCTAGAACGGCTGACTGTCGGAGAATCAGACGAGTGGGATGCTTGAAGCCTGGTGATATATGATAACGTTGACACGCAAAATTGAATTGAAGTTTTAATGGGATACGTTTAAAACCTAATATATCTGGATAACACTGTCATACATTGTCTTCACGTATCCAGAATTGGATTGAAATTAGTGGAAATGATGTACAGTATGCAATATGAGTCATTGAGGTTTAATTTCGCTCCAAAGTACGTAAATGAATGGTTATTTTAATGTGTAAAACATTGTCCTGTTGATCATTATTTTACTTCGGTTGAATTGCGCAAATCGATCATTACATAGCAGCTATGAATTATCATTTCTTCAGCGAAGAAATATCGCTGCTCTCTAAGTAACTGTCAATCGCCCAAGTAGTATGTTATTTAATGAACGCGTCCTCTCACAGATGAATTTAATGCATGTATGTTGAATGAATGTCAAATCACTTGTCGGTTTGTTTTCATCGCTTAATTATTTCCTGTACAACTAATGCAAGTTCTGAATTCCATAGATAATATTTAATGTCAGAATTAGGAGCTTAATACCAACAAACTTACTAACAAATACCAGGAATCCTATTCACCGTTTAATCGCAGAGCTAGATTATTACTATCTGTTATGGAGATTCTCCAGAGCAGGCATACTCCGCAGGCTCTTAGCACTACCTCTTCATCTATCAAAATAACACTGGCACCGGGTGAGATGCATGAGTGAGATAAAACAAGTATTGGGAATGAATTCCTGCCAATATGGCGTTTGATTTATTGGATTATTGGAACTGAAATCTTTAAAGGGGAAATGGGAATTTAGGAAATGTCAATATTTGAAGCCTTCTCAGAGATAACCGATAATCTCACGAAGACTCTTAAAAGGATTACTTCCCTTGCTTTCGTTAGATTACGAAATATATAACGTTAAACCATTTGTCATTTGACGACAAAATTTATTTAGCTGAAAGTGATTTTTTGAAGGAATAAATGGATTCTAAGTAACGAATGTTTCTTGCACTGGTGCAACGCCTGAGGAAGGGAATTAAAAGAGCGTAGTCTGTGCTTTCCTGCATTTTCATGTGTCCTTTTTTGTAGCGTCTACATTTGGTGTATTTATTTTTTCCGCTCTAATAATGCTATATTCCCGTAGGATTATATCGGCTCATGTTCAATGAAACACGGTTTTAGTTGGTTTCTACGCGTCACACTTTTATTACGGTGCCTCCGGCCTCAAAGTCACTTATTCCAGAAATTCTGAAAACTTAAAAATAGCATCTTTGAAGTGCGTGTTATTCAGTGAGATGAAAAAATAGGGTATTCCAGGTAAGTTTTACAATGATTAAGCCTTGAAAGTGGAGATTTTAACATGGGTTCTTATGGAGATTGCTCATATTACAACATAAAAATTTCAATGTGAACGAGAAAGCATGCATAAGCTTTTAATTAAAACAGCTTTTAAGAAGCGTTAAGTCATGGAAAATTGAATAAAAATGAATTATAGTAATCTTTCCACCTGTTTCTTAAAGTTAGTAGCGAATTACTGCTGTAAGTGAAGTCACAACGGGGTAGTTCCATACAAATGGCGCCGCAGTCGGCTTATTTGGAAGAACAAATGTGGTAATTAAAAATATATTTTTGGAATAATATGCATATTTTGTGTCGTAATTTAGGTTTTCAATAGGTAACCTATTCCATCAGCAAAACTAAGATTTTTTTAAACCAAATAAAAAATGTGTAATTTAGTATGTATTTGTTTTGACTAACTTAGTCATTGTGGAACTACCTTAAAACTTACTGATGCCCGTTGTTGGCACCGGTGAAATATTCTGAAAGGAAATCCTATCAGCGCAGTCTCAAGAGGCAAACCGAGGGATGGGTTTCCCTTGACTTGTGTTCGAGCGAGTTCGTGCGGACTGAATCGTCTAGCGGTATTCTTCCTTCTCTATCTTCGGAAACAAAATGCCTTACATAGGCAAAAAAGAAGAAGATAGCAGATTGGCATATCTGGACGCAAGAGGAATCCAAGATGGAGTTTCGGTGAGGCAGAGAGAAGAGTGGCATCAAAGCTGACCGTAGTTTTGAACGGAGAGAGAAAGAGATAAGAAGAGGGGGGGGGGGCAAGAGGTGGCCGATGAGGTGGGGATTTGAGCCCAGTCGTTCGGCCATTCACTCGTCACTCAGCCCGTTGCTTCCTTTGTTCTCGCTGGAGCGTTGCGTGTTAGATGTAACTCGCTATAGAGGGAAGAATATCTACACCTCACGGACTGATTGTGAGCACATGTAACTGTAGAAAAGGTTGAGAAGTATTGAATGAATCCTGGGTTAGATTCCATGTAGGTACCTGTTCCCAAGTTTCGATATTGGGAATAAGCTTGCTGTTATTGGTTTTTGTAAACATTTCCGGCGACTGAGGTCTTGTGTCCCGATAGGGTTTGAAATTCAACATCAGAATAATTTTTGTGACTGCTTTACGGTGTTCTTGGCTGGGTTTGAAGGTATCACTTGCATGTGAATGATAGGCGTTTTTTTATCATAAGGTCCCCTGTGTATCTGTGCCCATGTTCAACTCTTTGATATTAACGTTTGAAGTCTCTAGGATCGAGCGTTAATATGAACGGAGGAGCGATAAGGGATATTTATTACAATTTGTGCCCTTTCTCAGGGAAAACTGTTGACTCGTATGTTGGATAGGTGAGGATAAATCTTAGACTATATTTTGGAGATTTTTTTTACGAATTCTAATGTCATGACAGTTGTAGCTCTAACCTCCCATGGCGTTCGTCCGGCTGTTTCCGAAGTCACGTGAAATTATTGAGGGCCTTCTTATCCCCTACTGCTTGCAGTATTTCTCAATATCTTTTTTAAAGCACCAGAACTTGTTTTTTAATTTAATTGAGTGGTGAAGTTCACTGATGCAGTAAATGCCTCTGTTTCCTTTTTACTTTAAAATCGAGTGACAAGAGGAAGGAAGTAGATGCCAGTAGCTGACCCCGGTTGTAAGTTATAACGTGTGAACTATTCGGGACAGGAGAAAGAGGGAGAGTTTCTCGTAACTCTTTACGAGGCTCTCGAGGGGTGATGAAAAAATTCGACGACGTGGACGCTTGCCGGATGCGTGAAAAACGAAAAAGAGGTTGTGGATGGGACATTTTTCTGGTTTCCCCACACACTGAGGCTCCTTGCGTTCCTCTGGATTCAGGACCCTCTCCAACGGGCGTTAGAAGGGGTCAAGGGGGAAGGGTGTGGGAGGAGGGTTTTGTTTTAAGGGGGGGGAGGGTGGTAGCAATGTCTTCCGCACCGTGCAGGGACTAGGTGGAATCTGAGCCCGGAACGCCGTTCAGGAGGTGCGGGCAAAAACGTGGGTGGGGAGGAGTAGAGAGTTGAGATGCGTCGAAAGGGATGCCTTGTGGGAAAGAAAAGGGCCGGCCTGGTTTCGGGGCCCTAGGTTGTTGTCGTGGGTGGGCGGGGGAGGGATGAAGGTTTTGGGTCTGTGGACGAATGTGGGAGGTAAAATGCTCTCGACTTGGCGTTGCAGGGGTGGTTGGCGATATTCGGTGGCTTCGGGACCGAGATATAGGGTGTTGTGGATGCTGAAGCAGTTTAGCCCACCACTAGTCAGACTACGTCTGATTCACCCCCCGTGAAGGTAGGCGTAGATATGGTCGGCATAATGTTTAACCTTTAAAAGACTAGCGTACATTTAAAAGAACAGTAAAATGAGGGGTCCAGCCAGCGAGTTATTAAAATACCAAGGGTAGCACTCTCTGTACTCACCCGTAAGCGAATGTGAAGCCGAGTGGGAGTAACCTTCCGCCATATTGAGTGTCTGTGAATTATTTTTTAACGTAATAGGCCTAAACATATTTATCTACACATTTTCTGTGTATAAAATGTTGTAATGCTGAGACAATGGGAGAATATCGGTAAAATTGAGAAGGCAATATATTTCCATCTCCTCTGACCAGTGCCGGATTAAAACATTTAGGGGCGTGTAGGCAGTTTAACCAACGGGACCCACGTTAATAAACAAGTCGTAAGAAAAGAAAGGGGAAAAAAATCTCGGGGCCCCCAATGCCTCGTGGCCCATAGGCTACTGCCTACTTTGCGAAATAGGCATGTAGGAGTAATGTAAAGCGTATCGTCTGCTCGTAAGTGACAACGCTATATGTGCATCGTGTCTTCCAAGTAAAAAAGAATGAAATACCGGAACTGATCAGGAAATAAAACTTACATAGCCATTTCAGTATTATTTATATAAACAGCACAGGTGATCATATATGAAAATATTCATCAAAAAAGTTCATGTATATTTTTTTTAAATTATTGCACGCATTGCCATTTTCGACACATTGTTTTATTTATTTAAAAATAAAAAAATATTTTACGTAGGTACCTCGAATATTTCACAAAAAAGCAGGGGACAATGACTTATCGGTGGAATTCATATGAGCATTAAAATTCATTCCATAAAAGTTAAGGGCGAAATCGGGTTATTTGACGTTTTGGAACAAGTGAAAGCAATCGGAAGAAAGGGAAGAATTCCGCCACTCTAATGGGAAATATGCAAGTATTTTTGGCAGTTAATGTTGAATAAACATCAATTTCAACAATCACACCACGATATTGAAAGTTTTGGATTTGAATCTTTCCTTGAAATCATTCGAACTGTACCTACAAGAGGGTGCATTATTCAGTTTTTCCGCTGAGAATTCATGGAGAAATTACTTTCTTTCCAGGAAAGAGTGTATTCGTGTGGATGAACACGTCGAAAGTTACACCTTTCTGATGTTCTCAACTAACGACACTTTGGGAGGTTAAATTATACTCTAAAGCTTCAGTATCTCTTATTTTTAAACTAAAATAATTAGCATTTATTGTTATTCATGAATAATATTGATAATATTATTTATCATTATTAATTTGAAGGGTTTTTGGTAATGTTTTCACATTTGGCAATATATTCCTGCACATATTCAGACGCAGATGCAGGCATGCCCATATTTTTCCTGCGGTACTGCCGAATCTAGACCAATATTGATTTCACATACTGAACAGATACCTTTTTTTGTAATTCTGTTCCTTAACGTGGAGTTTTGCATGGATTACCGCAGTGGATAGTGTGAGGTTAAAAGGCTGACGCTGTTGGGTTGAGGAGGATGAGACTGAAGACCTGTAAGGGGGGGTTCCTTCTCTACTTCGCTGCCTTGTTTTTGTTGTCGACGAAGTGATGGCGGCGGTGGAAGTGGTACCTCTCGTTCTCCCTCTTCCTTCACCATCCTGGAGAACAATGGTGCCTAATCGATAATGCCGGCCTGTCTGCGAAGGGGATGTACCTAAAAACGAATATCCGGAAAACATTTTTTTTTTAAATCGAGAAATCTGTCCAAAACTTTTCTTCAGATGCCACCACCAAGCTCTTTGCCTCTGTTTTTTTTTGGGAGGCTAATGTCGAAAACTTACTTGCACTCACCTGTTTTTCTTAAACTGCAACATTTTTATCCTTTTATATCCTATTTGCTCTGTATTTTTTATTGTCTCTAATGCACTGTGTAGTCTTAAATGAATTCTTGGTGTTACGCGTTAGATGCTTCATTTAAGGAGTGATAACTGTTGTTGAACAAGGTGGAGGAACTTGAGTAATAAGGTTTTGATTGACTGAATGAAAATTTAAAAAAAAAACTTAAAATTTTGGGATCTATGTGAAATGAAAACGTGTATTTCCGAACATCTTCCGTTAAATTAATGTTTTAGGTTCACTATGGACTTGAATGGAGGCGTTTATTTGATCTTTCATGCCTGTGGTAAGAAGGAAATATAGAAATTCAAACAATATGTTCGTTGAATTAAAATAATTACGACCAAAAGTTGGTATAATTTAAATAGAATCTATGTTAATTTAACTGGTGTGAGTTTTCATGAAAGACCGAAAATTTTAGCGACACGAAAACGAGAGTCGCACTTTTAAATTCTTTCAGCCCACACTGCCATCACAACCCTGCTTTTATACTTGGGAAGTGGATTCTGACCCGTAAGCCCCTATTTAGTTTTCAACCCATGAGTTTCTTTACATAAAACATTAGCCGCACGGCAAAAACCTTACTGGAGCGGACGAGAGTTCCCCGGACGGACCCTTTCTTTTTTCATTTTCCCTTAACCTCCTCTCTGGCGTGTTTGCCTTCTTCCTCGACAAAACAAGTCATTGATTCACATCGACACAGGAGGCTAATTTCTGGGAGGTCGACAGTCCCGTTTGCTGCGCAGACCTTCATTAAAACGTTAATTTTTTCGTTTTCCAGAGAGGCAGTCCTCTCGTCATGGGATTGCTTTCGTCGGAAACAAATGTGTCGACCCGTAGGAGGAGACGCGGCTCTGTGTGTTGACCTCAAAGCGATGTGGGTGTGCTCTCCTCACCCCAGGGGAGGTGGGAGGAGGGTGGCGGTTGCGATGGGTTGCGCGCGACATAGTCGTGAAGCTGCAGGCGAAATGTGCAGTGGATGCTCGGCGTCCCAGAGGCTGATCAGATTAGAATACGCAAGGCCGCCCGTTGTGGGGGTGGGCGGGTGGGAAGCAGTGGGACAAATCGTGTGAATCTCCCGCAACCCTGGGAAAAGGCCGAAGGGGGATAAGGGAGTATAGTCTCGTCGTCGTCCCGTTGCGTCAGTAGATTTAATGACCTCAAAAGATTTCACTGTAAAGCTTCCCTTCTACTGCGATTCTCTGTTCGGTCATTCCGTCCCATAAAGAAAATGGAAGAGAATGGGGAGAAGTTGAAGAAGGCGGCTTGGACTCATATATTCGCGTGTTTCGTTTTCCTTTTTTCCTGAGAAACATATCCTTTGTACAAGCGCGGTCTTCCTGGTGGCGAAAAGACCTCTGTGCTTGCTCATTTGCCTAATTATCTCAGATCATAAAATCCAGCCTATGGTTTTAATACCTAATTATGGGATTAGTGGGGAAAAGTAGGGATTGGCATTTCAAGCGAATAAAACACTTTCTTGAGAGAGTAAATGGTATTCCATTATGAAAATGTTTTAATAAAGGTTAACCTTTACAATTCCACTTAAAACTAATATTAAGTGATAAAAGTTTACCTTTGTTTAGTAATTGATACATGATACGTACTCTCAGGCAATTACAAACATTAAAGGTAAATGTATTGTACAATTGATACGCATATGATAATAATACATACTACAGGAAATTAAATAGTGAAATATCGAATTTCATAGCATAGAAAAAGGTACCTACGTTGTAAGTTTCACAGGAGTTTCTATGAACGCAGTTGAATATTTTCTATTTGAGTAGCTACTGTTGCATATTGCAGCTTGAATTCTATTGGTCCAAAGTTCCCATATTAGGACGAAATATACTTTTATCAGCTACTTCACAACTCATCTTGACTGGTTACATTCTCATACAAGACATAATATTCTCGTGTTTTTTGTTTCCTATGTATAGATAAGTCTTCTGAACGTAAAGCATCCTTCGAATGCCCTTTCTCGCAAGTTGATTTAACGTTAGATGTAACTTTATAGGACACATTATACCGAATCATTTATTCCTCCCAAGAGATGAAAAAGGAAACAAGCTATGGAAAAATTGCGTATTTAGAAAGGAGGCTGCCTTGACGGCACCACATTCTAAGAGATTTTTTATTTAGTTTGGCTGGCCCATTTCACTCGTGACTATTATCGTAAGTAAAATGCTTGCCTCATACATCTCCCCTCACGTCTTAGGTGCTTTGTCCGTTCTCCCTTTACCACTGTCTCTGGGAACACAGATCGTCGTCATCAAGATTGTTGCCGACATACAAAGGGCCTCATATAATTCATCGCTATCGCATCGTCACTTCTTTCTGTCTTCTACGCTGGGAATTTTGACGAGGTAATTTCTTGAAAACTTAGCGGGGGACTTAAGAAAAAGCATACCTCTCAATATCCCAAAGGCGGTCCAAGGAAACCTGTCAAACTCTGGCGTCAATCCGTTCCGAAAATACGTGTGACCTTTCATCTTTTCGTTCTCCTCCGTCCTCACCTCATAAAGTCCCATTCTCCATGCAATGATACTAAATGCCCTTCGACGACCACACGCGCGAACGCGCTATCTAGCTGTGTCATTTCATTTAGACACTACTTCTTTCGTAAAAGAAAGGGACGTGGCCAACTCAATTCCTTTCTTTCGAATCATCCTTTAGTTGGACTAAAATGCCCACTGTGGTGGGTCACGACACCTCGGAATCTCTCCGGCATCACCGAGTATCAGTGTGGTCCATTTTGATGGGCTCACGTTTAGGATGATATCGGCCTCCCCTCGCAGATCTCGATGTGGGGATGCTGTTTTTCCGTGTCTTCATTTAAAAAAAAATTGTCCATACCCCGTATTGGAGATAAGATTTATGAATTGTTGTATTGATGTAAATGATCGTAATAAATGAGAGAAGTTAGAGAGTTTCGATAATTCCCTTATCGATGCCATGGAAACACTATTTTTTTACAATATGCCATTTTTATAGAAGCTTTGTTATAAGAATTATTTTTGCTTTAATATTGCTTAAGTCATAAGAGTACGTATAATCCCTGCTCATAATAGGAAAAACTGAATGGGTAGTTGCATGTAATGAGTCACGTCTAGAGATTTTCCCATTTATTTTTTGTTCTTCCTTTTGGGTAGCTATTTCTCATTGAACTTCCATGTTCATTCGTGTAATTTCACCATCTGCCTGATTATTGCGGCCTTTTTTACCTACTTATCTTCTCTATTAACGTTTGTATATCACAAAATGGACGTTCCCAGCTGATATTTATTTACGTGATTCTAGAATTCAACATTTTTACAGTTTTATATGATTATCGGGACGTTCAAAATTTAAGAATTCTATTCTTTTCAAGGAGCTCTTTCTGGATCGATTTCGATGGTGTACTATGCAAGTCTTGGTTCTTAGTATGAGCCCCTCCAAGTCTACGAGCCATTCAGACTAATTCACCGACCATTGTTCCGGCTCAATAGCTTCATTGTCCGTGGAGGGTTGGTCGGTCCGTCGGGGTATAAGGGTCTTGATGTCGATGATCAGCGCTTGTGCATCGGAATATACGGCCGTAAAAAATTGTACAAGGTATCCTTTATGATAGGTTTGCTCTCTAGCAAAGAAATTAACGTCAGAAGGCCATTTTTTTCTGGACTGTGTGGAGTGTCTGCCTCTTAAGGCGCTTCCCTTATTCACCGAGCTCTATCGTCACTGCACATGGTTTCATGACGGGATGAATGGATTTCTCTTCAGAAAATGGTTGGCACATGGTTTCCCTCAATTTTTCTCGAAATCGAATGCATAGAACTGTAAATATTTCTGTGACGAAAGTTACGGGCTACGTACGAATTTTGTTAAAAGATTACCTCCCGCCACATATTTACAAAAGTTATTTGCTTTTTATTTATATTTCGATGCATAACATTCTGCTTCAGTTAAGCTTAATTGGAGTTAAATGTTGTGATCTTCCACACGCTTGGATGAATTGTTCAATTTGTGTCCGAGTCTCGATTTCCTCATTGGGTTTGAAAATTTCCCTTTGCTTTATATATAGGTACCAAAACCGATAAAAAAGTACACACTGTTTGAGTTATCTTTTCTGTAATTTGTATGTATGTCGTACTAGGGGATTAGGGCATTATATTTATTGATTAAAATGTTTACGCAGTTCTTGCCCGCATATTCAATGAACTTTAATGAAAGGTAAATGAGTAATTTTTTCCTTTTTTCTTTTAAGGGCTCATTTAATTTTATACTTATTAGAATTCTTAGATCCTTTGCTATTTCGGCAATTTCCGGGGCGATATTTATTTACGTGATTCTAGAATTAACTACTGGTAACTAGATTTTAGATATTTCTGGGAAAAAATGTTTTAAGCTATGTACTGTAGAAATAAATTCAATAGATAAACTTAGATAATAAGACAATAATATACAACATTTTTCTTGTTGTTCCATATTGTGCATTCTTGTTGTTACATATTGTTGTGCAGAGAATTTTGCTATCCTAAAATATATTATTCTATGTTATTTCTTGAAGCTTTAATTGCAAATTTGCCATCACTCTGGATTAATATAGACCTACAATTATAATTAGTAATTAAAATTAGATACTTTTTCTCTAAGATACTCAATAATATATATTTTCCTTTTTGCAATTAAACAATATGTTCTTGTACAATATTTTCCCAGGCAATTTTCAATTTACAAAGTCCAGTTTATTAGTAAATACTTAATACTGTCTTTCTATTTAGGTCCGGATAAGCTGTGATATAGCTTGTCAGCAGGTTCCTTTCTGAAACTTATAAATACGTACTGTTTTCTTTATCATTACTATATACATTGAGCGGTGGAAAATATGGAACATGTTCTAAAATCCATGTATTTAACATTCTAAGAGCCATTTTTAAATTTCTTTTAAAACTGGGCAAATTTTTAAATATGGTAGGTACTTAAATCGTCAGATTTCTTTCTCCATGGATAGTGAGACACTTTCTAACTAAATATCTTATATTACCCCTGAGTGCTGATTTTTTTAAACAGTATCCAAGACCTTGTATTTGTCGCTAAATTAATTCTCAATAATAACACATCACAATACACAATAATCACATAAATGAATAGCTTATCACTGTGGGCTAACCACGTATGAATCAACCGTTTAATTACCGCTCAAAGGCTTAATACCTGTGATGCACTTTATTCTCTAATCTTTTAAATTCACAGCTATTTTCTTCGATATTTTCTTTTCCAATCACCATTTAATCATGTTAATTATGACCGTTATTCTGATTCATGGTGCATTTTGATGTAGCCATTGGTTATGCTATATGTTTTTAAATTACTTATTTCACGTCCGTTTAATTCCTAAAATAATTCAACATTTTTATCGTCCAACTCGCCTTTGTCGTTGGAATGAATCTGGAGGGAACAAATATGACGTAATGTTTTCAGCATGTGTAGCGTTGCCATGTGGTGAATATTCCTTATTCTCTTCTGCTTGGGCTTAAGATTATTTATTCTAATTGTTTTTCCTTTCTTTAGGACGGTATCAGCTATAATGCTCTGAAAACTATTTTAGGAAGGATCATTTTTTGAGGGTTGTCAATCAAGTCTCAGAAGTTCGTAAATATAGTTAAAGAATAAAATAAAATGGAATTTCGTCGAAACCCAATCGTTTGACCTTGCTGCAATAAATCCAATGGCTCAGAATCTTCACATTCATATTTTATCACCACCTAAAACATTCTTGCCAGTCCTTGGTCTCGGTTTTCCTGTGAGTATGCTTTGACCTCTAATTACCATCTTTCCTCCTAACCATGCACTCGGGTTATATTATTGCATGGCCTCTAATAGTTAAGTATCATCCACATTCTCTCTCCACCCGATCCTTCTGCCATCCTCATGGTCCCTTTCTTGTCTCGTTTAAAACCTCTTCCACTGTACCTCCCGCGATTAATACCCTGCCACTTATTTTTTTAACTCCCTGACTGCTAAGGACGTTATCAAACCACCGCAGTGCAGGGATTTTTTCTAAATACCCCTCCGTAATTTTTCCACACGGCTGTGTTGGTAGGGAATCAACTTCTCTGCACCCTATCCTCGCTCCAAATCCTACCCCATCTCCCTTCCCTCCCATCCCTCATCCCTAACTTCCCATCAAGTTAACCTACTCTCTTCCTTGTAGTTAGTTACCTGTCTGTAACGTCTAAATCTAAAAAGGTGTTCTCATTTCCTTCATGGTGAAGCGGAGGGATATTTTTTTATTCTACCTCTTCCAATTATTTTAAGGTGTTATTTTTTACATTTTCACCTTATCCTTCTCATTTCGTTTCACTTACCCGCTTTCTCCTCACGGGATCACACATCCATGCTGTTTTACCCCTTTCACGAAATTCCCTTTACCCTCCCCTATTCTCTATCCCCTACCATACCCGTCTTCATTTGTTTAATCTTGCACTCGCGGGAATAGGTAATTCTTTTACCGACCAATCAAATATCTCTGAAATCAAGGAATCGAGTCAAGTTTAGTTGAAAATATGGAAAATGGAATCGGGGAGGATTATATCAGGTTCAGACCAGAGATTTACTTCGTCGATGTTGTACTTCGAATTTGTAGTTTGAAGCCGAATAATTCATAATATTTCAATTGACCGTCCGACAAATTTATTATTTTTCAGAAGAATAATCGTTAAATCTGTGGCGAAGGGGAAAAACCATTTAAGTGACAATTTTAAATAAATTGAGTTATTAATGAAGAGCAATAGATTTTTGTGTAAACCTTCATTTAATACTAATTTGTAAACTTTTTGAGGCATATTCTGCAAGAAATGTTTATATGCGTAACCATTTAAGTGGCATAGGAGGGGAAAAACTAAACTTTAAACTCAATTTACTCGAAATCATGTCCATGGCACATGGTTATTCCCCTCCGCCACAGAAATATCCCTCCAAACCTCTATGTATAGTCCAGAATATTTATTGGTGCTTTTTCATTGTGTGGCAAATGTTCATTTCATATTTTCATTTCGATTTTTCGTTTTATTTATACGCATTTGTAATTTCTCGTAAAACTGCTGTCTCCTGAAATATCACTTATTTTCCTGCTCATCGAGCAAAAAAATGGTGCCGTTTATTTATCAGCCCGTCTGTCATGGAAAATTAATGATTCTCTATGACACAGGCCGTTGCTCACCAAAGCTAACATTATTACAAAGGTTAAATATAATTTTATTTTACCTCATCTCTTTTTGTGGAAGCATTAACAAATAATTGCAATTGCACATTTTTTGTTGATCGTGAAATGATTCAATAATAATTGTGGGTTGAGATTGATTGTGAAACTGCAAGGTTTATTTTCATTTTAGCATAATTAAGAAATTTCGCTAAGTATCCAAAGACTCTGTCCAATTACTCCCATTGATGTATACTTTTTCTTAGCGAATATTTTAGCTTTTAAATTGTTATAGTTCATCTGTTTATATTCATACTATATGAACATTCTCAAGCATAACTATGTACACCGAATTTTCAGTAACTTTATAATGCATTATTGCTTGTTCCATGTTTGTAAGTTATTTGTCAATTTTCCTACGTCCTTCGTTTTCAGATGAGTATGCAATATTTGTGTCCACCAGCGTCATTCTCCATTCACATTCCTTCCTACAGTGTGAAGTCGATGACATAGACTAAAAAATCTGCCTTTTTTAAAAATTAGGTGAAACTTTTCCCGTTTATGATTTTCATCCACTCGAAATTACTTAGACTTCAATACATACTTCACTTTTCTCTGGTTTCTACAGTGAGTGGCGTGATCTAATTCCAGATAGAGTTTCACTGTTTTATTTGCCCCGCTGGTTTTAGGGAAAGACATTTTTTAGATCAATTAATTTTTTTCCAAAGTCCCGGCGATGAATCCGATGAAGTAACCTTTTCGTTAGCTTAATGTTAACTTAAGAGTTATGGTTTTTTATTAATTCAGACTGATGGTAATTCGACCTAAGTATTAACGATTGGAGAATGTTTAAATTTGGGTTTTCTTAGCGAGAAAATATTTAACTAGAGATTATGAAACCGGGCGTCTTGAGTGTCAAAATGAAGATATTTCATGTTACAATGGTGGCCGTGTAAGGTGAATTGTGAGTGGTATCCTTCCTTTTTAAGCCCAGAGGAACTCTCGGATCCAAATCCCAGTTCCAAAGCCCCCATCATTTGTAATATTGACATGATTCACCTGCCTCCAGGCGGAGGCGACTCATCACAATCTCTCCGTCTACCCCACCTCCCCCCCGTAACACCGCTCTGATCTTTCAACTCGTTGCCTTTACTGTCTTGTGTCCTCTATTTCGGGCCTCAATGGTTATCTCTATACACACCTCTCCTTTCATCCCTCTCTCCCCCGTCACTTAGAGGAGACTCCAGAATGTCCCGGCATGAATGAGCTGATCACCTCAAATCTTCCCAGCCGCCATTCCCTTCGAGGTCATGTGGCGATAAAAAGGCCCGTGAGAAGTGGTCACACTTTATGCCCTGCATTTTCGTCCAACCCAAATGGGGTTACTTCTTTCACAAGGAGGCTTTCTAAGAGCGTGGTCTGGAGACACCGAAGAGCTATCGCTGGTTTTATTTAGGAAAGCCTCAAATTTATTAGTGTTAGACGAAGTAATAGGTCCCTTAATCGAGTACTTACGGGCTTTTTGATAGCGGTACAGTGGTGCACTTTAGCCAAAGATCACTCCTTAGTGAATCTTTCTCAAGGCACAATAAGTTTTAGCTACTCATCCCTGTACAAATTCGTTGTGAACGGGTGGAATACCTACTTCTCGATATCATCCGTTTTTAGCGGTGTAGGTAATGGTTCAGAGTGTGTGCGCGGGCCTATTGATACGTCTTCGTGCGAAATTATTCTCCAGGAGTAGTAATCTTGGATGCTGATGGAGATTTGAATAGAAGACATTTCTGAAGTTCTGATCTGGTTTCCTCAATGTTTTAATAGGGGCTGTGCATTGCATGCATGTAGTTTCCCGTATGATCATAGATATGCACTGCTTTTAGTAGCAAGAATAGAATATGATTGCAGAGTCATGCACAACTTTCTTTGCCGCTCAAGAACTTGGAACTCCGTATAGATTGCCAGTATGTATGTTTGAGGCAGAAGAAATATTACTGTTTTAAAAAAAATATTTAATAGGTTTCCATTGGCAAGGCTGCACTTGGTTTCATAGTATTTTGCTTTCTTTAGCACCTGCAAATTACTACCCTCTTTCGTGTGGTAAATGCCCTGTGTCTCCCTTCTTCTTTCCGCGGTGGCATAAATTTTCTTTTATATCCAGTGTTAGGTCCCTACCAGGTGTGCCGGGCCTATCCCGCATCATGTCCCGCGTAATTCGTTCAAGAGAACGTTAAAGGGTGAAGTGTAGTATATAGGACATTTTCTCTTGCTCGCCTTCGCTATATATCACTACTTCAGTAATTTCTTTGCTAGTGTGTGACATCCAGTGGTAAAATGATAGATTAGAATTGTTTTACTTCGAACAGCGGCACGAGTCATAGGCAGGTGCGTATTCATCTGTCGACTTAGGTTTTATGGGCATCGAATTCACCTTCACTGGCCAACGATATTCCGTCCATCACATCTTAATTAGGGCTCTAATCGTTCAATCTAGCATTATCATTGCACCATTGTACATGCATTTTGATTCCAGCTAGAATAATTTCCACGTAATATATATGTATTTACGTTCCGAGTTTAGGAATCAATTGTTATTAAATGATTTTTCATTACTTCACTCACTCGAAAGGTAAAAAAATGACAAGTGCGCAAGCTTTTTCTTCGTGCCCGAAAGGGCACAGGTCAGTCGCTCGAAAGTACAAAGGTTTTGTGCCCTTCATTTTCGTATGCAATATTTTTTAAATACATTTTTGTAAAAAGAGACGAACGAAGCAATTTCCGCAAACGACCTTATCTATTTTGTGATGACGCTCGGGGTTTCATGGAGGCCCCACTTACTAGAGCTGAAGATTATGCGCGCCCGGGGTCCGCTGGTCTCAGTAACTGAACTTCCTAGATCATTTCTTTCTGCCCGTAGCCCATGCTATTGATATCGGAGGTGAAACCTTGCGTGTGTACGTAAGTATAAATAGTTCACCGTTTTTTTTTGCTCCTTTCGCCGAGCTAAGAGCGGTGCGTGTGGCTGTGGTGGTGGTGATTGTGCTGAGGCGGCCGGTGAGAGAAGTGGATGGACTCTTGGCTTGGCTTTTTCTATTTCTTCTTTTTTTACTCTCACTCCTCCTCCCCCTTCCCCGATTAACCTTTTGTCTCCACCTGCTCCCTCACACCATCTGTCCCGGCTTAACTTGCCGCTTCTCCCGGTGAGACCACCCTTGCCTCTCTTCCTCCTCGTCCCGTTTCTCTCTTGAGAACTTCGCCTCCTCCTCCCCTCCTCCGCTTCCCCTACCTAACATGCCCACCTTTTTCCCCGTAGCCAGCCAGCCAGCCAGCCGTCTTCGAAGCTCTGAAGACGCCTTGCCTGCTCTGAAGACGCACCAACGTCCACTCACTCGTCCTTCCTTTTTTCTCTCTCATTTTCGTCTCCTTTCTCTTCTCCTTCTCTTCGCGTTCTCTTCCTTTTATTTTCTCTCTCTTTTCTTTACTCTCCACCTTTCTCCGTCTTTCTTTTTTATACTTTCCTTTCGCACCGTACTTTTATTGGGGAAGAGTCGATACAAATATTATTGACCATCGGTCCCTTGTTCAGAGAACTTATTTCCCCCTCGCTTTCTTCCCTTATTTCTTTTTCGTTTTACTATTATCACATCTTTCGCCGTTTTTGAGACATCTTCTACGTACTTGCTTCTTGCTCCTCGTGCCGTTGTCTTACAGATGGGAGCAATTATAAACGTCTGCCATTCTCAGGACTTAACGGGTCTTTTGTTTACTAAATTCTTCCTTTCTTCACCATCTTCATATACCTATCTTTTTTACTTTTGTTGCCTCCATGCGCAGCTTCATTCATGATGTCCTACAGAGACCCCAAGTACTTTTATTCCGCCACATTCAGCCGTCACTCAGTTGGCCTTGTTATTTCCTTTCACGTCATTCTCCGCTCAATCATAGGTCTGGTCATCGAGATGCGACGCTTGCGACTTATTTCTGCGTTTGAAATCTTACAAAATGCAATGAATACCAGGCAAAACGTAGCAGACTAAATTTCGTTAGTGACTTAGCTGGAACCCTTTGATTATAGCATTGATAGTGTGTGTTCACAGGAAACTGATATTTGAAATTAATTGCATTTATGACAACATTTTTACATGTATTTTTACTCTTAGATTCATAGGTTTATAAAGCAAGTATTTGATATAACGAGGTGAAAAATGACCGAAAAGTCGTCGGCAAACCTAAATAACAAACAAACCTACTTATTCGCATATTTGGTTATCGCTCTCTGTTCCCTTCTCTCAACAAGCTCTTAGCAATGGAGCATACTTTTAGCATTATTTTCCATTGCTATCACATCCAGTCTACATTTTTTCCTGAAAGAGTCAATACTCGCCCTGTCCATCTCATTTCATTAATCGACTCTCGAGTACACTATAACCAGAGCAAACAGCCGATATTTATCTCAGCATAAACACATTTTGCTTCTATAGTATTGGGTCTTGTACTCGTTTAATCGCTGCTGTGTTTTTGCTTTCCCGAGCAAGAATTCTTTCTTTGATCTGCAACGCATACTGCTTCAAGTGTTTTTTGGCGTTACGTCTTTTCTCATTTTCCCTTGAGTCTTTCTCCTTTTCACTTTCTCGCTGTCTTATCTTCCTCTCTTTTTCTTGTCTCTCTCTTCTTTTTCATTCTTTCTCTTTTCCACTTTGAATCTTCTATACTTCTTTCCCTCACAATGGATCATGCTAGTCTCTCTCTCTCTCTCTTTCTCCCCTCGCGTCTCCTTTTGTCTTGCTGAAGAAGGCACGTCCCTGCGCACGCCGAGGAGGTAGACTCCGGGCCCAGAGGAGACCGTTGCCTTCTCGTCCCCACGGTGCGCCTCTTCCTCCTCTTACCCCATCGCCCACTTATTGGCCCGCCCCCCTCTCCCTAATTTTTTTCTTTCTTCTCTTCCTCAGAACCGAACACCGTCCCTCCCTATCCCGTCCCCATCCTTCTTCCTCCCGGCGATTCTAACTCCCTCCTTACCCGCCCCCTCAAGTTATAAACCCAACTACCTCTCCTTCCCGACCCATGTTCGTCTCCCCCCTCTTCCTCCCTTGCCTCTTCCGACTTCCCTCCTCCGCCTCTTTTTTATAATGTTCCCTCCGGCCCTTTGCATTCCCGACTCTTTCCTCTCCCGGTTTGGTGGCCCACATTGAAAGGCAGGCAGGTTTGAACGGAAATTTCCTCAAGTTTCGGCTCCACTCGGCTGGGGTATGTTGCACTCAAAAGCGGCGATCCAATTTTTATCGAGAATGACCGTCGTGAATTTTTATTTTGTCTGAGAGAGATCCTGGCATCGCAGGCGTCTGATTTGCGTACTGGCGGTGATACTCTCACTATTTTGACAAGTTAAATGTTCAATCATGTTTCGGTTATTCTCATTTCCCCCTTAACCCTTCAGTGACGAGCGACGTTGTCACTACGTTGGGCACGTACTTCGCATGCCGTCGAGCGACGTAGTGACTACGTCGTGGCGATTCCATTTAAATCAGCGGAAAACCAGCGATTCCATTTAAATCTTCTCCGACCTACGAGATGGGATTCATTTAAAACCTCTCCGGGCTTGAAGGGTTAATAATAATGGTTTTCAGTGATGTTAATAACTGTTTCCGATAGCTTGTGAAATCATTCCGGTTTGGAAAAGGATCACGAGAAAAAACATTTCAAACAAAAGTTTCGGTAAGCATTCTAGTGCGGTCTCTCAAGAATTGATACTTGTGTTAAATAGGTAAATGTAGAGGGCGTCAGTTATTGATACTTTTGTTTCAGAACATTTGAATACGTTGTTACATGTTTCGGCATTTGGGATTACCTGAAAAGTATGTTGAAGTTCTGTAACTTCCTCTTCGCTTTCGTTTATTTTTAAATTTATTATTTCGTCATAAATCCGCATATATTATTAGTAGTTGCTGTAATGAAAGTATCCTCATCGCCCAGGAAGCGGTACCTCGAAAGTGTGCTTCACTTATCTTACTTTGAGCTTGAACTTAATGCTTTTATTGGCAATCAATATCATTATCGCCACGCTAGGAAATGTAACACTATGCAGATGGACATCTCTGTAGCCTGGATAAGAAAAGCGATACATTTCACTGTAGTTTTTGCAACTTTTGGTGTCATTATATTTCTCAAGTGCCTGAAACATATTTCAACAATATTGCATTATTTATCTTCTGAAACAGCATAAATTATCCACTAAAATGGAACTCGCTCTATAAAACCTGTGCATGGGCGTTGCAGTCGAGATCTCAAAATGTTTCACTCCCATTTATCGAACATGATAAATAATGGTAAAAAGCTATTCGGGGAAAGGTGAATTAGAATCTGATTAAGTTGCTGTGTATTGGGATATACCTAGCGCCTATGTTAGTAATTTATCCATCTCCATGACTCTTCTGTTACGTTTCGCGCACCTTTCATCTCCCGCACCCTCTTTAATACCATCCTTCCATATTCCTCATAATTCCCACCCTTTGCATATCCTCTCCTATTCTATTGTTTACCTTAGCTTTGTCTTCATGAATTTCCTCTCTTCTCTCTTTGGCTCGGGAGGTCGGGAAAGGGTTTGGGTGAGAGAAAGTGAAAGAGGCCACTTCTACTTGTTTATGCGGTCCATGCTTACGCATACGGGTACTGAAAAGGGGCGGACATTTTTTTTAACCCTCCCACTCTCTCCCCGGGTTTCAACTGCTGGTTGCAAGGGTGTTGGCTGTCGGGTTTTTGGCTGGAGCCGCTGGCTTACAGGTCAGCATTGAAGCGGACATAGTAATGAAGAAGGGGTGGAGGACGGGGAGGGAGAGGTAGTTTCCGAGTTGTTGCGTCGCCCTAAGGGTTCTGAGGCCCCCATTCCCCCCGCTTGTATGTGTTTTCTGTGGGAGTTCTGTGCCCTCTGCATGTCGAGACCCCTTTGTAAGCGAGCACTCGGGAGCCGAGGATGTAGCATTCTCGGGGAATTAACACAAAGAGAAGACGGAAAGCCATTGCCGAGCTTGTGTGTGTCCCGGAAATATTACCGTGTGTTTGTTTGCTGGTGTGAGCGTGTGTACGGCCTGTGCCTAATTGCTTGAGCTATACATACTCGCCTTGTGAGGTGATTGCATTTTGGATTCAATCAATTTTGCTCTCGTCCTGCGATCTCGCTCAGCGGTTTTAATGTCTAGGAGGACTTTGAAGGATCCTGCAGTGCCTTGGTTTGAAAATAAGAAAAATCCGGACGTTCGTTTTAACTACGGTACGTCTATGATTGCGTTTATGTAGATACATTCGAGTATTTATTTGACTCGAATTACAAAGCCAATCCCATCGATGCACGAGCGATAAGTGGTGACAGCAGATTTTGGAACAAGGCGTACGCGTGACGTAATTATGGGTAGTGGTCCCTCCTTCCTGAAATGGAAAGGTCTGTGATCAGGTCGACGAAACAGGGTCACCGAATGGCAAGGGGCTGAATCGGAACTACTAGTGCCAGGGGTGCGGTACTTGTGCACCCTTGTTTCCTGGCCATTAATTCTGATATGTTCTTTCGCCTCTATTTCATTCAGCTTACTACACCTAACTTCGCATTCTTTGGGTGTTGCGTACCGAAGGATGTTCAAAATATGGATAATGTGATCATGTAAAGCGTTGCGTCGGGATTCCAGGAATGCACTCTTTTAAAATAAAAAAAAACGCAAAAAAGACTATTTGTAAAAGGACAAACTCGTTATAAGTTCAGATGCCGCATTTGGTGAGTGAATAGAGGTTTTATTTGTAATAAACTTTATGGAATATAACCAAATGACAACTCAATATTTTTTTTGTAACAGTAAGAAAAGCTTGGTGGATTACAACATTCATTATGTCCTATAAAATTATGGAATTCGCATTTTTCTTCAAAATAATGAAAGATCTTATTTTCCTCCATTTTCCATATTTTGAAGTTATGGCTCTATTAGTTGGTTCGACGTAATTGGTGCATAAGAGATACCGAGGTATGTTGTGCATCTCATCTCGCATCTATCAGCATTGCCAAAGGAAACAATTAATACATGTTCCTAATTGCCTACACTTCGTCAGTATAAGCGTCGCGTGATAACTTAGTGTCGCCAACTAATGAATTATCGTCAAGCTTTCGAGGCATTCATCTCAGCGGAAGCAATTCATCGCTTCGCTTCCCAGATAGGAGGAGTGATCAAACGCATTTGGGGCAGTCGTAAGAGCTGATAAGGGAAGGGATACAGGGAATTTAAGAACATTGGGAAGCGAGAGAGCGGGTGAAGGAATGACGGAAATGATAGAATAGTTTTTATTTTACCCTGCCGCGATCAATGGAAAAGGAGCCCTGAGTTCTTCCCTAGTGTCCTAAATATCGTAGTACGTTAGTTTCCGCGTGAAATGAAGTCTCTTAAATAGCGAAAATTCCTTAAGGATCCTCTAATGCGTATTTTCCCTAACCTATTCTTCTCATTGTAGTCTTATTTTGCTCTCTCATTCATCCCTTTAGCCTAACGAGCGCGAGCGAGAATGCCTCTTAGGATAACTCCCATCTAACTGTGGGAATGACATTTTTCGTCTTAGCTCGAATAGTCGAGTATGCATTGAACATGGTAAAAGTTTTAGTGACAGGATCTATTAGCAAAGACTTAAAAAAGGAAATAGTAGAAATTTGAAGCATCTAGTGTTGCGTTTTGTAGTTCCCTAATTTGGGCCATTGCGGTACCAGGATGAGTAGACTGACAACTTTAGCAATGTTAGTTTGATGAAAAATGAAGAAAATAAGTTGTTAGAGGGGAAGACCAACGATGAAGTTTAAAATAAGATTGTTGCATTGGAAATGATTTCTTTGATGATACTTCATAGGAAGCAGAAAAGGCAGGAGGGTGGCGTTGGAGAGGTAACAAGGTGTCGAAATGATTTTGAGAAAAATTTTATTTGTTAAGGATGTTTATGGGAAAATATTTTGGACTTTCAACCACCTACGTGAGAGGATATGGAAGATAGAAAAAACTCGAGAGAGGGATCATCTAAGGCTTCATTATTTATGGAGGAAGACCGCTTACTGCCCGAATATAAAATAAAAAGTCTTGCATGTTTTGATGCTACAACTACTGTGATTGTCTTAACTTTTAATGTTATCTAATGCCAACCATAAAAAACATAGCATCCATTCCTGAAGCGGGGTGAGAACTCTCTTTGGATTTCCAGGCCAGCGAGTTTGCTGACCTTACTACTGCGGTTGGCTACTCCGTGCGGAGTCTAGCATCTTTAGGAGGTGATAGAGGAGTGATTTTCTCAGGACGGCTGGGGTAAAGAACTCGACTACACCTTTCCCCTCCACTCATATCCATTTCCGTCCGTTCACTCCTGTTAGTTTTTCTTTCCTTTTAAAATTATTTCGAATTGAGGAATTTTGCTAGAAATTATGATCGGAAACGTCAATATTGACGTGTTTGGCGTGAGGTGAAACCGGGATGGCGTTTGTGGAATACGTTGCGGAGCGATTATAGTTGGTCTGGGAGGGTGAGGGGGGGAAGAAGATGGGGATGATGGTATTTTTTTGCCCATTTATCAAGATGGAGGTGTGCGAGATGGAGGATTGAGGCTCGTAGGGGAAGAGAAGGCTCCTGGGAGGAGGACGGATTAGGAGGGGCCTTGGAATCCCTTTTCCCTCCTTTACTCTCCCATTTCTCTCGTTCTCTGGGGAGATCACAATTTGGAATCCTCTTACTCATCCATTAGTGTGCTGGGACATTAAGTATGGAGGCTCTCATGATATTCGAAGGATATTTCTCTCCCTTCCAATGTGTAAATTTTCACTTTCCTTTTCGCAGCTCTTCGTCGCTAATGAATGTGCCCTTTGCGTCTCCAGCGGCGAGAATTACTAAGATGAGTTAATAGGTGTTTTACAGTGAGGAGCAATTTGGCGATCCCATTTTTGTTATAATGACTACCACGCCCTTATTTTGCTGCCATATTTTCTACGAAGGAGGTATGAAACAAGATATTGCACTCGATATACTGGTTTGCAATCGGGTGTAGATAGTGTTCAGAGCTGTTGAGTATCAAAAAGATAAATCTTGTCGTGCATGAATTTACCTATTAAGATTAATTCGCACGTTCAACAAGCAGTGTAGACCTGTTGGGTAAGTCATTCGCTGTATGGTCACTGTATACACATTCTCACTAATTAATGGTAATAATGATAATGCGACTTTATTGGGGCGAGATTGAGACTGGGACAGTCTCTTCTTCCATCTAACCCCTACGGTTCTGAGTGACCGAAACACTGTCTCCCTATGAGCCATATTTTCATATCTCTCCTCGTGAATTAGAAGCCGGTACTAGTTCTTTTTACCAATTTTTTTATTTTACTCTCTTTGGTGGATAAACCATTGATTTTCTAGTGCCATACATGTCTAAGGGAATGAGAAAAAGACCTTAGCCAGTGATTTGATCAATTGTTTCCTCAGTGAAGCAGGGCGTATGGTATCGACTTTTTACTTTCTCTTACTGTCGTACACCGGCGTAGTCCATTTCGTTCACCTTCCTCTTCACCACAAACCTAACCATATCCCACCCACATCTCCAAATGGCTGCCGCGCCGTCGGAGATGTTTCTGACTCGTTCAACTCTTCTGTATTTTCTTTTGCTTTTCTTCGAGTTTTCCGACTTTGTTCTCCAAATGTAGGCTTGCAGTCTTCATGTGTTTGTGATATTATTGGTTGGAAAACTGACTTAAAATCCTCTCATTGAATTTCTCGTAACTCCTTACTATTATACGAATAGGTAATCATTTATCTATTACTTCTTGTATGCTAACATAATTATGAGTGTGGTTTTAATTTTTGAGGCGAATATTTACACTTTATTATTGAATGCATAGTTTTTTTCGCAGTGGAATGCATATATTTCTGACGTCATCATTGTAGCTTTGCCACAGGGACTCATTCAATCTCATGAGATTCGGAGCCGGTGACATTAAATGTGAGGTTTGAAGTAATTTGAGTGAATCTTGTACCTACAATCTTTGGTTCCAAATGGACGATAGTATAGTTGTAACACGGACGTTTTATTTACTTTTCAAATTATTTGTAGATGAGAATGCTCTGAAGATCGAGTATCACAGGGTTCTTCTACATTTAAACCTTAGCACATTTTTGTTCTTTCATCTCCGCTAGTCTCCTCCCTCAGGCTTCCCGCCCACCTTTCTTCCGCCAACACTTTCTCCCCTCAGACCCTCGACTTCATCCGAAACTCCATTTCAATATTGCGAAAGTGAGCTCCTCCCATCCTATCCTCTCTTCTTCCCTCCTCACACATCTCCCCCCACACACCTTACCTCTTCTTCCCGTATTACCTGTCCTATTTCGTCATCCTCTCCACTATATCTCCCTTGAACCCTAACGCACCTTCTTCAACCCGTCCCTCCTCCATACACACGCCGGCAAAACCATCCTCTTTACGCGTGCCCTAAGCCCTTAGAGATGGCATTTTTATTTCTTTCCCTCTCTCTCCCTTCCCAACTTTTGCTCTCCTTTCCCACTCCCATATCCCTGTCCTCGGCTCTTTCCCCTGCTACACTTCTCCATCCTATCCCCTCCCCTTTCCCCCCTCCGTAACTCGGGGTAAACTCCTTTTCCCTTGCAAATATGTACATCATCCCTCTCCTGCTCATCTCATCCCATCTAACCATTTCAGGGACCCTCGTTTCCCCTTCCCCCCTACTCCCTTTTCATGACATCCACCCGCAACACCATGCCGCCCCCTTTTTCCAACTCCCCCTGCAACCACCCTCTCCCTGCCTTGCTCTCACTTCCTTCTTTCTCTCTCACACCATCCCCTTGATCTCTTCCCCCTCCCTCGTCTTGCCCTTCTCCTTTTCGGTTCTTTTCAGACTTCCGAGGCGTGAACTTTACTGGCTTTCCTGTGGGATTAGAGGAAGATGGGAGTAACACTCCAGCCTGTCTCCCGCGGTGGTTTTTGCATAAATTGGTCTTCTGTTTTTGTGTAATGCCCTTCCGCAACCCCTCCCCCTACCCAGATCTGTCACACATACATTTGTGTACGCGCCTACAAACACCCACTTAAGGTCTCGCTCTCTATCTATGCGAATTTTCCATCCCACTCTTTTATCTCTTCCATTCTACAGTTCCTGGTTGGATTCTGGGACTCAGTTTAAACGATGAATTTCAAAGGGAACGTAATCCAATCGAGGGTAGTGGGGGATACCCAGTACGTTTGTTAGGAAAATGTAGTGTTAACTATCTATTGCTTTCATTTTTATCGGATAATTCATCCTTTGTTTTCTTAATTTGCACTTGTTTTCCGCTGCCTGTTAATTTATCTACTTATTTTCCCTGAGAAATTTATGTATTTAAAGGAGCATATTGCGGCTCGCGCTGCTTGTATTTTGTAGTCTTTCATACTAATGCTCTGTTTGTGGCATGGTTGGCAGCATTATTCCTAAATTTGGGGGCGTTAAAATATATTTTCGTTTACTTAGCTTTACTGAGACTATGTTGAAGGTAGAATTCACCCAGGAAAGCTAAATTGACGAAAGGTAAATTCATTCGTTATTATATTCGAGGATGTATCCATGGGTGGAATGTCTTGAAATATCTCCCAACTGATTCACAGGAACGTATATTTTTTACCGTAATTCATGTTTCGTGAACTAAACGCACCTGGAGTTCAACGGCTGATGCCTTGCAATTTTATTTGAGACTTGATTTATTCAAAGGAAGGAGTTATCAGTATATGTTCTAATCCTTGTACACATTTCCAATATGATTCACATTTCGATATGTGGTTAAAATTCTTTTATTTTAGTTAATCGTCGTTATTTCCTTTTTTTAAATTTTATTACGTGTGCTGATATTCTTAGCACAAGGACGACGTACACCCTCTTAGTAACTAAAATATACCAGAAAATGAATAACTTTCATAGAATGTGTTTTGCTTGTGGAAAGAAGGTACGGTAGGCTGAGGTTGTTTTCTACACCTTGAAAAACGCTCTTGCAAATGATTTTCGAACCCATGGAGTGAAGTAGGAATGGAAAGAATTCTCACGTGCAGTCTTAACGCATTAGGTGGGCTTCCGTCAAGGGCTCGTCACATACCTATAACTGCTTTCGTGTTTTACGTATGAATCCTGCTGAATTCCCCCTCACATTTGGGCGATTTCTACCTTAAGTTTGTAAGTTATACCGTATTTGGAAACAGTCAAAGAACTCATCTTACCTTATAGTTACTCTGCTACGTAAAGTTAGGTCTTGAGTAGTAGTACACATTGCTTCCAATTTTGTTCTTTTCTTTTCCGGCATCTAAATTTTTTAATGCTAAATATCCTTCTGTAACCACGATACAAAAGAAAATAGCCTGATAGTGTACACAATGAAGCTCCGCTAAGTACCAGTTTAACTCCTTAAGTAGCTTCCGATATTTTTTCTTATAGATTTGCATTTTAATGTTGCTCATATAATAATAAGTAAGTGCTTGCAAACTTCTGTATCAGGTGAGGCGTTTATAGAATTGTGTCAGACGGTTTAATGTGTGAATTCGTGAAGCACAATTCCTGCTTCGACCTTTCGGTAATTCATTTAGATACTGATATGTTATCGCGACCGAAGTTGCACCAATGTGGTTTATCGCTTAACGTGTGACCGAATTCATTGCTAAGCCGCATTTGGATTGCAAGTTTTTTCTTTTATCAGCTATTTCTTGCCTCCCGAGTGTAATTGCTATTCTATCCTCGCATTCTTGTGTAAAATTCGAACAGCAGTTTTTGTGTTCATTAGGGTACCCGTTGGCTTTATGGCTATCAACAGACACAAAGGCGAGCCATCCGCGCGTAATTAAAGGTTCTTCGATAGACTCTTTGAAATGTCTTCTATACCTTCCTGTGCGAAAATCAGTGTGAAATTCTGTTTCGTGAACAAGTCCAAAATAATGTATATATAGTGTGGAATGTGCGTGAATTTAATATTGACAAGTCCTAATCTGTTTTTTATTCTCTCTTTACGGAGTAGAATTCCATGTAGCTAGCTGCTAAATTTCCCGACTTTCATGCCAGTCACCCTGCAAGTATTCCCTGTGCCGTGTAAATGAGAGCACTATTGTTTAATTTTCTCCCTCAACTCAACGTTTGTTGCTATATTACCGGTAAACAGCTATATCATAGTTTAAATTATCTTTGGGTCGTCGGTCAAGGTTTCCAAGTCTAGATGGTCGCTGCATAAAGGTTAATGAATACGTTATAATGGGGACACCTTATGAAGAGGCGTACTACCTTAATCAAATAAAAAAGTTGAATAGCAGATTACCAAGTACCAAACTGCCACATCCTTGTAGTTACCTGTTCAGATCGCGTTTTCAACAGCTTATTTAGTGCCAGCAGAATTTAGTGACAATTTGTCTTCGGTAATTGATCCTGTCACCTGATATGTTATCTTGAGGTGGCTAAAGCTGTGGAAAGTATGTGAAATTGAACGTGTATAAATTGATTTCATTTGTTAATTGATATATCCAGAATCTGAAAAGTAGATTTTAAAAGCCTTTTAACTCCGCGCATAGCGTGCGCCACTATGTCATTAAAAAGTTATGTAATTGTATATCGTGTGCATTATGAGTGCTATATTTTGATGTTTTTCGTGTTTTACTTGGTGTTGTGCCACTGATTTTGCCTAAGTTAATAGAATAGCCGTCCTAATTTTACACGAGTCTTTATGTAATATCAATAATATTTTTACCTTCGAGCAATGTGCCCTACGTTTTCAAGCATTTTATTTCATTTTTCAAGTTCCGCATTCTCTCACAATCGCTATTCATTTTTAAAAAATAGGTGGCTATCGAAGAGCGCAATAATCAGAATATAATTGGTTACTTCCTTATGGCTTTTTCTGTAACTTCCCTTGCATTTTCTGAATATATATTTTTGGAGACGAGTATCAACCGAACTCTCCTCACCTGGTGTTTTCAAGTGCACGTGGGACGCTGACTTGTATGTGTTTAGATCTTTTAAAGGAAAAGCAGTACAATTTGCATCTAATCAGCTCTCTCTCTGTCTCTGGTTGGGGGACTGCCTCTTCCGGCTAGCATGGTGCTAGTCCGCAGAGCGCGCCTCTCCGAGAGTCTTTCAGGGGATGTGTAGTCCCCGTGTCCAACGAACCGGGAGACCCCGACGCCGACCCTCGAGTCACCTGAACTCGTCCACTTCGCTCTTAGGCCCGCACTTACTCCGCTCCAAATCATGCCGCGCTTTCCTCCTCCTCAACTTCCCCGTCTCTTTTCCCACTCCCGCCCAAGTTACCGAGAATGAGAGTTATGGAGAGCGGGAAGAGTCGGACCCGCGGCCAGGAGAGCGAGTCTCCTCCAGAGAACCCGCGAGAATTGAAGAGCAGCGCCACTCCTGTCGTGTGGAGTATGTGTGTGTATGGCTTCGGTTTCACTCTTCCCTTTCGTTTCCCCCTTCCGCCCCCCCCCCCCCCCCGGGGGTCCTCCTACCTTCCCAACCCATGTCTCCCTGCCCAGGGATCCCTGCTTTATTGCGATGTCGATGCCCTGAAAACAGCCTTCGTCGGTCGGATGTCGTGTAGGGCGACGGAATGAAATTTCGGAGTTGGGCGTCGACGAAGCACGATGCTATAGATGTGTCCTCTACTGCGTTTCCCGACGAAGTGCTTGTTTGTGTACGTGTTTGTGCTCGTTTTATGAACCCTATTTTTTCCTCTTCAAAGTTACCCCTTGTCACCTGGTCCTTGCGTATGACTTGGGGGCATCATCCTTTTATTTTCTGGTCGCTCTTTTTTGTTTTCACGTCTGTGGAAGTGTGAATAGTCTTCGCAAAGAAGTGGTGACTCCTGGAAAGTTGCTTCCTTATATTTTGGAATCACAAGTTTCTTTAACGTGAAACATCACTGGAACTGAGTACACATCTGGTTGTCTGCATATGTGAATCAAAATAAAGTTGAACCTAGTTCAACGTTTTGCAATTTTCCCGCAAACGGGAGCTTTAATTCAAATTAACTGTTAAAGTGCCATATTAGGAGATTAGGATTTACTTTTATTGGCATCGGAAACAAGTCATTTTAATGAACTTTGAGAGCCTAGGTAGGTGTAAATCTTGGATTTTTATAATCATTTAGTACACATGCCCTTCATATCGTTCACTTTATGATTTCCGAGAATTTTAAAATTCAGTTTAAGTGCTCAATACAGAGAGTTGATTGAGAGTTGAATACTCAATACGTTGATACTTATTACATTCTCAATGCCTTAATTTGAGATTCCTATATTTGGAACCTATAATGTTAAAATAGTTTATTCTTATATAAGCCATAAAGAAATGTTTAATAGCTTCTTTGGAAATATGTTGAGTAAGGAAAAAAGCTAACAGCCTAGAATCTTCCTCCTTCGGCGATGTTAATCTTTGGCTTCTCGCCTTTCCTCCTCCATGCCACCCTTTTTCTAGTCGACCCTCGATCAACCCATCATCCTCGGCGAGTTTGGAATTCCAACCCTTACCCTTCTTAGAGCACTTCGTCCGTGAACGGCGGCTACTTGATCCACTTTCGTGTGGGAGGGAGATCCCACCTTAAAGCGCTACCCATATGTCTACCCTGTTTGAGGCACCTCAGGATACTAGGCTTCTACGCTTTCGTGCGATGGCTGTTGGAGTGCTATTTATTTTAGACGTGAATGTATTCATAGTTTTCCGTTCTTCCCTAAATTTTAACAACCAATGAAGTTTAGGTAAACAATTTGTTAGCGGGTTATTGTACTTTTTTATTAAAATTAGGAGGAATTGTCTAAGCCTTCTGCATTAATCATCTTGTTGTGGCTTTTATCTGCAAAGATATTTGTGATTAATAGTACCTACATAAAAATTCAGTTGAGTTTTCTTGAGAGCATGAAATAATTCAAGGCGCAAAAGCAAGTCAAATGACGCTCATAATATTTTTAATATCCAGTTACATGGAAGAGCATAGGTTATAGCAATTTGTGTAAAATTTACCGGGAGAAATATCCCTTCTGCGGAGTTAAAAATGAGAAAAATTAAAAATCTTTTACAGAAAACCACTTCTTCTAGCTATCGACGTATGGATATTTTTCTTAAAATTCCTTCCTATGAAACTTTTCTTCTCTAAAATGAACCAGACCTGTGTTTTGTGAATACTCTTTCATTTTTCTTTCGCTCTACTTAGTTTTTAAAGCGGGCGTCGGTGTTATTTCCTTTTGCTTCTGTTCAACGAAGCAGGTCTCAAAAATAGACTCAGTGACACTAATTAATTAACCTCCGTTGTGCTATACAGTAGTCGTGTTTTTGTTTCCTTTTAAAATGCCCATCCCCACCTCTGAACTCAGCCATCTAGGAGTTGCGACCTAATATTTCAACTCTTCTTGTCCCATGTCTCCTAGTCGTATCCAATTAGAACCCTTCGTATATCCCCGTTTGTCCCAACCTTGCCCCTCTTACGTTCATCTTTACCTCGTACCCTATTTCTCTTATGTTTGGAATTCTTATTGGAAGGGGACAACCTTAATTTTGCGACAGGAAATTTCGAAGTAATGATTTCCTAGGCTTATGAATTTCAAAATTTTTCGCCTACCCAAAAGCCTTACTTCTTGGTTTCACTCAATCCAGTCGTATTGGTGATTATTTTTTTCGAATCTATGTTTTGGCTTTCGTTTCAGTTAATTTATAAGGAGCCATTCTAGCACTACAATTAACCATATAAGGCAGATGTCTGTTTTCCAAAATACGTCCTCTGCCTATTCAACCCCCAATTCTATCTTCTGGAAGTAGCCTTGTTGCGGAGCATTTGCACAAGCAAATTTTGTTGCTATTGAATATTGGGCTTTGAATCAGTAAAAATCTAAATAAAACCAGGGCAAAATACTCTTCCAGACTAAAGATAGCCTTGATTGCTTGACGGCAGCGTAACATTTCTTTTGAAAACCACATGGTTCCTTCAATTCCTATTCACCTTTATTTGTATTCTTCTTCGTTTACGTACGCCTATGAAAAATTCATGCATGCTCTGCATTTTTCCTGTCTCTTGGTGCTGATTAATATATGCAAAAATGACGCGCGCTTGTTTCATAGGCACAAATGCAAGTAAATTTCACGTAATTTTATTGGTAATCCTCATGAATGTCATGTATTGATATTGAGCTAAGAGGCCGTCCGGAAGAATCGGGCGCATTTTCGGTGAATATAATAAAAAGGCAATCTTCCCCCTGGGTAAATGTCTTCAACCTCGATCAGGATTGAATGATGGCGTGTATTTACTCCGAAAGAAATGAATAGAAAGGGCGTTTATTAGTGTCGGGAATTTCAATTACCCCCTTGCCGACTCCATTTCCTCAAACAATATTTAACCTTTAAAAGGATGGAGAAGCATTATCCTATTTTCTTTTAATTTCCACGTCAGTCCTCTTCCCTTCTATTTGCCACCCTTCTAATATTATCCTTCCCCGTCAATCCATCCCCGTTTCCTCCTATACAAACCACGCTTAACTGTAACTTTTCTTTCCCTCGTCAGTTCCCACACCACGCTAAAGGGTCCCAGAAGTGCTTCCCCCCTCTCTCAGACCTTTCATCTTGGACTCACTCACGTCCTCTCTCCTCCCTTCTACGTAAGCTTTCCTCTCATTCCATCACCCTGAACCCAACGCGAACCCTCCATTCCACCCGTTCCTCTGATTATTCGTCCGGGCAGCCGTGCACCTGATCTTCCACATCCATTTTTTTCACCCTAATCTCTTTTTTATGCCTTATATCGTCCCTTTCCCACCCTTCCATCTACTTTTCCCTCCCTCTCCGTTTCCTTCGCCAACAAAGTTTACTCCTTAAAGAAGGCCTTGGCGATTCCTCCAAGGGTCCGCGCTGCTTGAAAAGACGTCAACAAAAAAGTCAATAATGAAGTACCTCTTCCTCTCCATCCTGCGAGGTTGAACACCCAACTCCTTGGGTTTCAGTATTTCTTTTTTCTTCTTACTTTTTCTCGCCCGCTGTCTCAGTCCTTGCTATTTTGCGCTCGTTGTGCCGCCCTCGCCCCCTAGTCTTCCGCTCCTTTCAATTTTGTTCACCAGTTCACATTTTTCTCAGTATTATCTCTTTGTTAAAAGGTATGATTTTGCTCGGACATTCCACTTTGGGTTAAATTGAATAAATAAAAAGCCTAACAGAATTATTACAATGTCTCGAAAATATGTTTTTCCATCAAATATTTTCGACCAAATTTTATTAATATTCATAATAAATAATTAAGTTCGGTTCAATTGATTATCACGTGCATTGGCCGATTCAGCTGCAAAGAGTTTTTATTCTAAAACATTTTTTTCGTTCGTCAACAAAGAAACTCTATTCCACTTAATATTTTTTGGGCCAACTTAGTTGAAAAATATAAGTAAAGGACAAAGCCCTAAGCCAATAATGTCTTTTTCCCAAAAGAGGTGAACAAAGCAAAAACAGAAGTATTTTGTGAAGGATGGGTAGCATAGCTGCTTTTTTGTGACTTCATTGCTGCTAATAGCTCTGATTCGAGATTATATCTTACAACCTTAGATAGGAGGTTTGTTGTTTTCTACTAATGCTCTTTTAGGCATTATTTCTGCTGTGGATAGACCTTTGTATTCTGTAGAGCTTTAAGATACGTGTTAGGTAGTTTTCAGTCGAAGGACTGGTTTCCCTTGGCTCTCGAATGCAATTATTCTGTTTATTGCATTTAGCGATCTCTTCGCTCCCAAATATCTTCATTCTAACGCTTGACGTATCTATATTTCTGAGTGTCTTTCTCTGGCTACTTCCCGTCGTTATTTCCTTCATTATTGTCCTACGAAAAATATCGCAGATTTTGATTATTAATGTTTTTACGCCATATTTTCTGTATCCTCTAATATTTTCCTCCCCTCTACCCACCATCTTAGTAATACATTATAAATGTATTTATCGGTTAACTGTATTTATTTGATATTCAACAATTTTATGCAGTGCCGCACTTTCATTACTTGAAATCTTCTTTCCTTTTTGCTATAATGTCCCTCGTCCCCATCAAATGTGGAATCCACGGGTACTTCTCGATTAGATATTCTCCAATTTCGAGGCTTTCGTTTTATGCCATAAGTTGGTCCTCCTTATTGGAGAACTTAGTGACTTGTAATTGTTACTCCACTCACTTCAGGTATTGTAAAGGCAAGTGGAAGGTTTAATTGGTCTATTGCCCTACTTGAAATAGCGCACGGACATAAAAATTGATTGTCCGATCCTGGGTTTAAGGGGTTAAGGTAATAAGTGGTTCTAAATTGCAGTGTATATATGTTTCATATCTCCGCGAAGAAAGTGCCCTGAAAATGAGACTGGAGGGGGAGCTAAATAGGGATCCGGGGAGAGGGTTTAGGAAGACAAAGAAGACTTCAGCGAGGAGTGTGGCGAGCTCTTCTTCCTTAAGGACGCTTCTCAAGTCAAGGGTGTGGTGCTGGAGGAGGTAGTCTCAGAGAAAAAGTCCTTGCTATATTCACAGCGGGCGAATGCCGTGCCCGTTGTTCGTTGTAGAAATATTTAGTTAGCGTTGACTGTCTTAATGTTGAAATAGTACTTGCCTGCCATCTCGCTCATTCTTTATAGATACTAGATATTTCAATAACTTTCCTAAATACTTGGTCATCTGATCCTTGAACTGTAGTGCATTCTCTTTCGTGCAGTAAAGAAAACGAGAAACAGAAGAGAGTGAATGTAAGTATGTATGATGAATGTTTTTGCGCCAAATAGAGAGCTCCAGCGGGCCAGAATAATTTAGAAGAGGCTACAATTGGAGAGATAGCGAGGGGAATGAAATGCGTTGTGTTAAGTCTCTCTTGTGAGGTTTTCTGTGCTGCACGGAAGAGATTGAACGCGCTATAGTTGAACGCTGAATGTATTCATTTGGAGGAGGGAGAAGCTAATACCCGGATTGAGCAAGAATAAATCATTTATTAGTAGGATCATTCAGTTGCGTATGTCATATTTGCGCGCTCATCCATCCTTGACCTTAAAATAATCTATAGATTTGAAGATTTTCACGTTATTTGTCGAAAAAGAATTATAAAAGATTCTAGCTTAATATAATGTTGTAAAAGTTATGTAAATAGCTGCAGGTTCAACTTTATTTGAAGAATTTCATGAATTAAGTAAAACAACACGTACATTTTAAATAATTTGTTATTCTCAATAAACGACTTCATTGTCGAATATTGACGACCTGTTTATCGAATATTGGACATTATTATCCCCCTTATCAAGCCCATTTATAAGATCAGAATCGTGATAATGCTATCGATGCTAAAAATAAAATACAACGGCAAAAATCAGTATCAATGTTCCTGCAATGGCTTTAATAAACCATGAATTGCAGAGAAGAGTCTCAGTCACTCACTCAGTGAACTCTGTACTTTTTATCCTCTACTCTTTTATTTCTGACGTTGGTTTCCACATTAACTCAACTTCGACAGTTCGGGAAAGGAAAGTGTGGACAGGAAGTACTAATTTATTGAGTGACGTGTGTCAGCTCCACTAAGTTAATCCGGAAACCTTCTCTTTCATGGAGGAATTTCAGTTTTTAAATGGCAACTAATAGATGCTTGGGCCCATTTCATTTCTGTAGGGAATGGATAACGTAGTTTGAGGGAATTATGGAGGGCGCGGTAGACGTGATGGGAAGAGGGTAACAGTGAAAAGGGGCGGGGCTCCTAATTTCAGCGTTTGTGCCATTCGGGTTTTCCTCTCCTCATTCCTCCTTACCTCGCACCCATCCTGTGGCCTCTCCATCCTCGCCATTCCGTCGGTGATGTATCTCTCGCATGCTGCTTCGTTCCACCTCTTTCTACCGCCCTCCCCCATCCCCTGCTCTGAACTCCCAACTCCCCCGTCCCCTGGCGGCGTAATGCTTCCTTCGTCCTCTAGAGCGCGCTCGCTCCAATCCTGGGCTCCCCCGGTCTTCTCTTCCATTTTTTTCTATCTTTTCTCGTATCCAGTTATATATTTTTTCTTCTCGTTTCTGTATCTCTCCCTTTTCCTCCCCTCCTCCTGAGGGTAAATTGAGACAGCCAACCAAGAGATGTGGAGGCTTTGAGTGAACTTATTTTTTTTCTCTTGCCGGGGAGACCACTGATTAAGCTCAGGATCGCGGTTTCGCCCCCCACGAATCTCCCGCCTCCATCTGTCCCGGTCACCCTTTCCGGGGATATATAGAGCATGTGCTACTCAGGTGCCGTCTATTAGGCCCCGAGTAAATTTTAAAGACACGTAGATGCGGGTTCCAACCTGTGCCTTGTAACGTCTCAGTTCAAGCAGTAATACTAGTCACGTGTTTGTGAAATTAAATATGGATTAAATGGATAACTTCACGGGCAACTAATGAACACTCCTCAATTTTACACTCTAGATTAGCTATTAATGAATTCTGTGATGATGAAAAAGAAAACCGGTTTTGTCCTTTGCTGATTTGTGCCCTTGTCTTAGATAGGATGTCTTAGAGGTATTGGAGGATAGATTGGATGAGTGGCCTGTACAATTGAGTAATCATTACAGTATTAGTGACGGAGCAAGTTTCATCATACGCGTAGATTACTCTAGGCACTGTAGGCTTATGATATCTGACTGAAAACATGGGATATTTTCCAAAAGATATTCTGTGCTAAATACCAGAATATTAAGTGATTTGATTGAATCTTAGGGGCAGAATATGTTTCTTTGTTTGGCAGTCGGGCTTGTTTGTTTACTCACACTTGTGTGAGGCCATGTATGAGGCATTGAACTTAATGAGTCATCTGTATTTTGTAAAAAAAGGGAGTGACTTCTGAAAAGTATTGTGTAGATTGCTTTATACATGTTAAAACTCTACATGCATGTTAGACCTTTATGTTGCAGTAATAACAAAATAAAATACACATTGTTAGGCTAGCGTTTGTTCTCCTTAGCTGCGGGCTTTACACTATGTTTTAATGGTAAAGAAGGGAGAGTGAGTTTCTCATATTGATTGCTTGTGTTGTAGGTAATATTTTCCTGGTAATGCAGTTAGATTATTTATATTAGTAATGGCATTATTGTGAAATGAACGATTAAAAGTGTACTAAATCACTAGTTTTGGCTAAAGAATTAAGTTAACTGACAAAATTAGATTTTTATCTGAACGTGTCAAGTAAAGCATCACGGAGGCTGAATTTCGCTGACATTATTACATTATTGTGTGTTTCGGGTAGATATTATTTTATTAGATTTTATATTTAATTCAATTATGTCAAATATTGCCCTCACTTAATGTCCCTTGTTTTTATTTTAATCGTTTTTTCTAAGTTATTATAACGTCTTCTTAACATTGTTAAAATTACTTCCAACTCGCTAAAATAATAGCAGTGAAATTTTCCCTGTGATAGACATTTTTTACGAATTTCCTTAGATATATCTCTCCCCTTTTCAGCGTCAATTTTGTTGCTGATTGAGCTTATTGTGGATTGATGAATTCGTTGAAAACATCAGTGGGAAACACCCATGTTTTTAAAGGGTGCTCTTTTTTGTGTTTGGTACTTTGATCGCCAGTTTAAATTAAATACAGCACGAGACATGTGAAAAATAACTGGCTCAATATATGGGGAATCCAATGCGTTGCCACATTGAATTCATTAACCCTTAGTCTCGATAATTATTTCGTCAATGAACTGAATAATTTATAATATGCTCTGATAGTAATTCATTTGTTATTCTTTCCTATTTTTCATATGTTATTGCCAAAATCAAATTCATGGACCATCCATATTTTTTTGTGAAGTGGGATTTTGGTTTCCATAAAGGATAAAGAATTAAGTCCCTTACGCCCGTTCATTGTGTTTTTTCAAAGTTGCTCAAAGAAATAATCACAGTTAGGAAATTTTTATGTACAAAATAATTCTGCAAAGCATAACCGGATGCGTAACGATTTTTAAAATGCACAATATGTGCACTGAACGCGTTAATTTTGATATTATTTCGATATCATTTTGAAATCCGGCATTTAACTCCACCCTTGATTTTTGTATCTGGTATGCTCAATTGAATAAATTCACATGATCATAAATGCTCATTACTAATGGCCTCCTGTAGAAATAATCAAAAGTTTGGGTTCAATTTGCTACGCAGTTCTTTTAGAGTCTGTGCTGAGAGTAAAATTTCGAAAATGTTTTCAGGCAGATTTTATGTACTGACTATGCTTGAATTTTTATTGCTTTCATTTCAATTGTGTCCATCCATAATGATAACGAATGAACTACAAAAGCTCTTACTATACTAATGCAAATCATCTGCTAATGCGGTTAATTTATTGCATATTGTTAATAGAGCATTGCTCTCCTCTTCTGCTGCTAGTGGAATGAGCCTACGTGTGATGTCATGATTCATACTGCGTAGTTTTTTAAAATAGAAAGTGTCAAAAACGTTTGAAAAAATAGACTAAAATAATCCACTGTTGGTGATAGAAAACTCGTTCGAAAGGAAGTATTCGATAAAACTTAATAATTTCTAACAGGAAAGAAATTCTCTTTCTAAATATCACAATTTTTCCAGAACTTTTGTCTTGCTTATCTCAATGGAATATTGCCTTTGCCATACGTCATCTATATCTGTGACTTGCAGCTCGTGCGTAAACTTTCTACCTGAGCATTTATTATAATAGATGATAGTAATTCCTAAAGTAAATTGCTTCTTACTTTAAAAATGAAATCGAATTATTTGGTGATTATTACAGCGTCCTAAGTAGTGATCCCACACCAAAAAACATTTCGCGAGCACTGTACAACTGGCAGTAGCATCTGGCAACTGCCCAGGATTTTCAATGTCATAATGTGATTGTTCTCAATAATTCAGGAGCACCATTTTGTACCCTTCATGTGTGGATTTAGTTTATAGTGCCTTGCCTGAATAAGGCATTGAAGTTCTTATTTGGCGTTTATCAATCTAAGTCAACCATTTTGGTCCTATTCGTTATACTCTTGCTGAGTAAGATGGAGTATTTGTTTCTCTGATTGTTTATAGGTAATCTGTGGCCCTAATTGACCATACATCCAGAATAATATCACCTAAAAAGTTAACCGATTTTCCCCCTGAGCAATAATTGTGGCGTTCATGTGTTATGCTCCCATTCTTGCGTCTTCTTAAAAATTCACTCCAAAGAATTAATTTTTCACCTGGAAAAAATAAAGTTTTTACCTGTAAATTCTAGAATTTCATAATCTCTGGTCTGTAGCAGCCCTGCAATGGCCAATGAATTTCCAATCACTATTTTGCCAACCATCAGTGTGTCAAAGCATCAGGGTGTATATTTTTTGTAATATATTAGAGAAATTCCTCGGGTTTGTATCCTGGTTATTGGCCCGTTTTTTGCCTACTCTCTCTTCGATCGTTGTCCTGGGTAGGAAATTACGCTCGAGTGTAATGTCACTTGAATTGACCAAGGAGAGATCCTATATGCAAAGCAATATTATGTGTTTAGGCAATTTAAAATGCAATTGTGACTGCTGTGTGTCTACTGATTTTAAAAGATTTAGGCTGCGCAAATGTCTGTAATAAAACAATACCCTCGGGTTTTTGCTTGAAAGCATGACATGTAACTAAGAGTTGTTTCAACTAAAGAATAAATTAAATAAATATTCATTTAAAAAGTCAAATAACTATTACACTTACTGCCCCCTTTTTTTAAATCAATTTCAAAATTTGGGTCCGTACCCCATGGACCTTCCCCCCTAACTACGTCACTGCTATATGCAAATGTTGAAGAGAAGAAACATCCTTTTTATCCTGAGGGCGATATCAGAAAAATCTGTCGAAATGTCTGACACGTAGCCGCTGAACTCGGATGGAAACCCAAAAATCCACCTTATTCACAGGGAAAGCCTTAACTCGTTCGTTTTCACTGATTAAGAAAAGCTGCTTATGAGTAGGTTTCGTACCTACAACTTTTCTCTGAACGTTTTTGCATTCCTAAATGTTCTAGCATAGTGTATGTTACCGGGCATAAGTATTTCTGGGCCGGCTATTGTTTCTTCTGTTCTAGGGGAATTATGCTGGTGACGTGCGCTGTAACCTCCATTTCCCCCCTTCCATGTGCCCGCAGCTCCTTCGACATGGCAATGGCGACCGTCCAACCGGGACATGCATCTCGTTTTAATGCGGAATCGACGCCACGGCCAGCAAAATCGGCCCCATCCTGATCTTACTCACCAAACCCCCTTAACCTCGCTCCTGAGGGAATTGATGTGCTCAATATTTTTAAATGCTCTAGGATGCTCAATCATGAATCTTGTTAGAGTCAAAACAAATGAAGATGCCAGCAGTTTGTTAATGCATTGCGGAGGAATATATACCCCCACTCAGAAACATGCTTGTACTCTTATAAAGTGACAGTAAATTATTAAGATGTTTTTTGATACATATATTTCTTTACTCTAAATTTCATCTGTCAGATCCAGAGAGCGACTGCGCCGGCATTTCCATGTATTTAATTAATATTTCCCGCGGCAATCATTAGCCAATAACGTGAAAAATTAGAGGAATAAGCGTCATCCGGAATTTTATTTTACTAAATACTTCTTTTTACGGAAAATATGCTGGAAAATATAGTTCTTGCAATGATTACGTATATACCATATTTTATACCAAAAAAGGGGGTTTTTCTTGGGTTATGACTCTCCTACTGTGATGAAAAGGCTATTTTTTGTCTAATCAGCGTAAAAATAGTGCAGAAAATTTGCAATCTGTTGACGTCATTTGTTTTTTTTTGCGGTTGCCATAGATGTGAAATAAAGATAACATCTTTAATTCAACGATTCGGCCTCCCTAATCTTATCCCACAGTCCTCTCAGCGTTGGATTT
This sequence comes from Pyrrhosoma nymphula, assembly GCA_963573305.1. Taxonomy (NCBI): domain Eukaryota; kingdom Metazoa; phylum Arthropoda; class Insecta; order Odonata; family Coenagrionidae; genus Pyrrhosoma; species Pyrrhosoma nymphula. The sequence continues at coordinate 101,598,156 of OY754337.1, read as the reverse complement.
TTCCACAAGTAAGGACTTCGAATTGGAAAAAAATATCCTTCCCTTCCTTAGATCAGAATTCCCAAAAAATAAGGGAAGCGATTGCATTCACTTAAACCGTGCGAGGAAAGCCAGGCGGCTGCCCGCGTGTTCATGGGGACTCTCCGGGTCGTTTTTAATCCAGTCTCTTTTAGAAGCAGCGAGCGAGCGATGGTGTGATCAAAAACATTGTCTCATCGCAGGAGCTAGTGCCCTCTATACTCGCCCGAATGAGATGCAGAAACTGTCTTGGGGGGGGGGGGGGGCGCGTTTGACTTAACAGGTCCAGTACTGTCACCTGGGACCATTCCGCCCGGGGAATGCTGGGTAAACGTGTTTTTACGCGTGGATGTGAGACGTTATTGGTTCTAGCCCGCCAAACGTTAACTTCTTTTGAAGGATATGAGTGCTACTTTCGGCGCCTAGAGGAAAATGCAACACAGACGCTTTATGTCTTTTGTGATTCGGCCTGCCTCCGCCTGTTTATTAAGTAGATGGAAATGCTTAGTTATTTGCCGCCCAGATATTAGGGTGAATAGCTGGTTCAGCTTAAGTATTTCGTCATTTGTTCTAGGACAGACGAAATACTTAATATTTACGAAACTAATATGCATTGCTAAATCTCTTGCCTTCTATTAAAATTCGAGTTTATAATTTTTACCTACAAATCACAAAACTTCATCGTAAAGTATTTTTAACCAAAACCGGTCGAAAATAATCCTTTGGTTCACTTTTATTTTTTATTATCTCATGAACCACGGGCGTAGGGCATGAACCATAGCGCAACATATTCCTTCTTATTAAATGCTTGCATTACATAAATTTGATAAATTGAATACAATATTTGAGTCCCAAATCTGAATCGGTTATATATATAAAGGCAGGCTAATTACGAAATCTTGCTAAACTCGTATTGCGCATGAATGGCGAAGGGCAGAGATGGAGGTTGAAATGCAACTTGAGAGAGCAGTCACAGCACCGGCCTTCTCCGCAGATGTACTGAATAAATGATCAATATTATTCGACTTTGAGAAAATCTTACCAACCCCGCTTACTCTATTCAAAGCTATTTATTCTGTGTCTGCCTTCGGACAAGCTGAGCGAATAGGCATTCTGTGCGATTGAGGCATTCATGTTTAAAAAGCAATGCGGTCTTTTTAATGTCACCGGGAATTTTCTCCGTCCTGGACCAAAAAAATTAACCCTTTGAAAATTCTGAAGGGCGAATGAAGTCCCTTTCTTCCCGCATTTCGCCAAAACGTTTCGGTGGATTGGAAAATATTTTCCGAATTAGGTTTATCCGCCGGCGATATTATTGAGGTCCAATTGACCGTTTTTTTCCGCTTGGCGATCGCTTTTTATGTTCCGTCTCTCTCTCTCACTCCACCAGCCCACGCTATTATGGTAGAAGGGGAATGGGGGCGTTTTTCGCTCCATGTCTCCCTACCTACAGGGCCCGTAACATTTTTGCCCCGGTCTCCACGTATATGCATGTGGGGACGGTTTGAAGAGGGGCCAGGGTGGTGCGGTCTCGGAATGGTTTTGAGGGGATTCGGTCGGCAGGTTTCATTTTTCCTGCTTCCTTCCTTTTTTATTATTATTATTATTATTTTGAGGCGTGTGGGGGACGGAATGGGGTGAGGGGTCGTGTCCAGGGGTGGGAGGTGGGGACAAAGCATGTATGTGCTTTTCATGTGGTCTGGAGGTTAAGGTGGGGGCCTCTTGCGTGTGTGATGCCCGACTAGTGTGAACATACCCTCTCTGTATTCCCATCACGTTTCGCAGGACGTGTGAATGTGAACGACTTGTCGCTGACGACCGCAACTCTGCAGTTCCGTCCACACTTCCACCAACGCCACTCTCCCCACCTCAATATGTGTCCCACCCTCCACCCGTCTCCTCACTACCAACCAGCTTCCACTCTCAACTCTTTCGTTCCCACCTCAAACTATTTCTGCATCCCCTTCCCGTTCCTCTTCACATTTCCACCAACCTTCCCGCTTAAATATGCCCCCCCCTGCACCACACCAGCAAGGCTCTCCCTCCTTCTACCCTTCCTTCCCTCCCTCCCTCAAACCATTTTTCCATCCTCTTCTCTCTCTCTCCATCCCTTCTCCATCCCTCAACACCCTTTACCGCGAGCATTTCGGCTCCGCTGCTTTGCCTCCTCTACGACCTCCCCCTTTTCCTCCCTCTATCCCGTGTTTCCGCCCCGCCCTCCCGCACCTTCATCCATAAGCCTCTGGTCTCCGCCACCTCCTGCATCCAGCCCGCGTCATTCCCGTGGCGTCGGCAGTGGTTAGAGGGGGAGGGGTCCTTTGGCTCCACCCGCCAGGGCGCGGGAGGGAGGATATAACAGCCTCCCATTGTCCATTCTGGGGGATATCCAGTTACACATTCATACTATACCTCCGCCCATATCCCATCCGTGGAACTATCCCCCTTCTCTCGTTCTCTCTTTCTCTTTATTTTTCTATATACACCGTTCGTCTTTCCACCGCTCGGATGAGTTATTCGGATTCTCCTTCGTTTTTTTTTCATTTGAACTTTTTTTAGGGTTGGCCATGTCATCGGAAATTGATTTTTTAATACAAAAATCCAGTCACCCCCCCCCTCCCAATTTCGCCATCGAGCGTGGAAATTAAATTACCTAGAAATATTTTTTATGCCTTGGAGGAATGGCGATGGGTACTTTAATGTTGGAATCCTGAACTTAATGTTGGTATCTCTCCCCCATTCGTATAAAATTGGGACAGGTATGCGTTTTGTTCGTGCCGAATAACATAGTGAAATAATATTAGAGGAAATATGCCCTGTTGGACAGGAGTGTTATATTTCAGTAGCAATTTGTCGCAAATTTTCGTTTAATGGCTCAATGATTCCGCCATTATTTCCATAACCTTCTGCCGTTACTGTAGAAACGTACCCCTATGGTTACTAGTTTCCCTCCCGTGTTTGCTTGATGTGATTTCCCAATGTCAGTGGAACAGTAAAATGCATGACGGATATATCTTCCAAGCAAAACTCACTGTTTTTATTATTTCTGATACGCTGAATGGTGAAATATATATACTTAGGTGTTTAGTGGTTATTTGATCGTTTGTTCTGATTTTTTAAATGTATGCATGGTTTGCTGATGATTAACCTGGCTTTCCTTATCTAGCATAGTTCAATGGCTTGTCTGTGTGTATTTTCAACCAGTATAAGTGTTATTTTCTCGTGTGTCTATCCGCTTGCATTTTATTTCCACCAGCGAGTAGGTTCAATGATACCTAATCCCCTATTCACGGTGGCTTTTGTGATGAAATTCGTTTTGCAATCATGATGACGGCGCACGGAACAGTCGGTGACACCACTTCATGTGTTTCATCCCATTCCCTGCAAATAAATCGTGATCATCTTGCGAACCTTTAGTGGACATTAGGGCGTGCGAGCGTTATATGCGTCCCCCTCTTCCCGTCTCCGCTTGAATTTTGCCTCCAAGGTAAAGGTCTCTTGTGCTCATTTGAATATCAACGGTTTCGTCCTCGCGTCGAGGTGAGGCGTTTCTCTAATTTGCACGAATTAATTAATTCATCTCTCTGTTCATTACCCCGAATTATGAATTCACCGATTACCTCTCTATGTCTACCCAGTCAAACTCACTCGCACACACCGACGGGTATGTGGTACGCACGCCGAAAGCTCTGGCTGTAGCATTCTCTATATTCGCGACTAAACTCCTCTGTTCCTCCTCTTTGACCCTCCCTCTTTCATCTTGTCACTAGGGTGTTTCTCCCTTCCTTTCTCCCATCACATGACATTAACTGCTCACCCACTCTTTCTCTCTCTATCGACTAAGAGTAGCATTCCAAACAAACAAGCGCATGCATTCTCTCGCTTACACAAATACAGAGTGTTTCAGGAGGAATCTGCGTGACTACGGTAGGTGAAAGGAGATGTGATTCCATTTTGAATGTATTTTTGTCGGATGGACTTGGTGTCGCAACCCCTTACTCACTGAGTCATTGCAACACAGACATTTTATCCAGTATGTATATTTTTCCAGTTACCATGAAAATGCCGAATAACTATAAATTATATCGACTGAATAGATCTGAAACTTGTTTCAGTTGTGCTTAACTATTGTTCGTCCTATATTTTCTCTCATGCATATGCTACTTCATTTTCAAGATAGCACCCTAATTCGGCGTAGAAATTAGGAGTTTTCATGGCGGTTACAATGGATAAAATATTAGCGTTGCTAAAGCTCCGTGAACAAGGGGTTGCGACCCAATGTCCATTCAAAAAAACTGCTTGAAATTATATCCGCTTATCACCTCCCGGGGTACGTTGATTCATTCTGAAACACCCGATGTATTCGCGGCAAAACTTTCTATTCTCCTCTACTTTAAACTCTTCCTTTTTCTCCTTGTCACTATCTGTTTCTCTCCACGTTTCTCCCTCTACGATCAACTGCCATGTATTGCTCACTCACTCTCTCTCAAGAAAGAGTAGTAGTCCAAACAAACGCATACAATCTATCGCACATATACATGCGCTGGTTGGCTGGCGAGCTTTCAGCCTCGTTCTCATTTCTTGCTCCCTCTCTCTTCTTACACCGTTCTATTTTCTCCCACATCCATCTCTCCCTCTCGCCTGTAGTTCGTAAGCGATTCCCATCGGAGCATTTCGAGCATAAATCCATTGTTGCATGCTCTCGAGTGTACACGCCTTCAGGGGGGAATCCCTGTGTGTCAAGCCATTGTTCTTGTCTCTCTCTCTCTCCCCTCTTCCCCCATCGCAGTTAAGATCGTGCTTGACAATGGCCACCCGAGACGTTAAAATACTAAGAAAGAATGTCACCTGAGTGATCCCACAACAAGACACACTCGCCTTTCGCCCCACATGCCTACCAGCGTTAGTTTATTTTTTTTCAGGTATTTTTTTCGACTTTTTCGGATTCGGATTTTCGTGAGGTTGGTCGTTATTTTTCTAGTACAGAGATGGAGAAGTCTATGAAGGCTACGTCGCTGGTTGAGAATGTTAGAAAACGCCGATAATACTGCGTGAAAAACTTGTTGTAAATTGATGAAAGGTCTTCCTTGAATACGGATATTTATTTTATTTTTACACCATACAAATTGCTGTGAGTATTGTATCCTTATGCTACTAAATGTAATATTTCTGCGTTCTTTTTTACAAAGCTGTTTGGGCTCACATAGACTTTAATTGGAGCTTCAGTATTTCGAATCGCCGTGGAAAGATTTTGGATTCCTTGAAGATGGGAGAGCGTTTTGAATTAAATTTAAGGTATTCTCTGGTTCTCATTATCATTTTCAAGGTTAAAAGATGAGCTGACTTCTTTCACATGTTTTTCAAATCGGGATCTTGGATAACATTATTTCAACGAAAACTAAACCAGTAACTTAAGGATAAGGCCTGAGAGGTCTTCCATCCACTATAATTTCAAATGATGAATAGACAACTTAAGTTGAAGCTAATATTTTTATTGTCTTGAGTTACTAGTTTTAGATATCTATGTCATTTACTTCGTTTTATTATTAAGTAAATGTTGAAGGTTTGGTTTACTATCTTTCCTAACATTTAAAACCCAAGACAGATATAGAAGACATAGCTCAAACAGATATGCCGCTGACCGTGTCATGAATGTCGAGTTGATGTTATTTGCAGAAAAAGAATTGCTGCTCTCCCGTGTTCATTATTTCCATTTTTCTTTATGTTACTCATCATATTCATTTTATTATCGCCTGGTGGGAATATATGATTCAATCCTGGTTGATTGCTGAATCTATGTCGTATTAGATAGGTATATTTTCCCACTGCACCCTAACTTTCTCCGTAACTTTTGCCAGTAGTGGTTTATCAATCCGAGATACTCTTTAGTGACGCAACCCAGGTAGTGGAGGGATTGGTGTAGCCATTCTCTGGTAGGTACCCAAGTTTTGATTGGGCTCATCTGGGAGGGAAGGTGAAACAAGGAGATAGTAAACGCCCCCCTTTCCGTTTCAGGGTTGCTTTTGAATTCCCGTCTAAACATCCTCTCATTCTCCCTCCTTCTCTATCCCTCTATACCCCCCTCCAATACCCTCCTCCTCTCTCTCCTACACTTCCCTGCTGAGCGTTTTTATCCCACCGGGGCCCTGCCTCCACGTCAGAATTTCCCGTTGTCGCTAATTCTCGCTTCCTTCCTTGTCCTTCGCCCTTTAATCTCTTACTCCTCCGCTACCACTCCGGGTGCTCTATCCCGTCGCAACACACACCGCCTTCCCTTTTCCTACTTCCTGAAACTTTGTTCCCGCATATTACGACTTGACGTGAGTTTAACATTCTTCCCGGCTTATCCGTCGTTCTAACTTCCCGGGCCATGATACAGGGAGCGTGATAAAGCGAGATGGCTGCTCTTGGGGGGGATGTGCCACACACACTCACAGAGGGAGTATAAGGGGAAGGGGGGGCTCGGCTCCTTCCATCCCTTCTTCCTTCTATACCCCGCACAAAACTCATTCCATTCCGTCCCCCCGTACCCCCGTCCTTCCTTTCTTCCTTCTTGCTTCTTGCTTCCTACGCCGGCACATGTCTCTGCTATCTCTATACGGCCAATTATTCCATATTGCTAGGAATTCTGTCATCTCCGCCAATCGTATCCCCTCGTGACACATTTGATTCTCTACTTCCAGCGTGTAGTTTTTATTTAAGTATATCAGTCAGTCAATCAGCATCATTAGCAGAAACCAATCCGAAGATTGGTTTGCAACCGTCCACTCCGTTCTCCTATCAGCTAAACATTTTATTCTTCCTCATATTTTAGTAAACAAATGGAAACATGTTTACCCCTGAATGTGATCGTCTTTCATCGTAGTTTAGATAGGATGATATTTTTCCAGCAATGTATGGTGAATTCCTCTATTAATTCTTTTCTAATGATTTTTTTAGCACTATCAAACTATTGGCTGTATATTTATGTGATATTTCATGTATTAATATAATGGAGCGTGAATGAAGATTTAATTGCAATTGTTATTATTAGTCACCCATGCTTTACGTAGAGCTCAAATGCATAGCATTTTTTCCTTTTTAATTCATTCGATCCTTCTTGAACTTAATAGCATCAATATTTCGTTGATCTTATTTGATTCTCCTCTTTCCCCTTGTATTTATATGTGAGTATTGCGCCCGCATTTTACATCAAATTGAAATCCTCTTCATTTGAAAAGATTTTTTATTTAAAAGTTGGTAATCGTCATTCAGTGCTACTCTCATAGAGTGATAATTTCCCTCTTTTTCCGTGTAAAAAACACATCCGAAAATCTTTATCGTGATTTTTTAAATGTTTTAAACAACATACTTACTAATTTAAGTTTAAAATTTCCATTTTGAATCAAACTAAACCAGAAAGAAGGTGCAATTGCTACTACGGTGAAAAGTAAAAAAAATTTATTTCTCCAATAGTATTATTATTTTGATATCACTTTGTTAATCTATCTTCATATTATTTTTCTTCAGTAGTTTATTGATCATTATATTTGATTCGTCCTTCTGTTCTCAATATTCCCGGTTTATTCTCAAATCTGGATTTTCCGAGAATATTGTTAATATTATTTGCATGAGATATGAAATGCATAACGTCCTTGTCTAATAATTAGTCCTGTATTTGAGATGGACTGTTCTTAATTGCATCATGGACAGTAAAACGCATTAAGGTTAAATTATGGACTAACAATGAAAATTTCAGTGCTATTCCTTCTTCTTTCTTCCTTAGTATTTTACCGGTTTTACTCATTTTTTTATGAAAGACTTCTAAGGAGGCTTGAAGACTTAAAGGAATCTTGTGACAAGAATTTTTATATTCGAGGGTTGATATATCCCATGATTTCTACACTCACTTAATTCTCAGAATTGTTTAGGTTGGGTTTGGAATTCGTTGGAGGAAATACGGGAGAGGCACAATGAGTGGATTCTGCTGGTAATCAGAGGCGACGAGGAATAATTCTCTCAATAGAAGGACGAATGCTAGTTAACCGAGGAAGAGGGATGAAAAGGAAATAAATTAGTACATATTTGAATGGAGATAGCAGTGTCTGCTGAGCTGAAAAGACCCATGGTTTGAGAAAATAGTTTAAAGAAGGGGGAAAGAAGTTTATCATATAAGGAGAAGTTCATCAAAGCTTACGTCTTTACGATGGAACGAAGATAGCATAGCGTTTTGGATGTAATAAGTTTTGACTAGCAGGACTAGCACGTGAATATTTCCCTCTTTCTGAAACATCAGAGTTTTCGTGTTTCATTTCATTGAGTGATGGGGTTTCTGTCATCGCCATGGGTATAATCTTCTCAGCAAAGGGTCACACATTCCCCATATTTCTCGTATCATTTTCCCGTTCATTTTCACCGAATTCACGCACACGTGCATCTGTGAATATCCTTTGCCGACGGGGTGGTCGGTCACCCATCTCTCTCCCATTCTCCTCCACCCTCGTCCCCATTCCCGGCCTCAAGCTCGCCCACTTTGTCATATCGACCTCAGGTTTCTGCGTCAAAATAGCGACCGCCGTCCGTCGACGCCAACGGTTTAGCGACGTCATGACAGCCGCGTGAAGCTACGATTTTGAGGGATGGGACGGTTTCGGTTGCCGTCGGCCCTCTGGCTCCCAGCCTCCACCGCGCCCCACCCAGTCTCTCTCCCCCACGATGCCTCTTCTGTCAGCGAGTGCCCATTCCCCGCGCGCTGCTCCTGCTCCTGGCGGCCATTGAAGCGCTGGAATTGTCTTGTTTATGTTTGTTTGCCAGACAGTGTAAATGTAATCAAAGGAATAATTAGGGGCTCGTGCTGTATAGGAAAATTAAACTGTATTGATGAAGCCAGAAAATTTCCATGTTTTTGTAGCATCTTTTTTCCTCCAAATCTCTCTACGTAAAAAAAAGAAGCTATCGACACGGAAACTATGTAAACACGTATCATCCTATTATCTGCATTTTCCATAGTGTTTTGTCGTGTGATTTAGTGATTTCTGAATTATAAGTATACATTCTACTTGATGGAGGTTGTGAGCCTTACGATTTTGCTTCCGAGAAGGACCCTAACGTGACCATTATCGAAAACTAATAATTCGTGGACTCAGTCAATTTTTCCTATGATTCTGGCACTGCAGTAAGAAACGAGTTTTGAAAATTTTCAATACCTTACGCGCTGCAATTAAGGGTTCTTAAGGCCCAAACCTTGGGAGGCCTTCCGAAAAAGTTAACAAATTAGAATGCTGCTCTAGCGCGCTTCCCACCGAATCTCCGGGGCACTTTTCACTTACTCGTCTCTTCCTTCCGACAAGAACCCTTAAGCAAAAAAATAAAGAAACCCTCAGCAGGGTCGCGTCCTGGGGCTGAAAGGGGGGGGGGGGGTTGGAATGGAAGGTTTTAAGGGAAAGTGGGCGGGTTTTTGGAGTCAGGGAAAAGGGAATTATCCCCAGGTTTTACAATTGCCCTCTTTTTCACTACTCTCTCTCTCTCTCTCTCTGCCGCTTAAGGTAAGGTCCCTTTCCCTCCACTACTCACCCCATACCAGCCCTTTCCCCCCTACCCTCACTTTACGGTCTCCGTGAGTCACGAGTGCGTACTTGTGTGTAGACCGCGCGGCGGTAAGTGCGTGGATCAATGTGAAGATGAGAAGTGGCGTGGGAGGCGGCAGAAAGGGTTGTGGGGGAGTAGAAGGGAGTTGATGGTACATGTTGGGGGTTTGAGGGAACGAGGAGATGGGTTACGGTTGGAAGAGTGTGGCAGGAAGGCAGAGAGAGAGAGATAAGTCATTGAGTGCGGCACGCGGAAGGAAAAGGCTTGAATTCATTCGTCGCCTGCGCGCGACCGTTTTTTTATTTACGGTTCATGCTCGAAGGGTTACATTCCTGAAGTATATTTTTATACATATATACGGGAAGGCTTTTTCGCACTTGCTCCTAAAATAAATCTCCATACCGAAAATAAGTCGCCAAAATTAGAAAGCGTGATAAACGACAGTTTTCTCACGTATAATTTTTTACTAGTGAACGTGATATGTCCTTGCTGGCGAAAAGAGACGTTTTAAGGTTCCGTCTAGAATTTTTACTTTGTTTAAAGTTTCCAAAAGAGCAGTGGTATTTCGTTTGCTGTGGGTGTCTTTATCTATTGTGTAGCTAAAAACTGGAATACGCAGGATAGTGCATGGGAGAAAGGCCTAACCCTGGATAATTTACCCCATAAAATTCTATCGAAAATAGCCCAACATCGTCGTAAAAAAACGATGCAATTTCCTTTGCTATCCTCGGGCGACGATGCTAGTTCAATTTTTCTCTCTAGCCCATTGTTCTTTTCCGGGTACGGGTCACCATTCGCTTACCTTGCTCGAGGTTATGAAATCCATGAAAACTACGCTTGTTTATTTTCAAAATCCCCATCCGCCGTACTTCGCTCCTGGACTTGGTGCATCATCTCTTCGTAAACATACTACACATCCGGACAAATGACACTTCGCTCTTTCCTTGCCGGCTCGTGTTTAGCTTTAGTTTTCTTTTTTCCACGCTAGCTATCAACTGTTTCTTTCCCTGGCCTCATATTCCCTTGCAATTTCCCATCAAAATCTGGTCATCACGAACCTCGTGGTGGTTTAAATATTGTATAACATCGTGGTGGTTAAAAAAATACATGAAAAAAGTGTAATTCTTGATTATTTTGAAAAATCTGTTATCTGATAATAAAATTTATTATTTTCATCTGTATTGTAATAGAAATAAGTGTCAATGTGTGTTACACTAACAAAACAATTATAATTATGTATTAAATATTCAATATTTGTTTCGTAGCCCTCGCCCTGTACGAATATTCTTCATTGAGTACAATAGTTGTTCCTGCGATTCATGATTTCATGTAGTTGGCTTTCCTTTCAATTTTCTTCTTGAATTTATGGAGGTAGCCACCTTCCAATTTTTTCATCCACTTTGGTTTTTATGCTCATACTTCCACTTCCGCCTAAGAGAATGTAGTTAGCCTTACCCGAGCATTATGGGCCACTTCTATTTAGTATAATAATTTAAGTATGTTAATTTAAGTTGTTATTTTTTTAGTGTTGAACTTGGATCGCTAAAATTTGTATTCTGAAGTCATTGTTGTTTCGAATATGGAAAAAATATTACTTCTCCAGTTGTAATTTGGCTACTAGTACCTACTTGTTTTTTTAATTTCTTCTAATTAATTGAATACGCCAGACTTAAATTTACTCAAATACTTCGCACTGTTCCTCAAGGCTTCATTCATATAATTTTTCTAGTTTCTCATTCGTGGGCAGAATTTGCAATATTTAAATTAGTTTTTAAAATATGTGCTTTGAAAATGGGTCAAATGCAATGTCATTTGCTTCCACGGGAGACGAATACACACCCGTCATTTAATCAAGGAAATGGAATCTTCATTCTTATCGAATATCAAGCAGCCATTGAATTTGTGATTGATACCGGCAACGTTGCCTACGCATTAGAAGCCAGGGAAAATTAATATTAATTCGAGCATAATGCTCCCATGCATTACTGTAATAAAATTCTTTTCGTTTACTCGTTTCGTATACTTGAATTAGCATCTCTGCCTACCGTTACGTGTGCGGGCAAAAAAATAGTTAACCAAACTTGCGGATGCACTCGGCCTCGCTCAGAGTGAAGACCACAGGAGGAGTTGCCATCGTGGAATCATCGAAAAAAAAATAAAATGCGAAGATAAAACGGCCCATTCCGCCATTCCCGCCCCATGCCGGCTACGTGGCGAAATTACCGCGGGTTTATTAGCTCGCTTGTGGCGTAGGGATGGGATACGTTAAATAAAAAAGGAGGATTAAGTCGGCGGTGCCAACTTAAGAATAAAATGAGACCGCTCTTTCGACTTTTTATTCTTTTATTCCACGGTCCGGGCTTGGTGGACAGCGGTGGAGACCACCGTCCATGTGTAGGTGACGCGTTCCCGGGCCCACCAACCAGTGGAGAGGATTCGCGTTGCCAGTCGCGAAGAGCTCGGGGCTCTACAGGCATTCAGCCTCCCTTGTATCTCTCCATCACTTTGGCTTTTGTGTCCGTAGTGTCGTAGGGAGTCGTGCGTCTGTGTGTGTCTGCCTACGTGTCTTCAGTCGGTGTGGTGTCGCGTGTGGTGGATTACATGAAAAATGTCGGGTAGGTGGTGGTGGGGGAGAAAAAATGTCCGTCAGGCATTTTGCGGGGAATTCAGGTGATGTTCCCTCTTTCCTCTCTCTCTCTCTCAACCTCTTCCTCCCTCAGCGCTCGCTATGCCTCTCTGTCGCGAGCGGTTTTGGGGGTAGGTGGGCGGTGAAAAGCGCTTAGGGGGTGGGAGGGTGGGTTGTGACGCGAGGTAGGCGGGGCGGACTGAAGAGATGTGACTGTTAGGTAATGAGTATTTTGCGGCAGTGGAGATATGCGGGGGTAGGGTTTTTGGATGGAGGGTGAGGATGGTGGCAGTATTAGTCGGATGGATAGCTTATTCGTGCGTAGCTTGGATGAAGCGAAAGAGGGCTAAGCGCTGGAGAAGGGCGGAGGAGGGGTTTGGGAATGGCAGGGCAGGCAGTAGTTGGGGGTCGGTTCAAAACCGCCCCTTCCCCGTTCCTCTTATAGTCCTTCCGTCCCCGCCATCTCTCTCCTCATCTCCCATCGTAACCTCCCCTATTTTCGCATAAAGCCTTTTACTGTATGGCGTGGCGTCATCGCCCGGCTCAAGCGGGCTGATAATTTCCACCCTGCGTTTGGCAGTTTCCAACCGTGCACGCCCCGCCATTCCTCTCTGCCCTTACCCTCACATCCCCGGCCCTTTTCCACCCGTTTCATCTCTCTCTCCCCTTTACTCACTCCGACCACAGTCCTAATATCCATTTAATACGCCTTGTTAAGGGCGTCTGAATTCTCCCTATTCCCGCCTATCTATCCGTGCTCTTTGAGGTTTCACCGTATCACCGAATATAACCCTCAATATAACGTGCGTTAAAAATATTGCTACCCTTCAATTTGGTAAAGGTATATTGTCTTTTTTCTCCCGCCGTTGACTCTCTTGTGGATAATCTAGGAAGTGGAATCGTTGAGAAAAGTACCAACTGGGGTCATTAATTATCGTTTCATTGAATCGTCGATGAAATCCTTCGAAATATTTCGCTCGGAAGATTCTTCGGAGAAGGTGAATAATTATAGCACGTTTGAGTACTCGCAAATGGAATACATATTTGTGTTGGTAACTATGGAAAAATGCAAAGTAACATTCGGTGGAGAATATCTCGTCACAAGGGAATGAATGGTAACTAAAAATTTCCTTGTGTGCGAAATTAGGAGAATAGCACCACCCTATTAAACATCGCATTATTTTAAGAGTCGTACACATTGCTAAGATTATAGCCGAGGAATTAAGTAATTTTTTTCTGGAAATGTGGCAGAGGCATCGTATCCTAGTAAAATTATTTTTTTTTCACTGTGTATTTCGTGTTAAGTGGGCTCCCGTTTTGTGATACATTTTCGTAAGTCTAGGGCAAAGCAGACTTCTGGCAGATTTGAGTACCTGGTGTTAGGGGTGGCTAGAATGTTAACGAGGGTCCAGATCGAACCCTGATCACGGTGGAGATCATATTGGATTGTGGATTCCTGCTTGGTGTCATTTAGGGCAGTGTTTCCACCGTCGAAATGGGAACAATGATCTGGATCCCCATGCACATTTCGTGAATGGTTGGCTTATGCAAACGCCGGGTTTCTCTCCTTCCGTCCCACGTCCCCTAAATTTTCCATTCTCTAACAACCTATCTGCCAGTTTTAAATGGAGCAAACGACCTCGGTTCTCATTCGCTTCCACCAGTAACTGCTCTGGCCCACACCCTGCCATCTCTTCAGGAGTACCACGTTTGTGACCGCGTTGGCAAAATAGAAGTATATTTTGAGGTACCTATCCATGTTGGTAACATGGTCCGTGAATTGCATTTCCGTTCCCTTTGTGCTAACATATACCTGGCCATGTTGATTTCGGATACGATATCCCACGGTTAGTTGGTCCAGCCGCGATCTGAATACCACATTCAGCGCTACCGTCAAACGCAACGACGGGGGCTGCGGTAAAGGTCTGATATGGTCGAAAGGTCGGGTGAACATTGTTTTTAAGGGATTTAGTGGGAAGGAAACGTTTGCTATTGAAGGTGGAATTCTTATAATGGATGCAGAGACCGGATATTAATTTCTGCACCATCATCGGCATTGATAGAAAAGACGCGGTTTCGTTTTAATGATAACGGCCCGTATCCTTGAATGTTCGTTCTTTTTGCAGTCAAAGAGTGACTGAGCGCATTTAGCGTGCACGTTGTCTGATCATACTCAGCAAGCTTGAATACTGTTCAATTCATCGGCATCGTGATGTGATTTGATTATTGGCATCAAGTTGGTTTGGGACCGGTTCCTGGGGTTTTGATTCTGGGCTGTCCTGTGCTGTAAACAGTTTTCCGTCACCATAAAAAACGTCTTAAATTGAGACTCTTATTACCCAAATGGGTATTCTTCATGTATGTACTTATATCGGTTTCGAAAATTATGGAATTTACTCATTGCATTGTGAACTTTTGCAACGGGAGCATAATAAAAATTTGTATAATCTTACAAAACAGCGTTTCGACAAAAGAGCCAGGAAATAATTATAAAATTATTACTTGTGCGTCAAGCCATATTAGGAATTTCATTATGTTTTTATTTCATTATAATAATTTTTAAGTTTACCATAATTTGACCATTGTCTGTCGTAACTTCATTTCTTTATGCCACAACTTAGTTTAAGTACATTTAAAAAATTATATTGACGCAAATTTAATTTTTTGCTAATATATGCTTCATTATTTTTACGTTGTCACTGCTTCTTAATAGTACGAAATGTTTTCCAATTTGTCCATTTTTGCCTTCCTACGATGGTATACATTAAAATACGCGGCTTTCATTCGGCAGAGATATTTTATTTATATTCTCTTTTGATGAATACTTAGATGTTTTTGATTGGCTTTCTGTTTCTCTTAATACGCTTCGATGCAACTTCGAGTCAGTCGCGAAATCGTTTTTGCTGTGTGTGGGTTATGTAACGTATGGAAAAATAATGAGCGCGTTTTTACCTCTTCAAATTCGCAACCCAGTCATTTAGTTGGAACTGAAAGCATTAAGCTATTCTTAACGCTCTGCATCCTGCGTTTTTTCATCGGCCGTTAAGTAAAAAGGAATTTATATCTTGTACCTCTCTGTCGATATCGTTTTATATAGCGATTGAGAATCGGTATACTTTTATTTCTTTTTGTTGATAAGAGTGGAAAGTTTCTCAAATTTGGTTGATGCTACGCATAACTTGAGAAGCAGGGACTTAGGCCGGAAAAAATTGATTTCTCTGGTGAATTTCATATGTAAGCAAATTCCACAGACAGTGCGGGATGGGTATGTTGTCGGCGGGAGTTAGGAGTGTGGGCGAGTTCTTCTTCGCCGTGCGTTCTCTATCGGTGATCATACCTCACAAAGGCGGTCACGGTGATTTAATCAGCACGTTTCCCTTACTGGCTTGAGCGTGTTCATTCCCCCTGAAGCGACTGAAATGGATGTCTAGACCCACCTCTACACAACGGCGGGCGGACGTAGAGCGCGTGTAGGAGAACGCTGTTTCAGGAGACGAAGAAGGGGGGGGGGGTTGTGGTTGTTGGAAGGGGTCGTCGGGGGAAGGTAAAACGTGGGATGCTTGAGCAGGAGGTTGGTTGGTCGGGGGAGCGGTGCTTCCCCCCGACCATCGAGCCCGCTCTCCCTCCCGGCTATCCCCGCTGCACCAGCGCGGGCGTAACCGCGAGGCAGGGCCCGTCGTCGTCGCACTCTGCCGCCGTGGAAGCCGCCGTCAAATGAGACGGTCGAACGCACGAGTTGCCGATGCATTCAGCTTGACGACCGTCCGGGGCGCGACCTCTCCTCTCCTGCGCAAGGGGGAGGAGGCTAGAGTGGGCGGGATAGTGGCGAACAGACATACAGGTTGATGTGTGGTGGTGGGGCTTGAGCCAAACGTGCTCAGGGACTCAAAATCCGCGGATCTCCCTTTCCCCCCGACCCATTTACTCTTTTCTCCATCCTCACTCGGCCTGACCCACTGTTTCCCAGCAGCCTTGGGTGCATCGGGCGTGGTGAGGGTGGCAGAGATTGCAACAGGCTTCGGCGCACGGAGGCAGAGACGTGGTAGCTGGCGATGGTAGCGTATAAAGGTTGGGGGGGGGGGGAGATGCTAAATGCGTTTCTGTTGAATTACCTCGCTCACAGCGAGCCAATCCGCGCGCTTCGTCCGGTCCGTCAACCGTTTCGTTCCAATTGTGAAGATAAGCGCCGGTGTCCACCCTTGGCACGTGCGAGAACTTGTGTTTCCTCGTTAGTTTTCGGACTGTCATTCGCTCTTTACAAAATGTTTTTGTTAGATTAGGCGCTGGTTCTCTCGTTTTCACACCTGGGATATGCCTACCCTCCGCGGAGTGGGAACACAAACATATGGTTTTACATTCCGGGTGCTCATCTGATTATTGGCTCGAATATCTGTACTACCGCCATGGAGTGTAGATACTTAGAAAGGAGATATCAGCCCTCTTTGCCGAATGCGGTTCCAAGCCGATTTACCCTTCGTGCCTCGTAGCCTGTTTCCTCGTGACCTAAATTCTTGCGGATTTGTTTCGTTGCTGTGTGCATTTTAGCTCTTATTGAGACAAGCTTTACATTTTTTAAGGAAATGCTGACCAACTTAGTCGAAGATCCTTGAGAGCTGGAAAACGTTTGGACGTGGAGGATGCCAATAAATTACATTTTTAGTATCAATTTCTACTTAAAAATATAATTTCTCCTATTTATCGGAAATCAAAGATGTTATAGATTTTGAAGGTGGACTCGAATATATATGTACGTGCTATAACTTTTGGAGATCATTTGTGAAGCAAACCTAAATTGTCCGTATGAAATAAAGCTATTGTTTAACCTGCGTGATCTTTTCCTACTATAATAACATGATCTGTACTCTTTGGGGCGGCTAAGGTGTTAATTTTATCTCAAGGATCGGTATTAAGGGGGATGTCATGTTTTCCGGATAAATATATGCATACTACTTTGCTTCGAAATAATGCTGCAATAGAGTTCCGACTGCAGTTATTTTCATTTATCAAGTTTTTTCTTCTTTTGCAAAATTTCGAGGAAAAATTGTTTGATTTATGACGTCGACGTCGCGATTTTTTTGTAATCAATTTAAAATTTCCGGCGAATGATTTTTTTCCTCAGACATACCGTTCATACGGTAAGGCGTGGATAAAGACTGGCAGGAAAATATTTTTTTTTTAATTTAATCTTTCATCGTTGAGGTGAAATTATTCATTTGCGCCAGTGAAGGATTTCGAAGGTAAAAGACGTCGTTTAAACTCGAATAGGTTCGACCATTTTGAATTACTGCTTTTCGGTTGCGGAAAGTTGCACAGCATTTTTCAGTCCGCTTTTTGTTTCTTTTTTGAGCAGAGCACGCGCGTGCAGTGACTGCAGTCAGAATGGGTGGACTGTTGAAAAATGACTTCCTCCCTCAAATATTTTTTTTAGCCTATTTACTCGTAGCGTAGGCCATTTTCAACCGCTTATACCTCGCGAGACGAAAATCAAGTTGCGTATGAAAAGCTCTTCCTCTGCCTCCTCCTCTCCTATCGTTCTTGTTTACCTCCCTTCCCCTTTTTTCCTCCCCTCATCTCGTCCCCCTTGTCGCTCACATCCCCGTACTGCCCCTCCCGCCCCCTGGGCCGCGCCCTACAAAGCCTCAACTCACGCTCGCCTACCCTTTCGTTAGCCTTCTGCCGGACCGCACTCCAAAAGCTTCGACGTTTTAGATTCGTCATTGCAATTTGCAAACCCATTCCGGAGCTAGCTACCAGACGGGGGATGGGTGGTGGGGAGTCAGGATCCTTCCCTATCCTTTTTATCTCCCTTTCGACTATTCCATCAGGCTGTGGATTTATATTATTTTCGCGTTCCGTTCAGCTCTCCTCCTTTTCCCTCTGCCCCTTTAATTCCCGCATTTAAAACCCCCACGTGAATGTTTCCAATCGGTTTTCATAGTCGCGCTGGAACGGAAAAACGATGAAGCCTGCGGTCGGTTAGTTGAGGGCTCGGAAAGCTGAAGGCTGAAGCGTCCAGCGTTGAAAAAATATTAAAGGTGTGGAGAGGAGAGAAAAAGAGTGGGAGAGAAATATACGAATTGGAGGAGTTTAATGGTCGACTGCTCGGCGGTACGTTAATGGTAAAGCTGTGGGGGACGCTTGGAGAATAATTTTCATACATTTCCGGAGTAAGGACATCTTTTTAAATCTCGCTTTCTGTTTCTCATTCATTATTATCCTAACGGAAATGATACCATTCGGAATTTTTTTTTCTTCATTTAGAAAATATTTGCTAGTGATAGAAATACGTTACCTATAAGAACGGTCGTCCACGATAGGACAGTATTTGATACCCATTTTGCGGCAAAAAAATCATACGGAAACTCGTTTTGCTACTTCAAGCTGTCGGATTTTCGAGAACAGTAATAATGATTCTTCTAAAGCAGTCATGTAAGTTTGCCTATTATTGAATTTTAGTTAAAATATATTTGTCTTTATCTGTGATTGGTAGAAACGTAAACTTAGCAAGCTGTTCATTATTAATAAATTGGTAAAAATTGTAAATATGTTTATCAAAATAATAAATACCATCCCCTGGTAATAAGTTCAAACTCCGGTTGCTTAAAGATTTTGTACTATAAGGAGTTAAGTTGTAATTGATTGTTGTATTTTATTTGAAACTCATAAAAAATGTGCTGCCATTTTAGGTAGTGCTGTGCATATTATTTCATGATGCAATGAAAAAACTTCCAATTATTAATACTTCTGTATTATATCATGTCACGGTAGCTTTAATCTGTTGCTATATGTTGTTACTTATTCATTAAACTATAACTGAACTTCTTTATTTTTTTCTTTAAAGGTGAGTACCTGCTTCTGTCTTCATGCCTCGTCATATTCATTCTTTACGTAAGTTCCCCCTGCTTTCAACCTATTTATAAATCGTTTGCCTTGTGTGATTAAATGATCTTTCCAATTATTTGCATATTAATATTTGATGTAAATTGACTCTTTAATGAAATCAGTAATTTTACGGGTCTCATCATACTTACCTTTAACCTTTATTGGCATCGCAAAATTTTACATGATGCTATCTGGTTTATTTGAGATATTCATCTTCCAAAGCTATAAAACGCTAAGTGACTACAGTTGGCCTCTTCTAAATATGTCTGAGAGCCATGATTCCATAATAAAAAGCATTGTAATCGGTCAAGCATTATCTTTTATCCGTCTTGAGTGAGCTACTGTTACCGGCCTGGTTAAATGGGAACTTCAAAGCTCTCATCTTTTAATTGATGTTGAAATTTTTCTTTGCGATACTTCAGTCTATCCTATGGACTTCAAGTCCCTTTTTGGATTGGATCGGAGTTCTTTAATCAAATCCCCGGGTCGATCCTGCCGGTAAGTATATCAAAGGGCTCCTATCACTTCCTCGACTGAATGTTACTTTTCGGTCATTTCATTTGGCAACTCTTTCCCGTCGTTTTCGGCACCCCGCGCTGATTGAAAGGATGGTGGGATCAATTATGCAAATGTTTACCGCTTCTTCCGTGTTTACGAGAGGTATTTTTTACTCGTTTCCATCCACTTCTATTTTTCCTTTTCATCTCTTCCCGCAGTTTGGTTGTCGTTTGTTTTTGGTCCCCCGTGGTTTTCGACTCCTGGTGGCGCGCCGTCACATGCATGCACATGGACTTCCCCGTTACCATGGTAATCGCGGTGATGATTCTGTCAGCAGCGTGATTGATGATGGCGCCTAAAATGGCACGAAGCTTTAAAGGAGGGTTTAAATTCTCCGCCGCCTTGGAGATTGCAGCCTCGATTGATGTCGGGTCTTATCTTTTTTGCTCTGCGAATTAAGCTGGGGATGGCTAAGTGAACATTTGAAAATTTTTGTCCACCGTTCATCTTTATTTGGGACCAACGTGATTCACGGTGTCAGGTTGCCTGGTGAAATTCGGAAACATTTCCATTATTAAATGGGGGTCGTTGTGCATTTAAACGTTTTGATGCTTTCCCGGTGAATTATTACAGTGAAATTCTCTCGGGCTTCTGTCCGGGACAGGTTCTCCATATCCGCAAGTTTGGATGGAAGACTTTTCAAGGAGCCCTGAGGACGATGGAAAAGTCTTCCATCCAAACGTCGATGGTGATGGAGAAACTGAACCGGTTGGAAGCCCGAGAGAATTTCACTTTTAAACTTAAACTATATTTACTTGAACGCGTTAGTAAAACTGATATCTATGACCATTTTATTTACTTGAGAACTCAGGGATAATATGGAATCAAAATTACTACTTTTTGAAATCCTATTGTTACTTTGAGCTTTTTCCTCAATTATGTCCTTATAACGTAGATAATGCTCTAAAAACTTTATGAATTCTACATTGATCCCTTAGTTTGGCCCAAAATTTAAAATGAGACGTGAGATTATCCTGCAGTTGGCGGTGGTTTATTTTCCTATACATATTTTAACTTGGTGAGTTTTTAGAGAAGCAGGAACTGCGCGGAAAGCTGCTGAAGCAGAAAGGTGCGGTGACGTCGTTCACGAAAAAATGACCTGTGTTTAGCTCAGCTCCTTGGACTCATACTGTCCTGATAAAGTTTTCATCGCCGATCCATTTCTCAAAAATATTCTACTAAAAACAAGCAAATCGCTAATCCACTGCGAATTTCCTACACATTTCTCAAATGATTTTTCATTATTCTTCATTGAACGTTTAACCATTTTGGTTTTTTGATTCTGGACTCATCCGAATCAATCTAGTTCTAAACCATTCGTAATCGGTGAAGAATCACGTCTGATTTTTATTCTTCGTTCCCAGAGCAATGCCTTCTTAACAACAATAGAAACTTTTTCAAGGATGTGTTTTTAATTTCTTTCGAGGCATTCTCTCCCTTATCGTTTCTCGCATTATCTCTTAGGCTATCTGCGGGTAAAAAGGGAAAGCGACCCTTAAAAATGGACATCATTCGTTTGAAACCCCCTTTGTCGCATAAGTTACCTCTACTTCCGCCTGTCTTCGTGTGTATGTTGGGGGAGGGAGTTGGTTTATCCAGCCCTCCTGTTAGGACGTCGGAAGACTGTTGGGACTATGACGAGCGAGTGGTTGAAGGCGTTTAAGGGGGTACTGATACAGATTTTAGAGGAGGCGGAGCGGCTCTGTAACCGGGGATTATCTTCCCTTTGCCCTGTCCGGCTTGCCGGCGTTGTTACCTACCCATCTACGCCGCCCCAGTGACCCCATCATTCCAGGACGCGCTCCATCCAGCTAGTCTCCCGTCTCCCTCCACTTCCCTTCCTCCCACCCTTCCGACTTGGCGCCCTATTACAACACCCCTGCCGCCATCCTCATCCTACGGATTGTCTCCCTACAGCTGGAAGACACTTTCCCCCCCGAACCAAGATCACTAATTCAGGCTACTCCCTCTCTTTCCCTATTACAGCCGAGCTCGGATCTTTATTAGCTTCTCTTATAGGAAGGGAGAAGGGTCGGTGTTAACCGGGTGGTTTTTTTCTCTCTTGTGCATTCGTATCCACCCCATTGCTTCGCCTTACACTCGTTTTGCCTTGGCTTTTTTGAAACCCTCTCGTAGTCCTTAGATGTATCTTTAAGTTATCCCTCCCTTTGTGTTCGACGCAAAGGGGTAGCCGTCGGCTAATGATGTAACCTTAAAGGTGTTGACGTTTTTAAATACCTATGAAGTTCTATGCTTAGGTACTTGTATGTAGTGTTAAGCTTACCTCTTGGAAGTCAGCTTCGATTTACACTTTTTTCTTTTATTCCTTATACATCGTGATTCTGTGAAAGGGAAACATTTTACCTCCCTCGCATATTTGGGGATAAGCGGGTCCGTTGATACGGACAGAGGAGATTTGGGTACTTAACTAATAGTGATGTGGTGAGCAGCTGCGGAGGGGTTTATAAAGTCCTTCCAGATAGTTCAACTACTGTAGGACACTGTTGGTTCTGTAAAACAATTGGAGACAATTATGACTCAAATAAAAAATCAACCAAAATCGGGCTCTCAATAAACTACTTCTCGAAATACGGACTTACCTGCTTACTTACTTACCACATCTGCCTGTAAATATTTACTATTACATTGCCTATGTTATGGGCATTTTTCTTTTTGAACGTCATTATGATGTCCTGGTATAGTTTTCGGAATAAAATTTTGTTCGAAAGCCCCAAATTTAAATCTTCGTATTCAAGAGGTAGGTAAGTTATCGATATTCTTATATTTATTAATTCAATTCAACTTATGAAACTAAACTTTATAGTTTCATCGAAAAGTGTAACAAATATGTATTTTTATGTACTCTTTCTGCCGACGTATAATGAGAGACGGCGCTAATTTGTGGCAGTTGCATTTTTACTTGTAAATTGTAGTGAAATTGCTTTATGAGCGCCTTAAATATAGGTATGTATTTTGCAAAACCTCAAACCCTTGGAGCACGTTTTGGTTCAACGCAATACTTTAACGAATGAACTATCCCCTGCTTTCTGCTTATGAGTTGATACCTCTTCTTCGTCTCTAATTCAAGTTTCCAATTTCCTTTGTAACTGTAATACATGTAACTGCGCCACTGAAATAAGAGGCTTTCTTTTGTCAGGCAAAGGAGAAATCATGAATGCTCCCGGCATTTCTTCTTTGTGGAGCGTATAACATCGTAAATTAAAGGCCAGGTCGAAAGCTATATTTGGTTTAGACTTCGGCCGTGTTGTTTATATTTTAGTGACACATTGACACTGAAACCAGACTCAACTAAGGATCTGGATACAATATATAGAAACCGGTTTTTAAGAGCCGAGCTAGTTGGAGGCTCTCAGTTGAAAGCCTCTTTATTTATTTGTTTACCTATACGTAAATTTTCCTGAGGTTATTACGTGTAACGCGACGCTGGTTTGAAAGGTTATGCTGTTCTAATGATGAGTTCTAAAGTTCGCGTTTGCAGTTCTTTTTAGTCTATTTTGCGCCCCTTATTCTAAACGGTGCGGTTTGAAGTATATTCTTGGCTAAAATCAAGATAATATTTCTTTTTATTCTTTTAAGGATACTTGTGTTGTTTCTTTTTCGCTTGTTTCTTTAATAGGTTTTAAATTGTAACTTAAAAGTGGAAATATTTCTGTGCTATAATGGATCATCATCGAATTTGAACATGATGGGCTTTCGTCACATGTAAGTGAGGACAGCGTATACTCATTTCCCTTGATACCTTAATTACGCGTTCTTCTTTTTCTTGAGGAAGGAAAGTCTGTGCCCATTTTTAGGTTAGTATCCTTTCAAACTCAAGTTAATGTGCATGCCAGTTAGTGGAGATGAGTATTCGATCTCTAATAAGCCGAGGGACTGGAATACATTTTTCTTTTGCGAAGAACATGAAAAATGAAAGCCTTCGTTTCCCAGGAGTGGCAGTGAGGATCGTCTCTTCTCTCGCGTTTCTCTTTTTGTCTGCACGGTACTCATCTTTCCCCAAGTGTCATCGTTCCTTAGTTATTTTTAATTTCTCTTCGTTTAGGTGGATGTGGTTGTCATGCTCATCCTGTTTAAACGCTACTCGCTCCCCTGCTTCAAAATACCCTGGATAAAATACAACTCCTCCTGCCCCACTGTTAGGTTCTTCTGAGTGTATACAATCACGTGGGATGAGAAAATGTGCGGTGTCTACTTGTCTTTCGTTTCATTCACAGAGGATGAATGTGTATCCTTAGGTAACCGTGTGTGTTAAATGTATATGTGTATGTGTCGAGTGAAGCAGTTTTATATAGCGAGTCGGTCCTCGTGCCACTGCGACAACGGATTTGGAGTACACGGGAAGGGTTTTATTATTTTTATTCATTGCCTTAGTTTTCATTTTTTTGTTTCCCCGTTTTCTCTCCGCTTTTCAGCAATTTTTTAGGCAACAAAAAAACGGGCTATGTGAGAGGAACAAAAAATTAATCAATCCCGCTTGGAGAACTTCCGTCCGGTGAGGATACCGTCGGTGCCATCAATTCGCGTCGAGCGATTTACACTCCCTCCCTGTCAAAACGAAAGGGGCAAGGGACACTTCCTACAGTTCCCCTTGCGTCTGTGTCCCAAACATCCCTCTCACGCCTCTATTGCTCCCATTCCCCTGGGTTTTCACTTCCTACGTCGTTTTATTGAGTGTCCAGCTTGACCACCTTTCTTAAAATCTTAGTAAACTAGGAAAAACTCTCTACCTCTACATACAACACAGGATTCATCTATTTTGACTTTCTGCTCCTACATTTTCTTACAATTTATTACGGTTTCAAAGAGGTCTGAGGATATTTTTGAAGAAACTCTGCACATATGTAAGCGCATTATTACGAAATGTACCTCGTGTGCAATAAGCCTACGTGTAAAATTTAAAAAAATCACACAGGTAAAATACATTACTTTCACCTTTGTGTATCGATCACTCTCACTCAGTGATTCAACCCGAAGGTTGGTTTGGATAGTTAAGGGTATAGTAGGGTAGGGGGGGCCAGTTCCTTTCCCTGAGTTACCTCGCACTGCGAGTGTTTTTTGTTTTTTGTTCGGGGGCGTCCAAAGGCTTCACCCGGATTTGAAGCCGGGACTCTTCGATCAGTAGCCAATCGCTCTACCCACTAGGCCACCACGCTCCCCATGTGTACCGATATCACTAATAAAAACACGTATACAAAGGTACACATAAATGTGCACGTAGAAAACAATCGCTCCAATGACTTTAACTTATTCGCTCGCCATCTATCAGCTAACCAAAGCGTGCGTTAGGTATATCTCACGCCCTCCGCCTTCGCCATTTCCTCATTTCGTTTTGATCAATGACGCAAGCGTAATGAATCAAGCTAGTCGGCGACCCTTGAATTCATGAGCTGTTTGGATGTAAAAATTCTGGGGAAAACTTTTCTTGGCAAAAAAAAATATCCTTGATGAAGTTAGGAAAAGTAGGTAATCCATCTTGTCAACAAAATGACGGGCAGTGAATTGGACTGAATTTGGTTCATTACAAAGATTTTGCATATGATCCAGTTGTTCTTACTTAAATGCCGATAGGTTTTTCTCTACTCGAGAACTGGGGTGAAAAAACAGCATTTTTCGTAAGCACAAAATTACATAGTTCATCATCTTTTGGAACTATGATCAACCTAATTCCTTTCATGCTCGGAAGGGAAATATGATGTGACGGCCCTGTGCCGATAGTTTGAAGCTTGCATGTTATGAAAATTTAAAACAATCGATAGAGGTGGTTTAGAAGCAGACTTTGACTGACTCCTGATAACATGAGAAATAAATCAACAGTGATCAATTATTAACGATCGAATATGTAAAATATATGAATGGCCCTTTTCCAAGTTCCTTGTTTTGAAAATGCATTCGTCAAGGAAATGAATTGTGTTAAAGTGAAAATTGAAAAAAAATATGAGAAAATTGTCTACAGTGGTGTGGTTCTTTGCTCAGCTATAAACGAGCATGGTTTTCAATAGTTTTGTGAGGCTACGGAGGGAAATAATTTGAATGTTGCCTTTATACTCATAGCAAATGGAAATGGCCAAAAATGCCCTGCAGCAATGTAATACATGTCACGGTGTTTTAGATTGCCTGAGTAAAACTAGAATGTAATTTTTATTTAACCATCGCATCGGAATTCTCGATTACGCGTAGTTTTTTGGTGTTGTTCTGCTCGAGGACTTGAATGTTAACGAAAATTATCATCATTACGTGCCGAAAAGTCTCCGTCGTGAAATAGTGAAAAATGTAGAAATATTTTATTTGTATAAGGGATTTTGAGTGTACCAGCCTAAGATTAAAGGCATCAGAACGAGATGCTAATTGTGTTGTTCTTAAAAACATCTTTGCTGCACAGCCGATGGATGCTTATGACGCATTGACAATAAACAATGACGCATTGTTTGTCGTTCCCAGGGCAAGATGAAAATACGAAGCGAGGTACGAAATTGGTTAATTGATTGATTGGCTGATAGAATAGGCGGACAGCCTGGTAGGATATCTCGATGAATCAATCAAGCAGCGATTGTCGGGGAATTAGGGTGCCGTGAGGCCATCGATTATTGGCGTCCCTTTTTAAAGCGAAGGTTGAGGCTGCATCATTTAAATGATCTCGGAGTGGCTTTCTCGAAATAATGTAAGAGGTAAACTAAAACGGAATCAATGCTGTGGATAGCAATATTCAAAACTTGATAAAGGTAAGTAGCAGTTTGTTCTGGGTTTGGCATTGAATGTTGTAAATAAAAACTTGGCCCGGTTTTATGTCTTGCTATCGTTAACTGGAAGATGATCCATCCTTCACGCTAACTTGATGTCGACTAGGAGTACAGGTTTTGTTTATTACATAATACTGACAGTTGGTTTACGTGAGTTTTTTCGATAAGAGAACTATTTAGCATCGTTTTTCATTCTGAAAAAATATTTAACCAATGATTATATAACCAGGACCTACTATTTTTGAATAATGACTTAGGGACAAATATTTCCTTTTTTCAGTAAAATGAATGCGAAAAACAACATCAACGCTGGTGTCATTTTTTCCTTTTATTTTAATTTTGCTTACTGCTCAATTTTATTCGTTTCTGTAATTTTAATGTAATTAATCTCGTAGTCTACCACGTTTAATAAAGCTTTCGATTCCGTCTGCGTCCATTATTATACTTCGTTCATACCTAACATAATATTGGCATGCATCAGCTGCTGATGAATCGAAATTGTGCAATCTATATAAAAATGATAGGTCTCTCATGAAGCGCTAAGTTATTATCGTTTGCGTTACTTACTATTTTTACATTCCCCCTTTATTTGCATTTTTTCATGTATTTATTTTTATGGTCCTCATTTACTTCGCATATGCTAGACTCATCTCCTCTGCAGTTAACGTGTTGTTGTCAGTAACGGAAATATGAAAGCTACTAAATCGTAATTAACGATTAGTCTCATTTATCGAGATGCTGAAAGCGATACTTCGTTCAAGTAATTTGAGAGCATGATGTTGGAATGCTGTTAAGTGTGACCTCGTTCATCTCTGTCTGAGACTAAATGTTTAGGTAAGGTGGCACATTCGGCTGCGTTGAGGAAGAGAATACCTAATTTTGCTCTGCAAACATGTTTATATATTCATTGCGAGCCTGCCTTTAGACCACATCCTCTTTATAATAGTCTCCCCAAGATACTCTTTTGAAGCACTAACCAATGCTCCTTGTCACTCATCCTCTCAGCACTCCTCATACTTCCAATGGAAATATTACTAAGATTTTCGCAATCTTCGTTTTATCTTTCTATTCTCTCTTCATCTTGTGTCCTCGGTTCCCTCCCACCCAGGTCCCCTCTACCACCAACTCCCATTGAGTCTGGCACTCCTATTATTACGCCAGCTTAACTTTGCATCAATAAAACTTCTTAAATAGGTCACCCGCTTTTTCTGTCTTTTAATGAGTTTTCTTTCTCAAATTTCTCATGTTTTTAGTTTCATTTTTTATGTGAATATGTTCGTCGTCCCATTTGATTGTATTATTTTCTTTCTTTCATTGCGACCAGTTAATGTTTATACTTATCTGATTTTCTTTGTTTTAAAAGTACATTGCTGGCTGTGTCTACTCGTTGTTTACTTTTCTTGATCATGCTTGTAATACGTTTTCAAGTCTACCCAATACTACTATATCTTAAGTCTTTGCGTCATCGATTTCCTAACTTTTACGACCCATCATTCTTTAGTTTTTTTAAAGTGCTATGTCCTGGAAATTATTTGACTACGGAACTTTTTTTCGATGCATTTTGTCCACTCCCTGGTATAAGGGTTCATTGGTATGTAACTGTCAAATATGACCCCATTTTTTAGCGATTATTTGATTCTTGATTAATATTTTTGCCATAATATAATGTGTACATGTGGGAGGGTAAAGTTTTCTTTCGTTTTTCTTGTTTTAGCACTTTCTTACCCTGTCAGTTTGACGACTTTGAAATGTAATTTTATTGGTAATATTTCCATGCACTGCATTTTGAATATTTACACGTAGATTACATTTTACTGTTTTATTTGTTTTGTATAACGTAATAGTGCTTAATAAATTGAACTATTTCTCATATGATACTCATTTCTGTATGTTAAGATGCAGGTTAAATATCTTCGTTGGTTAGGACTGAAAGTATTTTATGTTTATCATTCTCATGGATTTTATTATTACTTCGTTTTTGGAAGAGCTAGGGACTAGTGCAAGTGAAACTTTTCATTTTCGCGTTTTCTTGGAGAATAACCAGTTTCCAGGGAGCCGAGTATTCTGATGGGATGGGAAACCAACGCTTACAGCGTCTTGGCGTTCTCCGCTTATACGATTTGCGCTGTTTTGAAGTACCGTCCTTAATATATGGTGATACTTAGCTTGCTTTAATTGCTCCCTTAAACGAGAGTAATACTTTTCGTGGTAACTTCTTGTTTTTATTCTTCTAGGTTTAGTCAAGTCGCTAGATCTATTCCGGCTGGCGCCCCACTTTGCATATTCTTGCTACGCGAGTGCATAATCTTCAGGAGAGGAACGAACGCCCGGGGTCGTTAGCTATTGAAAAATGAATCGTGGAAACGCGAGGAGGGCTCGTGGAATTGTTTCTTTCTGCGAGGATGCTGTGGTCACCAAGCCACATGCCCACTCTTTATGGTATTAGAAGAAAACCGCTGCATTTCATCTCTTGTTTAGTTGAGAATTCTCTAGTGCGGTGCGAGCTCTCTCTCACTGGTAAATTTCTCAGTTTTGGGAAGAGCAGAGGTATCTTCTTTTTATGCAAAGTCTTAACGGGTTAAAACATGAAGATCTTGTTTTGACGGTGAGGCTGTTTCAGAGATTTCCTTCGCCGAGTCCAAATAAAAAGGCGTCCTTATTTAATTAAACTGTTTGTTTGATCTCGAGCGATGTTTTTTGTTTCTTTAATTTTAGGGTAATGAAAATTCCCCCCGTTGCTTTTGAGTGGTCGTGTTCACGTCATTTTTAACGGTATAAATGTGAAAAGCCGAAAAAATAAATTTGAAGAGACTACAGGTGAGCTGATACATCATTATTGCAAAGCGTTTTGTACAACTTTTCCTTGTTCTTAGTATTGTAAAGTCACCGATGGTGGATTTATGGAAACAGTCAAGTTTGTTTAAAAGTTATTTTTCTTCATTGAGAAAATTCTTTGGACTTAAGGTATTAAGTGCAATATTTACTCAATTTTTTAAAGTGCGCCCATCACAAACATTGATTCCATTGTGTGCCAGAAAATGCTGTTACACCTAGCGAGAGAAATTTTATACGAATTATCTTTTTTACATGAAAGCCGAGATCGTTAAATTCGACGGATAAATGGGATGAGGAATTGGAAAGAGCTCTGCATCTAACTGCAAGACGTATGAGATTGTAATGCTGAATTCCTGAAATGTGTAGGCATGCCTCATAATTTTATTTCGACAAGGCCTATGCTCTGGAACAATCTCTTTAGGTTGCACCCTACGTAAAAATCCCATTTTGTTGGGCGCCAATGTCAAGGAGAAAGTTTTTTAATGTTATCAATCTTAAAAACCGCCAATCATTGCATCATTTAGAACATTTCTTTTACTTCTAATCGCAATTTATGTGCTTCTTAATATAAGCATTAATGAATGATTTATACTGTCTATAAATATCGCATAGGTGGCTATCCTTTCTTTCTTGGTATGATGACAGTGGGAAGAAATATCATAAAAAGCACTACAAAGAAATAGTTTCATAGTGGAAGCTTAACATAAAAAAGCGAACTTTCCTGATAAATCTCATATGATGTTTGGAACGTTTTTGCATAAACAAAACATTTGGAGTGAAATGTATTATTTTACGCTTTAAATGTGAGTCTTCCCACTACTGCAAAATATCAGGGGGATTGTTGTGATCTTTAAATAATTGTTTATGGTAAAATAAAACTCTAAGTAACTTACTCATCACTTCTACGCCTGCTCTTTTTGAGTGAAAATACTTGTTAGAATCCCCTGTATATTTTTAATTTTCCTCGTACATTCTGCGGTGTAGAACGGCATAAGTGATGGTGGTGAAAAACAGGGTAATTTTATACGTTTCACAGTTTTCCATTCTTTTCTCGCAGTACTCTCTTTTGCCGCTGCACAAAAATATGAAACTATTTTTTTTACCCTCACTCATTCCACCGTGGTGAAAACAATGAAATATCAGGCATATTCTTCTCGGCATATAAACGCTCTGTAATGTGTATCCCAGCCACTCACTCCGCCTCTTTCTCCGCCTTGCCTCCAACTACCATCCCTAAATACCTCTAATACATCCATTTCTGACTCTCCGTGCCTTCTCCCCCATTCTCTTCAATTTTTAAGGCAGTCTTTAATCTATGTTGTGAAGTTAGGTTGCGAGTAAAGGCTGGAGGGTGAAAAAAACGACGAGGGAACTCAGGCAGTGCATTGTACTCTTGGGATGATTATGGATCCAGCTGAAGAATTTGAGAGGGTGGGGGTGAGAAGCCACTAAAAGAAGGCAGGCAATAAGAAATGCGATGGGTACTAAAGAGCGGCAGCGAGATGAATGGAATCCTTAATTCTGTTTTTTGAGTACCTGCTTTCTCAAGACTCGCTATTGCCTGTGTTTTTCTCATACCTGCATGGTGCTGCGGTGTTTAGGATGCTTAGAGTAGTGGAAGTCGCGACCCAGTCCTCTACTGGAAGACTAGTGCTCTTGTCGATTAATGAAGTTAGAAGAAAGAGATGCCCGAGTTAATGCGCCATGAAATGGCTCCGTTATTGTTAGGTTCACGGAGAGTAGCTGTAGCTGTCTGCGAAATTGATATACCCCAGAGAAGTGCGACACAGTTGCCGTTGTTAAGGTTTTTATTAATCGCTTCTTGTGAAAACTCGTATAATGCCTACCGGAAGAGGAAGTCGATCGTTGGCCACTGATTCCTCGTACCGTTTTGTGAGAGCTTTTCTTGGACGTTATGATTCTTCTGCATTATTTTTTTGCATTTTTTTCCTACTGTCCGCGGTGAATTATGTATGTGGAGGGAGTGTCTTTTTGACGCTTATGAGAACATTATAGTCATTAAATGTTATAAAGCATTTTCATGATGCTTTGAAGAATTATTAACTGACCGCGGAAGACTGGGTGGCAATTCGCTGGCTTGACAATCGAAAGGAGAGTGTTTGAATCCCGTTTGGAGCATGGATGCTGCTCGTCTAAGTTAATACGTAGGAATAAAATTCTAGCAGTTGAAGCGTCTAAAAACATACGAATTCCCACCGCAGGTCCTTGTGCTCGAATCCACAACACTTTCCATGATTTTGTCTAAAATAAGCTGTGCGATGTTCAGGATACCGGAAGTAATCAGAAAACAGCAGGTAGTATTGAGGAAGGAAATGATAATATGAAATCGGTTACGCCAATCTTGTTGAAGATTATAATTGACAATATAATTCCTCGACTTATTCTAAGTTACGGCAGTGACGTCGAGAAGGGTACTTAAGAGCAAAGTTAACGTCGTTGTCTTGCGAATCGTTTTCATTTTAGGTGTTATTTTATTTTCTTCCCCCGACTTTTCTCGTAATCGTGTTTCATAATGTTATCCAGGCGTCAGAGAGGAATCTTTCGATTAATTTGTCATGAATTTGCATAGACACCTCTATTGAATAACAGAAGTTATTGATGGCGTGGAGGAAATGTCAACGGATAGTCATGGCTTCGGTCTCATTCCTTGTTTACCTCCTTTGGAAAGGAACTGTTTCTTCTTCATCTTCTCCCTTTCGCATAATTAAAACAGTTATTTCAATCTTCGGATTCAAAATTATTACAACTCCAATTCTATTTCTCTTAACTCATCTGCCGACCGTGTTTAACCCCATGCGTTAGGGAGGAATTTGCTTACTTAATTACAACCATGACGTGGCAATTTTAAGGAAAGCTTTCCTCATTTGGGCAGAGATAAACAAAAGAACAAATCGCCCTTTCTGAAAATATTCCTTCCTTCCTACCCCCACTCCTATCTCTCCACGGTCCATCCCTCTTGTTATTCCGTGCAGATAATGCGAGATGTTTCGGGACGTGCCAAGAAAACAACGGGAGGGAAAATTGGACTCGGCCTGATAAAGTCGTAAAAAAGGGTATTAGTGTTTTTAACCGGAAAATATAATGGGATAACAGCGGCGTTAGGAAGGAACCCCCTTCCCTTCATCCCCGCCGCCCCCCTCTAGTAGATGCGGAACTGAGGAGTGGAGCGCGGAAGGGGATGAAGCAGGCGATAGAAAAATTAAACGAGCAATTCCGCCTTTAATTGAATTCTTATTGTTCCTTGTCGGTCGTTTTAAATGAGCCCTAAAGGAGCAGGAACATCTCCAATCAAGATATCCAGGCCTTAAGAAGGATTCTCATGTCTTCCCCGTAGTCCCATGCCAACCCCTTCTCCGCCCCTTCCGCCCTCTTCCTTCCGACCCTTTACCCATGGCTACTTTTTGTTATCACTCTTCCCACTCTTCTCCGCTGTCTTAGTCATCCATTTCCGAGAGAGTAAAAGCGACGATGCTTACTTCTAGTTAGGGAATCATCGTTGCAAGAGAAGAAATGGGAGAGAAATGGAGGAGGAAACTGTGTGAGAGTGTGTAATAAAGGCAGAGATACTCATGGGGATGGCTGTACTGTTCCCTAGAGAAAGAAAAAAGAGATGGAATATCCCTTTTTAGGCTCCTTGCCAGCCGCTGAACAGGTGAACCGGAAGTGTTAAAAAGAACGGCTCGGGCGTTTGACATTAAACGCTTTGTAGAGCGGAGGATAATGAGAGCGTAGGGAATAATTCGTGAGCAGTAGTTGTGACGACCCGTGTCGGTGTGTGAGTAGGTACCCTCCAGATTATAAATTTACGCGCAGTTATCCCGTTAACGAATGGCTTAGTTAATAAAATTTCTCGCTACCTCTCGTCCATATTCATAGCTTTCGTGGTGTTTCGTTGAATATCCATTTTAGCAAATATTAATATTCGGACTACGTGCAAATTTTAAAACATAGTGAGTGTGGTAACCTCTTTGTAGTTAAGTTTCATGCACTACCCGGTGTGGAGCTGATCCTTTGCTTCAATTGTGGACATGCTTACGTACGAATTTTGGTTCTGTTGATTCTTTTATTGCAAATTGGATGCTGTACCTATTTCTATTGAGGATAAATTGCTACTATTGATGCCCTTTAACGATAAAACATTGCAGTGAAAGATTCTGTGCTTTAGTTAATACCTGGAAACATCTTTCCTCGTGAGGAATCGATTTGATACTCCTACTCTCCTCAGCCTAATAAATTATTTTACCAGACAAATCCCGTAATATAGTAGGGTCCGTAGAGCAGAAAAATGCCCGTGATCTTTTTTTAATCTTCGCGACAAATTTGTGAAAAAACGAGGAAATAGGGCCTATATTTTGTATTGAACTTCATGCCAAACTCTGATATAGGTTCAGCTTTCGAACTTCGGTTTTCTTTAACTCAAGTTTTTATCCGTGAAAAGAAAGCAAGATTTTGAAAAAAAAACAACTTTACCACTGAATTAACTTTTTTTGAAGATTTTCGCAGCTCATGTTTATATTATTCAGGTTTCTGGTTCTGCGATTAAATTATTTTATATTTTATATTAACAAGACCATTATTGTTCTTAAAAGCCCGACGAAGCCTGCAGCATAGTACGGCGAAACTGTCGCATAATATAAAATAATTTAATCGCAGAACCAGAAACCTGAATAATATTTACCACTGAATTGTTTTAGTTTTTTATGTTATCCGTACTGAGCTAATTTTTGGCCGTTACTTAGCCTAAATTGCCAGCTTTAAATTATGATGGCATTAAAATGAATTGGACAGGATTTAGAAGGCCAATTATGGCACTTAAATCAAAAATTAACCACTAAACAACATAATTTATCAACGCCAACTTATTCACCGATTCATCATTCAGGAAGCATTCCTTATAAAATAAAGTTTGTGTAATAGATGATAGCCTTTGAATAAATTCAAAGTTCTCGTAAGTCAATGATTCATTTTCCGAATAAACTAAGATTCTTGGAAGTTTTTTTTAGCAGTATTTCCGCTTTTATCTCCTAGCGTCATCTCGCTGCACGAGACCCGGAAGTAACTCGTGAACGCGCAACTCTGCAAATATTTTTGGATTCGCAGAGGCCTCAAACCACTCCCCTGGTCTCAACTGAAATCCCTAGCGCCCCAACTAACTCGTCGGTTAAATGATTCGAAAGCAGGGAAACCCAAATATTTGGACGGGCGAGAACGGAGACCGTGCTCACTGTGGATGGACCATCGAGTGCGGGGAAAGGCGGGAGAAAAAAATGATTTCCCTGGCGTTGGGCGTGGCATGTGGCTCGTGCTCATCTCAGAGGTGGGAAAGACAGGAATAAAACGAGAAGAGCGGAGACGAACGAAACAAGCAGTGGAAGGCACAAGGCTAGAATGTCAGGTTTGGGGACTGAAACAGATGCGCAGATGTATAATGGTGTGGTGGTGAAGGGATTGGAAGGGAGGAAGGCGAACGGGTGGTGGCAAAGGAGTTATAAAGGGAAAAAGATAAATTTAGACCAGACTTGGATGCGAGAAACGGGGCGGATCCGTGTGAGTAGACTAATGCATTGGTGTGAGTTACAGGAACAGTTGTTCGGAGCGATGCCATTCAGCTGATCGGTGGTGTCGCTGCGAGACTACGCATCGATCTCATGGAATTGCATTCACTACATTCAATATTATCTGTGATAAGGGTAGATTTCAAGCATGCCGACAAGACTCGACGGACAGCATGTTACTTTTTCTATTCTTCATTTGCCACGAAGGCGATTCAACATCGAATTTAGAGAGATTTACGAGGACGGAAATCGACATTATGCTCGTTTTGGTCACATACTGTATTTCACTGAGGCAGTATTCGAACATTCTGTCTATAGGGAGCTAAGCAAAATATTCAAGCGGTATCCAGATTCTTCCATTGTTTTGGGGTACTGATTATATCATACTATGTTATTCTCACGAAAGGATTAATCATCCGTCCAAATGATTCATTGAATTATTTTCAGAACTTGCAATTTTATGAATTATATTTTTACAAAAACATAATTTCAGTTCATCAAGTGTAGTTGATGGGGAAAAGAACCTTTTTGAGAGCAAACGAGAGGGTAACCATAGAAATAATTTTTTCTCCGGCTTATCAAAATGAAAATTTTACCAGTAAAAACTCAGGTAGTAAATAAAGTTGTATCAGGCCAGACGTGGTGGAATTCATTCATAGTAAACAAAAAAAGTGGAATACTGCTAATAAATTTCATCACTACTCAAGTAGTGAGTTAAAGTATTGTAGGCTCTTTTATACTAATAGAATTTAATGCTCATTCATGCTATTTTTCTTGCTAAACAACTTAATTATTAATGCTACGAGGTAACCAGGCAAGGCTCACATTTTCTGTCAATAAACAAAATTTAAAAAAGAAATAGTTTGTTTCGAAAATATGAACACAAGCATAACGGAATATATGTAAACATTTTCAGAAAATATGTTAACATACACCAAAAGATAATACTTCGTATAGGAACTGGTTGCAAGTAATGGATATAATTGTGAAACCAGCTAGGTTTAACTGTATCTTGAATCAACATCAACATTTGGCGTCATCTTTGACAAAAGCGAGAATTGCAAGCAGAAGGATATCGATACGATCGTTATCTCACGTTAGTTAATATTGTCCCAAAATAGTCGTAATTTAACGCTTTTTTCACTTCTATCTTTGCTAATTTTCGTTTCTCATGTCCACTTCTATTTCTGTTTCTCCCATTTTTCAAGATTTCTAGCAAGTGTTATCACCTGGAGATATATCTCTGGTCGAATCTTTACCATGGCAAACAGACAGGTTGAACACATATATTCTCTTAAAAAAATTGGCACTGATCTAAATCGACCAAAATTAGTTCCACTGGTTGCGCACGACGAGAGAACCCCTCGACTGTTTCTCAAGGCATTTAGCATTTCCTGGCGTTGAATACGTCTCATTAGGTCGAGTAATTCGGGTAATATTGGGAAATACCTTGATCATATTCTCGTCCCATGCTCATTTTACAGATTCTAGTACGTATGAAAGTTTCTTAAACCACCTTTCTGTTCCCTAAACCCTAATATCAAGCTCATCCTTGAGAAAATTACGTACATCTGTGCGGATCACGCACGTATGGATCGGTGGAATTTGAGAAAAACGTCATTTCTTACAGTATTCTGTTGACAAATTTTCCGAAACTATGGTTAGCTTCGTAAATTTTAGAAGAAATTGCATTTTTTCTACTAGTGATTTCCATGGCATTTGAGTGCTTCTGATTTACTCAATCTATAAATTTTTCTGACCGGGCAAATTTCGAACCAGGAAAATCACAACAATTTAGTGAAAAAGTTAAAACTAAGGGAAATTAACTATCTTTACGCATGGGCAATGAATCTTAATTTTTTAAACCATATTGTCTAATAATATTACATCAATATGTCGTTTATGCTAAACTTCAATCTCGTTTGTTTTTCTCAAAATTTTTATTCTTAAACCAAATACTCTGAAATGAGAATTACGATAAATTTGCTCAAATCACCGTTATGGGTTTTACTTAAGGTTTATGTGGAAGCTGAGAAAAACTAGAGACTCGAATAGAAGGTCATTCTTTATTACGCATGGGTGAAGTATCTCCATCGCCGTGCATTAGGGGAAAGAGTGGTGTCCTCCTAAATTGGGATACCTCTGGCATTGGGACCCAAATAGGTGGCAGGCCTGCTCGTCACCCTTTTTTCGGACGGGACTGATTGGAAGGAGGTGGTGTAGGGGATACAGGAGGAGGAGGAGGAATGAGAAGGTTTTTCTTTTTGGTGTAGAAGGGGGAGGAGGAGTTCTAGAGGGATGTCGTTGTCTGTGTGTGTGTGTGTGGGGGGGGGGGAGAATATTGGTAGGTGGATGGACACGGGCCTCCAGGTCGGTGCGTGGGAAGATTGGAGAGGATGAGTTGAGCGGTGAGTGGTTTAGGAGTGGGAGAGAGGAGAGCTTGCGGGCGGCCCAGAGTAACAAGAGCGTGAGGGAGAGGGGAGGGAGGATGGAAACACAGCTGGAGATGGCGTGTGTCCAAGAAATGAATTGGATGGGGACGGGAAGAAGGTAGGACGGGGAGAGTTGGAGTGGAAGAGCAAGAGGAGGGAGGTGAGGTTCGGCTGGATTTGTTGCTCGGGAGGGTGGGTAAACGACCTTTATGACGAATCCTCTTAGGTGTAGGTTGCCAATTCCGTTACGTTTCGTCCGTCGTCCCACTCTCTCTCCCCTCTCCTCACTTTGGTTTTTTTCTCCCCTCGAGATGAAGAATCGGAAAGAACTTTTTTTCGTTTTGTATCATTTTTCTCGAGTTGCGTGAGTGATTTTTTTTATTGTTGGGAGGCTGCGGTTAAGGATGTTTTCTCTGTGATTTCTCTCCAATCTGTTTCTTTTTACTCACAGTAGCGCGTTTTATTTGCGGTTTATCGGCGAGAAAAATAATTCGCGATTAAACTAATTGGTTGGTATACATATTATTTTACGGCTACCACTTGAACGCCTGTTGAAAATCGTACGTTCTTGTGTTTTTTTAAATATTCCCTTACCCTTTAATATTCCCTAATCCTTTAATATTCCCTCATTTAAGTTAGATTTTTTTAGTCCTCAATGACCAGAGCAGTATCTTCACGTTCAATTATGATGGAGCACGAAGGAGATGTTATCTCTCATCTGAGGTGAGCTATCCATTAACATTCTTAATGAATAAGACGTCACAAATATCTTATTATGTATATTTCTTATCGTAGGCCGTAATTTATTTTGTAAAACCGCATGTAGCAACCAAGTAGAGGAATTGAAGTAAAGTGCTGCGGGATGTAAATGCCCCATCACATTTTTTACTTAAGCCATTTTACTTTCACCTCCTCTCAATAATTTAATTTAGCTGAATGCGTGGTTATTCTGTTCTCAGCTCTGTTACGCGCAAGCGATGATTGTGGTTTAACTTCGAGGGACTTCTTTGTATCGTATTCTGATTTTTCATAGGTATTGGAGTTTTCGCTACAAAAAACCCAGTCTTTCGGGGGGGGGGGGGGGGGGGGATGGGCAGTATCGGCTGATCCATCGTCGCTTTCAGTTTTACAACAGTTTTATATTCCTTAAGGATTCAGAAAAGGAGAGAGTGACTATTGAAGTTGAGCATTTGAAATAACCAGCATTCTAGAGCGAAGAATTACTGCGATCGTATCCCTTCTCATTGCTACACGAGGACGAAAGACATGAAAGGTAGGTATTGGAGGGGTGACTAAATGAGCTGGATGAGAGGGTTCGATGCTCCATGGGGCCTAAGGGCCTGAAGGTTGGCGGGAGAGAGGTTACAGAGGTCAGTGTGGGATGAATAAATGATCAGCGTAGGTGCGAGGTTGGGGTCAGACTCACTCACCTGAAAAGATAGGGGCCGAGACGCGGGGTTCATGACAGGAGAAAGAAAAGGGCTTGTCTGAAATACTTGAAACGACGTATGTGGGCTGCATAGATATGGTTCTATGCCATTGTAACCTTCCTTTGGTAAGTATTCTTCGTTTCGAGTTATTGTTGCAGCATACTGTGGGAAGGAGAAATGGAAATCTATCGCAGACGCACTCCAAAATAAGCATTCCGCATATTTTTATACACTAAGGGTTTATCCAACCTTGCAATTGATATCCTATTTTGCATCGAATAAGGAGTGGCTAGTAACGATCTCCAAAAATATATCCGTAGAGAAATTCACGTGGATAAAACCGGTGGAAGTAGTTCATCAACGCGCTAACTTTAAAAAGTTCCTAGATAAGGATGAATAGTTCTCGGGTTTCCAGCCGGATAATGGTGTTAAACTGCACCGACGTTTCAATGGTGTAGCCTGCCATCGTCTTCAGGGTTAATTTTTAACCCTGAAGTTAATCATTAACCCTGAAGACGATGGCAGACTACGCCATTGAAACGTCGGTGCAGTTTAACACCATTACCCGGCTGGAAACCCGAGAACTATTCATCCTAAGCATTCGCCGGGAAAGGCTTAAATCCTACCTAGATAGATTATATGAGTATGAAGAGGCAGTGTTAGGAGGTATATCACATCACCAGGTTCAATATTTTTGAGTTAGTGTGCCGTGGGTGGTGGAGTCGAAGGAGACATGAAAATGTTCAGTGGATTCACATAGGTATCTTTCTGAATGCAAATTGCTATTCTTAAATTATCAGAAATGTTTTTATTTTTAATGTGTTGATAAGGGATTGATAAGGATTATAGCAAATAGTTTCCTTTGGAAGGAGAACTTTATCCCATCAAATCATTCTGGATTAGTTATTAATTCTTAGATTCTTCTTGGAGGTGATTTGAAAACGAATAAGATTGAAGGATTTGGTGGAAAGGGACATGAAATGAGGCATGCGCCAAATTATTTCTTGATGCTTCGTCTCCTGTGACCCTTAGGTTCACTCAGACGATGAGGTCTTTATTTACCGTACTCACTAATAATGTGGAACGTCATCACTTTTGGCTATAAAGAAAAGAGGAAATGCTCCATCTGCTATGTTCAAATTGAGGTTTTTAAAGTGATTTAAATGGGTGTGATTAGTTTTTCTGCCTACATTAAATGTCTCTTCTTATATGGACAACAGAATCGCGGCGAAGAATTTCATTGATCGAAAATAGCGAACGAGTTGACTTTTCTCTATGTAATGTGAGGACATAGTTTATAGTTTTGGTAAAGGAATGAGGTTTGAGAGCTTTGTAAACTACACTGTTTATGGACTAATTTATCCATAGTTTATTTGCTCCAAAGAACTTTCATGGGGCTAAGTTTGTGTTTTAATGACATTCATTGAATTGAAAAACATTATGCTTTGATGCTAGGTCGCATCACTGCGTTTCATGCACTAACAATTGGCGAAGAACAACAACCCTAAGGGTTTTGCTGAGAGAAAATGATGGAAGGATTGGGCTAAATCTTCATGAGAGAAGAATGACTCTTAGCGCGTGGTTTACGGGATTCTGCCCTGCACCTTACTCACGCTGACGAAAGAAGGCCAGGCGAGTTGAATAATCAAAGCCCCGCGCGACCTTCGGAGAAAGGGTTCGAGGAGTTAAAGCCAGGGATTTTAAAAAAGGGTCAAAGGTTAGCGTTGCCCTTACACTAAGGGATAAAATTTTTATTTTTTCCCATCTCTTTTTTTTTTTTACATTTCCCACCTTTCCCTTCTATCCCCCTTCACTCTTTTTACGACCCCCCTGTAAATTCCTCACATTGGAAAAATATATCTTCGCGCATTTTCTTGAGCCCCTTCGTTCGATCGATTGGACCATTTCTCCCTGCTCAGAGATGCCTTGGCAACAATCCTGGTACCGACGAGTCTTGCCCGCAACTTGGGGTATAAAGGTTTCATCAGTTTTTCAATACGAAGATTGGTTCTTTTCAGTCCTACTTTCTGTTTATTGCAGACTCGGCTGCATCCTGATAGAATCTATCTCTTGGTTTTTCTAGTAAAAGGTGCTTTTGTACCTTTTATTGCTATACCTACAATTTCTAATGGACCCTTGGACTATTTTATGGTGCGATTTTAAACTAATCGTTTGACTTCCTCTTTCTTGGCCATGCCTAATCCCATTTAGTTGTTGAAAATTCTTACACCATTGTTTGGTTTTTAATTTACCGAGAATGTTTTGATGACCGTTTGAGTGATATGTTTATTTTCCTTAAGCTTCATTCTTATATACCTCGAGCATATGCAGTTAGGTATGTTAGCTCTATATCAAATTTAAGTGAACGTCTTGCCATTGGCGTATATTATGCATTTTTAACATTCAGGTTTTCCTTTTTCTTATAATTTTTCTTTTTATTCCTTACACATTCATTTACTTATAGGCTTTGCTCAATCCATCAATTCATTTCATTCTCCATAGTGTTTCTCAGGAACTTCCTAGGGTGTCTCTATCCACTTTCTCATTTCTGAACTTCTCTTTCCTTTCAATTTTCATCAGCCATTTAGGTTACTGTGCTTATTTAGATGCGTTGAACCAACAATCGAACACCAACCAGTTCCAGCAGACACACCACTTTCTAGACTTTTCCTCCGCGAACTCCGGCTGTAATGTAAAGAAAAAAAATTAATGGGGTAATTTAGCAGAGTAGCCAATGCCAAGGTGGTAGGAGGGAGAGAGCTTTGGTGGTGGGAGGGAGAGAGCTCTGGTGCTTAGAGAGGAGGGAAGGGTGGGTGCGTAAGAGGGATGATGTTTGCTTTTCAGAAAATCCGAAGTCATGAATGAAGCGATTGGTTTATGGGAGTGCAGACTGCTTGCGCAAGGGATTTTTAGGAAATTGTCTCTCTCTCGCCTCCACCCGCTTCGTGTGAAAGGTGAATGTGGAGAGAAAGGAGGGGGGATTTGTGTGTATGTGTTCAATTGTGTTACAGTAGTGTGAGAGTTTGTGTTCGCGCGCGGTTACTTTCGGGATAGGCGGGAAGAAAACTAAAGGACGTCGGCTAGGTCTAAGGTTTGTTTAAAAAGGAGTAGATGGTCGATATGGGAGAAGGTTGGGTTAAGGGAAGGATGGAAGGGAGGAGGATGGTTGGGCGTGTGGGAACAGGACGGCCTCACGCCCTTTGGGTCAGGAATCGCTGCGCTTGGCAAAAAGAGGTTTATCAGAGGGATACTGGGGGGGTGGAGCGGGGGGGGGAAGAGTTTACTTCTGCGGGACTCCCTCCCCGTCTTCCACCAGCACTCACGCCTCTCCCTCCCTCCCACCATCTTTCCATTCCACTCCCTCTTCACCACTTCATCCTCATTAGTCTCCATCCGCAATCCCATTTCGCAGAGTCTCAACCCCGTGCGCCGAAGCTGGCGAAGGCGCCGTCATTGCTGCCGAATAACTTATTTCAAGCGGATACCTGTAAATGGTCGTTTGCTCAATTTGTACTTCGATTTTTTTCTCAAACGTTCGTGTCTTATCAGTTTAGGCTGATAGGATAATTTATTCATTCATATTGTTTTACCAGTTAAAATGGTAGGTCCTAATAGTGCTATTACATAGCTTCCAGCCTGCGGTTTTCATGGTTCATAAAAATTGAATTGCGTCACGGACATTTAGATGTGTCCCAATTCTATACTCATTGTACATCCTACTCTCCTATACCACATATAAACCTCGTATACATTGTTCTTTCAAAGAATTATATTTAAATTTCATTAAAAATGTTCTTGCATTTTTGTACTTATTATAGTAACTTAACGATAATTTTCTTTGTAAAATCTGCCATTATATTTTTTTCAGATGATTTTTGTATTGCAAAAATATCTGAAATGGTTTTTAATTTCATGTTGTTTAAGCAAGGTGACTTGTAAATATTTGTATACCACAGAGCTTCTTTTTCTGTGTCAACTACGTGTTCTATATGACATTCTGTCCTATAAAATTACACTATTATTCTATTCTATTCTATACTACGGCCCCCTAATCCCCCACAATTAATCTACCTCTTGTCCCACATTCCTCCCTCCATTTTCTTCAGATGCTCATTACCCCTTATTATACCCTCCAATCACTTCTGCCTCCTTCGAATTTCCCCCACCAACTTCCTATCCACTTTTAACTTTTTAAACTCCTCGTACGTCTTCTTCTCTACCCAGCCAATTTTCTCCGTCCTCCAAACCTACATCTCTTGGATAATCCACTTGTGAAATTAATGCTTTTGTTTGTAAATGTGTTCCTGCCTCTGTCAATGTTTGTATTTATTCGGATATATTGATGCACTTAATACTGGTTTTGAAGCAGTTTGAAAGTTTTTGTGATAGTATATTATTTGAAGTATTGATTGGTTTGATTCCCCGTATTTGGCTGAAGCACATGCTGGGCTCACCTCTTTTATACTTACATCACCAGGAAAACTCTCCACCCTTAGCGAAGTTCAAACGTGTAATCACGCACTTACTCTTTCTTGTTATTTTCATCCACTGATGCGGCATTTTGTTGTTTTTCTGTTCCTGGACCTCAGGACCCCCATCCTCCTCCTACTAGCCTGGAGAATTGAAAATGCTAGGATAGAGAGAGGTGTTCGGAAGCGATGGAAGTGGGGATGGTGCCCGGATTGAGGAAAGAGATAGAGGCGCTAGCCACCCATATTCCCCCATTTGTATGCTTTGTTGCTCGGACGTTTTTCCCTTCCTTCGTTTTCCTCTCTCGACTCCAGCTTTTTTACTCCTGGTATCCCTTCCCCGTCATCTTGGAAGCGATGCCTTGTGCCATTGTTGTCATTGTCCCTCTTTTTTCCCGATTTCCTAATATTTCTCTCCCGTTTCCCATGTTTTTATTTTTCGGCTTCGGCAACTAGACAAAATGGGTCGCGGAATGGCACTCCTCTTAATTTTTGCAGTTTTTCATCGGTACACATCTTTTTTTCTACACGAGTACACAGGGTCGTACGTTCTTATCCGTGCCGCGCGAATGGATTCCCTTACTAGTTATTTCCTGGTCGAAGGCTTCATTTTCACCCATCATTTGTCTCCTAATCGAAGAGGTTTATGGCACTAATAAATTTTTCTCGACTGTGAGGTGTTACAATTACATTTACAAACCTCTTTCTGTGCCATGGAGTTAGATCTAATCTTTCAAATGTTGGTCTCTCAAGAAATGTTTTGGTAGATGTTAATGATGAAAAATTAATTCAACTTTATTCTTGATTTGGTTGAAGAAACTTGGTAAAATTAGCATTTTCCTTCAATTAGAGAAGCAATATGTAGTATTAATTTCGTTATTTACCTTATCTTAACCTTATGTACCTTAATTGTTAAAATTTTGTCAATTTTTGGATCATCGCATAAGTTGAGGAAAGGAAAATTTGCTGGCGATAGTTCTAGCTTCCTTTTTTGCGATTCATTATATTAAATTTTAAAAATTGACTACGGGAAAACTTATGATCATCATTTGAGGAATAATCCTCTGACAATATTTCGCCAGCACATTGTAAAGATAAAAAGGTTATGTAGGAAATTATTTTTCCGGGCAGATGTTCCCGGGTTTTCTTTGGCAATAGATGGTAGATGAGAGTTGATGTTCTCTGTGCATCTCAAAGACTTCCTTGGCTGAAATAAATGCCTGCTTCAAGGTATACTTTATCATTCCATGGAATACTGATTGGTATGAAGCTTTAGAATAACAGTCGTGAACATCTTGCAAAAGGAGGCTCTCGAAGCCTTAACATATCCCAGGTTTCGAAACGGGGAGTTCAATAAAAAAATGAATAC
Organism: Pyrrhosoma nymphula; assembly: GCA_963573305.1. NCBI lineage: Eukaryota > Metazoa > Arthropoda > Insecta > Odonata > Coenagrionidae > Pyrrhosoma > Pyrrhosoma nymphula. The sequence continues at coordinate 101,553,639 of OY754337.1, read as the reverse complement.
ATGAGTGCAATAAATTGGTGAAAGTGTGGAAATCTTTGTCAGGATCGGAAGAGGGGTGATGGGTGGGGGAGTGTAAATGTGAAGGAGAGAAATATTTTTGCCGACGCAGAGCGGAAAAATCTACATTTGGGGAAATCCTCACTCCGGCTCGGAAAGAATAAGTACCCTCACAGCATCCCCTAAACTTGACACGTATCCTTGTTTTCGTCGTCAATCCTTGTCTCCCATCATTTCTCTCTCGCACGCAGAAAAGAGACGCTCCCCCTTCTTCCCCGTGCGCGCTCTCCTTCATTTTTTTTCATCCCAACCCTTATTCTTCAAACCATTTCTATTTTTTATTCGCGCGCCTCCCTCGGCCCTTTTTCACCAATCTTCTCCTCTTCCCTCACCCTACTCCGTCCCCTCTCCCCGCTTGCCTCCTCCCCCCCTATACTCTCCAGTCCGGCGCGGCCTTTGCTCTCTGCTGCTTTGCCGTAAAAACCCTTTTCCTCTCTCCGCTAACCCTCCTTCCTTCTTCTTATTCCTTCGAATTTCCCTCCCCGTCTTCCGCCTTGCCCTCTACCCTCTCCTCTCCTCGGAGACTTCTCTTTCCTCTTTTTACGCTCTTCTCCATGCGTTCTTTTCACCATTTCTCATTCCTCATCCACCTCCTCGTCGTTCCCCACCATGCTATTCCTTACCAAATGCTCTAGTCGCCACCTTTTCCATTTTTTACAAATGCGGATTGATTGAAGGGAAATCGTTCGAATAGGCTGGGGGTCTTAACCCAGTTCGTCGAAGGATAACGTCACTAATAGTTTCTATAACCATATAAATTCATTTAGCCGCTTCTGATTAAATATCGCTTTACTTTTTCTGTGTTAGAAGGAGAAATGCAAAAAATTAAAGTACTCCCGGTATTTGTAAAATTTGCATTATCGTAATGAAATAATCGGGTGAATTAAGTGCATCATTTAATTTAATTATTATTTGAAATAAGCTTTTATGTTTAAACAACTTCGTAAGTGCTGGGGTTGTTCTTTGAGATTCCTTCCGTGGTGGATTATTTATTGTACTTTGTCTTTTTAGGTCGCGTTTTCTATTTTCCTTTTAATTCATCTCATCCATCATTTCCGTTACAAATGGAGTATATTGTATTCCTATATCTGTTTGCATTAGTAAGTGCGAAGGCTTTTGCTGCGTTTTGAGTGTGAATGCTTCAGTCTCGGGTTTATGCCACGTATGCTGTCATGGCTTCGACCCGAAGAAGCCAACTGTAACGCTAGCGAAATTGAAGTCTTCAACAACATCCGCGGCGGAAACCCTGGATTGCAGCCTTTAAACATTTCTTCGAACATTATACGGAATCCAATCCATAAATCGAAACGCAGTTCGATGAAGGTTTGTGAATAAAATTACATCTATATATTTACCGTATAGAGTATATATATACACCGTAGTACCCTTTTGCGAATCAGATCGATCATGATGCAAGATGGAATGTGAAGTGATCTTCACGATAATGAATAAGTAATATATGGCTAGCAATTCATGTCCTTTTTATCATGCACGTAAGTGTAGGTTCTGACAGAGCTCTGCAAAGAGATTCTGACTCGCTCAGTAAATAAACCCGAAAGTTGGTTTAGATAGTTGAGGTCAGAGCTCACCCCGGGCTAAGCCAAAGGCGTGTGAATTTCTCACAATCAAGGTGGGGGGCCAGTTCCTTTCCCTGTGTCATCTCGCACTCCGAGGATTTTTTTTGTTCGGGGACGTACAAAGGCTTCACCCGGATTTGAACCCGGGACCCCTCGATCAGTAGCCAAGCGCTCTACCCACTAGGCCACCACGCTCCGAAAGATATTTAGAGAATAATTTTCCATTAACAAAATGAAAGAAACTGTTCAGCTTCTATATAATGACGTGCATTTGCTGTGAAGATAATACTTGTTCATGATTGATTTCACAGTGCATTATGTTTTGTTATTTTTCTCATTAGATTTATAGTATCCTTTTATTGCATAATTCGGAGCGCATTCTCTATCCTTTAACTCAACTTAAACCTTTCGCACGTGGTTATTTCGCCTATTTTTTCTATTACTTAGTTTTTGAGCCAAAATTATTGTTTCTATAACTGCCCTCCGTTTCTAAAGGATCTTTTAGAGTCTACATATTTTCTCCATGCTACTTTTTGAGTTGACAAAAACTGTTGAAGACGATTGCTGTTCATTCGAATTACACATAAGTAACTATTTTATTTGTATTTTCCATTTCTGCATTGGTAATGATCAAAAGTGTTCACCAGTTCATCATATTTTACAGGGAAATGCGAGTTGGAAGTATATATGCACATATAAATGGTGTTTTAAAGGCGCTTTTTATCTTTTTTTTTCTACCTCTCGAAAGAATTAGTGTACTGATCAATCCAAAGGCTAGCGAATGCCATGACGTTAGGAATTTAGACCCGTCATTAATTTTACCACGAATTACTGGTCAGAATTCAAATAAATGAAAATTTAGGACTCTGTAATTTAATGTTCATTGCAACAATTTCGGAGACACACACCAAAATTTCGTATGCTTGAATTATTCCTGCGTATTGTGTGCACCTTGTGAGCGTTTCCAACACCCTTCTTTCCTCGTTCCCTCCCAAGTTTCTCTTTGCGTCTTCTGGAGCCTTTTCTCTCTCACTTCCCATTCCTCCCTCCTTTCTTCGATTCTATTCGCTTCGTCAATACCGACTCGTTTTCGTTCTCTTCTTCCTCTCTCCTTTCTCTTCTTCCTCTCTCTTTTCTCTTCCCTTCCCCTCCAAGAGCCCTTCAATTCTCGCCCTTCCCCTCACTCCGCTCTCATTCAGGGTGTCCTCCCTTTTTACGCCCCCCCAAAAGCATCCCTTTTTTCTCAAAACCCTGGCCACCCGTTCCCACAACCCATTCCCGGAGAACCTTTCCTCCTTGCTCCTCCTCCTCCTTCAGTCAGACCGGCTTTTTTTTACGATCCCTTTCCTTCCTCATCTCCCCCGATGCAATAGCGTGTCTTTCCCAATACATATTAATCCGTACAAATATCTCCGAACCATTTCCCAAGCGGCGGCGCAGCTTTAAATTTCGGTCCTCTCAAACTTTGTGCACCCTCATTCCGTCCTCTCTCTCTTCTTCTTCTCCCCTAGAATTCGACCCTCTTCTCCCTCATCCTTTTCCACCTTGCGATGTTCGAGGAACCGTGTTTTCAAGTTCGATTTTCCATTCTGAGTGCCGTTTCTTCCAAATCAAGCAATCCTTTGCTTTATTTCAATTTATTTGCATCATAAAATGATGCTATCTGCATTTTAATATTAATGTATCGTCACTGAAACATTATACCTTAGTTGCATGGCGGCCGTTTTGTGCGACCCCGGAGTAATGTTGTTTGTTCTAAAAACGATACAGAAAGGTGCAGAAATGCCGATATGGCAGGATTTATTGACGATGTAAATCCCATTTTTAGGTTTGTCGTGGGTAATTTATGAGTTGAGCCAGGTTAGCCTTACAACCGGCGATGGGTGTAAGCTATTTCTTCTCTTTCGTTAAATATAAATTATTTTTAATTCAAGCAACAGAAATATATTTTTGTTTTGCCAATGACTATCTGAACTTCATTTCATTTCAAAACTTAATTTAAAACTACGATATTTCAGATTCGTTGCATGAAGTTTGCAAATCGTTGGAGAAGTGCGGGAAAGAGGCTAGGGATATCGTAGACTCGACCCAACTTCATTCATGATTAAACGGTAAGATTTCTTTGTACAAGTATGTATTGTCCAGGACTGGAGTTCCCCTTGAATATTAGATCAAGGATCGTGGCGCTCAAGAGAGAGAGGATGAGCAGCAGCGATTCTTCTTGAATTTGCGTGATCCAGTTTTTTTCTCTTTTACTTGGCGCAACTTTTTCTGTCGGCCATACTTTCCGCTCTAGTGTCTGCGTCGCGCAAACAAACAGCATGCCTCTTCTCCTACTCCCAGCCAGTTCAACATTCCTTTCGGTCTCTCCATCTCCCCTCCACCATCCACGTATCTCCCTCTCTGTTCTTTTCTTTTTTACACCAGCGGAAATCTCTTCGCGTTTGGTCGGGCGTTCGTCATATGTTCGTGGTGAGAGAGAGAGAAGTTTGGGGTAAAAGGGTCTGGAGGACACATACACGCGCACAGACAAGGAGAGATGGTGTGTAGGAAGGGTATGGATGAGAGGAAGAAGGGGATAGCTAAGATTTTCGCTGAATTTTTGAGCGAATAAAAAAATATGCGCGCGGTATATGTGAGGGAGTTGGGTTTTGGAATTTGATGGTGGTGTGGGTATGTGTGTTTTTAAAGGGGTGGGGACATTTCTGGCAGCGTTCGAAAAGGATTGGTGGAAAAATTCTGCCAGCGCCGCGTAGGGGGGGGGGGGGAGAGGGTTGGATAAAAAATGGAAGAATAGCATTCGCCCGTCGATTTCCTTCACTGATGTACATTCTAGTCACTCCTCTACTATTTTCCCTTCTCTTCCACGCGTCTTCCCTCAACTCCGCAACTAACTCATTTTTTTATCTCCATCCTTTGTGTCCCTTTATTCTGTCCTCAACTCTTGTCTCGTCTTTTCTCCTTCACGCCCGCTTTCGTATCTTCCATCTTGTAACCTCCCGCGGCGTTTTCTTACCGTGTTCACTTGATTCTTACATAGTTTTCGCGTCCCAAATCGTTTTCCTTGTAAAACTCATTAAAAAATTTGGAGAAAGAATTCATTCCTTCTGAGCGTTAAAAATGAGGAAGAAAGTTCTTATAAAATTGTTTTTTTTTATTAGGGAAGGTTTCGGTGCATGTTGAGGATATATTTTAATTAGATTGAGGCCATTTCAAATCTCTCTTTTCGCAGTCTGAAAGTCTTCTTGTGTCTGGTGCTTGCTTTGACAGTGTATTTTATCATCCCCTACGGAGAGATACTTGCATTTTTTCATTATTGAGTTTATTAGACTTAGATGTTAATATTAACTCTTTACTTCATTTTGAGAATGAAAGGAGGAAATTGTTTGATACATCACCGAGGGTGTGAAATATGTTTCATTTCCTATAATCTTAGCCCCGGTAACTCTTATTCCCTGCTCTTATAAAATTTTCCCCTGTGAATACCCAAATAAATTTAATACAGGAGTAGTTATTAATGCTTATGTCATATCATTTTTTTGTAAAATCGAAGGTACAGAGTTATTCAGAATGACTTTTGATTGTTGGATGCGTCTAATGACTGAACTGCTGATTACCTGTGATCTGTAACGCTATGCTGAAGATTCTGACGGGAGATAAATTTGATCTTCCATTATTAGATGCCTTGATAAGTTTAAAAAGTGGGACAGAGTACAAACGCAATACATAATCCTGGTCAAGATTGGAATAGTATATTCGAGAACAGTCATTATGCATATGCATAAGAAATTTATGGAATAAAAACGATAAAATTTATGTCTTGATACGAAGGCGATGGTTGGGTAAGTATTAAACAAAATGACGGAGTATTACGAATTGCTGTTGTATTAGTAAAGCATTTTTTCGTATAATCCATACGGTTTTTCCTAGTTTATTCTAGCGCAAGTTAAATGATTCGGCATATGGAACATCGAAACTTATCCGACGAAATCATTTCTTAACAAGCTCATTTATGATTAAGATCGCTGTAAGCGAACGTGTGCTGCAACAACGCCAGCGATTTTTGTGTTCCGACATCGCAGAAGAAAAGTAATAGGTCTGCTTGCATCCATATTTTGTATTCAGCTAAAGTTTAATATTTTTTCTGGGTCTTGGTAATATGCCAGCCCAATTTATCGTGCTTCCATCTCCTTGTCCATCTATATAAATCTCGGCGAAGAGAAAAAGCCATGCCAACTTGACAAAGCATTTTCAGAGTCAGCAACTTCTCAGTGCATTTATCTTGAAATAAAACTCTGAGCTCATATCATTTCCTGAATTGCTCGCTTGTATTTGGAGAAGTTTAGTTTAACCCCAATAATTATCTTGCTCGTGAGATTCCATTAGCGGGTACCTTCGGTTTTTTAATTTCATTTCTCCATGGCGGTACAACTGTGGAATAAGATCTTTCTTCTCCTCTGCCAGGTAGAACCATGTTAATCGCTTTTGACTATATCGCTGTTAAATCTGAATAAGATAATTCCGTGGAAGATATCCTAATATCTGAACTTTTGGCTAGATTGAATGTTACTACATGAGCATGAATAATTCACCGTTTCAATGGAGTGAGTTTCGTAAGTTCGCTCGATGGGATCACGGTATATTAGAGCGACTGCGTAATCCGTGGTAGTTCTGTTCATCCGATCTAATACTCGTAGCGAAAAATTTCAATAATCATCCTTCATGCCTATTCATTATTGCTCGTGGCAGCAGATACTGCTGTCTCCTCCCTCGTTGCAGCGCACTCTTGATGAGGAGAATTCATATGACGTAGAATTTATGAATTTAAGAAGAGTAATTGATAATATTGATAAAATATTATAATATATAGAATATAATAATAAATTTCTGTGTGCGAATATATTTACTTTTTGAATTCTGTCTTTTTTTAATTTTCTATCTGGCTCTTTCCGAAGGCTCGTTCTAACTTCTCTCCTACTCCTTAAATCGATGCGCAAATATTTTATAAATTAGCCAGATTTTGATGCCGCGGAATATAACAACATTTTTTTATGGATACTTACTATTGTTAATGTTTCTTATTGCGTCCAGTAGTATTACTGTTCAACGGTTCTCTCCTAGTATAAATGTGTCTTTCAGCATCGAAATAATCCCCTTGTACTTAGTACTGAATCTATATGCGTTAAAATGAACCCATTAAGATGCTCTACCTTCTTTCTAATATGAATAGCAGCCTTGGAATAGTGATTGTAATAAAATCCATGGTTTAAAATGTTGCACTAAACATTTGTATCACTTCAGAATTTAGTACTTGTGCTGTTTTCATATTTCTTTGTCTCATTGCTATCACACATTACCTGAAGCAATCATGAACAGATCTTTGGTAGGCGAAGGTGATAAGCTTTTTGACTATTGAAATGTTTATGCGTATAAACTTGACTGTGTACTTATTGGATTTTGTTCTTCATAATGCGTGCTGAGATTTTCCTTGTACTAATGTAAATTTAATATTCACTTTTGTTTGCGATTGCACCCCTAAGGTGTTCAGGTTAGGTTATTCCATTGATGTTTTCATTTTCTCGCCCAAGCACTTAACTTTGATTTATTTCCTGAAAAAATCTTTATGGCATTTTACCGATTGGATGTTTCAGTGCTTGGAAAAATGTTTCCATTTTGGAGATTTAAATTAATGGGAATGGCGAAAGATTTTTCTGTATTCCCATTCCCCTAAGTGGATATAAAATGAAAAATTTTCTTGTCTTCCCGGCAAGAAAGGAATTCTACTTTCATTTTATTTGCCTCCTTAGGCGCTTATTGTGATTTAAAGCTTTGTAATCCGTTTTTCATTACCTATTTATTCCTTAGCTCCTGCGATCATTCAATTTCCATGTTTTTTCTTCAAGCGTTTTATTTACAAGTCTTGAGGGAAATTGAGGGTTAGTTAGAGAATCCTACTTTTCTCTTCAGAATATAATCCTTTTCTGAGAGTTATCTTAACTACAACTGTGTGAAACCAGATATCACCATCCGTTTCGTCATTTATTTATCCTTCCGTCTCTTTTTTAAGTACCTCTATTTTATTCTTCCTCTTTATTATGAACCCTACCAATGGCTATGAACTGAGTATGAGATATTTCTTAAGTGACTTCTTACTTGAACCTTTTTATTGTTCAGTATAAGGCGAAACACCCTATACTCAAAATCCTGTGTAGGATGCTTTTTTGTTTACTCTGGAGAGTTATAATAATACAGTTATTAAGAGGAGGATTATTTATCGTTAATACGCTCTGTCATTATTTGCTGTGGTTTTACAGCTTTTGAGTACTGATTACTATAGAGCACATTAGAAGAATCTGTCTCACATAATCTCCCACAACTCTTCTCGCTTATAAGAGGTGTCACTGCCTACTAACTTTAGACCAAAACACGTTACGACCAAATGCAATGGATTTCCTGCGATTAATCCTTTATTTACCTCCGACTTCCATCGCTCTTACTGTCAACTCTTTTTTCTCATTTGCTGCTGCTGATTACTCTCACATAGGCCTTAGTCATGTCTGTGCTTAGTCTCTCGTTCTCTTATTACCTACTACCGCAAATGGGAATTACTGTTTCAATCCTCCGACGAACCAACCCTTTGGAACCATTCTCAACATAGGATCGGATTGGCGTGGTTGTTTGAGTACTTCCTTCCTAGACCCCGGGTTCGTATTCCGGTAGTAGCGGAAATTTTTCAGTGAAATCTCGATCCCTAGTTCACTCTAGGCACCATCGAGTGAAGTTCTCCGTCTGTCCGTCCAAAATGGACAACCCAACATTTTCCTCCTTTTCCCATATGCCTCTTCATGGGAATCTGTCCCTCCTTTATTCAATGCCCATCTAACTTTCACAAATGATTTTCAGCTCTTTGACTTCCTAAACTGACAATGAAGACAGAAATGACAATATTCCTATGGTAAAATGGATTTGTTGCGACCTAGGTTTCGATTTACTACATTCTTATCATTTTGATGTACTACATAACCTGGTAATGATGTAGTGCAGCAATACCTAGGTCACAATAGATCTATTTTACCATTAGAAAGTTGCAATTAGTTGCATTAGAAAGTACGAACTCCTCATTCGATGCATTACAACATGCATACGAGCGTTACAGCATAAGGATCTTATCTACCTAACTCGCCAAAGGATACATTCAAAACCTTACACCCCTTAATTCAACTTTAAATCTCTTCTCCCCTCGCAAATTTTTTCCTCCCTACCAGCACCTTATTTTTGAAGCTCTCATCCTGGACCAGCTAACTCCGCACCCCCTTGGTAAGGCCCACACCATTCGCATTCCTCCCTATTCATTCTCTCCACCCTTGTTACCCTCCTCTGCTGCTCTCTCCTCGAGACATTTCATTTCTGCCCCGACGGCATCGCAAGGGAAGACAAAAGGATGGTTCCCTGGGCAATCCAATTCTCTTACCCGGGTCTTCCTTTTTTCTTTTCCATCGTTTTCTTTTTTTAGCATCTTTCCCTGTTCCATTATCCACCTCACGTTGAGTCGTAATGCCCTGGAATTGTTCCATTCGCATTTTTATCCGTCGATGCATTGAATTGTCACCTTCGACACACTATTCGTACAATCAAAATGACAGCACTATGTTCGCTCGAAGAGTTGCCGTGCTGAATCCGATGCTTTATATTCCCGTGTTATAAAACATTAATTTATAGCTCTGTATTAATCACATATCCTGTCATATTAGGAATATATTGATATTGCGTCAGAAATATACTTTTTTAGCTACGTGAATACTTATTCAAACGAAATGAGCTGTCGGGGAGTTGTTGGAAGTTTTACGTATATCCTACTCTCATTATGTTATTGATTATCTCTTGCCTTCTAATATTAATTATGCTATCCAATCGATGAATGATTTGAAATTTATGAGTTCAAGTGAATGGAATACCTATCCAATCGCATTCTTCGAGTTCTTTTTGATGACTTGTGTGAAAACCACAGGCTATTTTATTATTATATTTCCTCTCGATACATAGTTCACAGACTCGGGCCCAACGATATGGAAATCTTTCATGGGTCGTATGAAAGTTGAAACGCTAACGCTGCAATACATTTTCACACTGGATTTAATTGATTACGACCATGGTTTCGTTGCCCCCGATGTTCATCCACCTGATGATGTCGTTTTGCCATGAAATCGCGGTCATGATTCAATAAAAGAAGTGTGGAAATTGTAGTGCTACTATTTTTTCTTTCATACCAGCTCTCGATATATTTTTATATATTTTTGGAACTCCGCAAATCACATTGCTTTGGTTCCGCCAGTTCATTCATGATTTCGTAATTTATCGAGCATATTCATATTGAGCTTATTCATAGAAAGGTATTTTAATCCATCCTTTTCACTATCAAATATTTTAACTCATTATTTTAATTTTATTGTGTTTATTTATGTCTATTTTTTCCAATCATTGCCTACATTTGCGTCAAATTTTAATTCCAATGGCTCGAATTCCGTCGGCAGATCGTTCAATGCTGTTTCCGCCTTTCCGAGGCTTCGTTTGTCCGTTGTCAGTTGTAAATAAATACACCATTTACCATATCAACCCACTTCCTCCCATCCAGTCTGTCCCAGCTAAACCTATATCCTCCGATTCACTCGCTTTTCAGGCCAGAAGGAATACAAAAGAAAAAAAGTGAAGACCAGTCACTCCGTCTTCTCCCTCCCCTTAACTTTCTTTCGTTTATAAGAAGCTTTCCAGTCCTCTCGCTTTCTGTGGATCTTTATTCATTTATCTCTGCCCCTCCTTACCCCCGCTGTCCTTATCCCTCCTATGCACGGCGCCTTCTTCCTCCTTCGTCCCCTCTTCTTAAGCGTGAAGATGACGCATTATTCCTTCTTTTCTGCCTCCAGTTTTTGTTTGCTTCGGGATTTACTGCTCCCCTCCTTTCCCTTGTTGACCAAGGCATTTTGGTATTTCAAAGGAGAAAACTTTCTTGGGAGGCCGTATTCAAGCAAATTTTGTAATTATTGTTTCAAGACTTAATTTTTGCCCTCACGGTATTTTTTCGGACCATTTTTTATATAATTATTTTTTCTTTTCGAGTAGTCTCTCCTTTTCTTTTAGAATTGCTATTTTTATGTTCTCCAAGTGTGTACAAAAATTGGCTTGAAAATTGGAGGCCATCTTCTCCAGTTGTTACTCAGCAACACTCAGACTTTATCATATTCCTTGATTTATGACGCACTCTTATTGGTAAGCTTTTTCATTTAATAACACAACAAATCTGCTTAATCCTCAACAAATATTTTGGACTCCTTATGGGAAATGCTGTTTACGACGAACGATTGTAATTTATTTTTTAGTTATTAACCAAAACACCAAGGCTGATTATATATATAGGGCAAGGAAACTGCTCTTTTCATCTTATAATTCAGTAATTTTAAGTTGCTATAAAAAAGTTTAATTCCAGAATAATTCAATTTCTTCATTGACGTAAGCGTATTTAGTGATAGTTGCGTTTATTATAAAACCATCTTTTTGTGTTCCAACGTGGGTATTTTGTTTGTCCCATGGACAATTAATATTTGGACTGCTGTAATATCTGTCTGCCTGAATGTATTTTATTCACTATGTTATTGCAGTTATATATTCGCGTTTTCGCACGCTATTACGTTCAGCACTTATCATTATTAGTCGTACTTTCGAAAGAAATTCGACACTTGAGATATAGATGGTGTATAATCTGGTGTAGGCAGCCATTTGATCTTCTTTTCTTTCTATCCTCTTATAGTTCGACCGCGTTTCTTATAGCGGTACGCCGTTCAAACCGCTCTCCGTTGCGTCGAAGTAATATACTGGATGAAGGATTTAGGAAACCTTCCTTTTTATCGGTACAAGAAAAGCAGAAGAAAATAGCGAAACTGTCTGGGAATCGGTGATATCGTTGCATACTCCCCAAAAATGTTTCCATGTTCGGCTCCTTGTCTCACAGCTCCAGAACCGTCCCAAAAAACGGGCCCTTAGACTCACTTGTTGAGGGTGTTTGAACAGAACTTTGACCAACGGGATAACACGGGTATTCAGTTGCCTCTAAGTGTCTGAGAAAATTTCATATATCGGACATAAGACGATGTACTGATGTATCTCAGCGATTAATAATTGGTGGATAGCTGACTCCTTGAACTTGGCAATCGTATTTTAAAATTATTCTTTGCATTTTGGAATTTTACACTCGTCATCATCAATGAAAAGGTTACACAAATTAAATTAATAAATTGGTATTTCATTAGGAAAGAACCGTCGGGTTTAATGTTATTCTGAGCCAATGCGGGTCTCGATTAGTGAAATAGAAAAATCAGTGTAAGAGCATAAGGCTGTTAGAATACTTGCGTGTCTTCTGATTAGTGTGGATGAAACGAATTTGTGAGCTGGGGGTACAGCGAAGTAAGTCGCTGGTGAATAAACCATGTTTTAGGATCAAGGAATTGATATGCTGCTTAAACTTATCACTAGAGTAGTCCCTAGGTTAATCGTTAGATTAAATATTCTATGGCTATTTAACTTGGTGTTTGGAGAATGGAGAATGAACAAAGATTGGAGGCTTTTGAAATGTTGGAACAGCGGTGAAGAATGCAGATAATAAACCGAGTGGTAAATGTTGTGGGCAATAAAGGGAGCTCTTAGTATTGTTAGGTGAAGAAAGAAAATGGATTAGGGGAAAGCGGGAGAAGAAGCAGATGGAGTAGATATTGAAAGATAACGAGATGGAGTATAAGGGAAAATGTTTGGATGAAAATGAAAGCAGAAAGCTTCAAGGAGGAAATGAAATAGATTTCGAACGGCACGATGGTACAAAGCAAATACGTAGCGTTTCAGTGGGTGCTAATAAAGGGTAAATAACTGTCTAGTGAAGGAAATATTATAGATACCTCGTCGATGGCGTAGGGAGAATTAGCAACGGAAGAACCAGCCCAAGAAGCTGCCAATTTTTAGAGAACATGCAAGGTGCTGATGCCATTTCGGAGAGAGAGAGAGAGAGACATTACGTTGACGTCTTCATAATGGTTTGCTTTATGAAATAATGGAAGTTTTATTGGTCAAGATGGTGTTCCGTCAGGCTGCTATATATCCTTCTCCACCGTAGTATAAAAATCCCTCAGTTCCCCTTCCTCATCACAGTAGTCCCATCTCCCCCGGATACTATTCCTCATTTTGCATTCGCAGACACATACGCAAGTGTCCCCTCCCCCTTTGCTCTGCTATCTGCGGACGCCGTGTCTCTTCCACGCTGGATGTATCCAGCCATGAGCAGAAAAATTATAAGTTTGGGTACCTGGGGAGTGACGTTGGTTTATCTCTTTCTGTAAATGACGTGCGCATGCTCATCTCTCGGCTTATCCCAACTCTTTTCCCCTCTCTTCCCTTCTCTCCATCATTTCCCCTTCGATTGCACCCTCCGTCATATCTCCCCCTTATCTCTTCCGTTCCCACCTCTTCTCGACATGTTTAATTAGTCTTTCGGTGTTACTCCCGTTTCGTCCCAGCGCTTGCACTATCGTTGTTCCACTTTTCACTTTGCATCGTCATTGTGAGAATTCATCCTCCTACTCCTACAATATTACATTATTTGTTGAGAGGATGCAGATCTAGCTTTAGCTTTGGTAAAAAACGCTGTAACAATGCGCGTGTGTATGCGTTACATAACGCGTCTTGTTACATAACGCGTAATAGTCTTTTATCACTTTCGAATAATTTTACCACAGTTGAAACAGTAAATCATTATATGTCATATACCATACTTTCGTAAATCGTTTATTGAACGGGATTTTAATTCCTCTATTGCGGGAAAAGTTGATTTTGTGAATAAATCGATTGATTTCCCGAAATTATTTTTTCCTTTAGTGTACGCTAACTATTCGCTAGGTGCTGTTCATGGACTATCCATAGTAAATCATTGTAATAGCGATTTTCATCGTGTTTTATTGCTATAGGGTTATTACGTGTTATTCCCTTCTTATCCTTTTCTCTATCCTTGTCGCCTTCCTCCTTTCTCTTACCCCCCTCCCTCCCTATTATCTCCTTCCCACTCAGGCCGTTATTTAGCGAAGACAGATGGGCGCCTGTACATTCAGACGCTGGAGGCGCCTTCGTTCTGCGAAGTCCCTTCTCAAACCCTCCTTCCCTCTCCCCACCCATCTCCACCCTCATCAGACTATCCCTTCTCACTCTCTTGTCTTCCAGAATCCCAGTCCTACAAAGCATCCTCCTCCTACTCCCGTTGCAACCCTCCACATCTCACTGCTCACCCATTATTCCTCTTCCTTCATTCTCCCCGCATGTTGGTACCTACTCTTCTACACCAACCTATTCTCCATCCGGGAACCGATTCCCCTCGTTTGCCTACCTCCGTACTAGGTTCCTTGCTTCGCTTCCCTCCTCTTTTCCTTCCTCTCCCCAAGTTCGTTCCTTTCACGCGGTCTTTCGAGGCGTCTTTCAGGGAAATCCCTCCTCCTTCCCTTACGTTCGCATCGACCCTGTATTACCCTAGCTGACTCGCACGGCCGCACGCTTTCTCCCCTCTGGCTCCTTACGCCTTGGTCCCCCCCCCCCTAGCACTCCCCTCTCAGCACGAAATCTTCACCATTTCTTAGACCTAGGGGCCCTTCTCTCTTTCCAGCAATCGCCATTTCCCCAACCCTTCCCCTGCTAGCAGCATCCCATCTCAGCCTGAATCATGCGTTTTCTTCGGACCTCTGTCTTAGCAAGCGTGGAAGTTTTTGTGCCCGTTGCCTCTTGGCGTCCTCCCCTCCTCCCCACGTCCCGACCAAAATCCCTTTTCTGAGGCACTTAGCGCTGACAATGCTTCCTCCACCGACCACTCCCAGCATAATAGAGCAGAGAAGGAAACAATCCGCGTAATTGATGAAAACTTAATCAAACTACATAGGTCTTTCTTAATTATGTGAAGTATTTATAATATTAAAAGTTACTTTACTGAGTACTGTGCTGTCCCATTAAAGTGTGGTGATAAATAATGATGCGGAACTATCGATCGAGCCATGTTTACGCCTTCTGTAAATATTTTAGGTATTCCTATAATTATTGCTATGATAAAGTGTCTTGTTATGAGAACCGAAACTTCCCCATGTCTTTAATATGTTGACTTTTATGTATGAAGAGATTTAGAGGATCTGAAGTGGTATTGTTCTGTACATTTCCTTTAACGTCATTTCATGAGTTTCTGCAACGTACTACTCATCATGGGTGTTAAGTTTACAAGTGTTCTACGAATTATTCGTGCTTAAGTATGAAACGAAGTAAAAAACTTCCCTTGCTTAATTCCGCTCCATTCTATCCTTGTTCTGTAAACCTTTCAAGTACCCTGTGGCATCCAACCAACGACTTCCTCCTGATCTGTCCACGCTCATGACCTTCTGTGTAATCTTCCTATTCCCCTAAAGCCTTCCTTCAGCTGGAGTATCCCTCATCTCTGACGCGAAATATTTTCCAACTTCCTCGTCCTCATAACTATTCCATCGTACGCTACCAATTACCGCACCATGCCTCATACTATTCAATGAGCAGTGGAGATTAGAGTTGCATTTTATTTTTATGATCTTTATCATGGATTTTTAAAGATATTTAGCCCCTATTATGTATATTTTTGCTCTCCCAAAGTGTTATTTTTTAAATATATGTAGCTCCTTAATTTGATATTTGTAATTATATCTTGTAAATATTATTTTGTGCTTCAGGGCCTGTGTGGAGCAGACTCTTAATTAAAATGGCATTGTCCTATCAATTTTTTGAATGAATATCACCAACATTAGCTTATTTCTAATCGCGGCATTTTTTTATTCCTACGTATATTCCAAGAATTGATAGTTAAAGGCGAATCCATTTTGGTCTCCTAGCAAATTTAAAGATTTTCGGTGTCCATTTTTGTCGAAAAAGTAAATTGTTTCAGGTGTTATGTGAATAATATATTGATGGTGCTATTATATTAGTTTAATGCTAAATTCTCCGATTTTAACGCTGGTTTCTTGAAAATATTTGTATTGCCGTTATCGCAGTAATCTGATGGGTGAGGGTCGAGGTCAAATGCTGCCAGACAAAGCATAACTTGTCGAGATCTTTATCTCTTGAGTTCGCGAACGCCTTCGATCGGTCTGACAACACCGGTGGTTTTTACTGAAATATCTGGATCACGGTGACAGCTGATGTTCAGCTGTGGGTGTCCGGAGTCACTCGGATATTAACTTGAAATTGGGTCTCTTTTCCACGATACAGAGAGCTCTTCTCTGAGAGTCGCGGCATCTCAGTTCGTGTAAACGAAATTCCTTATCCAATCGGAAGGATTGGCCTGATGCATGAGTTAAGGTACCGTGCCGAACGACGTGTGAAATCTACACCAGGGAGACTGCCGTCATCTCTGGGCCGCTGGGGTCCTAGGAGTGAGCAGGTATGAAAACAGAAAATCTCACTGCTTGGATTTTCGTCGGTGGGTCGTATCGCATTCGTACCAAGATTCACCATTTGTCTCAGGTTTTGAATATTCTTGCCTTCCGGGTGATCTCCACCCCACAAATTGAAGCAAATTTGGAAGCGACCTCGCCGATGATTCGGCAATTCGCACTCTCTGCGCGTTGAATTCCAATGCCTGTATATATTTTATCGTCCATTGAAATTTTGTGCGAAGCGTGAAAAATTTTGTGGCCTGGTCATCGTAAAATCGAAGTTCCACTAATTGTCATTGTTCGTATGGATTTTAATCTCCGCTTGCTGTCGAATTTTCAGCGATGGTAATTTTTTCGGATCCCCCCATTCTCTTCAGTTTTCTATGACTCATTTATCTTCGCTCATGCATTGAATGATAATCCTTTGAAGTTTTTTAGTTACCCCGCATCACCCCGTCACGATGAAATATTTATCGGCATTACATTTTTAAAGAGATAAATCAAAAAGGTTCATTTTTTATATCCTATCATCGCAGCAATCGACTCGGACATGGATTTGATTAGTGAAGGGGTAACTTGTAAATTATTAAACGACAAATATTTTTAAACCTACGTAATTCGATTTTACTATGATTACCGTTATTTTATAATGTTTTTCTGTGATTTATGTTTTTTAAGCCTTTCCCGGCATTTTTTTGTTGTCTTGAAAAAACTCTTGTTTTTGCTATCCTCCTGGTTCGAATAGTCCGGATGGAACGAAGTAGGACTGAATGGCTCTAAAATTTTATTTGTAGCACTTGATTCAGGTGTGGTAATTGTTAGTGCAAGAATTGATAGCGGTACTCATTGTTCCGTAAATGTATGCAGGAATGACACGTTTGATAAGATTTACATTTACGTTGTGTTTTCAAAATTATATTAGTTTCAGATTGTAAAGGGTCTAGTTCGATTGTCTTGGAATTTATTCTATTGCTCTCCTCTCCTTACTGCCTTATCGGTTATTATATTTGATACTTATGTTTGTCAATATTACTTGTCTTTTCCTCTTCGGGGAAAAAATGCCCTCGTATTTTCGTTCCACCCTGTCTTCACCATTTTCTTATTCTCCTGTGTTTGAGCCTTCCCTTGCACTTCCATACCTACCCATCCTTTACATTCCTTGAACCTGAAAATTTTTATTTTTCTATATTGCCTCGCTGTCTGATATGAAATCCCATATCCCAGAGGGTCCTATTTCCCATTCTCCCTGAAGCCACACTCCCCTTCATCATTTCCGCTCGCTTGCTTCCGGCAGTCTAACCCCCTTACATCCTGTCCCGTCTTCAGTATTGTCTAACGGGCTCTTTCGATTCCTTTATTTGCAGTGTATCACAGATTTTGTCCCCTCGCAGAGCATTTCTGGGATCGTATGAAGTTTCACATGTGTGCACTCGTCCGACTGCTTTTTCCTCAGGCCTTGATTTGTTGAGCAACGAATGCGCGTATGCCGTTCCCTCTTCCTCAAGTGCATCGAAATTGCAGCCTCCCTCAGTAATTTCTCTTTTATGCTTTAATATTTAATTGCCTTAACCCTACCAAGACGTTCAAATGAGGTGTAACACTGATGTGGAGACAATACTGGCGAAATATATTCTCTTTCTTCGCTTAAGTATTTCACCTCCATGCATTACTTTCAATAACTGTTGCCTTTATCCAAGTACTTCTGATGTAACGTGACTCTCTTAAGGGTCTACTTGACATAGAATCAATTTTCCGTGTTTTTTACATATTACTCTTTCTATTGCTTTGGCTATACTTTACTTTAGTTAATTTTATATATTCATTGGTTGAAGCTTTTGCGGGTCATTATAGCTGTATTGCTCTTGTTATTCGGGTGTACCCCGCGTGGTTTTTACGTGGGGTACACCCGAATAACAAAAGCAATACACATATATTTTTCAGTTTGTCTTATCCAATCTACCACACTAGTTAGGCATGAACTTCGTACCTCCAATGGTGTCTTGGGTTTAAAAAAATAAGCATTGCAGAACTTTAGAAAGTTTGCAATATTGTGAATTTATTTTAAAATTGAGCCAAAACTAACTATTTTACTGAATTTTTTCGCGCGTACATGTCATGGTATTCAAAGAGGAGCCGCGTGAATGTATTCATCCTTTAAAAACTCTAAAATGTGCGTACTTACGAAGATGATGTTGGGTTTTCAATGTGCTTCTGAATCTTGATCCAGGATTGCAGACCCTAGTACTACTTTTTTTAATTGCGATGTATTGATTGAGTGTTTGTGATAAACTTAAAAACTATTGTTGTTTTCAGAGACGCTTCCCATTGGAAACTTTCCGCGATGCTGATCGAATTTCATTAATATTGTTCCGTTAGGTATTAACTATCGAATGTTAAATATGGTGAATGAATAAAACGGTATTTATCATATTGTACGTGCTTTTCTATAAATTCATATCTTCACTTACATCTTTATTTAGAGTTTTGTGATTTCCTTTTCCCTATCATGAACCAGTATTATGTTCACTTTATTCAGAGTAAAAAATAACTGCCTGCCGTATGTATTCGTTAATACTGAAGATTTTTCTCTCTAAAATTTAGCGAGCCTTGAGTGATTCCACGTGATTTATCGGCGTACGTTAATATTTGAGCTTTCTAAGCCTTCATCAATTTATGATAAAATAGAGGAAAGGTAAAAATGGCTGTTTTTAGATGCAATACTTTCCTATTAGTCACGGAAAAATTGATCAGTTTGCATTTTAAAGGATAGAACAGATAGAATAGATGGTTTCTGACTCAAATTAAGTGCTGATATTTAAATATTGTAATGTATTCAATGATTTCATTTAATTTGCTTTTCTCGCAAAATTTTGTATCGGTTTTGCTCTGATTTGATCATAAATATTGTTTCGTACGAGGTACTTTCCTTGAGAACAATCCGTTGATTTAGATGCATTCATGGCTACAGAGATAGAAGAAATTGTCTTTGTCTCAAGTCGACTGATACTTTATATTCTGCTTTTTAGTTGAAACAGCATGTTTCCTTCAGCATAATCATTAATGTAAGATCCTTACCTTTTCCTCCTACTTTCTTTGATGCGGATCTTTCCGCAAGATTTCAGAAACTTCCTCTTAAGGTTAAAAATTTTGAATACACCTGTTACTTCTTAGTTTTAAGACTCTTCGACTACAGATGTCCCTCATTTCAATTTTGCCTCTCCTCTTTTCTCTCTCTTGTTATCACATCAACATTGGATTCATCTCTCAAACCGCAAGACTCAGTGATGTCTCACAACTTTTTTTCGTGCTTGTCTAATAATCCTTCCCTTTCCTTGCGTTCGTTTCCATTTGACATCAGCTCTCCTTCTTCGTCCACTTTACTTTGCTTCAGTTGCTTTCTTGTGACCTTGTATTTCATTTTTCCTTCCTCAGTCCATTTGCTTTCTTTCTTTCTCTCCCTGTAGATATCTTCCATCGCGAGGTTGCTAGTCCAACCTAATTCTTAAATCAAATTGTTTGTTTTGTTTAAAAAAATTGCTTTTAATGATGGAATGCATTAACTATAAAAAAACAAAGTTAAGTTACAATATATGCAGATTATTCGACGAATGAATTTTTAACTAACACCAGTCGCAAGAGGTGACTACGACGCCATTTCCATTGAATTTCCGCATTTTGAGTTCAAAGTTTTCCGTTATTCACTAATAACTACAGAAATAAAATGTTAAGGTGCCAGGATTTATTTTTATTCGGTTCTTCAATATTTTTCCCTCTTTATAAGTAGTTTTTTTTAATATCAGACAAAAATACCATTTCCCCCCAAGTTTTACCCATTCCCACGTTAACATCATGCAATATCAAGTCCAATGTGAGAATTAATAGTGTGGAAAGGTACGCTTTTATTGTAGATATGAATTAGAGGACACGTTTTTCTATAGGTAGCCAGTATATGAATTAAATGGTATCTTAGTCAATTTACGGTGACACCACCTTAAATTCTCCATCTCTGTTGCTCTCCGCTCCTTTCCCTCTGTCTCTCTTTCTCTCCTCGCACCACATTTTCTCGCTCTCGTTAAGGCTCTACTTTCCTTAGCCCGTCCACCCACCTTACTCTCCTCTCCTCTTCCTTTCAAATTTAGTGGGCGAATTATACGAAGGGAGAGCCAGCCATACCCACCAACACTCATCCTTGCCCTCAATTCCCTCCTTTCTTTTTATCTTCTTTATCTCTCTCATCCCTTCTTTTCTCTCGCCTAAGGTTTTTTTTCTTTACCATCCGAAATTTCTCTGAGACTACCTTGTATATATGTGTTTTATCTCCTCCTACGTACACACTCCTCCTCTCTCTAACCCTCAACCTCACCCCACTTTGAATCTTCCATCCCTCCCGTCGCTCTTTCCTTCGTGCCTCCCTTATCCTATGCCCTTCCGCACACCTTTTTCTCCACCCGGCCCTTAACACACTTTCCCTCACTCCCCCCGTCCTTTCCCACCTCCACCGGCTCTTATCCCTCTCGGACGAACGAACTTCCCTCCCCCGCGATCCCTGTACCACCTTCCCCATGCCATTCCGTAGAGCTTTCGTTTTTTATATTTTTCTTTCGCCTCCTTCAAATAGGTCTACGGTTTTAAGCCACTCTTTATCCCAGGGCGAAAAGAAAACATTTTTCTCTCCTCCCTTTTCTCTCTCCCTCCCTCGCCGTCCTCATATAAAACCACCTCACCGCTCATCGCTCTCTGACCATCTCCCCGGCGACCTCTGGGCCCCTAATTTAGATACCTACCCATAATTCGTGGCTTATTTTCTTTTTTTTTTTCTTCGACGTCGCCATCCTTTCCACTCTTTTCAATTAAAGGATGGGCATGTTTACCTTGGCTTCGTAATCTCTCTCTCTGTATAAGCGGTGACCGAAGGTGTGTTGTTCTTTTCCCAATGCCTACGTTCTTTTCATTCTTCATCTTCATCCCCTATCCCTTATTTCAAGTGCCCCTGTAGTTTTTTTTACCTGTGGGATGCGGCTCCAAATTTTGAAGCACCCGGGGTATTCTCAAATTGCTCATCCGTTAATAATCTCCCTCGGGAATTAATGGAAATGTTCTTGTTTTCATGAACATATCAGGGTTCGGGCTTGGGGTTTTGGGTTATTACCCTGGTGCAATAGTCTTTCCTGCACAACTGAACAGTCACATTTATCCAACTTATTTAGCACGCTTATATTTTAATCTTGTTGCTTAGTGTATGCTACCAATTGATTGTGGGTACCTACACGAGTTGTAGTTGTGCCCCCCAGAAGCTGCTTAGCTAGTCATTAATCAAATTATAATTTTGAAGTTCAATTTTAAAAGTAAACTACCGTGTTAAAATTCTGTTCACATTCTTTAATGAAAAACTTCTTGTATGTATGTTTGCAGTTTTCAAAATTAGTGAATTTTCCTCGCTCTTGTTCAGACAGCCAGTGGTAGATCGGAATTGGCCTAGCTGTTGACGGCTGCCACCGCAGAATGGAGCCGAAGACTCATATGAACTTCAAAAGAATCTGAATACCTCGGGTGGAATAGCCGGCAAAAGTTTTTACCGATATGCGTCATATGTTAACCTCAACTTTGACGTTAATGGTCTTACGAAATTGTGCAAACAACCTGGCGAAAACTTTTAATATCATCTTCCATTGTTTTTTTGTGTTGATATGGTATTACGAACAAGCCCTTGCCGTTGTGTACTTCTATGATTTCATAAGACGACACTTTCTCTTAAAAATCAACATTACTTATTTTTTTATTCCATGTAAAATGACTTTTGATATGATGGTTCTTATCCCTTTAATTCAGATTTTATAAGATAATAGAACATTTAATTGTTTTAATAAGGAAAATGCACTATTCTTTTCAAATTTGAAAGATTCTTAAGTAAAGTTAAAATTAAAAATATCTAGGATACCTTTTTTCAGAAAATTAAAAGTATCTGCGTACAATCAAGTAATTACACATTTCGACAGAAAAAATATATCATCAACGACGAAACTCCTTGTTTCTTTCAATCAGTTGTCCCTCCGGATATCGCTCGTAGGGAGTAAGAAAGGTCTTAAAGTCTGGAAAGAGCTGAAAAATAGTTGCCAGAGTTTTGACCAGATCAAACCATTCCATTTCCATCAAAAGAGTCTTGCTTCCTCCTTAATTTTTTTTTCCCGCAAACCGAAACTCAAAGAAATTGATTGCTTCCATTAATCACGCTGGGAGAGAGACAAGAAGCTCGCTTCTCCTTGGCGTTGCGGATGCCACCACTGCTCCCTGGCCTTCTTTCACCCCATCTCTCCCTCTCCGTCTCCCTCACTCACTCTACGGTCCTTTTATGTATGCTTGTATTTTTTTCATTTCTCTTCGAATTTCCTCCACGTACGTCTGGAAAGGGTAGTATCATCACCAACCTTTCCCCCTTCATCTCTCCGCGCGTTTTCTTTCCCCAAGATTCTTTTCCTTCCCTCCCCCTTGCATTCATCCCACCGTCTTCCGCATCTCTTCCGAGTTATCCTCCCCCACCGCACCACACCTCCTTTCCCGCCCTCACACTCCCAAACACCTCCCCTGAAGACGTCCCTCCTCCCCCTTCATCCTCCGCGGGAACAGACCGCACAGGGCGTCGAGATTAATTCCAGCGACTACCGTTTTAATTGAGTTCGTTGTTGACACGGAATAAATTAAAGATGGAAGGACGGCTGAGGTAGTATGGGGGTGGGTTGTGGGAGGGGAAGACATGGGGGAAGGTTTTCCAACCCCATCTCCCTCTCCTCTTCTTCATCCCCAGTGGAGGGTGGGAAAGGTCACCACCTCCATAAGGGTTATGGGAGGTGGGTGGGGTCGGATATGGAGAATTTCTATTCCGTGATGTGGGTGAAGGGGGGAGGGGAGTGGCTTAAGGTTGGTGTTGCTCTGGTGGTTTTAAGGTTTTGAGGGGAGGTTATGGAAGAAGGGGGAGGTAAAGTGTGGGGTAAAGGGTTGATGCAGGGGGGTGGAGGCGGGGGGAGCCAAGGTGGTTTCCAAGACGGGGTCTGAGGTGAGTTAAGGGTGTTGGGTCGGGGAAGGGGGATGATGTTGGCTGGTGTCGTCTTTTACAACTGTGTGTCCTTATTGGTAGTCAGTCCTGCTCTGGAGGGGGGAGTCAGAGGAGAAAGAGACGGGGGATAGAGGTAGTCTGGAGAAACATAGCGGGAGGAGGTGAGGGAAATGGGCTTGGGAATTGCGTGTGGGTAGGAGTGGTGGATGGGAGTGTTGTTGGTTGTCTCACGCTCCCAAGGTTTTGAATGCTTCCCTCGCAAGATGGGAGATGCCAAGTTGAAGTCCTCAAGACCTTGCGCCCCCCTATCGTCCCCCCCTATCCACCTTCCCCATCTTTCTCTCCAACATCACCCCCTCCTTTTGTTCCTTTCTCTCGTTCCCTTCACTTCTCCATCTCACCCCTACGCCTCAATGTTCTCCTCCCACTCCCCTTTTTGGGTCTCCAAAGTACACACACACACACCGAGTCGTGTCGAGGCTCAGCTCCCTTTTAATTAATACTAATGATGGGGGAGCAATGCTCTGCTAATCGACTAGCGACTCTGCGAACTCCGGGAATGCCCGAGGAATGTCCTCTTGTTTTCTTGGGGTTGGGGGAAAGTCGATGGGAGGAAAAATGATATCTGAGGGAGAGATACAACAGTGTTCTATTTTTTAAGATTTCATCTTCTCTCTCTCTCTCTCTCTATTCTTGATATCCCATTCACCGTAGAGCTCTACGCTTTTTTAATTTAGCTATTGTCGTTCTCCATATTTTTTAATCCACCGTACCAAATGATCAAATGTACCCTTTGTTTATAATAATTCCAAAAGTGTTAGAATTTTGATGTTGAAAAAGAAAAACATCAAGAAGACGATGTCTCTTAATTACCGAATATCCGATATATTCTCTCATATTAGCTATTTCAAAGTCGGTCTGAAACTCTGAATTCTAAAAATTCTCGTATCGAATGCATTGTTTTCTTTTAAATCGATAAAAAATTGATTAATAATTTCAAATAATTGTGGCTTCATGTATCATTTTCTAAAATTATCAATGTGACAAGTCGTAATTGCTGCCCAATCTCAAAATTGGATCTCATCGCCAGGTAGGGAGTAAAGGCACTTTGTATATCCTTTTAATATATCTATTTCTTTTTCAAAACCATTTATTAACTTTCTCAAGTAAGGTAATTCATGACCATCGGCACTCTTCTACCGTATTGAGAATTTCCTGGTTACTCTATTGAGGTAACATATGGGAAAAGCAATTCGTTTTGGAAATTTAATATTATCTACTATGAACAGAACCATTATTTTTATCTAGGTAGTTTTGAACATTCTTTTTCGTTTGATCAATCTTTTTCTTGACCAGGAAATCATTCTTCCGTTTTGCGAAACGACATGGACGTCCACTTTGTTCACATTGTTATATGTTACCTACTACACGGGAACTGCGAATGGTTTTAATTCGCCCTCGGAGACCACAGGATAACTGCCAATCTTATTTCTTTATGGACAATGTGATTATTTGTAGGAGTATTTCTGAAGTGTGCGTGGATTATTTTTTTGGGATCTCTCTATCTTGATTTAAGCCCGTTTCACACGACACTTGATCCAGCACATGTTCGAGGATACTCGCTAGTATAATAGCTTCCAGTATCGTGTGATGTAGAACCAGCATGCTGGCTAGGCAGTGTAATCGCTATCAAACTGGCTGAGCTACTTGATTTCGCAATTGATGCGTTACTTGTTTGCTGCTAGCTCCCAGTAGGACCTAGTAGCTGTCGACTAATCACGTTAGCTTTTACTATCGCAGTGCGATCTTCACTTTTTTTAATCAATGCCTCACATATTCGCGGGTGTTACGCACTCGTTGGTGGTGGAGTTAATGTGTCGTGAATGTCTCAACAATCCCTGCTATTACTGCAGCAGCCGAAAGTCTCCTTCTTTCATGGAAATCTTCCATTTTCTTTTATAAGTTCGCAACAGTGGATGACAGTACCGCTTCATCGCAAGCACAATTTCAATGATCGTATGAAACCTTCTATCATGGTTTCTATCAAACTGGGTTCCGTCCTCAATATCAAGTACCAGCTAGCATACTAGGTCTTGCGCTGGATCAAGCATCGTGTGAAACGGGCTTTACTCTTCTTAATGAAATATACCCGGTAACGCTCTTCTAACGTACTGCAGCTATGTCCATTAATGTGTCATAATTACAAATTCCTGGGTGCTTTGTTAAGTAGATTGTCTATTGAGTGATAAATTAATATCATTACACTAGGTAAATGCGTAAGGAAAACAAAGATTAGTTTATGCTTATATTTAATCAACGTTTACGTGGCAAAGCAATTACTTTGAACATGGCTGGTATGTACGATTTCATTTGAAATTGAATTTTCTCAGAGCAGGCGTTTCATCTCTGGTAAATCTTTAACCATTTTGACTGAATTGGAACGCTTGATGAGATTTTAATCGAGTTGATGGGCATATTCTCCTCCCGCTCAGTCATCCGTCCCCTCCCGCTAAGTTGTACCACTGAATAGGATTCACCCAGCGCGATAATTCGGCTGAGGCGCGGCGGCCGAGGCGTCAATTGCTTTGGCCCGCGCCGAAAAACCCTTAGGGCATCGCTCTATCGTCCACGTCCTCCACCATTTGTTGGATTCCCCTGGGCTCACTATCGCCATCCCTCATGTCTAATGCAATACTTGTTGTCACTGGAGCAGTAATGACACAATTTGCTCCACATATTAGATCGTCATCTTTGTCGCAATATTGGATTAGGTATTGAAGGATTGTTAAAATAAAGTGTTCCGTTTTAGTTTGCCTAGGCGGAACACAAGAAGAGTTGAAAATTCTACGACTTCTATTTTCATTCGTTAAGTTTTGTTTTTGGGGGAGGAAAAGAATTAATATCTTGGACATCATAAAGGGATTCAGTACAGTAAACGGTGCTTAAAACGTCGGCTGACGTGATTATCACCTATTCTACTCATCCAGGTTTTACTAAGGGGTCATGAGGAACACAATTAACACTGACTAATGATTTTTATTGTTGGCCCCTGAGGAATGATGAGAAAGATTTTATGGTGGCAGTCACGTGTTAGTGAACCCTTGATGTTAGATAGATAAGCAATTTTTTCAGTAATGTTTTAAGATTACCCTGCAATGGATCAAATGAAAGGAAGGACTTGCCAAAAATCTACCACTGATGGTAGAAAAATAAATAATGAGTATTTAATCGTCTGCGATACCCTGCTCGCTTTTCTGAGGCTCGCAACTTAGGAGGCGCTGACATAAATTAACAACTCAAAAAGTCGAATGAGTATGAATATATAGTATTTCGTTGATAAGTATCGTCTATGGATGAGACCAGAATCTTGCGTTCACGTACTCGCACGGCAATGATTTGCTATCGGGATGCATCGCACCCGGGTAACCAACTTGCCGGGGCACCAGCCACAGGAACGATTACCCGAAAAATCCTTTCTTCTTATGGGCTAACCCCTTTCCCTCTGCAACCAACCTTCTCACGCCTCACCACCCCTTCCCCCCCCCCCCTAAACCCCCTACTCCTCTGCACTCACTTTGTTTGGTCTCCCCCATTGGAAGGAGTTTCCTCCACCTCGGCGGAAGAGAAGCAATTACCAAACTCTGCAAGCAATTACTGAGCCCGGCGCGCGCGAGCGGCTGAGCCGGGAGCAATACAGTGGAGGGAGGGGATAGTGGAAGGATTCGGCCGACACAGGGCAGGAGCCGCTCCTTGTTGGGGGATGTAGCTTGGCGGGGGGCGGCGTTCGGCTCTGCGCCCGCTCTCCATCCACACTCGGAGCTATCCGCTCTCTCGCTGCTCCACACTATCTCTCAGGCTCCCTCTCTCCACATTCAGACGAGGCCCCAAAAGCGAGCCGTCTTCTCTCACACTTACCTCTCCGACCTCCGGCCTCTTCACAGCCCCTTCCCTTTGAAAAGGTGTTGCGGTGCGGGATTTTCTAATGTTTTCTGCGTGACTCCGATTTTCCTATAGCGTGGAGGGATTTTCCATTGGCTGCTGTCTTTCTTGGGAGGTTTTCAAACCGATTCTTATTCGAGAGTATATATTCTTCATGGGTATTGCATCTTCGATGTTGCTAGGAGAATTCAAATCGTAGCTATTCACACATTCAACGCTGACAGACGACAATCGCCGTCCACCGGGTGCTATCCAGTGTTTTAAAACGGCGGTCGTCTACCGAGTTCTTATTCCTTCTTAAGGCATTAAAAATTTTAAATCTATGGTGATAAACTAAATACTTTCCGGCGTTACTTGGTGGAACCACTGCATAATTAACAGTAACAATAACTTTATAAGCTCCTCAAAAATAGTTTTATTGGTACAACCGGTTTCGCTAGTTACGGTATCTTTAGGTGTACCGTAAGCTCTTTGTAAGCTCCGCAAAAAAATTTCAAAAAACTTCCTTTCATTTTTTTGTGGATCTTACAAAGTTATTGTTACTGTTCAATCTACGGTTAAATTGAAAAATATTGTCGCCTCGTTAAAAGAGTTAAAAGAAAACTATTTATCGCTCTTATGGCATTACGAGCGTTTCGCCAGGCTGTAACATAACCACATCATTATACCACTACGTGGTGAAAGGATGGAAAGTTATCTCTTTTGAATATGAATAAATATCGTTCTCAGGTTTCCTCGACGTTGATCAGATTTCCGATCAGGAATGACTACAGATTCGCCAGCCATCTGAGGACGGAGATCTGTGAGATGGTCGGATATTTTCAGAACCTTCACCTGAGGACGCCAGCAGAACTGCCGTCTGGCGAATCTGTTGTGATTCCAAACAAAATACGTGGACGTAACCCTAAAAATGTTGTTTTCATGAATAAACATAGTTTCTATCATGTCAAGCCTTATTCCATTGACTGAAAATGAATTAATTCCTTTGCTTAGTTTTTTCAAGGGGCTAGAAATGAAATGATTAATTAGCCCATTCCAGGGTGTCATTATCTTTTTCCTTTCCGTACCTTTTTCTGGCAAGCCTAAACAAATGTTTCATCCAAGCAAAATGATCCTGCAACTTGGGTTTAGTGCGTATTCATCCTGAAAGTCTTGTCATTTCAACAAAAGTCAGTCTTGGGAAAGTAACGAATTATTCATCACTAATGCAAATCAGAAGGCATGTTTTCTCTATTGTTGAATTACGATTTCCATAGTTCATTATTAAAAAAAACTTAATTTTTACCTTTTTTCGTAGAAATAGCTTGTAACCATAATCGTATCAATGAGTTCATGATAAACATTTGAACAGTTTCCGAGATCATGAATTTTGCGGGTCGGGCCTTGGACAAACTTAATATTTGTATCCTGTTGATATATTCCTAATTTTCTATGCTGAAATAACATTCTGTCTAATAAATGTTGTGCTCTTCTTTTTTATCGGTGATTATAGACCATCTCAAAATTATAGATGAATACCAATTGTTTGCCTTGCTCATCCTTAGCTCTCATCTCTTTGAAAATACAATTTTGGCCTCTCGTTCCGTAAAGCCTAAAGATAATATTTTTACATATATCCGCTCTAAAAAAAAAGCTCGTGCACTCTGCCTAAATTCGCTTTCGGGACTACTAAGGCATTACAACTATCGCAAACGGGGATTCAATTTAGTAAGTATGTATTTATTGAATGAATTCGTCTCGGGTTTCCAACCGGGTTAAAATCTCCATTGTGGCCGACGTTTCGATGCCCGACTCGCGCATCGTCATCAGGGATTTAGATCTACAGCCCTGATGACGATGCGCGAGTCGGGCATCGAAACGTCGGCCACAATGGAGATTTTAACCAGGTTGGAAACCCGAGAAGAATTCATTCAGGAGCTACGCCGGGAAAGCACCAGATCATATGTATTTCTTGTTGTAAATATCGGGGGCTCTTTGCGTAGTGGCTTCCGCTGAACAACATACTGTGGGTATTATGGGAGATTAGCCTCGGCAACATCATTAGGTTTTAAGGTCGTCACGATTCAAACGTTAGTGCTTTTCCATTATGTTGTTTGTCTCTTATTTCGGAATGAGGATCGCCATTCGGGCCGCAGAACAGGCGAGCTTACAAATGGCGTTCCTTGTTTTTCTTTGGCTATTTTTCTTTGTATCACCCGTTTCGGATTCCATTGCTTTCGAGTCTCTCATAACGATCGGAGGTGGACTGGCCGGGGAAGGATGCTTGTTTTAAGTTTTGAAAGGGAAAGGAGTGGAGCTGGAGGCCTTTAGCCCCTCCTTTTTGGTTTAGATGTTCCGCGGGAGCATCGGATGTCATGCATAACAAGCCCACATGATGCGGGCCCATGGTCCCTTAGGCTCCCGCACCTTAGTTTCTTCCACCCCATCCCCTTTATTCCCCCATACTCCCTATTTCTCCTCCCCCCCACACCTTTCTAGCTCCAGAGTTTGCCCCAATTATTACTCGTTTCTCCCCGCCTCGCCTTCCGATGGACTCCGCACCCTCCCTACCCGCACCTCTCGGCCAAGTTTACCGGCTTGCTCCCCTCACCACCACCACCACCAACCCACGTCGGTTGCCAGTTACTCCCTTTCTCACCCTGAATTCCCCCCTACCTCACCCCCATACCCCTTGGTTGACGCCTGCATCACGCCCCACCTATAGAATATTCAATTACATGGAGGTTGGGGCCTTGAAGGCGTGTGGACACTTGGTGCCAGTTATTCCGGCGGAGGCTTATAAACCATTCTGGACTAGTATTGCTTGTTTCGGGGGATTGGTGTTTTCTCACCTGAAGTTTACGGATGGTTACGCAAATTTGTTTGCTTACATTATCAGGATACGCTTTGTAGGGTGAAGCGTCCATCACGTGTGATCTACGATAAACATTATCCGGCGTCCTGTTGCTTAAGTCTTGGTGAATCCCGAAACAGGAAAAATATAGAATTTATATATTTCCTTTGATGAACTCTTTATCTTATTAAAGTATGCCGCCTTTAGCCTTCTATTTTTAAATTTTATAACCAATAACTAGGCGTCTTGAAATAACTTCGAAAATCTGAAGATATTTATGAAGGTGAATATTTTCTTTACCAGACATGTCTCTCTGTCACCACAAAATTAAAGAGTGATTACTCTGTCACCACTCTTTAATTTTTAAGTGCTTAAAAATGATCTCTATAGTGTAAAATATTTCACTGAGCAAGTTAACAGTGACAAAAACCGTGATTACGAATACAAAAACCACTCGTTTCCCTTTGGCTACGAATGCATTTTAGGTGAGTGTAGTTTATCCTCCAAATTCTTGTATTGGAGCTGTTGAGCCCCATCAATTTGGTATCCTCTTCATTTATGCAAAATTAATTTCAATATGTTAATTTGGTTAATTATGTTAGTACAAGCATTGAATTAATCATTCAAGTTTTTGCCCGGATTCGTAGGGATTACTTAAGGTCGTTGATATTCACCCTATTCTAATCTGATCCCTCAATAAAAGTTTCGGGATTTGTGGTTTGACTGTTTTGCTTCATTTCAGATATTTTTTGAAACAACAGGGTAAGGAGTGCGGCAGAAAAAACCGATAAATGTCGCTTTTTGTTGGTAAACAGAAAATTAATTGTGCTGGACTCAAGATTTTACTGTGGAAACCTTTAGGAAAAAAAGATTTTTGTTCTTTAAAAATTGTTTTCTCTTTCACCATTTCATTGTTAAGTTCTTAGTTATTTGTCCCCTTTTAGGTTTTCCACTTCAACATGATAGCTCGTCACTCCTATAATAAAAAGTTGCACAACTTTCCCTTCATATGAGTTGAAATTTTTACAGCTAGATTTATGTCGTTTTTAAAGACTTATGACCTATTCTCTTGTTAAAGTGGCCATATGATTCGGTATTTACAGATATGTTCCTGTGATCGCGGTGGCCTTTGACAAATTTTGGAGAATTGCTGCTATTATCAAGTCGAATTTCAATTTTTGATAGAATTTATGTATCCCGTTTGATCTCTCCTATCCATTACTTGGCTATTCCCTTACTTGTTTTTCTTCATATTTATATCCGTGAAAGATTAGTTTATTATGGGGTGTGGTTTATGCCCTGCCGACTTCATGATTTAACATGCATCTTCATCTGCCTATCTTATGTTCTATAAAAATACTACTGCTAAAACCTTCATTTCCGAACGAATATTCCATCTCAGTGTACCTTGTCTTATTATCTTGGCTCACTATTCGTTATTCGTAAGTCATTTATGCGCTATAATTCATACAGACACGGCGTGCTACTTCTTATTCTTCGTAGTTATGCGTTGGGTAGTAGAATTCCAGTTCATTGTCAAAGTTTTAATAACCTAGTGGTAAAGAGGCTCGGCACAGGCTGTGTCATATCGCCTCTTTTAAAAACTTCTCATGAACTATTTTCCCAAGGAGGTCAAATACTTCATTTTTTCCTCATGAGTACTTCTACCATTTTAGTGACAATCTTCTTTTGGAATGAGTCCCAGAAAATCTGCTAATGTGAGCTTGTAATTTGTCGAGATGCCATCAGTATGATACTGCCACCAGATCCTTCATACCTAGCATGAAAAGGTAGATATTTGTCGGACCATTTTTACCGCACTCGTATTTCCAAGACGGTGGCTCTCGTTTTTCTCTGATCGTAGCCGCCAGACTGCGACTTGAGTATTAGTTGGAAAATGGTTTAGTGAAACAGGTGCACTGTCTTGGGAACGATCGAGAATTCCTGCGTCTCACCCATTTAGGCGATCCTCTCTTTTGAGGGTATATTTCTATTTAAAACTCTTCCATGCCTTGAGATCTCCAGTCGGCGTGTTTCACGCTATAGTTAGGATTCATTTCAAATCATTTACCTTTTCCCCTATACGCTGCCAGCTGTAGTTCTTTAATTCAATCGATTGCATTACTAATATATGTCCAAATGCGTGTGCTTAGATTGATATTCTTGTTACTTTCATCCACTTATGTTGCATTAATATTTTTGCTAAGGATTAACATAATTACTTTTAATAGAAAGGAATTAGTCTTTCTAGAAAATTACTGCATAACTATTGTCAATCAATTTAATTTCTTCGGAGGTTTTGTCGCGGGGAATGAGTGTTCGTTTCGTAATAACTTTAAATTTTCTCTTAAGTGGCGACTTTTGATGGTCTCATGATATTACTAGTCGACGGAAAGGTAGAAAATGATCAGAGAATGTAATAGAAATAATAATTTTTAATGATCTGGGGGAGATGTTTTCTCCATTGACGATTTAATTGGTAGCATTTTTGAGGATAATATACTCTTAATTTATACATTGTATTAAACTACAGAGCACTATTGTGTATGGCGAACCTGTTTAAATAAAGTGAAATAATTTAACTAAGAACTTTATCGCCCTTTTGTAATTCATAGAGTGAAAATGTGAATTGCAATGGGATCATACAACTGTTTTGGTCCCACGTTAGTGTTTGGTCTTACAGTTCACATTTTACTCCAGAATAGAGCACCGCGTGGGAAAATTCTTTTTATATGCATGGGAAAATAAATAATTTAAATTTCCCTAATACTATTTTTTTTTCTCTGGGAAATATTTTGTTGCTTTGAACAGAAAAAAATCGTTAAACCAGGTGAGGTTTAATCGCTGCTCACACTTTTCTAGCAGTTTCAATGTTATTTACGCTTACGTGCTGCTCCTGGTGGCCTATATTTCCCTCGCCGTGTGTACTTTTCTTCTTAGCTTTCTGATATTCTTCTTTTCTACTTAACTCCATTTTTTGTTTAGAGTGGGAATGGAGAGGGAATGTTTTACTCTCTACTGGAGTTGAAGTCAAGTTGTTAAGGGTCATATGGTAAAATTCTTCCTGTTTCGGACGTAGAAAAGTTTTATCCGTATCGTCGTTATGACTGTGTTCCCATGTTAGCACATGGAGCTGCGGTTCCTTAGTTCATCGAGGCTGGACCGTCCATTTTCACTGCAGCGTCCGTCATTTTGTTTTAGGCGGAAGTTCTTGCGACGTTGTTATCAAGGGGTCGTGAAAAGGGTTACGAGTCTGTTTACGACTGACGGAGCCGTTTATGTCATAATTGTTCTAAGTGCTCCGGTTGTTAAAAATGGAATAACTGCATCTGGCCAAGTCGTTTCGCGCTCAGGAAATGTATAGTATTCCTTTGTTATTCAGAGAGTAAAAGAATATTTATAAATGGTTTTCATTCTCATTTTCATTATTTTATTGCAGTTATGAGCCATATTATTGCTATAGTTAATTAAATAACTAAATTATCCCCCGTCGCACGGCTCAGGGTAATTCCCCACCATAATGACTCTCTAATGTGTTTAAGAACTTTGCTCCTCGTCTATGGTCTAAGTAATAATCTGCGTGTGTTCATCATGCAAGAGAATTACTCATGGGTCAATGAATGCAATATTTGTTTGGGTACCTATTGTGTGCCTATTGTTATCAGAATTAACGTTAGAATGTTGAAAATAGTTACGAATTTAGAAGTTTCTTTCGATGTGTTAATTTAAACATTGAAATGTGCTAAGTTTTCAGGTCTGTTCATTCATTGGCATAGTGTCCTTTAAATCCTTATAGGATCTTCCGGTCTGCCTTGATTAACGGCGTGTTGATGTTTCATTTAAATACTTCGTTTAAGTATTCAAGTGCAGCAACAGTCTTATGCTCAGGTGCTACCATTTAATTTTTTCCGCTCATTTTACGAAGGTTAATATATTGATGCTTTACATTATAATCTCATATTTTTATGCCTTCCAGCTGGAAAAAACGAAATGTATTGTAATAAGGACCAACGGCAGCTTTCCGTGAGGGCATTTTAGAATTGATTGTCGAGTGCTTCAAGAGTTGATTACCATATTTTTACGCGGAGGGGCCAGTGGAAGGGAATATGGGGTTGAAAACCTTGATTTCCATTGTAATAATCGCTTTTATGGCCAAGAAACTGCAAAAGGCTGCTTAAAAAAAAGTATTTTATTCTTAAGTGACCCACTTCAAAACATTTATCGATTAATTAGTTGCCGGGGATGGATTAGGCGGAGTGACAGGCTGTGGTTTGAGGGGTGGTTGAAAAAAAGGAAAAATAAATGAAACAGATCCTTGGATGGAACGAAAATATTAAAGGCGCCATTAAAATTATTATATTCATTCCCCGTTCCATTTTCGTACCTTCAGGGAAGCAAGAGTATCACCCTCGTTGGTGGAGGAGTAAGGTGCCAGGGGTGTGGGGGAGGAAGGATAAGAGTTTGAAGAGGAAAGGCGTTGGTTTCCTAGGGATTGGGGAAAATGTTATGGTAGTACGGAGAGAAGGGTTAAAGTGCGAACGTAGCCGGGGTGTGCGTTTAGTGAGCGTGTGCATGCGTGTTTAGGCTCGGATGGTTTTCCAGCGAGGCAGCGGGAGAGTGCTTTTTATTGCGTTGGCTGCTGTTACCCGTCTCTCCCCATTGGCCAAACCCTTGCCCGTTACGGGGGTCCACAACCTCCCTTCTCACCCTTATCCCCCTCATCCCCTTACTCAGTGGGGGGAGGGTTGAAGGGGAGGGGTTTGACTGCACGGAGGGAGGCAGAAAGAGAGAGGGTTAGGGGCAGCAGCTTCCCGATCGATCCTTAATTAAGGCCCGATTCGATGTTTGTGCCTTGGTGGTGGCAATTAGATATGGCGATGGGCTTCTCATTCAGACCGTTGTAGCTTCGAAGGTGAATGGGGGTGGGAGGGATGGTAGGAAGGGATACGGGGGTGGGGTTTTTGGAATAGTAGAGGGTTGGAGGCGATTCGAGGGTATGTCAGGGGAAAGTGGGTGTTTAAAAGGTTCTTTTTTTATTGGGGGGGTAGGAAGGCAGAAGGGGGGGTTGGAAGGGGGTGAAAGGTGGTGGAAACTTCTCCCTGGGGCATTCGCAGACGGTCCAGGGGATCGACAATCTTTGATTTCATGTAGCTGGAACGGTCGCAAGTTGATTTCTCTTTTCCCGATCGTGGATGTTTGCGTTGCATTTAATTCATGAAGAAGTTAGGATTTTATATAATTTTTAAAAGATACTGTCGCCTCGTGCCCAAGGATCAAAAGAGAGAGAGCCCGTGAATGGTACATCGATTCGCAGCGAAAGGTTATCCGCGCGATATCATGGCAACGCGCTAGGATGAGTGCGTGCAGATCATGTGTACCCTCTCGGTAGTATTCTTAAATACATTCCGTCAATAAAAGTTTACGTTTATTTTCTTAAACCTTGATTGCAGTCATTAGCGTGGTAGGGAATCGCAGTTTACAATTTTCACTCTACCTTTCTGAATTTACCTTTGGAATCAGAATCTGCTGCATTTAATTGCATTATTATTTAACGATAGGAGTTGTTTTTGGCTTGGATGCTCATCGTCTTCTCGGAGGGACCGTGAATATTTTGTGATTTGCATCAAAATTAACATCCACCCATTGAGTTTTATGGAGCTGTAAAAGTCGTTCATGGAGACTATATTTTCACACAAATCATCTCTAAGAGGGTGTTGGGAAGGGAATTGTTTTAAAATTTGTTTGAAACCTTCAAATATTTCCCAATCTCTAGTATTCGATTCCTTTACTATTCTGTAAAATATTGATTAGAGATGTGGCAACGGTGATTTCATTTTCCGTTTAGTTATATTTTGAAAATAAAGTCTTTAACGTTTTGCTAATTAAATGGTTCATATGCACATTGGCGTTGTAATACACGTTGTATTGCGATAGCATACTTAGAAGACTTGTTATCATGTAGGTTAGATGTGTGCAGTGTACTTAATTATGAATGATGTCGTCAAGTACCTGTGCTGCTCGTATCATTTAACTATGTGATCATGCAAAAAGAGGGTTTTGTATCAATTGATAAATTTTTTACCTTGATTTCAGGCATTTTTGTTTTCACAGTTTTACTGTCGTATACGAGTAATGGAATTCCGAAAGTTTCATAATATATTAGTAGACCAGTAAACATTCACTAATTTGGACTGGCTTCAAATCGTCGTGCATGTATGTAAACAACATTTATTGCCTAAAATATTTTCTTAACTTTGTGGTTTAGTTGTTTTTTAATATAAGTTTTTTTGTGCGCATTTTTCGGTGAATATTCCCCATTGGGCCTTTTCCATGAGAGAAAGTTCAGCTGAATGTCATGAATCAATCACCTTCGCTGTATGAATTGAACTTTAGAGCACACGTACCGATTAAATTTTGAGTACATTGGTAAAAGCTGTTATTCAGCAACAATGGCCAGTTTTCGCCGTCTGTAAAAATTTTAATAATTCATATTCCTTTTCATACCCTGCATTTAGCTTTGAATGTCACCCACCTTCAAAATTCGATTTTCGATACCTAATTGTCCATTTTTCGGTGTAACACATGGAGGATGTGCAACTTTACTAGTTTAAATGCCAGTGCTCTCGTGATGAAATAATATTTTATCAAGACGTTGTCATCAATAAAATTTTACTCTTAAAAGGTGTATGCCGCTTTAATTTATATTATTTTCTTTTTCTTCCAGGTAAGTTTCTCAGCTTCAGTCACGTCATGTCAGCTAATTCGTGAGTATTATAAGTCCTTAGTTTAGCACATTCCATAGCACCCAATGTATTTCGTGTAGCCACCATTGAAAATTATGTATTTGTGGTTCGATTTTACATTCGTGATAAGGCAGCATATCTCCTTTTAGAAACAATCGAAATTTTTCACAAGCGTTATTTTAAGCTCCTTCTTTATACATTATTGATTTCTCTAGTCTTTACGTACTGTGTATGGTACTAAATGAATTTTAAAGTACTGTATGTTTTTGCAAGCTTATGAGAGTTACAAAAAAACCTATTGCATTTATTGTATAGAACCACTTCTAATGCATCTCAGTATTCTCTAAATAGGACCTCGGCATCATTTCGTTTCAAACTTTTACCCCTCGGGCTATGTTATTGACGCCGGCCCCAGGCCCTCTGCATGCTGTCATTGTGTCGGAATTCGCCATATTACTCACACCCACATCCTCCAATTTGTACGCGATGTTAAAAAAAATAAACGAGTCCGGCTCTCGCACCGATGGTCCCGTCACTTTAATCCTCCCCCGCTTTCCCCACCCCTCTAACTTTACCGATAAACCACCGTTGCGAATGCAATGCTTTCCCCCGTGAAATAAGCGTCCTCTCCCGCATTTCAACTCGCGGAACTCTGGGAGAGCTTCATGATCCGCTTAATTAGTAGGACGTCAATCGTATGGAGGAAGAGGAGGATGGAATGGGTGTGTGTATGCAAGGTGTTGGTGGTGTAGGATGGGTGTCGTGGGCTTTAGGGGGTCGGGCTCTCCATAGTCAGGCTCCCGTGTTTTTTAAAGGGTGGGGTTGTGTGTGGTCGTAAGGGAGAACCAACACATTGCGGGGAGGGTGGTTGGGCCTTTCCTCATCGCGACGCTGTCGTATCGTCCACGCGGAGGGTTGATAACCTCTCTCCCGTTTGAAGGCGTGCTCTATCCGACTCAGTCATCAAAGTCCCCAGCCATTCAGTCCATCCGTTTGAGCTCACCTCCGCGAATTTCTCCTCTTTAGCACGCCCAAGTCCTCATATCCTCCGTAGTCAGTTTACATTTTCCGTCGATCCGTCCAGATACTACTCCGCCGGTTTTACCCCGGCTCTTGGAGCGTGAAGTCATTCAAGCCGCTTGTCCGGAACATTTCCGCGGAGGAAAAAGGGGGATTCAACCTGGTCGCAAACTCACGTTCCCTCCCCGTCTCTGCTCCGGTGTTCCTCTTGCCTTTGTGCGTACCTACGTTAAATGAGTTAAGACTGACTCGAATTAAGAACGTTATCGTGTATAAATAAGTTACACGAGCCTATGCAGATGTAGGCCTTTATGTTACTCTAGTCATCCTTTTATTTTTGTACTCCAACTGTTTGAAATCCTCCTTCATGCCCGCCGGAGGTTAAATGCATGAAACGAATTCAGGTTCTAGTCTCGACGAAATGATGTAAAACTTTACGAATTCAATGGACGTTTCAACGAGAACATAAAAAAATGTTACCCTTTACGCTACTTAAAACGAGTTAAATCAGCTCTATAATCTATTTTTACATTCTCTTCAATCCTTGTTTTTTTGTGATGTTTGAGTATACTCTTCTAACTTAGTTCATAGCAGGGGAAAGGGTATGACGTAGATGTAAATTTTGTGGTATCACTATGGTTGTTTTTCCGCGGGTGTTCATTCAGATTCCGAAAATGTCTCGAGTTCCTGCTTACCTTGATTTTTTCCCCGATTTTGTTTTTCGTAGTACAATAGTTATGGATCCTTAAAAAATGTTTAGAAACTTGCGTAATTTTCGTGCTAGCAAAAATATTGATTGTGTTATCTTCTTGGTTTTTGTTATTGAATATTTACGTCTCAACAGTAATTCAGAGGTTTAGACAAGAAGTATGCGGATAGGTCATTGTTTTCTTAATTCCACATTCCTAAAATATCCTGTGGTGTTATCAGCTGTGTCGCTTAAGCTGTGTAGAGATGTGTCGCTTACACAATACATGTACTCGTGCGTTCATGTATGAACGCTTGGGAGAACACTATCTCAGAATGAGGACGGGTTATTTTGCGCGCATGTCTTTACGCATTCGTGAAAGTTGACGCGTTTTAATGATGCAATTTTTGTTCACGCGTCTACTTGCTCAGATACATCTTTGACAGGTCTTGAGGAGAAATCACTATCTTTATCGTGAGTTATTGGTCTGTTCTACTTGTCCCAACCCATTACAAGGGGAGGAAATAAATGCTCCTGCCAAGGAAGTGACATCAGTCAAGTGTCTCTCTGGCCTCCCTGGCTTTATTCTCTCGCTCCCACTCCACCTTCGCCTAAACTGGAGCTTCGATTTCCTCCCACTCCTTCTCAGAGACCTCTCCTCATTTCCACTACAAAAGACTTTAAACCTTTCGGCGACTCATCGCCACCCAGGAGCTCTCAACTCTCCTACTCTTTAAAGCTTTCCAAGGTTTTCAGACCCTAGCAACCTGCTCGGCAAGTATTCTATCACCCTAATCTTTCCTGTCCTTCTGCCTGTCAAATGTTTCAGGGTTTTTTAAGCTGGGGGACGTAAGGTGTTGCTGGGCCTGACGATCGAGGAGAAGGGGACGAGTCTCTTGGAAAGGGGTTAATAGTTTTTGCGCTCTTTCGCCTCGGCCAAACCGAGGAGAACCATTTTTAATTTTTTGTTCGACCCTTGCGTTCCTAATACCACTGCGGGTCACGGTCCTCTCTCAAGTTCTCCCTTTTTCTGGTACCGGAGTGGCGGTGAATGGTTTTCCTTCTCTGAGCCTTCGACTATCTGGCGCACTCCCCTCTGTCGAGTCCTGTCCCTCGCAAACTCCCGCTCAATTCCTCCGGCCGACCTCTTTTTCTTGGCTCGACCGGGAAATCTACTCGACCTCGTCCTCATGACGCTTCCTATTCTCCATCGTCACCGTCTCGCTGCTCTTGATTCGGTAAAAATCGCCTCTTGGGTCATCTTGACATTTTTCTTTTCTGTCTTGTGATATTTTAATTCTTGCTTAGGTCGCCCTGCTTAGTTTCATCTCGTTTTGCCGTAAACCATACGGCCAAGGAAGAACATAGCATTCGACATCCACTGTATCTCAAACGCACTTCGTCGCTCCAATTTCATAGCATTCAAACTGATATCACTTTCGCGTCAATTATTTTAAAATGCAGCTTTTATACCTTTGCAATAGATTTCTTTTTGTGCGAATTGGTAACTTGGTCTCTTTTATTGATTTAAAGTTATCTTTGCTGTTAGTGTGATGTATTAAAGCAATGAGCAATAACACTGAGTAATTCCTGGTGAACAACTTGCAAAATGATATTGTGACCCGTATTGTATCATGCTCAATTTAATTGAGCGTGTGAGATATAATGGCTTACATTGGATTTTTTCTTCGTGTTGCGAATTTTGATAACTTATGTAACGGAGCATGCTGAGATGGAAGGAAATGAGAAAGCATTCGTATTGGATGGATGATCTTTGGTGCAGCCTGGAAGGACGTTTTTGAAAATAATGTATAGCTCAGACTGCGCAAATTAGAGTTGCTAATGGAGAATTCTGCGGGTCAGTGATAATTAAATGTTTACGCTAGGCCTATTTGTTGTTGCTTCTGCTCTTTATTCCTAACGCTGGGGAAAGTGAGGTGTGTGAGAGGAGTTTTATACTAGAATTAAAGCAGGTGAAGGGCTTATAATTGGGTCTTGCATACGGATAATCAAAGGATTTGCTGTCGGCAAGGAAATACATTAATTTTTAAATGCATTGCAGCCCCATTGATTGTTCTGGGGCGTAGTTTAATCATTAGAAAACGAAAATAATTTGGATAACTGTAAGCAAATCAGTTAAATTAGGCATATAATTGGAAGGGGATGAAATGAATACAGGAATTTTAAGGTGCACTGTTCGAAAATTAGTGAAGTGAAACGAAAAGTAACTTAGGGAGTAACTGAGGTTTGGTAATGGAAATCGATCTTTTAAGTAATTGGTATTGATAAATAATTATTGAAACGATAGCAGTCTGGTGTCCAATTATGATGATACACATGATTTTAAAAATGTATTGTACCTTGCGTAACCTATTCCGCTGAGCGTAGAAAAGTATGGCTACATACGAAGTATTATTCTTTTTCAGGTTACGTATGACTTCTGTTGCTATAGATGTACGATGTCATGTGTATCATGATCTTCTTTTAAAGCCGGTGGTTCTAAATGAATGTTGTCTCGCTCTCCTTTGGATATTTCTCGTAGCGTGTGATGTTTTCGAAGTTCATGGATGAAATAGCCCTTCTGAAATATCAATATGGAACGATTCGGTTGAGTTCGGGGAACTCATATAACCAAGCAGGTTTGCTTTTGTCCTGTCCGGCATGAAAATAGGGATGTGTAAATGGATGTTTGGAGGCAAGGTCGTAATACCTATGCAAGTATCCGATATTTTTGAATTAGCCGATATCTGTTTATCTTATCTTTCCTCGGGGTTTCACGGATCTGCTGGTCACTGAGGGAAGTCTCGTCCATTTCGCATTATATAGGTTTTTCTCCTGCATCAATATCGCGAATGTTAGGTTTCCCCTGAATTTTGAACTGGCCTCAAGTTAAAAGGTGGGGTAGAAACAGCTTGTGATTTTAGTATTTCCTTAATTGCTCATATCTCGGTGTTGAAAAGGTTGATAGGGATGTTGTAATCCCTTTCTGCATCAGACATATGTGTTCTAACGGCACGGATCTGTGCTGTTGCGTTATTAACGCTCTTCCTCCCGCTTTAAATGCTCCTGATCATCCTGATAACGAAGTAAACTTTAAGATAGAATTAGAGTTGCGTCGTTAGTTATGCGTTAATGTTATTATGGCCAATGTAAGTATTAAAGCTTCTAACCCTATGGACGATTAGCTGATTTTGCTGCTCTTTGGCTAGTTTTTATGAGTGAAAAGCATTTTACTTTATAAACATAGAAGGCTAGACAGCATTGATGTATACGAGTTCTGTGACTTATTATATTTAATTTTTTATAGTCTTGAAAAAACAGGAATAAATTAAAGTTTTCAGTAATAGTCACGGCTTTGCATGAATCATAAGTTCGTTCTATGAAATTGGTTTCTGTCGTATCTTTTTACCTTTTCATTTTACGTCTTCAAGTTTATTTTTATCTGTGTATCTTGCCTCGAGTAACTTACATTACTAGCCTAAAATGAATGCTTTGAGACTTGACGAGGTCTAGCACAGGACTGTTTTAAATAATTGTATTTTGGTGCATTTAATTCGTAAGG
This sequence comes from Pyrrhosoma nymphula, assembly GCA_963573305.1. NCBI lineage: Eukaryota > Metazoa > Arthropoda > Insecta > Odonata > Coenagrionidae > Pyrrhosoma > Pyrrhosoma nymphula. Next base: position 101,511,701 of record OY754337.1, on the reverse strand, counting down.
AAAACAAGCCGACTTAATTCTCATTGGTTAAATGTTTTTATTGGCTGTCACTGACTGCCGTCCATCTCTCTATTATTGTGACGAGTTATTTCGTAAAGTTTCCCTTTCAGTGACGAAGAGGGATGGCTTGACGTAAAAAGTATGCGATTTAAGAAGCCTTGCCAGCCAGGGTGAAAAGGAAAGAGTAGTGGTGGGGGAGTAAAATTAAAGAAAGCGGGGAGGAGAAATGTTAGGGTTCCGTCGGTCCCATATGGTCGATTTTTCCATTCCCCTTTCGTTGCCTCTGTCGAAAAAAGGAGTACAAGGAATGGCAGAGGACGAACGGAAAGGCCTTAATGGGAAAAAGAAAAAAAATGATAAACGTATTCATTACAGCACGGTTACATCTCTCCCGTTTTCATCGCTCAAACTGACATTAATTTATCACGTGGGAAGCAGCGTTGGGAAGGGGAAATAGAAAGGATTGGAGGACGAAGACAGCAGCAAAGAGACAAGGTTTGAGTTATGTATGTACTAGTCGGATGCGATTGAGAGAAGAGGAGGCAGTAGCGAGAAAGAAGAGTTTAGCGTCAGAGTGGAAAGCAAATGTATAGGGGGGTTTATAAGGCTGCGGGGAATTCCGTGCGTGAATTTAGATTCTCATAGGGATTAATGTTGAGTTAACGCGAGTATTCGTTGGCATCGGTTTGGTGGAAGAATATAGTCGTGCACTTGTATCCGTACCCGAGAGGTGTCGACGTCTCCTATTACGCATTCCTCTTAATATATACATCGCTTACATCTTTCAGTAGTTTTTCCTACAGTGTCCTTTTCTGTCATCTGCTTTTAAGCCTCCGTAAATTTTAATGTTTTTATCTTTTACCTTATGCATTATAACCCGTATCTTTTTTTACGTAGTTTAAAGACAGGTTAACTCCAGCATAAGTTGTTTGTATTCCCTTTGACCTTTTATGCAAGATTTTTCCAGCCTGTTTTGTTTCCCATCTTCGCTTAGTTTCATATCACCGTAGGAGAAGAGATGGGCACAAAATTATTGAATTACATCTCATAAGACTACGAAAATAGATACATACATAGAAAATGTATTGTTCTATGGCATGCCCTATAAGAACAAGTACTTATAAATCAAAATATTTGCTCGGATTTTAACGTAACATTTTGCGAGATATGTATACAGTAAAAATAATAAACAGTACATTATAATTCACAAAAATTAGGAGTTATACATATAATATTTATGTGCTATTATTTTTTACACGTGCATATGTCATTTCAAGTCCAAATGCAACAAAAAATCAATTCATTATCAAGCAGTTACATTTGACATGTATAATTTTATTAATCAAGTAAATGCAAATTAGATGAACATTTTAATATAGTTTTACAGTACCTAATGGAAAACATTGTTGACGTTCTGAATAGATACAAAGCGTAAAAGATTTGGTTGTTCAATAACAAATTGATATAATTTGGTTTTGAATGATTTAATTGATGAACTTGGTTTTAAAGATGTAGGGAGGGAGTTCCAAAATTTTATTGCAGTTATTTGAAATGAATTTTGAAAAATAGTGGAGCGGCGGCTGGGGAAATAAAAAAGATCTGGATTCGTTCGGGTGAAATGAATTAGCGTCAGGGGTTTTTATTGAACATTTCAAGTAGGTAAAGTAGGCAATCTGGATGTTTGCTTTCAAAATGTTTGTATAAGAAAACTCTCAACGTGTATTTTCTCCGGCTGAGTTAAGTGAAATGCATAGGTATATTATTTTGCGCAAAAGTATTTTGTATTTCAAATGCCATTTTTCGAGTATTTACTATTTCAATTTCAAATTTTAAAGCATTTTACCAAGCCCTGATTGTCTTCCGTCATAAAGCATTTTGTATCCATGTATACCTCTGAGCAGATGAGTAGTTTATTAATTACCACGCATATCACGCATTAATTGAGCTTTACGCCTGGCGGCAACAACAAATACATCGTCTCAGTCACATTCCATAGAAAGCTCTCTAGTATTCTAAACGATTACGTCTCTTCACATTCGTCTAGACAGTGAACTAGAACTATCGTATGAGAGCATCATCATTAACTGGGTTATCTGTAGACGCGTGCACCTGGAGCTACGCTAGTAATGGCGCGAGACGGGACGCGTGCCACCTGCGCATGCGGATAAAAAAACTTTAAAATTAAGCGTCCCTTTTCTGGCGACATTCGAAGAAGAGATAGTCGTGAAAGAAAGGGAATGCACGTGCCCTTCCTTCCCCCAGCTCCATCCCTCCTGAATTTAATTGGGTCTATTGGCAGCACTGATGCCGGCGACGAAAGCGTGGGACGTGCGCAGGTTGTGGGAATGAACCACGGGGGAAGTGGGGGGGAAGGGGAGATATAGATACTTGGGCTCGAAGGATGGTTGAAATGGAAGCAGATATACCCAATATATATGAGGGAAGGCAGGTTTATACTTATGCAGAGAGTTCCCCCCACAAGGACTGTGCGGGGAGGTAGATGTACAATTGTGGCGGTGGGTGGAAAAGGCATTGACATGTGGGTTGCGGGTCTTATTGGTGAGGTGCATTTGGAGGTAGGATAAGGTAGGCAGTGTGTTTGTATGTGTTGGAAGGGTGGGGGAGAGGCAGGCAGGCGGCTCAAGTTCTGACGCGGTCCGTAGGGTAGAGAAAGAAGACGGGAGAGAAGGAAGGGGTAGAGAGAAGTCCGAGAAGGTAGGTATGGGGAGTTTTTTTATCCCCCGACTGTGAGCAGGTGGATACAAACCTCTCTGGAAGCAAGAGACGAGGAGCGGGTAGCCCAGGAGGGAGGGAGAGGTAGGTGAGATGGGAAGGGGAATGAAGGCAGACGGCAGGCGAGCGCAAGACAGGTGTATAGGCGAGTTTTTAACTTACATAAGGTTGGCTGGTTGGTTTGGTTCGGGATGTGAGAAAAAAAGAGAGAGGAATGGGACCGGAGGGTGTCGTCATGGCGACGGAATGATGTTGTAGTGGGTTAGCGGGTAGATCGGGGTGGTGGAAGGCGGAAGGGGAAAGCGGGAGGGGGGTTTGTAATGAATGGAGGATTGGGATTGGATGGCGGTATAGAGGTGTACGCATAGATATTTCTTTTCGTGATGGTAGCAGCAGAGGAAAAAGGTCCGCCAGCGGGCTCCCAATTTATGGCCTGGCGCTCGAGAGAGAAAAAATGTCATGTGGAAATGTTTGGGGAAAAAGCTGAATAATGAAAAGCGCTGGGCCTTGTTGTAATGGAATGGGATATAGTTATGCAGTCACACTGGAGGGTGGAGATGTGGGAGAGCTTCGGTGATGGGTGGGCGGGGAGGGAACTGGGGTAGTCTTCCGACTACTGAATAATTTATGCGATCTCGCGCGCATAATCTGTTACCTATGCGCGCGAATCGGATACTGTGGGGAATTGCTTAGGGAGGTGGCTAAGCAGTTTTATAACGCACTCCATGACGTTCGAGTGGCTGCAGGGATTTGTGGATTGAGTGGTACCGGTGGTGCTTTGGTGAACTGTCGGCTTATTGTCGGGACGAGAATGGTGACCAGGTCCTCACTACGCACTGTGTTTAAGTCCCTCTGCGGACGAGGTGTGCGGGGTGGGCAGTGAAACTCACTGACCCCCCCCCCTCCCCTTCGGGCTCCCAATCCTTCCATCAACGCCGCTCGTTTCTCGGCTGCTTTTGTCTCCCGGGTGCTATACTAATCGTGCGGTGAATGATGGGTATTAATAGCCGTTCATCGCGAACGCTACTCCCGATTAATGATTTCAATGGTCTGGAATGGAATACTCTTGTCTTCCTACCATTCTTTGAAAGCCCCTTCACCAAACCAATGCTCATTCCCCATCTTCTCTCTCCTAATCGATTCCGGCGTATCTCAGCGTTCAGATCTACGGCGTTGAGTTTTCTCTCATGAGCGTTATTTCCCAATAAATACCATCCATTTATTTTTATCCAGCAGTTGTTACACTAAATATTTCATTTATCTTTGTTCTTTTTCTGACACCAATTTTTTTAATCTCTCTCTCTTGCATAGTGACTTCTCCCTCCCCCTTATTTTTCAACTCTTGCCTACATGTTATGTTTTATTTCAAGATTCAGTTTTTTTTGTGCTAACAACTCCTGTTGTCAGCGGTAGTTTCTGGTAGAAGGCCAATTTTGTTTTACTTTGGCTCATTAATATGTAAAATTTCTCTTAATGGTTATCAATTGCCATTGTTCCGTCCGAAATCTCATGATATTTTTATCACTTGGATAAAATATCATTGCTTGCAATGAGCCCTTTGGCAAAAATTAAATTTAAAGCAAAGAAATGAAGTTACTTTTTAAGCAGAAAATGTCAAAGTTGAGAGTTGATATCCATTCACCATCCACCAATCTCATTTCTACGTAATTGGAATTATTTTGGAATTTATTTCATGTATCTACCCGACAGAATTTCCGGTGGGATTATGAGCATTTTCCAAATATTGTCATAGTTTTCGTTCATTTAAGACTGATATACAATACTTTTTCCAAAAATAATTTCCCTGATTAAGTGACTGGAAACCGAGTATTACTTCCACCGTATGAGTTGTAGATTATCACGATACTGTCGTGCAATTTAAATAAACCATTGAATTTTCCACCTTACATTGCTGGTGTTCTGAAATCAAAATTTTCGGTGTTGGCTGTATTATTTGAAAAAGTATGTATTTCATGCCTGCAATATTGATATACTAATCAATATTTCAGGCGTATTAGACGTAGATATTCATATCAATTAATTTAATAGTAGGTACTTATATACATAGGGGATTACTATTGGATTTTTATTGCCCATAGCAATGAATAAACTAGTACTCATGATTAAGACAAACTTAGTACTTTAGTACAATTCTAAAGCCTGCCAATGTGAAGTTTATTTGAGAATGAACTATTTAACCGTCCTTTAGAAAGGATTCTCATTACAGTGTGTATGTGATTTTTTCGTAGAAATTCTATAATATGATCTTAAAAGTAAAATACACTCCTGTTAAATGACTCTTGTGTTGATTATTGTGAAAGAATTTGATCGTGAATATTATGGAATTCGGTTAACTTGATCGACTGAAATATCAGATTTTTTGCTATGTTAAAACATTTTGTGATGGACTAAACCGACGAGATTAACTGGAATTTCAGATTTTTTTGTGATGCGAAGACTTTTTGTGATTGACAATAACTACGCGATGTGCTCATTGAAGATCATAATAATTTAATGATCGCTCCTCCAGGTACATTTTTCTGATATGACCCCTCGGTACGTATTTTTTCTAGGCAGGTGTTTCATTCAATTTCCGGTGGATTCCAGGGACCCGTTTTCATCCCCTACTGCTTGTGTTGAAAGCTTTTTCCCCCCATATATAAGTCATATATCTCGAATTCTGCTCTTTCTCGTAGCTCGGAGAGCTAACTTAATGAATGCGTTAATTGAAATTCAGCGGAAACACTCGGAAACATGAATCGTGCGGAATGCTCGGGAGTGCATCTCAGACGATGCTCCTAGCGGCTGGTCGCTCACTCCATTCTTCACGGTAAAACCCTAAGCAGATGCGCCTGCACTTGGTCGCGTGGCAGACGCACGACGCTAATAAAAGTGTTTGTGCGTGCCTCAGTGAGTTGTTTGCGTCCACATTCCGAACTCTCCGGCTTGGATTAGCAGATTGCCGGTTGCCCTTCTCGCTTCAGTGGCTTCAAGCGCGCCAATAGAATGAGAACTCAAAGGAACACCAGATAGACGAGTATAAAGTAAAGAAAACAAGAATGCTGGGAGGTCTACGGCTCAGCTGCTCGTCATTCTATTCCTTCTCGTACTGCGTATCAAATTAAAATCTAAATGCTACTCCTAGGCCCGGTTATATGTTGCTTGGTTTACGTTAACCGATTGATGACTCAACTTTTTCCGGAGCATGATATTAACTGAAAGTTCTGGTTTTATATACCGCATCAGACTGTTGGCTAGTTAACATGAGCGTTGTCAATAAGAGAACTTAGTAACTTAGTTTTATTACGGAGAAAATATTTAGACAGAGATTTTAAAACCGAGCATTATTGGTGTAAAGTAGTCTTTGAGATTGAGCCCCATTGCTGTTGTGATGTATTTCTGAACGAAAAATAGAAGTCCATCAAAATAGCACAGCTTAGTATTTCTCCACACTTCATTAATATCGGAGGCCGGTTTCACTTGATGTGGCATATTCTGGTAGATTGTATGACTTCAACCAGTCTATATATACAGACGGGAATTTGTTCATGATTGGGGTTGGTTGTGAACCCCCACTATTATATGTCATTAATCACTTCCACGAAGTCATGCTTGAAATCACGAAATTTGTGAAAAATTGTGGAGACATGATTGATGTTGCCTTCAAATTTCTGACAGTAATGCGACTACATTTACTTTGTTTTACAAATATATTACGTAGGTTTGTTCTTACGGAATGCTTTATCTTAATTACAGGTGATACATTTGCGAAATTGTTTACACTAGTTGCCTATTTTGTAGCTAGGCAGTATGCCCTAATATTTATAAATGACGAAATCAAACCATCAAATTGTAAACGAGTTAGTTCCAGGTTTGCTATGGGGTTTATTGGGTGCGATGAACTCATAGCGAGAGGACGCAGTCTTTTGATCATTCATCACCCGATTTAATTGGCTTCTACAGCCGTCAATGAATGATTTAGCACTAGGAATGAAAAGGTCGGTTGGTTGGGCACTTTGGCATTTTATCTTCCCCACCCCTCCGGTTCATGGAGAATATTGCGATGCTGGAGATTTATCCCTTACCTTCCTGCATTCTCCCGAGAAAGAAATGAGTTTTGGATGAAAACACTGGCCCAGGAAATAATCACTTCGTTTAACAGATAGGACGTGTGCTAGGAGTGAGCACCAAGATATTGCCTCGCATCTATACGAACGTTTGTCAATTCCCTCTCTGTTATAATTTTTCTTTTTTGTTGCGCTCGCATGGTCTGTTTGCTTCATTTGATCATTTCAATTTCCTGTGTAGCGATTCTGCGCTATGTTCTGCAGTGGCTTTGCTGCAGTGTATTTAGACCATCCGGAAATAACCTGCAGTCCTGTTTATACTCGGTGGCGCGATTGATCTTCAAAATTAAACTGTTATTGGTTAGTGTTATTGCACAGGGATAGTTTTTCTTTCCTTTGCAAATTAAATTACAGCCATTCGAACCCATCCCACACCCGTATCACCTCCTCAAGAATATATTTTGACGGATGATGAATGGTCAAAATTGAATATACTATAGCATTGGTTGTAGCCTAAGTTCGTGTGAGTCATCAATCCGCGTCCTCGGAGTGACCTTATTCATCTTAAAATAATGACTGTTTATTTTGCTCAGGTTGAGTTGATATGAGCGACAGATGCTGGGCACAATCGCAGAACCAAGACCAGTTCACGGCTAATGACCGATTTTCTTTTATTCTATAGGGACTTTTTTGCTCATGAACGTCACCTCGTGGAATCATGGCACCTTGACTGAGATTAAAGAAGAAGCATATGTTCCATTTTTGTAGGCTTTTAAAAAATAGAATGACTTGCTATACACTGAGATAATGTAATTTAACGTGATGACATGCAATTAGGGGTGTACATAACAGATTAAATGAGAAAGTAATGGCCTTTAAGTTTTTTCAAGTTTATTACTAAAGTTGGCGAAGTTAATCAGTTCATATTATTGCATGTTTCAAATTCAATCACCTTACGTGTCTAAAATTACAGTCTTCTTGGAATGTGCAGTTGAGTATGTAAGAGTTAATGGGGGCAAATGAGTTTCGATTTTTTTTAAATCTTTAAGTTACGTGGAAGTACTAATTATAGTGGTACTCCAATTGAAATGTAACCATTCTCATTGACTTTTGCTTCTTACTTAAATTACATTGAAATATCTGAAGAAAATATATATTTGTAATCTTCATAAGGGATTAAATATACTCATACACATATATACATTACTCAAGTAAACCGTGATTACAAATTTAGTTGGTGCTGCAGAGGAAATTATGTGGGTTTTTCTGCTTCCCGTAAGAAGAGAAGGGAGCTTGGATTTGATCTCGAACAAAAAAACTATTTAATTGTTTTGGGTGTCAGTAAATGTCTCTTGTTGGCTGTGAATGTTTTGCGCCACTGTATAGGAAAATAACAATACTACTTCTTGATGGAAATCATATGAACTTCGTGTCTATATTTCCGATTCTTGCTTCGAATCCTCCACATTCATCGGACACTTCGATCTGTAATCGACTTACGTTGAAGGAGAATGCGCCTAATGGTCTCTGAAATTGACTACTTACATGCACTTTTCAAGAACACCCCGAAAGAAAAAAACTCCGAGTCATTAATATCTTCATTATAAACTCTTATTTTTAGTACGCGCAGCTATGAAACCCTTAGGTAATATGTTTAAAGAGTATGAAATGTTGATTATTTTTGCCTATTCTGAAGACATTAATTCATATAGTGCATAGTACCGTCGCGTCGTGGGACCACTCTAGCTGTGTCTCTTTCTCATTTTTCATAAGAAGAGAGTCCAATCATATCTTTTGTTATGATTATGAGATGAACGAGGATAAGGCATTTTCGTCTTGCTTAGGTATGATATGTATCAATATGAGGTGTGGAAGGTGCATGCGTGCTCCTTTTAGGTCATGACCGAAAGGGGAATAGGTGTTTATTCCGTTCTGAACATAAACTACACAACATGAGTCCATGGTTGGGGTTGCATATCATGTACGCCTTGGGTCTCGAGTCATCTCTGTCGCGACCAAATTGACACGGCTGAACCAGGGTTTTTCGTAGATTATTGACGATTGGCGCTCAGGGTGTCGCTGCACTAGCGACGCGCCCTGCCCACATCTATCCCTTCCCTTCCTTCACCCTCAGTTACTCACCTTGCAATCTCATCCCCGCTTTCCCTTTGCGGTCCTCAGCATCCTTTTCGTTTTATTCATTTTTCGTCGGCCGTATCGCGTACTGCAACCGATGTTTTCTAACTCTTTTTTTGGTGTTCCATTGTATGTATACTACGCTATGGAATCGTAGGATTTTCTGCGAAGGAAAGGGTTGCACCTGCGTGGCGGCGGAGTCGTAAGCATCGACAGGCCGATGGCAGTGGAGGTGAACCTCGTATCCATTAAACATTTCACGCAGACTTGAGCAGAGATCGTCCGTCGGCCAACCCTTGCGGTAGTCGGTGAAGTGGAACCGCAAAGGCGGAGGGAGGGGTCAAAAGGGGAGGAAGGAGGAGAAAGGAACTGCTGACGAGAAAGTGAGGGGCTGGTGTCGGAAACGCATCGCCAGTGACTTAAGCGCTTGATTAAATCAGGAGGAGACTCGTAAGCGTGATTTAATGCCGGACGCACTCCCATTGGCTGAGATGATCATATTGATATGCGGACCGCATCCGTCTTAATGCGTATTGGATATGATCAAGAGTTAGTTAATAGCGGTTTTATTGCAGGTGCGCATTTTTACCTAGCCCGTTATAATGGTACAGATTTCATTCAGAGTTGTTAACTGACAGGGATCCATTTTTTTCCTGATCGATTTGATTGATAGCTGCACAACCTTTGTTGCATGCAATTCATGATAAACGGCTGCATATATTTAACGCAGCAAAATATCATTTCTCCTTGTTTGAAAGTGAACTGTTAGAGGCTTTATTAGAGTTTTTCATTTAGACAAAAATGCTCATCCTTTACTATAGAAAATTTCACTACTGAAAGTTGACCGTGACATTTTCCTCCAGAATAACATATGGGCCTTGCTCGTCTACCCAATTCATGGGTTATCTCGGTGAAAAATACCAAATTTCGGTTACCATTATTAATCACCATTCGTGCAAAAATTTTAAGTTCGATATGTTATGATTGCATTAGGCAAGGGATTAAGTCCGTTTTATTAATTGGAATTGACTCTTCGTTTGGATATTTCGATACCGCTATTTTAAACCTTCGTTTGGGCTGTCTTGGTTTTGGTGGTGTCCTTTAGCATATGTCCCAAGGTATGGAAAGACATTTTTTGTGTTCTTTTCCTAAGCTAACGATGAAATGCGACAGGGTGGCTGTCTATAAATCAGTTTCCTCGTCAGCTCGCTGAGAAAGTGAACCTTCCTTGTTCCTTCGCTTTTAGCTCGGGCCAGTCAACTCACCCCACCCGACTCACTTGTCCTTCCTTATAGGTTTCCCTGACATGCCTTGGGGTTGATGGTTGGAGCACCCTTGTGGGGAAGGGGGAGGGGGTATGTTTATGGTTGAAGAGACACCGCAGGGCCGGGCATCCTTACCGCCACTCTTTTTATTTTCCTTCCCCCCTCCCCCTCGTGGAATCGATGCCTTTCCGCTGCGTCAACAGGTTCGTCTCGCCCGCAAGAGAGCGTTAAGACTTCCTTATCTCCCCTGTCACCCTACTTTCCTACCCTGGTCAACCCCCTCCCTCAGTGACTGCCTGCTAACACCACCACCACCCTCGCTGGTACGTCGGGTGGGGGGTGTAGGAGAGTCAGTCGGAAGGGGGGAGGGGGGATGGTTCGGACTGGCCGGCGGAAGGAAGTCTCCGCTTCGGACGGGGTCGTGTCGTAGTAGTAGGTGGGTTGGGTTGGAAGCTCTCGGGACATGCGTGGGAGGAGTCAAGGGTGTGTCGGCGTGGACGAAAGGGAGAGGCAAGAGGCTCAGCTTCGTCGTCGAGGTGACCCCCTTCCCTTAGCCCCCTCGTCTCATCCCCTAAATCCACCCCAGAAAAAGTTTCATGTTTATTTTTTTTAACACATATCCACCCCACCGTCGCCTGTTCCCAGTTCTGCATGCGAAGGAGAGTGGAATTCGGAGTGAGGGAAGGTAAGGGAGAGAGAGAGAGCCTTAGCCGTTTTGTGTGTGGGAGAAAGTTGAGTTCGTAAGCGTCCCTCTTCCCTTCTCCCTTTACCGTCCCAGTGTGATGCTTGGACTTTCGCTTGAGAAGGGTTGTCCAGGGTGTCGACGGAGAGAAAGAAGTTTTCACGAGGGTGGCCGGAAATGACGCGTGGATTTTTTTATTCCGACGTGGTTTTATGCCTAGTTTTATTTAAATTTTCATTTTTTTTCTCGGGGATGCTGTCAGTCATAACCCTATAAAGCAGCAATGGGTATCCTGAATATTATAAGGAGCGTACGGGGAAACAAATTTTCGGCTCCATGTTCAGCATCTGACTGAGAAGGACGGTTCCCTGAATGGGGTCACGACTGAAAAGGGTTGACATTCAGTTGTGTATTATTACAACTGTAGGAGCGTTGGTATAATTGAAGATCCTGTTCTCCGTCACTATTATGGAGGAAGAATGTTTTAGGAATAAATTTGATTTTTTGTCTCAGTAGTATCTGTGAGTGATGAAAGTTTGTCTTGTTGGTGATTATAATGAACAAAAGAATTACGGTCTGTATTATTTCCCTGTGGAGAAAACAGTTTGAGGATATCTCGGTATGTGACATAAGGTGAATTGAAATGTTTTTTTGTTAGTTGCTATTCAATAAGATAATTACTAATTACCGATAGGACTTTACTACAATTTGGTAGCAGATAAAATTGGCATATAAGCTCATCTAATGAGAGGAAAGAAATAAGTATTAAAGAGTATCAACCATACATGTGTACTAAAAGACAAAATAATAGACACATTTATAAGTAACGCAAAAAATAGACTAAAAATTTCAATTATTCACTGCGAGCAAGTCGACTTCATTTGTCGATCTGTATCATTTCTTGGAAATACTTTAAATGAATGCTGTTGGTCATTTTAAAGGTCTGGAAAATAATTTTCAAAGGCATAATCCAAAAGTCTTTCAGCAAATATCAGGCAGCGAAGAGATTCATTCATTACAGTAATCTACCGGGAAGAGGTAGGTTGTGATGAAAGTCAGTGAATATCCAACGAATTCATACACGTACCGTGCCCTTTCTACTAGGTAGTACTAGGTAGAAAGGGCACGGCACGTGTAAGAGTTCGTCTAGTAGTCTTTTAGTCTATTTTTTGCGTTACTTATAAACGTGTCTATTATTTTGTCTTTTAGTACACATGTATGGCTGATACTCTTCATTACTTATTTATTTCCTCTCATTAGATGAGCTTAGCTGCCAACTTTATCTGCTGCTAAATTGAAGTATAGACCTCTCGGTAATTAGTAATTATCTTATTGAATAGCAAATGTTTTCCATAGTTTTTTAAATCCAGTATTTCTAAAGTTATCTTCATATACAGTTACTTTACTGGTACACACGAAAGCTAGCAAAGCTTATAATTTAAGTTTAAACAATATGGTTCCCCGTTTCTCTCTATGTAATACGATTATCCTGTTTTTGTGCAACTTTTCTACGTCTTATACCAGATGTTAGTCATCTTTTCTAGAATGCATGATTGGTGTAGACGTTTTTCCTGTGTATGGTGCGCGTAAAATCTCGCAGATGTAAGTCTGCTTTATGATGACATCAGGAAAGTTTCTGAGGCGTCTTTCGGCTGCATAAACATTTCATCACTTTTCAATACCGTTTTTAAGCCTAGAATAGGTAGAAAATGACATTTTTCTCAACATTTATATCGTTATTTAAAAATTTAATGTCGAACGTGTTATTAAAGCATACCCAGTTTTTTCGAGATTTATATTTTCTGTGGAGCGTAGTTGTTGCTGGCCCACTACCCGTATTGAGGCCTATTATATCTAATTAGATTTTACGCCAGTCCCTCTTTAATGAGTTTTAAGGAAAATTTCTCGCTCACTAGGACAAGTCGGGGAATATTTTGAAATTGTTATTTGAAGTTCTTCTGTAAGGTATCTTTTATTGAAGCCCTCTCGAGGAAACGAGGTCAACAAGGCGTTATTTGTTTAGATGATTGGCTTTTGATCACTTTATTACGCTTCATTATTCCTCCAAGGAATGTTGACGTACCTGTTCGAAATTTCTCGAAGGGCGAAATTAATTAATTACTAAATGTGATTTCAAACCTGTAATCTAGTTTCATTACGGTCCAGTAACCAGAAATACCTTCGTTTTTCTTCCCTGCGTCAATAAAGCCCACTATCGCTCCCATTTTTGTAATTAATTTACGTATCGTTTTAAGTTTGCAAGTTCATGATCCGTTTTAGATTAGTTTTGTATATTATGATGTGGAATTGTTATAGTTAGAAATGTTCTATAAAACGTGAAAAGGAGATCTGAGTATATTTATATTTGGTTTCCAAAAACTTAAAGAGTAGGTATTTTAATTTATTTCACCATATAATTACATTACCTTTTTATGGTTTAAGCTTTTGTCATAACGTTGTCGCTCATCTGCAGCATAACAGCAGCAGTTAGAATTAATTTTTCGATGCTAATCTTTCTATTGCATTAATTTGATGTGGATGCCATTATTTTATAATTCATTGATGATGAAAGTATCGATTGTGAAATCCTAGGAACTCATATTTGGGCCTATTCATGGATTTCATAGTCCAACATACAAAAGAGGTCATAATTACCTCACTTTGTGGCCAAGCCCAAGGGAACGCTCATTATACTTGCGAAATCCTTGTATGAACCAAGATTTTTTACTAATATTACTTTGGCATTTTTTGATTATTGCACTATCATATTCTTTCAAATAAATGTTTTATTCTTCACTAAAGGTGATAAATGATGCATTTTGTTGACAGAAAGCAGTGGTATTGGTTTTCGCATGGGGCATTCTTGCTGATCAGCACCCTGGTGAATTGAGTCGACTTGAATTTTTCTTTTTGTGAAATCCCATTCTGATTTTCATTCTTGCTCTTAACTTGCACTTGCCAACGCGTTAAATAGAAGAGCATTTGGCTTGAGGAGAAGGGATTTCGTCCTCATATGTTCTTGATGCGCCTGTGACTCGGGCACATTTAGGTTCAAAGAAGGTCGATTGTTTCTATCTTGGCAAAAATCACATTTAGCTGTGGGCATTATTTAGCGAATGGGATTTGAATAGTCAAAGTAATGGCTCGTAATAAAGTGATATTGTTTCTAGACAAGAATAAAAAAAGTTGGATTGATATCTGCCAAGATTTATGTCGGGAACTAAAGTAGCGGGGAGCCTGGCTAGCGGGATAGTACGGGAATGCGTGTCTATTCGATATCTGGATCGCCAAAAAGCATTAAATTATGCAATGGGTGAATCCACCAAAACAAGCAAGCGAGGAGGAAAGAGGAAAGGATGAACCCAAGAGTTGCTCTTGTTCAGCTTATATTCAAATAGGTATTCGTATCGTGAGGATGTTACTTGCGGACTAGTTTCCATGCGACATGAATGCTATTGCGTTATTTTAAGGGATAATGGCCATGGCATGAATGCGCATGAGAACTTCAAACTAGGTTATGCTCAGATCGTTCCAGCTTCGGAAGAATTTAGTGAACGGAAGTCTTGTATAATCGTGGGAAAAGTAAATGAATGAGCTCCGTTACTGCTGTAAGCTAATTCTTATCAACGCCCCTATTGACTCGTTCTTGTAAATTATTTCAGAAAAAGATAAGATTTTTAAGGCGGATCTTTTGGATTGTATCCCTGCATGAGCACGTCTTTAGTGATTGCGATAGCGTTTTTTAACGGTTCGCTTCGATTGCTTGGCATTATGTTCAAATATTTTCGGTTAATGTCTCAAGGAGGCGTATTCGTCATTTCGAATTGCAATGATATCTCTGAGTTTTACTCATTTAAGTGTGAAGGAGGAGAAATTGCCAGCATAACGGTTCAAATTAGGGAAAACGGAATACGTAAGGAACTCAACAATACTGCGTGAGATAATGAGTATTATTGCAGCATCACTGTTGGATTATTAAAATGTAGGTCTCATAAATGTTAAAACTGCTCTCAGTGCATGCTTTCTTATCACATTTTTCCCTTCCCCTTTTTCTTCAATTCATGTTTAGGTAACCTTTGGTGGAATCCTTCCATATGTATTCACGCCTGTGGATTCTTCTCTTGTTATTGTTTCCTGCTCACTTAATTTGCTCGTTTCCTAGTAACCAAAGTCATATAGGTATCATCAAAGTTGGGGTGGTATTATTTTTCATTATCTCTTGCAGAAATGACCAATACCATGTGTTAAAGAGAAGGTAAAAAATATAGAGTGATCACATATCCGATGATGATAACTTATCCTTAAAATATAATGTGAAATGCCGTTATCGTGACGATATTCTAATTCTAGGTATACGTGAAAAAAATCGTCCTCGCTTCAAGCGCGTGACAAAATCCCTTCACATCCACATGTCACTATCTCGAATATCCACTGCCAGCAATTAAGCGAAGTGGAAATACAAATTTCCCCTTTCTCGATTAATCGTCGAAAGAATTCCATCGCGGCAACATTTTTGTGATTATCACCAAATCTCCAAAAACTCCCGCGCGCGCAAACTTTCGTGAAAAAGAAAACAAAGCTATCATTTGATAACAAAAAAATCCCACCTGAATTATCCGGGGCGACTAGTGTTTATTATTAATTCGGGGAATTACGCGCGAAGTGATAAGAACGGATGCTCTCACAGGATGTGGGAGGAAGGGTGAGAGAGAAGGTATATGTCGCCACCAGAGGACACACACACACGCATATAATTTCACTGCCCAACGTGTACTCCCGAAACATTTTTCCCTCCTCCAACGTGTAAATGAATATAAAAATAATGAAATATAATAAAAACATCGCTTGTTCGTGTGAAAGTGTGTATTTTTTGTTCTTGTGTGGTATGATGCGAAAGGAATTATCGAGGTGTAAATTTGATCGCCTCTGTCTCTCTCCATGCAGCCGACGAGTTAAACGTGCGGGGAAGGGTAGTTATGGTTTCCTGTGTTTGTGTGTGAGAGAGAGAGCAGTTTTTAGGGAGTTAAAGAGAGGAGGGATGAATTCGAGAGAGAATTGGTTGGACGAGGGGAATGGGGATTACGTGAGTGGGAGAGAGAGAGGCTGTGTAGGTAGGAAGAGGACAGCGACGGGGACGTGCAGCAAGGTGGTCTCCCCCTCCCAGTCCCCTCGAATAGTTTCAACACATAGAGAAGTGGTACTAATGCGATCAAATTTCGAAGTCGTGCCGACGACTTCCGAAAGTTCCTCCACTTCCCCTCCCACCCCCTACACGCCAGTGGCAACTTTTAGCATCGGGAAAAAAACGAATGTTTACGGCTCTGCCTCTGCTTAATTAGTTATTTTTTTGTTTTTCAACTTTTTAATACCTCCGCAAATTTAATCTACCCATTTGTTAAATACATATATCCTCGCTCAGCTAGCCTCGTTATTTAACTGAAAATAAGTACCCCCCTCGCGTCAAGCTCCTCGTAGTGTGAAGTATGATGGTGATGTCGTATTTTTTCCCAATGCCTATTAAAACACGAAGTGTAAAATGTTTAGGTGAAAGGCTTGATGGAATAAAATATTGTTGATAAGAGGTGATTACGTGTCATTTTTTTGCCCTAAGATTTATTACGGAATGTGTGGCCCGATTTTTTTAGGAGTTTTTTTATTGTTCGTGAAATTTTATTCAATAATCTTTGTAGAATAACGACCGATGTATTTTCCACTTGTTATTTTAATACGAGGGTAAATGTTCACATCACGCAAATTATATTGATATGATCGAATCAGAATTTGTGTTGAGCCGGCTTTGTTGTGGCTACTCATGGTCCTTTCCCTCAGATGTTGAGTATGAATGAATTTGAATGTGCAGATATTTCAGGAACTAGTCATGATAAAGAACTGATTTGATTTCCCTGCCACTATTATTTCATGCTATGAAAGAAATTTCACTCCAATCAAACGCGCAATATGGTCACTAGGTAAAAAAATCTAGGTAAAAATGAATACTTTTCCTTTGAAGCATAAACGAGTCCCAACTTTTCGACTTTATCTGTTTTATTTCTCGTTTTTACTTCTCTGCGCTGGTTGGCTATTCATTTTAGGATGGAGTTCTTTTAACTTGAATATTGAACTTGGGAGAGATTATTGAAAGCTTTCAGGCTTAAGTGATAGACCTTCGAATTAAAAGGTCCAAAATATTACGGTCCCCGAGGGAAAAAAGAGTCCGTTGGATTGATGGAGAATATGAGTGATTGGAAATCCTTGTGTTCTTTAAATTTTCTCTAGATTTGGGTCGAGGTTATTCCTCCCGCAGCTTTCATGTTTGTTTTTAATTTCTATGCCAGGTATTTTCTTTTCAGTGCTGCTTACTTTTTGTTGATTTTGGTACGGTATGGTTCTCACAGGTGTTGTATTGTTAGTCTCGTATTCACATTTTCTGGCCAAAGAAAAATTGTAATTACATTCTTAATCTAGTACTGGCGTGTACGGATAGTGTTCGTTTCTTCATTTGCTATAAATTACACAGATATAGCTTGTTTTTGGGAATGTTTTCATCCTGATAATGGAAAAATATGTCTTGAAATTATGAATGTCCTGCGTGCCAGCTGCATTTTTTATTGGTAATTGTAAAGCTGATTTTAGTAGTTGCATGGTTATTAAGAAAATATGATATAGATTTTATTCACTGATATGTGCTTTGTTGTCTTGACAAAGGTCATAATCCTTTCAAAAGCCAATGTATTTTTCAATTATTTTACCTCACGTTCTATTATCAGTTTTAATACCTTCCCCATAATCTTTTATGTATCCGTATAGTGTGACGACTTCGGAGTGCAACATGCAGTGATATATTAGCTTTAAACAATCAGTAGCGCCGTCCAAGTGTAACTGCCTATGTTGAAACAAAAATACTATTATCTTAACTCAAAGAAAGATGAATATGTCAAATGATTTTACTTTTCATTTGACTGAAATTATTTTGAAAATTACGCGACGACTTCGGCATTACTAAAAGAAGTAGGGAGGCATTCTTTTTTGTATTTTTTTGTAACTGGACGATTATATTGCTTCAAAGATGGCATCATGTGTTGAGAGAATGGAGTGGACGTATCTGTAGTGGAGTGGATGAGAAATATTTCGAATTCATTCGAAATCCTTGGAGGGATGGAGTAGGATGAGATGTTTGGCGAGCATCCTGCTCCCAAGTTCGCTTCTTGTTTGCTGCATCAAACGGTGTGAATGCATTTCTCGTGTTCCCATTGGGACGAGAGGGTAGGAAGGGGGTTGTCGGGATGGCTGGGAGATACCTCCTTGCGGCTGAAGGAGGAAACTTATTTGCTGAAGGCTTGCACCTAAGCGTGTTTCAGGACCTGGAGCTGGCAACCGCTGTGACCCGGGGCTGTGCCTTTTCGTTGTGAATGTGACGTTTGGCACCTCGGCGACACTTGGTCGTCGTCCTCCCCCTCTTAGCCGTTTTTATCTCTCCTGACTGCTCTGAGACTTGCACTTATTTAAAAAATTTAATGTTTCCCGCCTCATTATTCCGAATTGTTCGTTTTTTCCTCGTTAGTCATCAACCCTATTAACTTTTATTGTGTTTTCGCCATAAGCTTGTGCCTTTACTATCAGATAAGTATGAACGTACTGCATAAAGGATATCTTATTTTTTAGTACATGTATTTCCCCAGTTTCCGATATATTTTTATGCATTCATTTGCGGTCGCATTTAGCTAGGGTCAGCTCCATAGGTTTGAGCACCTTTGAATTAAAATACCTGTGCATTACGAAATTTTGGTGGCCATTCATGCTCATACAATGTCTTTGCGGTTGTAATCACCCCAAAATAAGATTGAGTTAGTTGTAATGCTTAATTCGATATCGACTAATAGCAGTATATCATTACGTAAATGCTTCAGCGCACTCACAATTTCCCCAACTTCAATTATTTAGGAATGAATTTGTAATAGGCACCATCGTTTACATTGTAGATAGTAGTTTGAGCTAGCCCCCATTTTTTTCAATTTTGTGATTATTTTATTTGATATTGCCTCCATGCTAATTAAAACAACATTTCATTGAGTCGTTTTACTTCTTGCTATGTTATGAAGTTCCGGACTAAGTATACATTGAATGCAGTAAATGCATAGTCTCTTAACTCTGCTTTGCTGAGACTAATAGTTGATTTTCGTGGAATAAAATCTCTAGTTTCACGTGTCTTATACGAAAACAGAATTTTTAACTTCTTGTCGTTATAAATGATGGCTTAATAAGCCTGGAAAATCTATTTCTGTGATTTTTGTGAACTGACTGAGTCGTGATGCGCTGAAATTAATGTAAAATTATACTGCTATATAGAAACTCCATGCTGTAAGTAACGTTTCATTTAAATCTTTTAGTTCTTCTTGAGCTTACTTCTTTGCTTTATTCGGTGTCATTTACTTACTACTACTTCCTTTTTGAACACGCAGTTGCTATCGTTGGTACTGGAGCAAAGTCTCTGAAAAATCCCCAGTCACTGTTTTGTTTACCTATGTGTTTTCGCTGAGCCTGCGGGTGAATTAATAACAAAAAGGAAATTATGAAGTCCTCGCGACACCGTCACTTCCGCCACAGTATTGTACTTTTAGATTTCGGCCCGGGGCGCTCGGAGTCCAACACATAAAAATAAATCTTTAAGGTGTTCCTGGATGCCGGAATACCAAATGAGTACCTGTCCACTTTTGCATTTCATGTTTCTTTTTACCGCGGTGGTGGCGTCGGTTGCAGCGGTCGGCGCATCTCCTCCAATCCGTCCGAATTTGAAATCCAAAAAGCCTTTCGCCTCCCCGTGGAGAAATATGGCTTAGGCTTGGCCCCGTCTCCTCACTCCAAATCCGAGACTGCGGCAATGCCAAATCTTTAGAAACAGGAGCTCCTCAGTCTCAGCGCTTTCGGTTTCGTCTTACAATCAGACCTTTGTAGAAACCCTTCTTTATTTTTCATCCCGTTAGAAATAAATACCTTAAGGTTAGAATTGTGCTATTGATTTCGTATCTTGATTTTTCCTCTTCTCCGTAGTATTAGTTTTATCTTTATAGCATACATAGTCATTGTCACTACATTATTTTCAACGATGAAGTGCAAATCGGTGCAGAACATTACGCACACATTTTCGTCATCTTCTCGATGAAATGAATGTGTTCATTTTTTATATAAGGTCGTGTCTTGCCTCTTATCGTCTAGGACGTGAATTCAATGGTATTTTACCAGGAATTCATTTGTATTCACTTACGTGGTACAAGCTATGAAAATTTATGCTTCCAGCTTTATTACCGCGAGAATAATTTATCAGGCTTTGAGACGGTGAGGTACAACTTCCTACAAATTTTGATTGTGCATATGCAATTTTTTAAATATAGTTTTGTTGTCTCTCCGAATCCTGAGACTTTTGGTTTTTAGTACACCACTGACGTAGTCTGCGGCCTGTGACATATTTGCTGCTACAAATGGAATGTAGGTACATTATTTTGCGAAGAATTTTTATTTTCCACATCTTGAAGAAACGGCTCAAAGCTCGACTCATGTTGCAGCTGAAACGATCTAAAAATCAAGCCCAAAATTATGCTAGAAACTTAATCGCAAGTTAAACAGCATAAGAAACATTTCCAATGTTCAGGTTTTCCCCTTTTTATTTGCGATGTTGATTTACTCGAGCAAATTTCCAGCATAAGGTTTTAACGGTAGCGTAAAGATATTGAGGTTCATTCAGCCCATTAGGGATTCGTATAAATTCCAAACTTGCTTGATGGAATCCTTACTACTGTGAGAATGGAAATTAATCCTTTGAAATGAGTTTTCCGGCAAGTCTGGCAGATTAAACGATTATGGTACGTTTCGACATATTTTTAAAATGGGATTTCCTGGCATTCGGTGAAAACAGTGACTAGTTGGTTCTCTGAAAAGCGCTTTAACATCTTAAGATTGATGATTGTTCATTTAATTACTCCCGTCCTTAATGATTACGTTCGCAGTTGTTCCTTCGTTATTCAGAGCCCTCTTTCGGGCACGTCAAAGCCCCGTAGGCTGTTTGCCATCCACGCTCCCGCATTTTGTTATTGCATACCTTCTTGTGAGGAGCCCAGAAATCTCATTATGAGCTCTCTGTTCCATTCATCCATCCATTGCTGGGCTTGCTTTGCCGTTGTTTAATTTTACCATCGTAGAGATTTTCATACTTTTAATGAAAGTTTCTCTTTCTTAAGTATGATTTATGTAGAATTCTATTACATACGTATTAAATTGCCTCTTATCATTTTTTTCTTCGGAGTTAAGGGCTAAAAGTATTCATGGTGACATGCTCCTCCTCTTGCAATATTGTGCTTTTATTAATTGTAACTGTGCTTTGGTAATGGATTTCCTCGCTTAAATTCCTTGAGTTGTAGTAAATCCAACTAAGCTTTGAATTTTAAGTTATCGATGTCTTTTATAATTTTATCATTTTTAGCAATAGCGTAAATTGTGACAATCTGAGACTACCCAAGGCGAAGATTTATCATACCTATGGTCTAAGCTAAATAAACTGAGAAAGTCCATGATAAGGTCTAAAACTTCTCCTTTATCTGCAGAGAAGTGCCATCAAGATTGTCAACATCTCCTGATGCCCCATAACTTTTAACTTGCTAAAATTAAACGCCGGCGACGATTGGTAAAACTTTATAGCACATTAATGAAACGAAAAAACTATCGCTAGTGCCAAATTTATGAAAACCTTAGAGTATTTGAAGGACGGTGGTTCTAATATCAGGAAAATCTTGTTTGCGATTTGCTAAAGGGTAATCTTCCATTAATTAAAGTTAACACTGTGCGTAATTCATTGGAATTCGTTTAATTTTGGGTTTTCTCATAATATTCTCCGTTATATCTGCCTAATAGGTCGTTATTCATGTCGATGGTGAAAGTGTAGGAAATATTAATCGTCCATCTGTAAGAGGAAATTGTGGCTAATTGCTTGGTATTAGAGTGGATTTTTTTAACCTTAGCGTAACGCCTGATGTCTGGTTTAACCCATCCTCGGCATGCCTGTATTAATTTCTACTGCGCTAGCAAGGTTGTTAATACTCGCAAGTCGGCCATCTGTGACTCGAAAACGTTCTCTAGAAGCCATTATGTTTTGAGTCTCGGACCCATGGATGCGATTTTGTTCATCATTGTCGGGTGGCGCTGAAAATATGGCAGTGCAGATAGATATTTATATAGTACATTGTCGGATGCCGCGTCCCTGATGTCACTCAGCTCATGCTCTCTCAAGCGTGAGGCCCTCAGCGCCGTCGAGGCGGACGGCGCGATAAGGCTTGCAGCTAAATATAATGAGAGGTCGCGAGTACCTACCCGCCTCGGCTGCATGGAGGCGGAAAATTTTGGAGGACTCAGCAGCTGTGTATGACTGCCATTTCTGCTCTTCTCCCCGCCCATCCCCGTAGTGATGCTTTTACCCTATGTATCTCCTCACCTCTCCGGAAACCCCTTTTACAGCCTTCCTCACTGCTCATTAGCGACGTCAGGATGGTTCCGTAGTGGGGGTTCCTTCCCCTTCTGTCCCCTCTCCCGAGGTATCCTCATTCTAAATCCCTTCTCCCCCGCCCCCTGCCCCCCCGTCACGGGACGATAAGGAGCGAGATGTGTTTCTCCCTCCCTCGGGATTGGAGGAATGAGTGAAGTGGTAGTCCACCTGCGTTGACACCTTTATTTCCGTCGTCCCTTGCTTCTTTCCTGCCGGGAGGTGTGCGATTTGAGATTTTTGAGACGAGTTAGCGCCGGGTCTAAAGGTTACACGATGGGCTAATACCGCGGTTGCATTTGATATTCTTTTTTGTGTGCAAGCTTTTAAAGATCTTCGGGTTCTTTTTCTGTTGAAATTCTTACGTGTGATGAACTAATTCTCAATATTTTATCGCCGTCGTTATGCTATGGCAGTTTGTTGTGAACACAATTATTAAAGAACATTGAATTCTTCTTTACGAGTACCTAATGTTTATCGATTTAAAATCCTAGTAACTTATTTGCATTGCTTTTTACGATTTTTGTAATGAATACTGCTTGGGTAAATAAGTAAAATCAAGGCAGGTGTAATTGGCAATGGAAAAATGTTTCTGCTCCAAAAGATAAATTAATCAATATTTTTATTTCATATTTATTCGGAATAGCAGATGGCATGTCACTCTAGCGCTCATCTCCCTAGTATAGGAAATATGCCAATCTTTAGACCCAACAACGACCAGTTTATCTATCTATATTCTATGTTTCTAAGAAAAATACTTGAGTTAAATTAGGATTTTAATTTAATGGTTTTCGTGTGATGGTGGTATATCTTAGAAACATAGGATCAGGTGTGCTTAATTAATCCGTAACTGGTGTGAGGTGCCAAGGTGCGATCGTTGGGCCATCCGATGAAAACTATTTTGTTTATTTTTTGCCGTTTTGTTATGAAGTAAAAATCCGAGCTTAGTATTACAGTTGCAGTTTCCTGAATGGGCCACTGTCAGAAGCGGCGCTTCATAAATGAAAGCTAAATTGAAGTTTTTTTGAGGAATGCAAACCTAATTCTAAGGCCCTTAGGATAATTGTAGACATAGTAGGATTCTTAAGGGATGCGCTATACTTAATTTTCACTAGGAACCCCTCTGGATTAAAAACTATTCGCGTACTTTTATGATGTAATTTCTCGTTGGAAACGGCGACAATCCAGCGCTAGGCGTCCCATTCATTTTTAATAAAACGTTGCAATGCCTCCACGTTATTACGATGACGGTCAAGATGAAAGAATTCGTAATTCCTTCTTATATCTCGCAATAATACACGCCAGGCAGGTTTTTTTGAGGAGTTAATTAAAAATGAATTAATTAATAGATTCTGGGAGAAGATCTGATGCTAATCCACGGGAGGTGTGGGGAATTTGGGGAAAGAGATTGGGTTGGAGCAAAGGAGGCTTGTCGACAAAAGCAGAAAAAAACTGTTTTCTCTTCCCCTTTTCACGCCGAGAATTCATCTACCTAACCATTTTAACCTCGCAGTGCGAAAAAATGAGTTCGTACTCCCTCTGCTCCTCTCTTTCTTTTTCTCTCACACCATTTCTAATATTCTCTCTCTCCTCTCTTAAGAGGGTGCTAGGGGAGAGCTGGGAATGGAGAGCATTGGTCGAAGGTGGGAGTATATCTTTGTGGTCTTGTCCCCATCCCCTTTTAAATGGGTCACGTTGGATGCAGAAATGAATAAAGAATTGTTGGCGTGTCAGAAACCTTTTTGCGTGAGTACTGTGCGGAGATCTGAGGAGTTTGGTTAGGCGGCCGTTAAGAAATGATGCCAAAAGCATTGATTTGGAGAAGGTGGGGGAGAGAGAAAAGGATGGTTTAATGGGGAGGACTTAACGGAAAAGAAGATTGGATATAGGAATAAGAGGATTAGACTTGAGGGGTTTCGTGAGAATGGGATTGTGATTGTTTGTGGGTGTCGTGGGTGGCATTAGGCTGTGTTATCGTTTATGTTTGACTGAGGTGAACGCTTCAATATTTAGTAATAAGCAATCACAAGAAACAGACACAAATATGAAAAAAAGAAGCAGAAAGGAAGTCGAGAGAGAATGATGGTTGTATCCAAGTTTATAGTTTCCCTTCACGCCGTTTCCTTTGAGCTACGTGATTGGAAAAACTAAAACTGTTGTAAGTCGATAAAACTGGCTTTCTGTTACCTAATTCACACTCTCATCCTAAACTTAAAACAGACCTACTCCAAATTTGTGTTATCCATGTTTTCATATGCACTATCCTTTTCTTCAGGCTCGTAATAATCTCCACTTTTGACCACATCTTCAAGAACTTTCTCATTTATTTCCCGTTCTTCCATTTAATCGAAATCAATTTGTAATTTTATCAATGATCTACAGTCTGCTTCGACTATCGTTTATGTTCTCAACAATTTCATATTCCTGTTTATTTCTCTTAAATCGATAATTTAAATTGTTATCGAAATCCTCTGCTTTCCTTTATTACGGTCAGCGATTTCCTAAAGGAAACTTAAGAAGCAGATATCACTCTTATTTACTATTCATGGAAGGATCCTGGATAAGCCAGGCGTAGCCTATATTGAACTAATTATACCTGTGGATATGATTAAGTCGTCACTCGGCAGTAATTAAATTTTCACTGTACAAGCTGGGAATTTCTGTTATTTCACTAGAAAATTATTAATTCATTTATAGAAATTTTTTTCTTATTCCTATTATTTGGAAATTGAGTAATGCTTTACTTCTCTGAATGTTAATTATCCGTTTCTGTTTGACTCCTGCGCGAATTTTTGCATAAATTCGAGTAAGGCTGTGTTTGCCCTGTCTCATTAGGTCTACCTAGAATATTACGCTGTTAAACTACCCACGTCCCATCCGCAATAAATAATTAAAGCACCCTATTTTGCTGAAAGATTGAACTAATGATTTCATCTCGATGAAATCTTACAATGCATTTTACGTATTTGGTAACAATTCATTTCGATGATTTAATAGTGTCTTAACCCTACGTAATTTTCGTTTCTCTGTTTCCGATTCCTGGAACCGTCGTCGTTATGGAGTGAACATTTTGATACGGTTATGTCACCATCGACACCTCTTTCCAATTCGTGCGTTTCTTCCTTTCTCCTCTTCCCCCTTGGCGCACGTTTTGCTGATGCCCCTCGCTGATAATGGCGCAGGTTGCGAAGGAGAGAGAGGGAGAGAGGAAAGAGTGAACATTTAGAGGGGATCAAGGGAGGCGAGTTGGAGGGAAAAGACATATGAAGATAGGAAAAGGGCGGCGAAGATCAAGAAAGGCGGATGGAGCTCCGTGGAAGGGGAAAGGGATCAAGTGGCGGTGGAGGGCGAAAGAGGTGGAGGGCTTTACGGAGGGAAGGGGGAGGGAAAGCGGTGCGATTGTTTCGTCAACCACGGAGGAGTTAATGCGTTTCGACAGAGTTTGTTTTCTCTCTGATGTGGAGGTGGGTGTGGGGAGGGAGGGATGCGGGTCGGTCTTCCCGTTTAGTAGGATATGAAGGAATGGGTGAGCTGGGATGGGAGATATGTACTTCAATGCGCTCAAGAGAATAGCTTCACGTCTCTCCTCATGCTATGAATATACATTGTCAAAGTACAAATCTTAAGCATTACCAGCAACGCATCCGAAACCTCCTCAAAAGGTAAAAATCACTGCAAAGCAATGGCACCCGAGTAAAATTGTGCTTTAAAAACGTAGCTGCCAGAGCTACCAAGAGAAGTTTGTTTTTAAGGTCTTAATCACAGCCAAAAGTTAAGGCCTATCACTCCTCAAGAAGTCTTATTCTTCGATTCCCGGTCCAGACGAGTTTTAATTCTCGCAGCAATATTTATATATGTATTTTATTTAATATATTTCAACGGCTAGAACCATTTTGTAGTACGTGTCTGCCGCATGATGTCAGAGAGCACCAGCACTTTGAAGTAATTGAATGATAACGCAGACATACTTGTGTGTCGGGCAGGAATTGGTGTTACCAACATGGTAGGCCACTGCCCTGCCTCTCTTTTTTCAAATGTTTTTAGATATTGCGGAAATTGCTGGCAGTTTCCAGTGGAGAGAGCTTGAGTCCCCGGAGGGTGAATCATACGGGAATGAACTTACTATAGACAGTTCCAGATTAAGTTGACCGTACAGGGCTTATGGAGAAAGCTGTTGCCAAACTTATGGTCTGTTTGCTTAACTCTGGACCTCGTAGGCGACTATTTCCACCCCACGCTAAATTTAATCAAGTTAATTTTTAAAAGAATATTTACATATTAGAAGGCTCCTAGATGTGGAGTTGGTATACTGCTTATCAAAACGTTAATTTCCCTTCTGCTATTGACAGCATAGCAACTTGGGCCGTATGGAGATTTACACCGAAACTGTTCTCCATAAGACCCCATACTGTCAATAAAATGTGAAAGATCTTGTAGGGGAACATACATATGTTTCGTTTCCGACCGTGTTGGAGGGTGGTTGAGCCTGCGCCGTCTCACTTCTATTCCCTCCCCTCCCCTACTTATTCCTCCTACTACCAGATTCCCCTCTTCCTTCAATCTGTTGGTCGGTGACGTCAGACGTGGAGCGGAGCAAGGTGGCTCCAATTTTTCGTTGTGGTCGTGGCAATGTGGTGGGCGGGAGATCGAGGGATGAAGGAAGATTTTTTTGCCGCTCCAATCCGCTCGGCTGTAAAAAAAAAGTTCCCCGAAAATATGGTTACGGTAAACAAGGAAGCTTTTTCCTCCAGTTCCTGTTGTTTACGTCGGACCCTCTTTTTGTAATCCTTGTTTTATACTGTCATGGTCGGCGTTTCGTATATACCTCTTCATGATGGATGCTAGCCTAATTATGCTTCTCGGGTAACTTCTAATATTTTTTCATCTGTTAACACGTCCACCATACGCTCTGTTTATGAAGGAAATTCTCCGTAATTTTCCCCGGAGAATATTGTGGTGGTACATTTAGGGGAGCATGTGTCGCGTTATATTATTATGTTGTGGCCAGTAGGAGCATTAATTGTCGTGAAATATTCGTTTTTGCTTCGTTTGCGCACATCTTGCGACCTCTTTTTAGGCAGTCCAACCCAGTAGGGAGAAAGCGAGGAAGCTATGCTTAATGTCCCGGCGTTGCGGTGTTTCCAGCTTTAATTCATGCCGAGGTTAACCTGAATCGGTCTGGACCTTGACGCTCTCCGCACCTAAACGTTTCCGAGTTGGATTCATTGTGACAATAATTGGGGAATTTCTCTATGCCTCACTTCGTTTCATTCGATTCTCCGCCTACTCAATTTAGTTTCGCGCGGCCTTCTGGATTTACTAATTACCGCTAGAGGCTGCAAAGACTGTTCTTAAGCTCCAGCATTTGTGTCTGCGACTTGCCTTCCGTAAGCCTCATAATGAGAGACGTATTATACCGTCTGTGGGATTTTTTTCGCCCTTCCGCCCCCCAAACCCCGTCCCGCGCCCCTCTTCCCCCTTCAAGTCACCTCGATGTGCCTCTCCCGACCGATCTCTCTCTTTCACTCCCACCCAAGAACTAATGAGGCAGCTTACAGAAAGAGGGAGCTCAGGTTTCTGCGGCGAGGTAGAGAGTTGGCTGGGAAGGGATTTAGGCGTAATATTGTCGATCTCTGTCTTTGTCTGCTCTGGATCTCTCACCCCCGCTGTTGTCAGTAGGGCTGCCTTCCGCTCGCTCCACGTACTTACCTTTCGTGTCCCCTTGTACCACCCCACCCCCTCCCGAAAAGGGCCTCTCCTAGTTATTCTCCTACCTCGACCGCCTCTCCGTGCCTCCTACCCTCCTTCGCACCATTAAGCCCTCCCTTCCTTCCCTGATCCCGTCTCTACTACCCTCTTCTCCGCCGTCTATGGTATATTCCCTTCCAGATATTGGCCATGTTCTCTTGACGTTGTAAAGGAGGTGGGACCCGATTGTTACTAACCTTATCTGTAACAACTCAGGCAACGCTCGCCTTGATTAAACTGCTCTTATGATTAACGGTAGCGTCGTGGGAGGAAGACGTTTGGGACGGCGTTTGATAGTATAAGGGGCTTCGTTCTTTCAGTGTATCGCCGAATAAGTGAACGAGGGAGACGCTGTCGCAGGTCTTCGTTTAATTGCAGTGGGATAGAGAGACGCCCATCAGAGGTGCATCTCATCCGGTAAGTAAGGAAGCTTCCACTAAATCTGTTCATCGCAGCGTGAGAGTTAAGGACGGTCTTTGCCTAACTTTTTTTAACGATGCATCCCTTGCTGTAAACCATCGGATGTTTCTCGTTAATTTTTACGGTAATGTAGTACTTTTCGGCATCCCGGTCAACTATATTTCCTCCGTTTTTCTCCGGTTAGAAATTTCTTTTAAGTATTCTTCGCCGAATCTGTGATTCAGGTGAACTAACTCTCTCACTGATAACTTAGCAATACTCTGATTAAATAAAGGCTTTGAAATACCACACAGTAAATCTTTAAATGGAAAATCAAAATTTTGAAAAATTCTAAAGTTTATCTGTTGAATTCCAAAGTGTTTCATTAAATCACGAATCGCTTCCACCAAGTAACACTGGAAACGACCTCAAAATGCTATATACTTGAGGTAATCATTTCTTTACTCGAAACATAGTTTAACTAGAACATGAAATGAGAAAATCGCCTAATTTATTCATTGAATGAATTTATATTATACTTAAGGTCCCCTGCAGAGCAGTCAGCGTTGCATCAGGACGTTTTCCTCGAATTTAGGCGCAATTATGAAAACGTATGAGGTTGAATTCTAGTGAATGCGGTCATTTAATTTAACAGCCTCACAACTGTAGTCTCGGTTGTAACATTATGATTTCAACATCTAAATTGCACCCTGCAGGCCACCTCGCGGATGTGTGGCAGGGGTTCATGTCGAGTTGCATACGGCTTGCAGTTGTTGAGATGGGTCTAAAAGTCCTATTGTCATTAGTATCTAGTCTTCTTTGATTCCTGTTGCCTTCTTTTGGGAGAAACGTTTCTTAGAATGCTCGAAAGGCGGATCTTCTCTCCTTTGAATATAACATCACACCACCCAAGCCTCCAAATTATTCGGCAAGACGTCTCAAGCCCCAATTTCTCATTAGCTCTGGCCAATTATAGAAATTCTCCTTTTGGCTATATCCATATGAATGTCTCTCATATTGCGTTATTTTATACAATAAAGGGACGAGTTCCGTTTTTTATGATATGCTTTAAGTTGCTTGCGGTAAAAGTAGTAGTAAACAGCGGCTTGGTTGGGGATGAAGTGTTAGGCTGATCTTCATAGGGTTGTGGGTTTATATCTGAATGATACCTCTAGAATCTACGTGCTACCCAGGTTAATTCTAGCTGAGCAATACATGAGGGTTTCCTCGGAATTCATATGTGACACAGGGATTATAATGTGTAGTTATAATTTCTGGTTCCATATGCCTCAGTAGAAGATGATGCCTTGGGAGATTCACCTAACTGAACGTATGATTAATAACTGTGACTTTGAATAAGCATTTACAACAATTTACTATATTAATAGTGTTTACGTAAGTGCTGAAGTAAGCCCCACTGAATTACGTGCTCTCAACTTAACATGATGCCAACATTAAATGGGTGAATAATTTCTGATTGCTATCGTTTTTTTTCGATAAGGAAGTTTTTGATGCTGGCAATAAATGTATTCCTCGCTCTCGAGTGCTTCTTTTGCCACATGGCAATTCAGTGAAAAAGCTCCTTTTAGTTCTTTGTTCCAAGTTTTCGTGCGTGAAAAAAATTCGTCGTCCTAGCTTTGCCGGAGGACGTGAATTTTGCAGGGAAAGAGCATTTAACCTCCCAAAGCTCAGCGGTAATTAAAGCCTCTTGCGAACGGGCGTGAGCATGAAACAAAAAGGTGTCACCAATGGCACTGCACGCTGGGAAATGCTGTTAGCGTGTCGACGTGTCCCTTAGACGGTTATTTCCGCTCCGATGCACCCCATGCGGATGCTCCAAAGCACCAAGTCCTCCACCCATTTCTCACTCGCGGAGGGACTTTGAAATTTTTTAATAAAATATGGGAGAGTGAGATCATGTTCTTCTTGTAGGAATGTTTTAGTTTATTTGTCTCTCTTAAAACCCTGAATAGAAGTTTTTCCCCCTTGGACGCCTCACGTCTCGGGGTCAACATCAATGCCCGAATGAAACCCAGACAGTCCCGCTTGGGTTAAGGGCCGGGGAAGTCCCGTGTGTGGGTTAGCGTGCTCGGCCGTGTTTGGCGCTGGAAGGCGCAAAGGTTGACCGGCGGCAAGGAGGTGGGGAAAGTACGGAAAGGGAAGGTGGGGGGGAACGGGTGATGAGCTCCCCAGTGGAGTGAAGAGGAGTAAGATTATCCGTGGGAGTCCTTTATGAGGAATATATAGTGAGAAAGGAAGGGTGGGAGGTGGTCTCATGAGAAGAAAGCACCTCCATGGGAAAAAGGTTTCGAGGTGGTGCGGGGAAGGTGAGGACGGGGAGGGGAGGACCGCGATGAGGGTGGGAATTCATTGGCTGAGCGACATGGGGTTGATGCAGATTGGCGGACGGTTTCCTCTCAGTGGAGGGGGGTGAGTCCAGTCGTTATACGAAGTAAGAAAGGAGCTAGAAGAATATATAGGAGGAGATAGGAGAGACAGAGCCGAATGAACGACTAATTAATGCGAATCTTCAGGGTTTAATGCGGTGCTTTTAAAAGAATGTGCCCATTTCGCGCAGTTAAGTCATGCTCTAGTTTAAGTTAGGTAGCGCTGATATTCTACCTACCTTACGTTTGTCTCAAGCTCTCGGTCTCTGCAGTTATCTACGTGATTACTTTTCTTCTCCAAAAGGCTAATTTCCCATTAACTTTGCTGTCAACGTTGCATTTAGCATTTAAATGAGCAGTTTTTTACCTTTAATTGCACACTTGACCAGCGAAATTTTATCCTATTATTATTTTTATTGTGCCTACTGGAATCCCATTTTATGGGAATTTTTTTCATGGCGTTTATTATTCTTAAATCTCTTTATATAGGGGAATTGTGAGTCATCCTTACGCTTTTTTGAGGAAACCGTTAAATGTGACTAAACCTTACTGCGTGTGTAATCTAGTAGTGGAGGCGTTTACTATCTGTTAGTTACACATAACATTGAAAATATAAAAGATACATTTGTAGTGCTGTTTATGCCTTACTGACTTTTGGCATACACAGTAATCTTTTACGACCTGTTACCCTCAATGCGGGAAAAAAAGGTAAATAAAGTAACCGTTTATTACATTTTTAGTAGGTTTTCAAATGAACTTTACGTCGAAATTCATGGATTTCTAAGGATACAATGAGCTTCATAGATATTGCTGTCCTGTTTCGTAATTCTCTTCACGCGCTCTAAGTTTACATTTCAGTCAAAACACAACAGATCTGGCGGAAGAGGACGGATTAAGTGATTTTTGGGACGAAATTTAAGTCAGCAGCTTACTCGAAGCGTGACTAGGCGAATTTACTACACGGATGGCTGAGGATGATGTTGCACCTAAGATTTCATAATTATTATCAACGGAAAACATTTCTAGAGTGCGACTGGACGTATTAAGCGGAGGGTTTGGTTGTGTGCTTGAAACCCTTTCAATATTGTGGATGGGGTTGTGGCAAACCGATGGCACTGAGGATTGAGGTATTGGGAGGTTGTTAGGAGGAAATTACGTTGCAATCTAGGTGGTAGGGAAAGTCGGGGTTAAAAAAAATATTTTGCGCGCGTGGGTCGGAGAAATAGATGATTGTGAAGAATTGGAGGCAAGGAAGAGAAAGAGTTTGAACGGCCGCCAGGCTGTAAAATCTAAGGCGTTGGTAGGTGGGATTTGGCCCTCGTGTCTCTTGACTCGATGAGGGGCGGCGAGGGGGGGGGGGCGAGAGGAGAGGTAATGGCGGGCTTAGATTGGAGAGTAGGGTGGCAGGGATAAGGCGTATGGAAGAGTTTGGGAGGAGGGGTGAGGGAAGGAGAAAAAAAGGCCTTGCAATCGTCTTATCCTCAACGCGTGGGTGAGTAAGTTTCAGGAGGAAACTTCCGCTCCCACGATAGTGGGAACAGTCACACAGACCGGGGAGGAAATGCAAGGAGAGGTGGGTGGGACAGTAAAATAAGGAGAAGGGGTAAGGAGAGAAGGAAGAACCGTGGAGTGTGAGGGCCCGAAAGAGAGGGTCTTTAAGGTGAGTTGAGTGGGGGAGGAGGTTGGGGTGAGAGGAAGTAGCGGGAGAAGTTGAAGACGCATGGGGAAGTAGTGAATAAAAGTTTTCGTTTTAGGGGATGAGAGGGAGTCTCCTTCATTGTTAATGCATCTGGGTTGGGACTGGTGGAGTAGTTGGCGAAAATATTTGTCTTAGTGTCTTTTTATTATTCCTTACCCCTTCCCGAGGAAGAAATTTGAATGAGATGACGAAATTTAGAGTTCAACGGCATCGAAATAATTCCAAGACAAAAGGGTTCAAGACGTCGGGATGGATGCGATTTATTTCTCTGTACGAGGCTTTTAGTTGTCGGGTTGGCATGCTCCTTCATATGCACGGCCATAGCTGCCGTTTTTCTATTGGGGGACTTAGTGCATTTGGGGAAAGATTAATGGGAAAATGATTTCAAAAATGGAAGGACTGTTTTAGTCCTGAAGTAATGCTGTTTACTTATGTGAAGATTACAGAAATTTAGAAAACAATATCCAAAAACATTTTTATTTCATTGGATTAGCCAAGCACGATAATTAAATTCTTATAAGGTGACTAATTTATCTTGGCTTGTAAGCCCCAAGACAAAGGATGTCTTACCGTAGGCCCGACTGTGCTGATGACGCACCTTTCTCCATCTTACTCGCCACCCGCCGGGGAAAATGGACGTTTTATGTTACTCACGAATAATGACCTTGCCGAGAAGGTAATTGAAAAACTCATGTCCTAATGATTAGAGAAAACTGCACAATGTTAAAGAGTAAATATTATTTACCCCTTGGCAAGCCTTATATTTGTTAATTCACCGTACCAAATGAACGCAACCTATATATTTTATTGCCGCCATTAAGTTTGAATTAATTGGTAGTTATTTCTCGTAGAAATGTAATTTTGGATTTTAAAAAATGTGTTTTATAATGAAGTAATTAAAAAAATGACATTTGATTTTCGTTGGATTTGGAAGAAAATATTAGAGTAAAAGATAGTTCAACCAAGTCCATGAAGCTGTGATTTTATGCTGAAATGCAATTTTAATATGTAACTAATTTTTCCGTAATTGGAAATTTTTTATTTATGAGGCATGTATTGCATGTAAAACTGCTCAAATACGTCGCGAAAAATGTACTAAATTTCATAAAAATTTATTTACGTATTGATTTTTCGTGGCATATTTCAAAATATTAACCTTTATTATTGGCATTATCGTTATGAACTTTTGCATAGCTTATTTATTGTGACAGCATAATGTGGCGCAGATAACTTAGCACTTATTAAATTCTTTGAAGGTTTTCATCCTTGATTCATATCAACGCCGTTATTCTTTGAAATATATTTCCGACACGATGGTTTTGTGTCGTGACGCAATTATTTCATGTATTTTATATGCCAAATTGTTAATTTAAATTTACAGACTTGTCTATCCTGTAGAGGTACTTGCCAATGCATTTCATGATGATATGGCTCACATCAAAACTACCATTATAAGTAATTACTATTGTTTGAACTGCACCCCATGGCATCAATTATTTGTTGGGGGATTAATAAGTAGGTACCTAAATAATAGGTTTTCGCCAACGAATAGGTGCCTTTTGTCATTCGTATGATTTTAATGATCCATCAGTTATGTTATGTCATCCACTCAGTAACCAGGAGTCAAATCTGCTCTTCGGTAATGAAACATTATCCAGAATGACCTTTCCGATTTTTGAAAATTGGTCACTTATTGGCCATTTATTCCATATTTCTGCCATGGAGAGAGGCATTTGTAATAATCTATGTTTATCATTTACGAAATGGACACATTTTACATTACTCATACCATTTGCATGGATAGTGTAAAATACAATGCTTAGTGCATTTATCTATTTTTTACAATAGTCCGCATGTCAATTGCTAAGAGTAATTGGGAAGTAGACTTTGTTTGCACTGTAAAATGGGGCGAGATCTACACGGAGTGAAGCTCAAAAAAATACAATAAATGAATGATGGTCATCCACTAGAAAGAACCAGTTAATGAACGACATTTTTACCTTATCAGCCCATGGGTGGGATCACGGTTCCTTGTTTCGCCTCGTCGTTATCCGTATTGAAAACGTAACCCGCTCTAGAAGGGGCGATGCTCACAGTTATCGTATTCAGAACGCACTCCATCAATGGATGTTAGCGATTTAAAGCACCAAACAAACTTAAAATAATGACGGCGAATGTTCTCACTCTCATGAGCTCAATTGAAAAATAACTATTGCGAGCACAGGCGTAATGGAGAACTGCGATTATGACCCCGTAGAGTAATATTTTTCCGGTTTTATTGCCAAATGCAGAGCAGGTATCTACTGAACGGATTCAAGAGTCAAATTAATTATCGACTTCTTTTTATTCAATTGGCGCCTCCAACTTGAATTGTTCTTTAAGGTAGACTAAATGGAACATGTATCTTTCACGCTTTTCCTCGCTCCAGAAAATCTCACTTGGAAAACGTACTAGATTACGTGACAAAGATATTCTAATAGGACCAGTGTTGGCTTCGAGACTGACTTCGACATTCGCTACAAATACAGTGCTAAGGCTGAGGAAAAAAAAAGAAATAGTGGCGTTGCCTGTTGAGGAAAGCAGGAAAAAGAAGGTAAGAACGAATCTTTCTTCCCCTCCTCCACCATAAATGGCGCGGCGATTTGGGTTGATCAGTAATTAAGATGCGTCACACCGGCCCCCTCCATTGTAGATGCGGCATATGGTGTAAACCTCTTGGAGGGAAAAGACAGGGTGAACCGTGGGAAAACTCTTAACACAATGAATAAGAAAAGGGGAGAAAGGGCGCTGGGTGAAGGAGAGTTGGGGTGGTGCGTGGAAGTCGTTCACATCCGGCATAAAAAGAAGTTAGGTGGCGGTTTGAGGAAGAGAGGGGAGTGGGGGATGGGTAGGCAGTCCTACCAAAGCAACACTGTGGAGTGGGGAAACGGGGGGGGGGGGATCTAGACGAGTTGTCGGAAGAAGCCAGGTAAGACTGCAGCTATTCGTACGGACAGGTGTCTTGGGTTTGTTCACTTTCTTGGAGTGGGTGGTAGTGGGGCATCCCCTATCCTTTTGACTCAACCTGCTCTCCTTCCTTCCCCTTTCCTCCCCTCCGACCCGCCACCTCCGTATTTCTTTCAGTTTTGGTATCCTTTCTGTTTTCCGCACTGTCTCTGCGTGGGAGTAGTTCCCAAGGGGTTCCAAAAGAGGCTCCCATCCCCCCCCCATCCAGTTTGTTCTCCTAAGTCCCTCAAACCCCCAATTCTCTCCCATTATCTGTCTGTCTCTCTGACTCTCCTACATCCCCTTCTCCCTTTTGAAATGAAATAAAAATACATCTTGGTTCCGTACCTGCCTTCCTCGCAGAAAAATGCCCATCCCCCCCACATTTCGGGCGAGATTTTTAATTGAAGGAGAAAGTTTACCGCCGTCATTCGTGCTCTTGAAATTCGTGGAAAACATTAGGAAAACGTATGGTTTATGTAGGAGTGGTGGGAAGAAAAGGGGATTGGTCTTACTTTTAATCTTTAGGCGTCTCTGACTGCGTCTACTTCGGGTTTTTTTCTGTCGTCCCGTGAGATTATTGCTCAGCTAATGGCCGGGGGGTATACTGATTCTTTTTCGTAATTTGAGATGGTTGCGTGCTTCGTTTGTCTCTGACTCTGCAATCCCATGGGCGAAAATGTTTCCCTCAATTGTTAGAATTCATTCCAATCTGATGGTGAGGGCTGTGTTGATAATCAGGAGGTATGGATTAAAGTTTTTTTCACTGCGCTTACGTTAATTCATCTTGGTAGCCTTCGACAGGCTTCAGTCAGTCTTTGATCTCTAGATTCATGACGGGGACCTTTTCTCTTCAATCTATCTGAGGTAAAGACTAAAAGACTAAATAGTGCCATATTTTATGATATGGTAATTTAGCTTGTGGAAAAGATGACCTAACTTTTTTAACTTTGTCCACATTTACGTTGTTAACGTGCATAGTTTTTTGATACGGCTGCGCAAGATTTTATTCCGTAGGAGCAGCATACTTTTACAATATGATCAAAGAACCCCATGCATAATTAAAGTATTGAACGCTAAAGATATAGCCTGCCGAGCTCATCTGATGGCCAGCGCGAAAGCCTTGGGTGTGTGTTTGGATATAGTTATCGTACGAACTGGGTGTTGGGCCTCTTCTGAAGCCAGATGGCAAAACAAAGGCAAACTGATCGTGATCACTCGGGCTGTCAAGAACATTCGGGAAGCAAACAAGGGAGATATACGGAAAAAGGATTTCAATTGCCACACGCTGTCGTAATGCTGACTTTGGGCATCTGCATGGC
Organism: Pyrrhosoma nymphula; assembly: GCA_963573305.1. Taxonomy (NCBI): domain Eukaryota; kingdom Metazoa; phylum Arthropoda; class Insecta; order Odonata; family Coenagrionidae; genus Pyrrhosoma; species Pyrrhosoma nymphula. The sequence continues at coordinate 101,474,751 of OY754337.1, read as the reverse complement.
ATAAAAAAATTCCTGCACTGTTCCTTAAGAGGTGGTATGCCATGGTGCTGAAAATTCCACCTCATATTTTACTTTGAACGGATTAATCGACCTGGCGGCAAAGCGGTATTCTTAACGATGGAGACGATGGCATTCATTCCTCGGGTGACGCTATCGGTACTCGGTAAGCTTTTCAGTGTCAGAAGAACAAGGCTCGACCTGATTCGCAGAACTCGTCGTTAAAATTGTGATATACGTGGTTCCTCCATGTTTTTCCGTCATACCCTCAGCGCGAATTCTGCACCATTCGATGGATATTTTTTAAACCTCCCTTTTATTGTTTTGTCTGGATGTGGGCAAGTTCTCTTCGTCGTAATACGTAGGGATGAGCATTTTTTGGACGCATGCAAACTCGAGGAACTTACAACTCGTTTAGCGTATGTCTCTACGTCTCGGAAATTTTTGCTGCTAGAAGAGGAATAAGAACTTTTCGGTCAACATTCACCTTCGCACTCTCTCATCCCAACTTGGATGCGATGGATACTTCGTTCTGTTGTCTTACGTTAACATTTAGTTTTATTTTTTTTGTAAAGCATAGTTGTTTCTGTCCCTTCCTCGTGGTCATGCGTCCTTGACTTATTTTTAGATTAATCTGCCCGAGAAAGATTTTTTACATAAAAGGAAAATACTGCGGTTAAGAACACGTGAAATCCTCTCCTAGATAAGTCAGTGTGAGTTCTTTCTTTTTCGCCTAGCGTCTGAGGGAAAATGTCATTCGCCACTGCTTTTTTCGCTGCGAGTTTGTTTCCTGTGGGTGTGGGTGCAGAGAACCTATTGTTGTTCCCGAATGCTGCAGCATTTCCCTGAAAACCCCGTGAAGATGTTGGTGGATAAAATGTACATGTGTGGAGCTCGAAGAAGTAGTCCATGTGATTGAGAGGGATCCCACAATGGACCGGCCTTGTGTCTCCCCACAACGGGAGCAGGCAACCTTGATGGTCGACATGTGAATGCCCCATGGCTAGGTTTCTATCTCTGTTTCGTGTCAACCTGCTGTTTTATGCTGAAAATTTGTGAGTTTTCGGGTGAGATTATGGCTCGAGGGACCACTACGTATCGCTCTGCCTTTCGTTGCCGCGTTTGCCTGTTGTCCTCTGCTCCTTGAGGGCTTCATTAATTTCCGATGCCTCGGGTAAATATTCGAAAAGTGCCGTGCTGGGTCGCTCTCTCAAACGTTTTTAGCGCACGTAAAACGGCGGTGATATTCCGGTTTTACATCGGGGTCATGCTATGCTCCCTAGAATGCACTGATCTCAATCATTTGGATAACTGTGCTGCCATTTCATGAATGTGGACACGCATATGTTTTCGCGAATTTGATGATAAAAGTGCTGTGTGGGTTGGGTTTTCAATCCACTTGATTCGCAATGGCAGATATACAATTTTGCTGGAAATATATTTGCGCTATAACCGACTAGACTAATGGCCGTTAATCTGAAAATAGGTTTCGTGGAATCCACGGCATTTGTTAAAACGGTAATGAACGAATGGAATTAATCCAGCTGGTCATCGTGATTCTCTTTTTTTGTTACGTACATTTAAATGTGGTTTGTTCGTGAAATTTTTTTGTTACGTGCATTTGAATGTGGTTTAGCTTTATATTGAAAGGTAACTCTTTGTAGCTCGGTTGATTCGAATTAGTAAAGGTTTTACTAGAGTAGGTGTCAATAGTATGTATGCATATTATGTTTCCTTACATTCACTTCATTACACACAAATCTCACCATCTTCTGCAGTCTTCCATCTGGTAATTTATTTTCTGCTGCACTGTACTCCACTCTTCTCTTATCTAACAGCTTTAATTCTTAAGTCATCATTTTCACGTCATTTGTGATTTCCAGATATCCTGATGTGATTTCCTGATATCCTTCATCCTTGGTCTTCTTCTGTGATTCTTCTCATTAATTTCTCCTATCATAATTGCTTTCAAAAGACTGCAATGTCGGAGAATGTGTTAAGTTCTTCTCATCTACTTTTTCATACAGTTTTTTCATGAAACTTCTTTTCTTTCTAAATCTCCGTAGGACTTCTCCATAAATAAATTTCTCTGACCATAATTCTATGATCATATATTGTAATCATCGGAAGCTTAAGGTGGTTTCTGGAGTCCAAGACTAATTGAGCCTCCATAGTGAAAAGAGATACATTCTCTATAGCGTTGCGTGATATACCTGTGCATGTGTTCGTTGTGCGAATTGTTTTTACGAGCGAAATGAATTTTTTACCTAGCGAGCGACACTACGAGTATCGCAGGGAAGGAAGGAGGAAATACTTGCGCGGAAAAGGGGGTAGGTAGGTGGGGGGTGGAGTAAGTGATTGGCGGGGAAAACCGTGGAGGAAGATGGCCGTGGGAATGGGTTTCTGCACAATGCCCGTCCCGTCCGACACACCATCGTACACTTTGCGCTTTAGGGTCGCCCGGAATAAAAGCAGGCGAGGAGAGCGGGAAGGAAGGGAGACACGCCATTGTTATGTCGCTTACATCTCACGTCTGTTCTTCTTCTGATTCATATAGCTCTCTACCCCCCTTTCTCTTGCGTCTCTACCTTCCTCGTTGTGCCCGTGAATGAACTGGGTCACGCATGATGGGGTGAGAATACTAGAAAAGGCTGGGTTTTGGGTGTGTTGGTGTTTATTTGCGGGAGGCGATATGTGAGTACGCGGGGCGCAAGGGTCTTATCGTAAGAAATGGATCTCCGTCCAACGAGAAGGCGCAGTTCTCTGCTCTGGGCTTTCTTCGCTTATTGTACATTTCTTATTTTGCTCAGCGTGGCGCTTCATTTGGCTCTCTTTTGCTGCGAGATAATGTAAAGGTTTTGGTAAGTCATTTTTCGCCTCTTTAACACGGTGAGGATATCTTTAAACTATGTGAAAGGTAGGGTATGCTACATTATTTTACGCATCTTCTAAGGAGTTTAAAAGAAAAATACACACCCTTCCTTCGCTAAAAGGTTTCGTGGTAGCGCTATGTAGGTGGCTAGAGATTGAGTATATAATTGATGCAGGAAGAGAAAACTAAAGTACTTCTACAGTTACATAACCCTCGTATGTGCCTGAAAGTTTTCAACGTGTAACAATGAAGAAATTGCAGTTCATTCGAAAATGCCCTCGAACCCTTTATTGCCGTTTAGAAATTCATATTTATCTTTCTCTGGTATATTTTGTGCTAGAGTTATACTTTCTGTTTGGTTATCCAAGTACATATATGCGTTATGTTTTTTCCTCTCCATTTATAGGAATTCTTTCGCTGGAGTACTACTTCCTTCCCCTCATTTTATTGAAAATATTAGGGAGAATTTTTTTGCGTTTCACGTAATTGCTTTTGATTCTTAGATTATTAATGAAGATATACTATGGTGAAATGTGTTCAATAACCTGGTCTTAATCATTCTCAACTAATCGTTTGCGTAAGTACTCATATCGAGCGAAAGGTTTTTGAGTAAGTGTTTATCCAGGATTTTTTTCCAAAAAGAAGTCACACATGATGTTATGCGAACTAGTAGGTACCTATATCAGGATTGGCTATTTGATATAACTAGAACCGTCAGTCTTAAGTCCAAAACATACCCTGTCGCCAAACTTGCTTACTAGTGGAAGGCACATGCTATTTTTCCACCGCGGCAGACGGTTTGGCAATGCTGTAGCCTTTTGAAGTAGATGTCGCAGGTTCAAATCCCGCCTTGGGCATGATTATTGCGTTTACCGTAGGATCAACTTCATAGGTTAGTCAGTTCGAAATATCCCTAGCAGTTGGAGCTCCCAATAACCTAAGTACACTTTTACTACCACTACTTTTCGAGAATTAGTTGCCAAACCAAGGTTATGTCTCGTTTACCGCGAAGTAATTTAATTATTTGCATGCATGTGTAGTAATACTTAGGCCCGGTTGGATTATGCCTGGTGAAAGTTAACAGCGACATGATGTAACATTTTCTTTAAGTAACTTAATGTTAATGGAGACGGTAGGGTTTTGTTCGAGACTGTTGGTTTGTTGACGTGAGCGTACCAATTGGAGAACGTATTATATTCAATTTTCTAACCGAGAATATATTTTAACAGGGGTTATAAAATCGGGTCTTAACATATGTACAATTGTAGAATCATTTGATAGTGAGGTTCCGTGATACCATTTTCCCAGAATAGTGTTACGTGGCGAAATTTTCATCTTCGAGTTAAGATCGCGGGGTCGCACTCGTGATTTCAAAGAAGCGAAGTCCAGTAGAAATGTATCCGTCCGTTTAAATTTCCGTTACAGCGTGCGCGACTACAGATGGGAAACCCGATCGGGAATCCAGAGCCCGCCCGTCCGGATGTGTTTTCCGTTCGGGCAAATTGCCTTGCGAGTGAACAGATTGTCGTAGGAGACGGGGCTGATCGATGCTCTCGTGTAAACATCGCGGCCTGACTCCAGCTGTATGCCGCAGATGCTAACAAAAATTTCGGTGTTAATAAATATGGGTAATTGCATTTCGTATAAATAAATGCCCAACCTATTCGCTCATAGAAACATTTGCCCAGATTAAATTGTCAACTTACCCTGTGAACGAAAAGTCTGCTGTATCTTCTATTTTTCATCATCTTCTTTCGTTCGATATCGATACTTATGATATTTTAGATAAATCAAAGCCTCAGCTGCCTGCCCCTTTATATACCTCATTAAAATAATTCTTATAGGATTACGTACTATGACGATAATACGTTTGCATCGCTCTAATCGTGCATCGTAGTTATGAAATTAAAATTCTGCGGCACAGCATGCCAGTTTAGGTTTAGTAATTCGTGGAACAATGATGACGATTTCATGGGACTAGCTCCATTTCGCAGAGCGTTTTATGAAATCGGGTTGTACTGAAAGATTGAACCACAGTTTTAAATTACTAGCTGTTTATTGGCAACTTGATAAAATATTTTATGGATAATTTTACCGTAATAACCCTCGAGTTTTTTTCCTGAGCGTCATTTTTTCCGATATTGCGATATGGCATTCTATAAGTTGCCACATAGTTTCGTGGGGATGGCCAGCGTGGCAAGTGCGTGGGCCGTTGTTGAGTTGGAGAGGGGGGGATAAAGGACTTGGAGAGGGAAAGGGGAATCTGCCTCGGAAATTACTGCGACTGACATATATGGCTTCCCCGCCGCAATCACTGTAAATGTGCGCGGAAATCGATGCGTGTGTGGCCGCGGAGAAGTGAGATGTTAGCTCACTGACGTGATCCCCCAGTTCGTGGAAACTTGCTCTTCTTTCGAGGCACTTGACTGATATTGCCATATTAACTTAGTTCTCTCGTATGTGATTTTTCACTCGGCCAAACTAATAATGTTACGATGATAAATGTTCACTGTTATGCATTTACTTTAAAATTTACTCCACGTGGTGAGATTTATGCGATTCTTCATAAGAAAGTTAAAGTTCTGCGAATAAATATTAAATTTTTATGCTGATTTTTAGCTCCAATTTTTTAGCAGCAATGTTAATCTTCATGCTGCGGTAGATCAAAGTAAAAACCGTGGATGTTCTGTCGGAAGAAGCTGGATTTTGGCTGCAATTCGACAATCTTATTAAATGCTAATTCTTTATTAATGGTTTAATCAATCTTGTCTCTAATAAATTCATGGTATTTTTCGAGATGTATTTAGGTTAAATATACCTTATCCGGGTCTTTCCGATCGAATTTACTATTCGTGCCCATCGTTAAAATGTTTCATCCAAGTTATATTGTGTACTTTGTTACACTCGTAAAGGTTGCTTATCTCTTACAAACAATATCGGTGCATTGCTTAATCGATCTTAAACGGTGAACCAACGGGCTTCCCTACTTTATAAGTTTCATATTCGTGTTATATGTTCTCGTTTTAAAGGTTCTCACTCGAACAATAAGGCCAATTTTCAGTGCAGTTCATTTTTTTATTTGAAGTTTTACAACAAGCGTGAAGAGAAGATTTCTGCAAATTACTGCTGTCAACGTAAAAAAAGGCATGACACGTGCAAGCCTTGCAAATTCGTTTCATTCATTCGTCCGTGAACTCCAGAATATTAAGAAAAAAACTGACCAAACTTCTCGGGAAATACGTCCTCAGGCTTAGCATTTGGCCCCGCATATATCTTTTTATGATGTAACGGGGATTTCACTTTTAATTTCCTCTTCCAAAGTCATTTCTGTATCACGCTCGTCTTCATTTTCTCGCTCTTTCCCCCTATCGCTTCCGCATTCCTCTTTCACGAGATCCTCCGGCTCCAGACAAAATGACCGAAGGTCGTGGTCTACGTGATTTGGGCACTTTCACGGGTGACTTAGGTGCAGCGTGTGTACCTACTTATCTTCTCGGTACTTACTTCTCTTCGAAAATGTTTTTAATATCCGACCCGTTTTCCTTTCAGTGGATGTTATTCTGATTTTACATTCGGAGACGCTTATGAAGGGCCCATCGAATTCACTTGCTCCCACCCTAATCCCGTTGCTCCGGACTTCGTGACACTATCATTATGCACCTTATAAAAACGGTCCTTTATTTTTTTCAAATTCTTCACCCGCACAGTAGAATGAGAATGTTTAGGTATGAAAGGCAAGTGAATAAATCAAGCTCGAAGTTCGCCGTGTATGATTCTTCTTTTAAGGTGATTATAATTTTTAGAGTACTCCGAAAATTTACTACTCTCAGTCAGGTGTAAATTCTCTATTTTGTCAATAAAGGTGGTGAAATTATTGAATAAAATAGTCTTCAAATTGTTCCATCTCTTATCCTCCAAATAATTATTAGAATAGGTAAGTAGTGCTCAGTTACCCAGTAATAAAGTTTTTTATGTTTATATTACTGTAAATTTCTCGTTACTCGTAATATCCATTATGATTTATAGGACATTACTATGGGTATATAGTATACTATATACCCTTAAGAATGCCCTAAATAATACAGGCATTGCCCTTTTATCGGCAATGAATTACAACTAATTTGTAGCCACGATTCCAATGTTGTACGAATTATTTGTCATTCAAATATCTGTGTAACATTTAGTAATAACTTATGTTTATTTTTATTTTGCAGGTAAGTGGACTTTCTTGGTGTGCTTCGGCAGTGCAACAATTGATAGCATTTATCCAAAAGTAAGGCTTTAATTTTGTTAAACTTTCATGTGAAATTGATGTGCAAACCAAATATGCGCATTCCTTTGCTTTTACTTCGCGTTGATATTAAGAGAGCCTCAACTCACATGTATATGTCCAATCACAATTTATGAATTTTAGCGTATTAAGTGAATTCTCAATGTCTTAACGAGCCGTGTAATTTGTTTCAGTTAGCATGAGTAAATCCTAATGGAACGGTTCTTAATCTTGTATGTAATCTAACCTTTATTTGGCATGTCGTATGGACGACGCTGTGATCTGCGCTTCATTTTATTCCTGTCTTGTCCTGATTTATGTCGAAAGAGAACTGCATTACTGTAAGCTTAACTGGCCTAATTCACACAATAGAAGTTCCGTAGCATTACCCGCCAGTGCAAAAAGTTCACTTCCTCTCTGTTCCTGTTATGCTTGTGTACATGCGCGCGGTGGATACTTTTCGGGTTGTTCTTTTGCAGTTAAAAGTAAAGGAGGAACGATATATAAAAGGAAAACTAGAAGTGCTGCGCACGTACGTACTTCTTAACGCTCATCCCCTAGCACTCATAGAGTGGTTTTGAAGAGCCGAAGACGATGAGACGCGATGAAAAAAAAGGCGGAGTAAAACGAGTGTACCGATTCTTTTTTTTCGCTCCCCTTGGTCCCCTCCCCTCTTGATGGATAGCTTTTACGGACTGTCATCGATAGTTCTTATCCCCTTTTTCTTCCCTTGGCCCGAGTTGCTTGTCCCTCTATATCCTGAGTTTTGGGGGAGGAGGTTTTTTTAGGGTGGATTGAGGGCAGCGGAAACCCAAGGCATCGCCGGGTGCCATCCTCTCCACACAAGTTTTTCACGGATTTCGCAGTGGAATATCGATGCGATGCTATCGAAAAGAAAACTTCCCTTCAACTTCCCTCCCCCACTCCTCCGCTGTCCAACGCTTTCATCCAAGATATTATTTTCGTCCTCTCCCTGTAGTGCAGTTGGGCAGCGTTTTGGATTTTCGTGTCGTTTTGCGATGTTTTGGAAGGATGGCTCCTCCGAAAAAGGATGTCTCCGCGAGTAATCTCAACTCGATCTCTTGCGGCGCTTGGAACGAATAAGTGGTACACTGTCAGTCAAACCAAGACAACATTGACACGCTAATGTCCAGCCACGCCTTATGCCTTGTCATGCAAGCGGATGAATGATGGGCAAGATTTTCTAGAATTTGTCACTTTGAAAAGTTTCCGCTTTTTGCCCAATGATATTTTCTACGATCGAGAAATGTTGTGTTTCAGTCATAATGAAAAGCATCCTGAGCCTATTTGTTAATCATATTTCCGTTTTTGGAATCATTGTGGAGTGAATTAAAAAAATATTTTTATTTGAAAATCTGGAACAATTAGGAATGTCAAAAAATATGTTCTCGTGAACTTGTTAATTACTGGTTTGTTAATTACGTTGAACTTGTTAATTACATTTGGCATCTTTGAAAATTTGGACATTAATCCAATTAACAAAATAATCAAGGTCAGGTAGAACTATTTAATTATGTGCCTGGTTAGTACGTTGGATAAAAATGGGCATGGTAACAAAGACTTTAGAAGGCGAATGGCGTTGGCAAAGGAGGCGTTCACAAATATGAGAGAATTAATGACGGGAAACTTTGTAAGAACCAAAAGAAAATCCTGACAAAAAAAACTATTGTGTAGTGTTGTGTTAAATATCGCAGAAACACAGGTTGAGGAAAGAGGATGAAAAAGTTTCCTGGCGTTTGAGGTGTGGTTGTGGTGGAGAATGAAGAAGGATGAGATGAACGGGAAGGAAGACGAACGAGGACGTGCCCGGCATGGTGGGTGATGTGAGGAAAATGCTTGCGGAAATTAGGAGATTAAAGAGTAAGGGGTTGAAGCAGGCAATGAGAGGCGATAGGATAATGTAGGCCATTATAAGGGGAGGATATTGGGTTAGCGGGGTAGGGTAAGAAAGGGAAGAGGCCTTACGGACGGGATGAAGAGAGGTAGGACGTATGCTAATATGAAAGCTATCTTGTTAGGAGATACGGGCTCGCGCCTAAAAAAGTATTTAAAGGATTTTAACTTTATTCCATTGATACCTACCTTGATCGGTAACAACATTTGTGGCAGAGCTCTGAAGAAGCTAGGATTCGTCAAGCGTATTGTGGGAAGATTTTCGGATGAAAAAGTAAAAGAGAGGTGCTATTTCGCACTCGTCCGGCCACACCTTGAATATGCAGCTAGCATATGGGATCCGGTGCAGAAAGACTTAGTCCGGGAACTTAATAAAATACAAAGGAAAGCTGCGCGATTCGTCAAAAACAGCTACGGGCGTACTGACAGCGTTACGCAGATGTTAAACGAATTAGGCTGGGAGCCGCTAGAGACTCGGAGGCTGCGCGCTAGGCTTAGATTGCTTGAGCAATTGAGAATAGATACCTTTCAGAGCGACACGGAGAACATCATATTAGAACCCCACTATATTTCCAGGTCCGACAGAAACGATAAATTAAGAGAGATATTTTGCCGAACGGATAGGTATGGGAATTCGTTTTTCCCCCGAACAATAAGGGACTATAATAAATGCTAGGCGTAATTTCATTAGAGCGTTTCCTTTTTATCTTTAAACGGCTGGTGTCCTAACACCCCCCGCCACACGCCTATTGAGGCGGCTTGCGGGGTAATATGTAGATGTAGATGAACATTAATAATAATAATCCTTAATGCTTTGAATAAGTTCTAATTGATTGGTTAATGTTTTCGTCTCGAAGTCACACGTGATACTTGATGCTTTTTATATGCATTCCGTGCCACTAAAATAAAGAGCTACTTGTTGCGATACATTCCAGCAATGTACCAAGGAAGTGTGGAAATTAAGAGCAGAATTGTCGGGTTTGATTCTTCTGCACGCGTTTCACATCCTGGCGAATGAATTCTCTCGATGCATCTTTATGAATCTAGAGTAGTAGGGAACCATGAAGTATTTTACTGTCCCTTCTTGGTCCTCCATTACAATGGCGGCCTGGTGTCTGAGTTTTATGCTATGTGGGGGGCCCTCCTCGGATTTGTTGCGTGGGGTTAAGGAACTCTGGGTCGAGCTGCTCGTCTGCTTTTAACGCGCTCATGACATTATACTTTTTTTTCAGGCTCCTCGTCCTTATTTACTCGCTTCTATTTATCTCTTTTTTCATTCAGTCCATTCCAATGCACGTTTGCTTTCCCCGTCTTAAGTTTCTCCTTCAGTCTGACGTCATTTTCATTTGCAAGAGACAAGTTTTTATACTCTTATTGTCCATCTTGCCATGGTTTTTCTTGAGTTCGTATCGGTTTCCAATAATTCCATTCTATTTTTCAGGCTCCCTACTCTTGTCCTCCTGCGTGATTTATACTTCAAATCTTCAACCGTCAGTTAATGTTCGAAAAATATTAGTTATCACATTTTATGCTCTCTTGTGTTTGAATTTGACGCGTCTCGCTGTGATTGAATTAATAGAACTGAACATGTTTACATTTTACCTCTAAAACTTTAATGAAATCGTTGTACCACTTCTAAATGGTTTAAGGGCTCTTTATCAATGATGCAGTGTCTGCTGACCTGGAAAACTCGGAAAACCGGGAATAGTCAGCGAATTTCAACGATTTGGATAAGTCCTGGTAAAGTAAGGGAATTTTGTGAAAACACCTTGAAAAACTTCGAATTCTCCATAAAATATTTTACGTCAGTGAAGGTAAACGGGACTGCGTTCTTAAAAAATGATTACTGTGGGCAGAAACTGAATTAAGCTGAATATGAGTGGTGAAGTCTTACATTATACCTAAAACACTATTTATTCTGGCTTTTGGATGGATTAACTTAGCGAAGTAATTAGCTAAATAGGGGGTTCTAGATTTACGATGATCCTTCGCTAAAATGCTCTTTTCACTTGCAGTTTTATGCAATACATAATTCCCTCATGCCGCCCATTTTCATGACCTAAAATATTCATGAACTACCGTACTTTTCACGCGTATTAACTCAATAATGATTAATTTACAATACTTTGAAGTTCATGTAAATACCTTAATAACCATTGTTAACGGCACTCGGTGCTAAATAGAGAACAGCTAGTTACTATCTGCGAATAATTTTCCTTCGGGTCACATTTGGAAGGATTTGTCAACTACAAACAAATGGTTAAAAGCATTAATAAGATTCCGCCCATGTAAGATTAGAGCTAGAAAATAGAAATGGGTAATGATGGTGGTGGAATTAGACGTGTTCCAGCTATTGCCGATACCTTTTTTAACTGTAAATGGTATGTGGATGGGTAGGGTATAGCAGGTATGAATAAGAAAATGGAGGGTTGTAAAAATCGATTTGATTTGAGAGCTGTGAAGATTTAGCCGGTCTGCGTACCATGAATTGGCTGGAATGGAAGTACTGGGCAAAGGTACTTGACTAGGCCCTGGGTAAAGCAATTAAAATCTATAAAAAGGATAAAAATTGAAATTTTCCGTGATTTGGTTGAAAGCATGTGACATGATGAATTCTATACCACAATGAATTTAAAATCGTATAGTTCTACTCAACATTTTGTAACAATAGAGTTATTGTTCATCTATAAATTACATTTAACCTTTCTAATCCAAATAAATATTGGATACACTAAGAGAAAAAAAAACTAGGTTCTTGGGCATCTAAGATTAAATTACAACTATCATAATTGAATAGAAAAAGACTTGATTCCTTTTGAACCCATTTGATTGTGAGTTGCATTTGGGTTTTCGAAATTGATAAACTGACGCTGAAATTAAATATGCGGCCGTTCGAATTAATATAACAATAAATGTAGTGAATTCATTTTACATGATTTCGGCACCGGAACTAGCAATGAATACAAAATTACATAATTAAATGTGATCGATCATCTGGTGATGAGGATGAACTTTGATCTCTTTCTCCTATCAACGAATTTCCTTAAATTCGGCCATTTTAGTGGATCATGAGGGTATGTGTATCCCAGTGAATAATTAAATTTCATTCTTCCTTGACTATAATTTTCAATTTAAAGGCTTTTTCTGCATCTAAAGAATGCCCTCCGACAAATTTTATGTTTAATGCAGTGTTATCAAAAACAACTCTGTTCATAAGGGTCAGAAGCAGGCTATCTCTTTGCCAGAAAAGTATTTTTCGGAAATTTTTCAATGGCCAAAATCCTCATATGATCGATTTTATTGTGCCCAGAGCACAGTTTTGCAGCATCAGTCGTTAGAAAAGAGTTTTGAAGCGAGATTTCCGTATTCCTCAATTTCTAATTAACTGTCACATGCACCCCTCTGCGTTTCAGAGGCGGCTACGCCATAGAATTTGTTTTTCGGATATCTCGATTAACGTCGAAAAATGTGATGCGGGGACACTTCAGTTATGAGTGTGATCCACTATGTAAAAGACGTCCCCGATGACTGGTCGATTTCAACCAGAAAACCGCTGTGTGAGTAGAACTTCATCATCGCCTTCAGCGTGTGTTATTACTAGGCATAGCCTCAGTCCTTCTAATACGATGTTCCCTATGCCTATGGCTATTCTGTTCCGACCACGTTTTTTAATTGCGTAATAATTGCTCCACATGCTTTCTGAGATAGTCTGTTTTTTTTTATTTGCATTCAAATGCCTTTCCTTGTTATCCAATTGACGCGTTTAGTGCTTACGATTGGCATATAGTTGATTGTCTTATGTAGGTGCACTCTTTAATAGCAGGATGGGATATTGAAATGTAAGAACAAAATTATTACTTTATTGCTATTATTTAATAGTCGTAATAATCACTCAGATAAATACATGGTAATTGATGGATATAATTTAATGGAAACACAAATCGATTAACTATGTTTTACCTTCTACTGATAATAAGAATGATTCCACCATGGGGTTTTTATTCTTTTTTTTCATGCAATTATGTATTCTAAAGATAGTGGCATTTTTTTGGGAATGTCCATTTAAAAATTGAAAATTTTTGAGCTTTCCCTTTATTTTTGCTATCATGTTTGGCTAATATGTCAATATTATGGGCTGTTAATTGGGTAAATTTATCGCAAAATATATACCTATTTTGATAAAATATTCAAAAAGTTCGTTAATTGATACTAAACAATTTACCATCACATCATCTGCAGGTGACCCATAAAGTTAGTAAGTAGGTATATATTTCTCATTACTATCAAGCTTACCTCAAATGTTATTGCTTATAATGCTATGTGAAATGTGAATAAATTATTATTTTCGCCTTGAGGCATTCTTTATCCTCTACAGCGTCCTACCACATGTGAAGCAGCATCTTTGTGCTCCAGTCTTTCCAGTTTGCTACACACCCACTAGTCACTTCTTGGAATTTAAAATGTCTTAGACCCTATTTTTAATCGAATCATCGGACCGAAACCACTCTATTACTTATGGTAAACATTTGTGGGATTTCAGCTGTATCATCGTCGTCTAATTAACTCCCTAGACAGCAATGTGTGTTGTACTTAAAGGGGAATGATGTTTTTTAAGAATGAAGGTAAGACTCCATCTTCTGTGCCTACGTGTTTTTTCCGTCCACTCCTTTAGAGGGCTTGGGGATTTTTTGCTCTATATCCTGGTCAACGCTTGTATGACTTAATTGGTCCACGAATGAATGGTATCGCACGCTTCAATGACTTTGTTAGAGATGCTGCATACCCTACCCTACTTGGGTCCCTCAGCAGGTGGCATCATCATTAACGTTACTGGAACATTTTTATCTCCGAGCTCCTGAGTTTATTTTCTCCGATTAGTTTCGATTTCTCAAAATAACGAAGGATTTTTGCAGTGAAAATTGATGCATACGTCCTGGGGAGGGTGATATCTTTTTCAATTTTTAGGAGTTATCCAACATGAAGTGTTTAGAATATGCGGCTAGTTCAATTAGTTAAGTATTGATATCGTAATGATTTCATTCGAAGCACGTCACGCAATGAAGAAATTGCTACGTGCTCTCTAATAAGGAACTGCGAATTACTTCTTTCCTTCCATACTTCGCGTTTTTCTCGTTTTTAGTTACTTCTTTTTTCAACTGTATGGCATGTGGATAGGGAATCATTCATTATTTTTAGGTAGCGAAGCAAAGTTTTTACCATAGTTTGAACGACTGCCAAACTGTGAACGGTAACTTATGCGAATGGTTACTTAGGGCTAATGTGTATTTTACGCTTGTCATATTTCTTGGCAATATGTTATCTTGAAATATTTGCAGGGAAAAAATTGTAGTACCAGTTAAATATGGATCGGCTTTTGTGATTGCTTGATTCAAAATTAAATTACTGGGCCCAGCGTGTGTTACCTGCAGGAAACGTTAATCGTAGTGTTTTACTCTTGAAGAAACTAGACATTATATGCTTGGGAATAAAGTCTTCATAGAACTATTTACGTAATGATATTTTTATGTAATTCGATTAATGTAAATTCGATTTGAATATTAGAAATGTAATAAATCTCTTGAAAATAATGTCATATTTGAACGCCCTCTTATGCTGTGATATCGCAAGGAGAGATCGGTGTTGTCTTTGGAGTAATTACACTGTGGTCATCTACATTCGTTCGAATTCCACTGTGGCACCTATTTCTTTTTTATTGCGATGCGGTTGGAACGGTGCTTTTCCGCCTCTCCTGGCTGGAGCTCCAGCTCAATGAAATTCTCTTTTTCGCATCGTCATTATAGGTGAAATTCGTACTCAAACGCGCTCGGAAGATAAGATATTTATCAATTGTGCAACGCACAATTTATTGCTCCAATTGTGCGTTGCACTATGCTTGGTTGTGTGCTTAGAATTTTTACTGCATTGATATTTAATTTGCAGAAAAACGTTTTACCATTCCCGCCATATTAAAAACGTCCTGGTGGATTGGATGCTCAGTGTTACTGATAAGTTAGGTTGTGAATGGAAGGCGCTGCACTATGATGTTCTACATCTATGCGCAGTGTAAGGCTTGAATTAATGCAAAGAATAAAGGTGGAGAATACAGTTCAGCTCCTTGCGGCAGGGTTTGACCTTACCTCTTAGATGCAAAACTGCGTATAAAGTTTGATTCCTCAGACTAGGGATTTCGCTGTTCTAAGAACCGTGGTAAATGACGGCAATTTCGTTCAATCGGAAAATTCTGTAAGTGTCTGGCAGGTGGTCCTGTTAATAATCGAGGTATAAGCGCCATTGAAAAGTCTGCCTGTCAATTTCAGCTGCGTGGTAATCCGGTGGAAATATTACACATGCATTCAGCTAATTGCTGGAAAGTGAAGCACCATGCATCTTTGAATATTCTTTATTCATTGTAGGCACCGAAATTTGAGGATGAATCAATGCTAAAAACTTTAGGCTAAATATATTTTTGTTTGTGCATTCGCAAACGGCTTCGAAACCTGAAAAAGTCCTGTGTTGAAACAAACTGGGAGATTCTGATTTTAGCAAAATTAGTACACCCTATTTCATCATCGTCATATAATCCCATCCCTTGAAACACTATGCTACACTGATAATTTTGGAAATCTTAGAGCAATTCTTGGCGATTCCCTTTCATCCCCAGGCTTTTCGACCACCCAAAAAAATGACTGCAATGACGAATATTCCCCTTTCTTGAAAATTTCATGCACTTTTCGAAGGGGCTTCAATAGTAATATGATATTCGCCAAAACTTTCCTCGACCCAAATCAAATCCAATTACGCTCATAACAACTAACCCCTTTTTCTTCCCACTGCGCGCCCTGCAGTGGGACGAAAGGAGAGGAAATCTCCTCGCCCTCCTCCCACAAGACAGTTCCCCGTCCGTGTCTGACGCAAGAGTCAAAAGTGAAGGGAAGGAACTCGCGGGCAGCTCCTGCATCCGCTCGACCGGTCTTTTCCCAAGTCGCCTTCTTCCCACTATGCCGTCTCCTCCTGTGCGACCGACGGCGGCACACGAACCCACACGTCTCTCTCTCTCCCTCCCTCCTCACCCGACCTGCCCTGGAGTTCCTTAACCTTCGCCGTCAGGTTGGCTGCCCTGATGGCCCACGCGAACGCTCTCCTCCCAGGGCCGGGAGGGGGAGAGGGTAGTGTAGTGGGATGGGGCGGTTGGTCGCACGCAAGTAGTATACTCACCCCCCACGCGCCTACCACCCACCCTCCCCCCGTACCTTCTCTCTCTCTCTCGCCCATTTTTCAAGGTTCCATCCTACCCCCCCTTCCAACCTTAACCCTCGCCGTGTAGTCTCCTCCCCCCGCTCCTTTTTACGGCCAGCCTCCTCCTAATCCCTCCCACTTCTTGGACGTGCGAGCCCACCTCTACCGGCTCCTTTTTCCTTCCCCTTCCACTTCGCCTCCCTCTATGAGTAGCATCGTTCCCCCCTCCTCCCTCTCTTCCTTCTCTTCGGGTCTTCCTCCAATAATAAGTGTTGCCATCCTATCGGGTTCTGATACGTATTCCCGCGCTAGTGGGCGAGCTTCCGTGTCTACAGATGAATCTACATGGCTCGATGTAAGGCATCGAACTGTGTGTGGTGTGGGTTTAATTTTCAGCTGTAGCCAAACATAAGCTGATTAAATATATTTACAAGAACAGAAACCGCCAGCGTTGACCTTAAAAATGGAATTTGTAACAATAAACTTAATGGTAACGTCATCGTTCTTATCACAGATATTCTCCCAAATAAATATTGTTGATCTAATGACAGTAGTGCCCACCCTGACCATGGAGAGTTATCTCTAACTGTTCCGTCTGTATACTACCTATTTTTCCAACAATAAAGCCTTTATTATCTTTATTATAAATTCTGCCTCCGTTCATTCTGTCTTAAAGTTTATATTCTTCTCTCCGATTTGCTTCTCTTTACAAACCTTTTGCTAAGTGTGTTAGTCTCTCAGCAATTCCTCTTTCACTTTTGAAATTATTTTCATCTGCCTCTTTTCATCTCCTTTCATATCTATCACATTCTCATTTACGGGAGAATTAAAACAAATTAGTTAAATCCACTTGTAACTCAGTTAATTCCACTTACAAGTTATTTTCTTCTCTTCCGTAATGGATAACTTTCAGCCTACAGCAGTTTCCTTTGTGACATTCTCATTTGTTAGCCTCTCCACCCATCATACTCTATCCATCCGTCTCCCCGCTTACTCATGAGCCTCCTTGTTCCACATAGCATCCTATGATAGTTTTCAAGCACTCCGGTGTAATTTACTTGGGCTAATTTGTTAAGTGCTTACGTAAATGGACATAAATGCTAGCATTTTCAAATGAGTAGTGGGCATGAGTGACGTATTACTTTTTGTGGTCGGCTTGTTAAAAGACGCGAAAAGAAAGCGATTCAGGCAACTAGGACTCTCACTGGAGATGGGAATGATGTGAAATTGTGCCTGTTTGCAGGTCGGATCCGTCGGTGACAACGTCAATGAACGTCAATCCATGTAATCCCTCTCTTGCTCTCCAGCAAGTAAGAGTTTTTTGGCGCCTTAGTGCTTAGTGCGGTTATTGAGCCGATTCTTCATGCGTGAGTTATCATTCAACCTCCTTTCAAGTTTCCAATTTTTGGTAAATTGTATTTCTGAACTCTGATACACATTCAACTACCATTCGATGCATCGAAAGAAACATGAGCGAAATGATGGACTATTTAAGAAAATATCTCTTTACAGGACTTTGACGAAGGGGTTCTATTTTCATTTATTTAGATCTATTGAGTGAAGAATATATTCCCAGTTAATGTTTCTCAGGTGAAAGTTGCCTTGTGATATGTGTGTGCTGCGTATTTAATCTAATGCCAGTTGAATATCAATGACAGAAAAATGCACCAAGGGGTTAATGTTTTATATGTATAGATGATTTCCGGTCTACGTTTTCCTACTCGTATTTCCATCATTGAAATTTGCACCATATTCTGAAATGTTCCCTGGACTGGGCTAACGAAGGTTGTTCACTGATCATATTCTGACGGGTTGTGAGATGCGTTATTGTTGGTCAATCTCGACATTTAGAAAATAATTGAAATTGGCTTGGCAACCGCATGAAATAACTTTAAAGAGATTGACGTTATATGATGATGGCAATTTAGAGGTCAGGAAATTATCTTAATTTTTATCAAAAATGCAAATACCGAGCTCTCGGAAAGGAAAACTCCATGGAAAGTATGCGATAAAATAAGTGACTCGTTGGCCTTTGTAACAGCCAGTGTAATGAGGACTTAATTTTTTCCGACAGTACGCCGTAAAATTCCCACGACTTGTACCGGGCTTCCCAATTGCCTGCTCCCCCCTCTATAAGAAGTCTTTTCCGTTTTATTTTTCACGTAGATATCTCTTCGGAAGGGACTCGCGGATGAAGGTTTTCGATTTTGTTAATAAGGTGGCAGACCTGTGCCGCCTTCGTCTTCCGATCTCCATGCCCATTCCTCTACCTATTCCACTCCTCTCCCTGACTACACCTCTTCTTTCCTCATCCCCTTTTCTTCTCTCTCTGCCAACTCTCTCTCTTTCTCTCTCTCGCATGATGAGTGTTTTTCCCTGGCCGCGTGTGATGGAAGGGGTTGGAGTCAGAGGGAGGCTTTGGGAAGGGTGAGAACGGGGGCGGAGGAGGAGGTGGGATGAGGTGTAGTCGGGGATTGGGGGGGGGGGGCTTTGAGGGCGGTGGCCTCCTCTGAGAAGGAGAGGGGGGTGGGAAAACTGAGGATGGTAGGGGCGGGAAGGGGGAGGGTTTGAATGGCAGGAGGCTGGATTCAGGAGCGGCGGCAATAGTGTGGGGAAGTTGCCGGCATCACTCTTATATTTCCCCTCCCCGCTCCCTCCTTCCTTCCCATTTCCACGTTTCCCGCCTTCCCCCTCCCTCTCTGCTCATTCCCCCACACGAACCAAACCGCTCTCACCGGCCCGTAACTTTTCCCAACCCCCTCCCACCTACTCCTGCATCTTCCCCAAGCCAAGTCGCTCCCTCCAATCTCGGTACACGTCCTATTATCCTCGCCTGTTTTCCCTCCCACTTTTCTCCCCCCTCTTCTCCTCCCTCGCATTACCCCCATTTTACACGCACACACACCTACGTAACGTCCGTCCTGCATCACTCGTTCCTCCTGCGCGGTGTCGTTCTTTCATACCTCCTACTAAACCGCCCTCAATCGCGCTTCCTACCCTTTCCCGCCTCCCCTTGGGAACTTTACCGCCCCCCCCACTAGGAACCAACCTACCTTACTTATGTCAGACCTCATTTTCCAACCCCCCTTGCCCCACTCTACCGACACAGTCACAACTCCCAGACCCCATTCCTCTTCTAACTCTCACTGGTTGACAGAGTATGATGCAGTGGTCGCGAGGTGGGTTAGAGGTGATAATGAAGCTCTTGCCTGGGGAAGGGGAAGAAAGGCGTAGGAGGTAGTGTGTTTGCATAGGGCGTGGTGTTTTTATGTTTGTACGCTCGGGATTTCTCCTTGTCTATTTGTTTCCTCTTTCATCGACTTTTTTAGTCTCGTACCTTACTTTTTACCTCACTCTCCTTTTATTGCACTTGTTCCTTCGTCACTCCGTGGATACGGTTGTCACGGTGCGGTCTGGGTATTGTCCTTCCCTAAAAGTCACCTGTTTTTCATTTTATTATCATTCCCTCCGTGGTAAATCGCGTAGACTTGTGATACGTGGGATTTTCAGGCGATACGATCGCCTAGAAAATACATCGAAGAGGTAGGTTATAGCATCCCGTCTACAGAAAATGCTGTCACTTTCTCGTTGAAGTGAAAATCGAAATGGTGCATAGGTATTGCAGTTGGTTTCGTTCAGGAGCTTTCATTGTAGCGTGTTATGTCGTTCTTTATGACGCCGGCACCTTATCTAAAATACCAATTTATACCCCAAGTGGCTGTCAGAGGGCTTCACTTTAAGTGAAATTGAGGTCGTTGTGATGGTACGTTGTTGAAATCTTTTAGATGAGGCTTCGTGTTATTCTGGAAATCCGAAATCAGTTTGAACGAAAGGGTACCCACGTTTTTAGCGGTTACTGGAAAAAGTTTTATCTTTGGACTTCCTTCCTTGAAAACATCAGTTAATGTTGCTAATTGAACCATCGTGGTTAAAAAAATACATTTAGGTGAATAATAATGGTCCATAGGTGATGGGCCATTTAAGTGTTTCCGACCATAAATATTTTAATTCGAAGCCAGATTTTTTTGACAAAGCCAGATTTTTTTGAGATTTTTGATTTTTTTTAAAGATTCTTTTCTTCAGTCCCTACTAATTTATCTTCCGGGTTGTTGACCCCTTTTTTATTTAAAACTTAAAAATTTAACATTGTAAACTATTCTTTCAGTTATCGTCGCGACCGGTTTCCAAAGGGCGAGAAAACATCGGTTTCAAACGTTTTATTGCTTTAAAATCTGCTGGTCCATTCAATTTACCGTTGCTGAACTTTTTTTGGATGGCTTCTCCTAAGCTGTGGTTGCCCACGGGAGGGATCGTCCCCATGAGTCTCCATTACTTGTAGATTTGTCTTTCTCAGAAAATCATGGGGTTCTCAATCATAGTTAGTTATGTAACCACAACCTTTTCTTTTATCCCACAATTCATAATTACATTTGCGACTTTTTTCTGGGTGAATTTATTTTGTACGGTGCTTAGCTTATGTTGGACTCATCGCATGCATTTATTTTTACCGTTTTAAAACCCGCAACAAAGCTTTTCTTCATTCGGACCTTCGGTATAATTTCCCCCGTTACTCATTGTCCAAATAATAGAGCGCCCGTGTAATGAAGGTGACTTCCTGTTGTTTTCATTGAAAAATGTTTATTCTTATATCTTCTTGGCAGCTCCAATATTGCACTCATAGTACAATTATGTATAGTATGTACATTGCCTGTGTACGTTTTTGCAAAGCTTTTAGTAAACATATCATAGTTTTTTTTCTTTTTCGCATGTAGCACCTTGGTATTATGGGTCATTTGAAATGTCCCGTAGCGTTTCTCTCGTTTTTGAGGATCTTCAATTTTGGGGTCACATATCACCCGCTAATACCGTAATATTCTCTGGTAAAATTTTTTGCCTCCGAATTGAGGGGACAGGCCAATTTTTCTAAGCAGTCTTAGTAAGCATTGTTTCATAGTTTTATGAAATGTTTGGGAAATTAGTATTTTTAAAATGAATAAAGCGATGTCGATGAACAGCGATTTACTAACTCGTATTATGGATATGATTTAATGAATGTATTCGTTATAGTTTGTGTCGGAATACTCCCTAATATGAAAATGGTTCGTTGGACATACGAATATTGAACTTTATGTGAAATGGATTATTCCTGTTTGTTAATCGTTTTTGCTCTTAATTAGAAATTTTTTCTTGAAATGCGAATGTATATTGAGGTTACTGACTGCTGTACCAATATATATCTAGGGTGGTAGGTAGATGTGTACTTTGGTGTAGAAATGGATTACAGATAACCAGGCGAAAAGAATTCTGGTGTCACTCATGCGTATTCTGTAAGAAATACCTCTTGAAAATCTTGTATACCATAGGGCAGACTTCTTACATAACATCGTTCTTTAATTAAATGAACAAAAATGGCATTTAAAACGGCAGTCAATTAGATTCATATCGAATTTAACTGCTCAAAATCATTCAAGTACCACCTAATTGAATGAAATTGGTGTAGGATTGAGAAGCTATTAATGATAATTCTAGTATTGTAATCCTAATAATCGCCATAATGAGTCTGAAAGAAATTATAATTTAATTTATGTACTGGCATTAGAAAAGAAATTGGATTAATTGCTGGAATAAATCCTAATACATACACAATTTCTATTATATTTATGTTATTTATGCTGGATATCATTGCATTCGTTACTTTACTCGTCGTTTGCCATTGACACTCCCATTAAGCGCTTCCGTTTTTGAATGGAGACTTTTTTGTTAGAAGCAAAATGCAACTCATTCTTCTTTGCCGTGGTCATTTGATTTTGATGTGGTGGGTGCCCCTCGCGATGCACTTGATCGCCACCCTCTTATTTATGTGATTTTTTTCGTCAAGGAAGTACTCATCGTTAATTTGTATTGTTAAGATTCGACTTTCCTTTTTTATTTTCCACCTCTTGCTTTCCGCCGTCCTCGTTGGCTTAATCGGTCTCTTCTTCCCCTCCCCCTCCTCCATCTCCTCCCTTTTCCGTTTCTCATCTCCGTTTACGATTTCCTGTACCCGTGAGCGAAAGAGTTTCATACACGCGCTTACTTCCCTCCAACCTTTGAAGTTCCTCCTGCCTGGTGGATACCACCGCTTCGCCGTAGACCTTATGTGCGCTCCCTCGTCTCTCCCCCTAACTTTGATAATCCCCTTTGCCGAGGCACCATTCCCTCTATACTGATCGCTCCGTCTTGCTTATTCCGTTCCCAATCTGTATGCTTTCGCTTTAGCGCTCTCCTCGCTCGTCGGTGACCCCTTTCAGGGTCTGTCTCTTTTCACTCCCGCTCTTTTTTATCTCTTCCTTTTGGCTTCCTTCTCATCCTTTCCGGTATCTTGAAAGTACTCTCGTACGTCTTCTTATTCCCATAGACCGTCCTCATTTTACTTTTACGGCGTCACATTTTTTTTATCGTTTTACTCTCTCGTTTTTATTCCCCTTGCTTTCGCTCGCGCCTACCCGTCCTTTCTCCGCCTCCCTCCCACGAAGCCCTGAGCCCTTTCCTTTACTACCAACGTTCCTTTTCCATCTGTTTTATTCGGCTGTGCCTCATCCCTTCGTTTTAGTTACAATTTCTTTTCCCGCCTCGCGCTTTATTTCCGTCGCTTCCCATTCCGTTCCTGGTTGTCTCTTAACCGCTAAAGGTTCCCGGGGTGATCTGCCTTTCCTTTCCCCCTGGAGATAGTTCCCTCCTCGATCTCAGACGTTCCTGCTTTTTTAGTTAATTTACGCTTAAATTAACTGTGGGGTAATATCGGTTGCATAATTCGGCCTGGAAATTGTCACTCAGTCCTTGATTGAGAAAATTGAGGTGAAAGTTCGGATCTCATCCTGTCATTTCTGTAGTTATTATAAATCGGTATATTTGAATTCATCAATTGCATTGCCAAGTTTTTCTTCAGGCTTATAAGTTGATGTCGTGGTGGTCACAAATTTCCTAGGAGCCCTCTCGGAAATGGATATGCTGAATGACACAGTGCGTGGGGTGCGCTGCATAGAGATGAAGCAGAGCTAGATTTTCTTTTGTGTTGTACTAACAAGTAGTAAACAAATATTTCCTACACAGAAACATGCCTCCTTTCTTTTTAACTGCATTCTCTGTTCACATCCCGCAGTCTGGTTTCCTCGTAACGCCCCCTAAGCCCTACACCGTTGATATGAAAATGCGGCTGTTATTTCTTGCTTTATCCAGACGCTGTGATCGATTGTCTGCAATAGAAACTGAGGAGTTGAATTTCCGTGAGGATTTACCCCGGTTTTAACTTTGTGGTAGTTGTTTTCAAAGGTACGAACGGTTGACTAAAAAGATAATAGAGAGGATAGGTGCTGCAAACCAATACTTCGATTGATAACTGCAGATGATAGTTTAGATTTTAGTCTTGGTTGATAAATTCGGCTTTACGTACGATTGATCATTAGGAATGGCCTATTTTTTTCTGACTAGTTAGATTTCCGTCTCATGGTGTACTGAGGTGTCTGCTGCAGCTGTAGTTACTGACGAATTCGACGTTAGTTTTTGTCAGTTTTCTATAAAATAAGTTTGGTAATTAATTTAATTTAAGCTCGATGTCGCGTTTTAAATAGCTATTTCCTAGCCGTGTTGAGAACTGGATGAGAGTAGAATAACTTAACAGACATGAGAGTGGAGTGAATAGCGTGTGAGGAGGGGGTAGACCTTGAAATTCATGGGTAAATGTTGTTTAAGAGATTATTTAGAGGAGGAATATGAGGAGTCTTAAGAATAGTTGAGTGTATGAAGCAATGCATGAGTGTAAGAGAAGTGAAAGAGGTTAGCAAGAAGAGGGCAATATGGAGGGAACTTTAAAAGGAAGACGGTTTTCTTGGGCTAACAGTAAAAACTAAGTTCTTAGACAATGTGTACTCCGAAAGGGAGCGGTGTGATGGATATGTATACATAAGTTATTTCTATTGTGACCATTGACCGCGTTCCTTTATTTATGGAAATTGGCTCGCTCTTCATCAAAAACAGTATCGATTCCTCCAGGATCGGCGCGGTATCTGAGGTATTTGAGGCTTGGAGTGGTCCGAGGTAATGACCATAAGTCAAGAACCGAAAGAAGCGATTGTGTCTGCGGTCACCTTTAAGTTTATCAGCTTTTGCGTTTCCCTCGACCGTCGTCATTTTAGTGCTCGCCCTCAACCTCGTCCCCATCCTTTTCACTTTTTATCTCCCTTTTTATAAAAAAAACTCACCATCTCTTCCTCCCCTACTGAGCCACTAGAAGTATCTCTCTCTGCCCCTCACACAACGGGCTCCTCGCTTCTACTCGCCTCGCCTTGTACTTCCCCACTTCTCTTGGCCTTCCACTGTCGTATTCCTTTCTCCACAACCTCGCCCTCCTCCCACCCCGAGAGAGTTCGAGTAAAAAATATTCCCAACAGGCTCACCTGCTCCGCTCATTTGCTGTCCTGTCTATACCCCCCTCCTTCCTCCTCCTGTTCCCTCTCCCCTACTCTGGGGGCTCCCTTGCCAGACAGGCGCACCTCCTCCATCCCTTTCCCTCCCGGCTCTCCCCTCCATGCCCCGCCCCACCTCCCATCCTCATCTCCATTCCCGCACTCTCATATATACGGAGCGACAGTCCTGTCTTTGATTCGCTGGCTCTCTTTCTCTCCTCCCGTTGTCGCAATCGAGACTTCCGTCCTCGTTTCCTCTTCCAATGGCCGCTATATCATAGCTCTTCAGGTGACCGTCCATGCATTACGTCCAACTTTGAACGGTGAGGGGTGCAGGAGAACTGAGAAACTCTGCCAAAGTTTGGTATTAATTCGTCCGTCACGACCGGGAAGACCTTACTGTCATGTTATTTTATATTTGCTTCTAAAAATAAATGTTAAGATGACAAATAATGTATTCACTAACCAACTGCCTTCGGAGACAATATTCCCGTCGCTACCTTTTAGATTGAAGCATATTTTCTCCCATTATAGGTATTGCAAAATTTACAGTCGTCAGTGGATGGATGGATGTCAGTTAGAGGCACAGGAGCCCGACCTAAGCTTTACCATGTTTAATTGCCCTGATAGCAATGCCAAATCATCTTTTATGCTGATCGGCACATCATTAAATAATTGAATTACATTGTCAGTTACCAAGTTATATCGTTACAAAAGAATAGATGCACTTACATCAGACCTTAGCAATCCGAAGTCTCGGATATGAACGCCAATTTTGATGGAATTGGTTAAAGTGTGATGGTAAGGAGTGGAGTTGAAGAAAGTAGTAAGAATTATGGGCAGATGTGTAGTATCTAATATCAGAGAGAAGGGGGGTGGAAACTTTGAATCAGGAGTGTGCTAGATAGGCAATTGATTAGAGTGAGAAGTTGTTACGATGCATGAATGTACGATCTTTAATTGCCTTAATTCTTCTTGCTTAATATTTCATGGGAAAGGCAGTTGGAATGTTGCTGAAATTTTCCATTGGGAGACGCAATAGCTCTAGACTTGCAACGGGGGTGTTATATCTCTAGGCCTACATTCCCCTGGTTGTGTATTTCAGTGCCGTCAACCTTTTCTTGGCTTCCATTCTGCTCCGCCCGGGGTTCAGGTCCTGTTGTGTAATGCCTTCCACGGGAAGGAGGCTCAACTCTGTGGTTAACGGTGTGCAGCGGGGTTCAATTAATCATTCACCGGGTCCCGATCCGACCCGGAGAGTCTCATGTTTGCGGCCATGCCCCTTACCGACTTTCGCCTTCGCCGCTGTTGACTCTCTCTCCTATTTCACCTTTCTGCCCTTCGTCTTGTCTATCACCGTCACGGCATAGGAACATTTTCACCACAGAAATCAAGTAAGTGGGTATCCCTTAGACGCTGATCATGGAGTGACTGTTCGGGATGGGATTTTTTACGTGTCAACTTTCGTCTGAAATGCCGTGGTACTGTTTTTCCAGCGCTCCTACGCTCGTGATATTAACTATAGAAAGGGAGAGAAAAGTAAGTTAGATTAGAGTAAAAAAGGGATGAAAAGGAAGACCTAAGTTGGTGTTATACTCTGTTTTTGTTGTGGTCGTGAAAGGAGGGAAGGAAAACTAAGTCAATACCCAATATGTTCACGAATAAACTCTTTATTTTGTGGCTGCAGTCTTATTCAATGATATTATTTGGGTATATTGTTGTATATGATGCTTAATTATTTTACTCAATTTATTAAGCTGTTGAACCTTCCTTAGGGCTGAGTTCTCTTACTATGAATGATATTGTAGTTGTGATAGTGCTGGCATGCTTCCGAAAGGTATTGTTAGAATTTTGATCATTTAGATTTTTGAGACCAAGTAGCCTGTTCTATATGGCCAATTTCAGATGTTTTCATGGCAAACGGTCAGCGAAGTTGGTGAAAAATTCTAGCCAAAAAATGTATCCATGCGCACATCTGTTCCTCAACTTCCAATAAATGTGCTTGTTCCTCCTCTTCGCCTTCTTTATGCGTCTTCTCTCGATCCTGGTTCTCCCTGTAATCTTCTTCTTTCCGCCATAATACCTTTCCCGCTCATTTTTCCCACGGTGCAGTGGTTTTAGAGTCCCTAGTAAAGTGTAGTTTCTCCACCGAATTCTCGAGGTCCCACCGCCTTGGTAACTCCCCTATCCTTTTCTTTGACACTGGAAGAAAGATGAAGTGGCTTAGCTACTGAAAAACCCAAACGAATGGGGATTCTTGGTTGTTAAATGCTTGGGTTTCAGGAGAAGAAGAAAATTTGTCGGTGGTGAAACATAAACAAATGGATTGGATATTTTTTCTCCACTTATGAGGGAGTTGTGAGGATCGGAGCTTTGGCATTTTCCTCCTTTTATCCCATTTCAGCCGTATTCTTCGCCCCTTTTTCTTGTTTAAAGTGCAACTTTAATAGTCTCTAACTACTTCATCGTCAATCTGTCAAATAGGTTAACTGCAGTATTCAATCATCCCTTTCTTACTAATTTTGCTTCCTGTAGATTCCCAGGTTCCTCTTCATTTATCTTCAGTTTGTGTCCCTTGTTCTTCCTCGTGAGACTTTTCTATTAACTCTTCTAGTTCTTAATTCTAACCAATATTCTACGACTGAATCATTGTTAGCCTCAGCCTTGCCTAATGCTGTCCTGTTCTCCCAATGTTACGTACTCATCATAACTGCCTTTGATGAAGCTCGTTTTCCATCGACATTGCTTGACCGTTTTCTTAAATATTTTTTTTGCTGACACCAAAAAATCACGGACAAATTACGTAATATCATACCTTCTAATAAATTTATTAAATTTTTTATTAGTAACCCGTTACTTGTTTTAGATTGAAATATTTGAATGGAATGTTGACAGTTCAGAGAAGATAATGTAAAATTCATAATAAATGTAAAATATTTTGTTATCATATCTTCACTTCATCGTCAATCTGTCAAATAGGTTAACTGCAGTATTCAATCATCCCTTTCTTACTAATTTTGCTTCCTGTAGATTCCCAGGTTCCTCTTCATTTATCTTCAGTTTGTGTCCCTTGTTCTTCCTCGTGAGACTTTTCTATTAACTCTTCTAGTTCTTAATTCTAACCAATATTCTACGACTGAATCATTGTTAGCCTCAGCCTTGCCTAATGCTGTCCTGTTCTCCCAATGTTACGTACTCATCATAACTGCCTTTGATGAAGCTCGTTTTCCATCGACATTGCTTGACCGTTTTCTTAAATATTTTTTTTGCTGACACCAAAAAATCACGGACAAATTACGTAATATCATACCTTCTAATAAATTTATTAAATTTTTTATTAGTAACCCGTTACTTGTTTTAGATTGAAATATTTGAATGGAATGTTGACAGTTCAGAGAAGATAATGTAAAATTCATAATAAATGTAAAATATTTTGTTATCATATAAATATTTTCAATCTAAACGTGAAAATGGTGGTTGTGTTAACTGTTACCCCGCAGCTGTGGTAGTTGCTAAATTTTAATGTAATCGAAGTTAATGTATTAAAATTTCATTTCGAAATTAAGTGCATGCATTTACGCTGTCCTTATTTCAGGTTGTTTTAATACCAGAGTCTTTTGGCATATTAACTAAAGAAATGAAAGTTCATATTCCCTGTTACTCATGACCTTCATGGAATTTAAAAATAAACTATCGTTGGAGCACATATTCATGAAACCGATTGGTGACTGGTAACTAATATGCAGCTGCTCATCTTTGAATTCAGAAACAAATCTAGATATCTCTTCCCATTCTCCTTCTCCTCATTTGGACATTATTCCGGTCTCCAAAAGGACTATACTTTTATTCATCCGCTACCCTTTGTTGAACTGCTAAACTTTCGTTCCCTTTTGCTTCCCCTGCTGAATGATAGCCGGTTGGTTTAATGTACCTCTTCCTGCGTCTTTTCCTTTTCCACTCCCCCAACCTCCCTTTAACAGCCCTACCACTCTTTCTAGCCAGCAGAGTTAAGTAGATAAGGAGGAGCGGGGATGTTCTCTGGGTCTTGTAATGAGGGTGAGGGAGGATATTCTTTCGGCCGGCGATATCTTCACGGTACCCCTCCCCCTCGTCGCCCACCGACTATGGCTGTGGAGGCTCTTTCCTTTTCTTTTTCATTCTGAGACATTAATTTTTTCCACTCTACGAAATTTTATTCCTAACGTCCCTTGCGTTTTCCCTACCTTTTTATCTCTTTACCTTGTCTTTACGTCCTACACTCGTGCCCAGTTTTCGGCCATTTTTTATTCCTGCTTTCATTTCATAAGGAATGAGAAGGTACTATTATTGTTAATGGTCCCAGGTTGGGTAGGTACAAGTAGACGCAATGCTCGCTGTATTTTTCACCTGGCTTTTTGTTCCTTTTTTAGCAAATGTTTGCGTTAATCCCGAATCCCTTTCATGTCTGTCATTATGGATGAGTCTAGGAGGAATCCTCTTAAAATTTGGGCAGTTAAGCGCTTTTGGTGCCGGTGTGCGCGTAATATTATAATGTACAGTTTCTATGTAATTGATTTAATTTTTTTTATTTTTGACACGTTTTATGTAATAAAATTTTGGTACGTTAACTCAATAAAAGCTTGCTGTCTACGCGATAATGATGTAGGTATTCCTATTTCCTGAAGTCTTCACTTTCGAATGCATTAAAATAACCTTTTTTGAATCATGACACAAGTTAAAGAATTACAAACTTTAGATGGCGATTTGTGCAGATTATTCCATTGCTAATGTTATGCTGCGAATAACAATAAAAGGTAATGGGCAATGCTCACTGGCCTTATGATACCATGGCCTGCTCGCCATGTTGCATAGCTGTCAACTTACGCTTTTCTGTGAGCCACGCCTTACTCACTTGAATTTTTTTATCTCCCACTTCTTTTGGGACTTCCGAGTCTTAAATTTCATTCCATAAATAATTAATCAATTTTTTGGGCAATTCGCGCCGGAAAATATGCCATGCTTAGCATTGTCTTTTCGTCTTTAATTTCGGCGACAGGCTTCTCATCCTCGATCCTTTCCGTAAAAAATATCCCGCCCGGGGTATATTTTTCTAAAATACCTATCTCTCCGTTATGGAAATAATTTGTTCCGTAATTACGGGCGTTCGCGGAATCCCGAGGCCGCCGGTGAATATTGCCCGTACTCGTCATTTTAAAGGTAACATGAGATGTATTTTTGTCCCCAAGTTTCTTATTTTTCGTTCGTATTTAGATTATCTCGTTATTTTGCCTCTAGACCTTCCGTGAAGAGTTGATATCCATTTTTTTCATTATTATTTTAGTGAATGCGCTTGGTATATATTATATGTCATTTTTAGCATATTTTCACCCGCTAGTTTTGCCCGTGTTATCCGGTCTCCCGCCTGGGGAAAAAGAGGATCAGGAATCATCATGTGTAAAACAATGGGTTTTGAATATTTTTCCCGCTCATGGAAAAAGTATACCCTCACACTTACCATTACAGGCGCGCACCACGGAAGCTAATATTTTATTTCATGATGATGCAAGAGTTGAGATTTGGGAAAAAAATAATTCCGTCGAAATGTCAACATTATCCGATGGACAACGCGCTGGCTAGTGATTTCAATTTTTTATTTTTTTATTTTATCAATACCCTGGGAAAATTTAGCTCGCTCCGCTTTTCATTTTGAGCTATTAAAAATGCATTATTAATGCTGTGCTTGTTTGCATTCATCGTTCTCTCCCCCAGAAATTTTATTTTTGTTTGATTTCCGTGGAAATATTTCTTCTCCCCACCGTGGTCTTGGTCGATTCAATGATTAATTGTGCGCGTTTACAGTCTTTTTAATTCTCATTTGACAGCTCCCCACGGCGCTCATCGAGCTCTTTATGCCGATTTTAACTCCGTTAATGAAAAGTACGGCGAGTTGCCGGGCTGTACTAATTAAATTGTACCATATTAGTGAAGATGTAGATTGTGACTGTTAATACTATTTTCATTCTTTAGGTGTTTGTAGTTGAACTATGCCGTAGTTTAAGCAACTGATTGTATATATATAGTCTGATTGTTTCCTTTTATCACGAGAAACTTGCGTTTCAATAAAAGTGAGGTAAATATAATTATATTTGTTTGTGGAGTATCGCGCCACCGTTATACTCTTCGCAGATGTCTTTGTGCACTGGCACAAGGTGATTTTTTGTGTACTGAATATCCCTAATATTCCTAGATGGAAGGAAGACGCAGTACGTATTGGAAGGCGGTGGGATATTTATGATGAATATAAGTTAAATTAATGGTAAGAACATGGTAATTCGTGCATCCCATCTCAAAACTTGATCATTGCTAGAAAGGAAAGGAATTATATGTTTATTGAATATGAAAGTAACTTGTTTTTATTTCACCAATCAATCCATTCCTTGCAATGAAATGCTAAAGACGTGCTACGAAGCTTATATAGATGAATTTTATGGACGCGAATTTTTATCTCTTTCCAAACCGCTATAAATCTTAGCCACGGAGAAATCTCATTCCTTAAACGTGCGTACTTTCTATGATTCATTTATTAGGTTCCGAAATAATTGTTTCATATTTAAAGTGATGCCTCTCTTTTGTTAATTAATATCTTTCTCAGGCTTTATTAATATATATTCCACCCGCCTAATGAACCCCAAAGTGTCGTATAACTTATCCCCATATTTTACAATAATTTTTAGATGAAAGGCCCTGGAGTGTTTGTAAGTGTGATGGAACGTTAAGTAAATTAGTCGATCAGAATTTCTTCTGGTGAAAGTTTAGTCAAACATCTATGGAGTTTTCTCCCCCCCCCCCTAAGAAGAGAGCTTCGTTCCTACCGAAACGCGTCTCTTCTCGCGAGATTCTCCATTTAGTCCGCCTGCCTTACTCGCCTCCGTCCTCCTCGGGAGAGGCGTCAAAAGGCGTTTCGACTCTCTTCGGCTGACGGCTTTGGTGCGGTGCCCCCCTCTTGCCCTCATCTTCGCTCCCATTCACACGCGGGGACGACAAAACGCGAGGCGACCGTGAAAGTTGTGTGTGTGTGGGGCAGAAGTGTGTAATGGGGCGAAGGAGGGGGCGGGGGGGGGGTGGCGTTCTGGTCGAGGTGGAGAGAGAGAGGGGTGGTTGATGATGTTCTGTTGGGGGTGGAGTGGGGTTCGAGGGGGGGGGGGATTGGTGGTAGGGCAGAGGGTGAGCGGGAGCCGGAGGTGAGTTTGAGTCGGGGCACAAAAAAGTAACATGAACGAAACCAGCCTGACCAGGTCTAACCACGGGGCTTCATCCGGTGTACGCCCCAACCCATCCGAACTCACTCTCCTCTCTCTCACACCCCTTATTCTTGTTCCTACCATGCGTTCCCACCTCTCTTACCCCCAAGCCATGTCTCTCTCTCCCTTTCCCCCACTTTACCTCACCCCCACCAATACCTTCCAAGACTTGACTCCCTCACCCTCTCTACTCCTACCGCCTCACTACCTTTTCTCATGCATAGGCTTCTTCTCCTTCTCCACACTTAAAAACCTCTCGTCCTACCTTCCTCTTCCCCACCTCCCTGCGTTCCTTCTCTTTCTGCCCCCCCCCTCCCCTTCCTTGGGATCGTCTCGGCTAGAGTCCACCTTGCCTCCTCCTGTCGCCCCGGGCCTGGAAGCGAGAGCACCCTCCTTGCCACCACCACCCTCTTCTCATACCTGTTCCACCTTCCCTTTTTTATTCTCTCTCCTCCCTCCTTCTTCATTCACCCTCCTTTAACCCCCCACCTCCCCTCTCCTTCCACGCCGTCTTCCTCTCATCCTCTTCCCAATTCCCATCTTTCCGGGTCCAAAATCGCTTCGGGAAACCTTTTGCCTCCTATCTTTCTTATTTATCACCTCTCTCTTCGTATTTTTGGCCCTTATAGATTTTTTAATGCTCCACTCCTCGCCCCTTATTTTTACCCGATTTATTTCTCTCCAACCTTTCCCGAGCCGGTCACTGTGTGATCGCGAATGCGGGGTTGAAATCGCTTTGCGTTTATGCGTTGTTGATCTTAATGTTCATTATAATTTAATCCCGGATCCCTGGCTCCCTTGATCGTACAGGTACATACATTTTTCTTTCGCTTTTGCTCTTTTGCGACTGGCCCTACCTACTTTTGTAGACATTTGAAAATTGTCTTAATAGTTTTCGTCTTTTTTTATCTGCAGAACCAAAATACTTGAGCAAAGAAAGGAATGTTGTTATCGTCATGGTTGTTGGTCCAAGCGATGCGTCTTCGCTTAACATTGAGTTATAACGTTATTCATCCTATCTACAGAAGCGCTCCTGGTAGACACTTGTTTGCTTTAACCACTGTGGTGTAGTTTTTTTATATTACGTGGGTGATTAGCATTTGCTATTGCATGTAAAGCTAAAGCCTTGTTACGCTCGCTAATCTTGCTATAGGAATAAAATTGCTATTCATATTTATCATGTACTGAGTAAGCTTTATAAAGTGTTAACCTTCAACACTTTATGAAGCTTCTCTCAGTTTATGTGAGAATTTTTAACTCCATAGCCTCCCGTGGATTTTTTTTGTTTTCATTTCGACTGAAGTTTTTTTGCTGGCTTTTCATTGGGTGCAAGAATCTCTTCCCGTCCTTTCCTTAGCGGGAATTCTGGCGTCATTTTTAGTGTGTGGACAAGTATAAGGCGCCAAAGTTTACATCTGGACACCCACATGAAGTTGTCGTAAAAAAAAGCAAGACTCGATAGTTTCGTGACGTGAGCGTTTGGAGCGTTTCAGCCTATTGTCATGGTGATGCAACAACTTAGATATCCACGATGACCATTCCGGAATCTCCATTAGTACTCTAATTTATGTCCACCGTGTGAAAAAGCGTCGGTTCTGTTCCGGATCTGTTTTGAACGCTATTTCATCGTGTGATTTGCAGAATGAAAAGCGAAGTAAAGAATAAAAATAAGTGCTTTGTTTGTAAGGATGGAAAAAATTGATAGAAAGGGTCATAGGAGTAGGAGAGGTAGATGGAAGAAGTAATCAGAGACAAGAGACGTTGATGGCAAATATGGAAAAAAAATTCTGAGTAAGCAGTGAAATGGAAGAAGAATAACCAGTTTTGTTGGAATGATGTTAGGTAGAAAGAATTCGAAGCTGAAAAAAAATTATGTAGTGAAATATATGAATTTAGGTGACCCTAAGGCTAAAATAAAGTGAATCCAAATCTACTTTTTATTCTGTGAATTATGAAAAAAACCTGGTGAATGAGCGATAGTGATAGATGAAATAAAGGAAATCGTTGCAGGAGCGGATTGTCGGAAAGGCTTCTTCTGCATTAAGTATTTTTATTATCTTGTTTTTAATATTTCGCTCATTCCAGTGATAGAACATGAGAAGCAAAAATTATTCTTCGTTTTCTGTTAATGCATTTTACAGAGTTTGTATACCTGTATTTAGAGTTCCGTCGTTCAGACTTTTGGTTCAAATTACTCTGTGATGCTTCATTCAAATTCGGGAGATGAGTCACGAGAAGAGATCTCTGTCACTTTGCATGCTTATAATTGTGCATCAGGCCTTGAGTAAACGATGGTATTAATTCTGCTTTGGAGTTAGTTTTTCATCGTTAACCTCGCATTTCATTACCTTGGAAAAAAGTCAGAATATTATCAAACCGTCAATGATGACGTCGTGGACGTCGAACAGAAGCCAAATCTTGGAGTTGTGAATTGGCGTTTTGATTTTTATGTAATTGCGTGTCGCGATGATAATACCTCATTTTTTATGACCATTTACTTATTGGGTTTGTGTAGCATTGTGAGTACTTGCATGAAATAATTATATGTAATGAGACTCCGAATGATTGCTTAGGCCTTTAAGAGCTAAAAGGAAGGAGTTTTAAGAACGTAGTTGTCCTTGCGAGTGCTTCTCACACACATCTCTTATGATTTATGTAGCGTGCAGTTTCGAAAATGATCTCATCCCGTGAATCCTCTTCTGGTTTTCACATCACTATTCATATATCGGGCGATTGGAGTAATTTTCTCGCGTCTGTGGGCGTCATCTAAGAAGCGATTTTATTTTTGCTCCCGTTACGCGTTCAGGGCATCGAAGATTTATCATGGTATCACATATTTACTGCGGGAAATCACATTCACGATCGAAAAAAGTCTTATCAATGGTTCCAATTTGATTTTAGTATTTGAACTCTAGTAAGTACATAAGATTCCGAGCCGCGCGAGTTGCTGATTCCTGGAACCCAACCTTATCGCCTACTCACGAGTTCATTATGATTTTGATTTATTTGCAAATTTTAATTCATTATAAAAAATATAAAAATGTGTACCATGTAATTGCTGTTACTGTGGCTTTCCTATTACATTTCAAGTTGGATTGGATGACTATCTATGGCCAAATAATTAAGCCGTCGGAGGGATAGAAATTAACCTAGTTAATTGTCCGCCAGAATTTTCCATATAGTGCGATTCTTTTTGCATGTAGTCGCTATACTTCACGTTCGAGGGCCATCGTTTAGGATTAATTGACGAATTTTGTGATATATTTAGGCCAATGGACTTAACATCTACAACAGATATCTATTAACGCTGAATTTGCGGATGCTGGCTGGTGGAAAATCTATAATTGATTGGTAACCTAGTCGAATCGATGTTGCCTCGGAGACAGAATTCAATGTAGTGGATTTTGGTGATTTTATTTAATGAATTTCAACATTAAATGGTTTTTTTCTGCCCTCATGTCAAGGGTAATTCATATTTTGCTAAAAGTGATTCATTGCATTTCTAGAGCTGGGTAATTCCAAGCCAATGCCAATAGGGAAGACAGACGTTTGCATCCCCAAACATTGGGGATGATATCATTGAATTAAAACTGCGTCTAATAAATGCGCAACCTTCTCCAACGTTTGATTCATCTTTAGGTGCCATCCAATCACTTGAACTCGGGCCTTTTAATAAACAGCGAGCCTCCATCGAGTCTTTTATAATCAAATACGGCGAGGCTATATTCGAAGGAAACCAGTTCTACACATATCACCTGCACTTCAACCTTTTTTTTTCTTCCACGATTCTCCGGGCGTCTTTAAGGAGTGTGGCCGGGTGGGGGAAGGAAAGAGGGGAGATGGGATGCAGTAATTTTTCCTTCTCGCTTCTCTCTCGAAGCGAAAGTCCACGCCACTACTGCCCATCAGTTAGAAGTTCTTCGTCTTCTGCCTTGTCCACTGCTCTTCCTCTCATTGCTCCCGCCATACCATCTTCTGCCCTCCCTCCCTCCCTGTTCTCTTAATCCCATCCAGTAGGCTGTTTTTTTCCCTTCCTCATTCCCAAGTTTTATTCTCTTCGTTCTTCGGTTTCTTTTCCCGCTTACCCTTTCTGGAACGTGTCTTTTTCGTCTCTCTCCCTCGTTCTCAATTTCCTTCTCTATATTTTGTCTCTTTTCCCTTCCCTCTTCGGCGTTGTTCACGGTTTTTATCGTTCCTTCCGCCTTTTGTCTTACTATTGTCTCATTTTATGTCCATTTCTCCACGTTCCATCACGTGCCTCGCTATATATGTTGCAATTTTGTGCTACATTTTGTCCTTATTCTCTTGACCGACTGCTATTTACTGGGCCGCTATTATATTTTTATTTATTTCAGCTCCGCACATGACGAGTATTTTACTTCTGATTTAATGACCGGTACGTTAGTAAAATACTAAAACGTCTGGTGTGAAACAGTGACATTACGTCAGTACAGCGTAAGGTTGTGAATGAATTATCAGAATTCTTGGAATTTATTTGTTCACTGAAATAATTTATTGGTGATCTCCCTATTTTCAGGTCTTCGTCCGCTTATGTTGGCTTAACAATATCAACAGGAACGCTCGCTTTCTGTGTTTTCGGAACTGAGGTCAAATTTCGATTAGGGAAGGAATGATTATTTGGTATTCCATCTTTTTGGCAACCCTTTGGAGTAAAACACTGTTCGCAAACAGCTCTTTTGCAAAGATCTTTCGGTCATGTCGAATTTCAGAGTGTTTTAGCATGAGCATGTTCGAGAAGATAAACGTGGGGTTTTCATTTAATTGCAAACGGAAGTTGACGAATGGCTGATTGCTAGTGGTTCACTTATGTTTACGGACAGCCTCGTTCTTAGAATTTCCTTTGTAGTCTTTAACCTCTTCCGCCTGTCTACGTTCATTATTCCCATTCATATGTATCTTCCTATAATTTTATTTTTATGCTATGCTACCTTTGTTAATTTTAATCTTGCTCTAGAGCTTGAAAATATGTCTTGTAATTAAAGTTTTCGACATTTAATTCGGTCAGAAAATGTGAATGGAATAGACACACAGAAGTGTGAAAGATATTTTCGCCTCGGAGTAAGATTTAGAAGCGATGTGAAACCGCTCGCTGTTAGGCGACGTCGGCTGATAGAGTCAATAGACTGGAGAAAATGATAATTTGTGCTATAGTTTTTGGTCTTTATTTTTTCATAGATTTGGAAAAAAACTCCCTTCTTAAGAATAGTAATAATTTCGTTTCCAGCATGCTTTTGGTGTGTTCGTAATCTTGGGGGAGGGAGATGACTGACGAGAACCGATTACAAGATAGAACGTGGCTTAAAATTGAATGGTCCAACTAATGAGCGCAGGAAAAAAAGCAAAGAATAATTTGACAAGTTCGATGCATACATCACTCACTACCTGTAACACCACCCACAGCCCTTGTCCACGTATTCTTTCCACCCTCCATCCCCCTCCTATACTTCCATCCTCCCTGACTATCCACCTGCCAGTGGACCGACCAAGCCTCCTCCACTCCCGACTCCCAAATGCTCCTTCCAATCTTATCCCACATCGCTCTTGTTCAAGAGCCTCTCCACCTTTTCTCTCACTCCCTCCTCCCCCTCCTGTTTTGCGCCCCTTTGCTAATGTTCCCCCTTCCCCGACCAAAACAGCGCGCGTGGCGGGGCGGCAAGACGGTAGAATGAAGGGGGGTATACCTACCTCCTCGCTTCCCCTCCTTTGTTCCGTCTTTTAAGGAAACTCGGAGCGGAGGGAGCGGAGCGTCTTTCGCTTTCCAGCAGTTCGGGGAGTGTCTTCAACCTCACTCACACGCGCGCCTACCGAATGCCTTGCTTCCTCATCCTCCTTTAGACTTCCTCTCCTCTCCCACCACGTCCGCTCCACTACCCATCATTCCACGAACACAAATCGCTTCTCCGGGGTTCAATGAATCCTTCTCCCCCCGCGGTCCATCTCGCTGCTCTCGTACGTAGTGCCCTGGGGTGGGGGAGGGGAGAAGGGGAGGCTGCGAAAATAGCTAGTTTTTGATATCGTGGAAACCTCACTGCGAGCCTGATGTTGGGAGATTTTTCGCTTTTTTTATTCAGATGATCAATCTATTGTAATGTGCCCCGTACTGAATTTAACGTTTAAGTCTTTCTTTTTTTAATTTAAAGAAATGGTTCAGCACAGTGGAAGACTTAAGTATAAAGTACCCTTTGTAGGACGTAGTTTAGAAAAAGAATTTCTAAGTAGCCTTTTTTTGTCATGGTTTTCTTCTTCTATATAGCGTTCCATATTTAGTTGACAGTATGGGCCCAATGGAGAACGCTGTTGCCAAACTCACTCTCCGCGTGCTCATCCCTAGACCACGTAGGCAACCATTCCCAAGGCCAGTAAGCCAGTAAACCAGTATGGCACTTCTATGAATAATATGTTGAAATTGGAAGAATGATAGATGTACAGTAAGTATGCTGCATTGCAATATTTTATTTTTCCCGATGCTATTGGCAACATCACACGTCCGGCCATACAGAGATTTACACGAGAAACGAATTCTCATACCCCATTCTGTCGACTTAATGTGGAACACTATTGTAAAAATTAATAGATCAATAAAGCATTTTGTTTTTGCGGTGCTCGTGAGTTAGCTTTCGGGTTTATCGGCTGCTCTTATTTTAGGATATTCGCTTGAAAGTAGCATCAGTGTATACAATAATGACGATATCACGGAAAGTATGTTAACTCTTTTTATTGAAATTAACATTGCATTATAGTGTCTGATCATTATCCATTCCTCATTTCTGTATTTTTGACTGAACCTAAGGTTTGTGACACATTTTCGTTTTTTAAATATTTTTGTTTGACTGAACCTTGATTACTAGCCCTTGACGTTAGGTATCAATGTTTTTTCCTCTAGTGATGACCATTTACAGCAGCCATAGATATTGAATGCAGCGATAAATCATAATTTTGGCTGGCGCGAGGATTTTCCATCGTCAGTTTGCATTGGAACTACATGAAAATGAGTCATCACGTTCAACACCACCCGCCCTGAATCATTCATAAACTCGATGACTGTCTCTTTGTCATTTTGATGATTGGCAGTTGTTCGTATGGGATATGGTGTTTGTTCATTTGTGGAAATTTCCTTTTTTTCATTCGTTAACTCACTCCGGTTGTATGTCTTGCGGAAAATTGATTGCAAAAAACCGACCGACGTATCAAAAAGAATGCATCGAATCGCTAGTCGCTCTGTTCGATCGATTTTCCCTGAATTGAGTATTGCACAAGTCTCCTTATCAGCGAGTGTTTGTGGAATGAATAATGACTCATTGTCATTGTAGAAATGAATGTTTTTACTTGTTTTTCGGATTTCGTAACCATGTTTTGGTCGATGAGGAAGACGAGAAGTTTTATTGTGTTTATTTCTTTTCATAGTTAGAACATAATTTTTATGCTACTTCTATAACGAGAGTTTATCAATTTCCCTAAAAAATAATTTATCACGCGGTAATACTGGTCGAATCTTTGCTCTGCACCAAATATTTTGGTATTTTCAGGGTGGCCATAAGTGAATGTGCTTCCACAATTGAAGTTTTCTGCTGATATATTTTTACATATTGTGGTTTCGTGAGTGTAATTGTGTATCGCATCATCTTAAAGCAGTGGGTGATTATTTTGTTCACTGTTAAGGGTAGGTACTAATCGATTGTTACTGCTCTCCCTTAGCCCTTTCTTGGGCCATACTACAGGTCGAATTATCGAAATGCTTATTGAACAGAGAGGGGTGGTGACCGCAGTAACATTCAGGGCCATTGGAGGGGAATGTCATGCTTTTCGTGTCAAAAGAACTCGCTTGTATGTTCAGAAGAGTATCTGTTATACACAGGTATTTATCAATTACTTAATTTTTGAATGCAACTTAATTATTACTTACATTTTGCGCTTACTGCTAGGTCTGGAATAATTTAGTCACTATAGTCATCATGTATCGAATCAAATGATTTTTCCATGGTGAATTTCACCGTCTTTGGTGCATACCTTTGCACCCGTGCGCTTGACTGCGTACCACATCATCACACATGCAATCGCAATGATTGTAAAAACTATTTCAAGACTTGATTTACCGGAAAAGTAATTGCTTTCCCTTTTAATAATCCTCATTTTAAACGAAGGGCATGAGGCAGATGATTACTGTTTGTTACTTCAGGCATTAATTTTTGGATCATGCATTCCAGAAAACGTTTCTCGCTCCTCTTGTTGGGTTTTTCTTGCTTTCTTCTCTGTATTCCATAAAAGTTTCGCCCCGGGCCTTATCCCCTTGGAAGAGACACCATGATTTTCCCCCATTTCCATTCCTCTAGCCTCCGCGCTCTAAAATCTTAATTACCTCTATTACCGGACGGTTGATAAAATTAGACGAGATGTTCTTTTTATTTTTTTACCTAAGGGTCGACGCCCCTTTTAAAAGTCTTCTCTCCTTTAAGCCAGACCCCTTATAGAAGCCCCCCGGCCAGCCAGAAGCCTTTCTGCCTGCGGTGCTCCCGGTTCCTTGATCCAGAGGCTTTGTATGTGTACGGGTCCTTAGGATGGAATAATTCGAATGGGTTTCATTGCTGAGCTCCAGTCTGCCAACCTTAATATCCTTGCTGTGTTAGCCTGACCTCTGCCCTCTCCAACCATTTCCCCGCTCTCGTACAATCCCTTACCCTTGCACTGTTTTCTCAATAACTATGTACACATATCCCAAGTCCTTTCTCTTCCTTTCACTGTTTGGGTTTAGCCACCGTCCCTAACTTTCCTTTCTATTCCCACCACCGCACCCCATGAGAACAGTGTCGGTGGCATGTGCTTTTGCATGGGGTTTTTGCCGGACGAAAAAGGAATGGGTGGAACCAAGGGACGGGAAGATTTTTCGAATATTAATTCCGCCGCAAGAACAGATGACCGGACGGACACGAACGAGTACCTTTCTTCCTCCAAAGTCCTGACAACGCACGTTCTGCATACAGCGTGCACGGGGGACTCAACTTCGATAAGGGTGTCGCGTACTAAATTTTCTTCTCAAGTAAATTGGATTGGAAATTCAAATTAGTTGTTCTCGCTCCGCCGTTTACCGTTTCCATGAATTTGTTTGGTTATTTGTCGGCATCCGAAGCATGAATGTAAACATAGTTATTGGCCGATATCATAGGAACGCCAGAAAATGTCCATAAATGCTGGTCGAGTAATGTTCTGTTGCTCTAAAAATTGCATTCCATAACCTCACTTTGAAGGCTTTGGCAGGGACGAAATATTACCTATACAATCTGCTTGTAGAGCTTGTTCATGGGTAGCTTTCCTAATTTATAGTTTGGAACAAATTGAGAATGATCACAGATTGTGAACGTTCTCGTATATAGTGGTGAAATCAGCCCAACGATGTCTGTCGAAATTAGCTTTACTTGAGTCGCAATCGACATGAACCCGCTGATTTAATTATTCACTTCACCTCATTCAACGAAAATATCCTCATGATCATGATTGCGAAACTATTTTTCCCGAATACGATTGAAGACTAAGAGGTATTTGCGTAAATTTTCCTCACAGTAATATTAATCGTTTTGAATAGGTGGAAAATCCTGTCCCGCGACGACGATGCCGATGTGAAGGGATTGCTTCGTCCTCCTCCATCTACGCTTCAATTCTTCTCTCTGGATCGTTTTCACTAAAATAAATATAAACGCTTTGAGAACGGGGGAAGGGAAAGGCGGATGAAGAACCAAGAAGGAAGGAATTGGCACCCGAATGAAGCCTGATTTTCCTGGGGAAACCAGTAATCGGAAAGGGATGTTAAAATAAAAGACGTGGGCGTTAAGAGTGGGTAGAAAAGAAATAAAAATTGGTCGAATCAGTATCTGCTCCGGATTTAATCGAAAGTTTATCGAATCTTGCCTTCTACTCCAGTATACGACGTCTCGTACGTATTCATTGGCACTTGGCTCGAAGCAGTCTCTTCCTCAGCCCTCTCTCGCTTATTCTTCATTCCCTATCCTCCTCTATCACCCTTTTGTACTTACAATTAGGATTCTTCTCCCAAATACCTG
Organism: Pyrrhosoma nymphula; assembly: GCA_963573305.1. Taxonomy (NCBI): domain Eukaryota; kingdom Metazoa; phylum Arthropoda; class Insecta; order Odonata; family Coenagrionidae; genus Pyrrhosoma; species Pyrrhosoma nymphula. The sequence goes on along the minus strand of OY754337.1, from coordinate 101,432,665 downwards.
ACCTTAAGCGCTGCGTCCTTTTACCTCTTCCTTTGACCTATTTTTCTCTTCAGCTTACTTTCCTTGATCTGTGCCATATTCCAAATTTCATACCTTCCGCCCTCTACGTCATAATCTTCATTCTCTTACGACCCCGCTTCCTTTTCCCTCTTCTTTGGAGCCCCATCCTCCCCTTCCGGTATTCATGGGATTTGCTATCCCTTTATCCCGTAAGGGATGACGGACAATGTGGTGCATCCACTACGATGTGCCGGAGTTGTATATTGTTACGGTACAGATCGTCCTGGTAATGCGATACATCGATTGAATGCTACGCAATGCGATATTCGAAGTAATGAATTTCGATCTCGATAAGCCATGTAATCCAGTCAAATCCGATATAATGCAACGCAATGCAATGCCATATACGATGCCACTGGGATATGTGATACAATTCAATGAGTGATGTACTACGACGCGACGGTGCGCCATTTAATTCGATAGAATTCCATATGCAGTGTAATGCAACATGATATGTGATGCCGTGAAATGTACAAAAATTTGCGAAATGCATTGCGTCTTTTGGGTGGCATAGTAATTTAAATCGCAATTCCATATTGAAATCTGAATATGGCGCTGCGTTACTAATCCCGCACCGTCCGCATCTTGAAAACGTCGCTCACTCGCCCTCCCTCTGCCCCCTCCCACCTCCACTTCCACCCCATCTCATGTCACTACCCCTCTCTTCGCCCGTCTCCCTTCCCCCAACACTTCCCTCCACACCCAGATCGTTCTCTCAATCCGTCGCACTTGCTAACGACTCCCCGACTACGAAACACAATGGATCTGCTTCCCACGACTCTTCCTTTCCCCTTTCAGCCCCCCCTAGCCTCCTCACATCTCCCTCTCTGCCCCTCTTCCGCGGACCCATCACGCCCCCTTAGTAGTCTCCCTCATTTTCGCTCCCTTTCGTCCTTCTCCTCCGAACCCTCCTCTTCCCCTCTCCTCCTCTCATTCCCATTTTCTCGCATTTCTCCTCTCTCTCTTTCACATCTCTCTCTTTCACATCTCTCTCTTTCACGCCTATGCTTCTCACGCTTCTCCCACGACCCATCCTATATCTTTTCTCTTGATTTTCCTTCACTCACACACACTTTCTGTCTTATTTCCTACTTTTCTCATTCTAAGCAATTCTTCTTCTTCCAAGACGCCATCGATCTCTTTCTTTCTCATTCGTACTTTTTTTTCTTCCTCTTCCTGCGCTCCCATGTTTGTGTGCCCTCTTTTATTTTTACCCCGGTCTTCGTATTCTTCCTTCCTCCTTTTGTTTTCCTCAATTTTTCTACTGAGGGGGTACTCGCAACCACCCTATCTCCCACTCCTTCCGTCTTCGTTTGCCTCCATATTACCATTTCTATGCAACTTAAAAAAAAAATATTTCTTCATGTTTTCTGTTTACTCTTTGTAATTTTTTCTCTCTTGTTTCCGTGTTTCTATTCCCCATATTTCTTCGCGAACACTCAAACCCCTCTTCAAGGAAAGAAGATTTTCCTCATCGCCGGTTTGTGTTTCTGATTTGCCTGCGAGCATGTGTGTGATTGGAGGAAACTCGGATGCTTATCAACTATAGCAAGGGTTGTTATTTGATTGGGTATTTCATGAAAATTACTGGCATTGAGATAAAAGTCCTCCCGACTTAAAAATTTGAAGGAGGAATAATCAGATTAATATGGTGAAGACAGAATTATAATTCGGGTCGTCATTGATTATTCAATTCACGTGATCTAAAATTTTAGTCCTCGAATATTTATTGATTTTCCATTCATCTGTTAGATGTTTTGCTTTAGGTTACCTTCAAAATATGTTGTTTATTTTAATTGAATTACTGTTACATATTATTAGAAATGCCCCTCGAATTTCTTTCGCTAGAATAGGAAAAGTCTGGTTGTCAATCACTAGAATTCCTAGATTCTTGCTCTAGTGTATGCATCATTTAGATTTTTTGTGCTCGTTAATGTGCTTCGTGTAAGTTATAGCGTGTGTTTTAGCAATTTGAATAGCACTTTTATTAAATTGAGGGACAGTTAAGTTTTTAGTGTCTTTCTCAGAATTAAGTCATGCTTTTTATCTTTGATCTGCTTTTCCTCAATTTAGCTCCTTTACATAGAGCAATTGAAAATTTCCTTTGAGCCTTTAATCCCCCTAAACTGTCTAAATTTTACCTTCGTCGAGTAATCGCCAATTCCAATGAGATCTGACTGTGTGTAATTAATAAAAACGATAGCTTCCGAAATTAATTTTCAAGAATGGCTATGATTTACTGAAACCATGGTTGGTTAAAAATGTTAGTGGGAATGTTTATAAGCTAACGTTTTTAGTAATGACTAGTTGGTTATACAAAGTTAGTACTGAATCAGTTTCTGAGATCTGAGTATGTAATAGTCCACCATGTATGTACTTTTTTTCATCATTCTTCGACCTTTCTTAAGGTTCTAAGGAATTAGCCCAATCGGCGTAGTTACATTGTTTGCTTTGTCTGCCTCAATCCTTTCCTATCTCGGCGATGTCCTCTCCCGCCCATTCGACCTCTCCAAAAGTCAACACTGCCTCTCTGCCGCTCTATCTGCAACACGGAGAGACCCAATCGTGTGCCCCGTCGTTCCCAGGGATCCATTTCGGGGGACTTTGAAGGTGTTTCCCGCAGTAGCCTTCCGAAATGCTTGTACACGCTTATCGGAAATCCCGGAGGAAATTTCGAACGGAATCAAGTCGTGGGTCTGTCGCAATGCATTAGTCCCCGAACTATTTGAACGAACGATGCTGCTAGTCAGAGACCATTGCCAGATTAGGCCATGTGTGTTGTAAATATGAACGTCTCTGTTCACTACTATCATCCCTTACCCTGTCTTCCCCTCATTTCATTTCTCCCTTTCTCTTCAGACTCATGTAACTCCGCCCATTCCGTTTACTTACCTGCCCGTGCGTGGTAGTAGCAGCACCGTGTTGCGGCGGTCGTTAGTCGCTTCGTGCTTGTAGGACTTGGGTTTCGGAGGAAAGTGCCGGGTTGTGTACACGTTGCGTTTCGTTCTCCGGTAATTAAAGTTTTAATTCGCGGTACGGGGAATTTCTTCGATTTTGGCTCTGAGATCGTAAATGCAAATGAGGTGGAGTGGCTTGGAATGGATTTCGGCAGTGGGCGGCCGTATTGCTTTTGATGGCTTTGTACTGTTTTGTGGGCTTGAATGGAATCCTGCCAGATGGTGGTCTTTTCATTTAATTATACTCTCTGATAGTAGTTAATGTGGACGATGTCATCATTGCATATTTGCGTCTGTCTTAAAATGTACCAAAATTTCGATGCTCGCTGAGTTATCCCACAGTTAATAAATCCTACCTACCAATCAAATGGTTTTAAACAGTAAATACACTTATATACCTTTAAAAAGACGTTTTTCGGTTAAGTACACCTCCGTCAATTCTGTGAATTCTAAATTGATGGAGGAATTTCATTATTTGTATTCAGGGTACTCGAGAATGTGTGTTTTTACTGTCCGCGTACGGCTTAAACTAATAAATGCGAGTTCCTTTGGTCTAAACTGCGGCGATTGCCCGTGATCTACGGCTTAAATCAAGCGATTGAACGCTGGTTCTCTGCAATTCAAAAGCTGACGGATGTTTGTTTTTTTTGAAGCCACGCTAAAAACGCAAATGTTTTCGTTGAATCACTGAATTTATCGACTTTCTTACGGAGATATTTTTATGCCTAGCAATTTATTTTTAAGCATTTTAAGTGTCTTTCACGCGCTTTCCGAAATAAATCATTCAAAGCGTATACAGAGAAAAAATCGCGCTGCTGTTGTTGCATGCACTTTTTTTACTGCCAGGGCCGTCGTGGAACGGGGACGCTGGCAAAAACACCCAGCCTTTTTTTGCTTGCTTAATCCTTTAAGTCTCGGCGAGATACGTTTCATTCTCTCTGACGTCATGCAGGGTTTTGGTTTTTGGCTTTTCATAGTCGGCAATGAGTAAAAAGTATCGGCGCTCAACGCGATTTTGTGACTACATGAATTTGTGGTGAACATCTCCTTGCATACATTCGGCGTAATCGATAATTTATTGAAATAATACTTTCATCTCATATTTTAAGAATTTTTTCCCTAGCGGAATATTTAGATACTCCCTATTTTTTAACTTTTCAAAATTAAACGTTCTGACATCGAATTAAAAAATATTAGGGTTTCAAGTCGGGAGTGGAGTTGAGGGAATTCGATAATGAGTTATTTACACCAATGATTTGAGACTAGGAAATGGTAAATTTGAAACTCGGGTATGGTAAAATATGTGATTCATAAACGGACTCTTTGGCACGAAATACCAGGTTTTTAAAAAACTCGTTCGTAAATTCATTCCTCCATGAATTCAATCGCCGTGCATTTTAGGATATAATCTCTTCTGTGTTTGTTTTTATATTCTGTCTGGGCTAGCCCTGACTATAAATGCAATTTCACGTCGAAAGTGCTTATCAATAATAATGGTTTTTTCATTCGCAACTTCTGACTTGTAGATATGTGTTGCTTGCACGAGGGCATGTTGGCGATTTGAAGTTTGAATTTTTTAAATCTCTGTTTCTCGTAGAGTTTCTGCAAAGAGTTGTGCTCTTTGATCTTGACTCGCTCATTGTGGAACATAGGACAGATGATAGTACTAGGTGTTCCTACTTGATTCATTCATAGTCCTGCGTTACTTGGTTCAAGAAAAAAAATGAAGGATCATCTCCCTTTTTTGTGGTTGTGTCAACAAAATGCTTGAGCGGAAGAATGAATTAGCAAACACCCTGCCAAGCCGAAGGAAAAACTATTCGAGCGTTCTGCGTCAGTTCCTTTCGTAAGCACTTTGATTCGTCTTCCTTTGTTTTTACTCATTGATTTCGATTTGTATGGTCTCGTTTGATTAGGCTGGCCGGTCTCTCGTTTGAGAAATTCAAGGGTTGGGTGGCTGCTCGCTGGACTTGAACTGTGTGGCGGAGACCTAAATTCTTATTTTACGTGACTCTTCTCGGGTGTAACCTTAGACTCATTTTCCAACCTCTTACAGGAATCTTTATCCCTCGTACAAGTCGCAATTGTGCGGCTTATCCGTGAAGAAAAAGACTCGATCTTAACAGTCGTCCAAATAAGCATCTCTTTTGGTACGAAAAGCTCCGGGAAACCATATTAAGAGGTAACTCTAATGCCTCATGTAAATGCGATGAGGCTGTATATTTTTGGTTCAAGTAAACAGCTTTGGCTAATTCAAATAAACAGAAAAACAAATTATGGTCAGCTTGAAAAATGTCGTAGGTGAAGTATTTAGTTCAAATAAACTTGTTTGGCATGACTACTTGGTAAAAAAACTAATCACAAAAAATTTCACTTCGAGTCCCTTTGATCAGTCAAGCATTGAATCCGGAAAAAATTCAATCGGGAGAAATCGAGGTAAAGGATAAACATCGGAAATACGAAATAAGTAACTCCATTCAAATATTTGAGCGTTTTTTGGTGAGTAGGTAGTTTTATTTGCTAATAATTATTTAAGGAGTTTATCCATATTGCTAAACTTATAAATCATGATTTGGCCTTTTTCTATTCAAGGCAATGTAACAGCGCACTCACAATTATCCATGTTCCGTATATTTTACTCTTCATCCTACATTTTGGGCCTTAGTCTGTTCATTTCCGTGCTTGGTAATGTGGAGCATCGCAGTGATTGTAGTTAGAAATTAGTCAGTTGTGCCATTTTTCTTCGTTTACATTTGGAATTAATAGAGTTATGTATACTTAGCAGGTGATGAGAGAACAAATAATTTAAAAATTCTGCAATAAAGATGTAGAAAAGTGGGAATTTTTGGTATCATGACTTAAATTCACGTGTGATACCTATTTAAGCGTTTCATTAGAGGTTTATCATGCCTAGCGAAAATGAGCTGAAAGGTCATGAATATACAACATTACTTCGTTCATATGACTTAAGATGGGAGGTACTACTTGTAATTTTTATTTAGTTCGACTTTGAATCTGGAATCTATTGCGTGAATTCTCTCAGGAGATAGAGTGTAGTGAGATCTTAAGTATATATTTCATTCTGAAAGTTAATATCCTCCTAGTACTGCATTATTAAAAAGGATTTGAAATTTAATATCCGTGTTTATCGCCAGGCAGAAACTTGTATTTATAATGAATAATTTATTGTTTATTGTGCATTTGATGAATGATTGGAATGTAATGAAAACCTTCTCGTGTTATTCTTTTTGAAAAAGATTCCATCATTTGAAGGAACTATTTTGCCAACTCTTTAAGACTCAAATGAATAATGAAACTGATGACTTGAAAATTCTAACAATAAGTAGCACAAAATAGCGACCTTGATCAAAAATTTCTCATCATTCTGGATAGCTAAAGGTTCATCGGTCGACTGGGGTAATAAGCGAAATCTTTTGAAGATGCGAATAACTATCCGTTATTCTTATTCATGCCATTCCTTTATTAAATTGTACATTCTTTCACTGCCATTCGTGAGCGCGTTCTTTTCCACATCCTCCCTTCCTTCCGCCTCTCTCTCTCACCTTCTCGGTCTTTTCATCTCTCCATTGTTGAGTTCGTTTCATTTTCATCTCAACAGGATAACCCTGGAAACAGACACGCCTTCCAAACCCCCCCTCCCCCGTGTTCAGCATCCTTCCTTTTCCTCGGACTCTCTCATTTCTTGCATCTCCCTCTCCGCTGCTTTCCGACCCTACTTAATTCCCTGATCTTATGCCCTACCGTATCCCTCTCTCTCACCAGCGTCAAGCAACCCCCATGCTTTCAACCCCTCATTTCGTCTGGACCATTATGGTACAGCTCTCGAGATCTTCAGTCTTCTCATCCCCCGCCCTCTATATTTTGCCTTCCGTCCGATCCCTTCCACCTCCTTCCTCTCCCATCTTCATCCAACCCCTCTCAAGTTTTACGCCCTGAGTTTCCATCCGCCCTCAGCATGGTCCCGAAGCGGCAACAGCGCGTCTTCTTCGCCCCTTCAGTGTTTTCGACCTCTTTTCTTCTCTGTGCCGCTGCCTATACATCTTCTCCTACTTCCCTGCCTACTCCGAGCTCGCGCGACACCTGAAGTCCCTCCCGCCTTCCTTCCCGTGTAGTGTTCTGCTCTCATCTTTCTTTCTTCGTAAGGCTATGACTTTTCGCCCCCCATCCTCTCCATGGGCTACCTCCGCGCTTTAATTTTCCACCTTGGCACTCTCTCTTATATCTTTCTTCTCCCACTCCATAAACCTCGCTCCCCCCTTCAGTCCTCCTCATCCTTCTCAGGGTTTCCACTCCACTCAACCCGTCTTCATTTTCCTTCTTTTCGACCGAGGAAGCAGTCGTCGCAACAGTCATTATCATCGGGGAAGCGGGGCAAGTGTTTCAGGATTCGCCTTTCAGGTGGCAGCACCTTCTGGGTGAGGGGGCCGGCGGGTAAAGGTGAGCGGACCTTTGTTGAGTGTGGGGTGGGGGAAGGTAGGTAGGGGAGGGCGGTCGAGCGAGGAGGGGAGGGCGAGGTTTGGTTTGTTGATGCAGGTGAACAGGCGGGTCCTCCCTCCCCGTTGCGTTGGAATGGGCCGCGGCCAAGAAGGTTGGAATACACACTTTGGACGTCCCATGTATAAGAGCGGGAACATAGCAAGGATATAGGTTTGCTTTGAATAGAAAGGCCACACACGCCTATTTTGACCGATAGATTGAAGACAATATTTACCGGTAATTTCAACTACCAGTTCCGAGTAATATACTGGCTGACCCTTAACGCTTAATTGATAGAAAATATTAACATTTATTCTATCATTAAATTGTTTTTTTTAACGAGGCTCCTTAGAATGTTGTGTTCGTTTGCAAAACGATCAAAATTATGTTGCCTTTCACGTTGTTTTTATGGCGTTGTCAGCGTGGCAACGTGTACCAAGTGCATTTATTCGTAATTCTCACAGAAAATTAATGAAGCTGTAGTTAGTATATTATTCCACTGGTATAATTATACTTGAAGGAATAAATCCCATTTTCATGATATAGAAGTGGAAAAACCAAGACGATGGACTCATGACTAATCGAAAATATCGTAGATAGCGCCTTCAGTACCTAAATTACAACCTCCTTAACCGTGGTAGGTCCGTCATCCTTTCGAGTGCGGAGACGTAACCAGTTCCTCCATCTTCAGCTGGTGAAGAGTCGCCTCGTCTTCCTCACGCGTACATAAATGTGTATTTTTTTCTTCATAAAACACTGAAGAATGTTGGGGGAAGAGTGCAGTTGTAAGGGAGGGATTTGGGTACGTCCTTGCTGCAAGATTAAGATGACGAGGTAGTCCGGTGCAATATATTTTCCGCCTTTCTCCCTTCTTCCTCCCTCTCTATTCTTTCGGAGGGGCTTCCATCTCTCTTTCTACTCCATGTCGTTTCCTTCCTCCTTTCGTGCAACCTTCCCTCCGTCCTTTTGTCTTTATCATTCTCTGAATCCCTGCTCCTTCGCCTTCTTACTGCCTAACCGGTCCGGGGCTACAGTCACTAGAATCTTCTTAACTTCCCCTCTCCTATCCACCCATCCACTCACTCTCGTGACTGTCCTTCCGTCATACCACTGCTCCCTTCCTGTTCCCTTCGCGAATATCTACCTCCGGCGTCCTCCGACCTACGGATGGGTTGAGGCTCTGGAGGGTAGGGAGTTGGGTGGGTCACAAATGGGATGTCTCGTACCATCTCTCTTGAACCAAGAGCGTTTAAAGACGTTCAGGCAGTGCAGGTAACCCCGCACACCAACAATGATTTTCGTGAATAAAGTAAAAAATTGGTGGGCTGTTGTAATAAAGATTGGTTCTCTTAGCTATTGTGAAGAAGTAATTACATGTGTATTTTATTGGAGAACTACATGAGTAGGTAATTGGTAGACCCGAATGGTGTCTATTGAAATGTATTCCACAACCGTATATTGCAGTAGCCTATGGGGTAGACGATGTTTTTTTATCGTAATACTATTGACTGTTAGTCGTTAATTGAATAATTCGTACAGGATAGAATATTTGATTCATTATTTATTGATCTTGATTACATTGTAATTATGAGGGAATAACCAATTATCTCGTTTGTTACAGCTTTTTCAAATTACTATCGTCACCTAAAAGTCGTATTAATTTGAATGCTCAAATCTCAGGTAATTAGGTATATATGTCATATGCTAGGACTCATGAAACTTGATCTGTTAGTATTTTAGTTTCAAGAAAACAACAGGTACCTACCTTAAAGTCATAGTTTAACTTATGAGGGAGCTTTTTTGCATGGTTGTTAAAATATCTGAAGCAAATGTTTTTCTTCCATAGTCCTTCTTATTTTCTTTGAAGATTCTGGCATGAAATATAGCCGCAAAGTCCGCATCGATATATTCATCTGAAACTTCATTGATAATAGCGGTAAAACTAAACTTGTTGTTATTGCTGTAACTTATTGTGATTTAGATACATCTCGAGGATTATTCGAATGCATTTGCAAACTATTAACTCATTACTCGCTGGTTTAATTTTGTATTTTCATGACTAAATGAAATACTTATTTGGTTTTACCTATGATATGAGAAAATAATGGCTACGAAGCTGGTCAAGAGGTTTTGAAAGTGAATAATGCCCAGTATTTCTGGATTGAGACCTAATGCTCATTACTTAGTGATTTTAGTGTGGTTACGAGTTTTCAGGCGTCACGTTGAACTTAAACCTTTTTATCATATTTTTCTGAAATTGATGCTTGGAGTAAATGTTGCATAAAGTCAACAAAGTGGCTTCATTTCCATTGCTTGGCATAAGTACTCTGGGAGGATTTTGTATCCGAATGGAATTTGTTCATAATTACTTAATTTTCAATGTAGCGTAAGTATGTAATGCTATGCTTACTCTATGGTTTTATGTATATGCTAGGTATGAAGGGAGTACCTCTAGCTTCCATTAGCGAAGTAGATAATTATGTTGGTAATTTTTGGTAAAAAGTACCAACGTAAGTAAGTCGCATGTCTTGAGGTTTTGTGTGATGCCATAGATTTTCCTACACTGAAAGTTCACAGGGTCTGAGTTCTGAGGGCAAGTGCTCTGAATTATAGCCAACCATTAGTTTAGTTCAGATGTCATAAAATATATAATACATACAGAGATGTAAATTTGCCGCTCAGCCATGCAAAGGTCGTAATTATTCGTTTAACGTATCCTTTATGAAAGAAAAATAAGGTGGTCAAAAATGAATATTTTTTTGCTTCGCAAATTATTCTACTACATGTCTTTCTCACTAGCTCCCTCATCTCATTAAAATAGCTTGATGGCCGGGATTATTCATTCTGGTCTTTCATCTTTTCAAGCTCTTGTCTCTGATTCATTTCTTCCTCGGATAACCATTTATCAACCAGGCTTATTAACTACATATCCTTTCTCCGTCATCCACGACCTTTTAGTCCCTTTAATTTGCCGCTACTTTCCGTTAGTTGTTCCCTGTGTAGTAATCTTTGATCCCTATATTTCTACTTCAATTATTTGAAGCCGTTGGAGAGTGTTGATGCTATTTACAATTCCGAACTAGGAAGAGCTCCATGCGGTACAAATCTTGTTGACGCTACAATGGACTGATTTTTATTTTAAAAATTGCGTACGTGTTAGTGTGTTGTGAAGGAAGAAATATTTACTCATGGGATGTCGGAATTGCATTGAAAATATGATTTGGGACCTACATTTCACCGTGTCGTCTGTTTTTCTGGTTTATTTTTCGCGGTTTTTGGTTGATGAACCTCTTTTTAATCGACTGTGTAAAGTTGTCGTCCCTATTATGATTGGTAAATTAACTCCCATTTTCTCCAAATATTTCTAAATGTTTTTGGTCTTCTGTAATTTTAACATTTCTCTCTATAGTTTAAAGTAATCTTATTAAGCTGAAACCTCTCATATTTCGTGTGTCAGTTCTTTCAAAATTCATCATCATGTTTGATCATCAATCATAATGAAGGTCATCTTGAGTGTAATGATTTATGAGGTCTTCAGGAATTCATATTCTATTAACAAAAGAGCTCATTTATTTATCTTCAAATTTCCTTTTAATGATAATAAGAACTTTTATGTAGTCTAATGCAAGAGTGTGATAGCTTTTTGTGATGTATGTCTTTCACCTATGTCACCGGGAGGGAGGGAAAGAAAATGCTCCAGCTTTGTCATTCGTCTTCCTTTATTTCCACGCGTCATCATTCCGTGCCTCTTATTCTTTATATCGCTCGCCTTCTTATTACCCCCATCCTTTCCTCCGACGACACTATTGCCCTCATCCCTTGTGTTTTCACTTCTTTAACTCCCAGTCCGCCCTCATAATCTTGCCAACCCGTTCCTCTTTCACATTTCCTTCCTGTCTTTTGAGATTCACAACATCACGTACATCTCAACAATGAAATTCCGTGACGTCGTCGTTTCTCTTACCCCCGTTGGCTAAGAGGAATGAGTGTCTCCTCTCCCTCCACTCGCTTCTTTTCCGCGAATCCCCTTCCTCCTATGTTCCTGCTGTCAGCCTGCTCTGCTTATTTTTTGTCCTCGTTCTTTCTGCGAAGCCAGCTGAAGTAGAAACCTGTCTCTTTTTCATACGTTTCCCTCCTTACCTCCCTTAACCTTCCTCCTCTCCTCAAAACCTCCCGTATTCTTTGCTCCCGTCTTTTCTCTCTTATACTTTTTCCTACCCTCAGAGTTTCTCTTTCTCTTCGTTCTTTCTCTTTGTATACATTCTCTTTCTTCCATCCACATTCGTTTTCTCTTCCAAGACCCCCCCCCCCCCCGCCATCCCCTTCCGCTCCAATGCCCTGAGATGGATACCTTGTTATCTTCGATTGTGGCAAACGTTTTTGGGCGATTCGTCAAGCTTTTTTTTCCTTTCTTCGGCGTTTTGAATAAAAGGACTCGGTTGCAATTTCGAATTTGTCTCTTTGAGTACGATTCGTTGGTTCTACTTCCATTTTTCTGAAAAAAACTCGCTTCTCCTGCTTATAGTTGTATTGCTAGCCGCACATGTTTTCCCTGGGCCAAAATCAAGCAATTGTCGTATTCCGTCTTTGATTTGAAGGACCCCTTCAATTTGAGATGAGTGGTCAGTTTGAAACAGCTCTTCGGATATCTAAGAGGAGAAAGTTAATGCGAAGGCATCAGTTCAGTGTCACATATTGCTGTGACGTTTTAATAATCCTTTTGTTTCCAGGTAGATTGTCTGAATTTTCAATTAAGTCTAAGCTAGGAAATTTTTGAGGAATTTTTTTTATGCTTCATATTTTGTATTTTATTCGGAAGGAAATTAAAGGCTGTGATACAACTTACCTACGTTTTTGCTATTTTCTTTGCCTGGCTAACTCAGCGAAATAAAACATGAAACATGTTTAAAACAAATTACGCTTTACTATAATAAACTAAATGCGTAATAATAGATTTTACAATGATAACATGCATTTAATATATGAATAATATCCCAGTTAGATCTCTGTTTACAAAATGAAGTGGGCATGAATGCTTAATGTTTATAGTTCCTTTTTAAGTCACTTTTCCTTATTCCCACCATGCTATTTCTGAGACTCCATGGGCACTCTCGATTTCGACTAACCCCCCCTTGTTACATCCCTTCTCCTTTCCCCGACTTATCCTCACGTGACTCGTAAATCCACGCTCTAGGCTTCCCTGTCACCTTGCGATTTTGCTTGTTTATAAAATACATTGTTCCCCCTTCCACCGGGAGTGCAAAGCGAAGTAGAAATGCCAAACATGGCTGACGTCCATTGTTAATTTTGTGCCTTATGCACCACGTGGCGAGATCGCCCTCAACATGGCGGTTTCACCGTTATGTTACAAATTTATTAACCAAATGATTTTGTTGAAGTACTTGTATTTCCAGCAGCATAAAATAATCTGGGAAACAGAGCTATGGTCGGACTTGCCCGATAATTCCCGTCAACGGTGGAAACTGAGATATGATGAATTGACTCAACAATGCGGTTTGCTACTCCTAAATGTGCCATAAAAATGAACGACTTAGCAAATGCCTATTATTCTATAAAGCGCTTATTGGGGCATAAAGATACGGATCCCTTTTACGCATTGGGGCGTGTTTGCGTCTTGTAAATACGCAAGTGATCTATATCGATTTGTATTCATACCAGACCTAAGTCGTCATTAATTAAACGAGTTATTTAAGTGTTTGACAACCTCGTCATTAAGGAGGGTATCCAAAAGCGATTACTTTATCCAGGGTGCCAGTGATCTCTTGCTCTCTAACGGATGTGAGTCCCAAGTTAGACCTTTTACCGGCATTTTGATTTGTCGTGACGAAATTTCGTCCTGAGTCCTCTTTTTAGGTTCTGACGTTGGTAGTTGCCTGAGAACGTATTATAACGTACTACTGTTTTTATTCGGACATAAACATCCTACGCAACCTTATTTTATTACCACCAAAGCGAGTCATCTACGAGTGATGGAGGCGTTTTGAAAGTACCGCTGTTGCGTGTTCAAGGTTTCATTCCTTCTTTGGTTCGTTATCACAATCTAGGACCGAAGTCATTAATGCCTGGCTTTACTGAAGGAAAGCTAAATACGATGATGGTTTTTTCCAATTTTGGAAAAAAACACCGTAAGTGAAATGTTCCATTGTCTTTTTTCCATGGAGATCACATCATAATACCTTTGAAAGTGGGATTATTCTGATTCCCCTACTGTTGATATTATATACTTGTAACCTTACGTCTGCCGTTGTGATTGGTGAAGTTCAATGCTGCTTTTTTTCCTACTTCACGCAGAGTAAAGGAAATTCATGCTTCTGTTTCCATGCGCCTTTTCAATTTTTTTCGTCGTTCTTTTATATAAATCATTTCATTGTTTCTTGCTATTAGTACGCCATGATTTTTGTTTAAGTTGATTTTGATTCATTTAAAAGTGTTCAAATATTTCTCAATGTGCCATGCCAATGCTTACTAATTTAAGTTATTTGCTGAGTTCCGATATTTTTTTATAAATTCAAATTTTAAAAATTATCCTGCACTCGATGTTGGATTTCTACGTTCGGTGAAGCCTTCGTATTTTTCCTCAATTTAACTAATTCGTGCTCTTCGACCAAACTCACCATAACAGGAAATCCTATGTTTCTGTCGCTGACACGTGATGACTTATTAAAGAGAAACCGTTCGCAAAAGGTGTGAATGCAGCGTTGTGAAACAGAAACGTATTTATAATCTTACTCGAGCCAGTTAAAATCTCTCTTTTGATTAAATTACGCCGCAATACCTTTTGGATTCAATCATCGCGTGAAGGCATATACGGCTGTTGATTATTTGGTCTCTTGAGTGCTGTTTTTAAAGGGAAGGTGTTTCTGGCTGATTTCGTTGCATATGGCGTCGCGTATTTTTCCCGAATGATGCGGATAATGTGACCTAAAAGGGATTCAATTCTGCGTAGGATGAAGAATAGATAACGTGAGTTTTTCCCACTCTTGTCAACGTCGTTACCTAGCAGTTAAATGGACTTAGGGTGAATGGTGAATTGATGTGATGAAACCAAGACGGGAGTTACGGAACCGTACGATCGATAGTTACGTGCCGAGTGATACGACGTCGCATTGTTGCCTCCACTATACTGTAAACAATGACCTGCTCCTCCATCCACATGCGGGATATGCGAAACGTGACAGCAATGGATCTCATATCACTCGATACGTGGCGATGGAATAGTTTCGTAGAATAATTCCGAGATGTCATATTCTGTGAGGCCTCAGAGATTTCGAATCGCAACAATAACATTTTGCCAATGACAGCAACATTTTGGCGTATCAACCGCGAAGTTTTCAAATAATGCCATTTAAAAGTTGATATTTTTCGAGGCTGTGACGTCACATCAACAACATTTACCTATGCTCGACGATGCAGAGTCCTTTTTGAATAAAGAGGCTCCAAAGGGCCTCGAATGCCGTGATAGCTGTCTTACTTGAAAATAAAAATGTAATCGCTTGGTTTAGTCGATTCAGTATTTTCGAGTTGCCTCATCCTGTCCCTATGTGATAATTATTGCACGCAAAATTTAAAGTAATAAGGTGTATCAGACGATATCTCTACGAAAACGTACGATAATCTGGTATATATTTTTGCATGCGATAGGTATTATGACGTTTCAAGTACTGACCCCTCGGAACGGGAGAAGGGTATCCGAGTGCATTTCTCTCCTGAAAATTCTTGTCATCGGCCTCACGTCTCCGCGTTTAAAAACCATTTTGAGAGGTGAGTGCACGGTGAAGCGGGTTGAGGCGCCTGAATGGGACGGATTGCATGGCCTTCAAGGTAGTTTGAGTGAGATATTTCCCTAGTCATAAAGGAGACCAAATTCTATTTTTTTATTTCAGCGTCTGTAAGAAGTATGAAGTAGATATTGTGATATTAATGGCGCCAAATCTAGTTACATATGACAGTAATTCTCAGTAATGAAATAAATAAATTACGTAAGTACCTTACTAAATTGACTCATTTTTTCACGCCGTACGGTGAAAACGCCTTTACAGCAGATGTTTCTTTGTGAATATGTAAAAACTGTTGCGGTGAGTAACTGATTAATTTGTGTAAATTGTTGAGAAAACGTACAAACTACAAATCGTTAGTTTTTTGACGAAATCTAGGTGCTGGAAATCCTAACTTTTTCAATATTCTCCCTCTGGAGCGCACAACCGTAATCCATCCCATACAAAACAGCAATTGTTTTAGGAAAATTGCTCAAAAAGTAGTTTGGCAAGGGGTTAGGAATTTGATGTCATTACAAAAATGAGGTTTTCCTTTAAAATGAGGTTAAATTCATCAAATTCTAGGTGAAGTGATATCTCGCTCAAACAACCTTAAAACTCGACTTCAAACATGCTCAGTACTGTTGTGTGCTAGAAGGAGACTGAGCTGCTACTGTTGCGAGGGCAGCTCAGAGGGATATATACTTTACAGTGAGGAAGAGAGCCGGTAGTAAAGTGAAAAAAAGTAGCGAGCGGTTGGCGAAAGGTCTGGAACATAATGTGCCAGCTCATCTGCCTCCCATTTCGCTGAACAGTTTCTATTCTTCCCTCTTCCCCTTCTCGTCCACTCAGACTCTCTTCTTGCGCCGTCTCCTCTCCCCTACTCCCCCTCCAATGCCCGTCTTCCCTAGGGATCCCTTCCCCCATCTTCAAAACCCCTCTTTTCAAACCATGTCCCCCCTTCACTCAACATGCAACCGTTCATCCCTTATAATTCCCAACCATCAGCTATTCCCTTCTCTCTCACACCCACGCTGTGTATAACTCTCAGCCTCTCTTAGTTTTTTGACTCATACGCCCGCTGCTGCCTTTCACTCTCAAAAAATCACCCACCCTCTACTACGCCACCATATACCTACCTCGCGTATCATCCCCCTCCTTTCAAAGCACAGTACTCTTCTTCCTTCTTCCCCTAATATATGCCTACGCCACGCAATCATCTCCAATGCCCCTTCCTCACGTACAACGTCACGGCATCCCTCTTATATATGTCTTCAATCCCCCCTCCACCTCTTCAACCAACCCCCTCGCCCCTCTCCTCTTTTTTTCCTCTTCACCTTAAAATATTCCCGTCTCCATTCAAGCTCCTTTTAATCCTCCGCCCGCCCTCGCCACCCGCGTGTGCATGTGAGGAGTCTGTATATATACTCTGTGTCTCCGCCCTAATACTCCCCTTCCCTAACCCCCCCCCCCCCCCGTATCTCACACCCAGCGTTCATTTATCTTTCTCATTTTCTTGGCCCTCCCCGTCCTTTTCCTTCTCCCCTCCTCCTTAACTCCCCCTTAATGTGTTCCTCGTCCCATCCCTTCCTTCCCTCTACAGAGAAACATTGTTTTTCGTACATTCTCTCCCCAAAACCCCTCTTCCATGCATCCCCCCCACTCTCTGTCTATATCTTTCTCTTCTCTCTCATCCCTGCGTGTGGTTTCAGCCTCTTGTAATCACCATCTTACCCACGCTTCATGCTTATATATTTTTTCCGTGCTTTCCTCCTCTACCGGTTGGTTTTTGTACGTTTTCTCTCACGCCTTCCTCATTCCTTTCCTCTCTCTCTCTCTCTTTGCGTTGCCATGAGGACACTTGCCGCGTGATTCGAATGTGTATATTCCTCTCCTAGGATTTGCTTGACATTAGCGTGTGCATTTCCCTGTCATTTATTTGGGAAACATTTGATCATTTATAATTAAAACAGTTTTTCTGACGATGATGTTCATGTCGGTCTTCAGTGCTTTACATATTTGAGTCTGAGGCGGTTTGAGTCTTTGTGGAAGTCATTCATGTATCCTGACGGTGTTGCTATGCAACGAAACCATGGTTATCAAAAATAAAATAATGAATGGAAAAATGCAGTTATTTAAGTCCACCTTTCCTTCCAGGAATTTAGTACTTTAATCAATTTAGTCAATTTTACTATCGACCAATTTGTTTAATGGATTTTTGGACAGATGGCGTGCATTACTACATTAGGGAGTCATTTTGAAACTTAGTGAATAAAACTATTAGCCCTACGTTAAATTTCTATTTTAAGTTCGTTATAAGTCTCCAAAGATATTGCAATTTTACTTTTCTAGTATCACAATCAAGGGTAATCTATAGCACTTAATCTCGAAAATCAGTAGTTGAAGTTACCATCAAGTAATTCAATCGATATCTCGATGGACATTCGTTCTGCTGTGTGTAGAATGAAGATTAACTTTAGTATTCTCCCTAGCTCATATCTTACTTCGTTTTTTTTCCTTCAAGTTACATAAACATCTTTCGGAAGTTCAGCTTTCGCACTTTGTTTTTTCTTCAAGTTATATACCCATCTTTTGAAAGTTAAACTTTCTATCAACTAAACTATAAACGTTCTATCTAAAGTTGGTTTGATGAGGTCACTGTCCATACAAAAAGCTCCTAAAGCAACTTACATTTCGGCTTACTTCCTTGCAGTGTGGCCATTTGGCGCGTAAGGCGATACGCATATATTATTTTATTGGTTCATTTTTGATAATTTTGTACATCATCGGTGCTTCATGTGAACCATTGCGCTGTTATATTTCTCTTTGAGGGAATCAATTATTTTCCTACTGTATTTTCTGTTTTTTTCGTGCGCAGTTTTTTATTTTGTCATAGGGTAGGAGTTTGGTTTTGTTGGAGTTCTATTTCACGCTCTCTTCACGAGTGTTATTATTCTCAAAGAATGACTACTTTTTCCAACGTGTACTTTGTCATTTGCACCCGATTCCCTTTCCCGTTTTGTTTTTCGACGACTCTTTTGGTTTGAAGTATTGGAAAGTTCCATTTTTCAATTTTCCAACCCTTGCGTCGAGCGAAGCGTTCCCTTTAAACTCCCTCATATCTTACAGCCTTCAGCAGTGCTCCGTTCTTTTCGCTCCGTCTTTTATTACGACGCAGACACATGTGCGACCCAACCATCACCCAGACGGCGGCGTAAGAATAAAAATAATTGATTTGTCACACCATAGTTCAATTCATAGTTTTGATTTCCATTTTAGGGGGAAAATTTCGAATGAGTTACAACTTTTTTCATTTATAAAGATGCTTATTTTCAGTCTGGTAGCAGAGAAAAATGTCCACAATGGCTTTGATTTTCATCCGCTGCGATACAATTACCTTCGTGTGGTATTTCACCGATATGTTTTAGCATTTTTGGATGCAATTAGGATTTAGTGTTAGTAATCAGTATTTGAGGACTTTTGCTAGTTATATTTTCATTCCATTTTTGACCCCCTGTTTAAAATATTTGTAACGAGTGACGCTGAGGCAGTGTTAGAACTCATGAATTGTGAATAATGTAGGTATCTTTCCCAAATCTAAAATTTCCCTAATGGATCACTAGTAGATATGAAGTGGTAATGTATCGAATGTTCATTATTTTTATCCGGTATTAAAACATTGAATTTGTGTCTCTGAGCCAAATTTTCGTCTGCATCATAAAAGTGCACTGAAATTGGAAAATTATGGTAAAAATTGCATTAACGCTTTGTACAACTTAGTGGTATGAATTGCATCGTCGATTTGTCCATTCTGGAATGATTTTATACAATGGTGCTGTATGTTAACCTCTCAAGCAGGTTATACATATTTATATACATCTTGTACCCATTGGTATATTTTTCGTTTTATGTTTATTTTTTAAGAAGAAATGAGATAAAACAATACTAAGCGTGTAGTATATTATTATAGTATTCTTAAAACTCATATAATATTCAACTTGTTATTTGAAGAAAGGTAGCAGCCATTTTTGAATAGCGACAACTGATGTAGTTAATGGGGTGCAGCGTAGGTGGTACCATCAGGCTGATCCCTTTCAGGGTATGCATTATCAAAAGAGCTCTTTTCTCGGCGTTATACCGAGAAAAATAGCTTCTATTTTTACAAAAATTCCCCCATTCTGCCTTACCCTGGCTAGCCTTGGCTTCTGCCGCATTCATGCATAGCTAGATACACGCTCTCCTATTCTTATGACACCTAATAGTCAGTCCTCTTTATAGTTGCTTCTATCTTATTCAACCGTGACTTTCTCGGTCTTATCCTTCCACTCGCCCCTTTTTTTCCACTGTCATATATCAGTTTCTTTCTCTAAGTTTGAAGTGTAGTGTTGTGAGTCATGTTGCATTTTTATGGGAGATTTAATTCTTTTATTCCAACGTGACGCGAATTTCTACGGTCATGCTCTTTCCGATTCGATTAGACCATTTCTCCTTCCCTTCTCAGATAAACCTATGATTCTCTGTGTTTGCGGGTGGGCAAAACGTATTGCGTTTTTATGTAGGTTTTATCTCGGTAAATTTTTGCGCATTAATATCCGGGAACTCGCTTTCGTTCTCCGGCATGTATAACCCCGAAAATGGTGTCGACTCGCCGTTATGCTATTTTTTTCATCTCGCCTCGTTTAGCTCCGCTCGGGACTCGGCCGACGCATGTCACGATCCGCTTTTGTTTCTCATTTGCTTATCCCATGGAATAGGAAGAGGTGGTACCAATCATTATTATCACCACAGGCTTCGAACGCGATTAGGATGAATGTGTGTATCGTTTGCCGCGGAATATTTTCCTGACTCACAGGGGTCGTTTGAAATTTTATTGCCTGCAGCACAGCCAAAGCTTTTAAAACTAAGCGTCCCTTCTTTTTTTATTTAGGTGCATGAACAAGATCAAATAAATCCTGTTCCTTCGTTCCCTCATCCCCACTCACCTATTCTGGGGCCCTAATTAAATTGAAATTGAAATATATATGTAAATATAGAGGTTTTTATCAGAGTTTTGCATTTTTTTACCTCAGACCGTTAGTCCGTCGCTAAACGGCGTGTGAATTTATGCACGCCACGGTTACTGTGTTCGGTTGAATATAATTTTTTCCATTTTGTTCGGAACTGGGAGATGTGTGTGGGGTAATGAGGTGTCAGGTAACTCATAAAGAGTACCCGAGTTGCAGCCTCGTGTTTGATAAAAATTATACGTGTGGTGATTATTTCCGTGCTAAATGAATATGCTGCGAGAGTGGATGGTATGAGCTTCGAAATTTCACGTGTTTCGACGTAATATACGCTTTACTTTTCACGTTAATATATGCACCAGTTCACGCTTTTATAACGTTTTCGATGGCCATGTTTTTGCAATTTATGCTATTACGCATCAAAAGTCGTTCCATTGGGTTATCGCAAGTGCGCGTTATTCTTTCGATTTTAAAAGCTTTTAGCGTCGTAAAAGGGCAGATTGTTTCCTATCACTCCTCTACGCTGAGGTACTCTCCACAAAATACAGAAAATGTTTGCTGAGAATGCTTCATGTTCATTTATGACTGATTATTCAATCATGATTCTATCGCGTATTATTCATGCCGTAATTTCCTTGGGGTACTTTTTGAAATATCTTTTCCCTGCTTTGATGTAGTGTAATTTGCGTGCATATTTCTCTCTCTCTCTCTCTGGCGTATAATAAAGCACTCATTGCTTTCCTCCTTCAATTTGGACGGTACCGAAATGCGTGAGGTTTTAGAATAATACTTGAAGCATTGCCATTATCTTTATTTCCATTAACTGTTACATTTTTTATATTCCACAAAGTTCGCCGCGTATAAACTCAAGTGAACTTCTAATCCAGCCAGCAACGAAAATACCGCGCTGTCACGACCACTGAAATGTTGAGTTAAATCTCGTTTTGTGTTTTGTCAAAATTGATGAAATTCTCTTCAGCAATGCTCCCGTGGAGGCTGTGATGAATTAGGAACAAAACCAATGACTTCCTGTAATCACTTTTCTCGTAAGTTCCCAGAAGGAGAGAGAGAGAGGATGCGTGTATAGTGCTTATTAAGATCAAACGAATTCCGCCCTCATCCAAGTCCTTGTGCTCGTAGGGCTTATTAGTCTGTTTGCCCTCTTCCGTCTCCTCCTACCCTTCTCACCCTCCCCATCTCTCATCTACTCCCCCTCAGCATCTTTATTTTCCACGTCGAAACGTATTCAGAATCTTAATGTGGAAACTCTCGTTTCTTGCGGACTGCCGGCTTATAGTTCTCCTTTCTTCCGATCTGTTCCCCATACTATCCACATTAACATCATTGCGGTATCCTTCTCATTCTCCTCCCTGTCTCTACGCAAAATCATCCTGCTCCTCTTTCTCTGTCTCTCTGCATTCAACCCCACTTGTCTCTTCCTTCTCTTGTCAACTCACGCCCTAATTCCCACACGTGTCACCACACTGAGTCTCCATGCTTCTCTTGCCGACCAACGACAAAGCATCCTCCCTTCTCTCCTAACTTCTCGTACACCAACACTTACAATGGAAATAAAATTCTTAAACCTCTCCTATATAGTTTTCTCCCCCCGATCACACATCATCCCCCTCCTAGTGGTGTGCACGCACACGGTCGCGTCTAGCAATGGGCTTGAATCGACCATCCCCCCACAAAAAACATCCTCTCCCCCTTCTGCTCTTATTCAGTTTTAATTTCCACTGCGCCACCTCCCCGAAATCGCTTCTTATTTGTTCTCGTTTTACATCCGAGGCGTGCTAAAAAAAATGGGGATTGCTTTATGAAGTCCTCTCCCTGCCTGCTTACGTGAGCGCTCTGTCGCCCATTCGATGCGTCACACTAGCGTGACCGTACATACGTGTCTCGCTCCTAAGTTGGGAGTTTAATATTCATGGTCTCTCTCATACGTACACTTCCCCAAAAATGCCTCGAGTTCTGTTATTTCCTCTCTCTCACCGTTTCACTCTTTCTATCTCTGCATCGCTCTTCCTCCCTTTTGCGTGTAGAGTGTGATTTGCAGTGGCAACTGTAATTAAATATCCGGGGGACACTTACATTTGACATTTCTTTGTCGCTTTCGCTCCTGAAAAACTGTCGGAAAAGGGGACCGAATTCTATCCCTTGGAAAATCTTGTTTCCTCGTTTTCACGGGCGAATTATTAGTTTTGAATTAATTTGGTCAGTTTCCCCTGAAGAGAACCGGGCTTTTGTGATTTATCTGGATTAATAAAAACTCTAATTCTACGATGTTCTCTTTTAGCATTTGAACTGTATTAGTTTTTTTTATTAATTGATCACTTTGATCGTTATCGCGTAAAATTGCAAGTGAGATTCTTTCTGGTTCAATTAAAAAGGTAGCGATTGAAAAAAGTGTCCGAAAATGAAAGTAAGGCATGGAATAAATGTGATAATTTTTAAGGAGAAAATGTTTTAATGTTGCTGACAAGATCATGGTGGTGTATGCGCGATTGAGGCGAGTTAATCGATTGTTTATGCATAAAAAAATGAGGCGTTGCTTTGTTTGCCATGTGGAATCTTTGATGCAACGGCCTTTGAAGGTGGTTTGGAAAAGCATTTCTTTTCATTTAAAAGTTTTTGCGCGTTTATGTAACGTATATTGTAGCCATAATATACCTCTTGGACAGCTATATAGACGGTTTTTTTAATTTGCGAAATGGATTGTGAAATATTTATAGATTACAATTGTAATGTCTAAGTGATATTATACGGATGTGGGTATCTGATTTGCCTATAAATGATGCAGTTCTTACATAAACATTTAAGGCACTAATTGTAAGATAAGATAAAATTTCTAAGATAATAAATCCAGAACAATCTTTCCAAGTCAAGTCAATGTTGCGTAACTATCCATTAAAATTATTTTTCTCCTTCTGCCTTCACTGGATATTGAAAGCCTTGCCATTGGGATTTCTAATTTGAAGACGTTTTGCCCCGCTCTATAATTATCCCTCCTTTTTGCTCTTTCTTTTTATTTAATGCGTCATCATGTATTGGAGTTCCTTTCCAAGGCCCTATATCGTTGGGAGTATTTTATTCAGCTCTTATGTCAGTCTATATTTTTTTTCCTCCCTCATATCTTCGTCCTTCTCATATATTTCTCATCTCTTTAGTCTTCCAATACTCTCCTCCCCGCTGTCTTTCTCCTATATGCCTCTCTGTGAGACAACCTCCAGTTTCATCTCCTTCTTTTTAACATATCTCGCTTTCCCACATCATTTCATTCATACTCATCGCCCTTCTTCCGCCGATTCTCCGGTCACGATAGCGGTTCTCCTCTCCGTCCATGAGTCCATCTTCTTCGCGTTTTAATTTCTCTTCGCTCCCACATTGCTTCCAAGAAATATTATTTTTTCATGAGAAACTATATTTTATCTCCCCTCAACTATCCCTCTCATGTCTCGTTAACTAACGCTTTCGCTGATACAACGCCATGTGCAAACTCATCCTCCCTGCTCCGCAAATCAAGATGATCCCGACCCCTTTATACCCTGGTTTCCTCCTTCTATTTCAACCTTAGCTGCCCTCTCCTTCCTTGCTGTGAAGACTCTCCTTCCAGCTAAGAAATGGGGCAGAAAGAAACTGGGCAGATAAGAGAGAAGATAACAGTGGGAAAACCAAGGGATAGGTGGGATGACAACAACCGAAAGGATGCACGAGAACTGTTTGTGGCGTGGAACTGGAGAAGAGTGGCAGAGGACAGAGGGGAATGGTGAAAGAGAATCGAGGAGGCCAAGGCTCGATTTGAGCTCCAGCGCCATCGGAGAAGAAGAACAATAATTGTATACAACCAATAGAAATTATTTCTATTGGTTGTTCGTTACGACTGCTTCTCTTTCAAAAGGGAAATGGGGAAGAGGGGAGCTGCCGAGAGCCGGGGGTAAGCCTTGCGTTGGTAGAAGATACGAAAATATAGGTTTTCTGAAATTTAGGGGGAAGGGACTTTGATCAACGGTTTATGGGAGTGGTTTGCCGGAAATATAAATACGCACGTGGGTAGTGAGGCGTAAATGAAGAATCAATTTTTCTAATTTTTTCTATATTAAAAAAAGTAGCTACCGACCAGCTGAGCCTTGACAATACCCATTAAATCTTGTCATGAAACGGAATTTCTATAATTGAATGGTGCTCGATTTAAAAAAATGAAACAGCACTTTTGCTGAAAATTCGCGTGAGATTAGATTAGTGAGGTAGATTCTTTAGTTGTTTATTTCTTTCAGAAGTACTGCCTTATGTACTCAGTAAGCAATTAGTTACAACTGTGAACTTATAGGAGGTGTTATTTTCATGTAGATAATAGCTGATTATTTTACGCATTTAGGCTTAGATTGATGATATGTACACTCACGACTTTGCTCTTCCTGTTCTCTTATTTTTCTCCGGTCATTTCTATGAGCAAGTGTTCAATGTAACACGATGTTAAATATTGCATTGATTACCATTCTTGTTTTAGACACTGTTTTTGTTCAAAAGAAATTCATAACCTAAAAAGGTATCATAATTATATTGAACGCCGCATTGGTATTTGATAAAAACGAAGTCGTTTCATCTCGCAGTCGAGTATCCGGAAATGCTGAGGCAGGTGGGTGTTGTGTGTGTGCGTCTTGAGGAATGATGATGTTGCTGAGGAGAGGAGAAATGTCTCTCAAGGAAACGCTTCTTGATAGAATGCTACTGGGAGTTGGCTTATTCTATGGAGAGGGCGAAGGGGATGGGGGTGGTTTGGATTCGGCAGCGGAGGGCTGGCTGGTTGAGGGTGAGGGTTGTGTGTGGGGTCGAGGGTGGGGGGAAGAGGACCTTCGCTTATATGGCGTGCGGCTCGCGCGCCCCACCAGTGTTTTGCCCTCGCGTTTTAATTTCACAGTGTGTCAACACGGGTTGGGTTTTGGGAAGCCCGTCGCCCGTGATGGGGAGGAGGGAAGGCAAGAAGAGATGGCAGACGGAGGCAGCGCCAGGGGCGCGCGTGCGAGGGTGTGGCGAACTAGGCCTTTGGGGACATTGGAGGTTGAAAGAAGTAGGGTTGGAGGGTGTGGAGAGGAGCTTGGGGGATGGCGTGGGGAATAAAACAAGGAGAGAAGGTGAGAAAGGGTCCATGGAGGTTCTTCTCCTTTCCCCCCTCTGTAGACTTCCGAGCCCCAAGGGATGTCGGGCCACTCCACATCCCCCATCTCTCTGTCCATACCAATCTCTCATTACTCTTACGTCTCCCCACTGCAAACCATCCTCCCTTCTCCCTCCCCCCTCCCTGACTAAATTCCTCATAACTCTCGTATACCTTTCTTCGATTAGACTTGGCATTCGGTGGATCAAAAGAGAATGTGGCAATGTGCTGGGCATTGGGAATTAATGAGGGAAGAAGTGCAAGCACAAAATTGCTCATCTTCTGCATTCTAATTTATATGCATATCTTAAAGGATTAAATCGACAGTGATGATCTAAGTGACTTTGTCGCGAGAGATATCCAATGGAAGCTGTTTACTATTAGGATTATACAACTAGATAAAACAGTTGAAGTGGAAATAATCAGATAGCAGTAACGTAGTATATGTCTACCACGCTCTATTTCGCCGATATAATTAAGGTAGCTGGTGAGAGTGGATTAGTTCATGGAGTGTTTTCGAACCAGTGGGATCTAATGATTAGAGGTTATGATAAATATTTAGTCAAATATTTTTTTGTAATTATAAGGTTATAACATAGGCAATCGAATGTGACTTGGAGTAAGTGATTTTGAACCTTCCATAAAAAAATCGCCTGTAAGCTTTGCCTGTAGGTTGATTCCAGTTTCGCCTTCAATTTCTTAAACATATTTTAGCGTCTCTCAATCACTGTTACTGACTTCTTTGGTTTTGTCAAAATTATTTTCCTCCCATTTTGTTGATGTCTATCATACTATAATTTATCGAAAACAGCTTGCAAAATAACACATATTACACGGCCGAAATAGCACCTCTTCCAATAAATTCTCTTATCAACAGTATTCAAGGTTGAATTAGAGTATAAGCTAGGGTTTCAGGCTTCGTCCGGTAAAAAATGATTTTACATTCATGAAGATTAAGTAGAAGCAGTGGTTGTAGTTCCACACCAAACATGCACCATGCATGATTTTGGCGCCTATTCTTATCCTTCATAACGGCACTTGGGTATTAAATACTTGCGTGCAACCATTTTAGTGATTTTACTTGTTCATCATGACATTCTTTGCTCTGCTTTTCGTTTTATACTTTTTCAAGTTTGCGCTTCATCGCAAGTATGACTTTGGAGGTTAAGGGGCCCAGTTGACCCTATCAAGATTCCGCCTTCGTCGTGGACGTCTCCTGGCAATAAAACGCTGAGAGCGGGAGTAACGAAATCCGGCTTATTTTGCACATTTGCACGAGATGACCATCGCGGCTCGTCAACAGTCGTTTCGTATGCTCGCTTCGTCTGATAGTTTTGCATGCGATCGTGTGATGTGCTGACTGTTGCAACCAGCGAGGCGCTGCGCGAATGCCGTAGCCTCTCTAGATTAATGTGATAGTTTTTATGACTTGAGGCACTATGAGAAAACGGGTTAGTTCGCATGTGAAAATTGTGAAGGGAATTAAATAAAGAAAATGTATTTTTTTCTATTGTGTATTTCTTCACTTGCTTGTGAAGTCTGTGTATGAACATCTTTCTGTGCCGGTGATCAGATATGAGTAATGCCATGGGTCGATGATTGTAAGAACTTTTGACGCTATGAAGGAACCTACATCGCCATTGGCTTAAATTTTCGTGCCTAGTCGCCGACGCTATCTGGGGGAGAGAAGTTGGAAGGAGGGCTGAGGGCACTGTAGACAACTGGTTCTCAACCTTTTTTTATTCTCCAAACCCCTAAAAAAGTTTAAGATATTCTCGCACCCCTTAAAGTAATAAATTATTTAAGAATAAAAGTGAAGGTGTCCAAAACAAATTTTTATAATTAAATTTTAATAATTGGTATATAAAAATGAAACTTCTGGGAAAGAAAATATATTACTATAAACTAATAGTTGGTTAAGCCCTACGAAAAAGGTACTGATATAAGGTAAGGATTATAAGAAAAAAACTGAAATGTCATCTCCCACTACCTGGAATGCTATTCCGCACCCCTGGTTGGGAAACCCTGCTGTAAACTCAGAAGGGATGCATAAGGTTCTCCTATCTGGAGGAACTGATTTTATGGTCATCCTAGTTATAACCAGCTAATACCTACTGGATCTTATTACGTGTGGGCATAAGGTCTGGGAAACTCGGCAATGTTTATTTTGCATTATTATGTAGTTCTCTCCTCTCTTTACGTTAATGTCTTCTCCGTTGCCTCTCCTGCCGTTTCGTTATCCCTCCGGTCCCGTTTTTCCCATTCCGGATGTCATTTCCTCCCTCATCACATTCTGCGTTCTCCTTTCACTGTTCCCCGCTCAACCCCCTCTCTTTCTACGCCTCTTTAGCTCTCTCAGCGACTTTGATACGAGTCGCTGAGGGCGAGCAAACGAACTGTAATGGGAGAGTCTGGGGGAGGGAGGAGGGGAAAAGCGCCCGAGGGTGTGGAAAACTGTAGGGGAAAGGCGGTTTTGCACGGCGCGAAAGGGGAGCGCGGTTTAAAGGTTAACGCGCGGGGAAGGTGGTGAAGTCAGCGCCG
This sequence comes from Pyrrhosoma nymphula, assembly GCA_963573305.1. Taxonomy (NCBI): domain Eukaryota; kingdom Metazoa; phylum Arthropoda; class Insecta; order Odonata; family Coenagrionidae; genus Pyrrhosoma; species Pyrrhosoma nymphula. The sequence goes on along the minus strand of OY754337.1, from coordinate 101,404,674 downwards.
GCGGAGACTACTCCCCCTATGGCGGGAGTGGCGTTTTGCGAACCCGTGGATATCTCTCCTCGCTAGGAGTGTGTTTATGCGTCCACCTCATTACATACCCTGCCCCAGAGACGGCCATGTATCCCCCCGCACTCTCACGTCTCCGCCCTCTCAACCGCACACTCTCTGTATAGTGTTTTAAGGCTGGCTGCGAGTATGGTTGTTGCCCGTAAGGTGTCCGAAATGCGTACGCGTCGCACAGCGCCTCGGAGGAGGAGGAGAATTGGTCCTGTCTCCGAGCCTCCATATATGTTTGCTTAGTCGTGCGATGGGGGGCCGGGGGGAGTGGTAGGGGCTTGCTTGCGTTGGCGGAGCTGTAGGGTGTAGGGGAAGGGGTGGCATTGTTAAGGGAGGTGCAGACGCCTGCGGGGCAAAGAAGTTATTTCGCGCTCTCCCTCACCATTTCGACTCAATCCTCACCCCCTTCCCCCATCTTTTATTCCTTCATGTATGCGCCAACCGCTCGTATATGTGTGTGTGAAGAGAATCTATACTTGCCCCCTCTTTTGCTTTCCTCCCCTCAAGACTTCAACAAACAAAGGAATACATTTTCCTCGCATGAATGCCTCCTACCTTCCCCTAACCCCTCTAGAAACCCCAGCCACATGCCCTCCTCCTCTCATCTCATCTCCTTTTTTCCTTCTCGCTCCGACAAAACGCCTCCAGGTGTCTTTTCTCTTTCCCATAACGCAGCGCCCTCCACACCACCAATCGCCTGCCTGCTGTGAGAGAGGGGGAAAAAATATTTATTCTTCTGCGTTTATGGATTTTGTTCCGATAGACACGAGGTGGGAGGAAAAAAAAGATGTCTCCACGGCATTTTCCCTCCCACTTCTACTTCTCCCCCACTTCCCCCAAAACCCTCGTTGAGGGGGAGTAGATGCGAATCCGGCGAAAGCGTACGCATTTAAAATTCCCCCATTTTCTGGCGTTCTTTCTCCACTTTTTTTGCTCATTTTCCGCGTTATAGTTCATAATATCAGTTAGGCTCAGAGCTCAGTCCGGAAAGTTATGGGTTCTTTCATTTATTGCGACTTACTCTCCTCGGTGATTATGTACTCTAGCAGTCTGTCCGCATGGTCGTTGTGTGCCCAACTGCCGAGAAATTATTCGACTGAAAAACTAACATTTTTTGAGAATTCTTTATCGAATCTAGTCACTTAATGTTTTTGAATTACACTGGTAAGCACTGGTTTTGGTACCGTGGTTTTTTATGCTTACTTAAGGTGTAATTCACCTCCTGAATCCAAATTCAGCATTAGTTTTCGCTTAACACCTCTAGTTTCTCAGATGCAAAAACATGGTTATTTACCTTACGAAAGTTAAAGGTGTCAATTAGATAGGAATAAAAATTCACTGATTGTTAGTATTTTTATATTTTATCGAGAAATTGAAGAAAGAAATGCCACATAAAACATATTGGGAGCACTTATTTACAACTACAATTCACTTGAAGAAAAAAAACATAGTGGAAAAGAGTCAGCACTTCTGAAGGTTCCAGCAGTAATCTTCCATCATGTGCGTATCCCATCTTCCTTGGTAGCGGTCCTCCACAAAGTTTTCATATCCTAATGAAATCTCTCACCTTGTTCTTCGCTTGAGTCTCCTAAATTCTCTGGCAAACGGTCCAAGTGGCTATGTAAATAGTGAACCTAAATACTCAAATTGCATCCAAGTTTTCCAAAGATTTTTAGCATCTCATTTACTAGTTCTATATAATTTCCCTGGAAATTTTTCACAACTTCAGCAAACGACCTTAAAGCATTTTGCTCAGTCTCATTCATACATTACACGAACACGGGATCTCTAATTAGATGCCTAATTTGTAAAATATATGCGAAACACAGCCCATGTTTGTCAAGAGCCTTCAAAAACTGCTTCATAAGGCCTAGTTTTATGTGCGGTGGATGCAAATGATTTTATCTCGTTTAACCAAAGGATTGTTTACGACGTTTTTCTCTCCAACAATCATGGTTTCTCTCTCAGGTCACTCCTTTCTCACCCAGTAGTTTTCTCTGTCCCTGCTATCCCAAAGACATAAGAAACAAGGGTATTTTGTATAGCCACTTTGTTGTCCAAGGAGAAAGTTAACCCATTTTTAAATCTACTCAAATCATGCATTGATGTTCTTGATATTTTATCTTCTCCATGACCAAAGCAATGGTGATGTATTCTTCTGTCATTTTTGTTGAATGTGCAATTGGTATTGAGCCAAACTTGTTGCCATCGTGAATGAGGACGCATTTCAAACTCCGCTTAGAACTTCAATAAATAGACGTCAATCATCCGGAATATATTCAGGAAGACCCATTTTCTTCAGGAGTACTCTAACATCATGACAGGATATAAGATTGTCTTATTGAGAGAAGAAGGGAAACATCTTTTTTTCGTGTACCTACGACAAAAAGTAATTTTTGTTCCTTGTTCCTGTAAATTCTTATCATTCAACCTAGAGGCAATCAATTCATATGCTGTTTTTGAAAGGTTGAGTTCGCTGATGAGGTCATTTAGCTCATACCTTAAAAACGAGGAATTGTAGCGATTAATAGTCTCCAAATCACCAGGCGTTGTAGAGGATATTTCGGGAGATCCAATTCTGACGCAAGCACAAATCAAATCCGAGCGGAAGTTTCAAAAAAGCAACTGCATCTCAACACTGCAGAAATGAGATTGAATGCTTTAGTGTATTTTTTGGAGGCTAGAAAGCATTTTCCAAAAAATATCGGCAAATGACCGTGTAAAGGGCCCCGTGGTGCCATAAAACGACCGTACGCCCAATCGCATTGTGTTGGGTGAAGGAGTTGCAACCGTGGGACTCCAGCTGTGGGCTGGCAGCCTCGAAAAACATCCTCTTGTGTGGCATGCATTTTGTTCCGTTATAAGTCCACATTTTCGTCGGAAGGATCTGTAACGCTGGTCACAAGAGAAATTCCCGCGGTAAATCAGAAGAAAGCTGTATTTTAGTATCTCCTAGACCTCCACCCTACGTGATAAAATATGCTATTTTTCCGAGATTTCTCCAAAGTATACAATATGCATAGTATTTTCACTTTATGTGTCTGGAAAATCATCATAGCGGAGTGGTTGCGGCAACAGTTCATTCCACGCACTTGCCGCACCACCAAACCTCGCGTTGACGGCGGGTTGCACCAGTCTCGATCGCGAGATCGAAAAACTGATGCGAAATTCGGCGTCGCCAAAAGTGGCAGAATATCTCACCTGATTTAAACAATGGAAGCTTTGCAAAGACTCCCATTATTAGTTGCTTTGTGATTCCCAACCATGTAATCAACTATTAAACCACATACATGAAGAAATGCTGGAACGCCATACACGAAAAACGTAATACCTTATGTTCTTCTTGTTAATTTGGTTTATAAAATATTATTTTATGTTACATAAAAGTTTCTCTGGTAATAATATAAGTACCTGGTTACCGAGCGTTGCTCGATGTTTGTATGGTTTACTAAGAACTTGTATGCTCCTATTTTGCCACTTATTGTCTATTTTAATAAAATTGGGCATTCACATAGTGCGATTAAAGGTTTTAATAAAACAAATTTTACGAAGCGTAACGGATAATTATTTTTTTAACATAGTAGTGATTGATGTAATTAGGTAGTATAAATCAAACTCAAAACACCACTATCACAAAAATGTTCTTCTAACAAAATTCTGAAATCAATAAATTCAATATTTACATTGTTTTAATTATTTCCAATATTCATTGACAGATTGTTACTATTAGATTCAAAATTATCAATATTTCTTTCCATTCAGCGTTTCTCGTGTGTCGAAGTTATTGAGTCGAGACGCTCTTGGGCAAATTGGTGCAAGGATGATCCATCTTCAAAAGTTGTACGAGCTGCTTCCGCATATTCTGGATTGCACGTCATTGTGATAAAGAAGTTAGATTATCCAAGTCGCCGGACAAAGGTCATACCTTCTTCAAAATGTTCAGTGTAAAAACATGTAGATCCAGGAAACGAAGAAGGCAAAATAATCCTTTCAGAAACAACATCATTCTTTTTTTCAGTCAATTCACTCAAAAATTGAATCGCTCTTGTACGTTTATCTGCAAGTATTTTTTTTTAAATTTGCTTTAATACATTGGATACGGTCATGTTCCACTCTTATATGAGTATCAACCAGATATTGCTGAAAAATCCGACCACCGAAATACAAAGCATTGAACTTCAAAAGGCGGAGATCAGGATTTCTTAGGTTGTTGTCTGAAGGAAAATATTTGGCAAGTTGAGGTCGAAGTGCTAATTGGTACTGAGCTAGTTAAAAAATGGCAGTTATAAGGTTTTCTTCAAGGAATATTAATACAGAGAACCCAAAATTGAAAAATTTGGGTAAAATAGTGGATAGCTTCGGCCTCGGTGGCGGCGGGGTAACGTCCTCGCCTGCCAATCCAAAGGTCGCGGGTTCGAGTGCTGCCTGGGGAGGATTTTTCTTCTCCCAGGATATGGTTGTGTGTGTTGTCCTCTGTTACTGTTACAACGCCTGATGTAAATTGGTCCTCGAGGCTGTATTCAGGTTGATGAAATAAGTAAAGGGCCCAACACGATTGCCAATACTATTCATGGTAAATAAAGATTTCCCACGTTTACGAATAATTAACTCTTTATCTGGAAAGCTTTGGTCAGCGTTGAGGGTAATTATGGCACAAACTTCATTCTGAAGGGGGATGTTAAACCTTTTGTGATCAACGGCATCAGGTAATGCAAAAAGGAGCTTATAAGGCGGCTCTACACCTTCTGCAGCTGTCTATTAGCTTCTTCTTCTACTTCCCACATTCTCATGATTCCAAGAGCAAACGGATTTTCAGATCTCAAAATATTTTCCAAGAGACTAATAAGATTCTCGCTGATACAATGATTAATGGTATTGTTTATGTGTTCTGTTCAGGGATAAAGACCGCGACGGTATATTTTTGCTGTATCTCCTGTTCTTTTCCAAATTGCCAATTACCTAAAGTTCCGAAAATATGCATAGATCAATCACTTAATACTTACATAACCGAGGAATTTTCGCTTTATTGATTTTCCTAGAATTATCAAAAATTCTACAATCACCTCTAGAGCTATGGCTATAGTTTTTATACACTGTTTTTGAAGCATATCATACGTCATGGGAATTTTATAAATATTGATGTTGACTTAAATTTTACAATGCACTTAAACTCTCATCGTGAGGAATAGTATGTTTTATTATATATTCTATTCTAAACCACGTATTTAATTACTGATCTTCTACAAATAGGTGCATCGTCTGCAGAACTCGTTTAGCTTCCCTCTACCTGTATAGGCGTCAAAATCAGTCCTTGGGTTAGTTGTTAGATAATAGCTTATGGTTATATGATAAACTTATAGACGTATTCGTCGTTTATACGACTTCTCTATGGATACAAAACGCATTAGGTTAAAAGCCTTCTAGGCATGAGAAAGTGGAACTGTTGGAAATGACGTGGAAAATATAAAGAAATATACTACTCATTTCCCTCAAAGAACGGTGTTTGTTGTCACATATTTAATTATTTAATCTTTTGTTTCGCCGACTGCCGGCAGTGGGCGGGCATAAAAGAATAAGGCAGAGAGAGGTTGGAAAGGAGCGAGTTGAAAAGGAGGAGAGGACATGAAAAATGGAAGAATTGGTTCCCTTTAATTTTTTCGGGGTGGGGTTCTGTGGAGGGGGAAAGGCAGAGCACTGAGCAGGTAGGGAAAAGGCGGGGGACCTTGGGATAGGAGGGGAAGTAAAAATGGCTGGCTCATGGTAGTAGTATCATGGAGTTTTAGAGGGATTCGAAATGGCGGGTCCAGGGTATGGGAGGGATGTGAGCGAAGGGAAGGCCTGAATGAGAAGGGTGGAGTGGGTAGGTTGAAGCATGTAATTTTCTTCATCCATTATGTAAAACTGGAAAGACGATAAGTTTCTTTTAACTTGACTTATATTATCCTTTTTTCACTGCCTTCGTTCCGCGTCGGATGTTTCCGTGGCCATCCTATCGTGTTCCCACCCTCACCGCTAAACTCTTAAATTACACTTTCTTTTGTCTTTACCACCAGTTCTCTTATTCTCTCTCTCGAACTTTCCCCTTTGTGATCTCACTCGTAGGCCGTTGGATCAATATAACTAGAATCAACGCTTACTTATTACATAAATTACGACTTCCTTTAACGACAAGGTACCAATGTAAACTTTGTAAAATTGGCCTCAGAATTTTTCTGGAAACTTGCTTCTTTCTTTATAATGGTGTGTGGAGATGGTATACCTAATGCGATAAATTCATAATTGATCTTCCTGTCCCATTTGAGGTATAAAAAAACTTTTCCGATTCAATATATATGTTATTTGTTCTTTGATAAAACCCGGCGAGGAAGAAGGCAGTTAGAAAAAGCATACAATCCCTTGTATTGCCCTTACACATTTCTTGTTTTTAGATATTTTTTCAGCCTACAATGAGCTTGTTCGATCGATACCACGATCACAGAATATGAGTTTTGGTAAGCTATATTGGGTGCGATATCCAACTAATCTTAGTCATTCTCTACTAATGTTACTTTATTATGCATTAAGTTTATTAAAAGTGGCCCCTGAATCCATCCGTAAAACCCGCACATTACTTAGCCATTTCTGAAGTAATACATTCCTCGCCGAATAGCTCCTGAACTGTTCTTCCTATCTCCTCCTTCGATTGATTTTTGAGTCATTTGATTGCTGACTTAAATCTCGCTGTAAATAAGTGGACTTTTATTTTTGCATTAGCTGGGTTGGATATTTTTAATAAATCTGCGGCAGCATATCGGTATCAAAATTTCAGTCAATATTGTTTTTTCTTTTCATTTTTTCCTCCTGTTATTTAAGGTTTTCTCTTCTACTTTGCTGAAGTGTGCTTCAATAATTTACAGAATTCAAAGGAGTTGATGCTCTTTCATGGACGTTTTGTTTTACAATTATTTGTATTACAACTCCCGAATAAAAAATCTGTGATTTTCAGTTGCCCTCGGGCTAAGGATAGTTTGCAGTCGTCGGCTTCGGCATTGAGTGTATCAAACACCCCTGGATCCCACCCGAGTTTGGCGTCAGATTAGGCTCAAATGTGTGTGTTGCATGGAATTGAATAGGTGGGGTATTTTTCTTTTTCCTTTTCCTGGCTTGGCTCACCTGAAATTGGATTGGCTTCCCCTCGGTTCGGCTTTGCATTATGTTTGGTTACGGTTCCTCAAAATCCTCTTTCCAGTTTCCACCCTTCGGTCCCATTTCACCTTGCATTGTGATTCTTATCTGCACGGAATCCTCCTCCTATCTTGTGCACGCCCCTCCTCTTTTCAGTGCCAACATCCCTCGGCCGTCATCTCTGCTCCCTTCCCCGACTTCGTTTTATTATATCGGCCCCACACACCCTGCTCCAGTTCCTTCTCTTCCGTTCTTATTCCTTCCCTTTTAGCTCTCTCTCTCTCTCTCTCAGCACTCAATATCGTCTCGCTCTCCCCTTTTGTGCGCTTATGGAGGCTTGATATCCATTTTGCGCCAGTTCAGCTCGGGGCTTTCGCTCTTATCTGGAGGTCAATTTAATGACAAGCCTCAGAGTCTGCCGTAGAATGTGTCGACGAATACTAGGCTGTTGCAATATTCGAGAGCAGTAGGATCCGTATCGTAACAATCTATCCTCGGGTTCTTGTCTCTTTTTTGTTGAGTCTAAAATAAGAATTGCTCCATCTCTTTGCTAACTATGATACTATGGTAGCACAATTGATTTGGTGGTGGCAAATGTGGTTTCTTAGACGACGTAAAATGATTAAATAAGCTGCTAGCTCTAGGTGTAGATTTGTGAAGGTTTAACTGTAAACATTTGTGGAAACTTCTGGATTGGTGTATTTTTGTGAGTGTAAGCCGTCAGTGACTATGAATCTGGCCTTAATGTTATATTTTTTAAAGTAAAATCGAGAATGACCAAGGTTGTGGAAATCATTTTTAGCTTAATTTAAATGGCATCATCTGGGGTATTTTAGCACGTTCGCGGTTTTTACAGTGTCATATTTTAATAAATCGATCAGTTTCTCCCTATACAGTTTCTCATGGTATAAGTAATCGATTATCCAGAGTTGGTTGTTTCTCCCGTTCGACTTTGAATCTACTTCTTCTCTTTCACTAGTTATATGTGATTTAGAGAAGAAATGTTTAAATAATTGATTGGTGCTTCTCTAATCAGAGTAAACGACCTTCCTGACACGTTCGTTCCTGGGAAATTAGAAAAAAGTCAACGCCGTTGCTCAAGCTGGTTAAAGTTTTTTGTTTCCTGTTCGAAGAATTTGCTGTCGTTTTCCGGAAGAAAACTGCGTCAGTGGACGTCATTGCTTTCAAAAAGCCACAGTGACGAATGGTTGTATTCTGAGTCCGCAGTCACCGATATGAGATTCCAAGCACTTAACCCTCATGCAAACACAAGACTTGGAATCCGTCGTCCGTATTTCAGTTTTCATGAGCGAGTGAACTCTTCTTCTCTTTCTTGGACAATCAGAGTCTCTTTATTGGCCTTATTGTAATATTTATATGTGCATTTCCCGGAGCGGCATATGCCCAGCCATGCACGGTTTCCTTGTGACTCAGTCACTGCATAACCTCTTATGCTTAGTGACTTCCCATTCCACTTCCATATCTCCTCGTTCCTTCCTTCCTATTTCACAAAACTCGTGTCTCAGCGCTGTGTCTCCGGATGTCCTCAGAGGACGCATCCATTATAAAAATGCAAGAGTGAGGAAGTGGGGGGAGTAGAAGCGATCGAGTTAAAAATCCAGCCGTGGAAACCAGAATCCAGGTGCGTCTTTTTGTACAGATATGCCGTGTCTCTTCCCTTCTTTCTTTTTTGGCTTGCGAATTTTCAGTCTGCGATGCAGGAAAATAGTTTTTTTTTCATGTACCCTGCTGCTGATGAAACACCTCTCTTTCCGCTTCCCCGAATGTTATTGAAGCCGCAACGGCTCACAATTTTTATTAAAGTATTGAGCGTATCGTTAATTAGCCAGTTCTTAAAAGATTTATTTGGAATAAACTCATTGAAGTGCAGCGAGTTTATACCGAAATCGGCTCGTAAATATTTAATGCGGAGTCTTTTCATGTGTCATATCTTAAAGTCTTCCTCTCATTACTAATAGTAAGTAGTCAGCCAATTTAACAATTACTTATGCAGCATCAGCCACCTGTGCACCTCAAGAGAAACCAGGGCCTAGTAGTACCCTGTAGGCTTGTGCGATGAGTCGATTAATCGAAGTCATCGACGATGATTTTAGTCATCGCGGTGCGATGACTGTAATCGATGACGATGAATGTCATCGACCATCGATGTCGATGGGAATCATCGATCCCGATGAGTCGATGAGTTAATGCGAATCATTTATGTCGATGAGTCGATGAGAAATGTATGTATAAAGTATAAGCACCCCAGCTATTGCGCCTTAAGGACGATGGCAGGGCCACAGTGGGATGTTTGGAATTCATGTTTTTCCTCAAGTTTGTGGTAGACGATACAGAAGTAGCGATCATGTTCAATCACAGTTCATACGCAGTAGCAGTGGTAGCATTGTATTCGTTGGATGCACTGGTGCAGTTGGTAGCAGCGTTAGCAGCCTGAGCTAAATCGGCTAAATTCACCGAATTCACAGTCACAGTGATTTCGATTATTTAGTCACAGGCTGTGATTGCTACTTTTCAGTATCGGTGATTCAATCACAGCGATATATCGCTCATCACTACTGCACAG